>JAJJWW010017386.1:0-1287294 GCA_023531295.1 Papaver armeniacum
CAACTCCATGTCTTCCATCACCTTCCCATCAAGCCACAACTTCAAAGTGGAAGCAATCAAACTAACTCCATCACTACAAATTCCAGCATCAACTTCTTCCATGACATTTCCCTTTTCATCACTTCATCTCAACTGAATTTGAGTTGAGTTATCAAGCTTTAGTTCTTCCCTGGCCATCCACCATGCATGACTCCATTACAATGGCAGCAGGCCATTTCATTCTTTCCTAAACTTTCCATCTCAGTTCCTTGCTAATGGCAGCAAACACAGCTCCCATGACACTCAGCGTCATATTCTTTCTTTGTAAGCCAATATATATCCTTCCCTAAGACTCGAGCTCAACTCTAAGCAGCTCTCTGTTCTCCGATCATCAGCTTCGTTTTCACATTTTCTGCCAGCAAACTCATCACCAAGCTCGAGCCAGCTCTCCATTCTATGCCAGCAGCATCCATTGATCATCACAGACTCATTACTGTTGGCTGCAAACTCGAGCTCAACTTCCATGGTTCTCAACAGCCATGGCCGGTCTTGAAGGGGAAGCAGAGAAAGCTCCACTTCGGGAAGTCTAGGGGGCAACAAAATAGGAGTGTTTTGTAGTAGTATTTAGTTGCTAGCTAACTTTGAAAAGAATTGGGAAAAGATTGAGGAACTAATTTTCCAACCAATTGAAATTCGACTTAAGTTGGTTTAGTTAGGAATCTTAGGATTTCTGAATGTTTAAAAAAGTTATTTGATTTCTCTCTCTGTCTCAAGGTAAGCTTGGAATGCTATAAATTCAATTGCAATTCTATTTTTCTGGGGATTGTGTTTGTTGTATGAAACTCTACTCCATTCTTAGACAATTAGTATGTCGGCTTTTAAGGATGGAAAAAAATTTGAAACAGATTATAAACAACCTAATGCAGCTACGCTCTTGATCCTATTTCTTTTAGGGTAAGGGGGCAACATTGGTTGGGTTCGCTTTGGGGCAAAAAATACTCGGGACCGGCCCTGCAACAGAAATAACCCATCATCGAGTATACTCGCCATCTCCCTGTTCCTTCTATCACCGAAAATCACCATTGCAGCTCAACTCAACCTCCGTTCTTCAATTGAGTTCGAGACCTTCATCTCCAACTGGCAAAGTTTAACATCAGAAATGGTCATGGCAGAAACGCCATTAACCACCAGAACTCTCGTCCATTCCGTGTCTTAATTCAACTCCAGCCATTAATGGCAGAACTCAATAGCAACACCTAGCTCCATCTCTGTCCTTCTTCTCTATCACTTCCAGCATCGTTCTCCATTACCAGCTTCAAGAGCAACACCACAGACATCCCTGATATCTCCCTCGAGTCTCATCATTCATCTACAGCGATCAACTTCCTGCCAGTCGAACTCGAGTTCTTCTCCGTCAATGAACACGGCTTCTATTCATCTCGCATACTCCAAGTCGAGTCACCCATAAGTTAACCATCGACTTTCTGCGAGCTCCAACACTTCCATTAATGGAAACGACAGCTGAACCAGTTTCTGCTGTTCATGAAAAGAACCCTGGATTTTGATCGCTTGTGCATGAATAAGAAAGGTGGTGCCCTTAATCTGCATGGCTGGTGCCTTTAACATTTTACCCCTTTCAACTGTCAGTCTTGCAAGACTGACAGTGCAATTCTTAGTTTATTCTTCTTTTGCTCCTAGCTTCCTCATATGATGTCAGAATGAGTTCGTTCTTTCGCCGGTTGCTTCATATTTTTGTTCTCTTCGAGATGATAGCAAGAACTCCTCAATTTGGATGAGTTCCACTTGGTCTTTGGACCTTCTCCGCTTGCGGCTAACTTCTTTCTTTGCACAATTAAGTGCATATTGACTTCTTTTGGATGATTCACCTAGCAAAACATAAACAAGAGAAAACAAGATTAATATACAATAATTCGCAAGAAAATATAGCAAATACTAGCATGGATTCGACACTAAATATATTCAAAATATGCACTTAACACTATTGCCAATGTTTTCATCTTGCAATGTTTTTAGATTTATTTATTTAAATTCTAAGTTATTTGGAAGATGATTTTTGCAGTATTAATCTTTATGGTTTATATATTGCAAATTTTTATGGGATATGTTTTTTACGTCCGTGAACCTTGACTGTCCCATATATGCTCAAAAGTTAACTCTATTACATGTCGGTATGAAAATATTGATAAAAGATAGAATGAACTTGTGACTACAAAAGTTAAGCCTATTATGTCATTATGAAAATATTTATGGAAGATAGGATGAACTTTTGGGTACAAATATTAAGTCTATTATATGTCATTGTGTAAATAGTAATGAAAAATAGAATGGATCTTTGATTATTCCGCAGTATTGGTCTTTCCCTAATCCACATCTTTGTGTATGTACTGTGTTGCTCCGTAAGTTCTCTTATATTGAGCATGGCCAATTTAATTGATCATTTTTCTTGTGGTTAATTCAATTGAGATTTTTGGATACAAATTCATGTTGCATGTGATTTGTTAATGTCCAAAGAAATCCTTCTTTTCTTGTGAAAGTAAGGTCGCTCTTGTTGTTCTTTTGGGAATGACATTTTATGGGGGAGAGTTCTTAATTGAACTTGTGCTTAATTGCAAAATCTTTGTGGAGAATGCGGTTGTGGAATGTTGTAGGAGTTATCTTGTATCTTTATAAACTCCTTGATGAATACACTAAGTTTCGACTATGTGAAATCATCGAAACAAGTTGGTATATAGTTCTCTTTTGGTCATGAAGTATCTCTATGAAAATTTCATGAGGATCCCACTAGTTTTCGTACATTTGCCAATTTATATTGACAAAAAGGGGGAGAATTAATGTGTAGTTCACACTACAAATACATTTTGTTTACGGATCATTATGTAAGTGGGAGTGGTTTTCATGTGAGATAAAGTATTAACTAAGGGGGAGTGATACATATCACCATAGTATTGTTGTCAAACTTGTGATACAATTGAACTTTGATGTTGTGTAATAATACTATGACACTGCATAACAATGATTTAGAGCAATTGTTTTCTCATTTTTATTGCTACGGATCTTCAAAAACTATGATGCTGAGTTGAACACATTTAGAATCATTGGAGTACTTGGAAGTGACGAAGATTTCGAGTAATGTTGAAGAACCAAGGAGATCAAGCATTTGGATGAGAAGCTACAAAGTTTATTTATTTTGTAATCCATATGTATTGATAGTTTTATCACTAAAATTTACAAAGGGGGAGATTGTTAGAGCACTGCTCGGTCGAACTCGCAAGTGTTGCTATCTCAAGCTTGTTTTTCAATGTTAGTGATCAAAACTATAAGTCTTGATTTCTAATATACTTATAGTAATGTCTCGGACTAGGATAGATTGTGTAGTTGAGCATTAGACTTCACGGCGTTCATCAATTGAAGACGAAGAACTACTAAGGAGAGCTTGAAGAACTTCATCAACAAAAGGTATGGGGAGACTAAAACTCATCTATCACTTGGAAAGTCTATTTCTACTCTATCTCCTATACTGAGACAAAAGTTGTATTACTATATAGTATTCGATTATGCACATTTGAGATTTTGAGCTGAGTTTAACTCGCTTACATATTTCTCGAAATATGTGATGGTAAGCTTTCACTTCAACCAAGTTCATCTTATATTCTTGACGAAAGTCAAAATATGATCATGTGAAAATCGCCGAGTAAAATGTTACATGGTTTGTATGATACAATCATTTGATGTATACTTGGAATGTTTCGTTATGATTAGTTCAATAACTTGAAAATTGCTTTGATGCTAATAGTTCGTGAAAACAGCTATTGTCATCCTCTAACAAAGTTTCAATGATTGCAATAGAGTTTAGAACACTTAACCATCATTGGATTGTGAGCATAGTATGCGTTCTTGCATATATGTGATCCATGACCGGAACTATAGTATGCATACACGTATGCATACCTGTTAGTTGTGAAATTCCGAGTACCTAAGTACACATACCCGTACGCGTACTGGCGAATGGTTTGTATCCAGGAATTTCTGCTGTGTTTGGAAGTATGCGTACACGTTTGCATACTGGCGAACCCAAACCCAGACCGACTACTTAAGTATGCGTACACGTTTGCATACTTGAGTGGTTAACGTTCTAAAATCGGTTTGTTCATGAACTAATACATTTATATAATAAGGAATGCATTCTTTGCAAACCGTGGCTATAATGTTCATGAATTGATTCAAGTGATATGAGAGTGTTCATATAGCTAACCTCGGTTAACTATTGTTGAGCCAACCTAGTGTACACGTTGAGGTATAATTACTCAAACCTAAATGAAGGTACATTTCATTTGTGTAGAACAAGCTAAGTTCGATCTAACAATTGAAAGATATTATCTTGAGTCTAATAAGGTTTTCATCTAACCGTGAATATTGAATGCTTTGTTACCAAGGTAACTTAGATTGCAAACCTTGATTTGACAACTATATAATGGATAACTCTAGCAGCTGGGAAACCTAATCCCCACACCTTCTGTGATACTAGCTGTGACTAGAGTCGATTCTCCTTTAACCTTAGGTTTTTCACAAAACCTTGTAGATTAACGACTTGAAGACTTCATTGGGATTGTGAAGCCAGACCCAACTATTTTCTTTGTAGTTGCGTGTTCTGATCTTACTTTTACTATCGTGATTGAGTATTATCTTTTCTAAGATTTGCTTGAGATTTATCTCTGATAGGTAAGATTAAAAGTAGTCAAAAACATCTTCGTCTCATCGTTTGTGATTCCACAATATCTTGTTTCGCTTCCATACGATTAAGATTATTGTGAGGTGATTGATAATACTAGGGTGTTCTTCAGGAATATAAGGCTGGTTTATCAATTGGTTCCTGTGCACCTTGATTTATCAAAATACGGAACAAAACTAGTAGGTATTTCTATGAGAGACAGATTAATCTATTCCAATAGACTTTTATGTGTGAGACAGATTTGTTTATCAAGTCTTCGACTTTGGGTCGTAGCAACTCTTGGTTGTGGGTGAGATCAACTAAGGGAATCAAGTGCTTAGAATCCTGTTGGGATTCGGAGACGTAAGGAGCGCAACTGTACCTTGATGAGTGTGAGATTGATTAGGCTCAATTACATTCCAGTACGAATTTCATTGGTAGTAGGCTAGTATCTGTAGCGGCTTAATACAGTGTGGTGTTCAAATCTGGACTAGGTCCCTGGTTTTTTCTGCATATATAACAAAATTCTGGTGTTTGTGTTATTTCTTTTCCGCGTTAAATTTTTTTATATGTATAATAGAAATATCACAGGTTGTGCGTTCAGTTCAATCAGTTCTTGAATCCGACCTTTGGGTTGTTGATTGAACTAATTGAAACTTGGATACGGTTTGTGATACCGTCTAAGTTATTTCTCTTATTCAATCGGGCTCGCAAATTCCTATTTGTTTGATTGCCGATTGAATTGAGAAATTTAGAGATAGCTCTTTGATATACTTTACTATAGATTGAGTCTGATTATAATTAATTCTCTTGAAAGTATATTGGAGTTTGTCTATTCAGATTGCCGAACGAAATATTGGGTGTGGTTGTTAGACTCCCGCTTTTTCAATACTTTCGATCTGTTTCAGGAAAAGTGATATTTTCGCTCCATTTCAGAAAAAATGATACTTTCGCCTCAGAAAAAGTGATACTTTCTCCCCGTTTCAGAAAAAATGATATTTTCGCTCCGTTTTAGGAAAAGTGATACTTTCGCTCCGTTACAGGAAAAGTGATACTTTCGATCCGTTTCAGGAAAAGTGATACTTTCGTTCCGTTTCAGAAAAAGTGATACTTTCGATTCATTTCAGGAAAAGTGATACTTTCGCTCCATTTTAGGAAAAGTGATACTGTCGCTCCGTTTCAGAAAAGTGATACTCTCGCCCTGTTTCAGAAAAGTGATACTTTCGCTTCGTTTCAGAAAAAGTGATACTTTAAACCCGTTTCAGAAAAGGTGATATTTTCGCTCCGTTTCAGAAAAAGTGATACTTTCCCCCTGTTTCATAAAAGTGATACTTTCCCTCTGTCTCAAAAAAGTGATATTTTCGCTCCGTTTCGGAAAAGGTGATATTTTCGCTCTGTTTCAAAAAAAGTTATACTTTCGCTTCGTTTCACAAAAAGTGATACTTTCCCCATTTCAAAAAAAGTTATACTTTCGCTCAGTTTCAGGAAAAGTGATACATTCGCTCCATTTCATAAAAAGTGATACATTCGCTTCGTTTAAGAAAAAGTGATATTTTCCCCCCGTTTCAAAAAAAATGATACTTACGCTCCATTTTAGAAAAAGTGATATTTTCGCTCCGTTTCAAAAAAAAAAATGATACTTTCGCTCCGTCCCAATTAGGTTAGTTATAAACTAGATGAACGCTTCCACGAAGGGATGGCCGACCGAAGAAATCGGTGCAAAAGTACCATTTTTCCTGACACGGCGCGAAAGTATCATTTTTCTTGAAATGACGTGAAAGTATCACTTTTCCTGAAATAAAAAATTAGCCGATGCATAAACCAAAATATGGCTACATAATGTGTTATGCATCCTTTGGGGTGGTTTGCATAACGGCTATCCATTCAATTTTCGAAAATTGTGCCTAAAGTAAAAGTATCACTTTTCTTGAATCGGAGGGAGTACATCGTTTTATTAGTTGCAACGGAAAATAAGTTGATACATAAACCAAAATATGCTACATAAAGTATTAGGTATCCTTTGTGGTGGTTTGCATAATGGATATACATTTAATTTTCGAAAATTGTGCCTAAAACAATAACACCTCCGAAATTTTGGTAAAAACTCTAAATTTGATATTGTTGTTTGTATTTATTGCGTAGATTTTTTTAACATCATTCTAACGAGATAAAATTTGTAAAATTCCAAAGCACGGATTTTTAAATATGTTATATTAAAGTTTGGTTGCCCATTATACCTCTGGAAAAAAATAGGATACATAAGGAGTTATAGTAATTAGAATAAAAAGGAGGGCAATTTGGAAATTTCCAGGGTATGACACCAAACCACCCAAATCCAATATTTTTGTGTCAAATTGGGAAAAAACAAAATCATGTCCCACATTAGCACAAAGTCACCATGTATAAAATCCTCCCTCGCTTCGCTCAGTCGACCTAATTAAATTAGTTTTAAGGTAGGTTAGTCATTTTTATCTTTTAGGACAATCCTTATAACCGTAGGGTGGATATTCTTATCACATAATGGTCCCCCACCAAAAAGGGTGGTGCCCAAAAAAAAGGTTCATTTTTAAGGCTGCACCCGTATTCAATCCAAAATATGATTTGATAGTTCCGATTCTAATTTTGTTTCTAGGTGTGTGACTTTTATTAAGAGACTCCTTAATTCTCTGTGTAGTAAATAATTTCCCAGGCTCTGGTACGGAGGATCTCTTTCATGGCGACTTTCTTTGATTTTTTCAAGCTAAGCCTCTCAATCGTTTCAATCTATGATTGATTCAGTTTGACATTGTGCAAACTGAACTTCTTCGCTGTCCAAGGACGAATCTTTGATCTTTCCCCTTGGGGCCGAGATTTATTGGTTAGTGGAGCTTTCTTTTGAATTCACTATTTAGGTTTTGATGTTTTTTAATTCCTTTTACGTTTTGGTTTGGTATCTATGATTACTGGTAGATCCAAAATTAGAACTTTGACAATGAGAAAGAGAAATGAGGCTAAAGGAGATAAAGGTTCCTCACAAACTCAAGAGTCAGGGGGAGCTGAAGATCTTAGAGATCCTGGGGGAAGATTTTTTCAACTTGAAAGAAAATCTTTTTCAATAGAAATATAATATTTTGGAAGAACAAGAACTGTGAAGATAACTGAAAGAGGAAGGAGGGGATTTCAAGCATGGTTGGCTTTCCATCCAAAGATGATTACCTGGTTGAAGAATATCTTATTAGAAATCTTGGAAGAAGACTCGGAAGAAGATAGGTGGAAGGAAAGGGTAGGAGAAGATGTTTATCTAGCACAGATTCAAAACAATAAGGAGGGAACATATCTTAGAGTGTCAAGATTTAGAAAGGGGAAAGAAAGCAAATATTTCTGTATTTGTTTTCCATGTGGAGACAACAATCAGTGTTAGGAGACGTTTTCTGAGGTGTTGGATACTTTTATTCCAAAGAAGATCTCCAGGGGTGCAGTAGGAAGCTTAAATTCTACTGGTGATTATCCAACTTTGAACTCTGCTTGAGAAACTAAAGCAGTAATCAAGGTCTCAAAAAACATTGGACGGGGAAAGATTGATGTGAAGATTAAGAAGAGATTTGGGTGGAATTGTTATCTGGAGATGGAAGAAGCAAATAAACTCACGACAATGGCTAAGTTGCAAATGGCCGAGTGGAATAGATTATGGAGGCCAGTTATTTGGGAGGAAGATGGAGCAATTATAAAGGTTTACAAATGGAAAGGGGAATATTTGATTAATAGCTTAGTCAGTAAAGAAAAGGCCGTAAATCCACTTATTGCTGATAAAATGATCAAAGCAAGTTTATCTTTCTGAAAAGGCGGGGGTACAACAACCACGCCCAATATTTCGCTTAGCAATCTGTATGGACAAACTCTAATATACTTCCTAGAGAATCAACTAGATAGTCAGACTCAATCTAGATAAAAAGTATATCAAAGAGTTTATATCTCAATCTCTCGATTTGATCTTTACTCAAGCAAATAGAAATCTGCGAGTCTTTATCAAAGACAGATAACTTGGATGGTACCAAAGACCAATATCCAAGTGTCAATCAATTTAAATCAACAACCAAAAGGTCGGATATTCTAATTGATTGAACAACGCACAACCTGTGATATTTCAATTATATAAACAAATATAATGCGGAATAGAAATAACACAGACACTAGAATTTTGTTAACGAGGAAACCGCAAATGCAGAAAAACCCCGAGACCTAGTCCAGATTGAACACACACTGTATGAATCCGCTACATACACTATCCTAGTCCAAATTAACTTCGGCCTGGACTGTAGTTGAACCCCAATCAATCTCACACTGATCCAAGGTACAGTTATGCTCCTACGTCTCTGATCCCAGCAGGATGTTACGTACTTGATTCCCTTAGCTGATCTCATCCACAACTAAGAGTTTCTACGACCCAAAGTCGAATACTTTAATAAACAAATTTGGATCACACAGAAAAGTCTACGGTAATAGATAAATCCGTCTCCCACGAATATACCTACGAGTTTTTGTTCCGTCTTTTGATAAATCAAGGTGAACAGGGAGCAATTGATAACCCGGACTTATATTCCCGAAGAACATCCTAGTATTATCAATCAACTCACAATAATCTTAATCGAAGCAGCGAAAAAAGATATTGCGGCATCACAAACGATGAGATGAAGTGTTTGTGATTTCTTTTCTATCTTGCCTATCGGAGATATAAACCTCAAGCCAATTATTCCAATTGTAGTCGTATGATAGAAACATCAAGATCAGATCACACACCTACAAGAAAAGTAGTATCGGTCTGGCTTCAAAATCCCAATGAAGTATTTAAGTCGTTAACCTGGTTTAGAGAACAAAACCCAAGTTTAAAGGAGAATCGACTCTATCTTATGCAACTAGTATCACACGTAAGGTGTGGGGATTAGGTTTCCCAGTTGCTAGAGTTCTCCCTTATATAGTCTTTCAAATCAGGATTTGTTAGCTTGGTAACAAAGCATTCAATATTCACCATTAGATGAAAACCTGATTAGATTCAAGCTAATATTTCTCAACCATTGGATCGAAACCTTAGCTTGTTACACATAAATGAAATGTCCAATTTTGGGTTTATGTAACCGTTCCCAAACAATGACATTTGTTGGTTTAACAATAGTTAACCAAATGGTTAGCCATATGAGCAATTTCATATCAACCATATTCTTCTTCACCATAACTAGTTCAAATGACTCAAATGAACTAGTTAGAGAGTTGTTCAATTGCTTAGATCTTATGTAACTACACAAGACACAATCGAAGAAAAAACGGTTTGATTCACTCGAATCGGTTCATGAACTTTATATCCACGGTTTGCAAAAGCATTCCTTAGTTTATATAAACATGAGTTCAAGAACAACCGATTTTAGATATAACCTACTCAAGTTCGCGGATTTGGGTTCGCGGACTTAAGCTCATGGAAGGAGTTCACAAACTCCAGCAGAAATTCTCGGGTCGAGAACTTCCGCTAGTTCGCGGACTTGGCTCACGCCACATTCCGTTTCTCTTGGTCAACAAAGTTCGCAAACTTTGGTTCAAGGAATAAGGACTTATACATATATGTGTTTCCACAACAGTGCTTATATCCTACCAATGGTTATGTAATCTAAACTCTCATTTAAATCATTGAAACATTCTCAGAGGACGTTATATAGAGGTTATTCGCAGACCATTTTTCGTCAGAGCAATTTTCAAAGTGATTGAAACATAACATGATATTTGTCACTAGGTAAAGATGAATTTGGCTAAAGCGAAAGCTTACTAACACATATTTCGAGAAATAGATAGGCGAGTTAAACTCGTCTCGAAATAGCAAATGTGTATAATGAAAGTCTATATATCAAAACGACTTTTGTCTCAAGAATAGGAGATAGAGTAAATATACTTTTGAGTGATAAGTTCAAGTCTCCACATACCTTTTAGTCGATGAAGTTCCACTAGTTCCTTGAGTAGTCCTTCGTCTTGTATGATGATTGCCATGGAGTCTTGAGCTCAACTGCACTTTCTATCCTAGTCCGAGACCTTTAGCTATAATAGGATAGAAATCAAGACTTATAGTTTTGATCACTAACATTGACAAACATGCTTGAGATAGAAACGCATGCGAGTTCAACCGAGCAATGCTCTAACAATCTCCCCCTTTGTCAATTTTAGTGACAAAACTATTAATACATATGGAATACAAAAAATAAATAAATTAACTTTTGTAGCTGCTATTCCACATGCCTAATCTTCAACATTACTCGAAATCTTCGTCACTTCCAAGTACTCCAATGATCCTAAAGGTTGTAAGTTTAGCATCATCGTTGTTGAAAATCCGTATCTATAACAACAGGAAAAACAAGAGTTCTCAATTATTGTTATACAGTGTCATAGTATCATTACACAGCGTCAAAGTCCAATTGTATCACAACTTCAACAACAACACTATGGTGATATGTATCACTCCCCCTTTGTCAATACTCCATCTCACATGGAAACCACTCCCCCTTACATAATGATCTGAAAGCCATATGTATTTGTAGTGTGAACTACATATTAATTCTCCCCCTTTTTGTCAATAAAATTGGCAAAGGTACAAGAACGGGATCCTAATGAAATTTTCGAAAGAGACATTTCATGACCAAAAGAAAGAAACACATATCATCTTATTTAGATGCAATCATAAAGCCGAAGCTAAATGCATTCATCAAGGAGTTTAAAGATACAAGACAACCCTATAATATTCCACAGCCAAACTCCCCACAAAGATTTGGCAATTAAGCACAAGTTCAAAAAGAACTCTCCCCCATAATATGTCATTCCCGAAAGAACAACAAGCAACCTTAATTTCGAAAGAAAAGAAGGATTTCTTTGGACATAACAAATCACATACAAGTATGAATTTGAATCCAAAATACTCAATTAAATTAACCACAAGAAGTTCATGATTAATTTAATCGATAATTCTCAACACAAGTGAACTTATGGAGACTCAAAAATACTCAATTAGATTAATCACAAGAGAAACCATAATTAATATAATCGAAATACACAACCAAACTAATCACAAAAGTAATCAATTTAATTGGTCATACTCGACATAAGAGAATCTATGGAGCAATGACTAAGTTAATCATGAAAATAATCAACCCAGTCAAAAACGCTCAAACATAAGAAGACTTATGGAGTTATAACTAAATAACCAAACAAGATGATTAATTTAGTTCAAAAATGCCCGACATAAAGTACCTTACGGAACAACAACAAAGCTAATCATAAAATATTGGTCGTTTAGTTCTCAACATAAGACACATTACGGAGCCTCACAGTAATACATAAAATATGGATCAGGGAAGATCAATTACTGCAGAATACACAAGGATTCATTCTATTTTCCATCACCATTTTCACAATGCAAACAATAGACATAATCCTTGAAAACAAAAGATTTTAACCTATCTTGCGTTAAAAATTGACAATATAGGCTTAACTTTTATATTTGTCAAAAGTCCATTTATTCCTTTATCAACATATGAATATCGACTTATGAAAGACTTTACTTTTGACAAAATATGGGATAATCATAGTTCACGGACGCAAACACACATATCCCATAACAATTGCAATATATAAAATCATAAAGATTAATACTGCAAAAAATCATCTACCAAACAAATTTAGAGTTTAAACTAATAAATCTAAAAACATGAAGATGAAAACGTTGGACATAGCTATGTGTAATCACAATAATGGCTATTCCAAACTCTAGTTATTCTTCCAACAAAAACAGAAAAATAGAAGATTTACTAGATGTTAAGACCTTTGAAGAATTCTTTATCGTCCCCGAACTCCTTGTCGTCAACAGCCATTGGGACGTAAGGTTCATTAAGGTAGGAGTTTATATCAATAAACCTTCCTGGCTGATGATGTCGAACCAGGGCCTTCTGAATCTCATGAGTTTATATCAAAGCCTTTATTTGTTGAATCTCCTTTCGCATCTCTTTCAACACTTCAAGAACATCAGAAAACTTATGAGAGTTTGAAGGAACATCTCTTGGCTTCCTCACATTCCTTCTTTTTCTTTTCAATGTCGGAGCTAACGGAGATTTCTCTTTTTCCTTCATGATTGATGGCTTGACCATCATATTAACATCCTTCCATCAGAAGACATGGCACTTGGAGCATCCATACACTACACCAAAACAACCATTTTGTGGCGTTTATAAACGTTGCACATAATTTGTGCAACGGGAATAACCATTGGTAAAACGGTGTTGCGCATTGGTGTGCAACACTTGTTATCCGTTGCACAAATTAATTTGTACAACGTTCATAAACGTTGCACATCCGATGGTGCAACGGTATATTTTTCTTATTTGTGCAACATATAGTTTAATTTTTGCAACACTTACTATTTATAGATAACACTTTTGTGGGTCCCATTGTGATTTTCTGTCAACGTTTTATTTATTAGGTAGAAGTTACATCCGTTGCTCATTTCAGGTGATTTGTGTAATGGATAATTTAGCCATGTTTATATCCGTTGCAAAATAAATTTTCAGGTAAAAAAAAAGGTTACTGCCGGCACAAAATTCCGGCATATTTCTGCTCCTGAATTACAATCAATCAAGAAAAATTATTGATCATCACAATCCATCAAGAACGATTCATACATCGATAGATTAGCTAGATAGATTTACTATAAACCCATACAATATTAAACAACTTATGTAAAATCCCAAATGTTATAAACATAAGTTTCTGAATTTGAAACTATGAAAACCCTAACCTTCTGTTGATACATTCCGAGTCTTTTCTGAGTTTGATATCTATGCCATATCCATGTAAAACATATGGAAATTCATATGTGCATGGAGAAAGTGAAACTGTTTTACCTGCCATCATCTTTGGCTACATATGGGAATTCAGAAACGTTAAGCTTTGCGCAGGCACATTTCCTTGAATCGATACAAACTCCTTTGCAGATGCATCCAAGCAGGGGCTGAGTGGGAAATTTCCACTTGCGAAGCTTGGGTGGTGGTGAGCTACAATTATAAGAAGCTAGAGTGCTTTATTCGAGAGTCATACAGAAATAACCATTACACTCCAATATCCATCCATGGACAAACTGAAATGCAAAGATGGATGCGCATTTGATATTACCTGTAGGTGAAACAGGTGGGTCATCAACCATATTGGTTGCTGGAATCATAATGTAGCATACAGTAAACAAGCAATGCATTACTAAACACAACCTTTACAATGAGCACAACTAGAGATAGATAGTATGCGGATCATAACTGAGATGAGAGCATAGTCATGCATTGTATCGCAACCAGCAAAACAAAAGTTTGCTTACTGTTCCAACAGAGCGCTTCTCCTTGCTAGCCTCTGTTAGAAGGTGCACCCTAAAACACAGATAAGTAGAATTATTCTAGATACCATCTAACGCAAAACAGCATGTCATAAATGCAAAGAATATGAGGTAAATCAATGCATAGTCATTTCAAAATTCAATTATACTTGGTGCGAATTATATACTCACAGAGTCACAGTAACTAGAAGTATGATCTACTAAAAATTAATTAATAATTTGTAAGCACCCACTACTGCCCATCTAAGATAGAATTAAATAAGATTCCATGCACCAGATGCCAATATAGCTAGCACAAACGACAACACTCTTAACCAACGATCCAATTAGATAGCGATGATGGATAAGCATTTCACAGTTAAATTATTAAAATATTTTGATAACTCTCACGTATCTAGCAGACAATGGTATGATTCCTCACTTACTTTCTCGTCTAGCCAGTCTTCCAAACTCAAGTTCCGGTCGCCAAAGGGTCAAGTATTGCATCCATATGGTAGTATTACTAGAACAAATTTAGCTTCTGGTGATGCTGATGTTGGTGGTGGTTTAGAACAGGTGAAGTCGGTCAGATCTCTTTCTTTCGTTGCAGATAGGTCTGTAGTAGAGTCATCTATTTTTGCATCTAATTCATTCATTTTCGCATAAATCAGCACTTTATACAAGAAACCATCACAATGGTCAATACCCATATTGAACAATGTTCAAGGTGTATGATCAAATCTTGGCTTAATAAGAACTTCAATGTAATTCATACAATGTTTCAACAAGTAAACTTTCCTTGATAGATGTAATTAGAGAGTGGTTATGCAGGAACAAATATAATGAACTTACTGGGGTTGTGCAAAAAGAGTTGTATAGATGGATATGCTTGTTAAACAGCTGATCCAGTGCCCATTTGTAGTGATCTGTAACAATGGAATTAGTGCTAGAATATAGAAGCAACTAAAGTATCAGAACATCACTTACTTGCTATTTTATAGTAAGGGATTATCTCTCTAGGATTTCCCGTGTGCACTTCAAAATCTAAATGCTGCGGTGAGGTAAAATTAATTTCTAAATGAGCCACGTTATCAAGCTACTAAAGTGTAACACTAACCTATGCAGATCCAGGTAATCTGAAAGCCTTCCTTTTCCTTGAACCAGTACCTTATTCTGCAAAGATTGGATATTCATCAGAGTAGATGTGGTTCATTTAAAAGAAAATTGATTAAAATAGAGATCAATTATAGTAAAACTGCAATGCTGAATCTGACACTAAATCAAATCTAACCTTGGTGGTGTTTTAGTTTAGCTACAGTCGGCTTCCTCAAAAAACTTTACATCTACAGGATAAGGAACGTAAGTATCCAGATTCTCTCGATGGTCCCTGTTGCTACTAATTGTTAGTAAGAAGAAAAAGCACAAAAATTGGAGCAGTCTATCTGCTGATACTGCAGTCTTTATATAAAAACATAAAAACGAACAGACCATATGGAATACAAGGAATAAGATTATGCATTCTTAATAGCATTAGTAATCAAAGGGTCCTGACAAATCTATAACTTACAAAGTAATTAGAAAAAAATGCAAACATTGGTCTGCAACTACAATACTAACCCGCCAACTGCAACATTGGTCTGCAACTACAATACAGCAACACTACGTGCAAAGATAAACTTCACCTATTTTTACCGAATATAATGTGACTCATTCCCATTAGGTCATTAGCAACTCCTATCATATCAAATTACTTTCACCTTGCACTCATAAGACAAGTAAAACAAACCAAAAGAGGAATAAACCCTTCCCGGACTTCACTCAAATAGATTAAGTCAAACAAATTACTTTCACCTTTCACCAAGATAACAGAGGGCGCAATATTCATTTAGTTAGATACAAACCTAGCAAAACTTCATCAACAACAACAAAAAATCTTCGAACCAACCATGAAAAAGTGCAGAACTCCAATTTTGCTTTTAACATAATAACATAATAACATAATAAAAAATAAAATAAATCAATACCCATTTTATAGAAATCCAAAATAGTATACAAGTAAACAAACCTTGCTTTTCTCTCAAACGACATACAAATAATCACCAGGAAATAACTCCCCCAGTCATAATATCACAACAGTTGTTTTATAATGCTTCAAATGAAGAAAAAAAACAAAAGCGCAATAGAAGATTAAGATTCAAATACAAAAAAGAAATTGTAGATCAAATTTTAAGGGCAACAATAAAAATAAAAGCAAATCAGATCTATCTTTTTTTCGTATGAATTTGATTCATATACCTCAAACTCAACTCTGTACGAAAACCCACACACCCAAATCATTACGAGAAACAAATAATATCATCAAAAATAATCAAAAATTAGGGTTTATACCTGATGATAAAGTAGCTCAGAATCAACCATTTTTTGGTTAATAGAATCATAACTGATTATCAGACTGATGGGTTTTTTAATTTGGATTTCATGAAGAACATCAATTTTCTAGGATTTCTAAGAAAATTCTAGTTTTTATAGTACAGATCGAGATTTATGATCTATGGGTTTTGATTAGGATGTCAGGGTTTAGAATAATTTTTTTGGATTTTTGGTTTTTTGGTTGAAATCATAGCATATTTCACTGTTGTTCTTGGTTATGAAAGACTGAAAGAGGGGTATTGAAAGAGAGACTGAGAGAGAGTCTCGTTCCTCAGAGAGAGAAAGAAAATAGAGTTATGAGAATAAATAAAATACAGTTATGGTGGGTTTGGTTGTAGAATTTTAGAGGTGGGATTTATGGGTCCATGGGATTTGGTGGAATTACGTTTCCCTCGGTTTGTTTGGTTGCCCAAATCCCTGGAATCACGTTTCCCACGGGAATCAGTTTTCCAGCAAATCCTCCATATGGAGTCCGACCCCTCCCCCTAAGATTTGCTGGGAAACTTATCAAGGGATTTATGGGCCTATTTTTTTCTAACTCTAAATCCCATATATATTCAATTTTAAGATTCCATGGGTAAAACCAAACAGTATATGGACTTTAGAACAAAATAATTCTATGAATCCTATGAATTTTAAGTGAGTTACCAAACACACAAGGGATTTACATGAATCCCGGAATTTGTAATCCCATGGGATTATAAATTCATGGAAATCGTGAATTCTGCAAACAAACCCACCATTAATATATCAGAAATTAAAAAGAAAATATTCGTTAAAAGCCCAAGAAAATATCATGTATTACATAAATGCCATGTGATGTACAACGTTAATATACGTGTAAAAACGTTGCGTAACTAATTTATTTTAATAAATCAAAATTACTTATTTTGTCCAACGGATTCTATGATGTGCAATAGATATACAAGTTACATAGAGTGCAACGTCTATATCCGTTGCACACCTCCGAAATCGAAGTGTTGCTAAAACCAGGATATGGTGTAGTGATAGGCGTATGGGTTTGTGAGAGGAAATCACAATCTCAACAAGTAGCCTTGGGATAAAAAGGAGTTTCAATGAAGGAAAAGGAATGTAGGGTTTCGAAACCTTTAACAGGTTCGTACACGTCCAACTCTCAACCCTATAAAGAGTATAATTGATGATCATAACCCTCTCTTTTTGTAGAAAGATAGGAAAGAGCAAAAACTAAGAAAAAAAATGTTTCTTAAAGCCTGAGAGGTACAAAATCATTGTCTCTTTTGATCAGGCACATGAGACAAGATTTTCATCAATCAATACAATTAAATTGCGTTGCGGTGAACAACAATTTGTCCATCATTTTCCTCATGAGAGGAATCCTCAGACTTCTGTCCATCAAACCGACTCGACCATACTCTCTTCTCTAATGGTCTTGGTTTGTCCTTAGAAACTAACTTCTTAGATGAAGATAAGATCCTACATACCTCAGCGGTCTTCTGAGCAAGTTTAAGCTTCCTTGTTAAATGATTTGCTCTTCGTTGAAGTTTGTTGACGTGCCTCAGTTGGTGTTTGTACTTGTAACACCTTGAAAGTTCATGACCCTTTAGAGAACAATAGAAACACGTCAGTCTAGGATAAAAGTCAGGCTTTTGAGATGTGCACGCATCTAGGCACATAGTGGAACCTGAAACATTATAAACAGAGTTTCCAAAGAATGGATCAACTTTATCTTCCAGAATAATTGGATTATCTTCTAAAAGAATATCAAGATTGATGTATATATTGCTACAATTATCAAAATCAATATTTTCACCAAGAGTGCAACACTTGATTTCTCGTCTTCATTAGAATCATAGTTGTCAGACATTTCATCAAGAGTTGCAGCAAGACCTTTGTTCCTAGTGTATTTTCTACGATTTGGGCACTCGTTTGCAAAATGACCAAATCTGTTACACTTAAAGAACTGAGGCATATCCTCGTCATTAGTTTCATCAATATCCCTATTTTTAGGAGGAACACGATTATGAGGTTTGACTGATGCCTTAGGCTTATCTCTGGAGAACCGTTTACTTCTCTTCAGCAGAAGATCCCTAAACTGTCTTGTGATCATCGAGACTGATTTGTCAAGATCTTCATCCGATGAATCTGTCTCGTGAGTGATCATCTTCAGAGATATACACTTTTTTACTTTTATCAAGTAATTTAGTGTCATTTAGTGCTTTAAACGCAACATTCTTAGTTTTGGATGAATGTTCATGATCAAAGATATTAAGCTTCCCAACCAACGTATTTCTGGAGAGATTATCAAGGTTATTTCCCTCAACGATGGCATGCTTCTTAGAAGCGTATCTGGATGGCAACGATCTGAGAATTTTCATCACAATGTCCTTTTCAGGAATAGTCTTACCCAATGCAAAAAGATGCGTTAATAATTTCAGACACTTTGTGATTAAACTCATCAAATGTTTCTTCATCTGCCATACGAAGGTTTTCCCAATCGGAATTAAGGTTTTGAAGCCTAGCTTCCTTTTCACTGGTATTACCTTCAAAAGCGGTTTCTAAGATATCCCAAGCTTCTTGCGACTTAGTGCAATTTGACACATGGTGCTGAAGATTTTGGGTAATGGCATGTATGATGGCAGTCAAACCGTCAGAATATTTCTTTGCAGCAAGTATCTCAGCGGGTTTGTATTCACCAATATTCTTGGGAATATTTACATTTCCAACTTCCACAACGGGAGGATCATATCCATTAACAACATATACCCAATATTGAAAATCACACGCTTGAAGAAAAGCTCGCATAGAAATTTTCCACCATAAGTAATTAGAGCCATCGAAGACTGGTGGTACGTTAATAGAAATAGCACCTCTGTCCATAGATTTAGATCGCTACAAACACAGACTTATAAGGTCTTGAACGTGTTTGCCTACTCTGATACCAATTGAAAAAGAGGGGGGTACAACAACCACACCCATATTTCGCTTAGCAATCTGTATGGACAAACTCCAATATACTTTCTAGAGAATCAACTAGACAGTCAGACTCAATCTAGATAAAAAGTATATCAAAGACTTTATATCTCAATCTCTCGATTTGATCTTTACTCAAGCAAATAGAAATCTGCAAGTCTTTATCAAAGAGAGATAACTTGGATGGTACCAAACACCAATATCCAAGTGTCAATCAATTTAAATCAACAACCAAAAGTTCGGATATTCTAATTGATTGAACAACGCACAACCTGTGATATTTAAATTATATAAACAAATATAATGCGGAATACAAATAACACAGACACCAGAATTTTGTTAACGAGGAAACCGCAAATGCAGAAAAACCCCGGGACCTAGTCCAGATTGAACACACCCTGTATTAATCCACTACAGACACTAGCCTACTCCAAATTAACTTGGTGCAGGATCGTAGTTGAACCCCAATCAATCTCGGATCGATCCAAGGTACAGTTATGCTCCTACGTCTCTGATCCCATCAGGATGCTACGTACTTGATTCCCTTAGCTGATCTCACCCACAACTAAGAGTTGCTACGACCCAAAGTCGAAGACTATAATAAATAAATCTGTATCACACAGAAAAGTCTACGGTAATAGATAAATCCGTCTCCCACGAATATACCTACGAGTTTTTGTTCCGTATTTTGATAAATCAAGGTGAACAGGAACCAATTGATAACCAAGACTTATATTCCGAAGAACAGACCTAGTATTATAAATCACCTCATAATAATCTTAATCGACGCAGCGAAAAAATATATTGCGGAATCGCAAACGATGAGACGAAGTGTTTGTGATTTATTTTCTATCTTGCCTATCGGAGATATAAATCTCAAGCCAATTATTCCAATTGTAGTCATACGATAGAAACAACAAGATCAGATCACACAAGAAAAGTAGTATCGGCCTGGCTTCACAATCCCAATGAAGTCTTTAAATCGTTAACCTGGTTTAGAGAAGAAAACCCAAGGTTAAAGGATAATCGACTCTAGCTTATGCAACTAGTATCACACGTAAGGTGTGGGGCTTAGGTTTCCCAGTTGCTAGAGTTTTCCCTTATATAGTCTTTCAAATCATGGTTTGTTAGCTTGGTAACAAAGCATTCAATATTCACCGTTAGATGAAAACCTGATTAGATTCAAGCTAATATTTCTCAACTGTTGGATCGAAACCTTAGCTTGTTACACACAAATGAAATGTCCAATTTTGGGTTTATGTAACCATTCCCAAACATTGACATTTGTTGGTTCAACAATAGTTAACCAAATGATTAGCCATATGAGCAATTTCATATCAACCATATTCTTCTTCACCATAACTAGTTCAAATGACTCAAACGAACTAGTTAGAGAGTTGTTCAATTGCTTAGATCTTATGTAACTACACAAGACACAATCGAAGCAAAAACGGTTTGATTCACTTGAATCGGTTCATGAACTTTATATCCACGGTTTGCAAAAGCATTCCTTAGTTTATATAAACATGAGTTCAAGAACAACCGATTTTAGATATAACCTACTCAAGTTCGCGGACTGGGTTCGCGGACTTAAGCTCACGGAAGGAGTTCACAAACTCCAGCAGAAATTCTCGACGGACTTGGCTCACGCCACATTCCGTTTCTCTTGATCAACAAAGTTCGCAAACTTTGGTTCAAGGAATAAGGACTTATACATATATGTGTTTCCTCAACAATGCTTATATCCTACCAATGGTTATGTAATCTAAACTCTCATTTCAATCATTGAAACATTCTCAGAGGACGTTATATAGCCGTTATTCACAGACCATTTTTCGTCAGAGCAATTTTCAAAGTGATTGAAACATAACATGACATTCGTCACTAGGTAAAGATGAATTTGGCTAAAGCGAAAGCTTACCAACACATATTTCGAGAAATAGACAGGCGAGTTATACTCGGCTCAAAATAGCAAATGTGTATAATGAAAGTCTATATATCAAAATGACTTTTGTCTCAAGAATAGGAGATAGACTTTTGAGCGACAAATAAGTTCAAGTCTCCACATACCTTTTAGTCGATGAAGTTCCACCAGTTCCTTGAGTAGTCCTTCGTCTTGTATGATGATTTCCATGGAGTCTTGAGCTCAACTACACTTTCTATCCTAGTCCGGGACCTTTAGCTATAATAGGCTAGAAATCAAGACTTATAGTTTTGATCACTAACATTGACAAACATGATTGAGATAGAAACGCATGCGAGTTCGACCGAGAAATGCTCTAATACTTTGTCTTGAGATAGAAACGCATGCGAGTTTACCTTTAACATTATGGAATATGGAGAATTTTAAGTCCATTGGTGATAAACTTGGGGGATTTTTATAAATTTCACAGGAGACTATGTCAATTAATTCAAGTTCTAAAGGCCATTTTTTCCGTATATCAGTTGGAGGGTATACTACAACAGTTCCTGCAGTAATGGTGAAGACGATAGAGAATGAGGAGATATCGCTAATTGTTCAATGGGATTCAAATTATTCTCCAAAGATGGCGCTTTTAACACAAGACTATTCAAGGAAAGTTGACGATTTTGAGGCAAAGATGGCGGAGAATAAAAAGTCTAGGGAAAGAAATATCTCACAGACAAAACTTTCTACGCAAGATTTGGGAAGTAATAATCCATATTGTCCAACTGGGAGCGTTGGATTTAATATCGAACCAACTGGATCTGAAAGACATGGGCCTCAATTTAGGACTATCGAAGAGAAAGAAGGAAGTTGGATGTTTATACCACGTACCAGAAGACATGAAGGATCCAAGTCGACTACAAGATCAAACTCTGGTTAAGGTTCAAGGTTTTATCTAATTATGCAGGAGGATGATATAAGGGATGAAACAAGCGAGCACACTTCTTATTCTTCCTCAGACTCGAAGTCAGATAGACAGGAGCAGGAAAATAATGTTGTGAAGAATTTAGAAGATATGCAACAAAAAGCTGAAGGGGGGGGGAGCTTTGATAGATAAAACTGTCAATTCCCTTGTTAAGGCGGCGTGTAGTTATGGGACCATTAGCCAGGAACATCAAGATATTTGAGGAAAAACATGACTAGTTTAGTACTGCGGTACAAACAACTTTTTCTGAGGAAAAACATAACAAGCTGAAGGGGGGAATCTTTGATAGATAAAACTGTCAATTCCCTTGTTAAGGTGGCGTGTAGTTATGGGACCATTAACCAGGCACATCAAGATATTCTGAGGAAAAACATGACTAGTTTAGTACTGCAGTACAAACAACGTTTTCAGAACCTTGAAGAAGATGGTGTGAATGACGAGGAACTGGATGAAGTCAATACTTCTAGGGAGAATGAGTTGGAAAATAATAACGGGAGGGAGTATGAAAAGGGAAACAACATAGAAGAATCAGAGCAGCAAGGGAGGAGACCATTTTAAATGAATTTTAAAATTTTATGCTAGAATATTAGGGTATGAATGACTTTGATAAACAAGTTGCGGTTAAGAATGCGATTGCTTCTCAAAGGTGCGTAATTTGTTTAATTCAGGAGACAAAGATTCAACATATGTCTGACTGGTTCGTTAGACAGGTTGTGGTATGATGATAACTTTGGGTGGAGCTACATTCCATCTGTGGGAAGCAGTGCAGGATTATTGTCCATCTGGGATAGTTCTCTACTTGAGAAGTTGGATGAAAGGTTTGGAATAAACAATATCACTTCTGTGTTTAACACTAGGTTCAATGGATTTAAATGGGCTATTACTAATGCTTACAGTCCATGCGATTATAATCCTAAAACTGAATTTTGGAGTGACATGAAATAAATTAGAAGCTGGTGGAACGGTCCTATTTGTATAGCTGGAGATATGAATGTTGTGCGCACTAGTGAAGAGAGGAACAGAGGGGACGGGGATTTAAGGAACAATGCCTTGCTGAACAACTTTATTCTCGATCGGGAATTGGTTGATCAACCACTGATTGTGGATCTTTTACTTGGTCTAACAATCATGCTAACCCTCTTCTTTGCAGGTTAGACAGATTTTTATTCAAAGTATTGATTTTGAAGATGCTTTTCCTAATGCACTTCAAGTGGTGATGACTAGGACCATTTCGAGATCACAATCCCATATTGGTGATCACTGAGCCTTCTATGCCTTCAAATCCGTATTTCAAACTTGATAGACTTTGGGTGGAGCATAAAGATTTAGTCACGAAAGTGCATGATTGGTGGAGTGTATTGGATTTTCAAGGTAGTGCAAGTTCAAGATTTTTTCTAAAGCTTCAGAATCTGAAACGTTTTATTAAGCCGTGGAGATTGCAGGAGTTTGGTTCTATTGCAAGAGAAAAAGGTGAACTTACAGCTAGAATCCATGAGTTGAATATTCTTGAGAAAGATGGAGCTCTACAACAACATCAGTTGGAAGATATAATGCAATGTAAATTAAAGTTAAGAAATGTTGAAGCTCAAGAAGCAAGGAAGTGGCAATTCAGGGACAAACAAAATGATTTTCGGTGGGAGGATTTAAATACAAGATACTTTCACAACATTCCCATTTGCAAGGAGAAAAAGAAATATTATAGTTAAACTTCAAATTGGATGTGTTGATTGCTTTGATCACAATGTCATTAAGGGGGAAATAAGAAGTTTCTATGTTAATCTATTTTCTCGATGAGGAAGTTCATTCTCAAATGGAAAACCTTTACTTTCCAACAGTGAAGGAGGAGGATAAGCAATGGCTTGAAATAGAATTCAATGAGGAAGAGGTGTGGGGTGTCATTAAGAAGATGGGTTCTAACAAGGCACCAGGACCAGATGGTTTTATCTTGCTGAGTTTTTTAAGAAATCTTTGGAACTCTCTCAAAGAAGACTTTATGAACCTAATTAAATATTTTCACAGGTTTGGTTCTATAGATTGGAGATTTAACTGCTCTTTTCTCACTTTAATTCCCAAAAAGAAGACTCTTGTACTCCAAAAGACTTCAGGCCTTTAAGTCTTATTGGTATTGTGTACAAGATTCTCTCTAAGTTTCTTCTTGAGAGATTGAAGAAGGTGATGCCTTATCTTATTTCGACTTCCAAGGTGCGTTCATTCATGACAAACAAATTCTTGATGGAGTTCTTATTGCCAATTAATGTGTGGATAGCAGATTAAAGTCTAGAAAACCAGGTATTCTCTCGTAAAATTGATATGGAGAAAGATTTTGACAATGTCAATTGGCAATCTCTTTTTTATTATTCGCAGTAAGCATGAATTTGGTGTGAAATGGATCTCTGGATTAGGTGGTGTGTAACTTCTACTCACTTCTCAGTGTTGGTGAATGGGAGTTCTACGGAGAAATTCAAACCAAGTAAAGTATTAAGACAAGGGGATTCCCTATCTACTTATCTTTTCTTACTGGTTGTGGAAATTATTTCTAAATTAATTAATGATGCGGTGGTCGGAGATCACTTTTGGTTTCAATGTGGTGGATAATGGAACTATAATTTCTCATCTCCAGTTTGCAGATGATACTCTTATTTTTTTAGATGCAAGTGCTGAAGAAGTGAGAAGATTGCTTATCATCCTGGCTGTTTTTGAGTCATTAACTGGTTTGAAGTTAAATATTGAGAAAAGCACTATGATTAGTGTAGGAGCTGAAAATGTTATTGGTGCTCTCTCTAAGGAACTTGGATGCAAGACAAAAAAAATTACCTTTCACTTATTTGGGAATGCCTATTGGTGCACATTGGAGAAGTACTGCTGTTGGGAGTATGTGTTAGCTAGAATGGAGCAAAAATTGGCTATTTGGAAGAAGAAGAAGAAGTTGAATAAAGCAGGAAGAATTACTCTTATTAAGAGTTGTCTGGCAAGCTTGCCTATAATTACTATCTTTCTTTGTTTCATCTGCCTGTTAGTGTGGAGAAGAGGATGATCAAATTGATGAGGAATTTTTTGTGGGGTGCAGTTGAAGGGAGAAGAAAGTTAGTTTGGGTGGGATGGACTAAGCTTTGTATGCCAAAGGAGAATGGAGGTTTTGGAGTGAGAAATTTAAGAACAACAAATCAGGCTTTGCTGATTAAATGGATCTGGAGATATTCTCAAAATAAAAACAGCTTTTGGAGGAAGATTATTGTTCAGAAATTCAGTAGAAATAGAGAGTTATTAGTCCCAGATGTTGATAATCATCCTCAATGTAGGACTTTGTGGAAGAATGTTTTTAAAATGGTTCCTAATGTGCAGAAGATGGCTACTTTCACTGTTAGGAATGGAAAAGGTATAAGATTTTGGAAGGATAGATGGTTGAATAGAGGTTTTTTACAGGATTTGTTTCCTGTGGTGTTTCAAGCAGTTAAAGACAAGGATGCTACTATCTCTGACATGCTTAGTGAAACTGGCTGGCACTGTGTGTTCAAACACTCTTTGGATGCTAATGAACAACTAGAGTGGGATTTACTTATTGGAGATCTTTCCAATCTGCCTGTTTAAGTGGAGGAAGAGGACGAGATGTCTATCATGGAGAATTACAGTACTCAAAATTGCTATGAGGTTTTATCCGGTGATCTTGCGCAATGCAGTTTTGTACAACATCTCTGGAAGAGCTACGTAACCCATAAGGTGAGTTTTATTCTATGGGCTACTTTTCATAATTCATTACCAACTAGAGATATGTTAACACTCATAGAGGAATGGAAATTGAAAGTGACCGGTGCTTGCTCTGTAATACTGAAATGGAAACAACTGACCATATTTTCATCCACTATTCTTATTCCTTTGAGGTTTGGGATTACTTCATCAAAGCGTTCAAGATTTCATGGCCTCTGCCAGGTACTTTATTACAACTCTTTGATGCGTGGAAAACGAATGTGCTGAGTGGTAGAGCTAAGGAGGTGTGGAGAACTGTCCATTATACTATTTGTTGGTTGCTTTGGAAGGAGAGAAGTGGAAGAGTGTTTGGTGCAAGGCAGAGATGTGTTTCAGAAATCATTGATCATGTTAAGATGCTGATTGTTTTATGGTTGTCCGATACATACACCTTTAAGTTTGTAAACTATAGTCTTGTATGGAGTAACTGGGATACTCTAATGAGTGCTTAAGCTCTTGTAATTATGTGAAGGAGCCTTTCCTTTTTCCTTTAATATAACGTCTTCTTCGAAAAGAAAAGAAAAAAATCCAAAATATGCTGGATCTCAAAAATTGCAATGAACAGTTTGGGCACCTACAAAATGCGGTTGGTCCAAATTGATTCCGCGGATTTCACGCAAAATGCTCGCCCCTACATTTTAGATGAGTTTAGTGAAGGTAAAATGGTCTTAACTCAACAAGAAACAAATATTGTCTGCTTGTATGGACTTCGATAAGTTCTAGTTCTATGCAATTGTGCAGGCCAAGCCCCCAAAAATTTGTTTCAAGGAAAAGAATTCTTCCGATCTTTATTATTGAAAACAAATCAAATCAGATCAAAATAATACAACTGCACACTTTGCTTATTTGGGAAACAAAAAACATCACAAAGAATTACATCACTCGATTATGAGGAGTTAACAACGCTGCATTTCAATCTAACTTCTCCATCACCAAGACTCTTAACACCAACATTACCAAGTTTAACCATTGATCCAACAAATTCTTTAAAGAAGAACCATTCATCTCTAGCAAAAGACTCAACGATCCACTTTGTCCTATAATCGTTAAGCAACGCTTGATCCGATCCAAACACACCCTTTCCGGACACAATTTGCTTGTAATAATCATTGTCAAACTTTGACGAAGTAGTATCCAAAAAGGTTCCTGCATTTGGACTCCTATCATGTTGTGGACATTTTTGCCTTAGGTTCTCAGCAAACATGGCGTTCAGTGTAGGATCTAAGTCGAGCGTGGAAGTGAAACTACGTAGTCGAGATTGAAATGAAGAGCAGTGCGAGAAACCTAAAGTATGTCCACCTGATAAGGCAACCAAGTCCTTGATTTCTAGTCCTCTTTTGGCAAAGCTTTGAATGAGTTGTGTTATGTTGAAAGATGGAGCTGGTAAATTTGCGGTAGTTTCTGATGCCTTGGAAATTTTTCCATCTTTTCTTCCTTTCAGAACTTCCCATCGTGGACCTCCAGACTTCAATTGACCAATACATGATAAAAAAGAAGAAGAAGGTGCCATTACTTGGCCATTGCCATTGAAGCGCCATCGAGAATATGAGCAGTAAAGACCAACGGAACAAAGAAATGAGAAGTTTAGAGATTAAAGAGACTTATATATACCTGAGTTACTACATCTCTTGCTGCAATGGCAATGATATCAGCACAAGAAACAGTTCTTGGACAAGCTTTTTCTAGCTTAGCTTTGGCCTGCTCAATTACATAAAATGATCGTATAGAGATGTTTGGTGGACCATCTTTCTCAGCTTTATTTCCAGGAGTGGAATCCAAAAGGATTGATGCGTCACATCCCTAGTACACATAAGGCGACGTATCACGGAGACGAAACCCAATCAAAACTCATTTCACAAATTCCAAATGAAAAGAAAAATAAGACATACGCGAAACCTAACGAAGGTGTTCATATATACGTACCCTAACGAAGCAGTCATGGAAGAACATACGAAGAAGCCGAGCAGGAACCTTAGAATCATACAATGATGCGTTACGAATTGTATCCGCTATGATATGTTCAGCTTGTGGGCATGTTTGGTCATAGTAATGACTATCGAGAACTGCAATCGATAACGGAATCACGATTAAGAAAAGAAAAACAACTGTTGCAGATGAATAACCCATTACTTCTTGATGCTCAATGAGTAATGAAGCTAAACGGTAAAGATGGATATGAAAGAGCTTGATAGAAAGTTAGAAGAATTGGGGATTGATATGAGTGATGCATGGAGCTACAGCGCTATAAATAGTGGTATACATACATTATTATAAGGTATATAATGATCTGGATAACTAGTGCTTTGAAGCTACTCAAGTACGTGTTTTGTACATTTGGTCTACATCCTGCAAAGAACACCAAAGTCTGATATGAAACCATTACCTAATTTGGCAAAAATATTGAAAGAAATGTATTGGATCGAAATTGTGAAGTATAAAAATGATATATTGTGCATATTGTATTTGTTAGTGGTTGGGTCTAGTGAGAGGGGTGCGGTTGGTGAGTCAAAAGAGTAGGGTACTGCATTTGGTACTTATCATGTCATTGTAGGGCAATTTGATCAAGTTGTAGGTGAATCCATGTTCGTGTCATCCATCTACACAATTTTACATGATTAGAGTTCATTTGATAGTTTACTTTGAACCTCAATAATCTTAGCAAAAAATATATATATATATATAATCTTGTGAAGCAATAACATCCCCAAACAAATCAAAAATAAATGCACTTTTTTAGAACTCAAGGATACGGAGGTACGAGCCTATAGAACAGATCCTGTTCAAGTAAGGTCGTAAATCAAAAATAAATGCACACTTAATCAAAAACATACACACAATTATTAATTAAGGTTGCACAATTTTTTGGTTCCAACAAGAACAGCAAGTCGAGATCCAAATTCATTCATTCAATTCCCATTTGCACTGAATTCGATGGAGGTGTTTATAATCGCAAGTTAAAACTAGTGTTCCATCCATTCTTCGCAATGCAAACCTTTCCACCAACACGAAACAACCAAATCTTTTCCACCCGCTGTTTCCTTCTCCACCATTGAACTTCTCCACTTTCGTAACTCTTGCTGCGTTATCTCCATCTCCACTCCACCCTCCTAATTCTTGAATGCGTTTCATTTTTGCAATCACCTCCACACTCAATCCGACACTTTTTCCTTCAGTATTTCTAAACCATACAAACTTATCAGCATCATCACTTCCAACTCCACCATTTGTTTCGTCTATCGCAGCTTTCTCCCCAAACAACATAAAGGATTGTTTTTCTACAACTTGACTCACAACCACAGTATTCTTATTTCCATGACCTTGCGAAGCGTCATTATTGTATTCAGATTGATAAATTTCTTCCCAGTATTGCTCCAAACTCATATCATAGAACGAGGAGGGAATAACACTATGATCATTCGAAATTCCCTCTCTTATGAACAGACTAGGACAATACCATTTCCCAACATCCATATTTCTATCATTAAGGTTCGGCAACTGCAGGCGTACTGAGGTATTAAGACCCGAAGCTTCGCCATAAAAGTTCAAATTATCGTAATTGTTGTAGAATACATTCCACACTGGTTTTCTTAGAAATGAAGGGGGAACCCCGTCAGGAGCAACGGATTTGGCAACAAACCCACCATTTTTGTATTCGATTTTCATTTGTTGGTATATGTTTCTGTGATCGAAAACACTAGGCACGGTAGGACTCTTACGCTTACCGAACCAAGTAGTGACCATTTCCTCCTTTCTGGCACATGTCCATGCTTGCCTGTACACCAAAATCAATTCCAACTTCGTACTAAATATGTATGTATGCTCCGATTATTTCATCATAGAAAGCAAATCATAAATCCAAATTTAATTATGTAAAAACGAAAGATATCGGTATTATGAACGAATTCATGCTTACCCTTTGTATTTTCCGGAAGGAACTATGGCATAATATCGATTCGAAAAGGGAGGTTGATCAACAACAGGTATGAACCAGACAACAATATGGCTTTTGACTGGACCACCAAAATCATCATAATCTCCCCCAGAATAAACGATATCCGTAAAATAATTTTGAATGAAAGGAAGCTTGTCGTGTTTGTTAGCCTTGCGGGTATTCCCCGGACATATTTCAATAACTTCCTCTAATTCTTCATGATTTGATGAAACCACAAGACAACCTGAATTCGGATTTTCTTGAGTTGAAGTGTTTGAAAGAGTACTAGCTTTTTGTTTGCACAACCAAAGAGGCCTAGTAACATACATGACTCTTCTTAGTTGATTTCTTCACTAGCTTCAAGAGTTTCTCTCTTGATATAGAGGAGATCACAGAAAGTTGACAATTGATTAAATGAAACTTCCTATCAATTTCTATGTCCTGGTTTGAAGTAATCCTTTTGTTGCTTGTAGCCTGATTTGTTCAATAAAATATTGTACGTCACATGGACTTGATCTTGTTTCCCAATATGCTCCAAATTTTCTAAGTAAAATAGTCTTGGTCAATGAGAATGAAGTCCCTTTCACGTTTAGGCAACCTTCTCAAACTGAAATATTCAACATTCTACAAACTAAACTTGTTATCTAATGCGGGTGTTATCTCTTCCTTCGAAATTTGAATGAGTGTTTTTCCGTATCGATCTTAAAAAAAAAAAAAAAAAAAAAAATCTATCGAGTTGGATCAAGCATGAATAACGATCCAAACTCTCCCATTTGTATGTGGGTGTACATCATTTAATTTGCAAACTTAAGAAAACAACATGTACTTCACATATACTAGATGACTGCTTCAGCAGTGCTAGGACGACCAAAGTAGGGGATTGTATTTGTGACACAATTTGTAACAATCTCTGTAACAATGATTTTATAACATTTGTAGGAGTTATATTTGTTTCACAATTATATTGTAGCAATTTTGTAACATATTCTGTAACATTTCTGTAACAGTTTTAGATCGGATGGTTGAATTTTGTTGGAATCAACGATCAAGATTAGAATTAAAAGTTTAGGTGACGGTTTTTTGACCATTTGCATGCCGTATTAGTCGTCGATCAGGTCGACTTTCATTCATTTTCATCGCTCCTGACCGTAGTCGGGGACGATGACTCTCTGATTGTTGATTCAATTTCGAGAAAAAACGACCAATACTCATCCAATTGAATCGATTAAAAATGGAATAAAAAAACGTTGCAAGCAATGCATTTTTAGGCCCCATAGTGAAAGTATAGAAGCGTTGCAAGCAATGCATTTTTAGGCCCCATAGTGAAAATATAGAAGGGACTTCCTTAGGTCGTCCTGACAAGTAAATATGAGAATTCTATCATTGTAGTGGGCCTTATTTACATTTTTATAGCATGATGTCTTGGGGACCATGGTTTTTTTTTTTTTTTTTGACCATGGTTTTATTTGGGGATATCAAAACTAATTGGGGGATATAGGTACAAGACAAAATAGGGATCCAAATAGCAAAGCTGGGTCACCCCTTATCTAATTATTTTTTTAATTCCTAATCTAGCCCTCACTAATCATATTTAGTGGTTAATAATAATTAGTAAAAAACTTAAGTATTTGGGGGATAGATTAGTGTGTGTTTTTATTTTAATTTGTGTGAGTGAGGAGTAGAAGGAGAGAAAAAAAAAATTTGAGTGGAATTTTTTTTTTGAAAATGGAAGATGATTGTGATGAGAGAATTACTGCTAATAAGAGGTTGAAAAATTGATTTTTTTTCTTTGAATCCACCATTGTTGCAGCTGAAAAAGCTTGGTGCCGGCATGGTATTCAACCAAAAACCCATGCGGGCAATTGTTGGAAATGTTCATAAATTGATTGCCACTATCCAGGGGGGTTTGGGGGGGCGTAGCTCTCTCGTTACGATTTTTTTCTGGTTTTGATCTTCAGAATGTTGATTTTTTTCCGGTTTTGATCAGGTACCGGCATGGTAATCTAGTTTTCGAGCATGCGGGTACATGTTCCGGCATAGTATTTTGCTTAAATTTCTATGCCTAGGAACGGGATGAAAAGTATCCGTAATGTTGATTTTTTTTTCACTTGACTACCGGCATTGATAGGAAATTCTCGAGCATGCCGCCAGTATCATGTTCCCAAGCATATGGTCTTCATCAATTCCGGCATGGTCTTCATCACTTCCGTTTTGAATTTTTTTCTGGTATTAATCAGTCCACTGCCGGCATGGTCAGTTGATATGAAGACCATGCCGGAAAACAATACCGGCATGGTCTTCATATCAACTGACCATGCCGGCAGTGGACTGATTAATACCAGAAAAAATTCAAAACGGAAGTGATGAAGATGTACCGGCATGGTCTTCATCAATTCCGGCATGGTCATCATCACTTTCAAGATGATCTTCATCACTTCCGAATAAAAAAATTTGGTTTCCAAAGTGAAGAGAAGAGAATTTGATATAGAGTGGGGAGAGTTTAGAATTTGAAAGGGAATGGGAAATATTTGGGTTTCAAAGCTCCACCCCTAAATAAGATTAATAAGAAGTGGAGATGGAAATGGGGGATATGATTTTGTTTTTTGATTTTAAGTTTTTTGATTTTTATTTTGAGGGAAGGGTGTTTTAGTATTTTCGCCCCCAAAAGTCACCCCTTAGCACACACCATGGGTTGGGGGAAGTAATTCATATCCCCCAATTAGTTTCTATATCCCCCAATTACGCGTTCTATGTCTTTTATTTTGGATAAGACACTTTAAAGTAAATCTAAGCCACCCCTTATCCAAATATTTATGTTAATCCCAAAATTACCCTTCCTAATTAAGTTTGTAACATGATTCATTAGTTAGTGTAACTATTAGTTAAATGATTAAGTTAATTAATGATTAGTGAAATTAAATTTATAAATTGGTTTTTTATAAGAAGAAGAATTATTGAAAGGGTAAGTTAGAAGAAGAAGAAGATGGAAAAAAAACATTTTCTTTGAGATGGGTGAATATGAATTGAGTGATAATGGCACCTCCAAATCAGAACTTTCATCTCCTAGAGTATTCGTTAATGTTGCTTGAATTGTCCAAAATTTTCCAAAAATGAAAAACAATTTAAGTAGATTTCGGCTAGGTCAAACAAGTTCGGCTACAATATTTGAAGAAAAGTTGGCCGAACTTATCTGGAAACGCCGTTCGGCTAATGTTTACGAAGACGCAGGCAGCCGAAATTTGCTTTAATGGAGTTTTTGCTTGGTTCGGCTAATGCGTTTCGGGACAGGTAGCCGAACTTTTATTTTAGAATATACAGAGTAATGTTTGGTTCCAACATTAATTTTCGACTAAACCGAACTCAATATAACAGTTATCAGAGTGAAGTTCGGTTAGAAGAAAAAAGTCTCAAATCAGAACCTTCATCTCATAGAGTATTCATTAATGTTGCTTGAATTGTCCAAAATTTTCCAAAAATGAAAAATTTTTAAGTAGATTTCGGCTAGATCAAACAAGTTCGGCTACAATATCTGAAGAACAAATATCCAAACTTATCTGGAAATGTCGTTCGGCTAATGTTTTCAAAGACGCAGGCAACTGAATTTGCTTTAATGGAGTTTTTGCTTTGTTTGGCTAATGGGTTCCGGGACAGGTAGCCGAACTTTTATTTTAGAATATACAGAGTATGTTCGGTTTCCAACATTAATTTTCGACTAAACCGAACTCAATATAACAGTTCTCAGAGTGAAGTTCGGTTAGAAGAAAAAAGTCTCAAATAAACGAACTCAACATATGTGTTTGCAGAGTAGAGTTCGGTTAGCACAAAAAAAATTGCGAACCAACCAAACTCAACATATTGATTTTCAGAGAAGGTTTCGGTTAACAAATATTTTTTTTTGCGAACAACCTGAACTCAAGCATTTGTTGTTCTAATTCAAGTGTTCGGTTTAAGGACAAAATTTTCCAATTAACCTAACCAACCAAACACAACATAATGCTTTTCAGAGAGGAGTTCAGTTACAAATATTATTTTTTTCCGAACCAATCGAACTCACAATTCGGTTACGAAAAAAATAAATTCATGATAACCGAAGTGTTCTTGGTTTCAGAATGTTCGGTTAGCAAACTAGGTTTTTTTTTAAACCGAACGTGCCACTGTAACTTCCATTTAATTCATATTTGATGATTTCTACTCTATTTTTTCAATCAAAACCGAATTAAAAGTGATGGGTTTTTCAATCGAATGAAGAACGTCAAGGAAATAGAGAACAAAAAGAGAAGATTTTTCTTTTTCAAAACTAAAAAATTCTGGTGCCCATCCTATCTTTGTTTTTGTTTTTGATTTTGGTTAATTATATATATATATATATATATATATATATATAGTTATTATAGGTTAGATTTAATTTAAATTAGAGTAAAGAGTAAATGTGTATTTTCCTAACTTTAGGACACCCCTTATAAGTATAGGGAAGTTAGGCTAATAAAATCATGGTCCCCCAGAAAAACCCATGGTCCCAAAAAAAAAATCGTTCTTTTTATATGTCCTCACTCCTCAGTGACTAACATCTGTTGAGCCCATGCTTGTCTGTACTTCATCTAAAAAAAGAAAAAAAATTCTGCTCTAACATCTACCTCGGATGCAACTACACCAACAAACAAGAGACAGTTATGCTAAATTATCATCCGTGCCATCACTGTGAACAGATGGCCATACATAATTACTGCAACCTCACATTTAATTAAACAGAAGTAATTAAGAGAGTTGATAAAGTCAAGCCACAGCAGACCTAGCTCCTTTCTCTGTTAACATTTACTATTTACAGACTCCACGAGCTTACCCTACAAGCCTACCCCTTGGGTCCAAGTTGTAGTAAATCGAATCATACGCATCTGTGAACACATAAATCACGATGACATCCACGTGTTTACGAACAATATTCGTATTCGTTCATACGATTATAAAGGAGAATAAATCTTAAGTAAGCTTCGTTGAAACGATGACTCATTGACTCAGAGCCTTCGGGCTCGTCCTTGTCTAGTCATGGGGAAGTAAACTAGTGATTCGTACGATCGAGATATGTAAAAGATCAACGTGTAATAATTAGGACAGAAAGTAAAGTGATGAATATAAATAAGACGATGATTTACGTGGTTTAGCACTAAGGCCTATGTCCACGGGGGTAATTGTTTCACTATGTATTTGGGGGATACAAAGGTAGTCAAATGACTTTTGAGTGAATAACGAAGATAGGAGGAAGATAATACTCATACTTACTCTTACAGTTTCTCTCTCCTCTATTCACTCTCTAACTTAGAATTGGTCAACAACACCTTCTCTCTTAGTGGAGAGGGGTATTTATAGGGACAATACATGGGGTCCAATATTAAAGACAGTTGCAACCTTATCTCCTCGATCTTGGCACTGATCCCGCTGGTATCTTCATTTTCGACCGAAGGATCCAACGGTCATGTATGATTTACGAAGAATCACCTCTTTCTATTCCACAGATTTGTTGACATGCATCTACCCTATGCCTAGGGTGTTTAATACGGGTGGTTGGGGCGGTCTGCACGCATCAGACAGATGTCTGATGCTCCTGTCACATCTTCGTCAGTGCGGATAACCCTCACCGTTGATCTTGGATCTACCTCGAGATGGAAAAAAACAGATTCTTGGGTGCTCTCCAGTACTTCGCGGTGGCTCGTTCTTTCAGTGCTACTCGGTTCTTAGTCATCGGATTAGCACGTCGATGGACATGTGTAGATGACAGATGCCCCTTGGGTGTTGATACGTGGCATCATATCTTGATGTCTTGAGGCTGCGTGTCTTCCACGTGTAACTCTCCCAACACGTGGCAGAAGATGGATTATGTGTATACAACATCATTCAACAGAAAGGATACTAGTTTTTCTGGAAACTCATTTGGTTTCATATTAACCGCGCCAGTTTTCCATTTTCATAATCCACTATAAGTTCTTTCTTATTTGACAGTGCTTCCTTTTTTGATTCTTTTGCCAGATAATGAGCAGCTTCGATCATTTTCCTCGACACGCATGTAAAATTTGTGGGTCCTAGGTATTTGTATTTGTCTTGGAGTTGTTCAATGAGAGGCACCAAAGTTTCAAAGAAATCATCACTCATGTAAGGGACAATGGAGCTTGCACATCTGTGACAGGTCTTACCTATCTTATTGCCTTTGCATTTGCAACTACGAGATGCGATTTGGCAAAGAAGCATAACAACGATTCTGGAATTGCACCGCACATAAGGGCTATAACACCCATGGTCTCAAGCATGATTGAGACCAGTCAGTAATCCACTCAACACTTGAAAAACATAAGATTTTCCATCCAGTGAGACAGGGCCGTTCCCGAGAACTTTTTGCCCCAAAGTAAACTAATTTTATTTTTGCCCCCTATGATTTTCTTTTACAAATACAAGATCATTGTTTTCTGTTATTGATAGTTAAAAGCTAAAAAACTGTGGCTATCAACCTATCCTATAATCAACCAAAAGAAAATTCAATTACCAAAATGTCACCGCTGTTTTAATTAAAGAGTTTAGATTCATGTCATCAAATTAAACTTTATAAACATATCATAATTACTCATAAGTAAAGAACCCCCACTATCAAATAGAAGATTCATTTGATTTGTAAACATCCATTAGGGCAAAAATAACTGACCAAAATAATACTAGAGAAACAAATTACAACATCACTATGTTAATGATAATTGTAGGAAAAAAAAAGCAAAGCAAAAAAAAGAAGTCGGTGGATACTAACACTCTAGCAAGTGTAGTGCCAAATAGAGGTGGTGGTGCGCACAGATATGGTGGAGGAAGAAAACTAGAAATAGAAAGAAAAGAAAGGAGGTAAAAAAATAAAAAACCAAGCACAACCAGCTACTTAATATTTCTTCTAAGATCCTCTTAATATTATTAAATTTCCATCCCTATTATTTATGTTAATTACACTTTAACCCTCAAAATGATTTCTCTTTTTAAAATACCCTGAATATAACTAGGCTTTTTGTTGCCCCTGGGCCTTTGTTGCCCCAAAGTGGAGCTTGTCCTGCTTCCCTATCAGGACCGGCCCTGAGTGAGAAGTTGTCTCTAGCAGCTATTGGTTGTGCAGAATTATTGCGTAAAATAACTGCATATCCTCCGCAATTTGTGTGCTTATTGTAATAACTATACAGATTGACACAACCAAATTATGTTGTCTCTCCTTCCTCTGGTCAATACTGCCTCTAGATATCCCCAGTGGGCTTGCTTGAGAGAAAACTGTTCAGCGTCATCTGTCCCTCCTGGAAAACATATCCTTGTTGTAAAAGACATCATCCAAATATCATACAAGTAAAACTGGAAAATGCTTAGAATGGATATGTAAAACTCACACTTCCCGACTTGGTTGACTCTTGTGTTTCATCTTCCGATTCATCATCTGAAGAATTTGCGGGCTGAATGAACAACTTGGTTGACTATTGTGTTTCATCTTCTGATTCATCATCTGAAGAGTTTGCGGGTTGAATGAACAACGTTTTGTGTTTATATTTAAGTTTGTAGTTATTTAAACACGCAAAGGGACCTACATATTTTCCATTTTTTTGCCGTCCCATCCCTTGTCAAATTTGGCCTCATCTTCAGCATGAATACTTTCGGCATCATCACTTTCGGAATAATCACTTTCAGATGAGTCTTCCTCTGAGTAATCAGTGGTGATAGAGGAGGCATATCCTTCATCAATAGAATCGGTCGTATCCGTAGGGATGTTTCCTCCTCCTTCTTCGCTGTAAATCAAGAGGCAAGAAGATATATATATGACTACTCGGTGAGAGGCATTTGAGGCATGATAATACATAAGAGTTAAAAGATAAAATTATGCATGCTTAGATTAATAAAACATGATCTACTACTACAGAATGGATGGAATTAACTCAGATGAGTCGGACCCGGCTTCAATTGTATATATGAGAGTGTAAATTACATAATTAAAAAACTTAGGGTTTTCACCATCAACCACAAATATGAATATCTTGAAGAAGGTATGATATAATTATATATACAGTAGCAATAAGCCAACAACAAGTAAAAGTAACAATTATACCTTGTCATTGTTATGCAAAGTTGATATAAACCAGAGCAGCAGCAGCAGCAGCAAAATTGGATTTGAGCTTCTCATGTACAATTAGTATTAGTATATTATTGAGAAACTAAACTAGGAAACCCACCTTTATACGAAAAAAAAAACAATAATAGGAAACCCATATCAATATGGAAGATGCCTAAAACAATAAATCCACCTATTTCCTTACAGGAGGCACTTCTGAAGTACTAGTTATTTACCAAAGTGATAATAGCAACTAAGAAAAAGAAGAAATATTTTCACCTCATGCAACAGATGATCAAAATTCTCGTAAATTCCTTGAAAAGTTATTATGTTATGTTTATTCCAGACTGTCCACCAAATAGCGAATGAAATAATGCCGCGAATTTTTTTTTCTCCAGAGAACTCTCTTTTTTACTGCGCCATTCCCAAATTATTGATCTAACATCCTCTCTAAAAACCCAGTGAATCTTGTAACTGTTAAAGAAGAAATTCTAAAGCTTACTTGTCATCTCATAATGAAGAAACAAATCGGTATTTGTTTCTGGAGCTTTTTTGCACATAATAAGTTTCAATCTTTTCGACTGACCTGTAGCTACTATGTAGCATTTTGTTTTCTCCAGTTTTACCACTTCTTTGTGGTCACTCGCTTTCATTCAATACTTTACTTTTTTTGAGTCAAAACAATATATATATATATATATATATATATATATATATATAATGGGAAGCGTGTTTGATGGGCAAAGTGATTATCGAAGGAAGTTTTTTTTTTTTTTTTTTTTTTTTGATCTATCAAGAGAATAGATTCAAAGCACATAAGCCTCGTGAAGGTGCATATTATAAGAGAGCAAAAAGCTCTAGAAAAAACAACAAAAAAAATATAAAAGCTAAAACAAGAGAAATTCAAAGCACACAAAGAGTATTGACAACAACGGACACAACTCAATGTACTTGAAAATCAAACCGCAATTATTTCGAAACAGAAAGGAAACTACTACCCACTATCATTTAGCTGGCCAACATCTCCTGTAACTAAACCATCGTGATTTTTCATGAGATTCGTAAACATTTCTTCATGGTGACTCTTTAAAGGGCGAAAGTTTAAACCCCATAAAGAGTCGTAATCCAATAGTTTATCTTTTGAGATCTTTTCAGGAGCTTTAGATTTTGGGATTTTCTTTTTCTTTTTTGTACTTAGAGAACCATTTGGAAACATACTTGTTGCTTTGGTTTTTGAAGTTAACTTCTTACTAGAACCGAACATTAGCTTGGAAGATGACGGCTTTGTAATGCTTATCTCTGAATCTTCCAATACAAATTGAAACGTAGCTGTCTCCTGTTCTTCTTCCTCTTGTTCTTCTTCGATTCCACGAAATCTATTATGGATTTTAAAGCCAGGGGAACAGAGGGATCACTGGATGATGAGCTAGCACCTTCCACTACCGATGGAACATTCGTAACTATATCCATCTTCATGCATACCATCTTGAATCTCTTCAACTGAAAGTGTTTCCTTGTATTTTTTCTAGTCCTCTTTTTTTTTTCTTAATAGTCTCACCAAGAGCAACAATATCCTTAGTGACTTTCGTATTTTGTTTCAGCTTTGCTTTGTTGCGCCAAAACCTGCGGAAGTGTTAGGTTTGTACTGCTATAAAGGTACTTCATTATCGCCAAAAACACAATCACACACACACACACAATAAGAACAAGTATTTAACGAGGTTGAATCCTCGGGAAGGAATAAGAAATTTTATATATCACCGTATAAGTTGGAATATACAAAGCCTAAGCATAGGAGAATAGAACTCTTTTAGTTCTGGTGTATTAGTGTGTTTTCTCTAGTTCTCTTTATGTCTATTTATACATATCAATAGGACTGGACACATTCCTTAATAAGGATTACTTTTCCTACAAGTATAGGGTTTCCTAACTTAACTCTAAGAGACAAACCTCTTAAGTTGTTATACTTAGGACACAAGTACTTGGTTTCCTAAACCAACTAGATTTCCTAATCTAGTCCTTCACCAACCGACCACAAATTCTCCACCTCGGATCATGAATTCATGCATGAGACGATCAATAGATAAAATCACCTCCATCTTCCAACGTCAATTGAACCATTATTGGTTGCATATGTATCCTCAATAGGATCAAACTCAACCATAGTTCTCTCAAATGGCCTTGCTAGAAGGCCTCCACCAGGTTCCTAAAAACCTCTACCCCAAGAGGGACTCTTACCAAACAAGAAGGATGTGGATAAATTTCAAACATTGTCGAAACTTGATCCCAGATACTACTTTAGCCAACATATCAGCTGGATTATCTTTGGTATCGATCTTCACAAGTAGAATGTCTTATTCTTCAAGAATTTCTCTTAAAAAGTGAAATCGCACGTTTATATGTTTGGTTCTAGCATGATGCACTTGATTCTTAGCCAAATAAATTTCACTTAGACTATCACAATGCACAGGAAGTTGTCTTGCACAACTCCTAAGTAATCTAGCAAAACTTGTAACCATGTAGCCTCTTTAAATGCCTCTGCCACTACCATATACTCCGCTTCAGTAGTTGAGAGAGCCAATGTAGACTGCAATATTGATCTCCAACCAACTGGCGCTCCTTCTACGGTAAATATATACCCTGTAGTTGAACGTATCTTGTCCAAATCACCAGCATAGTCAGAATCCACATACCCAACAGAAATCTGATTGTTACTTTCATCCTTCAAAAACTCCAAGCCAACATCAATCGTACCATAAATATACCTCAAAATCCACTTCACATCTTGCCAATGTCCTTTACCAGGACAATGCATATAATGGATAACCATACTAATTGCATGTGAAATGTCCAGCCTCGTACATACCATCGTATATATCAAGCTACTAACAGCCTCAGCATATGGGACTTGGTCCATATACCTTCACTCTTCTTCATTAGTAGGAGACATACGAGCATTCAACTTAAAATGAGAAGCAAAGGGAGTACTTACAGATTTAGTTCCTTCGTAGCTAGGTAGACACCAAACTTCTGTAACACCTTCTTCAGATATGCCCTTTGAGACAAACAAACTTTACCCTTCTCCATGTCATGTTGAATCTACATTCCAAGAATCTTATTAGCTTCTCCCATATCTTTCATCTCAAACTCATATGACAACTTGTGCTTCAAATTATCAATCTCTTTCTTGTTATTCGATGCAATCAACATATCGTTGACATACAAGAGAAAATATATAAAAGACCCATCATGTAGATTCTTGAAGTATACACAATGGTTATAGTGACTTCTTGTGTATGTTTATCCTATCATAAACAATTCAAATCGTTTGTACGATTATCTTGGAGATTTCTTCAGCCCGTACAACGATTTCTTCAGTTTACATACACAATCTTCTTTTCTAGCAACCTTGAGCCCACTCCGATGAGACACATAGATCTCCTTTTCTAGATCACCATGTAAGAACGCCGTCTTTACATCAAGTTGAACTAGGTCTAAATCATATTATGCTACCAAGGGCAACAAAATACGGATTGATGAGTGTTTTACCACCCGAGAGAACACTTCATTGTAGTCAATCCCTTCTCTTCGGGAATAACATTTTGCAACTAACCTTGCCTTGTAGCGTACTTGATTCACCGAAGATCCTTATTTATTAGCATATACCCACTTGCACCCTTGGCCTTCTTACCGCTCAGTAAGAATCCATGTGTCATTCTTGTAAAGAGACTCTATCTCATTCTGCATAGAAGCTTCCCATTCTTGACGCTCTACACTGGGTATAGATTTAAAATAGGTATTAGGAATGCCTTCTTCAATAACTGGTAATGCATAAGAAACCTAATCATCCATCCAACTAGGTTTCCTGATTGATCATCTCGGTTTGCTGGTTGCAATGGTCTCAGTACCCGTAGCTTCTGTATCTTCTAGTGACTCTTGTTCCTATTCTACAACAGTGTCATTATCATTTAGAAAATTCAGTAGCTACTTCTCTTGTAGACCCAATGTCTTCAAAAGTATTCTGAACAGATACAAACTTAGCTAGAAGTAGTGGAGTTGCATCAATATCCACCTGTTGCAAAGGCTCACTAGTACTGGTGCTTTAGTTCTCCACCTGCCGAGAACCCCAAGACTTTACCATAGACATCTCATCAAATGTGACATCTCTACTCATGAATATCTTCTTCTCAACTGGATTCCAAATCTTGAACCCTTTCATTTTACTCTTTATACCCACAAAGATTCCTTTCACGGCACAGCTATCAAGCTTGTTTTCTCTAATATGATACCACGCAGGATAACCAAAAATATGAATTGAGTCATAGTCATAAGCTGGTTTACCAAACTATTTATCCATTGGAGTTTTACCTTCTAAGACTAAGTCATATAGGCTAGATTGAACTGCTAGATTAGCCAAAAAGTGTTGTAGTCCTAAATAAAAGTGTTGTATATTTGTTAACACTAGTTCTCTCTCCTAGCAGTTGCTCGCATGTGAAGTAGTAGTGAGATAGTTGCGCTGAATGGTTCAACGCAGCGAAAATCACCTTTTCGCGGAATGGTTCAGCGCATGGAAGAATATTCCAGAGTATCTGCGTTGAATGGTACAGCTCCACATCTCAACGCTGAATGATACAGTGCCACCAGAAAAATATAGTGAAAAACTGGCCTCACCTCCTCGAGAATCAACTTAAGGGTTTGAAGTGATAATGCAAATATATATTAGTGCAACAAAATTTGAGAACTTCTCTTTGCATGCACCTTGTAATAGAGACCAAAATGTAACACGTGGACCCTCGTGACAATCAAACCCCCCACTACAAGTACCATTCACGATTATTATTATAGCGTACCCAAATTTAGCAACTTACTAATCCAAGAGATTAACTAAATAAAGAGGCACTAAGGATCCAAATCATATACCTACGCATTTAATTAAGAAATCTGCTACAAAATTTAACCCAAAAACTAGCCCCACTCTGAAATGTATATATACAAGAACTCATCTCAAACGATACATATACAATAGTCATTTGGTTTACAAAAATAATAAACAACATAATATACATAGCCGAAGTTAACCAACTAATGGATTCAACTCCTCGAAACTTCCGTTGCGCAACTCTGATATCTCTCTGAACTGAAAGTGGGAATGGGTTAGCACATCATCCGTAAAAGGGGTGCCCAGTGGAAATAACAACTAACTTCAAGTAATCACTAGAATGATTTAAAGACAATGCAGGTTTTATTGAAAATTGATAAAACACGGAAAGACAGTAAAACATATTGAAATAATAACAAAACTGAAAAAATATAAAGTTCTACTAACCAAACACCCAAACAAACATTCACAATCAATCATCCAGCACACATTCACAACCAATTCTCATCATCATTCTCTCTAAATACCAAAAAACGGTGTTTTGGCTTATCAAAGTAAATTCCAAGAACAGTAAACATCCATGTATGAGACATGAGTTGCTCGTACAGAAATAGGGAATAGCAGTGCACCCCCTCCCGAGCCTATATAATAGTGCGCCCCCTCCCGAGCCTATAGATGTGCTTAAAACAACTATAAAGTTTGGGGCACATATCTCATACCAATCAAAAGGAAACCTTCTTCCTTACATGTTAACAACAAGTAAAATCTGTAACTACTTTCCAATAGATGGAAAGGAACACAAACATAATAATAAAGATATGCATGAATTTCACAAAAGATAGATTTGTAAAACAATAATGAATACAAGAGAGTTCGTTATCGATTCTCACCTCTTTTGATGACAAGCCACGCCTACCTCGAGATCCACGATCCACTGGTTCATCCTTGAATCGATCATTTTTAATAAAGACTAACTGTTAATCACACAAGAACTCTAAGAATCTAGCCAAAATGGCTCATACAAGAATCATATAGTTCTATCTAATGGTTATATGCCCATTTAAAGTTCTACACCTTTTTATTATATATTTTTAGCATATCTAAGGTTTACTAATACAATTGGGTTCGTTCTATAATCCATTAGCTAAGTCTTATGAATATCTACTACTTTGTAGAATAAGCAAAGGCTAATTCGGACCATAAGGGGTCCAAACTATCAAAGTAGGAAAATTAGGCCTCATCCCAAGTCCAATAAACTCGGCTCATTTGCACAAGGCCTTGCCCAACTGGGTCAACTAATGGTCACTGACGGTCAAAGGGGTCAACTAACAGTCCATGTGCAATGTCAAGGTAAAGGTCCTAGTCAGATGGTCAACTGAGTCAAATCGGTCAAGGTCTACTGAATCAAGTCTGGTCAAGTCTAGTTAACGAGTTAACTCAGTCAGATACACTGAGTCATCTAAACAAGTTGAGTCAACTAAACTGACTGGGATGACTAACAAGCCTACTACTCAAGAACATAGGTTTATACAATTACTATAAATTTCATTCATTCAAAACAACTTCATAATCTAATTACAAACAAAAGCTCTGCTTACCTGCAATTGCAGCTTTAAGCTTTTCACAGAAATCACTAACTATAATCCTACAACTACCATCTCAGTTACACCTTCCCTGCCTGCAACTCTCAAACACACAAACAACACCACTATAACTGCAGGTTCACTTCAACTACAAAACAATTCATGGCATTCAACCTCACTACCACCTTCAATCTTGTAACAATCCTAGCTTCAGACTTGCATTCCTGTTCAATGCTTCAACACTCAACATAAATCACCAACAGTCTATTAATTGCATTCCCTCACATTCATTCATCTAACACTTTCACTTCAAATAACCTTGCATAATCAAATTTAATCTCTACTAGTTCAACAAGATTCATCTAACCTTAATCCACCACCTCTGGCTCTTCACTTCCTCAATCATTAGTTCACTCAAAACAATTCCTAAACCTCCACCAGCCACTCATATACCCTATAGCTTCAACCACACTACCATTACAATGTTATAATCAAAATCAAGACCACAACAACAAGATAATATTCTTACTAGATTTACAGAGGGAGACAATTACCTCAATTATGAAATTAAAGTTCTTCTCAATAACTGAATTTGCAAATCAGCACCATAAACTTCTTTTTCGCCTCAAGTTCTTCAAAACCCAACCTTTAATCTCTTCTTAATTATCACCAATTCAAAACCCTAATCTTTTACAATTATTCAATCTTCTCTGCTAATTCATATCAGCTTCAATCAAATCTCTATACCCATCTCCCATGACCAAAATTACCACCTTGGTTTCATCAACATGGATTGGTTTCATGAAACCCCAATCTTTGGTTCTATCTCAGAAACCCTAGATCTTCAATTTCTTCTCAAAACTATCCAACAACATCAATTAAACAATGACCCAGTTTTTCTTCATCCATCAGCAACACTAAATCACCATCAATTATCCCCAATTCCGAAATCATAAATCCTAATTCCTCTTTCCCTAGCTAATTCACTTCAAACCCTAAAAATCTCTAACCTTTCTCCATCCTATATCACAACGACATCACCTCCTTCATCTAATCGCTTCATCAAACACTTCTCTCAATCGATTTCTCGGAAACTCTCAAAATCGCTTGCAGAGGAACAGAAGAAATAAAAAAAAAAAAAAAAAAAAAAAAAAAAAAGAAAAAGAAAAAGAAGAGAAGGGATACGATTTTATCCTCTCGATTGGGTAGATAAGACCAAAGTTGGTTAATGGAACACCCCGCAAATGGATAAGGGAAGCCGGGTCGGCTAATTTGCAAAATGACTATTATTCCCTTCACACGATTCCGATGATATCTTCGTCGTCCGGTATCCGAATGACATAGGCGAGCAGTCTATTCCGCATAACTTTTCAAGATCTATTCGACTGTACTGGTTTCGTACCTAAACCGTTGTTATATTAATTTCTAATAATTAAAATTTATATTATCTAATCGAGTCATTAACAAGTAATTCGTCTCTTGACCATCGCTAGACCAGTCAAATAACGTTGACGTGTGAAAAAGCGGGGGTACAACAACCACACCCAACAATTCGATTAGCAATCTGTATGGAAAAACTCCAATATACTTTCTAGAGAATCAACTAGACAGTCAGACTCAATCTAGATAAAAATTATATCAAAAAGTTTATATCTCAATCTCTCGATTTGATCTTTACTCAAGCAAATATAAATTTGCGAGTCTTAATCAAAGAGAGATAACTTTTATGGTACCAAAGACCAATATCCAAGTGTCAATCAATTTAAATCAACAACCAAAAGGTCGGATATTCTAATTAATTGAACAACGCATAACCTATGATATTTCAATTATATAAACAAATATAATGCGGAATAGAAATAACACAGACACCAGAATTTTGTTAACGACGAAACCGCAAATGCAGAAAAACCACTGGACCTGGTCCAGATTGAACACACATTGTATTAACCCGCTACAGACACTAGCCTACTCCAAACTAACTTCGGTCTGGACTGTAGTTGAACCCCAATCAATCTCACACTGATCCAAGGTACAATTATGCTCCTACGCCTCTGATCCCAGCAGGATGCTACGTACTTGATTCCCTTAGCTGATATAACCCACAACTAAGAGTTGCTACGACCCAAAGTCGAAGACTTTAATAAACAAATCTGTATCACACAGAAAAGTCTACGGTAATAGATAAATCCGTCTCCCATGAATATACCTACGATTTTTTGTTCCGTCTTTTGATAAATCAAGGTGAACAGGAACCAATTGATAACCCGGACTTATATTCCCGAAGAACATCCTAGTATTATCAATCACCTCACAATAATCTTAATCGACGCAGCGAAAAAAGATATTGCGGAATCACAAACGATGAGACGAAGTGTTTCTATCTTGCCTATCGGAGATATAAATCTCAAGCCAATTATTCCAATTCTACTCGTACGATAGAAACAGCAAGATCAGATCACACAACTACAAGAAAAGTAGTATCGGTCTGGCTTCACAATACCAATGAATTCTTTAAGTCGTTAACCTGGTTTAGAGGAGAAAACCCAAGGTTAATGGAGAATTGACTCTAGCTTATGCAACTAGTATCACACGTAAGGTATGGGATTAGGTTTCCCAGTTGCTAGAGTTCTCCCTTATATAGTCTTTCAAATCAGGATTTGCAATCAATGTTAGCTTGGTAACAAAGCATCAATATTCACCGTTAAATGAAAACCAGATTAGATTCAAGCTAATATTTCTCAACCACTGGATCGAAACCTTAGCTTGTTACACACAAATGAAATGTCCAATTTTGGGTTTATATAACCGTTCCCAAACATTAACATTTGTTGGTTCAACAATAGTTAACCAAATGGTTAGCCATATGATCAATTTCATATCAACCATATTCATCTTCACCATAACTAGTTCAAATGACTCAAATGAACTAGTTAGAGAGTTGTTAAATTGCTTAGATCTTATGTAACTACACAAGACACAATCGAAGCAAAAACAGTTTGATTCACTCGAATCGGTTCATGAACTTTATAGCCACGGATTGCAAAAGCATTCCTTAGTTTATATAAACATGAGTTCAAGAACAACCGATTTTAGGTATAACCTACTCAAGTTCGCGGACTGGGTTTGCGGACTTAAGCTCACGGAAGGAGTTCACAAACTCCAGCAGAAATTCTCGGGTCGAGAACTTCCGCCAGTTCGCGGACTTGGCTCACGCCACATTCCGTTTCTCTTGATCAACAAAGTTCGCAAACTTTGGTTCAAAGAATAAGGACTTATACATATATGTGTTTTCACAACAATGCTTATATCCTACCAATGGTTATGTAATCTAAACTCTCATTTCAATCATTGAAACATTCTCAGAGAACGTTATATAGCCATTATTCACAGACCATTTTTTGTCAGAGCAATTTTCAAAGTGATTGAAACATAACATGACATTCGTCACTAGGTAAATTTGAATTTGGCTAAAGCGAAAGCTTACCAAAACATATTTCGAGAAATAAATAGGCAAGATAAACTCGGCTAGAAATAACAAATGTGTATAATGAAAGTCTATATATCAAAACGACTTTTGTCTCAAGAATAGGAGATAGAGTAAATAGACTTTTGAGTGACAAATAAGTTCAAGTCTCCACATACCTTTTAGTTGATGAAGTTCCACCAGTTCCTTGAGTAGTCCTTCGTCTTGTATGATGATTGCCATGGAGTCTTGAGCTCAACTACACTTTCTATCCTAGTCCGAGACCTTTAGCTATAATAGGCAAGAAACCAAGACTTATAGTTTTGTTCACTAACATTGACAAACATGCTTGAGATAGCAACGCATGCGAGTTCGACCGAGCAATTCTCTAACAATCTCCCCCTTTTTCAATTTTAGTGACAAAACTATTAATACATATGGAATACAAAAAATAAATAAATTAACTTTTGTAGCTCCTATTCCACATGCCTAATCTTCAACATTACTCGAAATCTTCGTAACTTCCAAGTACGCCAATGATCCCAAAGGTTGTAAGTTTAGCATCATCATTGTTGAAAATCCGTAGCTATAACAACAAGAAAACAATAGTTCTCAATCATTGCTATACAGTATCATTACACAGCGTCAAAGTTCAATTGTATCACAACTTTAACAACAATACTATGGTGATATGTATCACTCCCTTTTAGTCAATACTCCATCTCACATGGAAACCACTCCCCCTTACATAATGATCCAAAAACCATATGTATTTGTAGTGTGAATTACATATTAATTCTCCCCCTTTTTGTCAATAAAATTGGCAAAGGTACAAGAATGGGATCCTAATGAAATTTCCGAAAGAGACATTTCATGACCAAAAGAAAGAAACACTTATCATCTTATTTAGATGCAATCATAAAGCCGAAGCTAAATGCATTCATCAAGGAGTTTAAAGATACAAGACAACCCCTATAATATTCCACAACCGCACTCCCCACAAAGAATTGGAAATTAAGCACAAGTTGAAAAAGAACTCTCCCCCATAATATGTCATTCTCGAAAGAACAACAAGAGCGGCCTTAATTTCGAAAGAAAAGAAGGATTTCTTTGGACATAACAAATCACATTCAAGTATGAATTTGAATCCAAAATATTAAATTAACCACAAGAAATTCATGATTAATTTAACCTATAATGCTCAACATAAGTGAACTTATGGAGACTCAAAAATACTCAATTAGATTAATCACAAGAGAACCCATAATTAATCTAATCGAAATACACAACCAAACTAATCACAAAAGTAATCAATTTAATTGCTCATACTCGACATAAGAGAATCTATGGGTCAATGACTAAGTTAATCATAAAAATAATCAACCCAGTCAAAAACGCTCAAACATAAGAAGACTTATGGAGTTATAACTATATAACCAAACAAGATGATTAATTTAGTTCAAAAATGCTCGACATAAAGTACCTTACGGAACAACAACAAAGCTAATCATAAAATAATCAACTTGTTCGTTTAGTGCTCAACATAAGACACATTACGGAGCCTCATAGTAATACATAAAATATGGATCAGGGAAGATCAATTACTGCGGAATACACAAGGATTCATTCTATTTTCCATCACCATTTGCACAATGACAAACAATAGACATAATCCTTGAAAACAAAAGATTTTAACCTATCTTCTATCAAAAATTGACCACATAGGCTTAACTTTTGTATTTGTCAAAAGTTCATTCAATCTTTTATCAATATATGAATATCGACTTACGAAAGACTTTACTTTTGACAAGATATGGGACAATCATAGTTCACAGACGCAAACACACATATCCCATAAATAATTGCAATATATAAACCATAAAGACTAATACTGCAAAAATCATCTTCCAAACAAATTTAGAGTTTAAACCAATAAATCTAAAAACATGAAGATGAAAACGTTGGACATAGCTATGTGTAATCACAATAATGGCTATTCCAAACTCTAGTTATTCTTAAAAACAAAACAAGAAAAATAGAAGATTTACTAGGAAATCTTAAACAAAAACAGACTTTTATGCCAATGCCGAACACGAACTAAAGTCATATGGACGGTTCTGGATCCTCATGAGTCTTATACACAAATGCCTTTATTTGTTGAATCTCCTTTCGCATCTCTTTCAACACTTCAAGAACATCAGAAAACTTCTGGAGTTTGAAGGAACAGCTCTTGGCTTCCTCACATTCCTTCTTTTTCTTTTCAATGTCGGAGCTAACGGAGATTTCTCTTTTTCCTTCATGATTTATGGCTTGACAATCATATTAACATCCTTTCCATCAGAAGACATGGCACTTGGAGCATCCATAGGTGTATGGGTTTGTGAGAGGAAATCACAATCTCAACAAGTAGTCTTGAGATAAAAAGGAGTTCAATGAAGGAAAAGGAATGTAGGGTTTCAAAACCTTTAACAGGTTCGTGCACGTCCAACTCTCAACCCTATAAAGAGTAGAATTGACGATCATAACCCTCTCTTTTTGTAGAAAGACAGGAAAGAGCAAAAACTAAGAAAAAACGAAAAAAAACTTTTCCTAAAGCCTGAGAGGTACAAAATCATTGTCTCTTTTGATCAGGCACATGAGAAAATATTTTCATCAATCAACACAATTAAATTTCGTTGTGGTGAACAACAATTTGTCCACCATTTTCCTTATGAGAGGAATCCTCATACTTCTGTCTATCAAACCGACTCGACCATACTCTCTTCTCTAATGGTCTTGGTTTGTCCTTGAAACTAACTTCTTAGATGAAGATAAGATCCTACATACTTCGGCCCGGTCTTCGAGCAAGTTTAAGCTTCCTTGTTAAATGATTTGCTCTTCGTTGAAGTTTGTTGACGTGCCTCAGTTGGTGTTTGTACTTCTAAAACCTTGAAAGTTCATGACCCTTTAGAGAACAATACGAACACGTCAGCCTAGGATTACATTCAGGCTTTTGAGATGTGCACACATCTTGGCACATAGTGGAACCTGAAACATTATAAACAGAGTTTCCAAAGAATGGGTCAATCTTCCAGAACAGGTGGATTATCTTCTGAAAGAATATCAAGATTGATGTATGTATTGCTACAATTATCAAAATCAATATTTTCACCAAGAAGTGCAACACTTGATTTCTTGTCTTCATTAGAATCATAGTTGTCAGACATTTCATCAAGAGTTGCAGCAAGACCTTTGTTCCCAGTGTATTTTCTACGATTTGAGCACTCGTTTGCAAAATGACCAAATCCTTTACACTTAAAGCACTGAGGCATATCCTCATCATCAGTTTCATCAATATCCCTATTTTTAGGAGAAGCACGATTATGAGGTTTGACTGATGCCTTAGGCTTATCTCTGGAGAACCGTTTACTTCTCTTCAACAGAAGATCCCTAAACTATCTTGTGATCATCGAGACTGATTTGTCAAGATCTTCATCCGATAAATCGTCTCGAGTGATCATCTTGAGAGATATACACTTTTTTACTTTTATCAAGTAATTTAGTGTCCTTTAGTGCTTTGAACGCAACATCCTTAGTTTTGGATGAATGTTCATGATCAAAGATTTTAAGCTTCCCAACCAGCGTATTTCTGGAGAGATTATCAAGGTTATTTCCCTCAACGATGGCATGCTTCTTAGAATCGTATCTGGATGGCAGCGATCTGAGAATTTTCATCACGATGTCCTTTTCAAGAATAGTCTTACCCAATGCAAAATATGCATTAATAATTTCAAACACTTTGTGATTAAACTCCTCAAATGTTTCTTCATCTGCCATACGAAGGTTTTCCCAATCGGAATTAAGGTTTTGAAGCCTAGCTTCCTTTTTTCACTGGTATTACCTTCAAAAACGGTTTCTAAGATATCCCAAGCTTCTTGCGACTTAGTGCAATTTGACACATGGTGCTGAAGATTTGGGGTAATGGCATGTATGATAGCATTCAAACCGTCGGAATTTTGTTTTGCAGCAAGTATCTCAGCAGGGTTGTATTCACCAATATTCTTGGGAACGTTTACATTTCCAACTGCCAGAACGGGAGGATCATAGCCATTAACAACATATACCCATGATTGAAAATCACGCGCTTGAAGATAAGCTCGCATAGCAATTTTCTATCATAAGTAATTAGAGCCATCAAAGACTGGTTGTACGTTAATAGAGATAGCACCTCTGTCCATAGAGTCAGATCGCTACAAACACAGACTTATAAGGTCTTGAATGTGTTTTCTAATGTGGTTTTAAATTGTTGTAAAAAGTGGTAGTAAAAGTTCGTTCAACTCGGGATTGTAAAGGTTTGATTTAAGAAAATACTAAAAACAAAGAAAATATATTCACAAGTTTGTCACAAAAATCGAGAGATTACTGAGACTCGGGATTCCACCATAACTCATTCATGCGATTCGTATATTTATTCCAAACAATTATAGCTCAAATAATATCGACTCTAGTTCTTTGCCAAGGTGGATTCTTAAAAGATTGACTGTAAATCACTAGCATGACGCATCAAAAGCACTTAGACCAAGCATACATCATCATACGACATCACAATCAATTAAGAAAAATCATAAAACGATTGATAATAGTGCAAGTAGTCATAAAAGAATTAAATATAATTACCACACGCATGAAATATGGCTTCCTCCGTCATCCCAGTGTTGGGGTTTAGCTCCTCATGTTATTCACGTGCTCAAATAATTTTTCATAGCTCAAATAGGTGAAAAACAAGAGAAAACTAATAACTTAAGCAGTTTGTAGCGCTGAAAAGGCGTTACAAACGGCATCATACGAGAAGAAATAAGGCGCCCTTTAAACGATACTTGATTCGATGTTGAATAGCGATAGTTCTCTGCGACAGTTTCTTGTGCGTCTTATGTTCTTCGTGTTCTAGGGTTCTTGAGAACGACACTTCTGAAGTGTACGTTCTTCGTCTTCTTCACCTGCTGCTGCAACTTTCTCTGCAGCTTCTCTGCTTTGATTCTGCAACCTCCAATCAACCCCAAAACTCCCCTAAAGTCTCGACTCCCCTTTTGTGACCTCCTAGCACCTTATATATAACACACCGATCGATTAAATCTCCCAAAATATCCCATTTACTTCCTCCAAAAGAATCGGAGTTTCTTCTTTATTTTCTTCTCTACTACGCGTCTTATGTCATCATATGAGGCTCTCTAAACTTGGTAACTGAATGCTGACAGAATGCAAACACAATATCCTCCCCAAACTGGCAAATAACTTCCAAAAATATCCGATTTTCTACTCCCCTGTTTGGTCGAGATACGTCTTCTATGAAGCCACTTGCTTCTCAACCTTTCCAGATTTATCTTTTCCTATTTTCGCAACCCACAAAATTCGGATAATAATTCTGTCCCCTGTAGTTTCCAAAAACAGAACACCCGACTATTTCTTCTTTCCCTGACTTGTAGAAATCTTTATTCGAAACCGCGCCCATTACTAAGCCTGTTTAGCTCTAACAGGCCAATACGATCCCTAATCCGGCCAAGAGCGAGAAAATATCGCCTAAAACCACCAACCAAGTATCCCGTGGTTTCCAGTCGCTGCATACAGTTTTCTCGCGTCTTTTCTATTTTGAACTGTTGAAGATGAGTGCCCCTTAACTGGCCAGAGGGTGCAAATAGCAAATGGCTTACTGACCGCTGTCGTAAGCGACACAAATATAATTACACTTTCTTACTACTCAAAATATAAATATAGCAAGGGCAAGAAAGGATCGATCCCACAGAGAGGTCTAGGTTGTCAAATTGTTATGGTTTCCTATATAAAACACCCGGAAGAATTCTGATTGTGTAAATAAAAATAAACGAAAAGCAAATAAAGTACGCAAATCAAGGATGTGAAAATATTGGATAAAGGTTTCATCTTCAATTGCAAACAAGTTTATGAATGTATGAATAGAATTCGTATTTAATCTCGCTATCATCAAAAGCCATGGAATACCTTATTGCAAGAATAAAGTAAATTTCCAAAGTTATCAACACACACATTAGGGTCTGCGTATGTGAAATCTACCTAAAGAATAACCTAACGCCTTGCGCTAATCAAGTTCAATTCCCGGGAGCATTAAGTTTTGAGAAATAGGCTAATCAATGCAATTGTAATACATTGCGCAAACAATTGAACAAAGGTCAATTTCTACATATGATTACGAGGATGTATCACTACAACCTAGAATCATATCATGCTACTAGTATTCAAGGTTATCGCTCGATGAAAACCCTAAAATAGCTATAGATATGGATGTGAGTTCAATCAATTCTAGACTCGACTAAACAAATATTCAATCATATTGCAATCCATCAATCATGCAATTATTGTAACTTAGTAGAAATCAAACGATAATATTGAGAGAAAACTAATTCATAAAAATCATAACTTGGTTGCAAAATCCAACTACATCTTCAACCAATAATAAAAACTTAGTTACTTGTGTTTTTGGAAATCATCATAAAGAGTTTAGAAGAACCTATCATGTGAAACCCTAGAAAACAAGTAGAAGTCTCCCTAATGGAGATATCTAGGTTTAGAGAAAAAGTTCTATTTATATGCTTTTCTCCCCATAAGGATACTTTTCCAAAATTAGGTTAATTCTTCTCAAAACCCATCTCCCAGTTGGTCCACCAAGCCCAGGAGTGAAAAATATGTCTCTGGAATTTTGGGTCCAAAAGCGTCGCCGGAATTGATGACGTCATCACTGGAATCCGGTCACCGGTCGCCGGAATCCGATCGTCGGAAAATTTGTCTCCAACCGCTTTTGTCATCGGAAACTGTCGCCAGCAAGTGTGCACTCCCAGCAACTCATCTTCCCTTCTCTGCATTTCAAACATTCACAAAAGTCATCCAAACCAATTCTTTCTCTCTTGCGAAAACGCACCCAAAAGCGTGACGCGTAGCTCATATATCCGGCCGTCAACTCTTGCATCCGACTCGTACCCCCCTCGCGATTCACTGAAACATTGCCATGCCCACTTCCGGTTCCAAAATCCGATAACCGGAACTATGCTCACCGGCTTACCAATTTCGCTCCGTTTTCGCACTGCGGCTGCAGCTTCAAAACCATCCTCAGGCTCATTCTGCATCAACTCTGTCCTGTCACCTGCATTTGCTTCCATTGCAGCATCAGCTAGTCCATCTTTGCCTTGCAAATCAACTCCAGGCCAGCACCAGCACATGAGTCTCCACCTTCCATTCCTCGACATACTCAAGATTACAGTGCATCTGTGATAATAGCTCCATCTCTTGACCTGCTCTGCCACAGTCCTTTATTGCATTCCTCCACTCGTCACCTGCAATACATTCAATGCAACTACCTTCACTCTGCAATCATCAGTTCCAACCAATACCTGCACCATTGCAAGCCTGAGCTGCTTCCAGGCCATTAGTACCAGCACCAGCTCCACCTGGAACAGTTCTACAACACATCCATTCCTTCTCAGGTCCTGCAAATTCTCCCCTGTGTAATTCAATCTTCATCTGCTTCTCAAGCCAAAAGCTGACCAGCAGCACCGATGCCTGCAACTGCATATTCCCCCAGAGACTCAAGCCTAACCATTCTGCCATCATGCCAGCAGCAACAGCATTTCATCTTTACCAGGTTCACCAGTAAGCTCTCTCCAGCTTCCATTCTTTAGCCTAGGTTCCGGCTCTAGCAAGAACCTTAAACGCTGAGTCTCGGGCCACCATCATCGCTACCAGCTAACAGCAATCCATCATTGCTTCGGGAATTTCCACCACCAATTCATCGTTCAATTAACTACAGCTCCCAGTTTCATTTTCCTGAAATCTCGAGGCCATAACAAACAATGGCAGCTGCGTCTGTAGCTCTATTCCAACACTTGCAGACCCGCCATCAAGCTGCAACTCCTAGCTGCAAAGACGACTTCAGACCAACATCCTTCTGCCTCTCTGTTGCAGCAAAACACCACTGCAACTCACAGCTTTGTCACTTTCTTCACCATCGAGCAACACCACACAGCTCCATTAACCCTCAGTACCAATGCTCCAGCCGCCACTGCCATTACCTCATCCATCTCTGTCTAGCCTTCATCGTTACCGCCTGAGACATCTCCTGCCATTCTTATCCTTGCTTGCCTGAATTCACATCATCAGTCCCCTGCACCAACATCCTGAGCTACAGAATATAACTCAAACAAGCCATTCCATCATCACAGAACCATTTGAGTTCAAAGCCATCATCTGACTTGCGCATCGAACCACCAGTGCCAAAGCCTCCCCTGCAGCTCTCAGTTCCTCTCCATCAATGCAGCAGCCTAGACTCAACTCCCATCAGCAGCTCAATAGTAGCTCCATCTGCAGTTCAGCTGCCTTCTCTTCATTCTCAGTTCATCATCACTTCAAACCCATTGCCTCGTCAATTCAACCCTACTCTCAGGAACCCTGGCAACCTTCAAGATGTAGACTGGTCGTTGTTGAATTCGTTCAGGCATTTTATCGAACAAATGCTGTGCCATTCTGCTGGTGTTAACAATTGTGAACTGTGTTTGATCCTAACTATTACACATCTCCTTCCCTGCACAATTTCACGATTCAAACAATACCCACAACTCCTAAAACGCCATTAATCATTCATACCCTCAATTGAAGGCAGTGGCTTGTTTCATGTTCATTCCTGAGTTCTTGATGATACATTGCTCAAAATCTCTGCTGTAAACCGAATCCAGTGAGAACCCAATCTCTCCCAACCTGCACAGACTCTCGTTGCTTCTCTGGTTCGAACTCTAACCATCTGAAATCTCACTCAAAATATCGAGCCCTGTTGTTATACACTCCAGTGCAAGAGCTTCTCTCGGTTCTCTTTTCTTTCACGATTTGTAAATAATGAAGATAATAAATTTGTGGGTTGTAATGAACAGGATCCCTGAAGGCGCCCAGAAATTGGATAAGGGCTACCATGAAATTGTTTGGCTTGTCGGTTTCCAGACACGACATTGCCTAGTTCTCGATTCACTCATCAGTGCGAGGTGACAGGTTTAATTCTGCATAACTCCTCTTGCACCACCTAGCCTGCTCCAAACATCGCATGTGAATTGAGCTTTTCGCTCCAAATGGCTAATTTCTCCTTCTTTGGCCTCAAATGACTCCATTGCACCTAATTAACTCAAAAACACAAATAAGATACATAATTCACATGAAAAATAGCAAAGAAAGCATAAACTCTTCATAGAAAATACGGTGTATTCTACACCTATCAAATTCCCCCACACTTAGACTTTGCTAGTCCTCGAGCAAATCGGACAAAATAAAAACATACATACAACTCCGTGACGTCGAGGCTACGGTTAATTTTAGCATAAATAACAAGCCTTTAAACCCCTAGGTGTCCCTAGTGGACGAGTTATAGTCTCGTGAGGGTTTACTAGAGATATACCCACAAAACCTATATTCCAAACTCCGTCTATTTGTGACAAATCAATGAACGAATCCAAATTGACTACAGGAGGAGGTACCTTGCAAATTCAATTCAATTATTAGTAAATAAACTCTAATTAGATAGTCGAACAAGCCACAATACTCGGAAACTAACGAACCACAATAACAATGAAAAGATTAAGAAGATGGATAAAGATGTAGATGTTGGCGAATATTCACAAGTGTTCGATGTTTCCCATATCTCTGTCTCGAAGGTCCTTTGCTAAGATGAACCTAATCCTATTGGATTGAGCTACTTAGTGCTGAATGCTACATCAAATCAATTGGCATATACAAGGGAACCAAGAGTGACTTTATTCAACACAATAATATTTTTTCTCTTTTTTTTTATGATTGGATCAAACTGGATCCAATTCCTTTTTTTTTAGACGGCATGATTAGATCTTTTGGATCCAAGCGCATGCTTCTTGTCAGCAAGTACATGATAGTTGCCTTGGATCCTGCATTCCACGCTTGTTTAGGCGACGGAGACAGGGACTACGTTTCACACATACTGCTATTCCCAAGTGTCTTTTTATTCCGTTTTGGTCTAATTGGTCGGTCCTTTTTTTTTTTCTTTTTTTTTTTTTTCATATATTTTTTTCATCATTTTTTTTTTTTTTTTCTTTTTCTACTAACTCAATCACTCTATTTCATCCTAGCAGTAATAACACGTCGATGTTTAGTGACCCACCAAAGCACTTAGAGAACAATAGATAAATATGGAAAAATAAAAATAGAATGTGATATGGTGATATTCCGAGATATGGTAACAACTATCATGTTAATTTGTGATTTCGAGCTATATTCTTCCCTTTTAGTTAATTGGTTCCTCAACTCCTGCATTCAAAATGGTTCCATCCACTAATGGTGTCAAAAACAAACTATACAAACATATAAATGCTCCCCCCACACTTAAACTTCACATTGTCCTCAATGTGTAAAACCGAAAGTTCTGAATTCTGACGTAACAGCAGATAAAACGCAAAAACTGTGCAAATTGGTAAGGAATTTGGAAAAACTCCATTTCACAAAAGTTGTTCACCTACGTGTTTTCTACACAGTGTCAAAATTTCAAAGTGTTTTGATAAACGGTCTGACAGTTATGGTCTCTGGACTGAACTACGCGCAATCTGAAATTTTCTGACGAAAAGGTATTCGTCCTAATTCTCTTCTAAGATAGATTACGGACTCAATGAAATTAAACATAGGGATGCAAATATAATATAAAAACAGGAAAAAAATAAATAAACGAAACAAAAATAAAAAGCAAAAGGATAAAAGATACAAAACCGGTGGGTTGCCTCCCACTAAGCGCTTGTTTTAAAGTCGACGGCCCGACTTAGCTTCTTGTAAAATTCATTCCCCATACACCAATAATCGGAAAAGTTGGGGATCCGTCCATAGAACCTGTTTTGCAAACACTAGCTTCACACAAATATTAGTAACATAAAGCAAAAGTGAAGCTATGAACCGATAAAAGCTTCCCCCACACTTATTCTTGTCCACACTTGGAAGTGTATAAAGAATATAGAAGTCGGGTACTTCCACGGTTTCAGGTTCCATAACCTGCATAGTATGAGAATCAAGTTTCTCTAATGGAGGAAAACGAGAAACAAAGTCATTCAACAATATTCTCGAAGCACATACATTCAAACCAATAAGAGGTAAAGGAGAAGAAATAATAGGCAAAGGGTTAGATAAACCTTTCACAATCTCTTGTATTACGGAATCCTCTTCATCCTTGAAAAACTCAAGTGAATTATTCACCTCTTGTATATCATGGTCCTCTATCGAACTTTGCAACCATTCTTCGTCCGTTTCTGCCGTAACCAAAGTATCGACATAAACATCATCATTACAATCCTTTGCAAGCTCAATTGGGTCTTCCACAATATTGGTCAAACCGGTCTCATTCTCAACATACTCCTCTTTGTTGTAAGGCACATACTCTTTTGCGGATCCAAATTTTATCATAAGAAACTTTTTTAGAACACTCGAAAATGCATCATCCTCAAGCTCCACCCTTTGAATAGGCTCTTGATCATTATTAAGATCAATGCTTGAGTAATCTACACAAGTGTCAACATATTCCTCTTCATCTTCATCTTGATCCCAAAAAGACTCCTCGGTGATGTCACCATGAGTTGTTTCAAGCAATGTATCATAATCACCGTCACTATCATAGTCAACATAAGATTGTTCCTCGCTGAATTTAGTGTTGTTAATCTCGAACTCATCCTTTTGAATAGGTGAATGATCATTATTACGATCAAGAGTTGAGTTAACTACACAATTATCCACGAAAGTGCCCAAGGATTGGCCTTTTTCAACATTAGCATCAATCAAATATTCATCACAAACCATATGCACATTAGAATTATCCATATCTTCCTTGTATTGATCAATGTCTCTTCGTAAGATAGTCATACTTTCACGAAGTTCTTGGAGTTGCTCGTTTGTAGTCTCTTTTGCTTTTTGAAATTCCTCTTGTAAAAAGGTGGAAACTTTGTCTATAAAGTTAGAGACTTTTTGTTCACGAGCATAAGAATCCTCCCATCCTTGTTGTTGTTCACACACATACTCACCATAAGGTTGTTGAGGAAAACCACAAGGTCCCATGGAATATTGATCATAACCAATGAATTGGTTTTGATTATACCCATGGAATTGGTAGTTGTCGTATTGTTGAGGTTGAAATCCGTATTCAGTGTTCCAATATGCTCCGTCCATCGAAATAAGCACCTGAAATAAGATTCTCAAATCAAGGTTAGAACCCAGAAAATAAGAAAAAACAAAAATAAAACTAAAAACAAAAACAAAACACAAATAAGAAACCAAACAAGTGACAACCGTTGCCTCCCCGGCAACGGCGCCAAATTTGACCATTGTCGTAAGCGACACAAATATAATTACACTTTCTTACTACTCAAAATATAAATATAGCAAGGGCAAGAAAGGATCGATCCACGAGAGAGGTCTAGGTTGTCAAATTGTTATGGTTTCCTATATAAAACACCCGGAAGAATTCTGATTGTGTAAATAAAAATAAACGAAAAGCAAATAAAGTACGCAAATCAAGGATGTGAAAATATTGGATAAAGGTTTCATCTTCAATTGCAAACAAGTTTATGAATGTATGAATAGAATTCGTATTTAATCTCGCTATCATCAAAAGCCATGGAATACCTTATTGCAAGAATACTAAAGTAAATTTCCAAAGTTATCAACACACACATTAGGGCTGCGTATGTGAAATCTACCTAAAGAATAACCTAACGCCTTGCGCTAATCAAGTTCAATTCCCAGGAGCATTAAGTTTCAGAAATAGGCTAATCAATGCAATTGTAATACATTGCGCAAACAATTCGAACAAAGGTCAATTTCTACATATGATTACGAGGATGTATCACTACAACCTAGAATCATATCATGCTACTAGTATTCAAGGTTATCGCTCGATGAAAACCCTAAAATAGCTATAGATATGGATGTGAGTTCAATCAATTCTAGACTCGACTAAACAAATATTCAATCATATTGCAATCCATCAATCATGCAATTATTGTAACCCGTAGAAATCAAACGATAATATTGAGAGAAAACTAATTCATAAAAATCATAACTTGGTTGCAAAATCCAACTACATCTTCAACCAATAATAAAAACTTAGTTACTTGTGTTTTTGGAAATCATCATAAAGAGTTTAGAAGAACCTATCATGTGAAACCCTAGAAAACAAGTAGAAGTCTCCCTAATGGAGATATCTAGGTTTAGAGAAAAAGTTCTATTTATATGCTTTTCTCCCCATAAGGATACTTTTCCAAAATTAGGTTAATTCTTCTCAAAACCCATCTCCCAGTTGGTCCACCAAGCCCAGGAGTGAAAAATATGTCTCTGGAATTTTGGGTCCAAAAGCGTCGCCGGAATTGATGACGTCATCACCGGAATCCGGTCACCGGCCGCCGGAATCCGATCGTCGGAAAATTTGTCTCCAACCGCTTTTGTCATCGGAAGCATCGCCCGGCAAGTGTGCACTCTAAAGCAACTCATCTTCCCTTCTCTCGCATTTCAAACATTCACAAAAGTCATCCAAACCAATTCTTTCTCTCTTGCGAAAACGCACCCAAAAGCGTGACGCGTAGCTCATATATCCGGCCGTCAACTCTTGCATCCGACTCGTACCCCCCTCGCGATTCACTGAAACATTGCCATGCCCACTTCCGGTTCCAAAATCCGATAACCGGAACTATGCTCACCGGCTTACCAATTTCGCTCCGTTTTGCATCAGCTGCAGTGCGACTTCAAAACCATCCTCGGGCTCATTTACGCATCAACTCGTCTGTCACTGCATTTGCTTCCATTGCGGCATCGGCTAGTCCATCTTTGCCTTGCAAATCAACTCCCGTGCCAAACACCAAAGACATGAGTCTCCACCTTCCATTCCTCGACATACTCAAGATTACAAAGTGCATCTGTGATAATAGCTCCATCTCTTGACCTTTCTGCCACAGTCCTTTCTTGCATTCCTCCACTCGTCACCTGCAATACATTCAATGCAACTACCTTCACTCTGCAATCATCAGTTCCAACCAATACCTGCACCATTGCAAGCTCGAGAGCTGCTTCCAGGCCATTAGTACCGACACCGGCTCCACAGAGCAGTTCTACAACACATCCATTCCTTCTCGAGTCCTGCAAATTCTCCCTGTGTAATTCAATCTTCATCCGCTTCTCAAGCCAAAGGTGACCAGAAAGCACCGATGCCGCAATGTGCATATTCCCCAGAGACTCAAGCCTAACCATTCTGCCATCATGCCAGCAGCAACAGCATTTCATCTTTACCAGGTTCACCAGTAAGCTCTCTCCAGCTTCCATTCTTTAGCCTTCAGTTCCAGCTCTAGCAAGAACCTTAAACGCTGCCGTCTCAGGCCACCATCACTGCTACCAGCTAACAGCAATCCATCATTGCTTCGGGAATTTCCACCACCAATTCATCGTTCAATTAACTACAGCTCCCAGTTTCATTTTCCTGAAATCTCGAGGCCATAACAAACAATGGCAGCTGCGTCTGTAGCTCTATTCCAACACTTGCAGACCCGCCATCAGCGCAACTCCTAGCTGCAAACACCGACTTGAGACCAACATCCATACGCTCTCTGTTGCAGCAAAACACCACTTTGCAACTCACGGCTTTGTCACTTTCTTCACCATCGAGCAACACCACACGGCTCCATTAACCCTCAGTACCAATGCTCCAGCCGCCACTGCCATTACCTCATCCATCTCTGTCTAGCCTTCATCGTTCCGCTTTGAGACATATCCTGCCATTCTTATCCTTGCTTGCCTGAATTCACATCATCAGTCCCCTGCACCAACATCGAGCTACTGAGAATATAACTCAAACAAGCCATTCCATCATCACGAGAACCATTTGAGTTCAAAGCCATCATCGACTTGCGCATCGAACCACCGGTGCCAAAGCCTCCCTGCAGCTCTCGGTTCCTCTCCATCAATGCGGCAGCCTAGACTCAACTCCCATCAGCGACTCAATAGTAGCTCCATCTGCAGTTCACTGCCTTCTCTTCATTCTCGGTTCATCATCACTTCAAACCCATTGCCTCGTCAATTCAACCCTACTCTCGGGAACCACGGCAACCTTCAAGATGTAGGATGGGTCGTTGTTGAATTCGTTCAGGCATTTTATCGAACAAATGCTGTGCCATTCTGCTGGTGTTAACAATTGTGAACTGTGTTTGATCCTAACTATTACACATCTCCTTCCCTGCACAATTTCACGATTCAAACAATACCCACAACTCCTAAAACGCCATTAATCATTCATACCCTCAATTGAAGGCAGTGGCTTGTTTCATGTTCATTCCTGAGTTCTTGATGATACATTGCTCAAAATCTCTGCTGTAAACCGAATCCAGTGAGAACCCAATCTCTCCCAACCTGCACAGACTCTCGTTGCTTCTCTGGTTCGAACTCTAACCATCTGAAATCTCACTCAAAATATCGAGCCCTGTTGTTATACACTCCAGTGCAAGAGCTTCTCTCGGTTCTCTTTTCTTTCACGATTTGTAAATAATGAAGATAATAAATTTGTGGGTTGTAATGAACAGGATCCCTGAAGGCGCCCAGAAATTGGATAAGGGCTACCATGAAATTGTTTGGCTTGTCGGTTTGATTCTGACGCCCTAGTTCTCGATTCACTCATCAATTCTGCGAGGCTGACAGTTTAATTCCTGCATAACTCCTCTTGCACCACCTAGCCTGCTCCAAACATCGCATGTGAATTGAGCTTTTCGCTCCAAATGGCTAATTTCTCCTTCTTTGGCCTCAAATGACTCCATTGCACCTAATTAACTCAAAAACACAAATAAGATACATAATTCACATGAAAAATAGCAAAGAAAGCATAAACTCTTCATAGAAAATACGGTGTATTCTACACCTATCACTTACCCCTTATTGATGGGGTGCAAATAGCAGGAGGGTACCCCTTAGTAATTGAGGTGCCCCTTATCCAAATGAGGGGTCCGAATAGTAATTTTCTCCCACGAGCACAAATATCACTTTTCGAGCCAATTTTCCCGCAAAAGCTTATTTCTCCAAAAACACCTACAATGACATAAAATACCAAAATAAGCGCAAAATTGAGTACTAACATTACAGAGAATTGAGACTAAAATAAACACATAAATGCGTCTATCAAATACCCCCAAACTTATTATTTGCTAGTCCTCGAGAAAATCAAATCTAGAAAATAAAATCCTAACTCACTGTCGCAGGCATCGTCGATTGCATTTAGCGTATGCAATGAGCCTTTAAACCCCTAGGTGGCCCTAGTGGCCGAGTTATAGTCTCGGGAGGGTTTACAAGAGGTGTACCCACAAAACCTTTACACTCCAGACCCTAACTATCTACGCAGAACCTTGAAAGGCACTAAAGAATCTCCTTGGTTGGCATACTTATTGACTACGGGAGGAAGTACCACGATGCGAAATTCCAATTGATGTACACGAGTTTGCACTCAAGCATACTAAAATTCATATATAAGTCACAGAGCTCTACTCAGATAGTTTCTGGACATCATAACCGGAGTCAACCAATCACATGGACAGATTAAGAAATGGATATAGAAAAACATAGATGGTTTCTCATATCTATATGAAGGCCACTGCCAAAATGAACCTATCCTAATGGATTGATATATTGATCTGGACTAATATCAACACAATGGCATATACAAGGGAACCAGTGGTCGATAATCCTAACTCTAGGTCAACACAACTGGCATATACAAGGGTTCCGGTGGTCGACTTTATTAAATTTATTAGGTTGGTCGATGGTCCGGTCTCATTTTTTTCTTTTTTTTTTCAACTTTTTTTTAACTTTTTTTTTTTCCGGTATCTCAATCACTCTATTTCACCCTAGCAGTGGTAACAACTTGAATCGTGAGCCCCACCTAATCACTTAGACAAACATATTTTAAAGAAAACAAAATAAAAATAGAAGTGAAAAGGATTCAACGAGATATGGCGAAACTACCATGTTTTTTTCTTTAATTCTAACACACGAGCTCGTGCTTTTATGAATAGACTCTTTAGATGTTTCCATCTAATCATATTGGTTCCTCAACTCATACAACCAAAATGCTTCCATCCACTTAGATTGGTTAGTGCCATCCTTAATAAGCATAAATTTCTAGGATCTAGAGTTTAACAATGCAACTAAAAAGTTTCTCCCATACCCCCAAACTTAAATCTAACATTGTCCTCAATGTTCTAAAGATAAAATTAAAAACATGAACAAGGAGAAACTGTTACAATTTGAAGTAAAAGAGTTAAGGAAAGATATTACCGTGTCGCATGAATATTGGGTTACCTCCCAAGAAGTGATAAGTTTAAAGTCTTCAGCCAGACTAAGAAAGGATTAGTCACCTCATAAAATCATAAAGTAATAGCCGAAATATCTGTGGGTCATCAAAACCAAATAGAGCTATCACAAGTAAAAGGAATCTGCAACATGCCAAGAAAATTAACAAATAAAGCACACCCTTGTCTAGTTTCATGTTTAAGACAACTACATCTACATTTTGTGGTTCGGAGTTCGAGCTCTATAACTGGGTCGAGATAAAATATTTTCATGTGCTGGAATTCCTCAAAGCTAAGATCCGGTTCGGAGTTGTAAAGTCTGTAAAAACTCAAATAAGAACTTAAAAGCACATAATAATAACCTGAATAATTGCGGATCCTTAAAGTCAATCAGTTTTGACTCACACAATTGACCACGATGAAATTGGCGGTCAATCATAAGAAAATGCTTCGATACTAATTTTCTAAAGTACTTAGGCTCAGTCTCAAAACTTAATAATTGACACATCTGAAACTTATACGTTCCCACAATTGGTTGAAAAATATTTGGTGGGAAAACAAAGTCAATCTGGGTATCATAGCACTGGGCTAACCACATCAACCGAGAGGATGGGTTTCTAACAATTGAACTTCCTTATGGACATCACTAGGTTCAGGAAAATGTGTATGAAGATAATCTTTTAAAATGGTTGAGGCACATATGTCAAGTCCCAAGTGAGGGACCTTTCTAAGAGTTAAAGCACATGGAGAATGATAATCACCCCCAAACTTAGAGTTTTTAGTGTCTCTAAAAAGACTAGTCATAACTTCCCTAATTTCAAGGTCATCTGATTTCTGAAAATGGTCAATTGATTCTTCTAAGTCAGGTTCATCCTCACTCATCTCTACGAGTTCATTTTCTTTGTCTAAGACTAATGTTTCTAAATCGCTAGACTCTAAAACAATATTCTCAGAAGAAACTCGTTCCTCAAAACTATCATCGGCTTTGTAATCATAAGGGAATACTACATCGTCTAAAACGGTGGTATCTCCAGTCAAATCCTCGTCCTTTTGAATAGGTGAATAATTATTAAAATTATTTGGAATTGAACTAGAAATAATATTATCATTGTAAAGCTCAATTGGAGTAACAAATTCCTGATCACTATGCCTAGTTATTTCAAATTCTTCATCAACACTATCCTCATCATAATCATCATTATAATAACATGAAAATGGTTGAACCTCATCTAAACAAGTAGTGTTACCAATTTTATCCTCGTCATCTTGATTATGCAAATAACTATCCTCATTTTCAAGGGTATTATTGGAAACACTGTATTGGAATTCAAGATTATTTCGAGCAATTCTTTCGTTCGTCTCCGCTATCATCTTGAGGGATTCTTCTAAAGAAAGTTCTCTTTCATCATAAACTAAGTTATTCATCTTAGGTTACTTACGTGTCGACTCCTCTAATTTCCTGAGAGACTCTTCTAAAGGAGAAATATAAGAATTTTGCTCGTATGACCCGTGCGTGTGTGGATAGTAATTGGGCTCATCATGGTATCAGCCATAACCGTGAAAAGGCTGATGTTCCCAACCACTATTCACACTATGGTCAAAGTAGTAACGTCCATTTTGAAACTCAGTCGGATATTCGTTGTATTGGCTATTGTAATACCAGTTCGACATTTTATTTGCAGGGGTGTGAGTTGTCACACAAAATAAAACCCACCGACGGGGATTCGTGGGTGAATAGAGTCTTACCTCCGTACCCGGACGGGCGATGAACCGTTGAAGTCGACTCGGGCCACCGACTCCTATGTCGGTGTACGAACCGAACAGGGGCCGAGACAGTATCGTAACTATCGTCCTTCCCTGCAAACAGTTTATATTTAATTTTTTACCCTTCCTTAGGGTTTAAAATAATAAAGTCCAAGTCCAAATATAAAGTCCAAAAATAAAAATGTCCAAAAAGGAAAAGAAAATTTACAAAAATAAAACCCTATTTACAGTTTCTAAAAATAAAACAAAATAACTATATACAAAATCTTCTTCTTCACTCCTTTCAGATTCCTCTTTTCTTTCCTTCTTTGGCGATGCTTTCCTTTTATAGCACTTTTTATTTCCTTGTAGCTTCGCTCCAAATCTGAAAAGAATCGAAATACACCAAAGGCGTAAAAAAGAACAAAAAATAATAAAAAGAAAAAGAAACCTAAAACAAATCTAAATACAAGTCCGCATCGGCGGCGCCAAAAATTGATGTGGTTTTAAATTATTGTAAAAAGTGGTAGTAAAAGTTCGTTCAACTCGGGCTTGTAAAGGTTTGATTTAAGAAAATACTAAAAACAAAAAATATATATTCACAAGTTTGTCACAAAAATCGAGAGATTACTGAGACTCAGGATTCCACCATAACTCATTCATGCGATTAGTATATTTATTCCAAACAATTATAGCTCAAATAATATCGACTTTAGTTCTTTGCCAAGGTAGATTCTTAAAAGATTGACTGTAGATCACTAGCATGACGCATCAAAAGCACTTAGACCAAGCATACATCATCATACGACATCACAATCAATTAACAAAAATCATAAAACGATTGATAATAGTACAAGTAGTCATAAAAGAATTAAATATAATTACCACACGCATGAAATATGGCTTCCTCCGTCATCCCGGTGTTGGGGTTTAGCTCCTCATGTTATTCACGTGCTCAAAATAATTGTTCATAGCTCAAATAGGTGAAAAACAAGAGAAAACGAATAACTCGGGCGGTTTGCAAGGTGAAAAGGCGTTACAAACAGTATTCTGAAGAAATAAGACTTCCCTTTAAACGATACTTGGTTATCTTTGTTGAATAACGATAGTTCTCTGCGACAGTTTCTTGTGCGTCTTATGTTCTTCGTGTTCTAGGGTTCTTGAGAACGACACTTCTGAAGTGTACGTTCTTCGTCTTCTTCACCTGCTGCTGCAACTTTCTCTGCAGCTTCTCTGCTTTGATTCTGCAACCTCCAATCAATCCCAAAACTCCCCTAAAGTCTCGACTCCCCTTTTGTGACCTCCTAGCACCTTATATATAACACAACGATCGATTAAATCTCCCAAAATCTCCCATTTACTTCCTCCAAAAGAATCGGAGTTTCTTCTTTATTTTCTTATCTGCTACGCGTCTTATGTCATCATATGAGGCTCTCTAAACTCGGTAACTGAATGCTGACAGAATGCAAACACAATATCCTCCCCAAACTTGCAAATAACTTCCAAAAATATCAGATTTTCTACTCCCCTGTTTGGTTGAGATACGTCTTCTATGCAGCCACTTGCTTCTCAACCTTTCCAGATTTATCTTTTCCTATTTTCGCAACCCACAAAATCCCGATAATAATTCATCCACGTAGTTTCCAAAAATAGAACACCCGACTATTTCTTCTTTCCACGACTTGTAGAAATCTTTATTGAAACCGCGCCCATTACTAAGCTGTTTAGCTCTAACAGGCCAATCTGATCCAATCCACAAGAGAAACCCGAGAAAATATCGCCTAAAACCAACAACCAAGTATCCCGTGGTTTCCAGTCACTACATACAGTTTTCCCGCGTCTTTTCTATTTTGAAATGTTGAAGATGAGTGCCCCTTAGCGGCGAGAGGGTGCAAATAGCAAATGGCTTACCCCTTATTAATGGGGTGCAAATAGCAGGAGGGTACCCCTTAGTAATTGAGGTGCCCCTTATCCAAATGAGGGGTCCGAATAGTAATTTTCTCCCACAAGCGCAAATATCACTTTTCGAGCCATTTTTCCCGCAAAAGCTTATTCTCCAAAAACACCTACAAAGACATAAAATACCAAAATAAGCACAAAATCGAGTACTAACATTACGGAGAATTGAGACTAAAATAAACACATAAATGCGTCTATCATTTTCCTGCTCTGATACCAATTAAAAAAGCGAGGGTACAACAACCACACCCAACAATTCAATTAGCAATCTATATGGACAAACTCCAATATACTTTCTAGAGAATCAACTAGACAGTCAGACTCAATCTAGATAAAAAGTATATCAAAGAGTTTATATCTCAATCTCTCGATTTGATCTTTACTCAAGCAAATATAAATCTGCGAGTCTTTATCAAAGAGAGATAACTTGGATGGTATCAAAGACCAATATACAAGTGTCAATCAATTTAAATCAAAAACCAAAAGGTCGGATATTCTAATTGATTGAACAACGCACAACCTGTGATATTTCAACTATATAAACAAATATAATGCGGAATAGAAATAACACAGACACCAGAATTTTGTTAACGAGGAAACCGCAAATGCGAGAAAAACCCGGGACCTAGTCCAGATTGAACACACACTTGTATTAAGTAGCTACGGACACTAGCCTACTCCAAACTAACCCGGTGCAGGACTGTAGTTGAACCCCAATCAATCTCACTGCTGATCCAAGGTACGGTTATGCTCCTACGCCTCTCGATCTCAGCGGGTGCTACGTACTTGATTCCCTTAGGCTGATATAACCCACAACTAAGAGTTGCTACGACCCAAAGTCGAAGACTTTAATAAACAAATACGTATCACCTGAGAAAAGTCTACGGTAATAGATAAATCCGTCTCCCACGAATATACCTACGAGTTTTTGTTAGTCTTTTGATAAATCAAGGTGAACGAGAACCAATTGATAACCGGACTTATATTCTAGAAGAACAGCCTAGTATTATCAATCACCTCACAATAATCTTAATCGACGCAGCGAAAAAAAGATATTGCGGAATCACAAACGATGAGACGAAGTGTTTGTGATTTTTTTTTTATCTTGCCTATCGGAGATATAAATCTCAAGCCAATTATTCTAATTGTACTCGTACGATAGAAACAGCAAGATCAGATCAAACAACTACAAGAAAAGTAGTATCGGTTTGGCTTCACAATACCAATGAATTCTTTAAGTCGTTAACCTGGTTTAGAGAAGAAAACCCAAGGTTAAAGGAGAATCGACTCTAGCTTATGCAACTAGTATCACACATAAGGTCTGGGGATTAGGTTTCCCAGTTGCTAGAGTTCTCCCTTATATAGTCTTTCAAATCAGGCTTTGCAATCGATGTTAGCTTGGTATCAAATCATTCAATATTCACCTTTAGATAAAAACCTGATTAAATTCAAGCTAATATTTTTCAACCGTTGGATCGAAACCTTAGCTTGTTACACACAAATGAAATGTCCAATTTTGGGTTTATGTAACCGTTCCAAAACATTAACATTTGTTGGTTCAACAATAGTTAACCAAATGGTTAGCCATATGATCAATTTCATATCAACCATATTCTTCTTCATCATAAGTAGTTCAAATGAACTAGTTAGAGAGTTGTTCAATTGCTTAGATCTTATGTAACTACACAAGACACAATCGAAGCAAAAATGGTTTAATTCACTCGAATCGGTTCATGAACTTTATAGCCACGGTTTGCAAAAGCATTCCTTAGTATTTATATAAACATGAGTTCAAGAACAACCGATTTTAGACATAACCTACTCAAGTTCGCAGACTTAAGCTTACGGAAGGAGTTCACAAACTCCAGCAGAAATTTTCGGGTAGAGATTTTCCGCCAGTTCGCGGACTTGGTTCACGCCACATTCTGTTTCTCTTGATCAACAAAGTTCGGAAACTTTGGTTCAATGAATAAGGACTTATACATATATGTGTTTCCACAACAATGCTTATATCCTACCAATTGTTACGTAATCTAAACTCTCATTTTAATCATTGAAACATTCTCATAGAACGTTATATAACCGTTATTCACAGACCATTTTCGTCAGAGCAATTTTCAAAGTGATTGAAACATAACATGACATTCGTCACTAGTAAAGATGAATTTGGCTAAAGCGAAAGCTTACCAACACATATTTCGAGAAATAGATAGGCGAGATAAACTCGTCTCGAAATAGCAAATGTGTATAATGAAAGTCTATATATCAAAACGACTTTTGTCTCGAGAATAGGAGATAGAGTAAATAGACTTTTGAGTGACAGATAAGTTCAAGTCTCTACATACCTTTTAGTCGATGAAGTTCCACCAGTTCCTTGAGTAGTCCTTCGTCTTGTATGATGATTGCCATGGAGTATTGAGCTCAACTACACTTTCTATCCTAGTCCGAGACCTTTAGCTATAATAGGCTAGAAATTAAGACTTACAGTTTTGATCACTAACATTGACAAACATGCTTGAGATACCAACGCATGCGAGTTCGACCGAGAAATGCTCTAACAACGTGCTTGAGGGTCCTTACAATTATAATGCATGCTAGCTTAAAAAAATCAAAATGAACTTAAAAGCCTGAGCTAATAGGGCTCGTAAAAAGTGGAGCGTGACAATTAAAATGACGAGAGAGATAGACGCACAAAAATCTATACCTCATTCTCAATATTAAATTAAGATATATTTTCCTTTGAGTGGAATGACTTTTACTGGTCATGCACAGAATGGTTCCGCGAAAAGTAGAATTTTTTTTTTTTTTTGCACTGGACCGTTCAGTGCAGCCTCGTTGTTTTATTCTGTGACTAGCATGCTAGATTAGAACTACCATAGGACTTAGGAGGTTATCCTAGGTGATGTGGACTGCTATATTAGCACACTATAGTATTAAGCCTAATGCAGCTGATGGCAACTTATTAATGAGGAAGCATGCATATGTAATTAACTGCCTCATCCTAAAATGCCTTACCTAATCCAAAATTAGATAACATACATCGTACCTTCTCCAGCAAAGTATGATTCATGTGTTCAGCTACCCCATTCTATTGCGGTGTCTTCTTAACTATGAAGTGACTTTTTATTCCCTCATCCTTACATACTTGCAAGAATGGATTAATATTGTACTCTCCACCATTGGCTGAACGTAGTACTTTGATCTTTCTGCAAGTTTGAGTCTCAGTTACCTTTTTCCACCTCACAAAGACTTTTAGGAATTCATCCTTATGCCTCATGGTGTACACCCGTACGCGCCTAGAATAGTCATCAATAAACGACACAGCCCAATGCTTCCCTCCCAACGATGCATTCTTGGAAGGATCCCAAACATCTGAGTGAACATAGTCAAGAACTCCACTTGTATTGTGGATTTCTGTGCCAAAGCTTGTTCTTGTTTTCTTGCCCTTTACACAATGTTCACAAAATGCTAACTTGCAGGAAATAACACCTTTCAACAAGTCTTGTTGAATCAAACTACGAAACGACTTCTCACCAGTATGTGCAAGTATCATATGCCATAGCTTTGTTTTCTCAGTAGATGCGCTTTCAATGTATTCGGAAATTGACACATCCCCGTAGTTGTACTTCCATTCAAGTAGTATAAGTTATGATGACGTGTGCCCTTCATGATTACCATATATCCATAGATAACCTTTAGAACACCATTTTATGTGACTAACTTGTAGCCTTTAGCTTCTAAAGTTCCAAGTGAAATCAAATTCTTCTTTATGGAAGGCACAAATCTAACCTCCTTCAGCTCTCTAACCATACCATCGTACATCTTGATACGAACACTACCAATCCCAATCACATTGCAGGTATGATTGTTTCCCATACATACTTATCCATCAAGCTCTTTAAAGCTTGAGAACCAGTCCATATATGGGCATATATGATATGTTGCTCCAGTATCTAATACCCATGTACCATCTGTAATAGCACAAGCTGATGGTGTCACGGTCAGCGAGAAATCAGAAGCATCATCTGATTCCTCATTACCTTTTGCAATGTTCACCTCGGTATTATTGTTATCTCCTTATTTTGCCTTACACTTGGTACAATCCTTAGCCCAATGACCGAAGTCATGGCACCAAGTATACTCATATTTACGCAGACGTGTTCTACTCTTAGAACGTCCTCTACTTTTACCACGATCACCAGTTTTCTTTCTCCTTTCTGTTGAACGACCTCTTGCAAGAAGAAAATCATTGTTAGCTTCACTTGTAAGGTCTTCACGATCCATCTTTCTGAACTCCTCACAACGCAATGCTGTAGTGACCTCAGCGTATTTCATCTTATCCTTGTCGTGCATTAAATCTTAAATCACGGGTTCATACCTTTCAGGAAGAGAGTTTATCAGACACAAAGCTTGTTCCTCATCCTCGACTGTCTCATCGTAGTTAATCAACTTAGCAAGAAGTTTATTATATGAATCTAGGTGTTCAGTTAGAGGCGGCCTTTTTATGTTATAGCGATACAAATTTCTCTTAAGATGTATCATATTGGCCACATTCTTCACAAGGTATTCCTTCTCTAGCTTTTCCTAGACATCCTTAGCTGAAGTATCGTGTTGATAATTAACTTTTACTGACGTTGCTAAGCACCCAAGAATTGAACCAAGACATAATTCATTCATCTTATTCCACTGCTTGTCACTCATCTCTGCTGGCCGACCTTCTAGAGCTTCTTCTAGGTCAAGATGAACAAGAGCATCCATTATGCCCGTTCTCTATAAACCAAAGTTATTGGTTCCCGTAAAATTTTCTACCTTGAGTTGTGATCTATGTGAATGAAGTATTTCTTCTTTTGTTTCTTTATCTTTACTTGCGGACTCCAAATGTTCTACTATCAGATCAACTGATTTTTACGGATCATCCATTGTTCACAAACAACCAAATATAGATAAAAAAACAGAACCTTTTAGATTAGTATTACCTCAATCATTCTTCAGAAAAATACTTTCATTTCAACTTCAATCTGATTACCTGTATCCAAGAGTGGCGACTCCTTGCTCTGACACCAATTGTTGCTCCAAAGCATGTGGAAGCGTTAGGTTTGCACTGCTATAAAGGTACTTCAGTATCGCCAAGAATACAATCACACACACACAATAAGAACAAGTATTTAACGAGGTTGAATACTCAAGAAGGAATAAGCAATTTTATATATCACCGTATAGGCTGGAATATACAAAGCCTAAGCAGAGGAGAAGAGAACTGTTTTAGTTCTGGTGTATTGGTGTGTTTTCTCTAGTTCTCTCTATGGCTATTTATACATATCAATAGGACTGGACACATTCGTTAACAAGGATTACTTTTCCTACAAGTATAGGGTTTCCTAACTTAACTCTAAGGGACAAACCTCTTAAGTTGCTATACTTAGGACACTAGTACTTGGTTTCCTAAACCAACTAGATTTCCAAATCTAGTCCTTGATCATCCTACCAACATGCTCTATATTCAGAGACCAAATGACCCACAATTTTACAATGAGAGCAAAATTTAGGGACTTTTGGCATCTCCGCGCATTTCCAAAAGCCATTTTCAATATGAGCATCACCTTCACCTACCCATACTCAATCTGGAATCTGTATGGCGAAATCAACTTCTACTAGTACACTAGGAAAAAAAATCCATTGCAAGACTAGTTTCCATTCACTTGGCCATTCATATCCTCAAATGAGTAGTTCGCCATTCACTTGGCCATTCATATCTTTTTAGTAGTTGGCCATTATTCAAAGAAGAATGAGTCACAAATTTGTGGAGAAGTTCATCAAATTTACTTGGCCATTCAAATCCTCGAAAGGCTTGAAGGATATCGAGATAGATCCTAATATGATGGTTTAATTTACAAGTTTAGCAATTGGATTATCCTCGTGCAAGTTTTTGAAGAAAAGCCAAGCAATGTGAATGGAAACTTATTAGTTATCCATGATATTACATTCCTCAAAAGATATACACCAACGCTGAATGGGGATTTCCATATTTCTGGATTCAACTTAAAGGTTTACTTCCTGAACGCATGAATGTAGACTCGGTCAGAAAGATGAAAAGATAATAGGTTAAGTCATAACAATAAACCTAAAGATGTTATTTCGGTAAAAGTATGTGTGCAAATTAATCTAACTAATCTCTTAAGAGGAGGTGTCAAAAATCTCTTACAACTGCTGATATCACAGGACAGATAGAAATCTTATACGAAAAACACCTCAAAAAATATATCCTAATTTTTTCCGTTCTAAACAATTTTGCAAGCATCAGCTGCTTACATGAAAAACTATACTTCTTTGGAAAAGTTATAAGCAGTAAAGAAAAAGGAGCCAAGCTACCGTTCGATAAAGACTCTCATCGCTTCACAATATTACCACACTGGCGTGGTGAGTTTTCCAGGCCACCTAATATGGCATATGTGTGGGTTAGCCACCCCGATAGGGACCATCGTAAGATCCAACGGATCCAGGAGTATCACACACACTTAGTCACCAAAAATGATAATTAAAGTACAACAAGAATAGGTTTATAAAACGTCGCTTAATTGGCCCCCAAGAAACAATTGGGGGCCTCCCACTACAGGACAAAATATGTCATTGAAACCTAATTTGAGTCTCCCCTTAACCAATTTTTTTTAAAATGGCTAAACTGTCCTAAATGATTAGTATTACAACTTAATTAAGTTAAAGTTAATTAGTGTGGTTAGATTATGTTAGATTAAAATCAGATTTTATAAACAATTTTTTTCTTGTTTTTTGTTTTAGTGAGTTGAGAAGAAGAAGAGGAGGTTTTAGAGGAAAACTTAGGTTTTTAGAAATGAGTATTTCAAGTAGGGGAAATGATGTTGGGGAAGGTTCAAGCAACAAAGATAATTGTGTTGATGGTAAGGTTATCTTAAATTCTCCCATGGATTGGATATATGTCACAACACAGAGAAAGAGTCGTCAATGTCGAGGGATGTATACCCCCAACGACTCTATAAAGTCGTCAATGTATTGACACTAAAAAAGATGACTCAAACCTGCAACTTTTCCGGGTTATGAAAAATCGTCAGGGTAATATGATATACCCCGACGACTCTTAGCTTGGGTCAGAAAGAGTCGTTATTTTAAGTGTTTATACCAAGACGACTCTGAATTTTTTTTGGGGACAGAGAGGCTGTTTGTTTATCACCTTGGGTCGTTGACGTTTAAAAAAGGGTCGCTCATAGAGGATCGTCATAGGTTTCTATATTATGTTAACGACTCTAATCTAGGGTAAAAAAATATGAAAACCAGAAATATGGTCGTTATCTTGATCATCATATACCCTAACGATTTTTTATGGTCTCATGCATATGAAAAAATGTTAAGGTTTAGGCTTGTCGAATCGACGACCCTTTTACTGTAAGTGAAATTTTTCGGGTGAAGACTTTTTTTCTTTCTTTCTTGGAGTCAGTTAATGGAGGAGAAGAGAAGAGTCGAGAGGGTGAGGGGGGAGGGGGGAGGGAGTGATCTTTTTGTTTAGAACTATAGATGAATTGAGGCTTTGGATTAAGGGTTAATAGGTTTTTAAGATTTATTTTTAGTGAAGGATAAAATAGTATTTTCACAAAATTTTAATACACCCCTGAAAAATTTGGGGTGCAAATAAAATGGGTGAGGGCCCTAATTAGTTTTCAGGGCCCCCAATTAAACTACTTTATAAAAGTGAAAAATACTAGATACCCCTACTATATGGGTTCAATATATAGAAGCCCCACTAAATGGATTCTCCCCTATCAACTCCATATTTTCACTTTTTAATATTTCTAAGCCCAAAACTTTAGATTTTAGGGCTTGGTAATAAAGTTTTGGGTTTGGGGGAAATACGTAATACCAAATATGCCCTTTACTATATATACCTAATGAAATAGGCTATAGATTTCATTTCCAGATTCATTTTCATTTTCACTTTCACTTTCTCTCACTTCTCTCTCGTCTCTGCTCTGAAGAAAATTAGGGTTTTTTTATCATACCGAAAGAAAACGATTGCAGAGAGCGGGAAAACGATTCTCGCTCCATCGATATTCGCCGATGACGTTTAATTGAACGTTTCTTCTAGTTTTCATTGTATGATTTAGCAGTAGAATAAACGAATCCGGGAGAAGATTTCAATCAACTAATCTGCAGATTCAACTCAGATTCATCAACAAGCAAATTATACAGGTAAGTATCCTCTTCTCTTTGTGATGATGTTTCGGTTTAGAGATTTTAGTTGATTTATTTTGGATTCAAATTTCAAAAAAGTATTTCAAAACCTAAATCTTCAGATGCTTTTCAATTGACTTATCTGAATCGAAATCAGAGCTTAGATTCACAATCATCTGCTTACTTTGGTTGTTTTGATGTAGAGTTTTTGGAAAAAAATTGAACAAAAGTTTCCGATCTGTTCATCGTCAAAATCGTTGTATACCTCTATTTCTATCTTCGATCTAATAACTGATTTGAGATTCGATATCAGTGAATCATCCTCTCTATTACCCATAGATTTGATTTGAATTTTATTCACTTTTAGTTTTTGATTTTCATTTATACATGATAGATTACATGAAATGGTGGTAGGAATTTAGTTGAGGTGAAGGATTTAGAAAAGGATTTTGAGCTGGTGGTGGTGGTCTTTGTTTTTGTAGGTAGTAGGAGTGGTGAAGAAATAAGTAAATTGAATCCTGGCACGATTTTGTTTGTTATTGTTGATGTTGTTATTTGTTGTTGTTTTAGGTTTGATTTGTTGTTTTTTACATTTCAATTTGATTTTACAGGGTTGATTAACGGTGGTGGAGATAATTTTGATGGGGAGGTTGAATAGTAAGTGGATAAAATTGAAGGAGACTATGAGAAGAAAGAGGATGAACCATGTTTAGTTTTTGTTCTTTGGTCTTTGGTCTTTGGTGAGCAATTACAAAGAATTTGATTAATATTTCATTGTGATTGAGTTTCTCAAAGTATGTGAATGTTATGTCCATTCGGTTTAGGTGATTATGTATCCATTTTGCGTTAATTGTTGGCTTACACTTGGTTTTGTGTAGGTCAAAGGGATGCATAGAAAAGGTAAATGCTCTTTGGACGTATAACTGCTAGTTATCTGAACTAGCAGGATGTGTAACTGCTAGTTATGAAAAGGTATATCATGCATATATGTTGGCATATGGATGTCTAAATGCTAGTTTTTTGAACACATCCTGGGATATAAAGTTTATGTTATATATATTACAGGTTCTTATGAAAATGTATATCATGCATATTGGAATGACTAGATAACATTGGTTGGCAGTTGCTTTATGGCCAGCTTGTTCTCAGTAAAGGACCATCATTCGGTTAGGATGATGATCTAGCAGTAACTAGCAGGATGTGTAACTTATAGTTACACATCCATGGGTATAAAGTTTATGTTCTATATATTGCATGTTCTTATGAAAAGGTATATCATGCATATTGTAATGACTAGATAACATTGGTTGGCAGTTGCTTTATAGCCAGCTTGTTCTCATTAAAGGACCATCATTCGGTTTGGATGATGATCTAGCTAAAGAAGCAAGTAAAGCAGGTCAATTCTTTATCTTAAAACTCTCTCCTTCGACTCTTCCATGAAAAGGAAAAAAACTATTCAATGCACTCAAATTCTTTTTGAAGTTTTTCTTTGTGAGTAGCTTAGGCACATAAGCAAAAGATAGAGAGAAGTTTTCGGTGCTTAGTATTGGTGTTGATCTTAATACAATGCCGATTTGAAAAGTTTGTTTATTTTGTTTCAGATCGTAACAAAAGAAATATGAGAGAGTTTGGAATATAATACGTTTGAGTTTCCGTTCGGCTACGAAAAAGATGGTAACTATATTGCTTGTATTTGGGCAGTATCTTTGGAGTTCTGTATAGAAGTGTGTTGCTTATTGCTGGAGGCCAATCTGGTGCATCTAAATCTTAATGCATATTCATGCCATGTATCGTTCTGCGGAGCAGGTTTGTGATTTGTTTTATAGATCAACATACATTATACGTTTATTGTACAGTTCATGATTTGATCATATTTGCAGAGTGTTATAACTTGGCAAGATAAATGGACTTTTAACTACTAGTTACATGTGCTAATTAGATGTGTAACTTATATATACACATGCTAATTAGATGTGTAGCTACTAGTTACACGTGATAATTAGATGTGTAGCTTATAGATACACATGCTAATTGGATTGGATATAAAGTCTATGTCATATGCATGATAATCGTTTGCTATAAAGTGGTGGTGATAGTCGCCATAGGTAATTAGTTGATTTCAGTTTAGCTACATTTAAGATTCGATTTCAGTAAAAGCCATATTTTAGTTAAACGAAGGAGATTTAGTTGCCATTATACCTATAAATGCTTGTTTAACTATGAAATATCATTAACTAAAGACATAATTGAAGAATCTGGATTAAATTTGAATCATTAGGACTTTCAGTTGTCTTAATGTATGAGAAAAATGTTTGTGAAGCGTCTAATTGGGCTGTTTATTTTCCCGTTTACATATGTGTTTGAAGTCTTTATTGTTTAACCATATTTTCAAGGATGCGATAGTTCATGAATTGACCTCATCTTTCGACGTTAACTTCGTATTGCAGATAGAAAAATTTGAGCTTCATATCATGGAGGAAGAGTTTGCTGATCCTCATATTGTAGTTATGCTTGGTGAAAAAGGGACGAGAGAAGACGACATTTATTTGCTTCTTTGGTACACTTTTTGGATCCCTCTCTTGTTGCTTTTAGTTTCAAATTCTATGTCTAGATTTGTGCATTTATTCACATGACACAAGTAGGATGCATGTGTAACTTCTAGTTACACATGGTATATGCTTGTGTAACTCCTAATTACACAAGTAGGATGCATGTGTAACTCTGAATTACACTAGACAGAGATGCATGAGTATCTTCTAATTACACATGCTAAAATGAACAAACCTTGTAACCAAAAAATTATGCATGCCAATTACACAAGCTTTATGGATGTGTAACTGCTAGTTACACATGCTAATTGGATGTAATTGAATGTGTAATTGTAGGTGAAACTGAATATATATTTTTGTACGTACTATTAATTTTGATCTTATAAATACTTGATTGCTTGTTGTTATATTTTAGGTTGCGAGATAACTTCATAAAAGCTAATTGCTTAAATGTGACAATGGTCTCATTTGGAACTTGAGTTGACGCTGAATACACAAATCGGATGCATGTGTAACTCTCAATTACACTAGATAGATGCATATGTAACTCTCAATTACACTAGAGAGGAAGAGTGTGTAACTTCTAGTTACACATGCTAAAAATTATTGTAAATGAATATTAAAGTAATACATGTATTTTTTGTATGAGTTCTTTTTGATGTCTATTTTTTTGATGTGTAACTTTGCATTACACATGGCATAAGGATGTGTAACTTTTGGATACACATGACATATGTACGTGTGTTGATGGTGGATTTTCGTTCAAGGTTAAATTTGTAAAAAAAAACCTGAAAAATCATGCGCTGACATCTTGTAAAAGATAAAGCCGTTTGTAAGTGACGGATACTCCTCACTTAATTCACCAAGAATGGAGCATGTAGCAACAATCCCATTCTGTGAATACATGAAATTCCTCCAGGATGGAGCATGCAGCAACAATCCCTTCCTGTGAATTTCATATCAGCCTTGTATTTCTGTACCCATTATCGGTGTGGCATGGCGGTCGAGTGTTACTCTTACAGAGTAACACGAACCTCCAAGCACTATAATGAATCCATGTACTAAATACCCGTACATGGCTTATTCTCGGTGTGTTATACTAGCCCGAGCCCTCTCGGTGTGTTATACTAGCCCGATTGAGCCCCTCTCGGTGTGTTATACTAGGCGATTGAGCATCCGGACTTGACTGTATCGGTCTCGGATATGATCTCGATCGCATCATCCAACTCCACAAGCATGATTGGATGACCACGGATCAATTCCATCACCCCCAAGCGGTATGGAATACACACGGCCTTAGCTTGCCGGGATACGATCGATCGCGGTCATCCAACTCCACAAGCATGATTGGATGACCACAGATCAATTCCATCACCCCCAAGCGGTATGGAATACACACGGCCTTAGCTTGCGGATACGATCGATCGCGAGTCATCCAACTCCACAAACATGATTGGATGACCACGAGATCAATTCCATCACCCCCAAGCGGGTATGGAATACACACGGCCGACCCGCATGGTCGACCATTGGCCTTCGCTTGCCAAGAAACCGTCCATACCAAGCATTATGGACGGAAAACCCCAAATTAGGGTTTGCGGCATATTACATGTGCCGAAAGCGTCTCAACCGAATCCACCTTCGCGGTATAGATGGAGGGTGTAGATGTAGACTCAAAGGGCCGGAGCATGTCGACACAATCACCGTGTGACCGCCTACACACTTGACCAATCGGTCAAAGCCAACCATAGTTGGTTACAACAAATTCGTCCGCCCAAAAGAGCATGGTCGCGCGGCTTTGAAAGCCAAAATTAGGGCTTCAAGTCATCACGCGCGTCCATCTTCTCCGGTACGAATGGAGGGTCACAGATTGGATTAACCAAGGCCGGTCATACCAAGCATGACCACCGTGGGCCCATCTACCTCCTCTTGCGGTCGGCCAAGGCATGCCATGCCGGCTAATCCAAAACGCCCGACCAAACTCACACGGTTACACCTCCCAAATCCTAAGCCGATCTCGACCGCTCAACTTCACTTAGGATGATTTGGGTGGCTTAGATCACGTTTTCATGGGATAATCAGGTATAGGTGTGAACACTAGCCTACCACCTACACGCTGGTATGATCGACCAAGACCGACCAAGATGGGTCGTCTTGGAACGCACGCCAAACTTGGGATGTCATGCGGTTTCCAACTCCTTTGAGGCAAGGGATTTCGCCGCAAACCGATCTCGACCACTCCTCTTTGACGGTCAAATTGAGTGGCCTAGATTGCATCTTCATGAGATGGTGAGACATGGACGTGTACACCATCATGCCGTCAACACGCATGTATGGTCGGTCCTCTCCAAAATCCTTCCGCGCTTGGTTTCGACCAAGCTAAAGTGATGCTTGCGCACCTCTTTAAAAACCCTAATTTCACCAACGGTCGCAGATGAGTGTCTCAAACATCATCTCGTCCGTCCGACCTCCACTGACTTGGTTATACAACCCTGGTCGGGAGTTATTTGGTTAGTGAGGAGTCATTACCCGTCACTTTACCACACCGTAATGCAAGATCTGCATAGAATACACACGATACTTCACAAGCATCGACTTTACCGAATAACGCAGTTATTCAATTGATATTACATGCTATCTTTCGTGGATCCACGATCCACATTCCGGACATCAATCATGTCGCAAATCAGGGGATACTTACTGGGGTATTGGTGGCGGTTTACGGCGTGCGGCGTGCAACGCGCCATCACAAGAACGTGTTAGGAAGTCATGGACGGTTAGAGATGAACAGGGAAAAGTGGGCAAGACTGGTCGTGTGTTACAGGACACACAACTCCACTACTCCATCATTCCACTACCTCCACTTCCCACGAGAAACGTGAATGAGGCTCAATGACTTGTATAAATAGGGTCTCCGCCCTATTTCCAACACAAGGAATAACGGAGAACAACACAAGTTCAGTCGACAGAAACCAAGTGTTAATACGAAAACCGTATTCAAACACCCAGAGCCTGCTTGCATCAATCGTAAGCTTGCTCATCTTTCTGTTACAAGTCATAAGCAAGCCAACATCTTCACAATCTCAACACCTTCTTCGCTTCCCTCCCTAAGATCAACCCCATCTCCTTCACTTTGTGACCGAAACAAGTCCTGGGAACGGCCATTTCTTGGTTTAGGTAGGACTTGCACAGATTGATCTCTCGAATCTACAAGCACTCACCGCATGTGAGTGCATATGTTGAAGGTTTAAATTCATTCCTCATCCACACCCCAAATTACCAAATTCCGCAGGAGTAGTTTTCACCCATCAACAATTGGCGACCACAGTGGGAGGTTGATCTATCGGTTACAAAAAATCGAATTCTCAATTCTTCGGTTTTCGTGTCACGATGTATCTTCACCGGAGTCCGCAGTGGTTCGAGATATCATGGGAAGCATAGCTGGAATGTTGGAGGATGTCTTGGCGAATCAAGCAGTATCACCCCGGAAAGCGGAGCGAAACATTCGCCTTTTGAATGATATAACATCACAATTACAAGAAGGGTCGGCATGCATCTACTCGGGCGGTGCAAGAAACGCTCAGAATCCTTAGTCGAGTCACACCTTTACCAAAGTGGAGATGCGAAAGAGCGCGTAATCACGGGGGACTCGGGAGAGACGAACAACATGGTCCGGTGACAACAAAGACTCGAGGCAACTCCGAGAGGAAAAGACTTGTCCGGGTACCACAACGTCTACTAGGATAAAGAAATGGAGCCTGCAGACTTATGGATCCCGCTTTGGAAGATTTATATCTCAAGACCCTTGTCGAAGCGGTGAAGAAATGCTTGAGGAAGGAGAGATCAATCAAGGAACACGTGAGCACGCGGAGGATGGGAACGTTCAATTCGATCACTCGGCGGTGATATTACAATACCTCCCATCACGCGAGAGCAGAGCAGCTGCAAATCCCGGCATCTCATCAAGTGTAACACCTCCGCGATCACCGAGCAACAAATTCCACCCCTTCATCGGGACGAGGCCAGGAGGGGCAAGAGGAGGACCATCTCCCATTACCATTGCAGACTTGATGAAAAGAGGAAGTTATTGCCAAGACTCAAACGGATATGGCCGCAACTCGGGAAAGAGGTACTCACTTTTCTTAAGGCATTAATCGATTGATTTCCACATGACCCATAGCGGCTCCCGGAGCCAACAAGGAATGCATTCAACGCATCAGGAAAAGGTACTTCGGTGGCGTGGGCCTACATGGACCCGATCAAAGAAGCGATACATATATGAGCGGTCTGTCATAGAGACTCCTACACTGGGACTGATCCTCACAACGATCCTCCTCAAGTCAATAGTTTCACTACGAACCGGGGACCAAAGTGGATCGGGAAGCGGCATCTCTAGTGGAAAGCATGTGTGAACTCTTGCACCTCTCGAAGAATCAACGAGGCGGGGACGTTTCTGCAATTAATAAAATAGCTCGGATGTACACCGACTCATTCACGTCCAGAAGTCCTAACTGCGTCAGAAACACCTGTAAATAATGTTACATTTACAGAAGACGACATGATGGCGGGGAAGGTCACAACCGGGCCCTACATGCTACCGCACGCATCAAGGGTTCAGAGTTCAGGAGGGCCCTCGTCGACACAGGAGCATCTTCGAATGTGATTACTCTCAAGACTCTCGGGACAGTCAAGGTCGGCCTATGCAAGATTGTCGGCAGCCCACCACAATGATGGACTTGAGGAAAACCAAACCAAAGACATACGGAGAGCTCCGCGGAAAGAATCGAGACAAGTTCGTTGCATCCCACTCCCCGGGCGTCAATCCGGGAAGAAGACCGACTTGCATCGCTGGAGTCTAAGCACCGCGACACACCTTTCTGGCGAAGCGTCCACCTCTATCCGGTGAAACTTCAACCCATCCTCACGCCAAAAGGGAGCGCTCTTTCGAGGCAAGCCGTGATCGAAGGGGAAGAAAATATAAAGGCGCCGTTGTTAGCAATTATCGGAGAGGCGGAACCCGGTCTCTCGCCTAATTGAATCTTTGCAAGAACGACGAAACACAAGAGGAGATATTGGACGCCCGCGGCAGCTCTGAGGATGGAACCAACTCCAGGCCCGATGAGCTCGACGATAAGGAACCTCCTAGGCCTATCTCCATCAGTTCGACCTGTGTAATCATTCAAACAATCTTGAGGCAATTCTGCACGAGACCATGTGCTACATAGACTTGAGAGACTTGAACAGCGGCTACAACCGGATAAGGATGTACAAGCATGATGCAAGTAAGATATCCTTTCGAACTCCTCTCGGAAATTTTTATTATACCATCTTGCCATTTGGTTTAAAGAATGCCGGTGCAACGTATCAACGCTCTGTCACGTCAATCTTCCATGAAGACGATACCTCAAGGGAGCAGCCTCAAGAAGATAACGATGTCCACGCGTCATACGAGAACGATCCAGGCGAGTCACTTTATCGCAGTGGTACATGTCTATCATGCTATGTTGGAGGATCCGCGTTTTGGTCATCCTCTGGAGCTGTTGAACGCTCATCTACAACAACATATGCCCTGATAGAAAGAACCAGGCATACCGAAGAGCCTCATAATGTTCGTAGGGCGTATATCTCACCAACAAAGCGATACAACCTTTAGCCTTACGCAAGCGGTTCCTCGAAGCATCAAGAGGAAAACCACCGAGATACAACATCTTGCGCTTCCATCAACTCCAACTCCGAGTACCACATGCACGACTCCCCGCAATGATGAAACAACATGCAAGATATTCCATACACGGCTCGACAACAACATTGCCGAGAAAACCATGTAAACCACGTGCGAAGGGACTGAGGCTCGGCATGAAGTTCCTTCACCGTCAGTCAAGGATTTCTTCAACACGAGAAAGATGGTTTGTCAAGAATCATGGAATTCGCAAGGGTAAAATCGAACTGGAGAGGAAGCCACTTCAACTCTCCCTCCCGTAGAAGATGCTTCAATGGTCTATTCAGGAGCCGCCGCAACGCTCTCTCCGAGACCCACGTTCGCTTCAGAATCCTTCTTCAACACTCTCTCCAAGATCCACCTCAACGGTCACACCAGAAACCACTTTAACATCCTCTCGATCCGTTTCGACACTCAATTTGCATCAATAATCTGCGCTCCGGTCAAATTATCTTTGGTATACTCATTGCTCAAACATACGTCTCATCCATTCTTCATGAGGACCAAGTGAGAGCATGAAAAACCTTGAAGTCGATAGGAGAAGGGTTATCTTGTGGAACCGGATATTTTCATATAGTTGAAAGGCGCGGTGAACAACTCATCATCAATGTTCGGCATATCCTTGAAGCTGCCAACACTTCACGACACGGGTACCGGCATTATCTCGAATACATATCGACAGGAGTTCTTTTCTTTCTACCGCAATGAAACAAAAGACAGGAGTTAGAACTCGTATGAAAGCGCGTGAGAAATGTAGTCACACACGACAAGATACAACTCACATTGGAGCACACAATGGCCGGTCCAAACATCATTCAAGTCCGGTATTGATCAAGCTTCGGTATAACTCGAGTTTTCAAGTCGGCATAAATTTCAAGTCCGATCGAGTTTCAAGTTCAGTACAAATTTCGATCAAGCGTGTGTGGGTGAGACCCACGGTCAATCAAGCATGCACGGCGGACCCACGTTCATTCTCACGCATCATAACACGATTTTCCCTATTCATGGAAATCGTGTATCGAAATTCAAGCCCACTTTCGATCAAGCGGCGCGATGAGCCCCACGAACGAAGCGGGCGCAGTGGTCGTCGATTAGGCACAACCCCACGATCGAGCGAAGCGGCGCAGTGAGCCCTCGACCTAATCGGGCATAGCAAGGTCGATCGGCAAGACCGACATTCAAATGGAGCAAGCACGGAGCGGGCCCTCGACCAAGGCAGGCATAGCAAGGTCGATCGAAGCGAGCAAGACCGATATCATACTAGGGGAACGCTCTCCTATATGCCTTTTGAACGTGACATACTCTAGGGACAGGGATGACCCGTCTCTCACAGTAACATCTAACTTTGTCTCATGAGTTTTATCTTTAACTGTCACCATCTCATGCCTACCACACAATAGTGTAACCATTATGTGCTAGGCAGGGGACTTAATGTTGATGGTGGATTTTCGTTCAAGGTTAAATTTGTAAAAAAAACCTGAAAAATCATGCGCTGACATCTTGTAAAAGATAAAGCTGTTTATAAGTGACGGATACTCCTCACTTAATTCACCAAGAATGGAGCATGTAGCAACAATCCCATTCCAGTGAATACATGAAATTCCTCCGAGGATGGAGCATGCGGCAACAATCCCTTCTGTGAATTTCATATCGGCCTTGTATTTCTGTACCCATTATCGGTGTGGCATGACGACCGAAAGTGTTACTCTTACTGAGTAACACGAACCTCAAGCACTATAATGAATCCATGTACGAAATACCCGTCACGGGCTTATTCTCGGTGTGTTATACTAGCAGAGCCCTCTCGGTGTGTTATACTAGCCCGATTGAGCCCCTCTCGGTGTGTTATACTAGCCCGATTGAGCATCCAGGACTTGATCGTATCGAGTCTCGGATATGATCGATCATGATCATCCAACTCCACAAGCATGATTGGATGACCACGGATCAATTCCATCACCCCCAAGTAGGTATGGAATACACACGGCCTTAGCTTGCGGATACGATCGATCGCGGTCATCCAACTCCACAAGCATGATTGGATGACCACAGATCAATTCCATCACCCCCAGCGGTATGGAATACACACGGCCTTAGCTTGCGGATACGATCGATCGCGGTCATCCAACTCCACAAACATGATTGGATGACCACGGATCAATTCCATCACCCCCAAGCGGTATGGAATACACACGGCCGACCCCGCATGGTCGACCATTGGCCTTCGCTTGCCAAGAAACCGTCCATACCAAGCATTATGGACGGAAAACCCCAAAGTAGGGTTTGCGGCATATTACATGTGCCGCAAAACGTCTCAACAAATCCACCTTCGCGGTATAGATGGAGGGTGTAGATGTAGACTCAAAGGGCCCGGAGCATGTCGACACAATCACCGTGTGACCGCCTACACACTTGACCAATCGGTCAAAGCCAACCATAGTTGGTTACAACAAATTCGTCCGCCAAAAAGAGCATGGTCGCGCGGCTTTGAAAGCCAAAATTAGGGCTTCAAGTCATCACGCGGCGTCCATCTTCTCCGTACGAATGGAGGGTCACGATTGGATTAACCAAGGTAGGTCATACCAGCATGACCACCGTGGGCCCATCTACCTCCTCTTGCGGTCGGCCAAGGCATGCCATGCCGGCTAATCCAAAACGCCCGACCAAACTCACGGTTACACCTCCCAAATCCTAAACCGATCTCGACCGCTCAACTTCAGGATGATTTGGGTGGCTTAGATCACGTTTTCATGGGATAATCGGTATAGGTGTGAACACTAGCCTACCACCTACACGCTGGTATGATCGACCAAGGCCAGGCCAAGATGGGTCGTCTTGGAACGCACGCCCAAACTTGGGATGTCATGCGGTTTCCAACTCCTTTGCGGCAAGGGATTTCGCGCAAACCGATCTCAACCACTCCTCTTTGACGGTCAAATTGAGTGGCCTAGATTGCATCTTCATGAGACGGTGAGACATGGACGTGTACACCATCATGCTGTCAACACGCATGTATGGTCGGTCCTCTCCAAAATCCTTCCCGCGCTTGGTTTCGACCAAGCTAAAAGTGATGCTTGCGCACCTCTTTAAAAACCCTAATTTCACCAACGGTCGCGGATGAGTGTCTCAAACATCATCTCGTCGTCCAGGCCTCACCTGACTTGGTTATACAACCCCAGTCGGGAGTTATTTGGTTAGTGAGGAGTCATTACCCGTCACTTTACCACACCGTAATGCGAGACTTGCATAGAATACACACGATACTTCACAAGCATCGACTTTACGAATAACTTGTGATTATTCAATTGATATTACATGCTATCTTTCGTGGATCCACGATCCACATTCCAGACATCAATCATGTCGCAATGGCGGGGATACTTATCAGGGTATTGGTCTGGCGGTTTACGGCGTGCGGCGTGCAACGCGCCATCACAAGAACGTGTTAGGAAGTCATGGACGGTTAGAGATGAACAGGAAAAGTGGGCAAGGCTGGTCGTGTGTTACCGACACACAACTCCACTACTCCATCATTCCACTACCTCCACTTCCCACGAGAAACGTGAATGAGGCTCAATGACTTGTATAAATAGGGTCTCCGCCTATTTCCAACACAAGGAATAACGGAGAACAACACAAGTTCGGTCGGCGAAACCAAGTGTTAATCGAAAACCGTATTCAAACACCCGAGCTGCTTGCATCAATCGTAAGCTTGCTCATCTTTCGTTACAAGTCATAAGCAAGCCAACATCTTCACAATCTCAACACCTTCTTCGCTTCCCTCCCTAAGATCAACCCCATCTCCTTCACTTTGTGACCGAAACAAATCTGGAAGCGGCCATTTCTTGGTTTAAGTAGGACTTTTGGATTGATCTCTCGAATCTACAAGCACTCACTGTGCGAGTGCATTTGTTGAAGGTTTAAATTCATTCCTCATCCACACCCCAAATTACCAAATTCCGCAGGAGTAGTTTTCACCCATCAACAACGTGTAACATCTGTTTACACATTCACACTATACATTAATAATTTTGGGCCTAGATTTAATAATTTTGGGCTTAAATTTTAATTTTATCGGGGCTTGACAATATATAAAAGGGTATGGATGTCTTTTAATAACTCGGGGCCTAGATTTAACTTCTTTTAACTAGGGGCCTCATATTATGGGTTATCCATGGGTCGGGCCTTAGGCTAAGTTTCCCTTTATAAAACTGTACTTCATTCCGGTTCATTTATCTTGGGTTCTTCCGACCAGAGTTAAGGAGCACAATTATTTTCTATCCTCCTCTTACAGTTTACAGTCAACCCCTATCTCCTTTCCAAATTCCAAACCCCCACCAAAACCCTCACTCATTTCCACACTCTCCAATGGCGATTTCTTCACTTTCCCTTCCAAATTTCTCCCCCCAAACCTCCATTTCATCCTTCCTAACAAAAACCCAGAACCCAAAATTCAATTTCAGACCCCCCACTTTTCTCCAATTCAGAAACAATAAAAAATTCATCACACCAATTAGAGCAAACAATGGGTACCCAATGCCATCTGAAGATGATCCACCTGAAGCACCTGAAGATGATGGTCATGGTGTTTCCAAATTCCAACAGATTCATCGGCAAGCAGCTAAAGCTAGAAAATTACAAGAAGAACAGTTCTTGAAAGATCAAGCTACATTCTTATCAGCTATTGAAGATGTTGAAGATGCACCAGATACTCCAGAGAAGGAGAGTGGTGGTGGTGATGATATATTCAGTGAGATTGATAAAGCTATGTCTTTAAAAAGGAAAGAGTTTGTTAAACAAGGGTTATTGAAGCCTAATCCAAAGAAGAAGGAGGGGGGAGAGTGTTCATGGAGATGAAGTGATTGATGAATTGTCAGCTGAGGAAGTTGTTGATTTGGATGAGATACAAGAGCTTCAAGGACTAACTGTGGTTTCAGAAAGCCCCGAGGACGAAAATGCGGAACTTGATGAGGTAAATGGGACTCATTCTACTATAGATAGATTTGATCTTGATTTTGATAATTATGGTAAAACTAAACCTAGGATATTAGAACCTAAATTTAAGATGACTTTAGCTGAATTACTTGATGAGAGTAGGGTTGTACCGATTTCGGTTTATGGGAATTTAGAGATTGAGATTACTGGTGTTGCACATGATTCTAGAGAGGTGTGTTCGGGTGATTTGTTTGTGTGTTGTGTTGGGATGAAAACGGATGGACATTTGTTTCTGAGTGAGGCTGATAAAAGAGGAGCTGTTGCTGTTGTTGCTAGTAAAGAGATTGATATAGATGAGACTTTGGGGTGTAAGGCTTTGGTTATAGTTGAGGACACGAACGCAGTACTTGCTGCATTGGCGGCATCTTTTTATGGCAGCCCATCGAAGAAAATGTCTGTAATTGGAATTACGGGTACAAATGGGAAAACAACTACGGCTTATTTGGTAAAAGGCATGTATGAAGCAATGGGTTTGAGAACTGGGATGTTAAGTACTGTAGCTTATTATGTTCATGGAGATAACAAATTGGAGTCTCCGAATACGACTCCTGATGCAGTTTTGGTGCAGAAAATGATGGCTAAGATGCTTCATAATGGGGCTGAGACAGTTGTTATGGAAGCTTCATCACATGGACTTTCTCTTGGAAGGTGTGATGAGGTTGATTTTGATATAGCTGTGTTCACAAACTTGACTAGGGACCATATGGATTTCCATCAAACAGAGGAGGAATATAGGGATGCAAAGGCCAAGCTTTTTGCGAAAATGGTGGACCCAGATCGGCACAGAAAGATTGTGAACATTGATGACCCAAATGCCCCTTTCTTCATTGCGCAAGGGAACCCGGAAGTACCTGTTGTCACATTTGCGATGGAAAATAAGAGTGCAGATGTTCATGTATTGAAATTTGAGCTCTCTCTTTTTGAGACTCAGGTTTTGGTTAATACTCCTCAAGGGATATTAGAGATATCTTCAGGGTTGCTTGGGAGGCACAATATCTACAACATTCTTGCGGCTGTGTCAGTTGGCATAGCTGTGGGAGCACCTCTGGAAGACATTGTTAGGGGGATTGAAGAAGTTGATGGCGTACCAGGTAGGTGTGAGTTGATAGATGAAGAACAGGCATTTGGAGTAATTGTAGACTATGCCCATACACCGGATGCCTTATCTAGACTCTTGGATGCTGTAAGGGAGCTTGCGCCACGAAGAATTATCACAGGTATGCCTCCTTCCTTTGTGCTGATTAATTGAAATTCATATTGCATTAACTTGAAATTCCTCCTCTTAACACAAAAGAAAAAGAACAGAACTTAGATGTTCTATTAGTTGAACAAGTATACATTACTCTTCATCAGTTACAGCTCTGAAAATGTTTTTTACAGACTTTGAACAAAGAATTAAAACTTAAAAGAAACAATCATACTAAAATTTTAGTAAGAATTTATTGCTTGTTAGGTTAGTTGGTTCTCTCTTTTGGTCTGGAGGTTGGAAGTGAGAATACCTCATTATTCTGGAACTTTTTTTATGATACATGTTGGTGTTCCCACTCCTCTTTTGTTGTGGAAATTTAATTCATATTTTATCTTGAACTTATCTGACTGCTTAATCATTCTTTGAGTGAAGTTATTGGATGTGGCGGTGAGAGGGACAGAGGGAAGAGACCGATGATGGCGAAGATAGCTACAGAAAAAAGTGATGTTACTCTTTTGACTTCTGATAACCCTAGGTCGGAAGATCCATGTAAGTAACTAAGTTTCGTTGATTATACTGATTAGAATGAATCAATCAAAGTTCTGAAGTGACATCTATCTCTAGCTTCATGTCTGAATCCCTTATAAATAATGACGAGATAACATGTGTATTAGTCAGGCATTTCATTAATAGACTGTGGTCTCTCATCAAATAGAGCATGTTCAGCCTTAACACTTAATAGAACTTCCATAGTTCTGAGCTACGCATACTGTCAATTCCATATCCTTTTAGTTAATGTTGACAGAAGTCAAGGCTTAAGTGATGTTGGATCAAATCTGGATGGTGTTAACTAACTTATAATGTTGTACCTACACCAGTGGATATCTTGGATGACATGCTCTCCGGCGTAGGATGGTCAATGCAGGAATATTTGAAATATGGTGAGAATGATTATTACCCACCTCTTCCAAATGGACATAGGCTCTTCTTACATGACATCAGGCGTGTAGCTGTACGGGCCGCTGTGGCCATGGGCGAGGAAGGGGATATGGTTGTAAGTATTAAAATTCCCTTAATACTTTTAACCCATTCATGGCTCAAATACCAAATCAGCAATATGTTGGTAATGACCATAAGTTAGATAACTTGATAATTGGTTGAAAAGGAATGCAAAGTATTATTTATATTGCACCTTATGTTTTTAGTATTTTGTTTTTAACCGATACATATTACGTGTGGAGTATGAAAGTGTTTGACTCCCAGTTCGTTGTCGTAGTTTCTATTTGCACAAGCTGTAAGCCCTTTTCACTAACGTTACTGCCAATATTTTGGCTGCAGGTGGTTGCGGGGAAAGGTCATGAATCATTTCAGATTGAGGGTGAAAAGAAAGAATTTTTTGATGATAGAGAAGAATGCCGAGAAGCACTGCAATATGTCGACGAGCTTCACCAAGCTGGAATAGACACTAGCGAGTTCCCATGGCGGTAATTCACTCACCTTTTATTTACAGAAAACATCAGTTATAGGGGTAGCAAATGATTCTTCACATCACCCTGGAAAGGAGTTTGGTTGGTGTATCTCAGTATTGTCCCCCTATGTTCTGTTTGGTCTTGAATGATCTCTTCGATATTAAAAACATGCAAGATTTAGTTGCACACGCTACAGTTGGTCAATCACATCTCTCTTGTAAAACCTCTAGACTTTGCAAGATAAAATGATAGGTTTCAAGTATACAACACTCTCCCTTGATTCTTGATTCATTGTGATTATGCAGGTTGCCAGAGAGTCACTGATTTTTACCGGGGAAGAGATTGGAAGCCTTATCTCTTTTATCTTAGATAGTTCCCGTACGTGGAACCAGACTCAGCCCTGAGGGTATGCCAAGGTGCAACTGCACAGGGTCTGGCCTGGTAAAACATCAATGAGTATCAAATGTATCACAGGTTTTGTTGAGTTTTGTGGTAAGTTTTTAGTTTTTGCTCAATGTACATGGGGCTGGTGCTAGTTGGGTGCCTCTAGGGTGGAAAATTTTGAAGCTCAGCTAAGAAGTTGGGAGGATGTGGAAAGTTAGTGCTAACAATCTAAATATCTGGAAGGCCTTGTCATTTGTTATTAGTTGGCAGCTGCAAAAAGAGAAGAACTGTTGTGTTCATAGCACTAGAATATGACATTTCTCCAATTCTGTTTAAATTGGAGGAAGCAGTTAAACTGTAATCCCCTTGATGGTCTTTTTCTTGGGGTTGTATGACCATCTTTTAGTACATTTTTTCTTTTCTTTAATATATCACTCTTTTTCATAAAAGAAAATATCTAGCACAAAAATACATTAATTTTAAATTACGAGGAACTAAAAACAGAAAAATATTAGTGATGACAAGATAAATAATAAGAAGACGGTCTGACAAAAATATTAGTGATGACAAGATAAATAATAAGAAGACGGTCTGACTAGTTATGTTGTAGTCATTGTCGCGTTTAGGGAAGCCTTATCAAGTCACCATTATCGCAGATCTAAAATAATACTCCCTCCGTCCCTAATTAGATGAGCTACTTGGTTTTTAGTTTTGTCCACAAATAGAGCTATTTTATTCAACCAAGGGGATATTTCTAAAACTACCCTTTTAATTGATTATTTTTTCTATAAGAAATATGTATAATTTGATAGTCATGTTTATATTCGTTGCGTAGGTGTTTTAAAATGCTTTTCAACGGTATAAAGTTTATAAAAAACCGTGGTATAGCTTATGAGATAAATCGTTTCTAAATTTTACTAATTATTGCCCATAAGGGTATAATTGTAAAAAATACTTAAATAGACTCCACTTTCCTCCTTGCCTTAAAATTTGTGCAAACTACAAGTAGCTCATCTAATTGGGGACGGAGGGAGTATTGTCCAGGATTTTACTTAAAATTTCTTTAATCAAGATACTGTACTAATCTGAATATTCTTTATATTTCCAAAGTCAAATAGAATTGTTTTGGCATAGTTTATGGTTGTCCTGTAATTTAATAAGAATATGCTTTAGCATCATTTCATTAAGCGACATCTTTAATCACCTGTGATTGCTAATTCAAGGTAATTGCATTGTTGAAGCTGACAGATGCTTAATGTATCGCATGGTATGTTCCAATTGGTTAGCATATCAAAATCATGTAGCTAATATTGGCATTTTGCAGGGTGTTTGCAAATGCACGACACAGTCTGTGGTCACTGGTCATCAATACATGCTTGTTATCTCTTGACGTGAAAATTTAGCATTAATTTTGCTTAGCTTGGACTGAAACTGGCATCAACCGCTAAGAGCATCTCCAATGCTAGAGGTGAAGGTAATCCTAGGCGGAGGTCATATTAATACCATTTTATTGTGGGTCATTCCTATGTGCCTAAAAAAAATTAAAAGTTATACTTTCTACCTTAAATCTCATCTCCAATGCCAAGGTATTATTACCCTAGAATTTAGAGAGAAATTAATTTTTGAACAAAGAATTAATGATGTGTCAAAAGACCCAAGAAGAAGGTAAAGATATGACTTTCTCCTTTACCCTTTCCTATGAGATGACAGTCATGTCATACATTTATGAAACCTTGACCTTGGCATTGGAGATAAATCTTGGTTAGAAAAGTGCAAAATCCTAGATGTCATGTCTTTTTAAGACATGACATCTAAAAAAAAGAACATTTTAAGACATGAATGTTTAAGGTTAACATTTATCTTTACCCCTAGCATTGGAGATGCTCTAAGACATGAATGTTTAAGGTTAACATTTTTCATGGTTAATGACGAGTAAGAAGCGATCAGTGTATTAAAAAAAAAAAAAAAAGGTGATTTTTCTTTTTATGCTTCAAAAAAAGAAAAATCAGGTGTTTTCAATCATTTTTTTTAAATTGAGAAATCTAATTTGTCCACACAGAAAGTATAAAGAGAAAAGCTACCAAAAAAAACCGCCTGTCACAGCCCGCTTCTCGTACGTTCCGAGGAGCTGAGCTCACTAAGATCCACAAATAAAATAAAAATAAAAATAAACAACTGTAAGAGACGGTTTTAACCTGGTTTTTTCTCGGTCAGAGAACCATCGTTGTCCAAATGGTGGGTGAGAAATACTAGGTATTCTACAAGATCTAAATGGGGATAAAAAGCTGGCGGCAGGATATCCTTGATGATGAAGTTTTATTTCCAAAACATCCTCTGTGGAGTCTGGACTTGGTCCACATGTTGGGGGCCTACAACAGTTAATGCAGAAGAAAAATATCTACTCAACAATCTCAACTACCTTGCTTGACTGCTGCCTTCATGACTTCGTACGAATAACTACCAAAAATATTACTGCTATTTGCCATGCTTGTTTCCTTTATAGGGCATCCTCCTAGTAGTGCGTTTGGATACAAATTTATTTCTGACTTCTACTTCTCCAAAAATCGAAGTCAGAAGTAAAACTCTTTTGTTTCACAAAAGTTAATTTTTCGAATTTTAGAAGTTATTTTTAAATTTGACAGTCAAACTAACTTTTGACTTTTCGACTTCTAAAAATCGAAAAGCTATTTCTGATGCACTATCCAAACAGGCTATAAAGGAAAATGCTAAAGCGGGGACAAAATCAAAAGCAGAAAAAATGGTACAGATATAGGACCAGAGGAAAAGGAGAGAGAACGCGACGTGGTGCCTATCTGTGGCTGTATACGAAAGCACCTCCTGCTAATCCACGGTTCTAGCCAGGACACCACCTCTTGTCCCATATATATACGAGCCTATTGTCCCGGCTGTAGCAGCTTCGTATCCTAAACTTGCAGTAGACAACAACTACAAAGATTAATTCTACAATACGCCTAAAAATACGTGGGGGTGGAGGTGGGGGGAATCGTGGGGAGATCCAAAGGTCAGTTGGGTATCTATGACTAGGATAGGAACAATGTAAAGTGGATTTCGTCTTTTCTCTCATACCGGATTATTTTCGGTATTTTTCACATTAACCAATCATTTTCGAATTACAAAACCAATCAAATGCTTATATTTTCTTTTCAACGTAAACATAATATATTGGGTCGCCTAAGTCGCCTAGATTCTGAGAGGTTGATGCTTTGTTATCCAATATCATGTGTATTTTATGAGAGGCTTAGAGCAACTGCAGCGGGCGACTATACCCATTTATTTGGTCTCTGAACCAGGCATAGCGGGACGGACCAAAGACCAAATCCCAGACTAAATGAACAGTGGGCGATTATATTTGGTCGGGGACCAAAGACTAAACCCAAATATAGTCGGGCGGGGATATAATGTTCGCCCCAAAACCAGACGGGGATAAAATGTTCGCCCCACACCAAGCGGTGATAAAATGTCCGCCCCACACCAAGCGGTGATAAAATGTTCGTCCCATTTTTTTTTTTTTTTTTTATTCTTTTTTGGGGCGTTGATATAGTCCCCGCCTGGAGTGGGGCGAACATATAATGTTCGCCCACTCCAGGCGGGGACTATATCAACGCCCCAAATTTTTTTTTTTTTTTTTTTTTTTTTCTAAGGCGGGGATAAAGTTTACGCCCCACACCGGGCGAACTTATACTCCCAGCTCGACTAAATTTACTCGCCACCCACTGCGTCACGATGGACCAAACTAAAATTTGGTCTTTTTTTTGGTCTTTGATCTTTGAGTTTAGTCGCACCACTGGAGTTGCTCTTAGGCTTTTAACGACTACATATATGCGGGTCTTATATGTGGACTTCATTTGCAAGATTTTAAGGGGAGTTACCTTAGATTCTGGAATAAAATATCTTTTGAAACTGTAAAAGAGAAAAAGAAGAAAAGGCTCGTAACCATTACCTGTTAGAATTGTGTAAAAATTGTGTGTTTCACAAGATTTGAGTGAATCGCGTATTAATTTCGTGGTGAATTGAATAAAAAATCCAAAAATATAAACAAATGTGAGACCATCTATGATAATAAAAAACACAAGATTGGTTAAAAAGACCAAAATCAAAATTTCCTGGGTGAAAAGGACAATCAGATTTAGATACTGTTTAAATGGACAAAATTTTAAAAATAGGCAGGATGTAACCGGTTTCATCTGTCCATTTTTAAATATTTTTTCTTATTTTTATTTTACGGGATGCATCCGGTTTCATCCTTGCTATTTTTTAAGTATAAGCCAGGATGAATCCAGTTTCATCCTTGCTATTTTTTTTTGTCCATTTCACCCATAAAATTTTTTACTCGTCCATTTGAACCGTGTTTTAAATTTTTTTGGACAAATGACCCATTTTCCGAATAAAAAATTCAAAAATAATGGAAACGAAAACTGTTATGTGTTTTTCTTTGTATTCCATAATTGGTTCCATAAAAAAGAAGGAACTCTGAGACTTCGCTATTGGTTATGGTTCCTCTTTCCAAGTCGAACACTCGTAAGATCTGGTCTTTTAAATAAAGATTTAGTCGCATGAGAAAATTAAGGGGATAATGCAGTTTTGAAACACGATTCAACTTTGGGGTCTGAAAACAGAATTTTGGGTTAGGGATAAATTTAGGTAATTAACCATAGTCGATATTCGGTTAGATCACGAGGAAAAATTCAACTCAAGGGGAAAATTCTGGGACACAAAGCAAATTTTGGGACATACAACATGATTTTGGATCCTTACGTAAGTTTCAAGTTTCACGAATGTGTCTAGGCCATGAGACAACTTTTGAGTCGCAATACAAATTCTGTATCACATCACATCATAAATTTCGGGCACGAGAGAGATATGGGACCTCATGTTGGAAATTTGGGTACCAGAGGATGAAAAACAAACAACAAAAAAGAATGTTGTTATCACTGATCTCAAGGCCTTGCGATTCTTTTCAGCAATTATGTTGACCCTTCCCAATAAGTTGGCGAGTACAATTGGTCAATGAAATATTTCTTTCAGGATACAATGAAGCCCTAACAACATGTTGGATTCAAGAGTTGTACTCCCTTGACCCAAACAAGAACACACAATATGAGATTCTGATGATGCTTAGAGAAAACAGAATACAGAGATTTTGATGCGTTGAATTGGGAGAAAACCTTCGAAATTTATAGAGGGATTCATGCCTTTTGGAGATGTCTCTTCATCTCCAACAGATGCTTTCAAAAGGCATCCATTAATGGGAAGAGACTCGTCTATAGGAAATTTTGGACGAAATAGGTTTTGAAATCCAAAACCAGAAATGATTTTTTCGAGACGCTGTCTCGCACTATGCTAGGAGGCGCTGCCCCTAGAGCATGTCAGGTTGAACACAGTCGGTGGGGCCTTCGGACCCCTTTCGTAGTGACGAACATATATTGAAAATATCCAACACCTCGATGAATATTTTAGGCGACAAAGGAAACATTATGAGTCACATAACTGATTAGGAACTCGGTATAATTTGGGTCACAATGTAAATATCGAGCCACAAGGAACCTTCGAACTCATGACTCATCTAGGATCACTAAACATATTATATCACAAGATTGATTTGCTCACTTAGTAATTTTTAGATGAAAGTATAATCGCAAGGAAAGTTTTGAATCACACGACAAAGTTTAGACTATATCACAGATTTGGATCACGAGAAATTACCAGCAATAATAGAGTAACACAAATAAATGTTGGGCTATTTATAACCTATTTGGATATACATACAAAAATAATTATCGGACTTCTAGAAGTCAGTATGCAAAAAATTAGTTTAGATATAAAAGAATCGTTTTTTGGGGACCATGGTTTTTTTTGGGGGACCATGGTTTTTTTGGGGAAAAGTTCGGTTAGTTGCAAAAAACCTTTCCCAACCGAACATAAGTTCGGTTAGTTGCAAAAAAAAATTCCCAATCGAACATAAGTTCGGTTAGTTGCAAAAAACATTTCCCAACCGAACATAAGTTCGGTTAGTTGCAAAAAAGAATTACCAACTGAACTGGTAAGTTCGGTTAGTTGCAAAAAACATTTCCCAACCGAACTGGTCAGTTCGGTTAGTTGCAAAAATTAGTTGCAAAAACATTTCCCAACCGAACATAAGTTCGGTTAGTTGCAAAACATTTCCCAACCGAACATTAGTTCGGTTAGTTATAAAAAACATTTCCCAACCGAACAATAGTTCGGTTTAGTTACAAAAAACATTTTCCAACAATACGTCGCCAAAAAAATATTTCTCAACCGAACCTAAGTTCGGTTACGTCGCAAAAAATATTTCCTAACCGAACACATTAATCCCAAAAAAAACCATGGTCCCCCAAAAAAAACCATGGTCCCCAAAAAACGATTCATATAAAACCTGGCCAAATTGAGGTATACCCAAATTTAAATGGACCTAGTGCTCTTGTTAAGGGGTGGTCAGAATTGGTGATTTTACTTTAATACCCTTGAACTAATTAACTTAAAATTAAACCCTAAAATTAAAAACTAAAAAATCTTAATCTTCCCTAGTCTCTCTTCTCTAATCTCCCTGCTCTTCCCCTTCATCTTCTTCCATTTCTTCCATCAACCGAAAATCTTCAACTTTGATTTTCCAAAAAAATAGTTAATTCTACCGGCAAAAAGAAGACTGTAAGTGATGTCTAAACTCAAACCCATCATTGTGTTGTGTGATTTGATTGTTATATTAGGTTAGAAATCGAAAATTATGATTACTGTGTCTTTAGTCGGCAAGGTCGTAACATGCATATCTTGTCGACTTTTCATAATAGCCATGGCGACTGTAAATTTTTTCAACAGCCGACAGGGTATTTTCTTGAAGACCTTGCCGACTAATACATGATTCCACATTTTTCTCAACAACCGGCAGGGTATTTTTCAACAGCCGGCAGGGTATTTTTTGTAGACCTTGCCGACTAATACATGATTCCACATTTTTCTCAACAACCGGCGTTTTTTTTTTTGTAGACCTTGCCGGCTAATATTAGTCGTCTCCTGTGTGTCAAAAAAATAAAGTCGGCATTGTCTTCATTTGAATACCCTGCCGGCCAAAGTTAGTCGGCGTCGTCTTCATTCATCTACCTTGCCGGCGAAATATAGTCGGCATCTTCTTCATTCGTCGACCTTGCCGACTTTTCATAGTTTCAAAACAATTTTTTTTCATCACAAATCTTGAGTTCAATCAAAAACAAAATTTCATAACTTAAATTTATAATTTCAGAAATTTTAATCTACTCAATTAATTAACCTAAACTCAATTAATTAACCTAATCAGAATTTTAGTGTTAATTAAACAAGGGTATATTAGCCATTTAGAAAATACATGGTTAAGGGGTGGCCTGTTTTACTTCTAAATGACTCGGGTTTTGTCTCATTAGGTATACCCCAATTAATCTGGGTATACTCCAATTTGGCCGGGATATAAAACTCCAGAACAATATTTAAAAGCTAAAAGATCAACTTTTTGTAAAGCAAAATATATCTGCATCCGACTTCCGCTCCCGGAGAAGCACATTGGCTTTCCGAAGGCACTTGGCCAATTTTACATCTAACCAGACAAAGGCTTAGTTTGGTATTGCTGCAGCTTTTGTAAAAGTACTTTTACCAGCATGCGTTCTTTGTCTTTGTCTTTGTGAGAAAAAGCAGTTAGACGTTTGGTAAAATATTAATTAAAGTTGAAGCTGATTAAAAAAACAATCAAAGTGTGTTTGGTAAAATTTCATATTCAACCATAGTTGTTGTAGCAAATGACAAAAACAGACATATCTCTAATGGTAGGTTTATTCAATTTTATGGGGTTTAAAAATAATTAATTATTTTACTATATAATATTAATATTCATACTAATTACCACTATTATTATGATTGTTAAAAAATTATTTTACTTAAATACTTATATATATATATATTTCAAACAAAAAATGAAACTAAAATTAAGTAATTATTTAATATTTTTTTATTTATACTGTTAACAAATTAAATGAAACGGTATACAAAATAGTTTGAACTCGTAACTGGGGGATATGAAAACTAATTGGGGGATATAGCTAAATGACAAAATAGGGATCCAAATATCCTAGCTGGGTTACCCCTTATATAATTAAATTATTAATTCCTAATCTAACCCTCCCTAATCATAATTAGTAATTAATCCTGATTAGTAAAATATTAATGATTTGGGGGATATAATTTGTGTATTTATGTTTATTTGAATTTGTGTGGGTTAGTTGAGAGTATAATGAGGGGAAAAAATTTTGAGTAGAATTTTTTTTTTTTTGAAAATGGAAGATGATTGTGATGAGAGATTTGCAGCTGCTGAATCTTTAACTCAATTACAACAACAATCATATCTTCAATCTTCGATTAATGATAACAACTCACAATTGAGTGGATTTTTTTTTTTTGAAAATGGAAGATGATTGTGATGAGAGAAGTACCGCTAATAAGAGGTTGAAAAATTGATTTTTCTTCTTTGAATCCACCATTGTTGCAGCTGAAAAAGCTTGGTGCCGGCATGGTTTTCAACCAAAAACCCATGCGGGCAATTGTTGGAAATGTTCATAAATTGTTTGCCACTATCCGGGGGGGTTTGGGGGGGTATTTTGCTTAAATTGTTGGAAATGTTCATAAATTTTTCTGGTTTTTGATCTTCAGAATGTTGATTTTTTTCTGGTTTTGAACAGGTACCGGCATGGTAATCTAGTTTTCGAGCATGCAGGTACATGTTCCGGCATAGTATTTTGCTTAAATTTCTATCTTAGGAACGGGATGAAAAGTATCCAAAATGTTGATTTTTTTCACTTGACTACTTAGGCATTGATAGGAAATTCTCGAGCATGCAGGGTACCATGTTCCGACATATGGTCTTCATCAATTCGGCATGGTCTTCATCACTTCCGTTTTGAATTTTTTTCTGGTATTAATCGAGTCCCTTTGCCGGCATGGTCGGTTGATATGAAGACCATGCAGGTATTGTTTTCGGCATAATCTTCATATCAACCCGACCATGCGGCGGTGGGTGATTAATACCGGAAAAATTCAAAGCGGAAGTGATGAAGACCATGCAGGAATTGATGAGGACCATATCTTTGGAACATGGTACCCGGCATGGTCTTCATCAATTAGGCATGGTCATCATCACTTTGGCATGATCTTCATCACTTAGGAATAAAAAAAAATTGGTTTCCAAAGTGAAGAGAAGAGAATTTGATATAGAGTGGGGAGAGTTTAGAATTTGAAAGGGAATGAAAAATATTTGGGTTTCAAAGCTCCACCCCTAAATAAGATTAATAAAAAGTGGAGATGAAAATGGGGATATGATTTTGTTTTTTGATTTTAAGTTTTTGATTTTTATTTTGTGGGAAGGGTATTTTAGTATTTTCATAACCAATGGTCACCCCTTAGCCGAAATCATGGGTTGGGGGAAGTAATTCATATCCCCCAATTACGCGTTCTTTTAAAAGCTCCTCCTTCCCAGCTTTTAAAAATTGAGGAATTTGGGAAGTGCTTTCAATAAAAAGCATTTTGATTATTTTTTACCAAACACTAATTTCAAAAATTATTGACATAAATAACTTTTGAAAATGCTTTTGAAAAAATAAAAGCATTACCAAACCAAGCCAAACAAGTTCCATCTTATTCTCCTGATGACCATCCGATAAAATGAGGCGGTCTATTCTATGAAAGATAGCTCCGAGACATAACTAGGTTAGTAAATAACAACCATCAACATCAAATTCTTCGTCTTAAATTTTGGTTCTCGAGAGAGACAACTAATTTCCTTCCAACTTGAACCAGAAAAGAAGAAGAGTCCTCAAAAGAGTGAAACTCATTGATTTCTGAAAAAGATGGATGCATAACTTCAATTCAATGCTTGCATTTAACTATTCAGAGAAAAGGGTCATTGAAATTTGAAGAAATTTGCTTATAACTATAAATGTTAGTCGATTAATGGAGCAGAGTAGTAGAGAAATTGAAACAGGAGAGAATCATCAAGAAATGGAAGAGAAAATATATGTAGCAGTAGGCAAAGATGTTAGAGAAAGTAAATCAACTTTATTATGGGCTTTAAAAAATTCTCGTGGAAGAAAAATTTGCTTACTTCATATTCATGTTCCTGCTCAAATGATTCCTATCAGTAATCTCTTTCTGCCTCTCTTTATCTCTCTGTTTAACTGTTTCTCTGGTTTTGAAATTTCTTCTGACATTGTTGTTAATGGTGGAGGATAAACAGTTGACTTTTTCTGTGTTTGACTCTTTAAGCTTATTTTTGGATTTTAGAGTCTGGGTTTTGTTTGGTTTTGATGGAATTGGAGGAATTTTTTGTTGAATTCAAAATGTTTGATTATATTTCTCAATGGGTTTTTTTTTTTTTTTTTTGATTTTTTTTGTGTGTGTGTGTGTGAAATGAATTTTAAGAGTTTTGGTTGTTTACTGAATGCAGTGGGAGGGAAATTTCCGGCATCTCAATGTAAAGATGAGGAAGTTACGGCGTATCGGAATCTCGAAAGACAGAAGATGGTTAAGAGCTTGAAGGAGTATCTTTTGCTTTGTGCTCAAGTTGGGGTATTGATTCTTCTGTGTTTTGCACTTTGATTTGTGATTTTGAAGTAGTCTATCACTTCACTTGCATGATAGGTGTCGACTTTGGAATTTAAAGTGCGCGGTTGTTTCGTGTTTTTTCAGGTGATGGTAGACAAAATGGAAATTGAAATGGACAATATTGAGAGAGGAATCGTTGAACTTATCACTCGGCATGACATTAAATGGCTTGTCATGGGAGCAGCTGCAGACAAACACTATTGGAAGTATGAGTTTGATAAACACTTTTGCTTCTTGTTCACTACTAAAATGGCTTCCATAATTATCACTAGTATTATTACATCGAATCATCGATAATTGTTTGTCGCATTGCGGTTCATAAGCTTACTGCATTAGTTGAAGCACAAACGTACTTCTTTTCATATAGTTATTGAGAACTAAATTCCTTAAACTCCTATTTTGGTACCTCCAATTTTCCTCCAATTTTTATGGAGGGATTGATCTATGAATGTGATTCTATTGCCAAAAATGATGAAACTTGCATTCAATCTCATGCTGCCTCATTCTGATCCGTTGTACTTGATTAATTTGCAGAAAAATGGCAATGCTTAGGTCCAAGAAAGCAATCTTTGTGTGTAAACAAGCTCAAGTATCTTGCCATATATGGTTCGTCTGCAAAGGGTGCCTTATCCTAACGAGGTATGGTTTAGAAGTCTCAAAGGACATGAGGATTATGTCATGGATTCCTATTTCATCAATCAAACATGCTGTTCTAATATATACTCGGTAAAAGAACACTTAAAAATCTGGACGTATATTTATATTCAGGGAAGTTAGTACGGGTGAATTGGAGTTGCAAGCAACTTCACCAGAGGTAGTAGTCAATGAAACCACTGGAGCTGTCGAATTGGATGGTACAAGAATGAGATCTCTATCAGAGGGTCGGGAGGAACTTGCGAGGCTCGCTAACCCTGTTCAGAATTCATTTCGGAGAGTGCAATCTGACAACTTCGACACTCGTGGAGCAACAGTCACAACATCGTCTTCCGTAGCCAGAACGATTCTGGCGGTGTCTGCAGATGATTGGAGGGAAGCTGCAAGGAGGAAGCCTTCCCAGGTGTCAGGGTTCACCATATGGTCTTTGTGCGAAGCAGTCGAACCTTCAGTTTCTAACCGATTGATACAATATCCAGGAAATGAAAATGGATTGTTACTGCCAGGAGGGCATGAATCTGACGTGGATTCTGGTGAATTTTCTCCACAGAATGAGCCAGTATGTACTATTTTAGATCCTTCGGATCTGAATCAACCTAGTATGACTCGAATCTTTTAGTAATATGTCACAATAAATGCTGCAATTACATTTGTTTGTGTAACTTTGCAGGTAGAAAGACGAATTACTGAAGAAATGTATGATCAACTACAACATGCAATGGCCGAGACGGAGGATTCAAAGAGAGAAGCATTTGAAGAGTCAACTAGGCGTCGGAAGGCTGAAAGACATGCCATTGATGCTATGCGTCAAGTAAGTTTCTTTCTAAATCACTTTTGTTTCCATGATAGAACTTTTATACAGCATCATTCTCATTCTCTTGGTTATCATACACGATGACTCAATCTACCCAGTGAGCCTACACACTTGGCACTCTTCTCATCTGACTAAGCTACCAATCCATTTTATCACAGGCTAAGGCATCAGAGAGATTATATGCCACTGAGGTGAAACGAAGGAAAGATATGGAGGACATTCTGGCAAAAGAGAGTCTCGAATTAAAGGAGATGAAGAATGAGCAAGATGATGCAGTAAAAGAACTTCAAACAGCTCAAGAGCAGTTATTGTCCCTAGAGTGCAAACTAAACGACTCCGAGCGCATTGGACAGGAGTTGGAAGATAAGATTGCCTCTGCTATGAATCAATTGAAAACTCTCAAGAGAGAACGAGATGATCTGCAGTTCGAGCGTGACGAAGTGATAGGAGAAGCTGACAATTTTAGGAAAAGGAGAGAGGAAGAGAAACTCGTCTCAGAAAGTCCAGAGTTCTTCTCTGAGTTCTCTTTCATTGAGATAGAGGAAGCAACTCAGAAACTCAATGCATCACTTATGATTGGTGAAGGAGGCTATGGGTGTGTATATAAAGGGTTTCTTCACAACATGGAGGTGGCTATAAAGATGTTGCACGCGACTAACTTGCAAGGCCGTTCAGAGTTCCAACAAGAGGTAAATGCGGTGCACTCCTATGGGTAAACTACTGTTTATGTATTAGTATATGCAGTAAGACTAAAATCATACTTATGGGTTTGATCTTAACTAATGGTAAGTTCAATGGGTGGCTGGCCATGCCAAGGGACTGGTTTGATCATTCAGTCAGTGTCTACAGTGGTTGCACAGTACATTATACTGTCGTAGTTACAAAAATATGATCTTATCTTTACTGTCAGCTGTGTGTTTAGAGATATAGAAGCAGCTTAAATATTAAATTTGCTTAATCAAATTGTTGCATGAATTTCAGGTCGATGTTCTAAGTAAGGTGAGACATCCCAATATCGTTACACTTGTTGGAGCCTGCCCGGAAGCCTGGGCGCTTGTTTATGAATACCTTCCCAATGGGAGTCTCGAAGACCGACTTACCTGCAAGGACAATACCCCTCCACTGTTATGGCAAACCAGAATCCAAATTGCCACCGAGATTTGTTCTGCCTTGATATATCTCCATACAAAGAACCCGCATAGCATCATTCATGGTGATCTCAAACCTGCCAATGTCCTTCTAGACGCCAATTTTGTAAGTAAACTTGGTGACTTTGGCATTTGCCGCTTAATCCCTCGCGGTGAATCCCCAAGCGGAAGCAGCACACCGTTCTGTAGAACCCATCCAAAAGGAACACTTGTTTACATGGACCCTGAATTCCTAGGTACAGGACAACTTACTGCAAAATCAGACGTGTATTCATTTGGAATTGTACTCCTTCGGCTTTTGACTGGGAGACCTGCAATGGGGTTAGTTAAGGAAGTAGAATATGCATTAGACAATGGAAATTTAAGCAACGTATTGGATGAATCAGCTGGTAGTTGGCCATTTGTCCAGGCAAAACAGTTGGCACAATTGGCATTAAGTTGTTGTCAAATGCACCGACGGAGTAGGCCAGATCTTGAGTCAGAGGTAATGAAGGTGCTTGAACCTTTGAAGGATTCATCTAGGGCTTCAACATCATCTTCTTGGATGGGAGATGAAGAGCAATCCCAAGGTCCTCCATCCTACTTCCTTTGCCCCATTTTACAGGTTAGCAGTAATTTTTAGCTTTCTATTGTTTGGTAAAAAAATTGGCATACCACCATCTTGATGAAATTCAACTTTTCGTCACCCACTTGTAATCTGTGTAAATAAGACCCTATCATGTGATTTGTGCAGACTTTGACATCAACAAACTCACAAATTTATTGACCATTTTGATCTCTTAATTGCAGCAAGTAATGCGAGATCCACAAGTAGCAGCTGATGGTTTCACTTATGAAGCCGGTGCGCTTAAAGAATGGTTAGATGGTGGCAGTGAGACCTCACCTATGACCAACCTTAAGCTCACCCACCTAAATCTCGTTCCTAATCACTCACTTCGGTCAGCAATACAAGAATGGCAGCAACAACAGTGACCTACGTATCTCAGTTTCCATCATATACTTTTTTCATCTCATTTTATGCAATTTGAGTTATGTATTTATATCCATATTGTAAATAACATAGATAGAAATATCACCTGTTTTGGTTGATGGAAAGAGTTGTAATCTTGTAGAGTTGGAGTGAGTTTGCAATTGCGAAAAAATTGCATTTTTGTAGTGTTTTAGATTTCCATTACTGTACTGTTTGTAAGCATATATGTATTGTACTATTGTTTATAGAGGGAGGATCCATGGACACTCTTAGATGGACAAGGTCGGACAAGATTTGCGCCACTTTCTCTACCAAACTCAAACGACAATGAATTTAAGTCTAATATTTTATTGATATGCTCTTATTATAAGACTTTACATTCCTATCAAAAATGAATGCAATTAGAGATAGCAAACCTGACCATCTACCGATCTTAATTTCAACCGTTAATTTTGAACGGCTGATATTTAAAGGGGTAGACGGTGGTTTTATACATTTCGAATTGTGCTCATTTTTTGTAGGAATGTAGAGTCTTATAAGAACAACAATATACCATCAAAATGTTAAGACTTAAATTCATTATCGTTTGAAATTAAGTTCAAAATTAACGGCTGAAATTAAGATCGGTAGATGGTCAGGTTTGCTATCTCTAATTGCATTCATTTTTGGTAGGAATGTAAAGTCTTATAATAAGAGCATATCAATAAAATATTAGACTTAAATTCATTGTCGTTTGAGTTTGGCGGAGAAAGTGGCGCAAATCTTGTCCGACCTTGTCTATATAAGAGTGTCCATGATCCTCCCTCTTGTTTATAGATGTCTTTAGTGACTCTGCATTATTTCCTAATTGTTAATTGTGATGGAAGCAAAAATACTGCTCACTTGAGCTGCAAGAAGTTACATCTCCACTGTTTGGATAACAGTTAAAAGTTACTTTTCGACTTCTAAAAGCAGACAATGTCAGAAATTAGTTCTGAGAACTTTTTCTATTTCTGGAAGTCATTCTCAAATTGCGTTCCCATATTAACTTTTGGTTTTTTTACTTCTAAAAATTGAAAATAATTTTTTAAATAATATCTTCAACACAGAGCCATCCTGCTCAGATTGCTATAGTTATCCAGCATTGCCTGACATTTAAAATGAGATAGGATTCTAGACATGCTCGCTATCTTGACATTTTTGCATTCTTTCCACATTATTATTTTGATAAAATTTAAACACCCGACCCACTTAAAAGTTTTTTTTTATTTAATAAAATAATATAAGTGACCGTAAAAAAATGATGACGATGAAAATGACTAGAATGTAAAACTCGTCAACATCAGATAAGATGGACGAGGATGATAATTCAGTCGAATAAAATGCGTGATTTTGATAATAACTTCGGTATAATACTCAGACAACATCAGATAACAAGGATGATCTGATAAATTTTGATAATAATATAAGGACGATCATCTGAGTTTTAAACTCGTCACCACCGTTTATTTGTAGGAAATACCATTTAGTCCTAGAAATAATATATTAGAGAGAGTTTAGTCCAGTTGACCTAGTCAATTGTCTGTTTGGTCCTATTTTAAAATATAAATTATAGTTTGATCCTATAAATAATGGTTTGGTCCTAGGATGACGTCATGGATGATGTAATTGTCATCTTGTAGTGGCAGAAATACCCTTTTGGGTCCATTACATCATCCATGACGTCACCCTAAGATATATATAGTCAATTATTAAGAGAGAATATATTATTCTCAGATTTACTTTCTCTCACCTCAATATTTTCAGATCTACATTCTCTCTCCTCGTTTTTTCTTTTCTCTGCAACTATTTTCTTTGCTACGGTAAAGAAGATGAAGAGAGAAAATAAACTGATGTTGTTGATTAAATGATGAAGAAAACGATAGAGAAAATGATTGATTAAGTTTCAGATCTCTGTTTGATTTTTTCATCTTGTTCACCTTGTTTGATTTTTTCATCTTTTTCTTCTTGAATGATTTAAAGTTTCGGATCTCTGATGAAGAAGATGTTTTTGGATCTCTGTTTTCTACTCGTGCTGAAGATGAAGATGAAGATGATGCTTTGCTGCTCGTGTTGAAGATGGAGATGAAGATGAAGATGATGTTTGCTGCTCGTGTTGAAGATGGAGATGAATGCGATGAAGGTTTTTGCGTTTTTTGTTTTTTTTTGTTTTGCTGCTGCTGTTAAAGATGATGAAAACGATAAATATGATGAAGACGATGATGTTGTTGTTGAAGACGACGAAGATGATGGAGAAGATGATGCTGCAGTTCATTCCATAAATGAATTCTGTTTTTTTAGGTTTTTATATGGAGTTCATTTCTGGAATGAACTCTGTTTTTTTAGGTTTTTATATGGAGTTCATTTCTGGAATGAACTCTGTTTTTTTAGGTTTTTATATGGAGTTCATTTCTGGAATGAACTCTGGTTTATATAGGTTTTTATATGGAGTTCATTTCTGGAATGAACTCTGGTTTATATAAGTTTTTAATTATATGGAGTTCATTTCTGGAATGAACTCTGGTTTATATGTTTTCTGAAAAAATAAGTAGAAATTAACAATAGTTCATTTTGACGAATGAACTGCTACAAGAAAATAAGTAAAAATTAACACGGAAGGGTAATTTTGTCTGTTTTATATTTTTAAATTATTATGGACCAAACAGTAAAGGCGTTTTCCCAAAGGACTAAACAGACATGGGACCACCTAAAAAAGGACCAAACGATATTTTTCCCTTTATTATTTTGGTGATAAATTTTAATTTCAGATTCTTTTTATGAAAAATTTCAAACTTTGATATAAAATGGAAAAGATATTAACTATATTACAATTAAGATTTTACACTTTTAGTTGGTAACCGAGCTACAAGCTGGGCACGAACCCCTTTCTGAATAGCAACACCCAACCTATGAAAAATAAATCTACCTGGACCACTACCAGCATCATTACTAACTAAACAATTCTTCAAACGCTTGAAAAAACAAATCATATCTTCACCAAGCTCCCCTAGAGTATTGAAAGCTAAAACACCCAACCCAAAGCCATGTGAGGTACATTCGTCCAAGTACTTAGTACGTTTACGCGAGACTGCCCTAGAAACGGATTGTCCTGGAATAAAGGCACGAACACCCTCACCAGTGAAAGGAGAGACACCTATAACATATACACACGTCTTGGCCATTTTCCCAGTTAGGAACAAGAATGTCCGCCGCTCGTAAATCCTTGTTATCATTAGACAAAAAACCCATAGAAACTTCTTTACGCGCATGGACACCAACCTTGTAGCATATATCAGCGATTACATCACGAACCAAATCATGTCGAAACTTAATTCCAACATCTTTAGCACAGTGAAGCACATGATCCCCAAAAATATCCATAGGTTTACTACAACACGAGCATAAACCATCCTCAGCAAACAATGGTATACCAAGGCGATAACAAACTACAACTCTGAACTGCCTGGGCCCAAGGCATTTGTAGCGCCCCCTAAGCTAGCAGCTGAATAATCTAAGAGATTAACTACAAAAAGAGGCACTAACGATCTAAAACATCTAATTAAACATTAAGAAAGAAGTTCTAAACAAAGATTAACCCAAATCTAAAACCCTCTCTGAAATAAATACAAGAACTCCTCTCAAGTGATACATACTCAATAGTGAGTTGGTTTACAAATAGAGTATAAACACAAAATAATATAGCGGAAGCTAACCAACTAATGAAACCAACTCCTCGAAGCTTTTATCGCCACGTGCATATCTTGAATCTGTCTCTGAAACTGAAAGTGGGAATGGGTGAGCACATCATCCCTAAAAGGTGTGCCCAGTATAAATAATAACTAACTTTCAAGTAATCACTAGAATGGTTTAAAGACAATGCAGGTTTTACTGAAAACCGATAAAACACGGAAAAACAGATAAAGCATATTAAAATAATAAGTTGTACTGAAATATAAAGTTCTACCAACCAATCTTGCGGCATAGATTCACAACAAAAATAATAGTTAAGCGACGCAGTCCTTCGGAGTAGTAAGGCGTGACTCTTGCGGATTCTTCAATGATCATTAAAGCGCCCTGAGGTTTGGCGACCCCGTAGTCATATAAGATTTGTACCTTACCAGTACCTTATTATACGCACACTCTACATAACAAGTATCTCAAGAGATCTAATGGTGTTAACGTTATAGCCGACGGAAGAACTTTAACATGAAGAACCCTGTACCTCTCACATGTCAAATCCAACAATCAGACATAAGATTCTCAACATCATTCTCTCCAAACACCAAAACATAATATAATAGCCTTTGAAAATAATTTAAAAGAATAATAAACATCCATGTATGAGACATGTGTTGCCCGCACAGAAATAGGAAAATAATATTCGGTGACACGAGTACACACCTAGATAGCTTATTAGTTGGCAGCAATTTTCACTCCTTTAGCGCATAAATATAGATATAAATTTTGGGCAACCACATCACACACCTATCAAAAGGAACCTTCTCCTTTTAATGCTAACAATAAGTAAAGAATGTAACCACTTTCCAGTCAATGGAAAGAATCACTTTTTTTGAAAATAAGTAAATACTCCCAAAACACAAATATTAGTTGTTTCAGAAGATCCAACCCCATCCCAAAATGTAAAAGAAAACTAGTTTGTAATACACACAAATAATACATGCATACACTATCATATAGTAGCAAAGATATGCATGGATTTCACAAAAGATAGATTTGTAAAACAATAATGAATACAAGAGAGTTCGTTATCGATTCCCACCTCTTTTGATGACAAGCCTCGCATACCTTGATATCCAAAATCCACTGGTTCATTCTTTAGATCGATCGTTGTTAATAAAGATTAACTGTTAATCACACAAGCACTCTAAAGATTAGCCAAAAAGGCTCATACAAGGCTCATAACACAATCTCATACAATTCTCTAGTTATAAGTTAAATGAACTATCTAATGGTTCTAAGCCCATTTATGGTTCTATACCTTTTCACTATCTATCTTTATCATACAAAGGTTTACTAATCCAATTAGGTTGGTTCTATAGTCTATTAGATAAGTCTTATGAATATCTACAACTTTGTAGAGGGAACCTAAGGTCAATTCGGACCATAAAGGGTCCAAAACATCAAACTAAGAATACAAGGTATTAAGCCCAAGCCCATTAGGCCTGAACTGGCACGACCCATAAATCTAAGGCCTGGTCCAACAGAGTAAACTGACGGTCAATAACGGTCAACGGGGTCAACTAACAGTCCACGTTCAAGGTCACAGTTCAAGGTCAAGTCAACGAGTCAAAGTCTACTGAGTCAACTGATTCAACTCAGTTAGATATCTAAGTCAGGGTAAGCTAGGTCAGTCAGGTTCTGACTAAGCTGAAAAGCTCAAGGCCAAAGCCTTGCACATGCCAGAGCCATTGCTCAGGCCAAAGAGCACTAAAGCACCATCTTGGTGCAACACTTAACTGCCAAGACTAAAAGATGCAATACAACACATATCAAAATCAAAAGCAATTCTAACTCTCTTAGCAAAATACAAAGCGAGGAAAATCACTTCTTTAATTCAGTTCAAATACTATAACCACTATTTTTAAATCTGCTTCCAATACACTACAACTACAACTCCAATTGATCTGTAACTTCATTCCCAGGCGACCACCACCACTAACACAAATACCTAACATTCATTTAGAACACTACCAGAAATTCAATTCCACCAACATCATCATTATCACAGTTCAAACCAACTCATCAACCATTTCAGTATCAAAACAATCTTCATGTCTTCAATCTCTTACACAAAATCATACACAACACAGTCAACCACCTGCAATCTTCTTCATCATCACCAACAGCTACATCCGCAACTCAATCCCAACACAACTAACCAGAATTCCACTATCAATTAGTCATTCCTTCTAATTTCCAAAACAAATCTGCTCCACCTGCAACTCATTTAAGCTTCTACCAACAACCAAACAACATCATCATCACCGCAACAATATCATTGCCATTTCAGGCAGTCTACATATTCCCTGTAACATTCTTTGTCAACCCATTCCCTTATTCTACCAAGCCAAATCAAATGCAGCCAACAACTTCAACAAAAGCCACCAAATTCAGTTAACTATAACAGCAACTCAACACAAAAACCCCAACACAGACATCCACATGCAACTCCACTTCAATCATCCAACTCAGTGCATTCAAGAACAATTAACAAACCATCTCTTTATTGCCTCCACCTACAGAACATCTTCATAACTTCAATTACATCATCATCTCCCAACAACAATTATCAACCACCACAGCTCAGATCAACAACAACTCCATTCTTATAACTCAACCACATCTCTATTAATCAACAGAACCCAATTCCATCTCCATTATCTGCAAATCAACCTAAAAACCCTAACTGCTCCAACATCATCTAACTTTTTTTCATGTAACCCAAAAACAAACAGGAAAACCCCAATTTTCATTTTCAATTCATCTAAAACCTAACCCGTAACTCAAATTCCTAAAGAAACTAAAATTCTAGAGAATCTGAAATTAAACTTCATACAATCATCTTTAGTTCAATTAAGAACAAACCCACCTATAATCTATCAATTCAAAACACTTTCATCAAGAAATTTCAATAATTAAGAAAACCCTAAATTTAATCTTCGATTTACCACTTCTGTGAATTCTGAATACGGTAATCGCATCATCACCACCTCCAACATATATTCCTTGATCAAACTCTGCTTCTTTCGAAATCAAAAATCTCTATTTTAGATTCATACTGTATCAACAGGCGAAGAAACGAGGAGAAGAACAAAGAAAAGAAAAAAAAAAGAGAGAAAGAAGAAGAGAAATTCATTTTCTCTTACGCATGTTTTGGGTAAAACCAAAGAAAATATCAAGGCGCCCGGAAACGGATAAGGGCAGCCAAGGCGGTTTTAAAACAAAATAAATAATTATCCCTTCATACTAATCGGATGAAATCTTCTTCTTCTGATATCCGAATGACATGTTCGAGTAGTCCATTTCGGCTAACTTTTCGAAACCTATCTAGCGATACTAGTTTCGTATCTAAATCGTTGTTAGATTAATTTATATTAATTAACGTTCTTCTCTAATTAATCGAGTCGTTAACGGTTAATTTGTCTCTTGACTGGTCTAATAGCGTTGACGAGCTTGAGGCTCGTTACATTCTCCCCACCTTATACATTTTCGTCCTCGAAAATCAATCGTCCTTCTAATCTACAAAACTCCCCACCTTATAGAGAAAAAACTATCTCTCGACTAAATGCAAGTACTGCTCATACTTACAAACGCGCGAAAGAAGACAACTCATTTTAATTGAGTTTGAAACAACAAGAAATAAAACACAAGCCTATGAGGTTTTCTACAACTAAAATCTATAATTTATAGTTCTAGGTTCAAAAGGCTAATTTTCTATCTTATAATATGATTGTCTCTAAGCTCACTATGGTGAACTTGATTCTAACAGATAAGCACGTCTAGGCTCTTCGCACTACAAAATTATAGTCTAATATTAAATAATTTATTAATTTGATACAGTTTATCCATATAATTAAACTTACATTTTCAATTACTGTTAAATCCTACATTTTTATTATTTAAAATTTTAATTATCATTTCATCAAAACTAAATCATTTTAAGTTATACAAATTTATCTATTTATTTAATCATTTTATATTAATATATACTAATACTTTTCATTAAACACATTATCTCACTTTATTTTACTTACTCAAATATATATGTTTCTACTTTCACATGTCCAATTTTATTTTATATTATTTATCTAAATAAATATATTTAATTCCTTTATTAAAATATCAATATCATATTCCATATTAAAAATAAATTCATTTTAATCTGTAATTATACAAATTTGATTTCACTTCAATTTATAATATCTAACATGTTAACTTTATTTGTTATACAATATATAAATTTCCCATTTACCATCTACTTTAAAATTTGCTAGTAATAAAATTTATGAAATACTATGATCAGCAGTGCTACCATTTTACATATCTTTATTAGGATCGTTATTGGTTTGCGGATGGTCCAGTTGGTACTCTAGATATTAATTTTCTAAATATAAATCTACATTCACGTAAGGATTGATATACTTAATTTTATTTATTCTTATTGGATCCGTATACTAAATCTTGTAAAATATTGGCGTTGGTAATTTACTATTATCTCAATTTGAGTCTGCATAAATTTTTTTAGCGTATCGTAAAAGTCTTTAGACTTTTTCTATCAATATAAAGTATCTTATTAATATAAAAATTTATTTTCTTTTAAGTCTATTATTGTGCTAGGCATCCAAATATTATAATTATTTCTTCATGTGTATATTATTTTACTAATTAGCCATTACTAATTTATTTCAATAAAATTTAGTTATTGTCAAATGAATCTATGTTCCCGTAAATTATTTATTCCCTATCAATATTTCGTTAGTTATTAGTTCCCAAAAGTATGATTCTTTAAATCAGTTATTCGACTAAATATAATTTGGGTATAAGATTACTAAGAAAATTTCGTCATTTTATTTTATGCAAAATATCTGCACGATCTTAAGTCTAAACTAATAAGTCTTATATTATCTATCTGGTTTATTTCAAAAGAAAACAAAATATATTTCTAACTTTATTTAATTTACAAAATCTGACCGTAGATAATTACTAATAATTCTGCGTAGCTACATGACCTTAATTATTAATTTTTATCATTATATATTTACTAATAAGATTTTAATTAAATAAAGTTCATTACAGTATTATTTGATAAGTGTTAATTATGATTATTAGTGATCCTAATATTATTTATTATTATTAACACTAATGATCGAACTATTATCATAATTACTTTTACGACTTAATTTCATTTCTACGTTAATAGATTAATAGTTCTAATTAAGAGAAAAGGTACTCTATTAGTTTCTAAGCAAATTTGGGATCCATCAGTCTACTAATAGAAGCAAGTCTTCCTAATATGAATGGTAATCCAAGCTTGTAGTTGGCCTGTCCAGGTTAGCAAGACCTGACGATGGTTTCCTACGAACAAAGACAACACAAACACACACGAGAATTCCAAACCTCACTATTCTCCAGTGCTAGATTATTTAAGTGTCATTTAATTGAGACTAACTAATCTTTTCTATTTGACATTTCTAAACTATAAAATAATTGGTTTCAACCTACAAGTTTTACTTCATAGATATATATACACGCAAAACAAGAAGCAAACAATCAACATATTGAACAAATTAATCAATCAATTCAAAAATTATTTTAGTTCTTGATTGCTTTTAGTGATTAAGATTTATCTCACAAACCCAACCCAGTTCTAAGATAATCTAGTTCACTATCTGTCACTGGCTAATCTTATTGTCTCCCATGTAAGATCTAATAGTGAGCTCTGATACCAAGTCTGTAGCGCCCCCTAAGCTAGCAGCTGAATAATCTAAGAGATTAACTACAAAAAGAGGCACTAACGATCTAAAACATCTAATTAAACATTAAGAAAGAAATTCTAAACAAAGATTAACCCAAATCTAAAACCCTCTCTGAAATAAATACAAGAACTCCTCTCAAGTGATACATAATCAATAGTGAGTTGGTTTACAAATAGAGTATAAACACAAATATAATATAGCGGAAGCTAACCAACTAATGAAACCAACTCCTCGAAGCTTTTATCGCCACGTGCACATCTTGAATCTGTCTCTGAAACTGAAAGTGGGAATGGGTGGGCACATCATCCCTAAAAGGGGTGCCCAGTAGAAATAATAACTAACTTTCAAGTAATCACTAGAATGGTTTAAAGACAATGCAGGTTTTACTGAAAACCAATAAAACACGGAAAAACAGATAAAGCATATTAAAATAATAAGTTGTATTGAAATATAAAGTTCTACCAACCAATCTTGCGGCACAGATTCACAACAAAAATAATAGTTAAGCGACGCAGTCCTTCAGAGTAGTAAGGCGCGACTCTTGCGGATTCTTCAATGATCATTAAAGCGCCCTGAGGTTTGGCGACCCCGTAGTCATATAAGATTTGTACCTTACCAGTACCTTATTATACGCGCACTTTACATAACAAGTATCTCAAGAGATCTAATGGTGTTAACGTTATAAATGACGCGGAAGAACTTTAACATGAAGAACCCTATACCTCTCGCATGTCAAATCCAACAATCAGACATAAAATTATCAACATCATTCTCTCTAAACACCAAAAAATAATATAATAGCCTTTGAAAATAATTTAAAAGAATAATAAACATCCATGTATGAGACATGCGTTGCCCGTACAGAAATAGGGAAATAATATTCGGTGACACGAGTACACACCTAGATAGCTTATTAGTTGGCAGCAATTTTCACTCCTTTAGCGCATAAATATAGACATAAATTTTGAGCAACCACATCACACACCAATCAAAAGGAACCTTCTCCTTTTCATGCTAACAATAAGTAAAGAATGTAACCACTTTACAGTCAATGGAAAGAATCACTTTTTTTGAAGATAAGTAAATACTTCCAAAACACAAATATTAGTTGTTTGGAAGATCCAACCCCATCCCAAAATGTAAAAGAAAACTAGTTTGTAATACGCACAAATAATACATGCATACACTATCATATAGTAGCAAAGATATGCATGGATTTCACAAAAGATAGATTTGTAAAACAATAATGAATACAAGAGAGTTCGTTATCGATTCCCACCTCTTTTGATGACAAGCCTCGCATACCTTGATATCCAAAATCCTTTGGTTCATTCTTTAGATCGATCGTTGTTAATAAAGATTAATCGTTAATCACACAAGCACTCTAAAGATTAGCCAAAAAGGCTCATACAAGGCTCATAACACAATCTCATACAATTCTCTAGTTATAAGTTAAATGAACTATCTAATGGTTCTAAGCCCATTTATGGTTCTATACCTTTTCACTATCTATCTTTATCATACAAAGGTTTACTAATCCAATTAGGTTGGTTCTATAGTCTATTAGATAATTCTTATGAATATCTACAACTTTGTAGAGGAACCTAAGGTCAATTCGAACCATAAAGGGTCCAAAACATCAAACTAAGAATACAAGGTATTAAGCCCAAGCCCATCAAGGCCTGAAAGCACGGCCCATAAATCTAAGGCCTGGTCCAACAGAGTAAACTGACGGTCAATAACGGTCAACGGGGTCAACTAACAGTCCACGTTCAAGGTCACAATTCAAGGTCAAGTCAACGAGTCAAAGTCCACTGAGTCAACTGATTCAACTCAGTTAGATATCTGAGTCAGGGTAAGCTAGGTCAGTCAGGTTCTGACTAAGCTGAAAAGCTCAAGGCCAAAGCCTTGCACAGCCGAAACCATTGCTCGGGCCAAAGAGCACTAAAGCACCATCTTGGTGCAACACTTAACCTGCCAAGACTAAAAGATGCAATACAACACATATCAAAATCAAAAGCAATTCTAACTCTCTTAGCAAAATACAAAGCCAAAAAATCACTTCTTTAATTCAGTTCAAATACTATAACCACTATTTCTTAATATGCTTCCAATACACTACAGCTACAACTCCAATTGATCTGTAACTTCATTCCCAGGCGACCACCACCACTAGCACAAATACCTAACATTCATTTAGAACACTACCAGATATTCAATTCCACCAACATCATCATTATCACAGTTCAAACCAACTCAGCAACCATTTCAGTATCAAAACAATCTTCATGTCTTCAATCTCTTACACAAAATCATACACAACACAGTCAACCACCTGCAATCTTCTTCATCATCACCAACAGCTACATCCGCAACTCAATCCAACACAACTAACCAGAATTCCACTATCAATTAGTCATTCCTTCTAATTTCCAAAAAAAATCTGCTCCACATGCAACTCATTTAAGCTTCTACCAACAGCCAAACAACATCATCATCACCGCAGCAATATCATTGCCATTTCAGGCAGTCTACATATTCCCTGTAACATTCTTTGTCAACCCATTCCCTTATTCTGTCAAGCCAACTCAAATGCAGCCAACAACTTCAACAAAAGCCACCAAATTCAGTTAACTATAACAACAACTCAACAGAAAAACCCCAACACAGACATCCACATGCAACTCCACTTCAATCATCCAACTCAGTGCATTCAAGAACAATTAACAAACCATCTCTTTATTGCCTCCACCTACAGAACATCTTCATAACTTCAATTACATCATCATCTCCCAACAACAATTATCAACCACCACAGCTCAGATCAACAATAACTCCATTCTTATAACTCAACCACATCTCTATTAATCAACAACCCAATTCCATCTCCATTATCCGCAAATCAACCTAAAAACCCTAATCTGCTCCAACATCATCTAACTCTTTTTCATGTAACCTAAAAACAAACAGAAAACCCCAATTTTCATTTTCAATTCATCTAAACCCTAACCCGTAACTCAAATTCCTAAAGAAACTAAAATTCTAGAGAATCCGAAATTAAACTTCATACAATCATCTTTAGTTCAATTAAGAACAAACCCACCTATAATCTATCAATTCAAAACATTTTCATCAACAAATTTCAATAATTAAGAAAACCCTAAATTTAATCTTCGATTTACCTCTTCTGTGAATTCTGAATACGGTAATCGCATCATCACCACCTCCAATGAGATATTCCTTGATCAAACTCTGCTTCTTTCGAACTCAAAAATCTCTATTTCAGATTCTTACTGCATCAACAGGCGAAGAAACGAGGAGAAGAACAGAGAAAAAAAAAGAAGAAGAAGAAAGAGAAAGAAGAAGAGAAATTCATTTTCTCTTACACATGTTTTGGATAAAACCAAAGAAAATATCAAGGTTCCCGGAAACGGATAAGGGCAGCCAAGGCGGTTTTAAAACAAAATAAATAATTTTCCATTCATACTAATCGGATGATATCTTCTTCTTACGATATCCGAATGACATGTTCGAGTAGTCCATTTCGGCTAACTTTTCGAAACCTATCTTGCGATACTAGTTTTGTATCTAAATCGTTGTTAGATTAATTTATATTAATTAACGTTCGTCTCTAATTAATCAGTCGTTAACGGTTAATTTGTCTCTTGGTCAAGTCTAATAGCGTTGACGAGCTTGAGGCTCGTTACAACATTGATCCAACCCGCTAATTGGAACAACTAGTAGGTAATCTTCTGCGTGTTTGACACGGTTACATTGCCACAGAATAGAGTCTCTTACAGATAGTGAAAATTGGGTAGGTATTTGCTTCTTAACTACATCAAAATAAGTGACTGCCAGGGCATGCATAGAAGGGGGGCAGTGTTATCCACACAGTAAGTTGAAGGCAAACCACATACTGAATAAAGTTCTGAAGAGTCATGCAGTTAGCGGAGAACCATGGTCTGGAGGAAACAAGTTACCAAGAATAACCTTCCGCATTGGAGCAGTTTGACTCTGGGAAGCAAGATAACAATAGCTGCGAGTGTCGGACATACCAAGACCACCATCCTTGATAGGTAAGGTAGCCAATCTCTGTTGCAAAAGCCCACGTGGCATTAAGACAAGTATTTCGTGACGTACACTAATTCACATATAATTCACTGTTCTATCTTAATTTTCCAGAATATTTTCTGAGAAGGATATACCGTTAAAACTCACAATTCCAGTTTTACCCCTCTACATCCTTCGTCTTCTTCTTCTACCCTATTCTATACTTTTTCCCTCCCTCGAGAACCTTCCCGATTTCGGCGATCACACAGATTCATACTCCATATCTAGGGTTTCTCAGTTTGTTTCTTCATAAAAACATCAAATCGCTCAAGATCTTCAATTTCTCCTGTAAATCGTCTCTTGTTTACAACTAATCTCAGATTTCCTGTATCTAGCTGGCTGCTGGTAAGTAAAGTTTCTTAGTTCTTAGATTTATTTATTGATACGGATCTTACGGTGTGGAACGCTAAATCGGAATGTGTTTCTTTGATTTTTTAATTGATTTGTGTTTTTTTCTTGAAATTGATTACGCTGTTTCTTGATTGGTTCGGTGTTAATTTTGATTTGTGCTGTATGATCCGAGTTTTAATTTTATTTAGATCTCTATTTTGTTATTATTTTAGGGTTTGCTTAGTGATTGATTTAGTTGATGTTTAGCTTCATATGATCCTTAATGAATAGGAGAAAGACATGGATTCAATTGCTAGGGTTGAGTTTTAATGACAGTGAATTCAGTGGTGACACATTAGGTTTGATTTTGTAGGTGCCATTTTTACAGTCTGATTCTTTGTTTACTTGTCCTGATCCTGCATGATCTTTGTTTATTTGTATGAGGTGGGGAAAACAAGGATTGTATTGTTAGGTTTTTGATTGGTGTGGACCTATGGTTCTACTTGGTTAAGGGCGTTGATTGATGCAAGTTTTTAAGCTACTAGCCACCTAAGCAGATTAGTGTAATAGAAAATTGGAGTAATGTAGAGGGCAAAGAATGGCAGTTGTGCTCATATTATAGTCAATGCTGAGTTCCTTAAAAGTTTGGCATGTTTTCACATTTGTGGAGGTGTAGTTGGAAACCACGAGCATCATAAAGTTAGCTGCGAATGGTTGTGTTTGTTGAAGATAGGACCATTTAGCCTAATACACATAGTTTTGACTTAGTATCGGAAATGTAAGTTCTGGAGAAGAGGTATGTTCTCTTGATGTTGATTTTGCTTTCATCTGAAGAGAATGTTTAGCTGTTTTTGCTCATGTTGCATGATCTCTAGTGAATAAATATTGTTGTTATTGGCATGGGAGTGCTCAATTATTGATATATGCATCTGTCGGAGCTTACTCTCTTTTTTTTTTGTATTTTTCAGAGACTTCCCTCTCATAGCCCTTGGAATCTTTAAATGCCCACAGCAAACTTTAGGTCCAGTAACAATCTAGATGCAATGATGTTTGGACAGAATCTCGTGAAGGCAGATGAAACAAATGACTCGCTTGATACTTTCATTAGACAAGCAATAGGGAAAGAACCTGTTCTTCCTTATTCTAGGGCGGCTGACAGCCCAATCCAGTGGATTCAGTTCCTTAGCTCTTTAGACCCACAAGGTATTGACAAACGACTTAGCTTTCAAAGTTTTAAGACCCTTGTAGTGTGAAAGTTCTTATAGCTAGTAAGTTTTAAAGGTGTTAGTTACTGCTTATTTGCATCCAAGATTAGTTTTGTTAGAAAATTTAATCACCCCATAATACGTATTAAAGTCCCTATGAAAAGGGACATAGAGTGTGTCAGTAGCGAGCACATTCTAAAATCCTGAGGCCTTTGTTACCTTTGCTCAGGTGAAGTGGCCTCGGTGAGACTGAAAAAGTATGTGAAGTGTCATAACTCCTAAGCAGGTATTTTGGGGCTGTAGTTAGCATTAGGTTTCGTCAGGATACCAGTAAATGATTCAGCGTTCATTGTACCTCTTTCTTTTTGCAGCAGATCTCTCTGGGTGGCCCTTGTATCCCAAGGTTCCGATGCAGAAGTGCGATAAGTGTGTTCGAGAATTTTGTTCGCCCATTAACTATCGAAGACATATACGTCTGCACCGTCGGTCTTTGAAGATTGAAAAGGTTTCTATGCTTCCTGTTGAAATCTTGTTTCTCAGTTCACTATCTTTATAGGTTTTGAGTCTCTCACTCATTTAGAAGAGTCATCTAAATTTCAATGAACAGAAATGTCAATTTTCTTTTTCCTTTTCCACGACTTACGTACAACATGTTAGCGCTCTTTAAAAAATTAGAGTATAAATGTAATATTTCGCTACAGTTATATAATGGAAGTTTGCTCAGTATCTTGTCAACTTCTCTTTAGCCTAACGGTTTAAAAATAATACGATATCACAGTGAATTGACTAGTGAAATTTGTTACCTTCTTCAATTCCGGTATCTAATTGTTTTTCTGTATGTTGTTTAGGACTCTACTAAGATTAGGGATCTCATGGGAGCATTTTGGGATAAGGTAATTTAACTCTGCGTTTTGCTTGAGCAATATAACTGTAGCAACCACTCAGTCCATTCCTCCTTTTGGACCCAATTTCTTACTTGTGTCATGTGTTTCGCAGCTGTCTGTGGATGAGGCTAAGGATGTTATATCATTTGATACTGTGATGTTGGAGGTAATGACCTGGTCATAAAATTCATATTGTTTTTTGTTTTATTTATTGTAGTCCGAAGTTCATTTAATCTATAGTTCTCAGTATTCTGTCTCTTGTATTTGGATAAATCTGATTGAAGCTGTTACTTCCCGCCCCTTATTATCTTCTTTGGACCTACTTGACCATTAGGCGAATTGCATGATTGACTAATGGATGGAGTAGAGCGTGAAAAACCAAATTATTGCAGTACAACTGTAAATATAGCCCTATAGTTTTTGTAGTAAGGTTAGACGAGAATGCACTTAACTGACATGAACAACCCTTAGCTCTTGGGAAACAAACAGAAGGCTGCATTCTATTCCTACACTACATAAACTTCAAAAGAGGAAAATCTAAATGACTTAAATGTTACAGAACAGGTACAAGAGTAGTTATGCATCTCCAAGAGTCTTCCTTGTTTACGTATATACTTGTCCATTTAGAAAGTCGTCTGTCCATGGGTAGTGGTTAGAGCTCATGGCAAAGGAATAATTGATTCGGCAGAGGCATCCTGTAATTGTTGTTTCGTCCTTATTCAGTTATTTATAATCTGTTTCCTGTTTTTATATGGCATGGTCTTTTCATTAGATGTGGTTTGTTTGGCGCAATATATGTGCATTTTCATCTATTGTTGGATGCTTTCTAACAAGAAATAAGTTGCAGGGAGTTCCTGGATCTGCAGTTGTAAGGGCATTGGCATCGTTTATCCGTAAACCGGGGTTTTTCTCTCTGCCTCAGAGTTATGTCAAGGCTGGTGCTGCTCTTTTGGTTAGACACTTGTTTAGTATTTTTTATTCATTAACATTTTTATAGTGTCTGTCAGTTTTAAGGTATTCAAAGGTGCATATGCTTTCTCCAGGATCTCATTCAAGGAAGGCCTTCGAGGTTTCCTATATCCTCTACTGAATTATTCAGTATCCTTCATGATGCTAGCGAGAAGACATTCTTGTGTCCTGGCACAGCTATATCAATGCAAAAATTTATGTTTGATGGTGAACCTGGGAAGATTGGACTCGAAATGAAGAATCTAATCGCTTGCACTAGTTTCTTAGTCGAGCAAAAACTGGTAATTAATTTATACCTCATTCTGATTTTGTTGGACGTATTCTGCTCAATAGCTCCATTCCATCTATATCTATTGCGGTCTAATAATTACATTGCAATGCAGATTAAGGAATGCCTTGTCGAGAAAGATGCAGAAGCTCTAAGGTGTCAAAAGTTGCTCGTAGAGGAGGAAGAAGCTGCTCAGAGAAGGTGTTTTCCTAGTGTTTCTGTTCATTTAGCACAGATTATGAACCATTCATTGAAGACTTCAATTTGGGAATTTGAGTAATAAAGTATGTTCTTTTGTCCATGCAGACAGTTTGAACTCTTGGAAAGAAAAAGGCTAAAGAAGCTTAGGCAAAAGGAGCAGAAAGCAAAGGAGCAAGTTGAAGTAGAAGATGTAGATCTAAAAGAAGATTCCTCAATTTCTGTTGAGGTTTCAGAATCTACGTCCAACTCTCATACTCCTGAACTTTCTATAGTTCGACCTTCAAGCACAGATGATACTCCTGAACTTTCTATAGTTCGACCTTCAAGCACAGATGAAGGATGTGATAATGCTGATAATGCAGATAAGGCAGAAATTGACATGGCTTATGAAACTTCCAACACTATCGATCCTCAGAATTTTGACCACCAACATGTACAGCAAGGAGATGGTCAACAGCATGGAAATGGTCGACAGCGTGCAGTTGCTAATCGACGTTCACAACGCAGTGAACCAAATAGCTTCCGTGCAGGTCATGTCGTTCCAGTTTCTAAGTTGGGAGCTATTCAGAAACGTGGGAACTACAGAGACCTTAAGACAACTCCTCTAGCCAACAAAAGTCAAAGAGTATGGACCAGGAAAACCAAAATTGAGAATGAGAGAATAGGTTCGAATGCTGTGGTACGAAGAGACACGAGAGATGAACAAGATCTAGTTGGCAGTAGCAATTTGTTGATAGGTTCAATCCCCGTCACACTTGCGGAGTGTAGTACTAGCAGTCAGATTAAGGTTGATCAATGCACCTTGGATCACCAACCAGGTCAACGGAACATTAGCAGTGGCACTATACAAGAAAAGTCGGTAAAGATTGAGCTTGTTCAGAGTGGGACAAATAAATCAAAGACGAAGCACTGGAGGCCTGTGGGGAGACGTGAAAGAAGGAAAAGAGAAAAAAATGAATTTGTAGGAGAATCTTCAAATCTGATAGATGACAGTCGTATACCTCGCAATAATTCAGAAGTTACAGAGGAAGCACACTCAACAGGGAAAAAACTATTTTCCAGCCATGAAGTCAAGGCTTTTCTCGCTCAGCGTATGAACAACAAATTTCTTCTTTTGTTAAATTTAATTAACATTTTTATCGTCTGAAATGATGAGCCTGACTGAAAGACTAATCTGACTCAATTATTACTTCTTGCAGGATGGAAGGAAGCTATCGCCTCAGATCATGTGAAGTTGGTCCTGTCTCCAGAAACAGAACTGCCAGAGTGCGTTGAGAACCAGGATGTTCAAGCAACTGCACATATACCATCAGAGAGTTGCAATCGCAGCATTCTTGGCAGTGCAGAGAATAGATTAGCCGGTACTAATGTCCCAGAACGTGCGAAGAATGGTACTTCTAAACATGCCAAGTTTAAAGCAAAGCCTGAAAGAGGTTATAAACTAAAGTACATCCCCAAACAAAGAAATAGTTCATGATGGAATGAATCAAGGGGAAAGAAATAACATACAACTGTTGTACCAAAGTGTGTAGTGTGCAACAGCATCAAATCATCATTATTCATTGCAGAGGTTCCAGTTTTAGAAGAGAGTCTTCTGTGTCAGAAGCATGAAAAAAAAATGATTCATTGGTAGAACTAGAAATATTTCACCAAATTTGTAACCTCTTCTGTTTCTTTCTCTTTCCTGTTATTGCGAGGGTAAGTGAAGAGAGATAGTACAACTGTGAAAAAAAAAAAAAGAAGTTCAGTAGGGATTTTGTCTTAAAATCTTAGAAAGTAATTTTGGGTTCCATTTTAAGTTATTTCAAGCATTCTTTGTGCTTAACCTCTGTTATGGTGCTTGCATACAGTGACAGTTTCGGCATCCCATTTTTCAGGTTCTTTGTTATTTTTGAATACTAGACTTGTTCTCCATTTTATCTGAAGTCCCATGAAATGAAGGCCTCTTTGATGTCAGATTCTTCATTTTTTGATGGAAATCAAAGGCTTCCTGGTACACTTATATGCAGCGAGAGATGCGCCAAGTGATTATTTCTCTGGAGATTTGCAAGCCCTCAGGTTGAAATACGTCCACACAATTTCACTCCTCCTGACAAGATCAGAGAAAACATTTTTAACTGACTGGAGGTACACCTGCCGCATATTTAAGTCAACACATAATCCTCTTGCCGACACTTGTTAGATCAGAATCCCATTTCACTTCCCAACTCCCGTCACGTGTTCACCTATTTTACCTCTCCATTTTCTTCTTATCCCAATATTTTTTTCTTATTCTCTTACAAAATTTCCAAATAATTCTCACAAATTTGTCTGAGAAGTAAACGGAGAACAAAAAGATCAGGCAAGAAAGGAAAAATGTCAGGAGGGTTAGGATCAACATGTACAGATGAAGACATAAGAGCTCCAAAATCAAAAGAATCAGAAACACAAAATCTTCAAATGAATTCAACTTTACCAAAACACCCACCAAAAACCCATAGAGGAATCCTATCATTCAGACAACTAAATGCATTAGCAATAGCAATAGTCCTCTCAGCAACAGGTATGGTAAGCATACAAGACATCGCTTTTGTAGTATCCTCAATATTCTACATACTTTTCTTATCAAAATTTGCATTTCCTTTATCACCACCATCCACTGAAAACACACCAATATTCTCACCGGCAAAAAACAAGATCTTAGCCGTTTATGTATCCGTTGGTGCACTTATTGGTTTGTTATTGCCGATTGTGTATATCTTTCATGGGATTTATGAAGGTGATAAAGAAGGTATCAAAGCAGCTGTACCACATGTGTTTCTTTTGTCTAGTCAGGTGTTTATGGAAGGGTTTGCGTTCTCGAACCGGTTTTCGATACCGATTCGTGTGTTTGTGCCTGTTTTTTATAACGCTATGAGGATTTTGACGATTATGGATTGGTTGAAAGCTGAGATATTTAAAGAAAATGAAGGTTTTGGTAAAGGGTCTGAATGGAGGTTGTATGTTGGTAGAGGTCTTGGTGTTGCTAATATGGCGTTTTGGAGTTTTAATCTGTTTGGGTTCTTGTTGCCCATTTATTTGCCAAGAGCTTTCAAGAGATACTATGGAGCTAAGGAAGGTCAGGATTGATGTGCCTTCCTGTGTTATGCGAGGCACCAAATTGATCGTCTCAGGCATTAGGCGCCTAATGCGACTAGTTTTTTTTTTTTTTTTTTTTTTTTTGTTTGGGGTAATTTGGCAACCTGGGCGCGCTATTTGTGAGGCAGGCGCCCGATCGTGCCCCGCTCGCCTTTGACAACGCAGGAACGGCCTTCTAGTTTCAAGAATTAGTATTTTTTTTTTCCATCTTTTCTTGCATTTTTCGTTTCTGAATGATGTAATATTGGCAATATAACTTTGAAGTAGTTTCAACTTTCAAATGAAAATCTAGTTTTTGTGATGAATTACAAAATGGTTCAGGAAGGAAACAGAATACTCAACTTTCTCCAAAATCCAAATCCTTGGCCGAGCATGATCATGATCCACCCCGTGGGCTTGGCGCATTTGATGGTTATGGCTACCAATATAACCAGGGTGAAGGGCAAATGTCCGGCTGATAGATACTGCCTTTGCCTTCAAACACCTTCCGAATATGATCAGGTAAAGGCTCTTCCGTCACTATCTTGACATATTTTGGCAATGAAGCCACTAATGCAATCTCATCTGCTGCATCTTCCTGAGGCCACCGACCACCTGAATGCTTGATGAAATTAGCTGCTGGAAGCTTTACTAGCAACCCAGTTTCCGTCTGTAGTCCATTCTTGAGACCAAAGCACCAGGATTGGCACACCGTTTTCTTCCATGAAATCAGCCTAAAATGCTTAAAAGATTCAATAAAAATTACCAGTTTATACTTATGCATACCTTCCTGCGATTGCTGATTCGTCTGATAATGCCCACTCTTCTCTTCTCACATGATATTGCACTCTACCTTATTCCATTGTTTTCGTATCTTCTTCTCCTAATGCTTTCAGTGAAATTAAGGTATTAATATGAGGTATTATTGGGTAAAAATATTGAGGAAACCTCACTAGCGTTTTCATAGAAGAAGATTGTATGTCACAAGAATAGAGATTGTTTAAATTACAACATAGAATTTCACCACTCTTCATCAAGGCAAGTGGTTTCACATCGAAAAACTTCTCACCCCAAGTGGATGATAGGTATTCGTTCCGACTTTTGTTCTTCTTTAGCAACCAAATGGCAGTACTCTTGCACCCATCATGGATTGATTTATTAGAACACCATAAAACTCCACCCAAAACCCCAAGTAGAAAATACTTACCACTAGATAGACGAGGCAGAGCAGGAATTTCACAAAACTTTTCATCAGCCAAATTAAAGCAGACTATCTTTCCTGTCGATGTAATCCAATATAGAGAGTCATCTACAAAGACACCGTAAGGATGATGGGGAGAACCCACATAAGAAATTAATCCGCAATCTCCTACGTCTCTCCATCCTTTTCCACTACCAAGAGTGTATACCTCCACACAGTTCAAATTCGGTATCTCCTTCAGTTGACCGATTCGAACAAACTTGTACTCATTGGTTTCACGAAGATAACCGAATCCGAAATAGAGACGATAAAACATAGGATTTCTAAACCTATTATACTTGGGAAGTATAACATACTCTTTCGTAATGGGATTACAGATGTACGCAGGTTGATGATCGCGCCATTCACTACCATGACAAGCATTGATACAAATCAAACCATTGCATGAACCAATAATAGTATAACCCTGCCCAAACGGAGGGTTTATGTTGATCCTTCTAATACTATGCTCATGATAATTCTCACGATACTCTAGGTAGTTTAACTGTTGATGAATAATATCTTTGCATAAAAAAGTTAACTTACCGGTATCGGTGAGATGAGGTAGGTGCATTCGAGAAAAGCATGGAAGGTATATAAGATTTCTCCAGGGTTTGCATACCAATTTACACTCTAATACTGATTCAGTTGGTCAGTATTTGTAAGATGATGTCTGGTGGGAGAATGTTAAAGTTTCCCATCAAAATTTCTTGCAGAGAATCAGATATGCTATAAGAGATATGTACAGGAATTTAGGGTTCTATTAGGTTTTGCTTTTCAAGAAAAACGGATTCATTGTTTACTGGACTCTATCTAGTATATCTAGTAACGGGCCAAATATTGTGGAGGGTTCATTGGTAAGGGCATCCTATGGCAATGTCCTCATCTTAGAAAAAAAAATGAAGTTTTGCGGCATGGCTGCTAATGCCAGTATGCTTATGGATGTCTTGCCTTATTGGTACCTCCCATTTGCAGCTTTGTTTTGGATAAAGATCTGAATGGAGGTTGTATGTTTGGTCTGGTGTTTTAATTTGTTTGGGTTCTTGTACCTATCTATTTGCGTTTATTCTTCTCAATGATGTAAATTTGGCATTGGAACTTCTTAGAATGAATTTAAATATTTTTTACTATGAATTAAATATTTTGGATTCTGTTAAGAATCTTCTTGAACTTCTTAACAATTTCAGCAGTCAATCAGGTCAGGTAATAAATTTTGAGAAATCTGCTGTGCATTTCAGCAAATATACTAAACTAGAAGTTGCAGCAACACTCACTCAAATACTGGCTGTGGGTTAAGACTATGAACTCAAAAGAAAGGTATTTAGGATCTCCACTTATTCTTGGGCATTCCAAACAAGAAGGTTTCAAGTCTATAGAAGATAATTTCAATAATAGATTATCTACTTGGTCTTCTACTTCTCTCTCACAGTCAGGCAGATCTACAATGATTAAACATGTTCTTAATTCTCTACCTGTTTATCAAATGGGTTCCTTTAAGTTACCTGATCAACTCATGAAGAAATTAACTACAATCCAAAGAAAGTTCTTTTGGGGTCATTCCTCTAATAGGGGTTTTAACCCTGTGTCTTACTCTAAACTTTGTAAGTCAAAAGATCATGGGGGTCTTGCTTTCAGAGACATGGAAAAACTCAATCTTGCCTTACTCACTAAACTTGCTTGGAGGGTATGCACTGAAGAATATCAACTTTGGGTACAAATTCTTGGGGGTAAGTACTTCAAATATGGTAATATACTTCATCAAAATATTGAAGCTAAGAACCGTTCTTATATGTGGAATGGCATTACCAAGGGCTTGCAGATCATTCAATAGAATTATTTCATGGAAATTAATAATGGTAAAAGAACTAAAATATGAAAGGATAAGTGGGTTCCAGGCTTGAATCATCCACCCACCCCAATGAATGATATGCACAGGTTCTATGAGAGTGTAGATGAACTAATCATTTTAGATATAGAGATATGGAATGTACCACTCTTAGATATCTTGTTTGATACCAATACTTCTAAGTAAATCCAGGAAATATTTATTGATACTTACAAAGAGGATATAATTATTTGGACTCCAGCAAAAGATGGAAAATTCTCAGTAAAGAGTGCTTACACTCAATGATAATCAAGTTAATGGCTCTAGTATTCAGCCAGAAGTTTGGAAGGCCTTGTGGAGTTGCAGTGTTTCTCACAGAATTAAGTTTTTCTCTTGGAAGTGCAAATATGAATGCCATCCAACAAGATATAAACTTGCAGCTTATAACCCTGATATGGAAACCCAATGCGGAGTTTGTGGAAGAGAAGAGGAGACAATAGAGCATTTAATATTTGATTTCAGACACGGCAGAGCTGTCTGGAGAAGTATCAATATAGATATAGATGCAGTCAAGACCAATTGTGGCAGTGTCTATGAATGGGTTCTAAGTTGGTTTAATGGAAGTAACTCTGCTCTGAATGAACGTTTGTTATTCACCTGTATGATTGGTGCATGGATCATATGGAAAGACAGATGTGAGACGATCTTCCAGGGAGTTAAACTAAACCATATTTCCACAGCGAATAGGATACAATACCATTTAAGTTCTCATCTGCATGAAAATTTAAATAGTAATCCGTACAACATTAATGATAATAAGTCTAGTTGGTGTCCTCCTGCACAAGGCATTGCTAAATTTAATGTTGATACATCTTTTGACCATAATACTAATCAGAATGGCACTGGTGTTGTTCTACGTGATCATGCAGGTAATTGTGAGCGGGATCGAGAGGAAGTTTCAAATATGGAGTCTTGAATCTAGAGCAAAGGGAGTGTCTAGCTCATACGAGAAGCACTATCTGAGCTAAGGAGATGAATCGAATGATATTCAAATTGAGGCTGATGCTCAAGTGGTGATAAAAGCTGTTACTGAAGATCCATGGGTAGTGCAATCGGAAAACGAAACTTAATTAGAGAAATAAAAAATTTGAGTTCTTTTTTAAATTCCTGCAAATTTACTTTCGTTAGAAGAGATGATAATCAAGTTGCTAACTGTTCGTAGGTGAAAATGGTTTCTGCTGATTTCGGTAATTTCGGGTATACGGGTGAGAAACAATTTAAACCCTAAACAATGTACTGCAAGGGAGTACTTTAGATTCGATAGATCAATCTGTACAAATCTAGCCTAAACCAAGAAATGGCCGTTCTGGACTTGCTTCGGTCACAAAGTGGAGGAGAATGGGTTGGTTTTGGGGAGGGAAGCAAGGAAAGTGATGAGACCAGAATAGTTGATTCTGGAAGAGTAGTTGTGTTACTACGACTTGTATCAGAAAAATGGGAAGGCTAACAAATGGTAAGCTAGCAAGTATTTTCTGAGTGTTGTATATTCCCCCATGAACTCGTTGTTCTGTGGAAATAGGTAAGACTTATTTATACAAGTCGAAGTGAAACGTACCCTAGTCTCATTAAGGAATGGAAAAATTGGTAAGTAAATGGGAGGAGGTGGTAACCGTATGCATGGAATTTGATGTTCCATAAAATCGTTAACGCATGGAATTGATGTTCCATAAAAACATTAACGTATGGAATTGATGTCCCATGAACGTTTCACTTTTAACTCCCTTGTATTTACTAACCGCCTCACCCTTATGAAACTTCCTTATGACGGGCGTAGTGTACGCCGCACGTCAAACCGCCAAACTAATACCCAAAGAGGATCCCCAGTTTGTGATATGTGTTGATGTCTCGAATGTTTTTGTGGAAAACATGTAGCATATGGTTGTTGCCTGGCAAGTCGAGCTTAGGAGACTTGGTATCTTGGTGACCTTCGACGGTCGAGATTTTGTATCTTAAGAGGAAAGGTAGCCGTTGATCTTTGCACGCTTTCGTTCATTTGTGGCCGCATAGGGAAGGCCAGCCTGGTAGCGCGGCTAGGTTAGCATGCCATTGGCATGGCATGGTCGTGCGGATAGTTTGGCATGCCATTGGCGTGGCATGGAGGCGCGGCTAGGTTGGCATGCCGTTGGCATGGCATGACGTGGCCAAGCTTAGGTTTTCGGGCCAAAGGTTACCATGCGTCGTCTGGTAACCTTGGATGGCTAGGATTTGCTCCTGAGATTATAGGGGGATCGTCGATTGTCGCACACCTTCGTTTTGGTAGCTGCGTAGGGAAGGCCATCATGGTGGCGCGGCTAGGTTGGCATGCCGTTGTTTGGCATGGCCAAACTTAGGTTTTCGGGCTAAAGATTACCATGCGTCGTCTGGTAACCTTGGAGGGCTAGGATTTGCTTCTGGGATTGAAGGGGGGCCGTCAATTGTCGCACATCTTCGCTTTGGTAGCCGCGTAGGGAAGGCCAGCATGGTGGCGCGGCTAGGTGCGTTTGGCATGTGTGGCCAAGGGTTTGGTAAGCCGTTGACACATGGGGCGGCTAGCATGGCTAGGTGCGGTTTTGCTTGGCATGTGGGGCCAAGGGTTTGGCAAGCCGTTGGCACAAGGTGCGGCTAGCATGGCTAGGGCCAAGGCAAGGTGTGGTTTGGCTTGGCATGTGGGGCCAAGGGTTTGGCAAGCCGTTGGCACATGGTGCGGCTAGCATGGCTAGGGCCAAGGCGAGGTGTGGCTTGGCTTGGCATGTGGGGCCAAGGGTTTGGCAAGCCGTTGGCACATGGTGCGGCTTGGCTTGGCATGTGGCCAAGGGTTTACGATGGGCGTATGGCGTGGCTAGCTTGGCTAGGTGCGGTTTGGCTTGGCATGTGGGGCCAAGGGTTTGCTATGGGCGCATGGCGTGGCTAGCTTGGCTAGGTGTGATTTGGTTTGGCATGTGGGGCCAAGGTTTGGCGTGACCAAGCTAGGGCTTTGGGCCAAAAGTCGTTTGGTAACCTCGGACGACTAGGATTTGCTCCTGGGATTGAAGGGCGAGGCCGTTGATTGTCGCACGCCTTTGTTTTGGTAGCCGCGTAGGGAAGGCCAGCAAGGTGGCGCGGCTAGGTTGGCATGGGGCCATGGTAAGGTGTGTTTGGCATGGCGCGGTAGGTGTGGCTGGCATGGTTTTCCATTGGCACAGGGGTGCGGCTAGCATGGTTGGCATGCCTTGGCGTGGTAGGTGTGGCTGGCATGGTTTGCCATTGGCACAGGGGTGCGGCTATCATGGTTGGAATGCCTTGGCGCGGTAGGTGTGGCTGGCATGGTTAGCCATTGGCGCAGGGGTGCGGCTAGCATGGTTGGCATGCCTTGGCGCGGTAGGTGTGGCTGGCATGGTTTGCCATTGGCACAGGGGTGCGGCTAGCATGGTTGGCATGCCTTGGCGCGATAGGTGTGGCTAGCATGGTTGGCCATTGGCACATGCAGTGTGAGAATTAGGGTTTTGTCCTGTCGAAACCCTAATTAGCATTAAAAAAAGGTGCCCTGGTAATTTTCTTGCAGAGAAATTAAAGGGTTCAATAAATGTGCTTGGTTTGGACATGGGTTTACTCAAGTTCTGTGACGTCACTGTCTGACTAGGGTTTTACGATTTTACCCCTAAGATGAAAACCACCATCAACACTAACTCAATCGCCAAAAGTGTTAGAGTTTCAGCAACTGATATGCTTATGTTTGATAATTTCGGGCAAGACATTTGTGTCATGTCCCACTATAAGGGCACCCCTATCTTGAGTGTACTTATCAGTCAGTTGGGTATATTTAACAACGTCCGTGTCATTTACTCGTGTGAGCTTAGAACGTGTGAGAGACACACTTACTAATTGTAACCGTATATGTTTTGAGACCTGCTTCCGTAAGGATTAAGAAAAATTGAATTTAAGTTTGTTTTCCGCCTCTCTGAGGTTTTATCCCCAAATCACAGTGTAGATCCTGTGTTCTTCCTATCTGTCTGCTTCTTTGTAGTGTATATCACTACAAGTGGTATCAGATTAGGTCCTTCCTTGGTAGGTATCATGGCAGATGGTACTAGGTTGCAGGAATTGGATGAGGTCACCAAGAAATTGAGTTTGGATTTGCAGGAATTACGTGAAGAGGTGCAGTCATTCCGATCTGTTAAAGCCGATGTGAAGACACAGAAAACTGATATCGATAATCAATTTCAACTTCTTCAATCTTCCCTAGATAAGAAGTTCCAATTGCTTCTCGATCGACCGATTTTCTCTCATGGAAATATTCAAGAAGGTGATACTAATTCTCATTGGGAAGATGAAGGACTACCAGATCCTTCTACTGGAAACACTTTCCATGGTTATCAAACCCTTCCTCTGCAGCGTATCATTCAGACTCATCAGTTGGGTGAATGTCAATTTTCTAATTACATACCTAGAGTAGACTTCCCACGTTTCGATAGAGCTTGGATCCGCAAATGTAAGAATTACTTCTTTCTGCACCAAATGAATGATGAATATAAGGTGAACATAACAACCCTATACTTGGATGGCAAAGCCGATGTCTGGTTCCAAGACTACCAAATAGGTAAGGATATCTTGTACTGGGAAGATTTTATTATTGATGTGTGAACTAGATTTCAAGAACTTGGTCATGATAATGTAGTAGGTGAATTTAACAAATTAGATCAAACAAATATTGTGTTAGAATACCAAGAACAGTTTGAAGAGTTGAAAGAATTGTTGTTGGCAGAAAACCCATCACTGAATGAAGAATATTTCATCCATAGCTTCATTAGTGGACTGAAGGAGGATATCAGGATGGTTGTTCAGATGTTTACTTCTACTTCCTTGCAACAAGCTATTTTTCTGGCTAGGCATCAAGAGTGCATCATGGACAAGGCATCTAAAACTTCCCCACGTTTTTTCAAACAAATTTGTATATGAGAATAAAACTGTAACAATTCCCAATAAGTCACTTACTCATCCTTCTTTAGTCACTACACCCATTGTCACCAGTCCTACCATCAGTCCTAAGTTACCACCAGTAAAAAAGCTTACTTATGCTGAAATGAGAGCAAATAGAGAAAGAAACCTGTGTTATAATTGCAATGAGCAATACTCCAAAGATCATAAATGTCTAAAATAGCAGTTGTATATGATAGTAACTGATGTTGATGAGGGTGGGCATTCTGTGGAAGATGGTGCAAGTTCTAGTCCAACTATTGTGGAGTTGGAGGAAGAAATGGAGATATCAGTACACGCATTGGCCGGAAATATATCTCACTCTACTATCAAGATTAAAGGGCAAGCAAGGACACAGGGTCTTACTATTCTAGTAGACAGTGGGAGTACACACAGTTTTATAGACCCAACTGCAGCTAGAAAGAGTGGGAGCCTTATTGTACCAACTCAGACATTACAAGTCACAGTAGCAGATGAAAATAAGTTACTCAGTCAAGCACATTGCCCTGGTTTTTCTTGGACTATGCAAGGGCATATGTTTTCTCATAACTTGCACTTACTTGAGTTAGGAGGTTGTGACATGGTCCTTGGAGTGGACTGGATGAGGGAACTTAGCCCAATGTTGTTTGATTTTAAGAAGTTAACTATCCATTTTCAGCACAAGGGTACTGATATTACATTGGTTGGTCACCAAAAGGAAGAAATTCGTATTTCAATGATGACAGGAAAGGCATTTCACAAGTTACTTCGCAGTGGTGACCCTGTTTTATTTGGTCAGTTATCTTTCATTTCTGCCACAGCTGAACCGTCAGATATTTCTACTCTAATTACTGAAGTGTTGAATCAGTTCCCCCCGGTCTTCCAACTACCAACTTCTCTGCCACCAGAACAAGCGCAGGATCATCATATTCCTTTGGTGCCTAACTCAGCTCCACCCAATCAGAGGCCTTACCGTGTACCATTTGTGAAGAAAGCTGTAATTGAGAAACTAGTGCAAGAGATGCTGGCAGCAGGGGTCATTCAGCCTAGCCACAATCCGTTTGCTTCTCCGGTGCTATTAGTCAAGAAAAAGGATGGAGATTGGCGTTTCTCCGTGGACTATCGCAAGCTCAATTCCATTACTATTAAAGATAAGTACCCAATACCCATAATTGACGAACTACTTGCCGAGCTTCATGTCTCTACCATATTTTCAAAGATAGACCTTCGATCTGGCTATCACCGGATTCGAGTACACCCTCCTGATGTGCAGAAAACTGCTTTTAGAACACATCATGGGCATTTTGAGTTTAGGGTCATGCCGTTTGGGCTTACTAATGCCCCGGCAACATTCCAGTCCCTTATGAATGATATTTTTAAACCCTATCTGCGCAAGTTCATTCTAGTTTTTTCGACGACATCTTGATCTATAGTCCAGACTTAGCATCTCATTATGAGCATCTTAGAATCACATTAGCTATTCTGCAAGAACACTCACTGCTAGCAAAGCGCATCAAATGCAGTTTTGGTCAACATCAACTAGAGTATCTAGGCCACATAATTAGTGATAAAGGAGTTGCAGCTGACCCTGCTAAAATTGACTGCATGCTGAACTGGCCACAACCTACCACCCTTAAGGGATTACGTGGGTTTTTAGGTTTAACAGGGTACTATCGCAAATTTGTTAAAGATTATGGTCTCATTTGTCAGCCCTTAACTACACTGTTGAAGAAGAATAGTTTCTCATGGACTTTTGCGGCTACTGTTGCTTTTGAAAAGTTGAAGCAAGTGGTCACCACTACTCCACTACTAACATTACCTGACTTCACTAAAGACTTTGAAGTGGAAACAAATGCTAGTGATAGTGGCGTGGGTGCAGTTCTGATGCAGCTAGGAAGACCTATTGCATTTACAACAAAGTTATGGGTCTGCAATACAGGGCACTATCAGCTTATGAGAAAGAATTGCTGAGTATTGTGATGGCAGTTAACCATTGGAGTTCCTTCTTATTCAGCTCTCATTTCAAAATCTTCACAGACCACCAAAGCCTGAAGTACTTTATGGACCAGCGACTGCACACCATGTTCCAACAAAAGTGGCTCACCAAGTTGATTGGTTTCAATTATACCTTACATTACAAGAAGGGGTCCGAGAATAGAGTAGCATATGCCTTGTCTAGGGCTTCTTGTTTGATAGACTCATTTATGTGTCTAATTTGTCCTCAATGTTTCGTATTGTTAGTACTCATTTTTGTCCTTATTATGGTGTTTTGTGTGTATGTAGGTATTTTTTGGAAATAAAGATTGTTGGAAAATTCGGCTCGAAAAGTTGCTCGGAAGACCCCCAGAGGACAACTACTAAACGGACCCCTACTTTGGATAAGGGGCACCCAATTACTAAGGGGCACACTAGCTGCTATTTACACCCCATAAGGCAAGTGCTAAAGGGATGCCCGTACAGGATTAGGGGGAGGTCATCTTCTCCATTTGAATCTGTTTTTTTGGCGGGAAATTTGTAGTCTTGTCTGCACAGTTCCGGGAAAAGATTAAGAAGATTTGCTGGAGATTTTCAAGGGTCTTAACGTCTGACTATGTCTGTTACCTAATTCAACGAAGAATGACGCGTGCTAGAGCAAATAAAAAGGATCAAATCTTCTTATATTCGGCAATTATCCAAAATAGGGAAGAATACATTATTTACGAGAGAATCTCGACCCTGTTTTGTTTCAATATGGAAGTTACGTGTAGGAGATAATATCTTCATTGAGGGCTCTATCTTTGGAGAGTTTTCGAACCACTAGGACTCTTCAGTTTACGTGGAACAGGCAGGTAGTTAGACCATGAAGACATTCACGGGATGAAGTGAGATGAAGCGTCTATCGCATGCATTTAAGGGAGTCGGGCTGCAGTTTGGATTGTGAAGAAGCTATTATGCCATGAACCAACACAAACAAACACGTAATTGAGGTAAAAAAAAAGAAGTTATTAACGAGAAGAGAAAGAAAATATTCTCGAGTAATTAGTGAAGATTTTGGGACCTGTTATGTATAAAAGGAGTCATTTGGAGGTCAGAGGGGGAAGAGAGAGTGAGGGAGAGGTACAGAGCAACAACAGAGTCAGAAATTGGAGTTACATGGAACTACCATTTCTGCTGCTGCTGAAGAACACGAAGAACATCAACGCACAGGGATCCGTCGTTCTTCTACAGTGACAACGACACTTAGATGAGGGTCGTAATACGGAAGGGAGACTTAAAATTTAAAGAATGACAACACTTTACATGTATCGTTCTCTGTAACAGTCCGTTTGTAACAATTAAAAAGCATTACAAATCGGGCTTTTCATCTCTTCTCCCTTGTTCATCATTTGTAAACCATTTTTGAGCATTAATAATGATTTTTGAGCGTGTTTCCAACATGATGAGCTAGAACCCATCATTTGGGACGACGGAGGAAGTTTGTTTTGCACCCATGTGGTAATTCCATTTAATTCATTTATGACTATTTGCACTATTATAATTGATTTATGATTTTTCTTGAATATTTGTGAATTCGTTAGATGTCGCATGCTTAGTCTTAGGTACTTTAGATGCGTCATGCTTGTGAATTACATATATTTCTTTATAAAATCTACCTTGGCAAAGAATTAGAGTCGATGTTTGTTATTTTATGAGCTTTAATTGTCCGGAATTAATAGATGAACCGCATGAATGTGAGAATTGGTGGAATCCCGAGTCCCAGTAACTCTCTTCGTCTTGTGACATAAATGTATATTTTCTCTATTTTTATTATTTTTCTTTATTAAACCCTAGAATCGATTTTAACAAGTCCGAGTGAATGACAACCTTCTTACTACAACATCATTGAAAATAACCATCATTGTTCTTCAATTACAACAACTCAGCCCAGATGGCTTGAAGAAGTGCATGCTAGTTATACTGATGACAAGTGGGCTCAAGATCCGATCTCCCAACTATTTGTAATACCCCGATATTCGGCAGTGGTTGGCCGATTGGAATATAAGTAATGATTTGTCATTTCCTAACACCGAGGCCTTTTCAGCACAATTGGCTCCAGAGTTGGCAGAAAACTCTGCAGTTAAGCGTGCTCGGGCGGGAGTAATCCATGGATGGGTGACCATCGGGAAGTTTCGCTTGGATTACCGCGGCGATGCCCGTTGAAAATCCCACGACGACGGATAACCGCGGTGGCTAAGTGGGGACAAAGTATCGGTGGAGGGACGGGTCATTACAAATGGTATCAGAGCCGACGACGGGTCACCTACCGAGGGTGGGAAGGTACGCTGGACGTGTTTGGTCCAGGTGCTTCTCATTAGGGGCAGGGAACGTCGGAGATCTGGGCTTGCGAATATATTCTGGAGCCGAGGACGGCTCCAATTTAAGGTGGTGGTATTGTAATACCACGATATTGGCGATGGTTGGTAGAATGGAATATAAGTAATGATTTGTCATTTCCTAACACCGAGGCCTTTTCGGACAATTGGCTCTAGAGTTGTGAAAACTCTGCAGCTTAAGCGTGCTCGGGCGGGAGTAATCCAAGGATGGGTGACCATCCGGGAAGTTTCTGCTGGATTACCGCAGCGATGCCCGTTGAAAATCCCACACTGACGGATAACAGCAGTGGCTAAGTGGGAACAATATCGGTGGAGGGACGGGTCATTACACTATTAATTTCTCCAACTCAAGATGGGTACATTTATTCTTAGGGCATCATCAGGCTACATGGCAGAATATACATTGGCTCACACGGTGATACTCGCCTAAAGGTCTTAGCAGCTATCCATTCTTCTGTGATTGGGGGTCATTCAGGCATACAAGCTTTCTATCAACGTGCCAAAGCTTACTTCCATTGGACTGGTATGAAAAAAGACGTTATTACATTTATCCAAGCATGCGATGTATTACATTGGCTCACACGGTGATACTCGCCTAAAGGTCTTAGCAGCTATCCATTCTTCTGTGATTGGGGGTCATTCAGGCATACAAGCTTTCTATCAACGTGTCAAAGCTTACTTCCATTGGACTGGTATGAAAAAAGACGTTATTACATTTATCCAAGCATGCGATGTATGCCAGCAGAACAAGGTAGAACACACTTCCCCAGATGGCTTGCTCCAACCCTTACCTGTTCCAGACCAAGCTTGGAAGCACTTGAGTATGGACTTCATTACGGGTTTACCAAAATCAGAGGGTATAGAGGTAATTCTAGTTATTGTTGAACGTTTCACCAAATATAGCCATTTTGCAGCACTCAGTTATCCTTATACTGCACAATCTGTGGCTCGAGTGTTCATTGATTTATCCTTAAGCTTCATGGTATACCAGCCACTATCGTTTCTGACAGAGATGTTGTTTAAATCTACGGATACTTCTCTGCATTTGAGTACGGTGTATCATCCGCAAACGGATGGCCAATTTGAACCTGTCAATGCTTGCTTGGAGTCTTATTTACGATGTATGTGCAGCTATAGACCGGTGAAATGTGCATCTTGGCTGTCACTGGCAGAATGGTGGTTTAATACCACATACCATTCTAGCTTACAACTTACACCATTCCAAGCCATGTATGGCTACGAACCTCCTCAGTTTGGTTTGCATTCTTGTTCCACTATCTCCAACTACACTGTGGCAGATTATCTACACCAGCGCAAAGTGTTGTCAGAGGTGTTGCAGCAAAATCTTCTTGAAGCTCAGCACCGTATCAAGCAACAGGCTGACAAGAAGAGAGTGGAGCGCTCCTTCGCTGTGGGAGATTGGGTTTACTTACGTTTGCAACCATATCGACAAACCTCAGTTCAGCTGCGCAAGAATCTGAAGTTGTCAGCCAAATTTTTTGGGCCTTATCAAGTATTGCAACAGATTGGACAGGTAGCATACAAACTCCAACTGCCTCCTACTTCTCGTATACACCCTGTTTTTCATGTTTCGCAATTAAAGAAGAAGTTGGGTCAGGGTGATGTTCCTCAAACAAGCCTGCCATCCCTAGACAGGGACGACCTGATGAAGGTCAAACCTGTGGCAGTTGTTGATTCTCGTGTGATTATTAAAGGTCGCCAACAGGTTCCACAGCTTCTCATTCAATGGTCTCACACTGCTGAAGGTGATTATTGCTGGGAAGACACTTCTTTCATCACCTCTAAGTTTCCTAAGTTTGTGCTTGAGGACAAGTACAAGCTGTAAGGATGGGTATTTGTCATGTCCCAATATAAGGGCACCCCTCTCCTGAGTTTACTTATCAGTCAGTTGGGTGTATTTAACAACGTCTGTGTCATTTACTCGTGTGAGCTTGGAATGTGTGAGTGGCACACTTACTAATTGTAACCCTATATGTTTTGAGACCTGCTTCTGTAAGGATTAAGAAAAATTGAGTTTAAGTTTGTTTTCCGCCTCTCTAAGGTTTTATCCCCAAATCACAGTGTAGGTCTTGTGTTCTTCCTATCTATCTACTTCGTTGTAGTGTAGATCACTACAATTTGTGATCTTTTAGCCCAAGATCAAAACAATATTCCTAGATAATCAATAAATTTCTTTTTATTTTTATCAAAAAAATAATAATTTTTATTATGAATTTATTTTTATTTCATTTCTGATAGAATTCATGTTAAGAACCAAAGACTTTTGATAGATGAGTGCACCATTGATGAGGTGTTGGTTTTCCTGCACCACGGGTTTGGTTGGCCTGAGCCCTGAATGATTTTATATATCTAAATGTAAGCATAGTATATCCTAATCTTAATGGAAAGAGTTTATGTTTCAGAGTGACACTTGTGGAAATGAGAGTGATGGAATTACAAGTACTGGGAAGTTGAGAACAGTCCACAGTTTTCTTGTCAGGTTTCTTCCATTGAGCACGCCAATGCTGAAATTGCTCTTTCACTGTTGCTTTGTGTGTCCATGACCCATTCTGGAGATAAAGTAATCCCAGACTTGCCTGGGGAAAGTGCAGTACAGCAAACCATGATCCACCGTCTCCTCATTGGTGCTGCAAAAACAACAGTCAACCTCTGCAATTTCACATCCTCTCCTATTCAAATTGTGCACTGTGGGGGAATGGCATTGTGAATCAGAAACCATACAAATAGTTGCACTATTTTATGAATATGCTTTTCCCAGACAAACTTATAGTCAGATGTTGCGACATTTCCGTTCTGTTGCAAATTAGCCAATTGTAACACTCCTTAGGAATATAAGTTGAATTTTAGCAGTAAGAAATGGAATCTGCCTCATTTGATAGTGCAGGAGCATCACCCAGTAGAGGCAGTAGAGCTAGTAAATAGTGAACTTACCAATTTCCTCGCTTGATGGCTGCCTTCTGAGTTGGATATTCCATCTCCCTTTGCGAATGAAATCAGCCATGCACTTTAGCATTCTTGTTTTTTGCAGCTTTGAATGCCTTCTTGGGAAGTTTCAGGTAGATGGATACATGACCAACAACAACCATTACTAGGTTTATGCTACTGTGTTGAAGAGCAGTTTCCACTGAATATCTACCACCATTGCATACAATCCTATTACCTTGTTTTTTGGCTTGATAAAAAGAAGATCGTATTGAAGATGAAAAAAAATTACAAGAGTAGACCAAGACGCTCGGAGTAGAGAACAAACTCTCAACACCCGGACAGCAAGGAGATTGTTTCCCAACGGCAAACTCTCCTTCCATTTAAACACTATGGACAGGACCTTAAAAGAAAGGCACAAACCAAAGACCAAAAACACAAACAACAGTACAATGCAGATACAAACAGAGAAGAGAGCAAGCTCTCAACTACCCTAAGCAAACACTAAATACCAAACAGTCAAGGAGGATAAAAAAAATCTCTTCTTCCAGTTAATGATGAAAACATCAAGGAGAATCCCTGCGAAAAGTGTACAAAAGAGGTGCAAGAGAAAATCTGCAGTTTAATCATATTGATAACTGCATTAAAATTCTTGTGTTTACCTGTGAAGATTCTCGAGTTTCTCCTGCACCAACCATTCCACAGCACGCTAGTTGGAAGTCTGGTCCAGATTTCCTTCGCCATCACTGATAAGCGGCTTTCAGTCATTTATAAGCTCCTTTCTCCAAATTATAAGATGGGTTTAGGAAGGTAACAAAGTAATCAACTTTCTCTAAATCCTTGGCCGAGACCATAAGAATCCATAAGGTTTGGTTGATGAACATGACCATGACCATGACCGTGTCCGTGACCCATATGATGGTCATGGCTACCATGACCAGGCTGATGGTCACTGCCTTCAGCTTCGTCAAACTTCTTTTGAATACGCTCGGGTATAGACTCTACCTCTACTTTCTTGACAGATTTTGGCAGTGAAGCCACAAAGTTGGTGATAGTTTCAGCTATCTCATCTGCTGCATCTTCCTGAGGCCACCGACCACCTGAATGTGTGATGAAATTAGCTTGCGGAAGCTTACCAGCAACCCAGCTTCCCTCCTTATTCCATTCTTCAGACCAACTACGGGACCAAAGCACTTGAATCGGCATACTCTTTATTCCTGTCAAACCAGCCCATCCCTCTAAGTCAAAGCTATAATTCATACCTTTCTCAACTCCAACAACAGCTCTTCTACCATCCCTACCAGTCAATAGGACCCTATGAGCCTCCGCAACAGTCCCATTAATTGATCTAGAACAACGAGATCTAAGCATTCCCTCGTACATAGAAGAAAATCCCAACACAACATCTCTAACAACTGGCACTTCCAATACCCACAATGGCAAAGCAGTGGATGTCGGAGTAGAATCAATCAAAGTTAAACTTCTGACTAGTTGTAAATTCTCCGATATCCAATTAGCACACATTCCCAAAGCTGAATCATGTAACGCTAAATGAACAGGAGCAAGACTCATTGAATCAATCACTTGTCCAATAATTCTACCCATATCCTCAGAATTCAAATTCAACGGCTTAACACTCTTCGTCCTCGAAACTCTAGTTTGAGTTGTTTCCTCCTCATAGTAAGGCATTCCACCAGTTTCAACCAGCTGATCAAACCCCCAAAACAAACCCTTTTCTTTAATATCACTATAAATATCATAAAGCCTACCGAAAACCCCCACCAATCTCTCTTCTTCTACTAATGAAGATTTATCAGAAAACCCTGAACCAGGTAAATCAATTCCAACAGCATGAATCCCATTCAAACCCAATGATTTAATCACATTACGAAACGAATAAGAATTACAACCTAACCCATGAATTAACAATAAAGTTTCCCCTTTTCTAGAACCATCTTCAATTGCAAACACTTCAATTGGAGATGAATGTGGATTTGTCTGTACTTTAATAGTTCTACCTTTTGAATAGTGATTTCTTAGTTCACTGGGTAAGCTTAAAAACCATGATTTATCATCTAGTGGTGTTAAAGCTGAAAGTGTAACTATTATTAGAGTTAAAAGAGATATACCAAATGTGAAGTATGCCCAGAACTTGAATGCATTTGCTGTTGGAGAAGAACCCAAATCATGAGTAGTAGCAGCTGGATTTGGAGATGGTGATGATGGAGATGAATTAGTCTTTAATGGGGTTATTTCTGTTTCTTTGATTTCTGATTCACTCTCAGTTTCAGTAATAATCGCCATTGATAACTAGAAAGTGAATCAAAATTAGGGTTTTTTTTTCTAAGAACTTCTTCCTTTTCTATTTGAGATGTCTCTTGAAGAATCTGATCCGTTCATTCAGATCTTCTTCTTTTTCTTTCAGTCTTCTTCCTTGGAACACTAAATCCCACGAGTCTTGATATAAATCATCACAGATCTCTTTTCTCCCACTATTCGAAAAAAAGATTAAACTTTTTCTCTTTTAATTTCTTTTTACAGACAGAAAAACAGAGGACCAGAGGAGTGAGAAAGAAACATAGCAGGAAAAAGAGGAGAGTGTTTGTTTGTCTACCGGATCCATCGACCATCTACCGATTTGGGTTGTCTTAGGCCCATTAGTAGCTATTACTCACTGTAGGGGTGAGAATGTGCCGGTTTTTAACTCATCGGCATCCCATCCGATTAACTACCGATTTTAAATTTGGCTTCCGCATCAAATCCAACGGATTTGTATCCAGTTGATGCACGGATGAACGGATTGGGTACGGATAATTCAATGAATTTGTTTTAATTAAAATTTATAACTAAGAAATAAGGCTAACAAAGATTATTTTTATAGAACCTACATATTTTATGTATGTATATAAATATAGAAGTGTCATGGACAACACTCCAAGCAAACACCTTAAAAAAATCCTCAACTATCTATATATTTTCTAAAAACTATATAAATGCGTTTAATCTAACGGGTATGGATGTCCAATGGATTTTCAAGGTTGCATCCGTGCCCAATCCGTAATTCGTAGGATTTCAAAAATTCTATCCACATCCAATCCATTAGCGAACGGTCCGTACATCCATCCGCAAAGATACAGTTGGTCCCGGTTAAATCCGCGGATTACGGGCCAAATGCTCACCCCTAGTGGTTAGGTAATAGCGTGTTCGGGTACAAATCTACTTCTGACTTCTGCTTTTCAAGAAGTCGAAGTCAGAAGCAAAACTATTTTGTTTCACGAAAAATTAACTTTTCGTTTAGAAGTCGTTTTGAAATTTGACAGCCAAACTAACTTCTAGAAGTCGAAAAGCTATTTCTGGTGTGCTATCCAAACAGGCTATAAGCCAGAACTTTTAATAATATATTAATATGTGGCATAGTGTTGCAGGTTCGCACAACCCAAATGCAACAACCAACCTTGACAATGGTATTATGCTCCATAGCACAGTTCAGCCAACTCGTATTTAGCCAATTTCTTCACTTTTTGGACAAAACTCTATTCAGCCCATACTAAATAGAGGTTCTGCTCACAAATCATTCAAGTCTTCAAATTAATACACACACTCCGCTTGATGCACCAACAAAACTTAGCTTTAATCTTGGTCGAAGCCTTATTATTACTGCACACTTAGGGTTACACAACTCTTCTTGTAACAAACACCCAAGCCATCACAAGATCAGGCTTATATAGCCTTACAAAAGTTATACATAAGTAACTGACTAGTAGTTACAGATTTACTTTACACAAGGTAGTTGGTCAACCGTGCCAACTTGCCTAACTCCTTTCCTAAACCCAACCAAACAGTTCCAAGCCTTAGAAATGCATAAAGCAAACATTCCTTCCGTGTAACCAACTCATAACCGTCAAGTCCATGTGCCCGGCATATGTCATCTAGCCTTGTTCCACAATGATTGCATTCACCAGCCAAAGTCCCGTAATCATTGCTGAGCATCATTCCCTCAATGATGCAAGTGTGCTAATGCAAGTCTTTCTTACATGCTTGCACGCCACATGCATACAGGTTATATTCCAAACTCATTTGGAATCTCTTGATGCTAATCTCGCATCATTGGCCCTGTCCAAACCCTGTTTGACACATGCCTTTGCCTAGCTGCAACTTCGAATACGCCACCGAATTTCTGGCCTATGCCATGTTGCCAATAATGAACAACTGTTGCGCATTATTTCTAGGCCACTTGACCAGCCGGTCATAGACCACCCCCACCAGCTGAAATCAACGCCCTCGTTGATTCTTTTCGCTATAGGTAAGCCTGAATTTGTTCTTCAAATTTCCACAATGTAGTATCCTTCTCCAAAGAATCTGCGGAGCCTGGTAAACGATGCCACTTTACCAAATAATAAGTTCTCATATTTTTCTTTATTTGCCCCTCAACTCGATCATCAAGTAAAGCCTCAACTTGTTTGTCGAATTGTGATTTGATTACTGGTGGTGCACGCTTCGCTTGTTGTCTCGAAGTATCCAGCAAATCAGGATGGTACTTTTTCAAGAAGCTGACATGAAAAGCGGGATGCACTTTCTATAGTTCCGGAAAAACGAGTTTGTAATCCACCTTACCAACTCTTTTCATCACTTGAAAAGGACCATCATATCTTGGAATTAGGCCTCTATGAACTGTCTTGCTAGAAATATTCTTCCAAATTTTGGGCGTTAGCTTCAATAACACCATATCTCGCACCTCAAATTTTATATCTCTGCGACGTCGTAAACTCTATTGATGAACTCTTGTGCAAATTGTAACAAAATTGGGATGTATCCAACAACGCCACCCAATTTCCCTGGCTTGCCGTCAAATAATGACGCAAGTACTCTTCTAGCAATGCATTTATCCTCTCTATATGACCATCGGTTTGTGGGTGATTGCTAGTAGAAAACTTTAGTTCAGATCTAGGCAATCCGAACTAGGCAGTCCAAAATATGCATGTAAACCGCGAGTCTCTATCACACATAATATCTGGAGGAAGTCCCTAATACTTAACTACATTTTTGAATAACAGATTTGTGGCAACGTATGCATTATAAGAAAGGGGACATGCTAGGGAATGAATGTAGCATACTTCAAAAAACGATTAACGACGACCATTATCGAGATAAAGCCTTGCAACTTCGGCAGCCCGTTAATAAAATCCATCGACAGGAACTGCCATGGCTTGTATGGAATCGACAAAGGTTGTAGCAATCTTGCTATGTTTCTCATTTCCGTCTTGTCCAGTTGACACACTAAGCATATCTTCGCATACAACTCAACATTTTCTCCCATCTTAGGCCAGTAATAGGAACGAGCTATCGAATCATGCGTTCGTTCCATTCCTGGATGACCAGCCCAAATGGAATCATGTGTCTCTCACAAGAGTTCTCTTCTCAATCCACCTGAATTGGGTAATGAGCCAAATTGCTACTTGAATCACCTTCTGGCCCTCATCCAATCCTGCCACCATCCTGCCCACGGAAGTGGCTACCAGCAAGTCCAGGGCTCCATGAAGTCAACGTCAGGTCTATGGTCAAAGTCAACCGTCGGTCAACTGTCGAAGTCAAGTTGCCAGTCGCGCTTCTAGGAATTCGGAAGGAGGCCAATGCCGGCGGCCGATGCCGCATTGACATCCAGTCTCTATCCATGCTGTCAGCTGTGCTGGCAGACAGCATCCATCCATACTGCCATCCCGTTATGCCAGTCAAGCAAGTCTTCCAACAGGGCAAATCAATACAAGGAGGCATGCATGGCAGATTAATGCCAGGAGGCATGCAGGGCAGTTTTATGCAGACTTAATACAAGGGGAGTTTCATGGAGTTTCATGCAGGGCAGTTTATGGCCATGAGGCATGCAGGGAAACTTAATGCAGTTTATGACCAGGAGGCAATTAAGGGAAGACCCTAATTCACATTTGTATAAATAGAGGGAACTACAATCCCAAAAAGGAACAGGAAAAACCCAGAGAAGATCATAAAATCATTGTAATCCATATATCAGTAAACTATTTCTCCCTACGGGGATTGGTTCGTGGATGTAGGCAACATTTGCTGAACCACGTAATATTCGTGTCTCTGATATACCTGTTTGTTTAATGTTTTTAATCATGTTTTCCTCATCATCACCAAAATCATCGTGTTTAGTGCCTGGAAATATTTCTGGGTACACACATTGGCGCCGACTAAGGGGATTACGAGAAAAAGAATCGTGTTTTCCCGTTGAGAAAATTTGTACAGGAAGCTTCAAAATCGTGTCCGTGAGAAAGCAGTTTGGACACCGTCAAAAACCACAGCTGCATTCCAGTTGATCGTAACTAGTGCAGTCCAGTTTGATCGCAATTATTGATCCATCAGATCGCAAGCTGGGCTTTGCATACTAAGTTAATTACGATTCTTAGCGGTCGCTTGATCGCAATCGCTATATCCCGCTTTTGCAGTTTGAGGACGTTCGGTCCGCGACAAAAGATGGAGAGAAAACATCATCAAAACTGTTGTAGGATGTACGATCCGCAACATGTTAAAATACGGAGTTCGAAGAATTTGCTTCCAGGATAACGCAGCGTCCACATATTCGAGTTTATAAGATATTAAAATCGCTACTGTGAAGTTCGCAGGGTCATCTAGTTGCCTACATCTCTAGGCGCTTGCCAACCCTAGAGAAAACCTCTAAAAAAGCATCACAAAAGGTTCCAGAAAAGACCACAGAAGAGTAACTGAACCGTGGCGGAAAAGATCAGAAGAATAGACCACAATTTCTGAAACTGTTGCAAAAGGTCAGAGTGTGACAGGAATTTCAAGACTAACGATCACAGTCCAGAAAAGCGTTGCAGAAAGTTTCAAAAAAAAAAAAACGGCGGCGGGCCAATTTCACCCACTTTAGAGGGTGCGGCTCACCCATATTAAGTTGTCATCACCCATTTCAGAGGTTTCGTTCACCTACATCAAAGTCCTCTCACCCACTTCAGTAGATCTGTTCACCCACATTAACCTTCGACCACCCACGTCAAGGGTATCGTCCACCCCCGCTAGATGGTTGTCACCCATGTCAGGGTCGAGTTCACCCACTTCAAGACACGTCAACTACAAGTTACCCGATCAGCAACAACACGTCATCTGCCACGTCATCATCTTGGTCCAGTCAGCAACAACCACTCAGTAACCCGGTCTAGTCAGCGACTGCCATATCAACGAATTTGTCCAGCCAGTTAGTGCCACATCAGCAATGGTGTAGACATGTCACCGACGCCCGCATCATCAAGACACGTTAGCAGAATGTTTCATAAAAGTGTTCCACGTATGCACGCCACGTAAGCTCACTGCTGCCACGTCAGCAATGCAACTTCATCAGACATTTCAAATCAGTTAGGCCACGTCAGCAATCTACCACGTCAATAAATATCATTAAATCAAGATATCGCTGTGTCACCATCGACACTTGACAACCGCCAGTCAACGATATGCCACGCCGCCAGGATAGTCGCCAGTCACCGTGCAGATGACGTCAAGATACTGATCATCACACTTAACGTCGTCAAAGCCCTTATGACGTCGTTAGAGAAGCAGCCAATTACATCGTTCATAGGTGACGACGTCATAACGTCGTTGTCTGCACCATTAGGAGGTCAGCATGACGTCATCATCCCGACGTCATCGATGACGCCAAAGATATTGACGCAAGCTCGACGCCATCGGCGGCCGTCTCCTCCGCCACGCGGTCTTTTCTCGGCGATGATAACGACCAGGCCGAAGACTTTAGCCGACGGCCTACCCTGGCGGCTTCCCTGCCCGAAGAGTTCTCTACGGCCGGCTGGCAAGTCCATGTACTTCGCGGTTCACTTTACTACCGTAGTCCCTGGATTTTTCCACCCTACATATTTACAGTGAGGGATATTTACACCCCTTCGAGCCAAGCCAAGTTGGCTCAGTCAGCTGAGCTGTTAGCCGAGTCAAGCCTACGGCTCGTTGGATGTTCAGCCCTATGCTATAAGTCTTGCGGATAATTACGCCCCACAGTGGGCTTAAGCAAACTTTCTTCTTGGGGTTGGTCTTCAATTTTTCTTCCTTGATATCTTCTTCATCCCTCGTCCGAATTGGGTGATTTTTGGCTCGTTGTATTTCCAACATCATGAGGGTGGAATTTCAATTTTTGGAGAAAATTTAATCTTTAGAATTTAAAATGGCAACATCGAAAATGGTCGCATTCAATCACCAAAGGAATGCTACAGTCCAGTTGATCGAACTGTTTTAGTCCAGTTTCTCAACGACCGCTGCAGCGCAGTTGATCGCAACTGCTGCAGTCCAGCTTTCCTCACAACGGTTATAGTCCAGCTGATCACAACTGATTATTTCCAGTTCCACGACAACTATTTGCAGTACAATTTTGATTCAACTGGCATAACCACTATTATAGAGCCAAGATGCTCGAAACGTATTCTTCAGCATGACTTCGTATCTCACACAATAAACCTTTTAATATGGTGCGTATACAATTTAAATATTTTCGCATTTTTTTCTTCCAGTGAGACATCTACAATATGGCGAGCATTTTAGCATGCCAAGCATGTGGAGATGCACATATTTCAATTCTGCGCGCATCTGGAATAGCAGGATTGGCCCCCTGCGCTGATTACGGATAAAATACACTTTCAATTTCATTCCATGTGTGAGCAAGATGCAGCAAGGCTGTGCACCCTTGTGCGAGCATTGAGCAGCATGACAATAACTATCTTCTTGGGGCGAGTTGCATATCACTTCAACGTGGATGACCATCACTTGGGGAGAGATATGTAATACCTCACGGTCTAAAGTAACTCTTTTGGGGCAAGTTGTGTAACACTCCACACGCTTGGAGACGAGTTATGAAGCACTGTTGGAAATCGAAATAAAAGGTAACCCGAACTTCTTAATCCTCCAACGAGTTACATGATTAAAAGGGGGCGAGCATACACTCTAATATTTTGATGAAATTATACCAAACAGAAAGATTAATAACTGCTACAGTCTAGTTGATCGAACTAATGTAGTCGCTTCCTAAGCAATCACTGATTTCGGTTGGACGCAATCGATGCAATCAGATTTTTGCTCATCAATTCAGACTTCGTTGACATAACCGATGCGGTCTGGGTTTTATTTGTAATTGTTACACTCATGTTTATAAAATCGTTTTAGTCCATTCTCGCCATTGCTATCTAGCCGATCGAAGCTACTTCTGGTCCATCTATGTTTAGCTATTGCAGTCCAATTGATCGCAATGGCTGAAGTAACTTTGCTCGTCATCGCTGCAGCTCACTGATCGAAGCTATCGCAGTCCAGCTATGTTCAAGCTCTCGCAAGTCGACACTGAACGCACTGCTGCAAGCGTAACTTTGCTCGTCGCTATCAGTAGCTTCAACTGATCAAGCTTCTACAATCCAGCTATGTTCGCAGCTCTCGCAGATCCAATCGATCGCACTGGCCGCAGCTGTAACTTTGCTCGTCACTGTCGCAGCTCCACATGATCAAGCCGCTGCAGTCCAACTATGTTCACAGCCTCTGCAAGTATAACTAATCGTAGCCGCAGCAGTGGCTCGCTTGCTCAGCCAGCTGTAGTCCAGCTGATCGAAGCTGCTGCAATCCAGCATAGTCCGTCGCTCATGCAGTCCATCTGATCGCAACTTTACTCGAATTTTTTGCAGTTCAGCCAATCGCAGCTATTGCAGTCCAGTTTTGTTCATCACTACTGCAGAGCAGTTTTGTATGGATGTCGTAGTCCAGTTTACCGCGGGCATTGCGTTCTAGTCCCGCCGCAACTGTGCATTTCAGTTTAAGTCGTTGTTGTTAACCTGACCACATATAAAGACCGATGTCAGATCCAGTAGCACATCCTGCACTACTGGAGGTACAACGGCACCAAAAGACTATTACCATCCCAATTATTGAAGGATCTCACCAATGACTGTCGTCTTTTCATTCACAATTACCGCATCTCAGCCTGTAGTTGACAGCAGTTTAGTACCAACAGCTACCGCTGCCCAGTTTTATCAAAAATTACCGTCGGTCTGCAAATTCAAGTCTCGCTTACAGCAACAGTCAACATGGATTTAAGCTTAGTGACTGCAAAAATAGCTTAACTTTTCTAATAAAAGTTACCAGTATAAATTTACACAACTACGGCATCCCAGTTTCACGTCAACCACTGCAACCCGATTTTGATTCAGCTACTGCAACCCAGTATCGCATCAAAAGCTGCAGCTCATTTTCGACAAAACAACTATTTCGCATCGATCACTGCAATCTAGTTTCACCAGTAACTGTTCGAGTCATCTCTCGCCCGCAACCATTGCACTCCAATTGTATGCAGCTACTCATCTCAAGTATCACGCTTCCATTGCGGAGACAAGTTCAAATTTTCATCCAGTTTTTGTCTACAATAATGATTCGAGCTCGCTTGATGTAATTCGATCTTCCAATCACAATAACCTCACTTGGGGGCGTCTTGGTTGTGGTATCTACTATCAAGGAAGGAAAATTTCATTACGCTTCAACAACAGAAGTTCACTCTTGGGGGCGTCTTGATTACGATTACCGCAACCAAAGAAAGGAAGGATGCCATTCGCCTAAACAAACAATATCCACATTTGGGGACAAATTCTATCATTGATAAAGAGAAGCTGAACTTCTTAACCCCACAACAAGTTGGAGGTTAAGAGGGGGCGATGTTTGTACCATGAGTAAAAATGGCACATAATGGGCCAAATTGCTACTTGAATCACCTTTTGGCCCTCATCCAAGCCTGCCACCAGCCTGCCCACCAAGTAGCTACCAGCAAGTCCAGGGCTCCATGAAGTCAACGCAAGGTCTATGGTCAAAGTCAACCGTCAATTAACTGTCGAAGTCAAGTTTCCAGTCACGCTTCTAGGAATTCGGAAGGAGGCCAATGTCGGAGACCTACGCCGGTGGCTGATGTCGGCGGCTAATGCCACATTGCCAACCAGTCTCTATCCATGCTGTCAGCTGTGCTGCCAGACATCATCTATCCATACTGTCATCCCGTTATGCCAGTCAAGCAAGTCTTCCAACAGGGAAAATCAATACAAGGAGGCATGCAAGCATGCAGGGCAAGTCAATGGGCATGCAGGGAAGTTTCATGTAGACTTAATACATGGGGTGAGTTTCATGCAGTTTCATGCAGACTTAATGCAGGGCAGGGCATGGCCAGGAGGCATGCAGGGAAACTTAATACAGTTTATGACCAGGAGGCAATTAGGGGAAGATCCTAATTCACATTTGTATAAATAGAGGGAATTACAATCCCAAAAAGGAAGAGGAAAAACCCAGAGAAGATCAGAAAATCATTGTAATCCATATATCAATAAAATATATCTTGTTAGAGCATGGCTCAGTTGAACCCACCAAGCGTTGGTATGTCAAGTTTGGTTATCATATTTTAGTGAATAAAAACTCATGTTAAGAGTCTCTTGATTATGTACTAGAGTTAAACTTCGTATAGGTTATCTTGAAAGTATTAGGATATGAGACATTACAAGTATTGCGAAGACTAGAAGATGTGAAGAAGCAATGAGCTACAACGACAAAAATCATCCTTCCACTTGAGGTTAGTGATATTTGACTTGAATTGTTTCATTCCCTAACGTATATTTCAAGTCGTGCATATTGAAAACATAACTGCGAAGCATATTTGAACTCTAGATAGACATAGTATTAAGGAATACAATACGAGGTTTATTGCTTAACCATTACACTTTGTAGATAAGACATCGCCATAATCATTTTAATGCTATTGTGATTATGTATGTGTATGAGGTGAGGATTTCATCCTAGAGAACAATGTTTACATGTGTTCTAAGGAAGTAAGTTCATAAAATTGTTTGTGAACCGACAAGGAAATTTCCATGTGTTATTGGTTTTGTTATTCATTACATATCTTATGAACAACCAATATGTGTGACATGAAAGTATAACCGCTAACAACTTGTTGTGTTCTTGGTAGAACTGTTCACAAAGGCCTGACTTATGTATTGGTATAACTTTTATTAGTAAAACCAATCTTAAGTAATCACCTGTGGTATGATCGGATTTTGTATGTCTGACCTCGTAAAAGAAAGGGAACCGATCCATGTAAGGGAAAGGGAACCGATCCTAGTAAGGGGTGCAGTACATCAAAGGGAATCGATCCTTGTATGGGGTGCAACAAGGTTTATAGCAGAAAGGGGAACCGATCCTATGGACATGTGCAACACATATAAGTTAGATACCATATATATGAGTGGAACCGATCCTAGTACCTAGTCAACCGAACTTTTGGGAAGCTAGTGTGACTATGAACAATACTCACATAGAGGTAACTTGTTTTGGTAGAACCGTAAACCCATGATTGTGATTGAATTAATGTTGGTTTGATCAATCACATAGTTCTTTAAACTCAGATGAACCAATTCTAAACTTGTTTGGAAGTGTGGCAAATCAGTTTCAAGATTGCAAGTGTGAAAGAGAACTTATAAAGTTAAGATGTCAACAAACTTTGAACACGTGCTATGAATGTTTATTTCTATAATTGTTCAAAGATATTCCTTAACGGCTAAGGGAAGAGCATCCCAGGATAGAAACATAAGTAAGTTAAGAATCTTTTAATTAAGGTTATTAATTTCATTTTGTAGGGAAATTACTGAATTAGTAATGTGCATTTACTAATTATATTTTTCGAGAATTATGAATATCTTTGGATAGAGCATTTCCAGGAATTATGAAAATCAAATCTGTGCTTTTATGAATATCTTGAGAATATTTTCGGTTTTGGAAATTCCTTGGTGTCCAAACTTCCTTGTCTATAAATACACAAAGTTTGCCTTTCTAGCAAACTAATCCTTCGTAACAACAGATTTACTCTTTTGTTGTTGTTATTGGTGTAGCCGCCTATTCAGAGAGGAGAGTAACCTAATTAGGAGAAATATCTTACGGCCGCTCAATTTAAAGTCATCTTTGGGATTGAGAAGCTCTAACGCGACCCGTTGGTGGGAAACTAGATAATTGCGGTTTATCTTTGTTTTCGATTGATTTGATTGACTAACGGTGGTTGAAATCTGATTGCACATAGTTTGTTTATTCTTGAGAATCTTCTTCTCGATATAAGATTCACTCAAACTAGTTCATAGTTTCGACATGGATCTTTAGACATTGTTAGTTCTAAAGACGATCTTGTGATAATCCATTGTTACTGCACTGCTTCCGTGCATGATTGATCACAAGAGATTCAAGTGATTGTGTGCAGGTTTTTATTGAAGATTTAAGAATATTTGAAGACGAAGAAGATATTAAAGATCTGACATTAACCTTCGACCACCCACGTCAAGGGTATCGTCCACCCCCGCTAGATGGTTGTCACCCATGTCAGGGTCGAGTTCACCCACTTCAAGACACGTCAACTACAAGTTACCCGATCAGCAACAACACGTCATCTGCCACGTCATCATCTTGGTCCAGTCAGCAACAACCACTCAGTAACCCGGTCTAGTCAGCGACTGCCATATCAACGAATTTGTCCAGCCAGTTAGTGCCACATCAGCAATGGTGTAGACATGTCAGCTGACGTTCCGCATCATCAAGACACGTTAGCAGAATGTTTCATAAAAGTGTTCCACGTATGCACGCCACGTAAGCTCACTGCTGCCACGTCAGCAATGCAACTTCATCAGACATTTCAAATCAGTTAGGCCACGTCAGCAATCTACCACGTCAATAAATATCATTAAATCAACATCGCCAGGTCACCAAATCGGGACACTTCAAAGAATGCCAGTCAACGATATGCCACGTCGGCCAGATAGTCGCTACAATGTGCGTTGACGCCAAGATACAATCATCACACTTAACGCTGTCAAAGCCCTTATGACGCCGTTAGAGAAGCAGCCAATTACATCGTTCATAGGTGACGACGCCATAACGCCGTTAACCGCACCATTAGAGGTCGCGATGACGTCATCATCCCGACGTCATCGATGACGCCAGCATATTGACGCAAGCCTGACGTCATCAGCCGGTCGTCTCCTCTGGCCACGGTCTTTTTCTCCGGCGATGATAACGACCAGGCCGAAGACTTTAGCCGACGGCCTACCCTGGCGGCTTCCCTGCCCGAAGAGTTCTCTACGGCCGGCTGGCAAGTCCATGTACTTCGCGGTTCACTTTACTACCGTAGTCCCTGGATTTTTCCACCCTACATATTTACAGTGAGGGATATTTACACCCCTTCGAGCCAAGCCAAGTTGGCTCAGTCAGCTGAGCTGTTAGCCGAGTCAAGCCTACGGCTCGTTGGATGTTCAGCCCTATGCTATAAGTCTTGCGGATAATTACGCCCCACGGTGGGCTTAAGCAAACTTTCTTCTTCGGGTTGGTCTTCAATTTTTCTTCCTTGATATCTTCTTCATCCCTCGTCCGAATTGGGTGATTTTTGGCTCGTTGTATTTCCAACATCATGAGGGTGGAATTTCAATTTTTGGAGAAAATTTAATCTTTAGAATTTAAAATGGCAACATCGAAAATGGTCGCATTCAATCACCAAAGGAATGCTACTGATCGCTTGATCGAACTGACTTTTAGTCGATTTCTCAACGATCATTGCCATTCGCAGCTTTGATCGCAATCGCTGCAAATCCGCCTTTCCTCACAACCCAAGTTATAGTCCAAATGATCACAATCGATTATTTCGGTTCCACGACAACTATTTGCAAGACAATTTTGATTCAACTGGCATAACCACTATTATAGAGCCAAGATGCTCGAAACGTATTCTTCAGCATGACTTCGTATCTCACACAATAAACCTTTTAATATGGTGCGTATACAATTTAAATATTTTCGCATTTTTTTCTTCCAGTGAGACATCTACAATATGGCGAGCATTTTAGCATGCCAAGCATGTGGAGATGCACATATTTCAATTCTGCGCGCATCTGGAATAGCAGGATTGGCCCCCTGCGCTGACATGGATAAAATACACTTTCAATTTCATTCCATGTGTGAGCAAGATGCAAAGCAAGGGCGTGCACCCTTGTGCGAGCATTGAGCAGCATGACAATAACTATCTTCTTGGGGCGAGTTGCATATCACTTCAACGTGGATGACCATCACTTGGGGCGAGATATGTAATACCTCACGGTCTAAAGTAACTCTTTTGGGGCAAGTTGTGTAACACTCCACACGCTTGGAGACGAGTTATGAAGCACTGTTGGAAATCGAAATAAAAGGTAACCCGAACTTCTTAATCCTCCAACGAGTTACATGATTAAAAGGGGCGAGCATACACTCTAATATTTTGATGAAATTATACCAAACAGAAAGATTAATAATCACATAGATCTAGTTGATCGAATCGATGTAGTCCATTCCTAAGCAATCACAGATTTGGCTGGGACGCAATCGATGCAATCCAGTTTTGCTCATCAATTGCATCGATTGGGACGAATCGATGCGATGCAGTTTTATTTGTAATTGTTACACTCATGTTTATAAAACTGTTTTAGTCCAGTTCCTCAAGAACATTGCGTAGTCTAGCTGATCGGTTACTTCAGTCCATCTATGTTTGCAACATTGCGGTCAAGTGATGGCGGCTGCCTGATGTAACTTTGCTCGTCCTGTCATAGATTACCGATCGGTTACTCGCAGTCCCTATGTTCAAGCTCCCGCAGTCCAGTGCCAACGCACTGGCCGCATCGCAACTTTGCTCGCCATCGCGCAGTTCAGCTGATCGAAGCTTCTACAATCCGGCTATGTTCGCGACTCCGCGATCCGGTGACGCCAGCCTGCCGCGGTGTAACTCTTTGCTCGCCGGGTCGCGATCCGGTGATAAATTAGATCAAGCTGCGGTCCAACTATGTTCGCAGCTCCCGTAGTCTGACTAATCGTAATGCAGTGCCGATGCACCGCTTCGTCGGGCCAGTAGTCCGGTGATCGGGTAATCCAATCAAGCGTAGTCCGTCGCTCATCGCAAATCCATCCGATCGCAACTTTACTCGAATTTTTGCGGTAACATTGGATGACATTTTGATCCAGTTTTGTTCATCACTACTGCAGAGCAGTTTTGTATGGATGTCGTAGTCCAGTTTACCGCGGGCATTGCGTTCTAGTCCCACCGCAACTGTGCATTTCAGTTTAAGTCGTTGTTGTTAACCTGACCACATATAAAGACCGATGTCAGATCCAGTAGCACATCCCAGACCATTGGAGGTACAACGGCACCAAAAGACTATTACCATCCCAATTATTGAAGGATCTCACCAATGACTGTCGTCTTTTCATTCAAAATTACCGCATCTCAGCCTGTAGTTGACAGCAGTTTAGTACCAACAACTCACGCGCCAGCTTTATCAAAATTACCGTGGTCTGCAAATTCAAGTCTGAAGCTTAAAGAATATCAACATGGATTTAAGCTTAGTGACTGCAAAAATAGCTTAACTTTTCTAATAAAAGTTACCAGTATAAATTTACACAACTACGGCATCCCAGTTTCACGTCAACCACTGCAACCCGATTTTGATTAAATTTCATCGCAACCCAAAGATCGCATCAAAAGTCTGCGGCTCATTTTCGACAAAACAACTATTTCGCATCGATCACTACAATCTAGTTTCACCAGTAACTGTTCGAGTCATCTCTCGCCCGCAACCATTGCACTCCAATTGTATGCAGCTACTCATCTCAAGTATCACGCTTCCATTGCAGACAAGTTCAGCCTTCATCCAGTTTTTGTCTACAATAATGATTCGAGCTAAGCTTGTCTGTAATTCGATCTTCCAATCACAATAACCTCACTTGGGGGCGTCTTGGTTGTGGTATCTACTATCAAGGAAGGAAAATTTCATTACGCTTCAACAACAGAAGTTCACTCTTGGGGGCGTCTTGATTACGATTACCGCAAACAGCAAAGGAAGGATGCCATTCGCCTAAACAAACAATATCCACATTTGGGGACAAATTCTATCATTGATAAAGAGAAGCTGAACTTCTTAACCCCACAACAAGTTGGAGGTTAAGAGGGGGCGATGTTTGTACCATGAGTAAAAATGGCACATAATGGGCCAAATTGCTACTTGAATCACCTTTTGGCCCTCATCCAAGCCTGCCACCAGCCTGCCCACTAAAGTAGCTACTAGCAAGTCCATGGCTCCATGAAGTCAACGCAAGGTCTATGGTCAAAGTCAACCGTCAATTAACTGTCGAAGTCAAGTTTCCAGTCACGCTTCTAGGAATTCGGAAGGAGGCCAATGTTGAGACCTACGCCGGTGGCCGATGTCGGCGGCTAATGCCGCATTGCCAACCGATCTCTATCCATGCTGTCAGCTGTGCTGCCAGACATCATCTATCCATACTGTCATCCGTTATGCCAGTCAAGCAAGTCTTCCAACATGGAAAATCAATACAAGGAGGCATGCAAGCATGCAGGGCAAGTCAATGGGCATGCAGGGTAGTTTCATGTAGACTTAATACATGGGGTGAGTTTCATGCAGTTTCATGCAGACTTAATGCGGGCGTGGCATGGCCAGGAGGCATGCAGGGAAACTTAATACAGTTTATGACCAGGAGGCAATTAGGGAAGATCCTAATTCACATTTGTATAAATAGAGGGAATTACAATCCCAAAAAGGAAGAGGAAAAACCCAGAGAAGATCAGAAAATCATTGTAATCCATATATCAATAAAATATATCTTGTTAGAGCATGGCTCAGTTGAACCCACCAAGCGTTGGTATGTCAAGTTTGGTTATCATATTTTAGTGAATAAAAACTCATGTTAAGAGTCTCTTGATTATGTACTAGAGTTAAACTTCGTATAGGTTATCTTGAAAGTATTAGGATATGAGACATTACAAGTATTGCGAAGACTAGAAGATGTGAAGAAGCAATGAGCTACAACGACAAAAATCATCCTTCCACTTGAGGTTAGTGATATTTGACTTGAATTGTTTCATTCCTAACGTATATTTCAACTCGTGCATATTGAAAACATAATAAAGCTGAAGCATATTTGAACTCTAGATAGACATAGTATTAAGGAATACAATACGAGGTTTATTGCTTAACCATTACACTTTGTAGATAAGACATCGCCATAATCATTTTAATGCTATTGTGATTATGTATGTGTATGAGGTGAGGATTTCATCCTAGAGAACAATGTTTACATGTGTTCTAAGGAAGTAAGTTCATAAAATTGTTTGTGAACCGACAAGGAAATTTCCAGGTGTTATTGGTTTTGTTATTCATTACATATCTTATGAACAACCAATATGTGTGACAGAGTATAACCGCTAACAACTTGTTGTGTTCTTGGTAGAACTGTTCACAAAGGCCTGACTTATGTATTGGTATAACTTTTATTAGTAAAACCAATCTTAAGTAATCACCTGTGGTATGATCGGATTTTGTATGTCTGACCTCGTAAAAGAAAGGGAACCGATCCATGTAAGGGAAAGGGAACCGATCCTAGTAAGGGAAAGGGAACCGATCCTAGTATGGGGTGCAACAAGGTTTATAGCAGAAAGGGGAACCGATCCTATGGACATGTGCAACACATATAAGTTAGATACCATATATGAGTGGAACCGATCCTAGTACCTAGTCAACCGAACTTTTGGGAAGCTAGTGTGACTATGAACAATACTCACATAGAGGTAACTTGTTTTGGTAGAACCAGTAAACCCATGATTGTGATTGAATTAATGTTGGTTTGATCAATCACATAGTTCTTTAAACTCGAGATGAACCAATTCTAAACTTGTTTGGAAGTGTGGCAAATCGATTTCAAGATTGCAAGTGTGAAAGAGAACTTATAAAGTTAAGATGTCAACAAACTTTGAACACGTGCTATGAATGTTTATTTCTATAATTGTTCAAAGATATTCCTTAACGGCTAAGGGAAGAGCATCCCAGGATAGAAACATAAGTAAGTTAAGAATCTTTTAATTAAGGTTATTAATTTCATTTTGTAGGGAAATTACTGAATTAGTAATGTGCATTTACTAATTATATTTTTCGAGAATTATGAATATCTTTGGATAGAGCATTTCCAGGAATTATGAAAATCAAATCTGTGCTTTTATGAATATCTTGAGAATATTTTCGGTTTTGGAAATTCCTTGGTGTCCAAACTTCCTTGTCTATAAATACACAAAGTTTGCCTTTCTAGCAAACTAATCCTTCGTAAACATGATTTACTCTTTTGTTGTTATTCTTCAGTGTAGCCGCCTATTCAGAGAGGAGAGTAACCTAATTAGGAGAAATATCTTACGGCCGCTCAATTTAAAGTCATCTTTGGGATTGAGAAGCTCTAACGCGACCCGTTGGTGGGAAACTAGATAATTGCGGTTTATCTTTGTTTTGATTGATTTGATTGACTAACGGTGGTTGAAATCGATTGCACCTAGTTTGTTTATTCTTGAGAATCTTCTTCCGATATAAGATTCACTCAAACTAGTTCATTGTTTCGACATGGATCTTTAGACTGTTGTTAGTTCTAAAGACGATCTTGTGATAATCCATTGTTAACAGACTCCGTTCTGTGCATGATTGATCACAAGAGATTCAAGTGATTGTGTGCAGGTTTTTATTGAAGATTTAAGAATATTTGAAGATGAAGAAGATATTGAAGATCTGACTTGGGTTTTATAATCTTTGGTGTGCACATACTTATTTCGGTAAAAGATGATCCAATTAATAATCGGTTTATCTTTGTGATAGATTGGATTGATTAATTGAGTAGACCGACATCAATATGTTTCCTTGTGATTAAAGGTATTGATTGGCTTAATCTTAAACGATTACCTTTGGGTGATTGAACATGCGATAGATCTAAGGACCCGACGAAGGAGTTTATGTTAAGATAAACAGAAGATCCTTTGTTCGACTCATATCACTTGGTTGAATAAAGTTGATACCGAACAGATTTGTTGTTCCTTTACTGTTTGGAATACGAACCAAAGGAATTGTTCCAAGTACGTGACTTACTCACAAGTCGGAGGCATGGGAATACAGACGGAACTAAGTGAACTATAGGGTTAGTTACTTGGTCTCAACTATACGAAGTTAGGTGTAATTTTGTGCAGCGGCTTAATCCTGAGAGTATTCAATTCTGGACAAGGTCCCGGGGTTTTTATGCATTTGCGGTTTCCTCGTTACAAAATCTTGCTGTGTCATTTACTTTTATTTTCCGCATTACAATTGTTTTATTATAATTAAAGTAAATCACACAAACGTTAATTCCTATTTACTTGATAAGAAATCCTATTGTGTTTGGTTAAGTCAGAACCTTTGTATCAAGTAAACATACTTCGTTGTTGTATTGTCTCGATCTCGTATCCATAGACGATCACACGAAGTGTGAACCGATTAGTTGTATTGTCTCGACTCAGTCCATAGACAATCACTTTCGGAGAAAGGACTTATAGGTAGGAAAAGTTTTAGCTTGAGTTATATTTGGGTACCCTCGCCATTTCATTTCTCCCTAAGGGTATTGGTCCGTGGATGTGGTCAACATTTGCCGAACCACGTAATATTCGTGTCTCTGATATACCTGTTTGTTTAATGTTTTTAATCCTGTTTTCCTCATCATCACCAGTGCCTGGAAATATTTCTGGGTACAAACAGTACTACTACATAAATTCTCTCTCCTTTTGCATAGATGACTCCATCATCTTAGCCAATATCGAAGAACGATCCCATCACAGATCTGCTTAGTCAGGCGCCCACATGCCTTATCATTATTCGTCTCTTCTTTGATTCGAGGCAACTCTGCCTCAATCGTGGTCAGTGCCGCAACATATTCTGCCACCAACTTTCTGCTCAACGCATTTGGCACAGAATTAAGCCTTCCTAGCTTATGCTCGAACTTGTAATCGAACTCTCTCAAAAAGTCAATCCACGTTGCTTGTTTTGGCGAAAGTTTCTTTTGGCTGTAAAAGTACATAATGCCCACATTATCCATCCTAATGATGAAATAAGTGCCCAACAGATAATGGAGTCATATTCTTAGACAATGTATCACTACCAACATCTCTTTCTCATGCACAGTGTATCTTCCTTCAACATCATTAATATTACGACTCTCATAAGCTACCGGATGGTCATGCCCTCATGCACCAAGACTCCCCATGGAGCCCTGTCTGAAGCATCAATGTGCACTTCAAATAATGGTATATCAAAGCTAGGCAAGTGAAGAACTGGTTCTATCGAGACCGCTTCATTTAATGCACCAAATGACCGCTGACACTCGTCAGTCCATGCCCATGATTTTTCCTTCCTCAACAAATTAGTCAAATGGATACTTTCTTCGAATAGCCAACTATAAAGCACCGGTAATAGTTACCCAAACCCAAGAAAGTACGAATATATCTCTCCTAGCTTCTTTGACTCAGGCCAATCCATAATGACCTCTACCTTTTTCTTGTCCATATGCACACACCCTTGCGATATCACATGGCCAAGGAAAGTAATTGTGGTCTGGGCAAACTCACACTTTTCCTTCTTCACATACAAAATTACATCTTTATTTTTTGCAAACACTTTACGAAGATGCATCGCATGCTCTTCCAAAGTCTCACTGTAAATAACTATGTCGTCCAAATATACTACTACAAAGCGGTTAATGTACTCAGCGAACACATCATTCATCAGGTTGCAAAATATTTCATAAGCACTCGTCAACCCGAATGGCATTACACGGTACTCATATGATCCATACCCGGTTAATTACCATTCCAGTCTTTGGTTCATCTCCTTATGTTATGCGCACTTGGTAATAACCTGAGCGAAAATCCAACTTGGTGAAAAAATTGGCCTTTGCTAATCTATCAAACAAGTCTTCCACTAGAGGAATTAGGTACTTGTTCACAATTTGCTTATTCAAAGTCCTATAGTCTACACACATATGAAGAGAGCCATCTTGCTTCTTTTGGAACAGAACAAGAGAACCGAATGGAGCTTTAGACGGTTGTATATAGCTTGCCTCCAGCAGTTCAGAAATTTTCTTATGCATCTCCTAAAGTTCTAGCGGTGACATACAATATGGTGCTTGCGCAGGCGGCCTCTCCCTTGGCGCCAACTCAATCATATGATCGATCCTACGCCACGGTGGTAAAATCTTAGGCAAATCTGCAGGCATCGTGTCTGCAAACTCTTCTAAGACCTCAGTTATTCCATCCTCAACTTACCTTTCTTGGTTTGATCTCAACCAACACGCCTAGGAAAGTATCCAAGCCTTGGCGCATACCTTCTTTCACCTGAATCGCAGACAAACATGGCTTAAGTGTCTTGTCTGGTTCACTTTGCCTCACCATAGAGACAAAACATGGGTATTGAGGGTGCTTCAATGAGTTAATGACGACGCCTTCGTCGCGCAAATGAAATACATGCCCAATATCAAGTTATAATCATCCATGACAATCACTAGAAAATCTAGTTTTCCTTTCCATTCTCCAACTTGAACATTTGCATTGCAAACTTTCCGTCGACAGGTTTGTGGTTCTGCGTTAACAGCTTTGATGGTGCTAGCCACGCTACTAACTGTTAAGTTCATTTCCAAGCCAACGTCTGGATGAATAAAGGACTTGGTAGCACCGATATCAACCATCGCTAATACCCACTCTCCATTAATGTTCACATCAATGTACATCAGTCCAGAAGACATTTTCTTTTTGGAGTGTGCTTTGCTCCCTAGCAAACAAATGATGTTGCGATGTTGGCCCATGCCAATATCATGGTGAGCCTTCCAAGCATCGTGTTGTTTTTCATCAGCATGTGCAGCGTCTCCGATGACCTTAATGTAGTTCTGATATGTAGAACATCTCATTTTGAAAAAGCGGGGGTCTAAAGACCTCACCCAATATTTCGCTTAGAAATATGTATGGACTAACTCCAATATACTTACAAGAGAATCAACTAGACAGTTAGACTCAATCTTAAGAAAATTATATCAAAGAGTTATATCTCAATCTCTCAATTCAATTCGAAATCAAATAAATAATAATTTGCGAGCCCGATTGAATATAAGAGACATAACTTGCACGGTACCAAAGACCAATGTTCAAGGATCAATTAATTTCAATCAACAACCAAAGGTTGGATTTACCAATTGATCGATTCAACGCACAACCTATGATATTTCAATTATACAACAAAATATAATGCAAAAAAGAAATAACACAGACACCAGAATTTTGTTAACGAGAGGAAACCGCAAATGTAGAAAAACCCAGGAACCTAGTCCAGATTTGAACACCACACTGTATTAAGCCACTACAGATACTAGCCTACTACAAAGCTAACTTCGGTCTGAAATATAGTTGAACCCTAATCAATCTCATACTGATTTAAGGTACAGTCGTGCTCCTCACGTCTCTGATCCCATCAGGATACCAGGAACTTGATTCTCTTAGTTGATCTCACCCACAACTAAGAGTTTCTACGACCCAAAGTCGAAGACTTGATAAAAAAATTTGTATCACACAGAAAAGTCTATTGAATAGATAAATCTGTCTCCCACAGATATACTTACGAGTTTTTGTTCGTCTTTTGATTAATCAAGGTGAACAGGAACCAATTGATAACCCAGACTTATATTCCCGAAGAACAACCTAGAATTATCAATCACCTCACAATAATCTTAATCGATTAACGAAACAAGATATTTTGGAATAACAAACTATGAGACGAAGATGTTTGTGACTACTTTTTTATCTTTCCTATTGGAGATATAAATCTCAAGAAAATCTTACGATTGTACTCAAACACAATAGAAACAACAAGATCAGATCATGCAACCACAGATAAAATAGTTGGGTATGGCTTCACAATCCCAATGAAGTCTTTAAGTCGTTAACCTACAGGGTTTCGTGAAAAACCTAAGGTTAAAGGAGAATAAACTCTAGCTTATACAGCTAGTATCATACAGGAGGTGTGGGGATTAAGTTTCCCAGTTGCTAGAGTTCTCCTTTATATAGTCTTCAAATCAGGGTTTGCAATCTAAGTTACCTTGGTAACAAAGCATTCAATATTCACCGTTAGATTAATTAGATTCAAGATAATATATTTCAACCGTTAGATCGAACTTAGCTTGTTATACACAAATGGAATGTAACTTCATTTAGGTTTGAGTAACCATACTTAAACGTGTACACTTAGTCGGTTCAACACTGGTTAACCAATGTTTAGCCATATGAGCACTTTCATATCAACCTTATTCATCTTCACCATAACTAGTTCAAATGACTCAAATGAACTAGTTAGAGAGTTGTTCAATTGCTTAGATCTTATAGAAGTATACAAGACACAATCAAAGCAAAATCGGTTTTGATTCGCTCGAATCGATTCATGAACATTATAGCCACGGTTTGCAAAGATTACATTCCTTATTATATAAATGTTTTAGTTCATGAACAAACCGATTTTAGAAAGTAACCTACCTAAGTATTCAAACGTGTATGCATACTTAAGTAACCGGATTGAGTTTGTTTTCTACATTCAAACTCTAGCAGAAATTTAAGGGTGCGAACTTAGCGCCAGTATGCGTACACGGATTTCCAACAACCGCCAGTATGCATACGGGTACGTATACTTTGGGTTCCCGATTTTGGACTTTTACACAAATGTGAGAACACACTATGTTTATATCCAAAGATGATTACATGTTATAAACTCTCATTTCAATCATTCAAACTTTCTTAGAGGATGTTAAATAGTTGTCATTCACGAACTATTTTCATCAAAGCGATTTTCAAGTTATTGAAATAATCAACATGACTTTCGTCATGATTAAAGATGAACTTGGCTAAAGCGAAATCTTACCAAAACATATTTCGAGAAATAGATAAGCGAGATAAACTCGGCTCGAAATAGCAAATGTGTATAATTGAAGTCTATATAGTAGTACAACTTTTGTCTCAAATAGGAGATAAAGTAGATAGACTTTTGAGTGATAGATAAGTTCAAGTCTCCACATACCTTTTATTGATGAAGTTCTACAAGTTCCCTTGAGTAGTTTTTCGTCTTCAATCGATGAACGTCGTGGATTCTAAGGCTCAACTAAACTTACTATCTTAATTTGAGACTTAGTTATAAGTAGACTAGAAATCAAGATTTATAGTTTTGGCAACTAAACTTGACAAACAAGCTTGAGATAACAATTCTTGCGAGTTCAACCGAGAAGTGCTTTAACACGTTTCACCCACATCAAGTTGTTCCGATGAAATCCTTCTTGTTTGATTATTGCTTGTAGATTCTTGGATATAAGGTTCACATACCTTTAATGCTAACCTTTGGCCTGATCTTCGCCCCATCATTTATATGCCTTGTCTTCTCTGTGTAGATCCTTCACTTCAAATAAAATTCACGACCAACTTCAAGAACATCAACTGACTCAATCAACCTTCTATATTCCAACATGAACAGAGAGACCCTTAACCAGGGATATGATACCCGAATTGTCACAGGTTCGCACAACCCAAATGCAATAGCCAACCTTGAAAATGACACTATGCTCCATAGCACAGTTCAGCCAACTTGCACTTAGCTAATTTTTTCACTTCTTGGCCAAAACTCTATTCAGCCCATACTAAACAGAGTTATACGCACAAATCTTTCAATACCTCAAATCAATATAACTTAGGTTTAATCTTGATGGATAAAACCGTAAGACAAAGCAAGGGTCAAATACACCAACAAAACTTAGGTTAAATATTGGTCGAACCCTTATTATTACTGCACACTTAGGGTTAAACAACTCTTCTTGTAACAGACACCCAACCCATCACAAAATCAGGATTATATAGCCTTATAAAGATATAGAAAAGTAACTGACTAACAGTTACAGATTTACTTTACAGAAGGAAGTTGGTCAACCGTGCCAACTTGCCCAACTCTTATCCTAAATCCAACCAAACAGTTCCTAGACTTAGAAATATATAAAGCAAATATTCCTCCATGTAACCAACTCATAACCGTTAAGGCCATGTGCCTTGCACATGCCATCTAGCCTTGTTGCACAATGATTGCATTCACCAGCCAAAGTCTCGCAATCATTGTTGAACATCATTCCCTCAATGATGCAAGTTTGCTGATGCAAGTCTTTCTTGCATGGATGCATGCCACATGCATATAGGTTATATCCCAAACTCATTTGGCATCTCTTGATGCTAATCTCGCATCATTGGCCATGTCCAAACCCTGTTTGGCACATGCCTTTTCCTAACTGTAACTCTGAATGCGCCATCGCATTTCTGGTCTATGCCATGTTTCCAATAATGCACAACTGTTGCACATTATTTCTAGGCCACTTGACTAGCCGGTCATAGACCTCCCCCACCAGCTGAACTCGACGCCCTCGTCGATTCTTTTCGCTGTAAGTAAGCCTGAATTTGTTCTTAAAATTGCCACAATGTAGTATCCTTCTCCCAAGAAGCTTCAGAGTCTGGTAAACCATGCCACTTTACCAAATAATTAGTTTTCCTATTCTTCTTGCTTTGCCCCTCAACTCGATCATTATAGCTTCAACTTGCTCGTCGAATTGTGATCTGATTACTGGCGGTGCACGCTTCGCTTGTTGTCTCGAAGTGTCCAGCAAATCAGGATGATACTTTTTTAAGTAGGTGTTAGTGCCAAACCACATTAATCGCTTATTTTCTTTATTTTTATATGTTTCATTTTGATTTCGTTTTCTCTAATCGATGATCCATCTCGATGATACCCATAAATTATTATGGATTGCTCAAATATTTTTTCTGCTGAAATTTGTAGTCTCCTGGCAAGAGATCATAATTTTTCACCACACTAAGCAATAAATTTTTTAGTTTATTAAAAGATAAAATAGAAGAATAATTTTTTTCGTTTTGCGTGACATGATTTTATTTTAGGTTATGAATAATATGACTAAAGTCTTTATTATCATATTTCTCTTCGATGAATTTTCATGAATTCAAATGCATTTTTTTCTTACAATCAATAAAATCATGTTCATCTGTACACTCCATTATAGTAAGATGGAATCAATTTCCCTATCTTCAACTCTTAGTTTAGGTTTATGTCTCTGTTAATATATGTCTCGGTGGTTTAGATGGCTAGTATGCCTAGAATGTAACTCGTGCGTGTATGATATATCGGAAAAAAACATCTAGCTAGTTAGTGAATAGAATAGACATGGGATCGCTAAGTCTAGCTCATGTGAGACCATGGAATTTATAACACAAGCGATGCATAAGTACAAAAACAAAAAGTATTAGTATGAGAATTCACTTTCTGAAATGGAAAATTTAACATGAAATTTTGTTGGAAGAATATTTTGGGCTATCTAGTTCTTGTTATTGAGTCTCACTGAGAAAATTCAATCTTTCAACATATGATTTTTATCTGGAAACAATCCTAGGTTCCTTGCGGCCCTGCATAACTGAGTAAAATGTGACAAAATTAAGTCGAATGCTTTTGGTATATTCATGAAATTTATTAAACTACTAAGGGGCTATTACAATTGAGTATATAATACCACAAGATTCAACAATATTCAAATGCTTTATCTGTGATATTTTTTTTAAGCAATTATGTGTGATATTAATGCATAACTAGTGAGTGAACTAAATAAAAAAAAAGTTAACAGTATCTCATGGCCCTTATATTTTAGTTAGCTTTTACATCCAAGACGCCCCCTTATATAAATTAGTCCTCAATTGTCACATCTTAGCTAGGTCGCTTCAAATTCAGAGATTTAGGATTTTAATTGCTAGCTCTATCAATTTTCTATTTGAGATATGATAAATCTGAAGAATTGAGACGGAGGAGGAAATTGAGTTGGATAAATGGAATAATAAATATTAGGATTAAGATATTTAAACCATTGTTTCCTACATAAACAACTGACATCAAAAGGAGAGCAACTTGCTGAGATGTTTTAACAATTCATTTGCTCATTCCACTTGCACTGTGTTAGGTTTTAAAAACAACCCACTCCGAGGGTAATTGTCGCAAGATTGAGAATGACCGAAAAAGACTTTAAGAAAAACACTTGTGAACACATGTACATGAGTTTAATTTTTCAGCCGATATAATGACTAACTGAGATACAATACAATGGAACTTATTAAGCTCCAAATAATAATATAATGTAAATAGTTAAGTTTTAGATGTTGCCTTGTGCTTTGTCTATCAATTCTTTGCAACTAATTTTTGAAGTGAATAAATTTATAATTAAAAATGAGGAAGTGAAAAACAAAACTATATTTTTACTCTTTTTTTTTGTGATATGTTGTCATACTATCATGGAGGAATAATTTCCCCAAAATGATTATCATACTATCATGGAGGAATAATTTCCCCAAAATGATTATCAGACAACATAAATGACTCTGCGATATCTACTGCAGTAACTATGCTACTTTCATAGTTTATCTAACAACATAACCTGACTTAAAAAGTTTGGCATCTCTTCTTTCAAAGAATCGAAAAGCCGAAGATTTCCTAGCATTCATGACAAAAGTGTCTGCAACTTGATTTCATGACCTCTTGACACATTTAAAACCCCAAAAGTTGTTACAAGCCTTTAGTATCTTCACTTCCTCCTTAACGATTCCTTGAAACTAGACATCACATGATTCTTTTTTTTTTTTACGAGAAAAGAGGTAATCCTCTCAATTTCACTAATATTAAAAGATTGTATACATCATGTTTAGATACATCATTTTGAAAAACATAATAAAATACAGATTTTTTGTATCACAATAATAAGCAAATTGTAATACAAACGTATTAAATACATGAATTTCAAAAAGGAAATTGATGATACATGAGGGATGGCCTTTGAATTAGAATTCTGCCATTTTGATTTGAAGAATTTATCTTCTTCTTCACTGTCTTCTTCATTAAGATGTTGTCCAAAAAGGGAGTAATAAGCACAAAACATCATTATCACAATCAAATCTGGTAGCCATTGATCTTCTTCATGAAACTGTAGATATACGTCAAACCGGAAGAAATTGTCCTTGATGTATTTGAAACAATTGTTGTAACAATCGGTGGAAACGCCTATAAGGATATGAAAAACATCCGATGGATTTAAGAGAACCATTAGAGAGATAATGAAATTGAAACTGGGAAAACCCATAAATCGCATACAATGGCGATATTTTTATTTAATTAAAATACTAATAATATATCTATTTGGAAAATCTTAATAATATAATTCAGATAATATCCAACATATTTGGATTCCAATATTTGAGAATTCAAAGATTTAGGAAGATTTGTTGGAGAGAGATTTTTTTGGGAAAAACGGTTATGGATTTAGAGCATCTCCAACAGTGGGTGCTAAAAATCCTATGTGGAACTTTTATTTAGATCCTTATTTATGGGGTCATATGTATGTGGCAAAAATAATAATGCTTTGCTCATGAACCATCTCCAATAGTATGTGGTCTTATTTTTAAAATTTTTTGTTTTGGATAATGATAAAATTGATTCCCTCTTTCCTATTGGTTCATAACAATTTATTTAAAAATTAAAAAATTAAAAAATAGTTAAAATGATGATGTGGAGGTCATTCCCAAGGTCTAAATAAGACCTTCTCCAAGACCTTCATATTTATTTTAACACCCTTCCTATTTTCTATGACCCACTGTTGGAGATGAATTTAATGTAAATGAGGGTCTAAAATCCTATGTGTCATGAAAAAATAAAACCTCCACCCTCTGTTGGAGATACTCTTAGGTGAGAGAGGTGACCAACATCACATGATTCACATCCATATATCACAAGACATCCCTTAAAACATTTAGGCCACGAGGTAATATTGTATAGGTCATAGACTCATAGGATAAATTTTGGAACCCACTTGAATCGGTTCATTCTCAAAATCCAATTCATTTCATCTTTCCTCTTTCTTTCCACAGCCAAAACTCACAATTTCTCAAACCCTAGAATCTCTATACTAAAATCTTCGTTTGTTCAACCAGAAGGGGATTTTGATGGAGTATTTCAACAATCTCCCGTTGGAAATCAAAATAGAAATTATATTCATCATCCATCATTCTACCATCATTCTAGAAGATGCATTTACATCATCTCAATCATGATGGCAAGTTGGGTTTCTTTTCCACGACTTGCTTTGGTTGGAAAAAACAAATTTTTTGGTATTTTGAATATAATGAGGAGAATCATGAATCAGAAAGACCCAGAGAATTAGAAGGATTAATTTGAATCCTCCGTTTCGGGGGCAAGCTAGTTTTCTTAGTTCGTGTAATGGTTTGATTTGTCTTTCTCGATTATATTTAGTAGAATTTACTTATATCTTTAACACCATCACTAGAGAGTATATTAGGATGGATCATGGGGTGAGTGGATTTGGTTATGTAGCTTCAACTGATGAGTACAAAATTGTAAGAATAAGGTATGATAATCAAAATCAATTTAGAGAAGTTAATGTATACACTTTAGGGAGGCCTTGGATGGAGAAATGTTGGAAAGTTCAATGTTGGATCCAAAGATGAAAGTGTATCTGTCGATGGAAGTCTTTATTAGCTGGAATTTCAATTGAAAATGATCGTGACCTTTGATTTGGCGGAGGAAAAGTTTGGCGAGCATATTTCACCTCCTTTGCCACCAGATAATAATTTTGATGGTTGTTATCTTCTAGGGGTTTTGGATGGGTGTTTGTCTTTTGCTATTCATGTACGTGTTGACGGAGATTTACTTTGGGACGTGTGGCTATTGAAGAAGAAGAAGAATGATAACTATGACATTGAAGAGCGAGAGGAACATCAGTCAATGGGTTGGAGTAAACAGTTTAGGATTTCTGGTAGCAGGTTTGTCGCCGTTACGAAGAGTTACTATGTTTTAACTTTCCGCGATAAGTATATCGACATTCATGACCGAGAAACTTCAACTTCAAAGAGGATTGTTGATTTTACAGAACAATTTGGTGGAGTAATACCTCACAAGAACACCTTAATTTCGCTGAAAGAATTAGGGGAAGAAGATACGAAGATAATGAAGTCGGTTGAAATTGAGGAGACACGAAGCCATGATCAGCCTTTCAACCAGCTATAGGAGGATGAGACCCTGGATACGTACTTATAAACTGGTAATCTTCACTGAGCTTTGTAGATACCCCAAAATCATGAGAAGGTATAAAAGTAATTATACCCATGAGATTAGTCATTAGTGTGCTGATAGAGCATAAAACGCTGAAATTACACGTCATTGTAAAGGATTTGGACCAGTTAAAGAGGTTTGGTCAAATGGTCAATCTGCCTTGAGAAACAAGGATGTCTTTTTTGTAATTAGTTATATCTCAAAGGAACATCTCAATCAGAGGGGAGAGAAAAGATGCTATAAATACAAGAAGCTGAGGTACAAAGAAGGAGAGGCTAGGGTTTGGATCTGGATACTATTTCCTAGAGGAGAGCTGATACCCTTTCTAATTTCTATGGTTTTACATTTGGCGACTTCACCGGCCTCTCCTTACAGGATTAGGACACAGATCCCACCACCTTGTTTCATCGATCACCACCTTCCAATCCTTGCTCGACCACCACTACCGAAACAAATACCGAGCTGTCTAAAGAAAGATGGCAGTAGAGAGAAAATCCAAAACAAACCGATATAGAATCAAATCTCCCAGATCTGAAAGGAACTCTCATCAATCAACATTCTAACATATCTGCTCTAGAATCTCGAAATATCAGGATAGTTTTGAAGAAAAACCTCACTGGCGTACAAACGACGCTTTCCTTAAGAACAGCTTTGTGTCGGTGACGAAAAATTCTCATCAGCAGCAGCTGACTCTAAGAGATTCATGAACAAAAAGCGATAAAAGATAAGTATCTCACTCCTAATACTCTTTATTTTGATCGCAATCTTCAAGTTTTCAACAAGAAACGACTTAAAGAAATCTAGGGTTTGTAAATAAAAACCTAAAAATCTGTTTTCCATCTTGATAATTTGATTCATTTATTAATTAGATTAAAGATTTATAATCTATTCATCTTGATCTATCTTCTAAGAGAAAAATCTCACAAAAATTTCAGAAAATTTTTCATGAGTTCTTGATGAAATCTTGATCAAACTTTTGATTTATTATCTTGATTAAAAATCGATCTCTAGATTTGTAGTCAGCATCTTTGGGTCTACATTACCCATATAGTCGATTTCATTTTCATGAAATTTCATTTTTTGATCTAATATTTAACTTATGACTGTTCTTATGAAGTTTAATGATTTTAAATCAGAGTATTTTGAGTTGTTTAATGAAGTTACAGTGAGATAAACATGCTTCTAGTAGTAAGAATTTGTTATCTGATTCTGTTAATGACTCTCTTTCAAAAAAAAAATTGAGCAGAACCACCATTAATGGCGGAGTTGTTATGTCAAAAGGCAACAGAGGTGAGTTCTCCAAAGAGCAACTTGCAAACTCATCAAGCTTTCTTGACTATTGAATCAAAAAGACAGAGCTTGAGTCTCAAGAAGACAAGAAATATATGAACAAGATCAACACATAATCGCTGGATCTATATCAAGTCCAAACAAAACCTGTTTGTGAATGATAAAGAGTTACAGGATCAAAGCTTCTTTGAAAGAGGTTGGCAAGTCGCAGAGAAATAGCCAAATGTTGTGAACAGCATCAACTACAAAGACTGCGAATGAAGCCAAATCCAATGTTCTACTGAGAACATGTAATGATTTGGATAACAATGAGAATGAACTCATTCCATGAATTGAAATCTCAAAGAGAAGCAGTAGCTGTCATCAGCATCTGTGAAAGAATTGAACTCAGACGAGATAAGTTTTCACTATCTTTTCAGCATCCTAATTTCTATAATGATTCTTAATTGTCATCCGTAAATGCTTGAATTATGAACTCTCTTTACTGCGTCAAAGCATGTTAAGCACAATCTCACATGTTTGCAATGAAATCCTTCTTGAAAGCTAGGGAAAAGGTAAGTTTCCTTATAGTGATGAGCTGAGTGTCTCACCTTAAGCATGTTGAATTATAATATGAACTATCTCTGATCTGTAAAAGCATGAGCTTGCTTAGCTAGGTACAAATCGTTGTTTGTAAATAAAATATCTGCATATTGAACTAGATGATTAAATTCGCTCAACTAGTATCTACCATGTATATCTTGTTTGAATAACACAAACTCCGCTCGTTACATCTCATACATTATTAGCTGATCTATTGCTTTTGATTGCCTCTAAATGACATGTACAATAATGTTATACCTGATAAACTTGAACATCATCTACACAGCTTGCAATATATATGTTGCACTAAATTTATTTCATTAAGAGCAGAGAAATATATCTTGCGGTATGTCAATTTTACTCGAGCCTTTCTATAACATTTGCTAACTAACGGCTCAACTTGAGTAGCTATATGCAATCTTTGTAGCTCAAAAATTGCACATCGTATTCGAGGCTGTCCATCTTAAGCCTAGCTGCAAAAATAAGCCTAGCCGCAAAAAATATCGTGCAAAAAGTTTGCTTGGACACGGTCTCTTTGACACCTTAGCTATCACGAGTAGCCGCAAGTTCACAACATGCACACAAACCTAAGTGCAATCTATTCTTAATCTTTTATTATCTTTCAAAGCTTCTTTTTATACTGCTATAACTGAAAATTGGTGTAGCATACTCACTTACTGATATTGATTCAGGAAATACATTTCAAATGTGGAAATCTGATCCATCTGAAAAACCAAAGAGCTACAGCAAGTCAAGCCCATAGTCAAATGATGGAACTGTTGTGGAGTTGATAAAACTTCAACATTATTTCAAATAAAGCTAAGTATCATTATCTTCATCTACATCCTTGCTTAGGCAAATCCAAATCAGACTCAAGAATCTCGTATGTCTAACTTTGACCATTATAACTAATTGCATACCTGCGCATGACTCCAAGCATGTCCCAGCATACCTTATATGTGCATATACTTGTTGTAAATCACTAAATCACTCACTCGTTGATTCTAAACCGAGGAAGGCCATAATTTTATGGCTACGAGAATAGTCCCACAAGTGCATAATATCATCTTGTGTTGTTTTTGATTATTATTTGAATGCTCTAAGATGGGTGAATGCCCCAGAGATGGGTGAGTGCTCTAAGATGAGCGAATGCCCTGAGATGGGTGAGTGCTTTAAGATAAGCGAATGCCCTGAGATGGGTGAATGCTCTGAGATGAGCAAATGAATGCCCTGAGATGGGTGAGTGCTCTAAGATGAGTGAATGCCCTGAGATGGGTGAATGCTCTCGAGATGGGCGAATGCTCGAGATGGATGACGAGAATAAAAGAAAAGAAAAATGATAAGTGACCAAGGTCCCACTTGAACGAGGTGATGAGGGGCTATATTGCTCCCTTGGATTAAAAGTGATGAGCAGATGGAAGAACTCTCCGATGAGAGGAGACCGCCTAAAGTAAAACATCCCAAACTCCCCCAAACTCCAAAACTAGGAGGAACAAGTCAAAGAACTTGTAGTTGAAACACAGAAGAACAGCCGCTACTTGCCAAAAGCTTGTAGCCATCAAAAGCCATGTGAGTATGAGAACATGAAGCTTTTCTGCTAGCAGATGAGGGCACTGAGAATATGAGCATAAAGATCTGAAAAATATTAGTAATGAATTGTATCGTTGCAAGAATCTCCGAAACATAAGGGGAAAATATTGTTAAAAAAAAAAGGGGGAGGAAAGGCAGCTGGATCTAGCGCCAATAAAAAGGCTCTGGTCTTGCCTTAAAAAGAAAAGGGACAAACTATTCCCATCCCACACGAACAGTCATCTCGAATCTTACCTTAGAAAGAAATCTTACCTTAGAAAGAAAATTTTCCTAAACGCATGAGCGCATAATCCATAACATGGATGGTATCAATAACGAAAGTCAAAATAGTAGATCTTTAATCTGATTACATTTTCCCGAGTTCAAATGAAAGAAAACGAAAGCAATGAGATTCCATCAATCTCTTTCATTGAAAAATTATCCAAAAGAGGAAAATTCTTCATAATCATCCATAGCAAAGACGATACAAATAATAAGTCGCCTTTGTAAAACAAAGACAACGAAAGCAGATAATGTTGCTTGCTTTGGGACGATAGAAAGCTAAAGCGATGAGAACACCTCAAAATGAAAGGAGCTTAAGTCATACACCTCAAAGAGACCATACACTCCAACATAAGTAAAAGCCCAAAAAGAGTGGAGCGACTATACACTTAAGAAAGAGATTTCTGCCATTCATATAGCTCCATGACAAGCCGTAGCGGAATTTCAAAAAAAAAAAAAAAAAAAAAATCCTCTTATGAAGTGAAAGAAATGTGTTTACACCATGATTAGGTGTTGTTTGCTTTAGAACAAGAGAAAGCGGTGAGAATACATCAAGACTTGGTGTTGCTTGTTCCAGAATGAAAGAAAAAGAAAGCACAATGTCAATGTGACTCCTAACACCAAAATCATACATACATAATCGGAAGGGGAGTTGTAAAAAAAAAGGATGGGGGAGAGAGAACATAAATTCTTCTTGAAACACAAATGTTGCGCCTGCTACGCATAGCCACCTTCAGATAATACGAGGAGTATGAAAACAAATTAAGTTGAGCGAAGACTATCAACCTACTCGCCATGTCATGGTAATCAACATACGAATGAGAAGAACAAAAAAATAATAATTAGAGAGGCGTCAACATACACGAACAAGGCATAGACTCGGTGTTAAGGCAAGGTTAACAATTTTCCAAAAAATCAAAAGAGGAGATCATTAATCTGATAGATATGCAGAATACCTGAACGCATAATCCACGATGAGGATGATATTAATAGCAAGACAGACACAAATTTTACAAGCACTCTTTGGTAAGGGTTACCTCATATAGTCCACTCCAAGAGGAAAAAAAAACAAGCCAAAAACACATGTTGAAATCAAAACATGAAACTTCTCTAACTAATAAGGAGACAAGAATAAAAGCAAGAAGCCCTTATAATAGATGAGAGTGTAGGACAAGCGGATGAAGCTTCTCTTAACCAGTGAGAGAATTAAGTGTGAGTACATGTATCTCTTTCAACAGAAGAGGGCATAAGAACACCACTAATAGCAAGCTCTGCATTATCGATATCCCAAAAGAAGAAAGAATTATTTCAAGCTTAGACTAGAGCGCCTAAGCGTGTCATTACAAGGACACCACTAATATACTCACACCACGCAATCGATAAAGCGTCCCTCATAAAAGGAAATCGTTCTTGCAAGAGAGCTTTAACTCCTAATTATCCAAGCCGTTATCGGGAACTTGATGTAATGAATCTTTGCTATAGCCAAGAGATCTCGGTAAAGTTACAAGAAAATAAAATTGACCATAAGTTGATACATCCAAGCTTAGGAATGAGGACTAAACTCCGATCACGATGAAGAAATATACTCCGACGCTAGAGATAGGCCAGAAATTTTCACGTCTTTGAGAAGGCGCACTTTGTTTATTAATACACTTACCTTAGTCACCAAATGATGATGATTAATTCCTTGGTTGATTAATCCCGTATGTACTGAGCATCACCAACTAACCTTCACGTTAAGAAAATTTGACCTGGGGACTTGGGGACTTATTCCAAGTAACGATGGTATTATGAGGAGACGCTTTAAGACTTAAAGATAGTGCAAAGACGACTAAGTCTAGAGTTCACCCATTAGAACCATCATCTTGTTGTATGTGTGATATATATTATAGAAAATTGTAGAAGCGATATAACTGTATTGCAATCGTAAAAGAAACACTAAGTGATATCTAGCCCACATGGTTGCTTGATAAAATTACAGGGCCATTGGGACCGACCAACATTATATGACAACATGAACAGAAGCTAGGATGCAAGCGCGAGCAACAAAACTAATTCACAGTTTCAAAAATAAAAGTTTTAAATGACTCATGGATGAGGATAGCAATTATTAAGGAAACAAGAGAGTTGAAACCACCAAGGTTGGGGAATTCGTTGCAACTTGGGGACTGCTAGAAAAGGGGGGGCGTGATGTCAAGAGGATTTTGGAGCATGTGACTGCTGGATAGACTGATCGCCTAACCAAACAGCCAGGGGACTTAATGTAGATACCCCAAAATCATGAGAAGGTATAAAAGTAATTATACCCATGAGATTAGTCATTAGTGTGCTGATAGAGCATAAAACGCTGAAATTACACGTCATTGTAAAGGATTTGGACCAGTTAAAGAGGTTTGGTCAAATGGTCAATCTCCCTTGAGAAACAAGGATGTCTTTTTTTGTAATTAGTTATATCTCAAAGGAACATCTCAATCAGAGGGGAGAGAAAAGATGCTATAAATACAAGAAGCTGAGGTACAAAGAAGGAGAGGCTAGGGTTTGGATCTGGATACTATTTCCTAGAGGAGAGCTGATACCCTTTCTAATTTCTATGGTTTTACAAGCTTCATTTTGAAATTGAATAACAAGTACTAACATTTATGTGAACCTAAATGGTAATGACTCCGACTTAGTGAAATATATATGTGCACTACTGTTATAGTCATTATATCATCGACCCAACTTTCTGGGAATGTTTTCTTACTTTCTTATATTAGGTTAAGCTATGTTGTTTTGTTAACCCTGCATTTTGTTACCAACTTAACCTTATGTCAAAGGGAGAATATGATGTATACTTTACTAGCTTAATTCGTTTATTAATGGGAGTTGAATAAGTAGTGATTGTACACACAGTTGAGGGAAGTGAGGGCTTTCCTAGTAGTATCTAGGGGATATAGTTTTTTCTTGCTTCTAGACGTTATTTGCTAGATAATGTAGGGATCCAAATTGATAGTTTATATAAATTTTCATCTGATACTGCAACAAATCCTGTTCTGTTAGTGTTGTGACTTGTGATCACTATCATATTGCAAAAAATGGTTTGGAAGAAAAAAACTATACCAGAGGTTGTCTTTGTTCACCAATAAATTTCACAATAACCTACAAACAGAGTTCTCTGTGATAGCATGTTTCAATTCTGTCATTCGCTACAAGTAGCCTAATTGTTAGTCATCCACAGTGATGCTAATTCTCCATTTGGTTAGCTCTAATTCAGTTAGGTCTCAAATTGCATCATTTCTTACAAAATACTTTTTGGAGATATCTGAATCTTTAATTGATTAAATGGGTCCTTGCCCTCTTCATTTAGCCTTACATGATTCAGCTTTGGGAATGTGTTGCTAATTGGAAATTTGATAATCTAGAGCTAGTGAGAAATTTAACTTTGATTGATTCTACTCTAACATCCACGACTTCACCATATGGGTATTAGAAGTGCTGGTTGTTAGAGACATAGTGTTGGGATATTCTTCTGTGCACCAGGGATTGCTTAGATCTCGTTGTTCTAGATCAATTAAATGGACTGTTGCAGAGGCTCACAGGATCCTCTTGAAAGTTAGGGATGGTTGAAAACCTTTTGTTGGAGTTATGGAAGGTATGAATTATAGCTTTGACTTAGAGGGGTGGGCTGGCTTGGTAGGAGTAGAGAGTATGCCGATTCAGGGGCTCAGGTCTTATAGTTGTTCCAAAGAACTTCACAGCCAAAATTGGTCATCAAAGTAGAGGTAGAGCCTAATCCCAAGCATATTCAAAAGTTGTTTGACGAAGTTGAAGGTAGTAACAATCAGCCTGGTCGCGGAAGCCATGACCATCATATGGGTCAAAGGCAGGGTCGTGTTCATCAACCGAACCATTATGGATTCTTACAGGCTCAGCCAAGAATTTGGAGAAAGTTGATTATTTTGTTTCCTTTCTAAACGCATTTTACCTGTTTTTCATAATGCTACCAGTTGATTTTGAAGTGGATGCTCGCTATTAATTTTGAACTGATTTTTGGGCCGACCGAGCGAAGCGAGGGAGGACCTTTATATGGCCACTTTTTTGTAAAATTTAAGTGATCAATTACAACAAAAAGATTGGAAATGGTTAGGGCCGAAAAACCAAAAATGTCCTTCCTTTTAGTCTAATTACTATAACTCCTTATGCATCATATCTTTTCAGGGGTATAATTGGCAACCAAACTTTAATATAACATATCTAAAAATCCGTGCCTTAGAATTTTACAAATTTTATCTCGTAGGAAAGGTTATAAAAAACGCTACGCAACGAGTACAAACAACAATATTAAATTTAAAGTTTTTGCGAAAAATCCGGAGGTATTTATCATTTTATGCACAATTTTAGAAAATTAAATGTATATCCATTATGCAAACCACCACAAAGGATATATAATACTTTATGTAGCAAAATTTTGGTTTATGCATCAACTAATTTTCCGTTGCAATTAATAAAACGATGTATTCCCTCCGTTTCAAGAAAAAATGATACTTTCATTTTAGGCACAATTCTCGAAAATTGAATGCATAGCGATTGTGCAAACCACCACAAATGATGCATAACAACACATCATGCAACCATATTTTAATTTATGGATCGACTAATTTTCCGTTTCAGAAAAAGTGATACTTTCATATCCCGTTTCAGGAAAAGTGATACTTTCACTTTCCGTTTCGGGAAAAGTGATACTTTTCACCGTTTGGAAAAAATGAAACTTTCGTCACATTACTTTTTAAACGGGTAAAGTATCACTTTTTTCCGAAACGGGGAGAAAGTATCACTTTTTCCGAAACGGGGCGAAAGTATCACTTTTCCTGAAACGGGATATGAAAGTATCACTTTTTCTGAAACGGGACGAAAAATTTAGAGTTTTACCAAAAATTCGGAGGTATTTATCATTTTAGGCACAATTTTAGAAAATTAAATGTATATCCATTATGCAAACCACCACAAAAGATACATAATACTTTATGTAGCAAAATTTTGGTTATGCATCAACTAATTTTTCGTTGCAACTAATAAAACGATGTACTCCCTCGGTTTAAAAAAAAAATGATACTTTCATTTTAGGCGCAATTCTCGAAAATTGAAAGCATAGCTATTATGCAAACCACCACAAAGGATGCATAACACATCATGCAACCATATTTTGGTTTATGGATCGACTAATTTTTCGTTTCAGAAAAAGTGATACTTTCACACTCCGTTTCGGGAAAAGTGATAATTTCACTCCGTTTCGGGAAAAGTGATACTTTCGCTCCGTTTCGGGAAAAGTGATACTTTCGCTCCGTTTCAGAAAAAATATCACTTTTTCCGAAACGGGGCGAAAGTATCATTTTTTCCGAAACGGGGAGAAAGTATCACTTTTCGGAAACGGGGCGAAAGTATCACTTTTGCGGAAACGGGGTGAAAGTATCACTTTTCTGAAACGGGACGAAAGTAGTCGCAGACAAACCCTATCTTCAGATTCTTCTTCGGTCGGCCCTCCCACCGTGGTAACGGTCGTACTAGTTTTGATGAGTAACTAGACTTTGTATGAATGTTTCAGTAACCGTTAAATCAACATAGTAGTAGTGACTCACTACTAGTGAGGAAGATAAAAAGTCTGGACTCCGTTTTAAATGTTTTTACTTTATAATCACACTTGATTGTTGTATTACTTGGAGGATTGAAGTTGCCGTAAAATATGACTAGTTTCAACTTGTTTTTTCTGTTTCAGGAGGTCCAACAAGTCATACTCGTTCTTGTACATAAATCGTGGCTCAGAAGCCGAAATTTGAGGGGCGATGGGAGTTTAAGAGGAGAGGCAGTATGTTGAATGTTTGGTTGATAAAACTGATAGTTCAAGCTCTTTCACAGTCAGGTAGCGCCTGTAACCGAGGAACCAAGCAAAAGGAGGTGTCACTCACTCCACATTTGAAAGAGCTGGCAGACTGAAATTAACGTGCAATGAAAGAAATGTGGTCCAACTTGCTAAGAGGTGAGACAAGAGAGTCGCAGCATCTTAACCTTTGCGGTGCTCTAAACAGGAACGACTAGTTCATGAAGTATTTCAGTAATTCGCTGGTGTTTTAAGATAGTTATTCTTGTTTTTGTTTGAATTTTGGAGTGAATTATTTTGTACCAGGTAATCTTTTAAGAGCCTAGTAAACTTTGTGTTGTGCAGTTAACATGCAATCTCTGTCTGGGTCCCCTGCTAATTTCCAAATCTACACTGCTTTGTTGAAGCCCCATGAGAGAATTATGGCACTTGACCTTCCACACGGTGGGCATCTTTCTCACGGGTATCAGGTGCGTCTAGTTATTCTCACTCACCTATTTCCAACTTAAATTGGTGTTAACCAGAATCAGAACTTGATCTAATACGTGGGCCGCGACTATCACATGCATGATCAGTCAAGCACGAGTCAGCAATATCCTCATGGAAACACATAGTATTCTGAATTGATCTTTATGTTTGTATTTCAGTCTGCAGACGGACTTCAAAAGGATATCCGCTGCATCTATATTTTTTGAGGCGATGCCATACTGATTGGATCAGAGCACTGGTTACATTAATTATGGCCAAGTACTTAGTTTTGAAATCGATTGCTCAGGGTCGTAATGCAAGTTCAAGGGCATAGGAGTAGCTGTTTTTGGAGAGAGCTTACGCTGAAGATAATAGTTTCTTTTATTTGTTCGGTAATTTTCATTACCAGTTGGAGAAAACCGCTACACTCTTAAGGCCAAAACTGAGAGTTGCGGGTGCAAGTGCTTATTCACGCTTTCACGATTGTGAACGTATTCACCAGGTAAACTACATTAAGTACTTCCAAGCTCGATTAACCTTATTTTTCTGTTTGGATTTTTCTTTGGTGTGGTTGGGCTACATTGCCAGTTGATAATACTCAGTTACTCACTAGTCCGCAGTAGCATCTCACTAAATGTTGCCATCTCATTCACTATTTTCTCAACATATCGGTTGGATGGATAGAATAAAGATAATTTAAGGGCCAAGTTCTCATTTCCCTTGGTCATACCTGTATATTAACTTTTATACGGGTCTTCCTACCAACTGAAAAATAATTTTTTCATGGATTTATAGGTGTGCAACAAGCAAAATGCTATATTGTTGGCAGATATGGCTCACATAAGTGGGCTTGTTGCTGCTGGTGTCATCCCATCTCCGTTTGAGTATGCCGATGTGGTGACCACTACAACACATAAATCCCTCCGTGGACCACGTGGAGCGATGTTTTTTTTACAGAAAGGGATTGAAGGAAGTTGACAAGCAAGGCAAAGAGGTCAGTTTTTTTCAGAGAAGGCGAATTTTATTTTCTTTCTTTATAGGCCAGCTTTTGAAACCTTACTTGTTACTCTTTATCTAATATTTCATCCTGTCTTGAAGGTCATGTATGACTATGAAGACAAAATCAATTAAGCTGTCTTTCCTGGGTTCAAGGAGGTCACTGGATTAGCAGTTGCGCTGAAACAGGTCTGCATACTGATCTGCCTCATTTTTAGATAATTGAATTTGATATTTTTTTATTCATTATGGTGGCATGTCCTTGTTTGTTTTTCTCACTCTGGTGGAAGAACATGCATTTACAGTCGTCTGTGTTTTCCAAGTTTGATTGTTACTCTTTAAGATATCTTTAAAAGCATCGTCCTATAGAAAATAGACATTCATTTTGTGAATTTTATGTTTTACTCTACAGTTTTTACCCTGATTCGCTGACTTACCCGGTTAACTATTTTGGTTTATAATGTTGACATTCATTGATGTTGCCAATATTGGTACTCTTGAAATCCACAGAACTATATATGCTGATTTCGTTGATATTTAAGTGTTTTTCTTGGAGCTGTATAAGCAAAAGTCATGTAGATTAATTTTGCAAATTATATGATGCAGGCAACTACCCCCGAAGTACAAGGGTTATCAAGAACAAGTTCTCAAAAATTGCTCACAGTTCTCCAGAGCAAAGCTTTACACGGTTATTTTCCTTCAGAATTAAATGCTATTATCATGCTCTCTCTTAAAATTTATTTTCTTATGATATGACCTTGTATCCGGTGGTACTGAAAACCATCTAGTCTTCATCTAGTCTTCATCAATCTTATGATATGACCTTGTATCCGGTGGTACTAAAATGTTTTATTTACCGATCAAAAAAAAAAAAAAAAAAAAAAAAAACAAGGTTCGTAGGAAAAAAGTTTCACTGTAGTGCCTCGAAACTCAGAAGGAACATTGCTGTCTTATACTCTGTTCTGTGGTTCAAAAGAATAAAACATTTTACTCTATGGTCATGTGTTGTCATTTTGTGGCATGTCCAACAGCTCGGTGGAAGTAGATACTCGTTCCTTTTTTACATCTTAAATTCTGCAGGGTATTGATGGCTCAAGAGTTGAGAAAGTAATGGAATTTGTTCGTATTGCTGCTAACAATAACACTGTTCCCTGGGATGTGTCTGCCATGGTTCTTGGTGGCATTCGAATTGTTTAACTTTTCCTTTAAAGTTATGGTATCGAATAATGACTTACAATTAAGTAAACTGCTAATATCTATAATGAATTTATCGTATATTTTGTGATTCAGGAACACCCGCTTCGTTGATCGTGGTTTTTAAACAAAGGGTAAAATCGTAAAACCCTGAATAACCTAATGTCACCGGTGACACATTTATAAAAACATTTAATACAGGTAGTCAGTAATTAATAGGGGGTATTTTTTCAAATTAAGGTTACAACAAGCAAAACCCTAATTCACCTCCGTGCCAATGGCAAATCATGCCAGCCACACCTAGCCCAAGCTAGCCGCGCCATGCCAAACGCACTCTGCCTTGGCCCTAGCTATGCTAATCACACCAAACGCGCCAAAGCATGCCAACCATGCTAGCCGCACCTCCATGCCAATGGAAAATCATGCCAGCCACACTTAGCCCAAGCTAGCCGCGCCATGCCAAACGCACTCTGCCTTGTCCCTAGCTACGCTAGTCACACCACGCCAAGCCAAACACCCTTGCCTTGGCCTTAGCCGCACCTCTGTGCCAATGGCAAATCATGCCAGCCACACCAAACGCGCCAAAGCATGCCAACCATGCTAGCCGCACCTCCGTGCTAATGGAAAATCATGCCAGCCACACTTAGCCCAAGCTAGTCGCGCCATGCCAAACGCACTCTGCCTTGGCCCTAGCTACGCTAGTCACACCACGCAAAGCCAAACATCCTTGCCTTGGCCCTAGCCGCACCTCTGTGCCAATGGAAAATCATGCCAGCCACACCAAACGCGCCAAAGCATGCCAACCATGCTAGCCGCACCTCCGTGCCAATGGTAAACCATGCCAGCCACACTTATCCCAAGCTAGACGCGCCATGCCAAACGCACTCTGCCTTGGCCCTAGATACGCTAGTCACACCACGCCAAGCCAAACATCCTTGCCTTGGCCCTAGCCGCACCTCTGTGCCAATGGCAAATCATGTCAGCCACACCAAACACGCCAAAGCATGTCAACCATGCTAGCCGCACCTCCGTGCCAATGACAAACCATGCCAGCCACACCTAGCCCAAGCTAGCCGCGCCATGCCAAACTCACTCTGCCTTGGCCCTAGCTATGCTAGTCACACCAAACACGCCAAAGCATGCCAACCATGCTAGCCGCACCTCCGTGCCAATGGCAAATCATGCCACCACACTTAGCCGAGCTAGCCGCGCCATGCCAAACGCGCACTGGTGCCTTGGCCCTAGCTACGCTAGTCACGCCATGCCAAGCAAAGCACCCTTACCTTGGCCCTAGCCACGCCATGCCAAAATGGCGCCCGCGCCTAGGCTTGAAAACCGTGCAACCCATGCCATTGGCACATGCCAACACGCATCGCTGGTAGCTTTTGTTACCAGGCCATGGCCCTAATGGCCGAGCATGCCATTGGCACATGCCAACACGCATCATTGGTAGCTTTTCTTCTGTGCCGTGACCCAAATTGGCCACGCATGCCATTGGCACATGCCAACACGCATCGCTGGTAGCTTTTCTTACCTGGCCATGGCCCTAATGGCCGAACATGCCATTGGCACATGCCAGCACGCATCGCTGGTAGCTTTCCTTACCAGGCCGTGGCCCTAATGGCCGAGCATGCCATTGGCACACGCCAACACTCTTGCTGGTAGCTTTCGTTACCTAGCCGTGGCCCTAATGGCCGTGCATGCCATTGACACATGCCAAAATCCACGCTGGTAGCCTAACTTGCAAACCGTGCAACCTACCACCAAGGCATTCCGCACATGCCATTGGCACATGCCACACACGCCACTAGCGACTCTTGGCATTGCCACTTGCACTCAAGGTGCAACCGCAACAAAGGCATTCCGCACATGCCACACGCGCCACTAGCAGCGCCACTTGCACTCAAGGTGCAACCAACACTAGAGACATCAACACAAACTGGGTGATGCTTTCTATTGGTTTGGCGGTCACAGCATGCAGCGTACACTACGCTCACATTAAAAAAGCGTGAATAGGAATAAAGCGGTCAAATAAATGAGGAAATAATGGTGAAAACGTTTTCACCCATAAACACCATGCGGTTACCACCTCCTCCCATTATTTCACCCTTTACTCTCTTCCTTCATGAGGCGAGGTACGTTTCAATCTCGACTTGTATAATAGGTCTTACCTATTTCCACCCAGACAACAAGTCTCGGTCAGGAGAAAAACACAACACTCTCAGAAAAGGCAACTTTGCAAGCTCTTCAAAAAAGCTTTCATCTCTTGCAAGCTTCCGAAGCTTTCACTTTCGATACAAGTCGAGACACTACTCTCCTGCACTATTCCGGTCTCAACACCTTTTTTTGCTTCCCTCCCCAAATCAACCCTTCTCCTCCACTTTGTGACCGAAGCAAGTCTGGAACAGCCGTTTCTTGGTTTAGGCCGGACTTGTACAGATTGATCTCTCGAATCTATAAAGTGCTCACGTGCAGCACATTTGTTTAGGGTTTAAACCAGTTTCTCACTCACCTACCGAATTTACAAAAATCGGCGGAAACGATTTTTACCCATAAACATTTGGCGACCACAGTGGGAGGATTGATCTTTCTGTTACAATATCAAATTCCAGTTTCCGTCCTCAAATTTCGCGCAAGCATGGTCGGTTATCAGACCATCTCCACAAACATTGATCCCGCTCAAGGTCATGATAACTCGTCAATTTCTGGAAGCAATATGACCAATGAAGAGGTCCCAAGACTGGTTGACGATGCGATCTCGGGAGATCCATGCCAAAAACATGGATCTAATGAAGGATGCGATTAACAACATACTCGACTTTCTCATCTTGCCTAACATCGGAGCTAAATGTTTCATGTTCCCAGGAGATCAAGAGCGGGGGACTAACATCCCGAATGAGCATTCTCAAATCAATGGTTTCGTCACCATTTGGAAGCGGCGGACAGGAAGCGACCATGTTGGTAGAAAACTTATGTGAATTACTACACCTCTCCAAGGACCAGCGAATAAAAACATTCTCTGCTATTAACCGAATAGCACTGAACGCATCACTAGTTCCTGCACCCACGGGGACTCCAAGGATTCCCGGAAGATCCACCAACAATATTATTTTCACCGATGACGACATGATGGTAGAGAAGACGGTCACAACCGGCCTTGCATGTTACGGCTTTGTCGGGAACATAGAGTTTCGAAGAGCGCTCATTGACACGGGTGCATCTTCCAATGTCATCACTCTCAAGACACTTAAAGCTGCCGTGGTGCGACCTAACGAGATCGTACGACAACCCACTACGATGTGATTTGAAGTCAACCAAACTAGCACATACGGCTACATCAACTTGGAGCTGTCAGTAGGGCCAATTCAATCAAGCGTGAAGTTTGAAGTGATTGAAAGAGAACCAGACTACCACATGATACTGGGAAGGTCGTGGCTGCACAATCTCAAAATCATTCCTTCAACATACCACCAATGCCTGAAAACAGTACTCAACGGAGAAGTTATCCGCATCCCCGCGTCACTGTCCCCCTATGAACCAGTCTACTGCGTAGAAGCACATGGGCCGAAGGAGGGTTCAAAAGGCGTGACAACCAAGATTCACAGTTTTCTGCTACCAAAATAGACATCGCTCAGAGATAGCGACAAACTGGAGATACTCCGCGCAGAGGAGACCGCCCTCCCACCATCTCCTCAGAAGGAAGACCCGCCAGTCTCCCACCACCGGGCGTAACCCGTGCCCGCACCAAGCGAGAGTGCACCTTTACCGCAGGACGAAGCAAAAACGGGAAGCTCACACATTACCACCGCTGTTAGCAATTAGCAGGGGAGACCATGAACCGGTCTCTCCGCCCGAAAGAATGTTTTCACAATAACCAGGAGGAAGTTCCAGACGCCCCACAGAAGCTGCAAGACGGGACCGACTTAACCACAGACGAACTCGAAACTGTCAATATAGGGAATGAGGAATTCCCGCGACCCATTCTGATCAGTTCGACCCTACAGTCTGCAGAGCGCTCAAAGCTAGTCGACCTACTCGAAGAATATCAGGACGTGTTCGCATGGACTTACGAAGAAATGCCTGGTTTGGATGAAAAACTGGTCACCCACCATCTGCACGTGATACCCGGATCCAAACCAGTCAAGCAGCCTCCAAGACAATTCGGACACGACGTAGAAGAACAAATCAAGGCGGAGGTCCGAAATTACTAGTTCTTGGTTTTGTCAAACCTATTCATCATCCCACCGGTTGGCCAATATCGTTCCCGTTAAAAAGAAGAATGGTCAGATCAGATGTTGTGTCGATTTCATAGATCTGAACAAGTGCTATCCTAAAGACGATTTCCCGCTCCCTAACATCGACATGCTGGTAGACGCTACCAGTGGACATGGTTTGTTCTCTTTCATGGATGGATATAGCGGCTACAACCAGATAAAGATGTATGAGCACGACGCGAGTAAGACTGCTTTCCGAACCCCTCTCGGAAACTTCTATTACACCGTAATGCCTTTCAGTCTGAAAAACGATGGCGCTACTTACCAACACGCCATGACTACGTAGATGACGTGCTGACGATATGATGCACAAGCAAGTCGAAGATTACGTAGATGACGTGGTGGTTAAATCGAAGACTCGAGCGGACCATCCGGAAACGCTACGACAAGTGTTCGAAAGATGCCGCGAATACAAGTTGAAGATGAATCCTTTGAAATGCGCCTTTGGTGTCTCTTCGGGGAAGTTCTTAGGATTCCAAGTAACGGCCGCAGGGATAAAAGTTGACCCAGTCAAAACACAGGCTATCCTCACCATGCCGCCACCACGAACCGTAAAAGAGCTCCAGAGTTTCATGGGCAAGGTAAACTACATTCGTCGCTTCATACCGGGGCTGGCACAGCTCATTACTGCATTTAACCCTCTACTGAAAAAAGGAGCGAATTTCACATGGAATACATCTCAACAAGAAGCGTATCAGAAGATACAGGAAACGCTGTCCACCCCGACCGTCATGAAGCCTCCTATGCAAGGGAGACCACTATGTCTTTACACAGCTTTTAGCGATACTGCCATCGGAGCCCTCCTCGCTCAAGAAGACGACGAAGGAATCGAATATCCCATATACTACTTCAGTCGAACGTTAAGAGACGCTGAACTCAGATACCCCAAAGCGGAAAAGGCGTGTTTAGCATTAATTTATTCCATCCGGGAAGTTCGAGGCACTACCTCCTCTCCAACAAGGTGGTGTTAATATCCAAATCGAGACCAGTAAAGTTTCTCCTCTCGAAGCCCGCCCGATAGGGAGGCCGGCTAAATGGCTCTGCATTGTATCGAGTTCGACATAATGTGCGCTTCCCCGAGGGCCATAAAAGGACAGGCTGTTACTGACCTATTAGCAGCATTCCCAAGAGAAAACACCGCGGATTTACGAGACGATCTCCCGGGAGACCTTCCAGATATCTTCTTAGTCAAAGAAGAGGCATGGCTGCTGTTATTCGACGGCTCTTCCACCCCCAGCACTAATACCGGAGGAGCGGGTGTGGTACTAGTATCGCTTTCTGGAGAAGTCTTCTCGCACTCTTTCAAGCTAGACTTTCCATGCACCAATAACTCAGCTGAATACGAAGCCTTCCTCATAGGACTATCACTAGCTAAACAAGCTGGGGCCACGCGCTTGGAGATAAGAGGAGAATCCAAATTACTCATCAACCAGGTAAACGGGATTTACGCATTGAAAGAACTGGCGCTGGCACCATACAGGGCTGAAGCACAAAAACTACTAAATTATTTCCCCGATGCAACTATCACACACGTCGGCCGTAGCAGTAACAAGCATACTGACTGCCTAGCTACACTAGCATCAAAGCTACAGTTCGAAGGATCCGAGGAAACCCCCGACAAGAAACGGCGAACCATAGCTTCGACATGCTTTCACAACCTGAGAAAGCCAAAGACGATGACTGGAGAACTCCTATCATTCAAGAACTCAACAACTCACTTTTCCAAGGGAATGTCAGCCTCAAGACTCTGCGGAATTTATTTATGCTTCGAGATGTTTTGTATCATCGAAATCCAGACAGTTCTCTGTCAAGGTGTCTCGGAAAAGAAGAAGCACAACAACAACTTGAACATGTCCATGCCGAAGTCTGTGGAACAACATCAGTAGTAGCCCTCTACCGATGTTTACAATGACTTGGATACTATTGGCCGGATATGGAAGCCCAATCTCGATTACTCCAGAGGGCGTGTCCCAATTTCCAGGCACCCCTATGTCAGACAGAAGTCCTCAACATCAGTCACACCGGGGACTGGCGGGAGTCGTACATCGATTTCTTTCGCGACGACATTCTCCCTACTGACAAAGAGGATGTGACCAATGCCAAAACAAAAGTCCAAAAGATTCGTGTTCCATGATGGGGTTTTATATCGCAAGAGTTTCGGAGGAAGTCTACTTCGGTGTTTGGGCGACACAGAAATCCTAGTTATGTTAAGAGAAATGCATGAAGGCGAACACCAAGGGAAACAAAAACTGTTCCTGCAAATACACGAAAGGTACTACTGGCCGACCATGGAAGATGACGCGGCTACTTTTGTTCAGAAATGCCGAGAATGCCAGATTCACGGAAACCTCATCCACGCTCCTCCAATACCCCTGCACTCGATAAGTAGCCCGTGGCCCTTTTATAGATGGGGACTCGACATTATTGGAAAGATCAACCCGCCATCCTCAAAACAGCATGAATACATAATAACCGCGACCGAGTACTTTACCAAGTGGGTTGAAGCTATCCCGCTGAAAGGAACCACTGGAGCCACGATCGCGGCATTCCTCAAGGAACACATCATCTGCCGTTTTGGCGTACCTAAACACGTCATCACCGACAACGGAACGCCCTTTTGCTAACAAGCAAGTACAGGAACTACTTGAGAGGTACGACATTAAACAAGTCTTCTCTACCATCTACTATCCCCAGGGAAATGGGCAAGCCGAAAGTACCAACAAGACTCTCATCCGAATCCTCAACCGAACAGTACACGATAATCCCAGGACCTGGCACGAGAAATTGCCAATGGCTCTTTGGGCGTACAGAGCATCTCCTAGAAGCTCCACCAGCATGTCTCCCTACTCCCTCGTCTACGGTACATATGCGATTCTCCCAGCGAAAATCAAGATCCCGTCTGCCAGAATCGCCGCATCAAGTGGACCTCAGTGGAATGAAGCCGAAACACTCAATGCCAGAATCGCGGAACTAGATACTATAGAATCCAGAAGATCCCGGGCGGAGGAACATGCACAAGCATACAAAAACAGGATTTCCAGGGCGTACAACAGCCATGTAAAATCTAGGGTTTTTAAGGAAGGAGATACGGTGCTAAAAATCGCCAAACACATCCAAAGAAGATGCATCGGCACCGAAGTTTTCTCCCAAATGGGAAGGGCCGTACATAATCACTAAAGCGTATGACAGTGGTTACTACAAGATTATCAAAGAAGATGGGGGAAAGCTAGAGGCAGTCATCAACGTAAAGTGGCTTAAGGCATACTACGCCTAATCACTTCCCCGCAACATGCTACATCAAAAATGTGAACGTCCAGACACCCTCTCTGCTTTTACTTTTCTTTCCTACCAATTATCAAATTTCAATATAATCCAACAGATTAATGGAATTCCTTTATTTCTTCAAAAAAATAAATAGAAGAGCCTTTAAACCTCGCGATACAAGTCAGAAAAGCCCATCTAGTAAATTATAATCCCTACAAAATATCATCTTCAATCGACCATGATATCTTTCAGTCCTACTCTTCAAGTCTTGAGTTAACTCTTCAATCCTCTGAGACTCCAAGGCCAAAGCTTTCTCCTCTTCCGCATGGCTTTTGTGGCAGGAATCACACCAGCAAGAATACCAGCTCTGTCGACTTTGACAATATTAAGATGATGTCGCAACCAGCTGGTATTAAACTCCAAAGATTCACAGGTGGACACCATGTTCTCCCACCTTTGAATGGCTGACTTTGCAGCCGCACGGATGGACATATTCTCATCTCAGCAATCATTGGCAAAATACAGTTCACTACGGAAACCAAGGCGGACGAACAACACTTCACTACGCTCCTGGTAGCGATATGGCCGTATGTCTTCCATATCCTCGTGTAAAGGACCACGAATTCTTTCCGCACTAGGAAACCGCCAATATTCCTATAATTGGAGGAGAGACACCTCATACGAGTTCCAAACGAAAAACCTGCATAGGGGTATTCATGACAAGAGAGCCCTAAATCAGCGTTCTCCAAGTCTGCAGCAGTCAACAAGGTTGGATTTGAAGGGAGGGGAACGACTAGGTCATCCTCGTCATTAACAGTAACGAATGCTCCAACGGGATATCTCTGCACAAAAGGGAAATTCTCCATTCATCAAACAAGCAGTAAAGCGTACGTCAGTCCACCAAAGAAGAAGAAAACATACCGGTATGATTTTCTTAACCCGAATAACCTTCGTTGGGATGCTCCTTCACCTGGAGAATCTGGATGATTAGAAGATGATTCGTCTCTGTGTGACATGACAAAGAGAGAAACTCAACAAGAAGAACCTTTTCTCAAACGAGGGAGATGATGCAATTGCGTTGGGTATGAATACAAAACCTTAAAAAAGGAAAGGAGGCAATGAGGGACATAACGCTTCCAGATTTTAGCATGGACAATGCTCCGATTGAAGCCATGCGTGAAGGAAGGCAAAATAAGGAAACTTTGCTATCTGTAGAAACACCTACTCCCTCCTTGTTTACACCGGTCCCATTAAGCTCGCGTCAGTTTCCCAATCGCCCAAGTTGCACCGGCCCCACCAATTGCGCCAACTTCCCAATGACTGCCCAAGTCGCGCCGGCTGGCACGCTCAGCGTCCCCACCTTGTGCCGGTCCCAGCAGCTAGCACGCTCAGTTTCCTAACTCGCGTCAACTTCTCAATGCCGCCCAGCTTCCTGTCTCTCAATGATATTGACTTCCCAATCGTGCAGACCTCCCGGTTGTGCAAAGCGCTAGAGGCAAGGATTCCAAATCCTATTTATAAAAAGGTCAGACAAGCCTCCTCAATTCTCTTTACAATTTACTGCTGATAGTTTGTCACCATCTTATGCTTACCTCACAACAAAGCTCCTGTTCCGAGCTAAGGAGGGGACTTAATGTTGATGGTGGTTTTTAAACAAAGGGTAAAATCGTAAAACCCCGAATAACCTAATGTCACCGGTGACACATTTATTAAAAAATTCAATACAGGTAGTCAGTAATTAATAGGGGGTATTTTTTCAAATTAGGGTTACAACAAGCAAACCCTAATTCACCTCCGTGCCAATGTCAAATCATGCCAGCCACACCTAGCCCAAGCTAGCCGCGCCATGCCAAACGCACTCTGCCTTGGCCCTAGCTATGCTAATCACACCAAACGCGCCAAAGCATGCCAACCATGCTAGCCGCACCTCTGTGCTAATGGCAAATCATGTCAGTCACACTTAGGCCAAGCTAGCCGCGCCATGCCAAACGCACTCTGCCTTGGCCCTAGCTACGCTAGTCACACCACGCCAAGCCAAACACCCTTGCCTTGGCCTTAGCCGCACCTCTTTGCCAATGGGAAATCATGCCAGCCACACCAAACGCGCCAAAGCATGCCAACCATGCTAGCCTCACCTCCGTGCTAATGGCAAATCATGCCAGCCACACTTAGCCCAAGCTAACCGCGCCATGCCAAACGCACTCTGCCTTGGCCATAGCTACGCTAGTCACACCACGCAAAGCCAAATATCCTTGCCTTGGCCCTAGCCGAACCTCTGTGCCAATGGCAAATCATGCCAGCATAACCAAACGCGCCAAAGCATGCCAACCATGCTAGCCGCACCTCCGTGACAATGGCAAACCATGCCAGCCACACCTATCCCAAGCTAGCGCGCGCCATGCCAAACGCACTCTGCCTTGGCCCTAGTTATGTTAGTCACACCAAACACGCCAAAGCATGCCAACCATGCTAGCCGCACCTCTGTGCCAATGGAAAATCATGCCAGCCACACTTAGCCAAAGCTAGCCGCGCCATGCCAAACGCACTCTGCCTTGGCCCTAGCTACGCTAGTCACGCCACACCAAGCCAAGCACCCTTACCTTGGCCCTAGCCACGCCATGCCAAAATGGCGCCCGCGCCTAGGCTTGCAAACCGTGCAACCTAGGCCAAATTGGCCAAGCATGCCATTGGCACATGCCAACACACTCGTTGGTAGCTTTTCCTACCTGTGTCGTGACCCAAATTGGCCACGCATGCCATTGGCACATGCCAACACGCTCACGGTAGCTTTTCCTACCAGTGCCGTGACCCAAATTGGCCACGCATGCCATTGGCACATGCCAACACGCTCGCTGGTAGCTTTTCCTACCAGGCCTTGACCCAAATTGGCCACGCATGCCATTGGCACATGCCAACACGCATCGCTAGTAGCTTTTCTTACCAGGCCATGGCCCTTATGGCCGAGCATGCCATTGGCACATGCCAACACGCATCGCTGGTAGCTTTTCCTACTGTGTCGTGACCCAAATTGGCCACGCATGCCATTGGCACATGCCAACACGCATCGGCTGGTAGCTTTTCCTACCAGGCCGTGACCCAAATGGCCACGCATGCCATTGGCACATGCCAACACGCTCGCTGGTAGCTTTTCCTACCAGGCCGTGACCCAAATTGGCCACGCATGCCATTGGCACATGCCAACACACATCGCTTGTAGCTTTTCTTACCAGGCCATGGCCCTAATGGCCGAGCATGCCATTGGCACATGCCAACACGCATCGCTGGTAGCTTTTCTTACCAGGCCGTGGCCCTAATGGCCGAGCATGCCATTGGCACACGCCAACACTCTTGCTAGTAGCTTTCGTTACCTAGCCGTGGCCCTAATGGCCGTGCGTGCCATTGACACATGCCAAAATCCACGCTGTTAGCCTAACTTGCAAACCGTGCAACCTATCAACAAGGCATTCCGCACATGCCATTGGCCCATGCCACACACGCCACTAGCAGCTCGGGCATTGCCACTTGCACTCAAGGTGCAACCCGCAACAAAGGCCTTCTGCACTTGCCACACGCGCCACTAGCAGCGCCACTTGCACTCAAGGTGCAACCAACACTCGAGACATCAACACAAACAGGGGGATGCTTTCTAGGGTTTTGGTTTGGTGGTCACAGCATGCAGCGTACACTACGCTCGCATTAAGAAGGCATGAATAGGAATAAATCGGTCAAATAAATGAGGAAATAATGGTGAAAACGTTTTCACCCATAAACACCATGCGGTTACCACCTCCTCCCATTATTTCACCCTTTACTATCTCCCTTCATGAGGCCAGGGTACGTTTCAATCTCGACTTGTATAAATAGGTCTTACCTATTTCCACCAGACAACAAGTCTCGGTCAGGAGAAAAACACAACACTCTCGGAAAAGGCAACTTTGCAAGCTCTTCAAAAAGCTTTCATCTCTTGCAAGCTTCCTAAGCTTTCACTTTACGATACAAGTCGAGAGACACTACTCTCCTGAATTATTCTGGTCTCAACACCTTTCTTTGCTTCCCTCCCCAAATCAACCCTTCTCCTCCACTTTGTGACCGAAGCAAGTCCTGGAACGGCCATTTATTGGTTTAGGCCGGACTTTGCAGATTGATCTCTCGAATCTATAAAGTGCTCACGTGCAGCATATTTGTTTAGGGTTTAAACCATTTTCTCACTCACCTACCGAATTTACCAAAATCGGCGGAAACGATTTTTACACATAAACACTTTCACATCAAGGGGACGTTGAGGAAGATTTCGTTAAAGTAGCAGAGTTCTTTGATGATGCTGTCAAATTGGCATTGAAAGCCAAAGCTGAATGCAATAATGGTTCCTCATTTTACCTTAATGTATTTGATGTGTGCTTCTATATGTTGAGAGCTGTGCAACCACATCTATCGGCTAAGTATACTTGGTTTGCATTTTTAATAATACTGTATGTGACATCTGTAGCCAAATAAATTCCACTTTGATGCTTGCTCTGTTATATTTACATTTTAAGCCCAGACCCACACATCAAATTATGGAAATTTTATAAATATCCCTCCTTTTCATGGATTTCACAAATACCCTTATCTACAATAATTATACCCCTCATCTTCTAAAATATTATCCATTTATTTTTGAATCATATAAATATCCTTTCAATATTAATAAAAATTTAGATGAAAGTCATTTCATTTCTTATCTCACATCTTTGGAGGTGGTGATGGTGGTAATGGTGATGAAGGTGGTGGTGCCACCGATTTGGGATCAACTTTTGTTGTTGATAATGAGATTTTGTGTCAACTTGGGTTGTTGACACGTAATCTTGACCTAACTAATTTCCGAGTTTTCAATTTTTGTAAAAACTTGGGCTGTTGACACCAGATATGATATCAACTTCGGTTGTTGACACCAAAATTTGGTGTCAACTTTGGTTGTTGATACAAAAAACTGGATCAACTTCGGTTGTTGATACAAAAATCTGGACCTAACTTATTTCTAAATTTTCAATTTTTTTCATCAACTTGGCGGCAACGATGGTGGATTTGGAGGAGATGGTGGTCGCAATTTCGGTGGCGGTGGTGACGATGAGTTGTGGTGGAGTTGTGATGGTGGAATGTTGGTGATGGTTGTGGAGTGGTGGTGGTCGTGGTGGTTGTGGAGTGGTGGTGGTGGTGACTTTCCGTCGGTGGAGTTGGAGGCGGTGGTGGAGTGACTGAGAAAGAAAATTATTGCTTTTTGAAAAAAAATAAAAAATTATGTGTAATAAATTACTAAAATAATTTATTTTTAAGAGGATAAGCTTTATATATAAGAAGAGGAGGGGTATATTTATAATGTGATAGGGGTATTTTTGAAGGGGGGGAATACTAAGGGTATTTAATTAATATACCCAATTTATGGAACTGTATTGGAAGTATGGTTTAGCCCAAAGTAGGTAATGGCATCTGAGTCTCGCTACGAAAATTCATCTTTCAGACAGTGTATGGCCCTTATTACGGCAATGAAATCCTAGGTTAGTTATGACCAAAGTAACATGAGCCAAGATCAATAGAAATTCATGTGAGTAATCTCCTAATTCTATTCAAATGCTTTACATGTGAGATATACAATGCATCGATATTGGGTGAATCTAACAAAGAAAGAAATGTTAACAACATTTCATGTCCCTTTAATATGAATTAGCTTCTATATATATATTAGCTGTTAATGTGACAGTCACAACCTAGTTAGCTAGTTCACTCCAAATTCAGAAGTCTACACCTTCGATATTAGAAATAGGTAATCTCTAAATATTGAGATGGAGGAGGAACTTGAGTTGATAATGAGCGTTTATTATGTGCTAGTTTCCTCCATTTAAATCTACTTCTACACATCCACCGGAAATAAAAAAGAATCAAGATACTCAACATGGGGCCAAAAAAATCAAAATCTGGTTCTTTTTATGGAATCTATTGAATCGAATTAAATCTATGGCTGCAAAATTAGAGTTTTGGAGGAGACAAAAGAAAAACAAAGAGAGAGAGGAAAACAACTAATAAAACGATAAGAAAAGCTTTTAAATGTATGAGTTTTTTTTTTTTCTTATTTCTCTTAATGGTTTGTCATGAATTCAACGCGTAAAAATTAATTAAAATCATGTTTATTTGTACACTCCGATGGTAATAATTCACTATCTTGAACTATTAAATCAGGGTTTGGCCCTGCTCGGCAGTTTAGATGGTTACCATGTGTACAAGCTAACTAATGCGGAGAAAACTTATCTAGTTAGTAAGTTATTAGAATCGGCAAGGGATCGGCTAAGATTAGTTCATGTTCGACATGAAATTCCTATAATATATATATCCAGTTACCTGAAAAAATATATCCAGTTATTAAGTTACTAGAATATGCAGGGGATCAGCTAAGGTAAGTTCATGTTCGACCATGAAATTCCTATAATCAAAGGCGATGTATGAGCACAAGAATGAAAACTGTTAGCCTGAGAATTCTCTTTCTGAATGACAAACTTAATTCATGAAATTTGTCGGAAGAATGGTTCATCTAGGTGACAATCGAGTTTCACCAAGAAAACTCATTTTCAAATATATGGTTTCTTCTCACAATGAATCCACGTACATCACGACCCTGCATTACCCAAGCAAAATGTGGCAAGATTGAGCCGAACTTCATGCACTATTTTTCAAGTTCTATTCAAATGCTTAACGTGTGATATAATGCATCATAAGTAATTAGTGAATCAAATAAAGAAATGTTAAGAGTATTTCATGTCCCTTATGTATATAAGACAGCTTTTATATCCAAGATGCTCCTTACATAAATTAGCCGTCAATTGTCACAGCCTAGCTAGTCTGCTTAAGAATGCTTAAATGATATCTTGCATCTTCTACCTATTTGAAAAGAGTAATTTGAATAACTGAGATGGAGGAGGAAATTGATTTACCTAAACTGATTGTGGGTTTGTCTTTGTACAACCTAAAAGCGAAGTGGTTGTGGGAAGGATAGATGTCCGTGATGACCCTTTTTTTTTCCTGGTCATAGAGTCTTCAGATGGCCAAAACCCTTAGACTTGAATACCCAAGTAATCAACACCGACTGGTCCCAGAAGAAATGTCGAGCAGGAATTGCCAGTATCTTCCGAACTAGTGTCGGGCAATCACTTAAAGCTTTCGTAGCAGTATGTTTGAAGATGAAAGTGCATGCCGAATCAACAACGAAAACTACTTAGAAGCATCAGCCGGACAAGGAAGCACTATTAGAGGAAAAAGTCCAAGAGATCATACTGATTTGGAGAAGTTAATTTATAGAGTCAGTGGTGAAAAGTCATGCATGATGGACTACTAGTGAAGATGCCACCACAATGGAGTTCCTGGTAAAAGCATTAGTAGATAGAGTTCTTAACGATGATTTCTCTATGTATAAACATCTAATATTAAGTTTAAGGAGGCAGCAAAGCTTACTCGTGTTTTCAAAAAGAGGGTGTTATTATACCCGAAGAGAAAAGATGTCTAAAGTTTTGAACACAGTTCCAGTGGGTGAGTAGATGCAGCTAGATGGAGAAGAATTAGGAACATTAATAATCACACTTGCGGAGTGGGTAGTTTTAGGGGGAAGAATTAGAAAACATTACGAGGAAATCACTTTCGATTTTCCAGTATAGAATGGGTAAAAGTGGTGAAAATAGCAAGAAGAACAAAGCCACGGATACAAAGGAAAGCCCTACTTTCTATACAAAGCAAAAGGCGAAAGATACAAGAATTTATGTTTTGCCTATTTACAGATAAATGGCCTACATTATTTCTTCGTTCGAATAGGCCAAATAAAGAACCATTTTTTTTTGGCACCATTGTTTTTTTTTTTGGGATCATTGTTTTTTTTGGGAAAGATATTTGAAGTAAAACTAAGTCACCCCTTATCCATATATTTATCTTAATACCAAAATTACCCTTAGTGTAATGAACATAATTAATGATTAGTGTAAGATTAAATCAAAAAATTAAATTAAATTAAATAAATATATAGGTTTTCAGAAAAAAGTTTGGTTTGGGGAAAAAAATTGCGAGGTAACCAAACCTTAAGTTAGTTAGGAAATTTTTTTTGCGAAGATACCAAACTTTAGTTTGGTTAGAATTTTTTTTGACGTTACCAAACCTTAGTTCAGTTAGGAAAAAAAATTGCGACGTAACCAAACCCTAGTTCGGTTAGGAATTTTTTTTTTTGCGAAGTTACCAACCCTTAGTTCGGTTAGGAAAAAAATATTGCAACGTTACCAAACCTTAGTTCGGTTAGGAAAAAAAAATTGCGACGTAAGCAAACCCTAGTTCGGTTAGGATTTTTTTATTGCGAAGTTACCAAACCTTAGTTCGGTTAGGAAAATTTTTTTGCGAAGTTACCAAACCTTAGTTCAGTTAGGGTTTTTTGTTTTGCGAAACAGCCAAACTGTTCTTCATGTTCTTCATTTCCAGCAAGTTCGGCTAGTTCAACAAAGCTTTTCCACAAAATTCCTAACCGAACTTACTACTGTAACTTCCATTTTCAACCTATTTTGATGACTACTACTCAAATTTTTAATCAAAAACAAATTAGAAGTAATGGGTTTGTGGAAAAATACTTATGGACGAGTTTGTTTACAAAAGATTGATAATCAACGATAAAAATTCAATGAATCGACGATGATAAAAATTTGAAGATTTGTAAATGATCAGGTTTAGATGATCATAAATTGATGAAGAAGAGAAGAAGAAAAATTGTAGAATAGAAGAAGAAGAATTGGTAGAGTTATAAGTTAAAGGGTAAACTAGTCATCTACACCTTTTAAGACACCCCTTATAACTATAGGGGAGGTGGCCTAATCAAATTATGGTCCCCGAAAAAAAAAAACAGTCGTGCCCAAAAAATCGTTCCAAATAAATGGCACTTTGATGCTTGCTCTGATATATTTACGTTATAAGCCCAGACCCACACATCAAATCGTGTTCGACTATTATCCTACGGGTAAAATTTCAGTGTACGTCAGATAAGCAGAGCTGCAGTTACATAGAAACAAACTAAAATCAAGTTATTGCGTATCTTGGAATAGTTATTGCCAGAATCCGTGTCTTAATGACGCTGAATCTGTGTCATTGCAAAGTTTTTTTACAATAAGATTCTCTGACTTTAATGGGGAAAGTAATTTGGTGAGTGAAAAATGTTGAAATGAGAATGATGAAATTCCAAATTCTGGAAAGAACATGACCAGCATTGGGAAGTTTATGCTACTGCGTTGAAGAGGTTAGTCTTCCTTCCTACTTATTAAGATGTTCTTATAGGGTTTTAAACTTTTAATCCATTTTGACACTTGATTGTTGTTTTTTTCGGAAAATTGAAGGTAAAATAGAACCAATTTTTCAATTTGTTTTTTCTGTTTTAAGGAGGTCCAAAAAGTCATATTCTATCTTGTACAAGAATCATGGTTCAGAAGAAGAAATCTGAAGGGCGACAAGATTTCAAAAGAAGAGGCGGGCACTTTGAATCTTCAGCTGATGAAACTGGTAGTGGTTCGCGTTCTTGCGCAGAACCAAAACTGTTCAAGAAGCATAAAGCAGTTTTCAGTCATGTGCCGCTCTTCATTGAGGAACCAAGCAAAATGAAGTGTCACTCAAAACGAAGGAGACTGAGAAGTGAATCGAGTAAGAAGAGCTACAAACTAACTTGCAAAGAGGTGGGAGAGGAGAATTGCAACAGATTTAACCTTTGTGATGCTCTAAATGAAAATCGCAAGTTCATGAAGTCTATTCTGGAGGAACTCCAAGTTGGTGGTGAGAAAATGTTAGGAAGGCTAAGAAAAGTCGGAGAAAACGATAATGAAGATAATAGTATCGTGGCGGAGAATCCAGAGAGCTTTGAATGTGCTAGACAAGATTTTCAAGACCAGAATGCTACAAAGAAAACAACGTTGGGATCTGAAGAAGCAAGCAAAATGAATTTTCACTTTACATTTGAAAGAGCGGCTGGGCCGGAGACTGAATCATGTGAGAAGAGAGACGAACCATCTTGTGAAAACAGTTTTAACCTTTGTGATGCTGTGAAGGAGAACCGCAAGTTCATGAAGTCCATATTGGAGGACCTTAGAGTTGGTGGAGAGAAAATGTTAGTAAGGCTAAAAGAAGATATACAAAAAGCGAGAGAGAACGATATTTGCGAGGAGGAGGGTGTTACGGCTCATGGGATTCCGGTGGAAGGCAAGAGGAATGTTACTTGTGATGAAGGTGTTGAAAAAGGGAGGCTTGCGGATTCACTTTGCGACCCATCCATGAATACATGTGTTCATCGTGAAGGCTTTTCAAGGGATATCAAGGAAGAGGTCCAAGATTATTGCGATTTGGCAGAAAATGCAAAAAGGACGAAAACGGGGTTTCACCATCTTCAAGTTGGCCCTGGTAATTGATACACCCCTTAATTAGATAGCTAGCATGTACTACTACACATAAAGCAGACCGATCGATCAAGAGAATGTGTAGAAGCTAGCTTATGTACTGAAAAAAAACATATTCGGCTGATCAGTGAATCGGCGTGGAATTGGTTAAGGCTATCTCGGGGTGCGAACATGGATTTTATATGTGATGTATGAGCACAAAACAAATAAAAAATTGTTAACATGAAAACTCACATTCTGAGTGAGAAACTTAACTTATGATATTGCCTTGGAGGTATGGTATTTGAATCTTGCTATGAAAACTCACCTTTGAAATGCATGCAGTATATGGCCTTCTTCCGGCAATGAAATCGATCATAGCTTAATAATGACTGTGCGAGTAAAATGAGGCAAGATCAATCCAAAATGTACCTATGACCGACTCTTCTAGTTCTATTCAAATGCTTTACTTGTGATATAATAATGCATTGAAGTGAGAAGATCAAACAAAAAATGCTAACAGCAATTCATGTTCATTCTGAATTTGATTTTATATCTATGAGACTAAGAGGGAGACGCCTCTTTTATGAATTAGTAGTAAATTGTGACAGCTTGGTAGCCTTGGTTAGAGCACTCCAAATTCAGAAGGCTTTATTGATAGCATTGTATCTTCTATTCTAGATATAATTAATCTGAAAGAACTGAGATGGAGGAGGAAATTAAACTGATACTTCTGTTTATTATGTGCTAGTTTTTGTCCACGCAAACAGAAAAGATTAAAACCCAATGAAAAAAACACAATGAGGAAGAGTTAGTGAGAACATAGAAGAGTTTTAAATGTTTTCCCAAATTAAGCATCTCATGTTGTGAGTTTACTTTATTACGATTCTTTATACTTTTTATTCAAAGGACTTTCATGAATTCAGATGTGTCTTTTTCGGGTTTTTAATCCTCTTCATTTCTATACTTCTCTTTTTGCAGTGAAACAATTTCAGTATCTTCATTTCTTAATTCAGGGTTTGGCTCTGTTATGCCCGTAACTTACGGCTGGCTACCCATCTAAACCCTAAAAACAATTGATCTTTGAATATATGGTTTCTTCTGGCAACTATTCATTCGTTCGTTAGGACCCTGCATATAATCCAGTAAATTGTGGCAAGATTAAGCCAGAACTCATACATTATTATTCAAATGCTTTATGTGTGATATTAATGCCGTATTATCATTATTTTTGGATTATTATGCTCTTGAGAGCATGATAATACTAGCCAAAATCTTCTCATCTCCATCTTATGCCGCAACCTATACGAGCAAGGATATTTGTCACCCGGTAATTAGAATCACCCCAATGGAAAAAGGATAAGTTATTTGGAATCTTTAGTGATAGTCACCTCAAATGTGAGGGTAGGGAGAGAAGTATAGGACAGACTATGACCAAAAAAGAACCTAGTCTTACGGCTAAAACTTACGGAAATGATTAATACACTGAAGAAAGATTCCAGTAAAGAGAGAGTGTGGGATCCACTCCGAAGTTTGACCAACATATATATATACAAAGGGGATGCTAGAGTTACCAAGCTTTTATCCCGCAAAACCTCCTGATAGAGAAATAGATGGAAGAGATCAAAGTTCCCAGTATTTGGATTATTAAATGGGCTGATATGGGTCCCATTTGTATTAGACTCCGGAGATTTTGTCGGTCATGCATCATTTCCGTATATACAAATGCTAGAAAGGCTGGACAAGGGCAATTGAATTGAATCCCTCCTGAAATTTGTCAGAATGGAGTATTTTTAGTATGGTAAATTTAGTGTTAAATCTGCCTATAATTGCATTATGCAGGAAATACATGGTACTGGTAATGCCATTTTTCCATGGAAAACTTTGTGGAAGCTTAATCTCCCACAAAAGATAAAACATCATTTGTGGAAGTGCTTAAATGATTGTGTTTCAGTGAGAAGTAAACTTTATAGATTTGTTGCAGATATTAGTAGTGAATGTCCTTTTTGCAGGGAGGAAGTTGAAACTGCAACTCATTTTTTTATTAGTTGTGATGTTACTAAAAGGCTTTGGTTTGCCCTTGATGCTAACATTGCAAGAAGCATCTCTGATGTTACTTTGCAGAGTTGGATAGCTAGTTGGTTTCATGCTAGCACTGTATCCAAGGAGGAGAAGGATAGATATATTCAATTTGTCAGTTTTGTCATATGGAATATATGGAAGCTTAGATGTTCTGTAGTGTTTGATAATGGAACAATTCAAATAGCTCAACTTGTGGCTCAGGTTAATATAGACATTGCTGATTGGAATGAAAACAATATTAAATGCAGTGCTGTAAGAACTGTTGTGCCTCAAACTAGGAATGTAATTCCTTGGAAGCTGCCAGATAATGGATTCTATAAGATTAATTTTGATGCATCTTATTCGAAAGAAAATAATTTTATGGGTATAGGTCTGATGATGTTTTCTGACACAGGGCAATTTGGAGGAGCACAATCCAGCTCTGGAATAGCTTAAGATGAAGAGCAAGTTGAAGCCTTAGCAGCACTGGCAGCAATTAGGTGGGCAAGAGACTCAGCTGTGGAAAAACTACACTTGGAGGGTGATTGCCAGAGTGTAGTAAAGATATTAATGGTGATGTAGGGAGTATTAGATGGACGGATAATAATGTCATTCAGGACTGTCGAAGTCTTTTAGTTAGTTTTAGGGAGTGGAAATGCACTTTTGTGCATAGAGAGTCGAATGAAGTGGCTAATAGCCTTGCTAAAAAGGCTAGAATTGATAGGATTGATCAATCCTGGTTATCTGATTATCCGTTTTGGTTAAAATCCCTGGTCAGAGAAGAACTTCATGTAACCATTCATTGATTCATTTTAATAGAATTCCTTCTTTCTTATTAAAAAAAAAAGAAGATAAAGATCCTAAAGACCAAGTAGAGAATAAAGATGAGTCGATCGTCATAGGTATAATAAAAAGGGGAAATTAGGCTAAGCCCGACCCATGAAAGAAGTTTAAATCTAGGCCTCGAGTTATCAAAAGACATCCATGCCCTTTTATAATTGTCAAGCCCCAAATTAAATAAAATTTAAATTTAAGCCCAAAATTATTAAATCCAGGCCCAAAATTATTAAAGTATAGTGTGAATGTGTAAGCAGAAGTTACACATGCATATGACATGTGTATCCAGAAGTTACACATCATTATGACATGTGTAATGCAAAGTTACACATCAAAAAAATAGACATCAAAAAGAACGCATACAAAACATACATGTATTACTTAAATATTCATTTACAATAATTTCTTAGCGTGTGTAATGCAAAGAACGCTTTTGTCTAGTGTAATCGAGAGTTACACATGCATCTATATAGTGTAATTGAGAGTTACACATGCATCTGATTTGTGTATTCAGCGTCAACTCCAATTCCAGCGAGACCATTACCGCATTTAAGCAATTAGCTTTTATGAAGTTATTTGAAACCTGAAATATAACAACAAGCAAATCTGCATATTCTAGGAAAAAAATATAGTCAAATACCACACAAAAGGAGGCAAAAGTTCGTAAACAGGTAAAATCTATGTTACCAGAAGCTACACATACAATCAGCATGTGTAACTAGAAATTACACATCTAATTAGCATGTGTAACTTCTAATTACACATATATTTATCATATGGGCTATGTACTAAACAGTTACACATGCATCACATGTGAATTTTTTGGTTGTAAAATCTGTTCATTTTAGCATGTGTAGAAAGAGTTACACATGCATATGGCTAGTGTAACTAGAAGTTAAAAATGCATCTTACTAGCAAAAAATTTCATCAAAGCATCATACTAACAAGGTTCAAAGACAAGTTATCTGATATTACAAGAACAATAGTTGATCCTAGATTCTCAACACAATAAATCATACATGTCAGAGCTAAAATAAAGTTTTAGATGACACAGGGTAACTCACCATTAATTATATTATATCGAATGAGGGCCTGAAGAATGACGCATGCAAGTCTCACAAGTTTGTTCTGCATATAGTCTTCTTTCAAAGTAATAAGACAAAAAGGTACCATAATATCAGATTAAAATGAAGTATCTGCTCTTCTTGTTAGATGAAATCTCCTGAATTGCAATCACACTACGAAAAAGTTGTTTTTATGGTCGTATCCCAATAACAAGGCAACTTAAAAAGGAAAAAAATGCACAACTGGCAAATAAACTGTTTTACTAATTTGCAGGAACTAAGTGAATAAATTACAATTAAGAGATCAGTTGCAATAAGAACTTAAATAGATGTGTAATACCACTTGTGTAACCGGAAGTTACACATGCATATGTCATGTGTAATCGGAAGTTACACATCCAATTAGATTGTGTAACTGCTAGTTACACATTCAATTAGTATATCCTCGGACATATACCGAGGATCACCACCACCACCAACAACAACATATGGCATGATTCAGTCTAATAAAAAGAGTAGTATCTTGCTTCACTAATGCTAAATAAACTAGGGATACTCGAAAACCAAACCATGTATAATTCAAAATTCACAAATCTCAAAACGTTAACTGCAAGGTCTACTCATTGAATGAGTAGACCACATCAACTGCAAGGTATACTCAAAACGTTAATTGCAAGGTCTACTCATTGAATGATAAAACAAAGCATCTGCAATCAGCTGGTACACATACAAAATGCATGTGTAATTGAGAATTACACATACATATGGCATGTGTAATCGAAAGTTACACATGCATCTGACTTGTGTACCTAGGAGTTACACATACATCTTACTTGTGTAACTTGGAGTTACACATACATACGACTTATGTACTCACCAAAATATAGGTGATGCTTCCTTTGCTCAAGATGCAAATTATAAATTTGCCATTTCATATTCTCCGTTCTCAAGGCACCTCTCTAATCAGGTCTGAGCCTTGAGTCTGTCGGTGGCAACTTTTCCTACACAAATAGAGTAAGTTGTACATCAAAAACCACCAGTACAAATAACTAAATCGAATGGAGATAACACAACAAACATATCCCCAGTTTTGTGGATATCAAACCTTTAATCCAGGAACGAGTTCATTGAATGTAACAACAAAGCCGTCAAGTTATATGGCGTTGGGAATTTTGGTGGCTTACTCCGCTTCCAAAGCATCCGTGAATCTGGAAACGACTCTGAACCTTTTCCCTCCCCTGAACAGTCTCTAAGTACATAATTCATGCTGCATCCCATTTACCAAAAATTGTTGCTACTGTTTGATAGCCCGATCTTGAACCACGCCTTGTACCTGAAAGATATCAGTACATATGCATCATTTAGAAATTCTCACCGAATGATTCATGCACACTTTATTTGTTATTACTCCAGTAATGACAAATGACTGCAACCAACCCGATGAGGATTTTGGTTTGTTGAATTGCTTTGAATTTCAGCTTTCATGAATACTCATGGTTTCCTTCTCTACGTAGTCATCGACAGTCATGGACGACATAACATTGCATCACCTCCACTTATTTCTCCACTACTCGCACTACCTCCATCTCAATTGCCACCACCAACATCACCAACTGCTCAAAATCCATTAAACAATATATAAGTAAAACATAGAACTTATAGCATATCCAATTAGCATGTGTATCTATAAGTTACACATCTAATTAGCATGTGTAGCGGTAGCTACACATATATTTAGCTTGTGTACGAAGAAGTTACACATATAATTAGCATGTGTAACTAGTAGTTACACATCCATTAAACTATCAACGTTACCAGCACTCATGTATATGCTAAGTAAAAGTTCTGCACCAAAATTGAGTTAGTCGGTGAAGATGAGGAGAAGAAAACAATAAATCCTTAGTGGTTAACCAGGCAGCCCAGGTTCACGAGGAATGACTGACTATTAAGTTCAATTATGTTCTAGCAATTGACAATCTAATTCCAATCCAATTGTGTTATTTACAGGAGAAAGAAACGCTGAATTATAGTTCAAATTTTATACCACGCTAAGTTGTAAATTTTGTTAAACAAATCTGATATAGTACTAACATGCAAAGCCTCAAAAAAAAAAAAATCTAGGATAAATTAGTATCGTTGTGTCCATAACTCCTGATCCACTGTATGTCTGCATCAGTACAATCCTTACAAATCTTATCCTAAATCACAATATTAGATATTCAACTAAGCAAGACATACCGCTTGTAGTTTGAAGCTCTGAACTGAAATAATGCCACCATTAATCGAACTTTCACCTTCTTGTAATTGAAATACATAAAATCCATCAATATATTTCATATCCACCATATAATTTCTTGTCAACCTTACTTCATTGTTCAGCTATATCTGATTATCAATCAACATTCTAAAAAAACAGTAAAATAAAAACAATTTACTAGCTACCACAAGAATAACCAGCAAAAAGGAACTGACAAATTCATTCCAACTGCATACTTTCGTCATGATTAGGTTTAGATAACAATTTTAATCAACTATACATTAGAACATAAGGTTAATTTCTCCAATTAATTAAAAATTGCCGAAATGAGATCAGAATTCAAAAGTTAATGAAATTTGAATCAACTAAACGGGTGATATAAATCAAAGTATGCTTAGTTCAAATCTGAACATATTTTTCCGATCATAATTATAGATTCTGAGATAAATCAAATCTCACTCAAGAACCCTGGAAAAAAATTGTTGATTTTTTTTCTTCGAATTTCCATCTCAAAAGAGAGATTAAGATGAGATACTATTAGATCTAAACTCCATTCATGATTTGAACAAGGTTTTCGAGATGGAATCGAAATAAATAGGTTTCTAAAACCAAAAATTTAAAAGTTATGAATGAAATTAACATGATAGTAATAGATTAACTTATCTGTTGGATCATTTATGTAGAGCGAATCTTCGTTCTCGGTTCTTGTTAAGGATTTTCATCGACATTTCATTCTCTATTGAAATAGATCTTGAAGAACATACACTGCTGATGTTGATTATAGATTTTAAAGATGCTAAAAACCAATCGAAATAATGATCTTCGTTCTCTTCGGAGATAAAAACTAATGAATCAGAACGAAATCTCTGCAAAAAGAAAACGAAAACAGATCTGAAAAAATAAACCCTACTTTCGCTAGAGCCTAGAGAAAGAAAGAAGAGAGAGAAAGTGAAAACGAAAATGAAACCGACAAGATGATCTATAGGTAGTTTTATTACATATATACTAAAGGGCAGTCTTGGTATTATTATAATTATTTTGGATAATATTTTTATTGTTAAGCCCTGAATTCTAAAGTTCTGGGCCTAGAAATATCAAAATGTTAAACAATGGAGTTGATAGTGAAGGATCCATTTTGTGGGGCTTCTCTATATTGAACCCATATAGTAGGGGGTTCTAGCATTTTTCACCAATAAAAAGTCAGGAGTGGGTCCCATTATTGTGAGTAATGTTTTTTGTGGGAATGTTATAACTTATAAATATTCTTAATTTTTACACAAAATTGGTTACAAAGACCAAAATCAAAATTTCCTGGGTGAAAAGGACAGTTAGATTTAGATACTGTTTAAATGGACAAAAATTTAAAAATAGGCGGGGATGTAACAGGTTTCATCCTGTCCATTTTCAAATATTTTTTCTTATTTTTATTTTACAGGATGCATCCATTTCATCCTTGCTATTTTTAAGTTTAAGCCAGGATGAATCCAGTTTCATCCTTGCTATTTTTTCTTTGTCTATTTCACCCATAAAATTTTTTACTCGTCCATTTGAACCGTGTTTTAATTTTTCTTGGACAAATGACCCATTTTCCGTAATTTTTATTGATTTTGTACATGATACCATTAAGGGGTAAAAAATAAAAAAAAATGGAATCAACTTGTATAAAGTTGTGTCCACTTCTACAAACAACTTGTGCTAGTTGCGTCCACTTTTGAAAGCAACTTGTGCTAGTTGCTTCCACTTTTCAGAATGTATGGGGTATTTTTAAAAATTGAATAAGAATATATTTTAAGAAGCGAATTTTGAAGGGTATTTAAATAATGTTTCCGTGTTTTGTTTTTGCGATCCGTCTAAAATTACTTCATAGACTAAACAAGGTCATGATATACGAGTCCCACTATGAAAATTCATCGTTACTAAACTACAATACAGCGGCATACGAAGTCAAGATCAATCCAAAATCCAATTATGGAGATTATGATTTTCTGGGTCGTGAAGAGTTTGGACTAACTCGTGTAAAATTTGGACTACACTGTTTATGCGGGAAGGAGGCTGGACTAGAGAGAAAAAAGCCCAACTAATATGGGATTAACGTTAATTTATACATCTTCAACTCTTAATTCAGGTTTTGGCTCTGCAGGCAATTTAGATGGTTAGCATGTGTGTACAAGTTACTAATGCGTGTATGTACATAATCAGTTAGTAAGTGATTAGAAACGACATAGGATCGGTAAAGGTTAGCTCGTGTGCGCCACTGGTCCACCATGAAATCCGCAGAATCATAGGCAATGTATGAGCACAACTGCACAAAAATTATAAGTGCATGAGAATTCACTTTTTGAATGACATTCGTGAAATTTTGTTAGAAGTATGCATGGTTCATCTAGGTCACAATATCCAGTCTCACTAAGAAAAATCATTTTCAAATATATGGTTTCTTCTCGCAATGAATCCATTACGACCCTGCATTACCCAAACAAAATGTGGCAAGATTAGACCAAAATTCATACATTATTTTTCAAGTTCTATTCAAATGTTTTACGTGTGATAAAGGAATGTTAAGTGTATATGTAATGTCCACTGTGAATATATGACAACTTTTATATCCAAGATGCTCTTTACATAAATTAGCCATCAATTTTCACAGCCTAGCTAGCTAGTCTGCTTCAGAATGCTTAAATGATATCTTGTATCTTCTACCATTTTGAAAAAAGTACTTTGAATGACTGAGATGGGGGAGGAAATTGATTTACCTAAACTGATGGGTCTGTCATTGTACAGGCCTAAAAGTGAGTTGGTTGTGGACAAGATAGATGTCCGTGGTACCCCTTGTCCTGATCATAGAGTTTACAGATGGCCAAAACCCTTGGAATTGAATCCCCAAGTAATCAACACCGACGGGTCATTAAAGAATGGTCGAGCAGGAATTGATTGTATCTTGCGAACTAATGTTGGGAAGTCCTAAAAGCTTTTGCAGCAGTATGTTTGAAGATGAAAGTGCACGTGATAGAAATGACAGCAGTTTGCTAAAACATCACGAGGAAATCGCTTTCAATTTTGCAGACTATAATGGGTAAAAGTGGTGCAAATTGCAAGAAGAATAAAGCCGGAGATACAAAGGAAAGCGTGACTTTCTATACAAAGCAAAAGGCAAAAGACACAGGAATTTATGTTTTGCTAATACAAATGTAAATAATTACCTTATTGATTGATTCTTGTGCTTCATCTATCAACTCTTTGTGATTAATAAACTTATGACTCAGCCCCCAAAAAATAAAAATTAGTTTCAAATGGTAGAATCAATCTTCCATAAACCAATTATACCGGTTGAAGAGCTTGAAGAAGGTTAGATATCCACCTCCGAGTCATGGAACACGGGTGTATCTTTTTATTTTCCGATATTAATTTTCCTTTCTCTGCCAAAATTAAAATTAATTTTAAACTGTGTCGCTCCGTTTGATGTTAACTGCACCATACACATTAACTGCCGATGCCTATTATGTATTCAAGTGCGTGATAGCGACTAGGCTAGTGTTTTAGCTTGCGTGTGATATCCCCAACTTATTAAAGACGTGCCATCATGCACACACTTGTGACATAGTAGAATGGAATCTCCCCAATGGAATTAGGTGGGAGATGCAAGAACAAAGACAGAAGTACATGATCATGGCCAACAAAGAGCCTAATTTTATGGCTATAAATTATCTATTATCAGAAGAAAGGAAAAAGGAAATTAAAAGACGTCCGCTGGACGCACATATCATCATGGTGTCGATCATATTGATTTTTTGCATCATCCAAGTATCTATCTCTCGCAAATCACAGTAACAATCTCTATTACTCCTCCATTAGTTAACGTACATTTACTAGACAGTGACAATAAGTCATTCAAAAAATTTATTTGGCGGAAACTGAAGTTCAGACATGTATAGAGAGTACGCTATAGCAAAGCCAAATAAAAGCTATCTACTGGAACATAGAGAAATACGGCACCGTGGTAGTTGCATATTTCTTCGTTCAAGTGAATAGGCCAAATAAAGCGCACTTGGATGCTTGCTCTCATATATTTACGTTATAAGCCCAGACCCACACATCAAATCGTGTTCGACTATTATCCTACGGGTAAAATTTCAGTGTACGTCAGATAAGCAGAGCTGCAGTTACATAGCAACAAACTAAAATCAAGTTATTGCGTATCTTGGAATAGTTATTGCCAGAATCCGTGTCTATTCTGGAGGAACTAAGGAGACTGAGAAGTGAATCGAGCTACAAACTAACTTGCAAAGAGGTGGGAGAGGAGAATTGCAACAGATTTAACCTTTGTGATGCTCTAGATGAAAATCGCAAGTTCATGAAGTCTATTCTGGAGGAACTCCAAGTTGGTGGTGAGAAAATGTTAGTCGGGTTTAGAGAGGAGATAAGAAAAGATGGAGAAAACGAAAATGAAGATGACAATATTGTGGCGGAGAATCCAGAGAGCTTTGAATGTGCTGGACAAGATTTTCAAGATCAGAATGCTATTAAGAAAACAACGTTGGGATCTGAAGAACCAAGCAAGATGAATCTTCACTTTACATTTGAAAGAGCGGCTGGACCGGAGACTGAATCATGTGAGAAGAGAGACGAATCATCTTGTGGAAACAGTTTTAACCTTTGTGATGCTTTGAAGGAGAACCGCAAGTTCATGAAGTCCATATTGGAGGACCTTAGAGTTGGTAGAGAGAAAATGTTGGTAAGTCTAAAAGAAGATATACAAAAAGCGAGAGAGAACGATATTTACGAGGAGGTGGGTGTTACGGCGCATGGGATTCCGGTGGAAGGCAGGAGGAATGTTACTTGTGATGAAGGTGTTGAAAAAGGGAGGCTTGCGGATTCACTTTGCGACCCATCCATGAATACATGTGTTCATCGTGAAGGCTTTTCAAGGGATATCAAGGAAGAGGTCCAAGATTATTCCGATCAGGCAGAAAATGCAAAAAAGACGGGGTTTCACCATCTTCAAGTTGGCCCTGGTAATTGATACACCCCTTAATTAGATAGCTAGCATGTACAACTACACATAAAGCAGACCGATCGATCAAGAGAATGTGTAGAAGCTAGCTTATGTGCTGCAAAAAAACATATTCGGTTGGTCAGTGAATCGGAATATGGGATTTGCTTAGGCTAGCTCGTGTCCGAACATGGATTTTATATGCGATGTATGAGCACAAAACAGACAAATATTGTTTACATGAGAACTCTCAATTTCTGAATGAAAAACTTAATTTATAATGAAATTGTATTAGAAGTACGGTTTAAACTAAACTAGGCAATAGTATGCAACTTTATATGTGATGCCTCGCTATGAAAATTCGTCTTTCAAATACAGTACGTGGCCTTCTTCCGGCAATGAAATCCTAGCTAGGTTAGTTGTGAACTTGTGATCGTGCATAACTTGAGTAAAGTGAGGCAATACATATACGAGTAGTGAGTACTCTTCTAGTTGTATTCAAATGCTTTACGCGTGATATCAACGCATCAATAGTGAGTGAATCAAAAAAGAAAAGAAATGTTAACTGCATTTAATGTCCCATTTATATGAATTAGCAGATTTTACATCTAACAGGGAGAGATCCATTATATAAATCAGCAGTAAATTGTGACAGCAAAGAGTTTGCTCCACATTCAGAAAGCCTGATTGAAAGCTTTGTATCTTCAATTTTAGACACAAGTATTCGAAAGAATTGAGATGTAGGAGGAAATTGAATTGATAATGTGCATTTAGTATTCTCTAGTTTCCAACTTTCTAATCTACTTTTATATCTGGAACAGAAAGAATCAAAGTCTACAAAATAATGTGTAACTATTATTTCTGACTGTACAAGACAGCGGTGGGAATTAAACAATTCTTCCATATCAAGCCTAACTAATTATATCATCAGGGTTCTAATCTCCGCTTACAACAAAGGTTAGCATCAGGTTCTAATCTCCGTCTAGGATTCCAGCAAATAACATCAGTCCAGCTGTTAATTTAAGGGTATTATTACGTTATTTCTCTTCAATAGATTTTCCATATTCAATAAAATATGGATGTACTTGTTTTTCCAGCAGTAAGTAAAATCATGTTTGTCGCTGTATACTCCATTGCAGTTAATAAAAACAATTTCAGTATCTTCAACTCTTCATTCAGTGTTGCCTGTGGTAATGCATGTCCCGGTGGTTTAGATGGCTAGCATCTGTAGAAGCTAACTCATAGAGAAAAACATGCATGTTGAGTTAGTCAGTGAATAGAATCCATATGGGATCGACTAAGGCTAGCTCGTGTGCAACCACGGAATTCATAAAATCACAGGCGATGTATGACCACAAAAATTAAATATGTTTATGATATGGAGACTATCCTCAAAACAATAGACTGAAATATATAAAACATCAAATTTGGAGTAAGAAGAAACTGAATTCCCCGTACTGAAATATCAATTGGGCTGAAAGCTTTCACTTTCCACGATTTTTCATGCATATACTTGTCATCCTCCCGAGTATCTACAAAATAAGCTACTAATTAAAGTCTAAATTATGTATGCATCACAGTATTCCACTGAAATTAGATTAAGTGACTAACGAAGTGCACGTCTATAGATATTAAAGTCTGAAAAAAATTGGATAAAAACAGACTAATGTAAGCATCGCTTAAATGATGGCAATGGAGAGTTTCATTAAAAGAAAAGAAATAGTGTCAATAACATTAGAATTGTAGAATGGTTCTTTGCTATCCAACTTCAATATTCAGCAACCCGTATATAATTGATATTTCTTCAAAATTCTTGAGAAAGATTACCAGTTTATATGCATGTACCCAGATATTTCATTGAGCAACTACATGTTTGGCTAATCACGCGCGGCCTTTTCACTTCTTAATTTTAACTGACTCCATTTTGTTTGTATCTTCTTCTCCTAGTTCTTTCAACGAAATTAACGTGTTCTTGTGAGGGAATACTACAAAAAATGGTTCCTTAATAATATCCACCAGACTTATCGTAAAAGATGTTGGGTCAAAAATATGGAGATAGCTATACCTGCGGTAAACTAAGACACCACCACTCTTTGTAAATGCTAAGGGTATGTTATATGCAGCAGCATCAATAAACTCTTTAACCCAATGACTGGTGTACGCCCTGCTCTTTCTTGCCGCAATTGGCCGAATTTAGGAGGCCTTCCGTAGGGTGACTATTTGGATTTTGTCCATCACACTTTCATGGTCCTCAAAATTGAGTTTTCATAGTAAAATTTAATTTCTCAAAATTGATCGATCCTCAATCGGTTTTCTTCAAATCTTTTGCAGCTGAAAACTCTTAATAATCGTATCTCTCACAAATTGAAACAAATTTCGAGAAATATCATCCCTCAATCAAAGAATTTCCAGATTGAAATTTCAGAGAAAAAGTTTTCTTTAAATCTTAATTTTTCTATTTTGGCGGATTTATGTTATTTTTCTTCAAATTTTTTACCTGGCGAGATTGGGGTATACCCAATAAGACAAAATCTGGTCATTTTGAAGTAAAACCAAGCCACCCCTTAACCTTGTATTTTCTAAATGGCAAAAATGCCCTTTTATAATTAACACTAAAAAACTGATTAGGCTAATTAATTGAGTTTAGATAAAAATTTTGAAAATGAAAATTGATGAGATTAAACCTTTAATCCGTCTTGTGAGTTCGATTAAGATCAAAAAATTTGGTTTTCAAAAATGTCAAAGGTCGGCAAGGTAGAGGTTTGAATAAGGTGCTGGCTATATATGGCCGGCATGGTCTTTGTTTGAATAAAATGCCGACCAATTTTAGCCGGCAAGGTATTTAAATGAAGAACATGCCGACTTTATTTTTTTTTGATACATAGGAGATGGATATTGAAAATTATTAGTCGGTAAGGTCTACAAAAAAACCCCGCCGGCGGTGTAAGTCGGCAAGGTATTTAAATGAAGAACATGCCGACTTTATTTTTTTTGACACACATGAGAGGGCTATTGAAAAATATTGGTCGGCAAGGTCTACAAAAAAACCCTGCCTATTTGTTGAGAAAAATACTCCACTTGGGCGGTTGAAAAACCCCGCCGACGGTATAAGTCTGCAAGGTCTTCAAAAAATACCCTGTCGGCTGTTGAGAAAATTTGGTCTGTCGCCATGGATGTTATGAAAAGTCGGCAAGATATGCATGTTACGACCTTGCCGACCAAAAAAACAGTAAATCATAATTTTCGATTTCCAACCTAACATAACAATCAATCACACAACACAATGATGGGTTTGAGTTTAAACATCATTTATAGTCTTCTTTTCGCTGGTAGAGTCAACAATTTTTTGGAAAATCAAAGTTGAAAATTTTTATATGGCTTTGGTTGATGGAAGATGAAGATGAAGAGAAGAAGATGAAATGAAGAGAATAAAAACTGATTTAGGGTAATTAAGATTATTAATGGGTAAGGGTAGTTTTGTAACTTACCCATTAGGACTCCCCCTAAAATCCACAAAAAGTGTCCCTTTAAAATTGAGTATACCCAATCTCGCCATGATTTTTACATAGATAGTTTATAATCATTGTATTTTATATAGGTTTGAAAGGAATTTAGTTAACTTTGATCATAACTGAAGTTTTCCGAGTGGCAAAATTCACTGCGAAAACATCAAAAACAGAGTTCTGCCTAATCGGGGAAGAAGATGAAGTTTTGGGCCGGTCCGGGCCGATACCCAGAAACGGCCCATAAATATAGTAAAATTGCAATTTTACACTTCAATCTTTTTCTGAACCATGATCAGAATTGAACCAAGAAAAAAAAATAGCGAATGCAAATTATATAATATCAGTTCAATTCAAATGCTGATATTCATTTTATAATTTCTTTTTACAAAAAAACGGAACCCATATCATAACACTTAACAAATTTATCTCCATTGAAAATTGTTAGAGTGAGTGAGAAATTCTAAAAAGATCCAAAGAAAAAGAAGACCGATGAAATAGTGAGGATTTGCTACTTACTTTTCTTCTAACTACATCTCCAGGACTTTAACAAATTTATCTTATGAATATTCTCAGCAACTTTATAATTCAATGTGCTCTCTCTTCGATCACCATCAAACAAGAAATAGAAGAAGAAAAGCGGCAACAACGGCGGACGGAGAAGTTTGAACGGGTCCTATAGAATAGGGATTCCTTGAGAAAGATGAAGTCATTATTTGACCAAAATACCCATTTATTTGTTCCACCCACCTGGCAAAAATGCCTTCGAGCCAGCAAACAAAATATGTGAAACTCTCGTACGCGTGTCTCATGCAAACAGCGATTAAAACGCAAGTGAGTGACTCAGATGACTTGTTTACAAAATTCAAATGTTTCTTACAGTGCCGTTAGTCATATAAAGTAGACGAAAACTGCTCCTCTGGTCGAGCAATAAATTGGTTGGTAAAAAGTCCCATCAACATACTATCTAACCGCAACTAAATGATGCTGCTTCTCCTCGCAAACTTGATACATATCGAGTAAACCTGGACAGATCCATTGATATCCCAGTACATTCGCAACTACAATTAATCAAAATTGGACTTTTAAAATTTTTGCAAATGTTCTTTTGTCGGCCCTACTGTTGTAGCAGTCATCTAGTTATTATTCTTTTTTTATATATATCATAACCGGATTGTTCAGTGACGTCTCTATGTCCACAAAACAAAAACCCACCAAATCGAAAGTTTATTGGAAATACATGCGGGGAAAGAAATTCACAAAAGTTTTCGGCAGCCAAATCGAAAACTAGAATCGTCCTTCTTTTCCTGACTATCGAATGAAGTGCTCCATTTACAAATATACCAGTTATAAACAAATCGTTGTTGAACTTAAGATCGAATTTTCCAATGTTTCTCCAACCATAGCCACTGCCGATAGTGTAAATTATGACTTTTACAAAATTGGGTTCTTCCATTAGCTCATGCACAATTATAACTTTGTACTCATTGGTTGAAGAAAGATAACCAAATCCAATCGACCTTTGTATATACTTACCAAACTTTTTAGGCTCTAGAAGAATAGCGTACTCTTTTGTTATGGGATTACAGATAGTGAAACAATGGTCCCGTTCATGAAGACATATCAAACCATTAAACGAACCAACAATAACTTTATGCTTAAGTAGAGAAGATGGTGGATTGATCCTTGTAATTTTACTAATGAGTGTCTCAAGATTCTCATTACATTCAAAATAGTAGAGTTGTTCCCTATTTTAGGTTAAGGCAAGAAAACTCAACTTACCCGAATCAACATAATGATGATTGAGACAATTTAAATGCATCTTAGAGAACGACGGATGCTGAATAAGATTTTTCCATGTTTTGGATACTAACTTGCAATGTAAAGCTGATTCGGCGGGCAAACAAGTGAGAATTTCTGATATGGTCTCTAGTGGCAGTAAAATTTCCATCAAAACCCTTTTGTAGCCGAAGGGAGTAGGACTTGCATAGAGAGAATATATTTATTAGTAGAGATGATTGAAAACCTAATTTTATAAGAATAAAAATCCCAAAATAACACTCAGGAAAGAAAAAAATACACTTCCTAAGAACAGAATTGTTTGCCATATAAACACATGTATACTAGGTTCTGAGGAGGTACGTTTAAGAATATGACGTTTTATGGAAGTGTTGATGGGTGAAAACTACTCCTGCGGAATTTGGTAATTTGGGGTGTGGATGAGGAATGAGTCTAAACCTTCAACAAATGCACTGCGCGGTGAGTGCTTGTAGATTCGAGAGATCAATCGTGCAAGTCCGGCCTAAACCAAGAAATGGCCGTTCCAGGACTTGTTTGGTCACAAAGTGAAGGAGATGGGGTTGATCTTAGGGAGGAAGCGAAGAAGGTGTTGAGATTGTGAAGGTGTTGGCTTGCTTATGACTTGTAACAGAAAGATGAGCAAGCTTACGGTTGATGCAAGCAGGCTCGAGTGTTTGAATACGGTTTTTGTATTAACACTTGGTTTTACGTAAATGCCCGAACTTGTGTTGTTCTCCCTTATTCCCCTCGTTTTTGGAAAATAGGGCGGAGAACCCATTTATACAAGTCATTGAGCCTCATTCACGTTTCTCGTGGGAAGTGGAGGTAGTGGAATGATGGAGTAGTGGAGTTGTGTGTCGGTAACACACGACCAGTCTTGCCCACTTTTCTGTTCATCTCTAACCGTCCATGACTTCCTAACACGTTCTTGTGATGGCGCGTTGCAGCCGTGACGTCAGAAACCGCTGGACCAATACCCCAGTATGCATCCCGATTTGTGACATGATTGATGTCCGGAATGTGGATCGTGGATCCACGAAAGATAGCATGTAATCTTTGAATTGAATAACTGCGTTATTCGTAAAGTCGATACTTGTGAAGTACGTGTGTATTTTATGCGAGTCTTTGCATTACGGTGTGGTACGGTGATGGGTAATGACTCCTCACTAACCAAATAACTCTGACCGGGGTTGTATAACCAAGTTTGGTGAGGTCGGACGGACGAGATGATGTTTGAGACACTCATCTGCGGCCAGTTGATGAAATTGGGGTTTTTAAAGAGGTGCGCAAGCATCACTCTTGACTTGGTCGAAACCAAGCATGGGAAGGATTTTGTAGAGGACCGACCATACATGCGTGTTGACGGCATGATGGTGTACACGTCCATGTCTCACCGTCTCGTGAAGATGCAATCTAGGCCACTCAATTTGACTGTCAAAGAGGAGTGGTTGAGATCGGTTCTGCGAGAAATCCCTTGCCGCAAAGGAGTTGGAAACCGCATGACATCCCAAGTTTGGGCGTGCGTTCCAAGACGACCCATCTTGGTCGGTCTTGGTCGATCATACCAGCGTGTAGGTGGTAGGGTAGTGTTTACACCTATACACGATTATCCCATGAAAACGTGATCTAAGCCACTCAAATCATCCGGTGAAGTTGAGCGGTCGAGATCAGTTTAGGATTTGGGAGATGTAACCGCGTGAGTTTGGTCGGGCGTTTTGGATTAGCCGGGCATGGTATGCCTTGGCCGACCGCAAAGAGGAGGTAGATGGGCCCACGGTGGTCATCCGGTATGACCGGCCTTGGTTAATCCAATGCGTGACCCTCCATTAAATCGTGGAGAAGATGGACGCGCGTGATGACTTGAAGCCCTAATTTTGGCTTTCAAAGCCGCGCGACCATGCTCTTTTGGGCGGACGAATTTGTTGTAACCAACCATGGTTGGCTTTGACCGATTGGTCAAGTGTGTGGCGGTCACACGGTGATTGTGTCGACATGCTCGGGCCCTTTGAGTCTACATCTACACCCTCCATCTATGCTGCGAAGATGGACGGTTGAGACCGTTTTGCGACACATGTAATATGCCGCAAACCCTAATTTAGGGTTTTAGTCCATAATGCTTGGTATGGACGGTTTCTTGGCAAGCGAAGGCCAATGGTCGACCATGCGGGGTCGGCTGTGTGTATTCCATACCTGCTTGGGGGTGATGGAATTGATGTGTGGTCATCCAATCATGCTTGTGGAGTTGGATGACTGCGATTAGATCATATCCGGCAAGCTAAGGCCGTGGGTATTCCATACCATGCTTAGGGTGATGGAATTGATCCGTGGTCATCCAATCATGCTTGTGGAGTTGGATGACTGCGATCAGATCATATCACGGAGACCGATACTGGTCAAGTCCGGATGCTCAATCGGGCTAGTATAACACACCGAGAGGGGCTCAATCGGGCTAGTATAACACACCGAGAGGGCTCGGGCTAGTATAACACACCGAGAATCGGCTGACGGGTATTTCGTACATGGTTTCATTATAGTGTTTGGAGGTTCGTGTTACTCAGAAGAGTAACACTCGATCGTCATGCCACATCGATAATGATTCATTATAGTGCTTGAGGTTCGTGTTACTCTGCAGAAGAGTAACACTCAGTCGTCATGCCACGGCGATAATGAGTACAGAAATACAAGGCTGAATTAAGTGAGGGATTATCCAACACTTATAAATGGCTTTACAAGATGTCGCCGCATGATTTTTCGAGTTTTTACAAATTTAACCTTGAACGAAAATCCACCATCAACATTAAGTCCCCCGCCTAGCACATAATGGTTACACTATTGTGTGGTAGGCATGAGATGGTGTGATTAAAGATAAAACTTATGAGACAATGTTAGATGTTACCGGGAGAGACGGGTCGTCTGTCGCCCTTCGAGCATGTCACGTTCAAGAGACGTCCGAGAAAAGTGTTCCCCTAGCATGATGTCGGTCTTTGCTTCATGATCGACCTTGCTTTGATCGCTTCGGTCGAGGGGCTATTGCGCTGCTTCGTTCAACCGTGGGGATGTGCCTAATCGATCGATTGCGCCCGCTTCGTTCGTGGGGTTCTGCGCTGATTGATCGAACGTGGGCTTGTTTGTGCCTCGCCGGTTGAAAGTGGGTCTACATGTACATGCTTCAAACGTCACCATGTGCTTCGATCAAACCGCCTGTTTGTGTGCGCCTATTATACCAGCCTTATGTCGTGATTAACACCAGCCTTTGCGATTTGAGCAATACCAGCCTTTTGACTTGAGCAATACCGGACTTGAGGCTTGTACCGTCTGAGACTTGAATGATATTTGGACTGGCCATTATGTGAGTTGTGTCTTGCCGTGTGTGGCGATACTTCTCATATGCTTTCATACAAGTTCTAACTCCTGTCTTTTATTCCATTGTGGTAGAAAGAATCCCTGTTGAGATGTCTTCTCATATCGACTTTAGGGTTCTTCATGCTCCATTGGGTCCTCATGAAGGATGGATGAGACGTACGTTTAAGCAATGAGTACATCAAAGATAACTTAGAGTGCAGATTATTGATGTAGCTTGAGTGTTGAAACGACTCGAGAGGATGTTAAAGTGGTTTTCAGTGCGAACGTTGAGGTAGATCCTGGAGAGAGTGTTGAAGCGGGGATTCCCGAGAGAGAGCATTGAGGCGTCTCTTGAATAGACTATTGAAGCAGCTTCTGCGGGAGGGAGAGTTGAAGCGGCTTCCTCTCGGTTCGATTTACCCTTGCGAATTCCATGATTCTTGACAAACCATCTTTCTCGTGTTGAAGAAGTCCTTGATCGACGGTGAAGGAACTTCATGCCGAGCCTCGATCCCCGTACGTGGTTTACATGGTTTTCGGGCGGCGGTTGTTGTCGAGCGGTATGGAATATCTTGCACGTTGTTTCATCATTGCGGGAGTCGTGCATGTGGTATTGGAGTTGGAGTTGACGGAAGCGCAAGATGTTGTATCTCGGTGGTTTTCCTCTTGATGCTTCGAGGAACCTTTGCGAAGGCTAAAGGTTGTATCTTTGTTGGTGAGATATACGCCCTACGAACATTATGAGGCTCTTCGGTATGCCTGGTTCTTTCTATCGGGGCATATGTTGTTGTAGATGAGCGTTCAACAGCTCAGAGGATGACCAAAACGCGGATCCTCCAACATAGCATGATAGACATGTACCACCTGTATGCGATAAAGTGACTCGCCGGATCGTTTCGGTATGACGCGTGGACATCGTTATCTTCTTGAGGTCGCTCCCTTGAGGTATCGGCTCCGGTGGAAGATTGACGTGACAGAGCGTTGATACGTTGCACCGGCATTCTTTAAACCAAATGGCGGTATGGTATAATAAAAATTTCCGAGAGGAGTTCGAAAGGATATCTTACTTGCATCATGCTCGTACATCCTTATCTCGGGTTGTAGCCTTTTGTTCAAGTCTCCGAAGTCTATGTAGCACATGGTCTCGTGCCCGAATTGCCTCGGAGATTGTTTGAATGATTACATGTGGTCGAACTGATGGAGATAGGCCTAGGAGGTTCCTTATCGTCGAGCTCATCAGTTGTGGAGTTGGTTCCATCCTGTAGCTGTCGCGGGGCGTCCAATATCTCCTCTTGTGTTTCGTCGTTCTTGCAGCATTCAATTAGGCAGAGAGACTGGGTGCCAGTCTCTCCTGATAATTGCTAACAACGGCGCCGGTATATTTTCTTCCCCTTCTGATCACGGCTTGCCTCGAAAGAGCGCTCCCTTTTGGCGTGAGGACGGGCTGAAGTTTCACCGGATAGAGGTGGACGCTTCGTCGGGAAAGGTGTGTCGCGGTGCTTAGACTCAGCGATGCAAGTCGGTCTTCTTCTGGATTGACGCCAGGGAGTGGGATGCAACGAACTTGTCCGATTCTTTCCGCGGAGCTCTCCGTATGTCTTTGGTTTGGTTTTCCTCGAAGTCCGTCATTGTGGTGGGCTGCCGTACAATCTTGCATAGGCTGACCTCCTACATGTCCGAGAGTCTTGAGAGTAATCACATTCGAAGATGCTCCTGTGTCGACGAGGGCCCTCCTGAACTCTGAACCCTTGATGCGTGCGGTAGTATGTAGGGCCCGGTTGTGACCTTCCCCCGCCATCATGTCGTCTTCTATAAATGTAACATTATTTACAGGTGTTTCTGACGCAGTTAGGACTTCTGGACGTGAATGAGTCAGGTGTACATCCAAAGCTATTTTATTAATTGCAGCAAACGTCCGCGCCGTTGATTCTTCGAGAGGTGCAAGAGTTCACACATGCTTTCCACTAGAGATGCCGCTTCTGGTCCACTGGTCCCTGGTTCGTAGTGAAACCATTGACTTGAGGAGGATCGTTGTGAGGATCAGTCCCCAGTGTAGGAGTCTCCATGACAGGACCGCTCATATATGTGTCGCTTCTTTGATCGGGTCCATGCAGGCCCACGCCACTGAAGTACCTTTTCCGGTACGTTGAATGCATTCCTTGTTGGCCCCAGGAGCCGTTGCGGGTCATGTGGAAATCAATCAGTTAATGTCTTAAGAAAAGTGAGTACCTCTTTCTGAGTTGCGGCCATATCCGTTTGAGTCTTGGCAATAACTTCCTGCTTTTCCATCAAGTCTGCAATGGTAATGGGATATGGTCCTCCTCTTGCCCCTCCCGGCTCCTCGTCCCGATGAAGGAGTGGAAGTTGTTGCTCTGGTGACTCCGGAGGTGTTACACTTGATGAGATGCCGGGATTTGCACCTGCTCCGGCTCAGTGATGGGAGGTATTGTAATATCACCGCTTTGAGTGATCGAATTGAACGTTCCCATCCCCTCGTGCTCACGTGTTCCTTGATTGATCTCTCCTTCCTCAAGCATTTCTTCACCGCTTCGACAAGGGTCTTGAGATATAAATCTTCCAGCAGGGATCCGTAAGCTGCAGGCTCCATTTCTTTATCCAGGTAGACGTTGTGGTACCGGACAAGTCTTTTCCTCTCATGGAGTTGCCTCGAGTCTTCGTTGTCAGCTGGACCATGTTGTTCGTCTCTCCTGAGTCCCCCGTGATTACGCGCTCTTTTCTCGCATCTCCACCGGTAAAGGTGTGACTCGACTAAGGATTCAGCGTTTCTTGCACTGCCTGAGTAGATGCATGCCGACCCTTCTTGTAATTGTGATGTTATATCATTCAAAAGGCGGAATGTTTCGCTCTGCCTTCTGGTGATACCGGCTTGATTCGCCAAGACATCCTCCAACATTCCAGCTATGCTTCCCATGATATCCGAACCACTGCGGACTCGGGTGAAGATACATCGTGACACGAAAACCGAAGAATTGAGAATTCGATTTTTTGTAACCGATAGATCAACCTCCCACCGTGGTCGCCAATTGTTGATGGGTGAAAACTACTCCCGCGGAATTTGGTAATTTGGGGTGTGGATGAGGAATGAGTCTAAACCTTCAACAAATGCCTGCGCGCGGTGAGTGCTTGTAGATTCGAGAGATCAATCTGTGCAAGTCCGGCCTAAACCAAGAAATGGCCGTTCCAGACTTGTTTCGGTCACAAAGTGAAGGAGATGGGGTTGATCTTAGGGAGGGAAGCGAAGAAGGTGTTGAGATTGTGAAGGTGTTGGCTTGCTTATGACTTGTAACAGAAAGATGAGCAAGCTTACGGTTGATGCAAGCAGGCTCTGAGTGTTTGAATACGGTTTTTTGTATTAACACTTGGTTTCTGTCGTCTGAACTTGTGTTGTTCTCCCTTATTCCCCTCGTTTTTGGAAAATAGGGCGGAGAACCCATTTATACAAGTCATTGAGCCTCATTCACGTTTCTCGTGGGAAGTGGAGGTAGTGGAATGATGGAGTAGTGGAGTTGTGTGTCGGTAACACACGACCGGTCTTGCCCACTTTTCTGTTCATCTCTAACCGTCCATGACTTCCTAACACGTTCTTGTGATGGCGCGTTGCACGCCGCACGTCGTAAACCGCTGGCACCAATACCCCAAAGATGCATCCCCGATTTGTGACATGATTGATGTCCTGGAATGTGGATCGTGGATCCACGAAAGATAGCATGTAATCTTTGAATTGAATAACTGCGTTATTCGGAGAAAGTCGATACTTGTGAAGTACCGTGTGTATTTTATGCAGTGCGCATTACGGTGTGGTACACGGTGATGGGTAATGACTCCTCACTAACCAAATAACTCTGACCGTGGTTGTATAACCAAGTGGTGAGGTCGGACGGACGAGATGATGTTTGAGACACTCATCTCGCGACCGTTGATGAAATTGGGGTTTTTAAAGAGGTGCGCAAGCATCACTCTTGACTTGGTCGAAACCAAGCATGGGAAGGATTTTGTAGAGGACCGACCATACATGCGTGTTGACGGCATGATGGTGTACACGTCCATGTCTCACCGTCTCGTGAAGATGCAATCTAGGCCACTCAATTTGACCGTCAAAGAGGAGTGGTTGAGATCGGTTTCTTGCGAAATCCCTTGCCGCAAAGGAGTTGGAAACCGCATGACATCCCAAGTTTGGGCGTGCGTTCCAAGACGACCCATCTTGGTCGGTCTTGGTCGATCATACTGCGTGTAGGTGGTAGGCTAGTGTTTACACCTATACCGATTATCCCATGAAAACGTGATCTAAGCCACTCAAATCATCCGGTGAAGTTGAGCGGTCGAGATCGATTTAGATTTGGGAGATGTAACCGCGTGAGTTTGGTCGGGCGTTTTGGATTAGCCGGCATGGTATGCCTTGGCCGACCGCATGAGAGGAGGTAGATGGGCCCACGGTGGTCATGCTGGTATGACCGGCCTTGGTTAATCCAATCGTGACCCTCCATTCGTATCGGAGAAGATGGACGCGCGTGATGACTTGAAGCCCTAATTTTGGCTTTCAAAGCCGCGCGACCATGCTCTTTTGGGCGGACGAATTTGTTGTAACCAACCATGGTTGGCTTTGACCGATTGGTCAAGTGTGTGTGGCGTGTCACCACGGTGATTGTGTCGACATGCTGGAGCCCTTTGAGTCTACATCTACACCCTCCATCTATGCCTGCGAAGATGGACGGTTGAGACCGTTTTGCGACACATGTAATATGCCGCAAACCCTAATTTAGGGTTTTCCGTCCATAATGCTTGGTATGGACGGTTTCTTGGCAAGCGAAGGCCAATGGTCGACCATGCGGGGTCGTTTGTGTGTATTCCATACACCTTGGGGGTGATGGAATTGATGCGTGGTCATCCAATCATGCTTGTGGAGTTGGATGACTGCGATCAGATCATATCCGGCAAGCTAAGGCCGTGGGTATTCCATACCATGCTTAGGGTGATGGAATTGATCCGTGGTCATCCAATCATGCTTGTGGAGTTGGATGATGCGATCGGATCATATCTGGGAGGTCGATACTGATCAAGTCCGGATGCTCAATCGGGCTAGTATAACACACCGAGAGGGGCTCAATCGGGCTAGTATAACACACCGAGAGGGGCTCAATCGGGCTAGTATAACACACCGAGAGGGCTCGGGCTAGTATAACACCGAGAATCACTTTGTCACGGGTATTTCGTACATGGTTTCATTATAGTGTTTGGAGGTTCGTGTTACTCTATAAGAGTAACACTCAGTCGTCATGCCACAATGATAATGATTCATTATAGTGCTTGGAGGTTCGTGTTACTCTGTAAGAGTAACACTCGATCGTCATGCCACACTTGATAATGAGTACAGGAAATACAAGGCTGAATTAAGTGAGGGAGTATCCAACACTTATAAATGGCTTTACAAGATGTCAGCGCATGATTTTTCAGGTTTTTACAAATTTAACCTTGAACGAAAATCCACCATCAACAGGAAGTCGATCATTAAGGAACAATATGGAATTCAGTATGGAAAGGAGGTATATGCAATGAACATTCTGTAAGCACTGATCAAGAGCGTCTAATAATGGCTATTCATGCAGTATTGCATCTTAAGATTTTCTAACATATACTTGCAGAAAAGTTAAATTGGTTAGAGTGTTTCTTCATGCTTCCTGAAGAACCTGTTATTCTTCTATGCTGTGATGGTACGTCTCGAGGTAATCCTGGACTTTCGGGCTATGGTTTTATTGGCAAATGTCTGATGTCATTTGGGTTCTGTTGTTATTGTTGAAGCTGGCGGAATTGGCCTTGCTACAAAACTTTGTAGCTGAGATTATAGAAAGTCTTAAGGCGATGGAATGGGCAGTTGAATTTCAGAAACCCAAGATCATTATCCAATCTGATTCCAAAAGAAAGTATCCATGCTTTCTTAAAAGAAAAATTACCTTGGATTTTCTGTTCAAATCCAGTTTAAACACAGCTACAGGGAGATCAACATTTCAGCCGATTTTCTTGCTAGAAAAGGAGCTTCCATTGGTAGAGGTAATGTCCTGAAGTTTAGTTCAAGGCCTATTTTTGTTACTAGCCTGGAAATTACTGTTATTACATATTCACTATTTTGTTTTGTAAAGGATTCGGGAAAAAAATGCCATTTGGATCAGTTTGGTTGTAATACATTATCTGTCATCATTACCACTAGTGACAAACGGTAAATGTAACTACCGAAAATCCGATAGCTACACCCGATGAGATGATAATATCAAAAATCCCAAGTCATGGGAATCAATTTTGACATTAATGAGATTATACACTGCTTTACAGTAGTATGATCTTTCTCAAACACTTTGTATTAGATTCATGAAGTTCTTACAATGAGTACAATGGTATTGGACAACTAATAATGGAAGAAACAAAGCTTGGAATGAACTCTAATGGCTTTTCTCTTATGAGTGTTCTTGGTTCTTTTACTTGACTGAATTCTCTCTTTTGCAACCTGTCTCTCTCTTCATTATTTGAATCCTTATATAGGAAAATACATTAGTAGAAGACAACAGATGATCACATGCAAAATATCTGTGTTGATCTTATATCAATTTGTCTCATTCGCCATGTTCTGGGAAGATGTCACTGTCTTCTCGCCTTGCTACTTCACGTATGACTTGGTGAGTGTCGCCTTGTATTAATCGCGGGGCTCCTCTTCGTAAGTCTTCTTTATGACTTGGTTTGGGTACCTCCCTTCGGAGTTGGAAAGCATGTGGAGTTTCTAGTGTTCTCCTACTTGCCTCCGCTTTCCAACTTCGAAAAGGGGGGTTTTCTTGTGTGTAATTTTATGCGACAAGTGGTTTTAAATTTAGAAATTAAACTCTTATCGCGCAATATGTGCGAGAAGTGGATTTCCATGGCATGGTGATGTATGTGTTTCCTGGCATGTTGCGATATTTGTAAATTAGATGATACTTATCTCGTGGGAAGTGTGCCTTCCTTATTCCTCATCGCAATCTTCCTCTGCCTCTACTCTTTTTGCACTCCTCGTGTTTGCATGAGTTTATAGATCTTATTTGCCTCCTAATTAAGGTTATACTGCCTTACCCCACATAGAGAACTTAAAGGGCTTATGGTCGCCTTGGGTAGGGTCTTCAATATTGGGCGACGAAATCTCAGTTCCATGTGCTCTTGCGAGTCATTGGCCATCGATCTCTCCTTAACTGTGTTAGTATTTTGACATTCTCAGGTTGTTTGTACGACAATATACCAGGCCTTAGATACTCCCGTGAGTAAGAAGCCTCGATACATTGCCGGCTTTGACACAGTCAGCTCCCTAGTGGGGGTGTTGTCCATTTATATTCCCCCTGTATTGTCCTTTCAAGGAGGTCACCCCTAACCATTGCAGTTGGGATATTCCCCTCCAGTATCAACAATCAGTGTTGTCGTGACCTCATGCTTTTTCTCTTATATGGCTATTAGGCACAAGATAACACCCTAAGTGGGGTTTTTTTGGACCGAGTGTGGAATCCATGACAGGCCATCTACTATCTCCACTGGCACGTTTCGACACCCTTTGCCGGAGAACTTTTCGCTGAGTGGTTCGTTATCAGTGGCCTCCAGTGCAGAGGCATTGCGCCCCAATACGTGACTTCTCCGGGATGCCCCAATTGCGACGCGCGTTAGGGCTTAAGAGTCGCCTCTTACACACTGTGCAGTCCTCCAGTCGGACAGTTTTGTGCGAACTAAGTTGACACGCCGCAATTTTAGTCCCAGCCTCCCTAGGCAGAGGGTTTATAATAGTATCTTACTTCCCCCTATTGAGGTCTTACGAGATAATTTGTAGTTTTGTCGCGTGGATTTTGTTTCTCCTTTACTCGCTTGCTCATAGAAAGGACTTTGCTTCATATTTAAGATTTCTTTGAGTCGGTACATATTTTGTTTCGGCATATTTAGTGTTATCCCTTCTCTTATCGTCTTCGCGTGATGAGCGAGGTGTGGTTGGCGGTCTTCCCCTCTCATTTTTTTTTTTAGATGTGGGCGGGCTTATACTTCAGCATGGATATTTTGACCATCGTCTTTGTAGGTTCGCCTTGGCACTTCATCGTGTGGTACTTCAACTTCTCTCGTTATGGATGTAGTTTGCATTATTTTTCCATCCCCTATGTTCCTCCTTGTTATGGTTTCGGCATGGCCTCTGTGTTGAGCCATCTTTACTTCTTGTTCCTTTTGATATATGGCTCTTCTGCTCATCTTTTTTCCCTTTAGCTCGTGCTGGTACAATTCGCTCCACAGTTTTATGTCTATCTCTCTTGACTTCTCACACCTTTCGATGTTCCTTACTCTACAGGATATTTTGTAACTTTCTTCATATTCTATTCCCAATTCGTATTCTAGCACTTTCCGTTTTAAGTTCTGATTTTCTATCATGAGTCGCCCATGTGCTTGAACAAGATCGATTCGTTCTGTTATCAACATCTTTTCTGTCTCCTTCCACTGTGCGAACTTTGCCTCATACTCGTGTTGGAGAGTGAGGACCTCCATATTCTGGTTTTGACGGTAAAACCGGTTTTATTCCCTCTTGCCGTTGGTATCAATTTCCAACATTGGTCTTTATGGATCGTATGGTCTGACCCATTCCGTCCAATAGTGGGGGTCTTCCATGACAGCTGCTAGTTTTTTCCCACTATCAGTGATGTTTCTTTGCATGATTTAGGTTTTTGTGCTTGAGACGACAGGTGATTCTTCGAGGTTTCCTGGTTCAAAACAAGGAGACTGCGTCTATTGTAGCTGCGCGATGGGAGGTCACAATGATGTTTTATTGGTGCTTTAGAAAGGAGTGAAGTAGATTTTTAGAGCGTCGATGACTCCGAACAATTGACAGACAACTTTTGATGACAGACAGAAAGGTGGTGGTAATGAAATAATCAGATGATCTGAGGTGAACAAGAATTTCCAACTGAATAGTAGCAGGCGAGGAAAAATCCTCCCCGTTTCTAGCGCCAAAATGTAACTTACCGAAAATCCGATAGCTACACCCGATGAGATGATAATAACAAAAAGCCTAAGTCATGAGAATCAACTTTGACATTAATGAGATTATACACCACTTGACACTAGTATGATCTTTCTCAAACACTTTGCATTAGATTCATGAAGTTCTTAAAATGAGTACAATGGTATTTAACAACTAATAATGGAAGAAACAAAGCTTGGAATGAACTCTAATGGCTTTTCTCTTATGAGTGTTCTTGGTTATTTTACTTGACTGAATTCTCTCTTTTGCAACCTTTCTCTATCTTCATTATTTGAATCCTTATATAGGCAAATACATCAGTATAAGACAACAGATGATCACATGCAAAATATTTGTGTTGATCTTATATCAGTTTTTCTCATTCGCCAGGTTCTGGGAAGATGTCATTGTCTTCTCGCCTTGTACTTCGAGTATGACTTGATGAGTGTCGCCAAGTATTAATCGCGGGGCTCCTCTTCGAAAGTATTTTTTGTCATCGCATGATTACTCTTCGTTAAATTTCCTTCTTCTTCGTACTAATGGTGGTCTTAGTTGAGGCGAGGTTGTGGGTTAGGTTTGTACGATATTTCTCCCCTACAGTAAAGGAGGCTCTTCAATGAATATCAAGGAAAAGTTTGAAGATTACTCAGTCGGAGGGTCAAGACAGAAGCTGCAGTAAAGATGGAATCAAGGTTTCACGGATCTTCAACTCTTGATTCAAGTTTTGGCTAGCTAACGTGCATTACAAGAACCAGACTGATCAAGAGAATGTGTAGAAGAAAGAACATATTAGGTTGGCCAGTGAACGGAATTGGCATGAAGTTCACATATACACCACATAGGTCATTTTGTACTAGTTGGATACATCTTTATGGGGGCAAGACCATATGCGATTAAAATCTTGCAAGATTAGTTAAAATTCATAAATGACTCTTCAAGCTTTATTCAAATGCTTAATGTGTGATATAATGCAGTAATAGTTGGTGACTAAAGAAATGTTAACAGTATTTCATGTCCCTTTTATATGAATTAGCTTTTATATTCAAGAGGGAGAGGCCCCTAACTATGACAGCCTAGTTAATTGGTTTCAAATACAGAAGGCTGTTACAGGGCCTACGGCCCATGGATGTGCGGTCCATCCACTTACCCTTTTATATGTATATACTGTAACCTATGTAATATGATTACTAATCTCTCTAATATCATGGTTGTTCTTCTTGTCTCTACATCTCTTTCCTTCACCCCTGATTCTCCTCAATAACGTTATCATGCACGATGCTATACCGCAGAGCTATATCGGATTGATTGATTATTATTTTTTCTACATGGATGATAACTCATGTCGTCAAGCTAATTTGAAATCGCTAGAATCAAATAAGCTAAGTTGGAATATTTTTTTCTTTCTTTTTCCTGTTTTTGATTTTTGGCATATCCAAACTATATATATGGAAATCACATAATCAACGGAGTTATTAATCAATTAAGTGGTTGTTTGTAATGGGATTGATCAATCAATTAATGATGAGTGCCAAATATTGCATATTTATACACCCTTTTTATTGGCATTTTACTCATCTTTTGTGCTTAGAAATTAGATATTATCCCAAATTCTGTGTTTTCTTTGTTTTCAAGAATAAATATTTGTATTAATTAATTTTGTGTTTTTAGGTAATAAATAAAGTTCGGAGAAACTGAGGAGCCAAAAGAGCGAGAAAGTTGGAGGCAAGCGTCTATGGAGCGAGAAAGCCAAAGCGCGCGCGAATCGGTTGCAACCCAACTTACAAGACATGGGCTTGAGCTACCCGTGACCCGGATCCGAGCCCATCCATTCGAACCGTTAGATCTTCATCCAACGCTCACGCTTCCACGCGCATCGAAGTTTTTTGCTTCCGCTCAACACCGTACTTCGCCATATCCCGAGCCGTTAAGATCTTCACCCGCTAAATCCTACGCTCGCTCCGACTTCTTCATCATATCTTGATATCCCACGCCTCACAACGAAACGACCTAACCCTATACCCTATCGAGAAAACTCATTTCCTCTCTTCTTCTTCTCTTTCTTCTCTTCTCCCCCTCACCCCGACAGTTGCAGAGCAACTCCACCTATCTTCTCCCATACCTCCTTCACCCGACCAGCAGTCATCACCTCACCTGACAACGCCTTCATCTCGACATCCTCCCCCATACCCTAGTTCTACCTTTTTCAACCATTAGCTTCTCTCATCCTAGAAGCTAGGGTTAAGGCGGTTAGAATTAGGGTTTCTCGATTCAACAACCTGACATGGAGCTTTGAAGACGGGTGTGAAGGGAGAAGCGATTCGAGAGACGTGGGTGAGAGTATTTTATTTTTAAATTTTATTTTTGAATTACATTAGGGTTTGGGGAACTGCATGTATAAATAGAATGAGGGGCGTGTGAAAAACTTCATGCCTGGGCTAGCCAGAGCACCACTTAGTGTTAATTTGTGTTATTTTTAGTTTAATTATGTTTTAATTCCATTTACTGGGGTGTTGATGAAACCCTAGTTTCCATGATTAAGCATATCAATCTTCATGTGTTCTTGTTATGATTAAACTGTTTTAGGATTAATGTTTAGTTAACAAATCAAACAATTTGTGATAGGGTGTCTTTTAGAAAGACATCCTATACTAGGGAAGAGTTAATGAGTTATCTAACCAAAGATCAACTTTAGACCTTCAAATGAAGGCACAAGAATACAATTCTAGTTGAGTTGCCTGAGCATGAGACTAGAGGTGGAATCACCACCCTGGTGCTTTACACATTGTCACTGCTTTAGCTTAGAGTCACATCTTCAACCTCAGTCGCATCGACACTCAATCTTTATTGTTCTGTCACTCTTAGAATTTAGTTAGGAAGCCTTAGATCAATACATAGCACCACAAGTCTCTGTGGTTCGACCCGTACTTGCCACGCCTCCAACCGGCGCCGTGCACTTGCGGTTTAACAAGTAGGCCATAAAATAAACATCTTTCCAGGCCTACCAAGTTTTTGGCGCCGTTGCCGGGGACTTGGCGTGTGCCGTGTTGATTTTTGGCTTGTTTCACTGAGTTTTCAACTATCCATGTATATACTCACCTTGCATTGTATTTTTAGCTCTGTGTTAGTGTAGTATAGCTGTTAGTTTTCTTTTTCTGCTCTCTTTTTCTTTCTTGCATCTTGCATTACACTGTTATCATTACATTTTAGCCCATCTAAGCTGCATATCTGCATTCCCATTGCAGATTAGCTGTTAATCTAGCAGCTTATGTACACTGCACAATAGCCCTGCATTTTGGTATTTCTTTCTTTGTGCTTCAAGCTTGACTCTTTGTGCTGAAGCTTGTTTAAACCATTGATCATTATAACCTGCACAACTAAACTCTCCTTGTGAGCTCACAGGTGCCTGCAAAGCTGTTGTGAAAGCTAAGGCAAGGAAGCGCAATCGTTAACAGAGCAGTCCAAACAGGTTAGCATCAAACTTCAGTGGAAGTCAACTGAGTAAGTTGACACCACAGAACCTGTGAGCTAAGTGGCTCTGTGCACTTAGCATCCTTCACTGTTAACCAAGATAAGCATTTTCATTCATTGAATGTTAACTTGTTGAGATAAACATGCTAGACCTTGAATGAATGAATGAATGATATGTATGCTTGCCTACTAGACCTGTGAATCTGTGCTTGTGTGCCTAGTGAGTCATCTGCCTTGTGCCTAGTGCATTTCTCTGTGCCTAGTGAGCCATCTGCCCTGTCCTTAGCTGCAGTATCCTGTAGCTGCTAAGCTTAAGTTGCATTCTAGCTAAGCTTGTTAGCTGTTAGCCCTGTAGCTGTAGAGTTGAGCTGTAACTTGGTTAGCCAAGTCAGCTGCAGCCCTAGTGATACTGTTGAGTGTGACCTGCACGGCTTGGGAGCCAAGTTAGCGGCAGCCCTAGTGATACCAATCGGGCTGGTTCACCTCATACGCTCTGTGCCTAAGCGTCTTTGTGTAGGCTGCGAACTTATGCAACTTGTTGTGAGACTTGAGTGGCTATTTATGGTGCATAAATGAAATTTGTTGATCTTGTTGAGCTATCTCCCTGTTGTGTGTTCTGTGTATGTTAAGGCAAACTTGTATGTCAATCTGTGTGAATGCTGAGCCTTAACTGCATGATAAAACCTTGCTAGGAGTTACTCACACTTGTAATCTGTGCATTGAACCATTGGCTGAGCTGGTTGCATTTTCCCTGTCTTGACCTCAAGCCCCTGTATTTGTGAGGTTGAACTTGGATAGTCGGGCTAGCTACAAACCAAAGAGCATAACCCACTGAGCAAACCCCGAGTTCCGGCCCCAATTTGTTGAGCCAACTTGTTGTCGACCCATATCAACCGAGATTGTGAGGTCATCGAGTGAGTTGATGTCACACATCCTCTACCCCGGTGCACACTTGATCCGGTTGAAGATATTGTATGAGCCATCATCTGCCTGAGATTGTTGCCGGTACTCACTAATGCAAACTGTAATTTTTGTCTTTGAAACACTTGAATCTTGAGGTCAACCGACCTTGTTGACACTCGGTGGTATGTTGTAAAGGCCCGATTTTGTTCATTTGCATAGCTTTGTATAAACCTGCTAAACTTGCCCTGCACAAGCTGTGATGTGCTTTGCCAACCTGGGCACAGACCTACTGAGCTGTGATGTGTGCAGTTTTTGCTTAACCTTGCCAACCTCAGCATATACACTAGCCTGTGCAACCATTGCATTTATACATATCCACTAGACTCACCTGAACTGGGCTTTTCAATAACTTCAGCCCACATAACTTGACCTTCATACCTGGGCCGTGCAAACATCTGAGCCCACAGTTCCACTGGGCTGTACATTCCCAAGAAACCAAACTAGACCATTGTGCACTGGGCTTGCATAACTTCTGGGCTGTGCATTTTCATAATCTGGGCTGTGCATTTTCATAACCTGGGCTAAAGCCCACATAACCTGCATTCCCACATAAACCAAACCAAAGCCCAATAAACCAAATTCCACTTAAACCAAAGAAGCCCACAAAAACCAAAATGAATCCCATTGAAACCAAAACGGAAGCCCACACAAACCAAATCCCAATAAACCAAAGAAGCCCACATAAACCAAAATAGATTTTGAGTTCAATTTGAGTTGCTAAATCATGTCAGGATTTTGGTCTGCATTTGGGGATACAAGCAAATCCATTAGAGAGCTTGCTTATGGGCATGCTTCACAGTATGAACCCCCCACATACCATAGTGATTTTAGGGAATCTTATGAGCCTTCTCAGGGCCCCGACTTCACATACCCTAATCATTATGAGCACATGTATCATCCACCACAAGTTGAAAATGAACAATTTTCCCATAACCAGTCATCACTTTTAGATCAATTAGAAGCTCAAGTATCTGCTTTGAAAAGGCAATTACATGAGCAATCTGTCGAATCTAATCCCCCTAGGCACTATGAAATGTATGCTTGTACCTTATGTGGTAGCTTAGACCACCCTGCTGAGAACTGCTACATCTTACACGAGTTTAGGCAGTCTAGGGAAAGCCAAGATAACCATGCACACATGCATCATCCATCACAGTGGGAAGTTGAACAATGTTATACTTCCCCACCTCCTTGTATGCAATCACTAATGGAAGAGCTCATAGAGCAACAAAATTATATACTTGGATGGAAAGCATTGCACGAGCATCCCTTCTCTAGTGAACCTTATGCACAACCATACACTGAATATGAACCTACTCTAGAGGAAAATGAGTACACTAGAAATGCTACAAATTTGAATAGGGAAATGCATTTGTGCTATGATGATGATGATGATGAATATGATATGTTAGAAGAGCATGTGTATACTGAAAATGTAGTAGAATCTTTGGGTTCAGAGACGTTAGGCGTCTCTTCTGTGAACCCTATGAATGCTACTTCTTCTAACATTCATAGATGTGATATTAACTCTGAGCTTGGGTTTGTGAAATTCTTCAGTGAGAGTGAGCATGCTTCACACCTTGTTTATGACTTAGGAAAGGATGAATCTTCTGTTTGACACTAATGTTCTTTTGGATAATGATATTATTGTTTGTGTCGATTCCTGCCCATGTCACAATATGTTGCCTCCTCGATGAGTATGACATGGAAATTGATGAATTGTTCTATCTTTGGTGAGCATGATTTACCCTTTGTCGACTTTAGGAAAGTATGTGATGGTACAAATGATCTTATGCATGAAAACAACTTAGATGTACCTACTTTCTCTCCTAAGTCACAAATTGAAACTCCTCCACCAAACCTAGGTGTAGTTTGTAACAAAATTGCAAAACCAACTTTTCTAAGAATGCCTAATTTAGGCCTAGAGCTTTGTGCTTCCCAAGTCCTCTTGGACTATTTTGCATCAAAGTATAACACCTTTAGGGAACCACGGTTGGAATATGTATGTCTACTTTGTTCTTAGCAAAACTCACTTTGAGTTAGACCTTTTGCATGATGTACCTTTAAAATTGCAAGATTTTGTGCTCTCAAACACACTGTTGACAAATTTAGGTTTGGGGAAAGTCATTCCCATGTGCAGCCTTACTTGCACTCTCATGTTATATTTGTGTAAGGCTGTTGATGTTTGTACATATTTTCTATTGGGTTGATCCTCAACTCTTTAGATTGTTAGTGTACGGTGAATTCTCATTGTATATAATCCAATAGGACTTGTTAAATTTTCTTTTCTTGAATCGGTTGAGTCTTCTTGTACATATTTTGTGCTAATCCGATATGATCTCTACTGAGAATGTTGGATTATAGCCTTGATTAATGAAGTTCCAACCTTGCTTCCGCCGACATCCGGTAATCTCTTTCCTTTTCTCTACTCAGCTTAGTTCTCTTGGTATGTGACTGTTTAAATTTTTTCTATCTGTTAACACATTGAGGACAATGTTTGATTTAGGTTTGGGGGTGCATTGGCATATAGAGTTTTTAGTCTTTTTATTTTACTTCACTTATTTAAAAAAAAAAAAAAAAAAAAAAAAAAAAAAAAACTCTTTTTGTAAAAACCTCCAACTTTTAGAGATTTTAGAGTCACTAGCATGCTTCTAGCTATGTTTACATAGAGAGTCTGACCGAAATAACAAGAACTTGGAAAGCACTTGGAGAACGCAATCGGGTTCCTTAGTTGATTAGAGCGTTAAAGTTGGATTTAACCATACGGGAGAGCGAATTAGGTCTTTGTTTAGATATTCGGTAGTAGAATTGTGATCACCCATAGTGGAGACTACCCATTTTACATAAAGTGAGGCACCAACCTTCAATTTTTTGCAACTTTCTAGAAAAGATGTTAGAGTGTGTGTCACCGTACGTCAACTCCGGGTAGGAATGGTGAGCTACCCAACTTCGCACCACTTTCAGCACTACTTTTGATCTCTTGAGTGCTAGTTTTTGTCAATCATGAGGGTGACGTCTAAAGATGAAAACTCCTTCTAAATATCGATTTGCAGTTAGCATCACTCTCTCTCTCTCAATCAACAGACCCATAGAAACACATCATCGTCAGCAAACGGAGCATCATCAGAATATTGGAAGAAAAGTTGATATAGTCCAAGGTTACATACAACAAAAGAAAATAGGATGAGAATTAATGAAGTTTGTGAAAAATTGAGTTTTATTGTTTTAATGTAAGTTAAAAAAAAAAAAAAAAAATTTAAGTTTTTGTAAAGTTCAGAAGTTCATCATCAGCTATTGAAGACCGAAGACCGAAGATTGAAGACGTTTCTATGGTTCCTATGAGAGATTGATGTTAATTGCCGATCGGGTGAGAAGTAAGTAAGTACTCCCATCCTTGCTAATGGTTGATTTCCTTTCTTAGAGATCATCAGAAAAGATTCTTTTTGTCCACACTCTTGTGGAGTCTCCAGAAATTATTTCGGAAGGTTATCCTTCTTACCTACAACGTGTGCAGGATTTCTCTCTTTATTCCTGCCTGCACACATGAGAGACTAAAAAAGCGATCTTTTTGAGTGCAATTATCATAAAACCCTACTAGTGAGGCAGAAGTCGAGGCTTATGATCACAATCGAATCCGAATTCTTTCATATGGTATGGTTACTTCTCGCTCAAAGACTTAAGGATGAGAATGCGTTCTTTGGTAGTTTTAACTTCTTGTTACTAGCATGCGAAACTCTATGTCCTCATAGCTTTTTGGAGGCTTGAGACTCTTTTACACTCGAAGTTGGAGAAGGTTTTGAGGGTACACCTCCGGTAAACCCTCACGAGACTACAACTCGTCCACTAGGGACACCTAGGGGTTTAAAGGCTTAGTGCATACGCTAAATGCATTCGAGAGACTGCGCGGGGGGTATAGTTAGGATTTCTTAATTTCTGTTTCACTTGAGGACAAGTAAAATTCAGGTTTGGGGGTATTTGATGAGTGCCAAATATTGCATATTTATACACCCTTTTTATTGGCATTTTACTCATCTTTTGTGCTTAGAAATCAGATATTATCCCAAATTCGTGTTTTCTTTGTTTTCAAGAATAAATATTTGTATTAATTAATTTTGTGTTTTTAGGTAATAAATAAAGTTCGGAGAATCGAGGAGCCAAAAGAGCGAAAGTTGGAGGCAAGCGTCTATGGAGCAGATAAAGCCAAAGCTCGCGCGAATCGGTTGCAACCCAACTTACAAGACATGGGCTTGAGCTACCCGTGACCCGGATCCGAGCCCATCCATTCGAACCGTTAGATCTTCATCCAACGCTCGCATTACTTCCACGCGCATCGAAGTTTGCTTGCTTCCGCTCAACACCGAATCGCCTATATCCCGAGCCGTTAAGATCTTCACCCGCTAAATCCTACGCTCGCTCCGACTTCTTCATCATATCTTGATATCCCTGCCTCACAACGAAACGACCTAACCCTATACCCTATCGTTAAAACTCATTTCCTCTCTTCTTCTTCTCTTTCTTCTCTTCTCCCCCTCACCCCGACAGTTGCAGAGCAACTCCACCTCTCTTCTCCCATACCTCCTTCACCCGACCAGCAGTCATCACCTCACCTGACAACGCCTTCATCTCGACATCCTCCCCCCATACCCTAGTTCTACCTTTCTCAACCATTAGCTTCTCTCATCCTAGAAGCTAGGGTTAAGGCAGTTAGAATTAGGGTTTCTCACCAACAACTTGACATGGAGCTCGAAGACGAATTGATAGAAGGGAGAAGCGATTCAGAGACGTGGGTGAGAGTATTTTATTTTTAAATTCAATTTTTGAATTACATTAGGGTTTGGGGAACTGCATGTATAAATAGAATGAGGGGTGTGTGAAAAACTTCATGCCTGGGCTAGCCAGAGCACCACTTAGTGTTAATTTGTGTTATTTTTAGTTTAATTATGTTTTAATTCCATTTACTGGGGTGTTGATCAAACCCTAGTTTCTATGATTAAGCATATCAATCTTCATGTGTTCTTGTTATGATTAAACTGTTTTAGGATTAATGTTTGGTTAACAAATCAAACAATTCTGTGATAGGGTGTACTGTAGAAAGACATCCTATACTAGGGAAGAGTTAATGAGTTATCTAACCAAAGATCAACTTTAGACCTTCAAATGAAGGCACAAGATACAATTCTAGTTGAGTTGCCTGAGCATGAGACTAGAGGTGGAATCACCACCCTGGTGCTTTACACATTGTCACTGTTTTAGCTTAGAGTCACATCTTCAACCTCAGTCGCATCGACACTCAATCTTTATTGTTCTGTCACTCTTAGAATTCAGTTAGGAAGTCTTAGATCAATACATAGCACCACAAGTCTCTGTGGTTCGACCCGTACTTGCCACGCCTCTAACAGGCGCCGTGCACTTGCGGTTTAACAAGTAGGCCATAAAATAAACATCTTTCCAGGCCTACCAATTAAGTGATTACATTTTCTAATATATGCTTATGTTTGTTGGGATTGATAGTTTGGAATTAGTGTGTCGTTTGGAATCCCCTGGTAAGGAGAAGATGGGAAAAGTGGAGAACGAAAATCTGTTCGTGAAAACGAGAATTTGTTCTGTGAAAATATCTGATCCTGGAAAAAAAATCCGTAGAAAGAAAGAAAGAAGGAAAAAAAATCCGTGGAGAAAACACAAAACGAAAAGAAAAAAAAAAAAAAAAAAAACGCACAATCACGATCCACTTTGTCCGCCTGCATCTTGAAGAAAGTCTCCGGTCCAACTCAACCAGGTCCGGTCCGATTCGGTCCAACTCAACCAGGCCCGGTCCGGTCCAACTCAATCAGGCCCGGTCCGGTTCAATAGGTCCACCCTACCCGGACCGGTTCACCCAGCCCGAGCCGCCCGGACTAGTTCATCCTGGTTTTTCATGTTTTTAACCCGTTCTGTATTTCAGTTCTGTTTCCATTCTTTCTTTGGACTGTGTGTTGTTATGTTTGTTGTCTTTTTTGGACTGTGCGCAACCAAAGTTGTTCCGGTTATGTCTATATATAGCGGGAACCAAAAATAGAGGTATGTAACCAACTAATGTGGATTTTTACATTGAATATTTGTTGGGCTTATCTATTTAGCTGTTTTTAGAACATGTATAGTTCTGGTTTTTTTTTTCTGGTCTTAAGATAAGTGCATACCATATAAGCGGTCAACTTAAACTATGATTGTTGATCTCGACCATTAAGAATTTTGGTTTTATTGTTATTTTGTTCTCTTGAATATGATATTGGCTATAGTTGAATGATGTTTATCTTTTATTCAATTGGTTGTACCAACTCAATTCCAATGTATTTATTTGGGGTTTAAAAGTACTTGAGCACTATTATTGTGTATTTGATATTTTCTGCCCAAATTTGAGTGTTTCGTGAAATGTAATCCACGTGCTAGACTATTAAAAAGTCAGCAGTTTCAAAAGAGTTGCAAATAAAATCACATGTATTCCAATTTTTGTGGATGAACTCACAAAAGATGATATGAGTCAGAAAATTTCTATTTCTCTACTTCATCCATAATACTAATGAACCGGTATATGTTGAAGTATGACAACAAGAGAATTGATTATTTTTAATAATATATTAAACCTAAAGTAAGTGGTTGACATGTGTAGTGAGATTCTCTTGGCCTATTGAGATAAAGAAATTTCTCAAATTAAGCTAAATGTAGCAAAAATTGAAAATGGAAAGAACCCCGAAGTGATAGGGGTTAGACGTAATGACTCATATAAAACATGTGAAAAGGGACATATATATCATGAGACGGAAATGTACTTTTCCCCAGTAGTAATGACACCAAAGTACCGGTATCAGCTGAATATGGGATAAAGCTAAGATGTAATTCTAGCTCCCATCATAAATGAAAGAGTTGGAAATGCACCTGGTCATAGGTGTTGATATATACAATGTAATGTGTGTATCATAGTAGCAACCAATTTTCACATCAACTATAATGGCAACAAGAACTTTGCCTGGCCAATTGACTATTTAATTGAACTAGATCATATGTCTTCCCTTACAGTGATAATGGATTTGATTGCATCTATAAATTATTTCTAATGAATGTGAAAGGAAGCAGATTCTTAGAAAATTAATGTGTCAGTCTAGTGAATTGTAGATCAATGGAACCTGAATTACTGAATCCTTATTAACCCCAACAATGAAATGATTGGGATTGATTCATAAAGACTTTGACATAACCATAAGGCACATTGGTTGTGACTCGATGTTCCGTTTTGAAAGTACTAACACGAGCATCACTTCATTTGAGTGTATAAGAAAATAAACTAATAGAATGTGAAGTTACGAATCTATCATAATCAGTGATTTGTAAAGTTACTAGATTTGCACTGCCTCTCCCCATTATGCTTTAGAGTAAGAAAGCACGTCACTCATCTTACAAAGTCTCTCTTTAGTGAAACATGATTGAGACCATCATGTTTTACTTAGATGCAAATGCTAAATAACTCATTCTCCAAATAAATAAAGTGTTGTTAGTGAACATATATCCATGCAGAATGCGGACCATTCAAGTGATTTATGGATCTGATGGATGATTCGACGCATTGAATCAGTTATTGTTCATAACAAATGATGCGTTTAATTATTGTAGAATTCCTAGCAAATATTACACAAAGAAAAGTGAAAAGGCTCACCACCCTTGTTAATACTAGAGAATTTACATCAAAAGAACTTGATGAATATTGCATGTTTAATAAGATCAATATAGAACATCTTATACCTAATGGTCTCGCAGAGGCTACCATCAAAGGTTACAGATGGTGTCTAAGGAATAGGTTATGCGTACAAACCTACCTTTTATTGCTTTGGGGATATGTAATATTGCGCATCTTTGCTTAATTCGTTTTAGAACCCAATATTAGTCAACCTTTTCTGAGTACCAGTTGGTAACTGAATTTAAGCCTGACATTTGTGTTATTACGCATTTTTGGTTGCACGATATATGTGCCATTAAGAGTCCACATCGTACTATGATTGGGTCACGAAAATGAATAAGTAATTTTGTTGGATATTTACTCTCAATAATTATCCTCATTTTAAAACCTTTGGCAGGAGATCTCTTACTGTCAGATTTGCATGTTATCACTTGAGACAGTCTTACGGTCTTTAGGGGGAGATAAGAAAAAGAATTTTCTAAGGGAACGACAGGAATGGTCGTGGTGTGTTCCCAGTGTGTCTCATATTGATTCTTGTAATCCACAAATGTAAATGTGAAGTGACAAAGAATAATCGATTTTCAGAATGTACACTGATGTCGCTAAAGTGACAAGATCACACATACCAGCAGCGAATATTCCTGCAAGGTTATAAATCCTCAGTATGGGGTACACCATAGACTAAGGTCTTGCAACTACACTTGGTGGAAGTCTAGTTGAGGCCGTGGATCCACAAAGGAAGATGGAGAGACCACCAGGTTCGATCAATGCTCACCTAGAAAGGAAATAGGTGAGTAAGGCACAAATTATTTATATCATCAGAAATCATCTCATAATATTGTCTATGAATATGTCCATGAATCAAACTGGAGGACGCTCCAAAGTTTAAAGATTCTAGAGAACAATGACATCCCAAGTGGATTATGAGAATGCGCACGGGTCACTGGAAAGATCATGCGAGCATATTGATGATTTATTTCATTTACATTTGCTTAAGGAAATAAAGCAAGATGAGATCGAACTAAGCTCCTTGTTGCTTAATTTCAACGACAAGCGTATTTGGCCTATACAATCCAGGTAGAACTTGGTTCTTTGACAAATATACAGGTATTTGGTTTGGTAGTGCTAAGCAACCAAATGTAAAGCCTATTGGACATACATGATTAATTTGTCACAAAGCATAATGAGAATAAAGAAGTCTTAAACTATAAAGACTCTTCTTGTGGCGTGATGTTTCTCACAAAGCCCTGGAATTGTCCTCTTGTAATGAACGTTATATCGTTCCTCTACTTAGTTAGCTTGGTAATTTCAAAAGGACTTGAAATGCAGCATATTTATGTGGTTGTTATGTATCTCTGAAAGAATCAAGAGATAGAAGATATTTGCAAAAGTGCATGATGGCCTTTTGCTTCCCAAGTCGAATGACTCTAAACCACAGAATGTGTTTGCAGTTACGTTGGAACACTCACTTTTTGATTTAAACAATCAGGCGGACGTGGTATACCCGTCTAAGTGACTATTTGATTGGGAAGGGATAAACAAGTTAGGTTTTGTTCCATGCGTATTAAATAAGTTCCTGATTCAAAATTATAGTTATCTATGTCGATGGTACGAACATGATAAGTACTCTTAATGGAATAAGAGACCTTAAAAGCTATCTGAGATCCGAATTTGAGATGAAAAATCTAGGGAAATCTCGACCGAATACTGAACTTGTGGTATATTATTCCACCAGTTTGCATATGTCTAAAGTTGTCAGGTAATTTAACAAAGACATGCATCCTGATAGCACTCCCATGATTAGTCGAGGTTCAAATGTAAGTAAGTGACCATTTCGTCTAAAGGAAGATGATGAAGATGTGTTGGGATATGAAATTCCCATATCTAAGTGCAATAGACTCATTGTTGTACTTAACATAATGTACTCGACCAAATATTACATCCTCAGTGAACTTGTTAGCTAGATATAGCTCAGCGCCAACGCAACGTCATTGGAATGGTACAGTGAATGTAATCATGTACTTAAAAATAACCATTGCCATGAGTTTGTTTTATCCCTGCAAAGACATAAAAGGAATGCTAAAGGAACTTCAATCCAAAGGTTGTTGATTATGAAGGAACAATAATATCTCTTCTCCAACGAAATTAATCAGGGGGAGATATGGTAGACTATTTTCTAAGTCGTTACCGATATTCATTTTCGAAAAGTACATGACTAAAGGAACTTATTGGAACAACTCTGAAAGTAATCAGGGGGAGATTCCGACATCAGGGGGAGGATCCAAAGATATGATGTCGACATATTTTACTTCGAAATTGAAGAGGTGTTGTACTCTTTTTCCCTTCGATCAAGAATAGTTTTTCCCAAAGGGTTTTGTCACTCGACGAGGTTTTTAGCGAGATAACACTAACAACATCAAGTATGTTGAACGTTGTAGACATAAAGATCGCGTTGATATTACTAAAAATATCCGAGTCAAAGAAATGAAACGCGATAATCTGTTAAGCAACATATGTAACTTCCAGAATCAACAACAGGGTCTTATAAATATTCAGTCACCAAAGTAATGTGTGATAAACTCCTTTTGACTGCATTAGACCAATGAAAATTGTCTTACATCAGGGGGAGAATCTAATGGTATGTTGAACTCTTTTCCTTCACCGATGTTACTTTTTCCCACCGGGTTTTGTTGCTCGACAAGGTTTTTCTAATGAGACAACAATAAACACCGAGAAGTAATTTCCCAACTAAGGCTACTGTCTTTCCCACGAGGATTTTTTGCCTTAGAAGTTGTGAAGCAAATAATCAACTTCAACGGAGCAATGTGATCATATGCATCAGATCACCTTTACTTGCATCTGTCACGTTGTACTCTTTTCCCTTCATCAAGGTTTTGCCCCACTGGGTTTTCCTTGTCAAGGTTTTAATGAGGCAACGTATACACATCCAACTACGTTCTAAGTTTACTTAATATTGTACTCTTTTTCTTTATTTCAGGTTTTGTCCCTCTGGGTTTTTCCTGACAAAGTTTTAACGAGGCAATTAACTTAGACTAGTCGGTCCTTGAAGATCGTATTGCATGTGATGAACTACATGTAAAGTACGAGATATCATGTGAAGTAATACATGTGAAGAGTTGTACCAAGGTTTTAACCCACTGAGTTTTTACTTGTCAAAGTTTTAATGAGGCGATTGATTTCGGCACAAGCCGTCAAGGAGAGGAAGTCATTTGAAGATATACATATGTGAAGCACTATGTATAAAGTTTTGTTATTGAACTGCACAAGGGGGGGTGTTACAGGGCCTATGGCCCATGGATTTGCGGTCCATCCACTTACGCCTTTTATATGTATATATTGTAACCTATGTAATATGATTACTAATCTCTAATATCATGGTTGTTCTTCTTGTCTCTACATCTCCTTCCTTCACCCCTGATTCTCCTCAATCAAAGGCTTGATTATTGGTAGTTTTATATCTTTTCAATTTTAGAAATCACTAAATAAACTGAGATAGAGGAGGAAATTGAATTGATAATGCACATTCAGTTCTACTTGTTTTTATCAATATATAATTGCTGGAAAAAAAATCAAATTATTTTATTAGATTCTCAAAAAAAAACTTTTGGCTGGTAACCTAGCAACAAGCTGGGCTCCAACACCTTTTTGGATAGCAATGCCTAATCTATGAAAAATAAAACTACCAAAACCCCTACTAGCGTATTTGCTAACTATACAATTACTGGAAGGAAAAAAATCCACAATCTATGATGTTCATTGATTTCGTGGCCATAATCAGAGTTCTCTAGAAGTAAAAAAAGAAAAGTTTGAGATAACAATACAAGCATAATAATAAAATGTTTTAAATGCTTTCTGCTAGCTGCTAGATGCAATATATATCCTTTTAACTTACTAGTTTATTTTTCTTCAATGATTTTCCATAAATTTAATGTATTTTCTTACTAGAATAAATAATATCTTGTACATCTTGGATTCTGGGAAGCCAACTCAACTCTATGGGAATAACATTCCCACATAAAATCTCAATTTAACTTAATAAAATTCATGCTTAAAAAAAAAAAAAACTCAAACGCATATGCCCTGGAAAAATTCATATTTTGAATAGTGCGTGAATGGAATTGGCATCATATCAGCTAAGGGCAGCTCGTGTGCGACCATGAAATTGATATAACCATAGACGATGTATGAGCTGAAAAAAAATTCTTTTAGCATGAGGATTGACATCCTGAATGATAAATATATTTAGAGTTTAGCATGAGTCTCGTTAAGAAAGAACCCTGTTTTAGGGCATACGTAAAACTTTCAGGGCATACAAAACAATAATCCCATCTTGGGTGACCTTATAAGGGGTACCCTATGGGTAGTTCAATTGCTAATGTACCCTTACCCTTAATACAAAAACATAAAATCAGTTTTCTAAAAAATCAAAATCAGTTTCCTAACATCTCTTTTTCCTCCTCTAGCTGAACTCGTCCCCTCCCGCGAAAAAAAGTTTCATCGCCGTGATTAATCATCGATTCGTAAAAATTTGATTGTCGATTAAACTAAACTACATAATGACTCGTACAAATAAAAAAGCAGGGACTAGGGAAACCAAATCGTCTTCTAATCAATCAATTGAAGAAGAAGAACCAATTGAAGATGAAGGTGTAGAAACTCAAAATCGACCACCAATCGAACCAGAAATTGAACCAATTGCATCTCCAACTCCGGAAATGAGGATAAGAAAATAAGTTTTACAAACCCAACTCTTATTTGTTGTTTTCATCGATTAAATGGATTTAATCCCAAAAAAAATTAGGGTTTTTGACGGTCACAATGCTGGGTTCGGCTCGAAATTGAGTTGCGTTTTGAGCCGAATTGTTCTTCACAAAAGCTTCTTATACGTGTATATGAACAATTCGGCATGAGATTTCAAGAAATTTTAAGCCGAACCTAGTCACAGTCAAAGATGCATAGGGGGTTCGGCGTATTCGATAAAACTATTTTACGCCGAACATTCGTTGTTTCATTTTCATAAATCCTATAAGAGTTCGACTTGAAAGTATTTTTGTAATATAAACCGAACATGTCACTGTGTTTAAGAATCAACTGATAGTTATTGAGTTCGGATTATATTTTCTTTTTAGGGCTAGACGAACCTATTGATTTTTTTTTATCCAGATATTTAAAAGAGGTTCGACATGTACGATATTCACTAAATAAGCCGAACCATTTTCTTCCAAAACTCTCAGGAATATGTTCGGCTTGTTATGAAACTTCCAAATAAGCCGAACCATGAACTAGCAAATAGGCGCGAAGTTACAAAATAAAGGTTCGGTGACTAACTTAAAAAATTACAGCTAGCCGAACTATTCTTCATTTGTACAGAAACAGGTGGGTTCGGCTGATAAATATAAGCCGAACATATTCCTGGTTGGCCGAACCATGGTGTAAAAATTCAAACTTTTTATGATTTCGAGCTGCAAAAGTGAGATTAAACATAAAAAAAAAAGTGTACCTGTGTATTAAAAGCATTGGGTTCCTCCTATGTATTTTCTCAAACTCACCCTCTCCTTCTCAAAAAAAATTTCCTTCCACAAAAATTTTCATCTACACAAACTTTTATAACTAAATTATCTAAATCACTAATCAAGATTATTAACACTGATACTGAAAGGGCAGATTTGCCATTACTAAAAATATTTGGTTAAGGGGTTTTTGATTTTACTATTTCCAACCCGTTTTTGTCTTTATTCAGTATGCCCTGAAAGTTTTACGTATGCCCTGAAACAGGGTTCTTAAGAAACCATTTATGAATATACTATAATGCATCAATAGCGAGTGAATCAAATGAAAAAAATGCTAATTAACAGTATTTCCAATATATAGCCGTCAATTGTCATAGCTAGTTTGTTGGCTTCAGATTTCGAATGCTAGTTTGTTGGCTAGTTTGTTGGCTAGTTTATTTTTTTATTTTATTTTTGATTTTGAAACAGCACGCTGGGTTAAGGAGATCCAAACCAACAAGAAGAAAAAGAAAAAAAAACAAACTAATATTCAACAGCTAATCCCTATAATAAGTCTTCAAAGATCTATCATCCTCAATAATTTTGCTTCAACTCAAGACTGAACTCGTTGACGTCTAACTCCAAGAAAGAGTGAGAAGGGTGTAAATCAGCCAAAGCATCAGCAACACCATTTGTTTCCCTATAAATGTACTCAATTCTGAACCTGTGACACCATTTACGAAGTTGACAAATTCTCCTCCAGAGATGCAAGATAGCCCAACTAGGTTTAGGGTCTTTGTTCTTTAACAGATTGCAAACAGCCATAGAGTCACTGTTAATCTGAATTTTCCTCTGATTATTCAATATAGCACACTTCATAGCAATCTCCGCACCTTGTAATTCTAGAGATAAAACTGAATCAGGTCCAGACTCTCCAATAACAGCATCAAGAGGTTAACCAAGAGTGTCTGTCATAATAACAGAAAAACCCCCAGAATTGTCTCGCCTAGATCCATCAATATTGAGCATGACTTCATCAGTAGCTGGGAATCACCATCTACAAGCAATACGCTTCTTCTTCTTCAAACTACAGGTAACCCCCCATCTGCGAAAGAAAGATCTAACAAACATAGAATCCATATCGGAGAAATTACCAGATTCGATTTTCAATATCACATCATTTAAAATGAAATAGCTGACAGAAGCTTCAGAATTTGACTTGGCAGAATGAAACCTTCGATTCCGTTCCTTCCAAATATGAGAAATAAAACTTTTGAGAGTAAGTTTCTTAATAGAATTAACAGCGCCCTCCCCAGTAAAATTTTCACTGCACCACTTCAATTCTTGTTCCCAATTTGAAATGCAAGATCTATAATACCCAAGTTTTAACATTAGCCCTTGCCAAATGGCAGAAGAATAAGTGGATTTACTAAAAAGATGATCAGCATCTTCAAGGGCCTCATTACAAAGCAAACAAATTGGGTCAGAGATTACTCCCCATTGCATAAGTCTACACCTAGTTTTGAGTTTTTTGTGCATTCCTAACCAACTGATAAAAGAATGGCGACGGATGAGACCCTTAAACCACACCAAACGATGCCATTCCATGTCAGGCCTAGATAAAGTAATACCATCATATGTACATTTCGTGGAAAAGATACCAGAGCATCTAGATTTGCACACCTTGACATCATCTTCTAAACAATTAAATTCCACTTTCCTAATCTGATGACAAAAGTCTTCATCAAACCCAGTCTCGTTCGGAAAAACCCAGCCATTAGCATTTATAAAATCAGCAACAAAGTGCTTGCCAGACTGACTAACATAGCGAATAATGGGAACAGGAGCCCAATCACACAACCTACCTTTTGGGTGCCAAAAATCAAATAAAAAACTAGTATTATGGCCATTTCCAAAAATAGTTCCTACAAAAGGTTTAGCATATTCTCTGCAACTCAAAATTCTTCTCCATCTCCATGAGAAGTCTTGAGGGATAGACATACTCCAAAAATTTGTATGTTTAATGAGATTAGCTTTAACCCATTGAGTCCATACAGTATCTTTCTCAGAGAAAAGGTCCCAGATATGTCTAAGATTAGCATCAATGTTTGTACTCTCTAAATTCTTAATACCTAACCCTCCCTCAGAAAAAGGAAGACAAATCTGTAGCCAACTAATAGGGTTGTTCTTTTTATTCATATCTGGATCATCCCATAAGAACCTTTTGAAGATCGAATTAAGCTCTTTGATTACTCTCTTAGGCAAAATGAAACAAGATAACCAGAAGTAAATCATGCCACTTAACACAACCTTAATAATAAGAAGTCTACCAGCATAAGTCAAAAATCTGGCTTTCCAAGACTTTGCACGTTTAGTAACTTTAGCAACTAGAAGAAGACAATCAACATAAGAAAGCATGATAGAGATTAGAGGTATGCATAAGTATATAACAGGTAAAATGCCCTCAGAACATCCAAAGCAACGCAGAATTTCAATAAGAATGTCCCGACTAACTCCAGAATGAAAAATAGAGGTTTTATGGATACTCACCTCAAGACCAGAGAAATCACTAAACTGCGATAGGGCCAGTTGAATATAAGTAGCAGCCTCCAAAGATCCTTTGAAAAAAAACATAGCATCGTTGGCAAAGCATAGATGGGTGAGTTTAGTGGATTTGCACTTGGGGTGAAAACCAAAGATACCCTGCTTCACTTGATTAAGGAGAATGGCGTTAAAAACTTCCATAACCATGACAAAAAGATAAGAAGAAAGCGGACAACCCTGTCACAAACCTCTGCTAGAATTAAAAAAGCCATATGGAGAACCACTAATCATGACAGAAAACCGTGAAGAAGAAATGCAAAGAATCTAGTTAATAAACTTCTCAGGGAAACCAAACATTTTCATAGACTTGGTAACAACTTCCCAGCTGACAGAATCATACGCTTTACGAAGGTCAATCTTCAAAGCACATCTAGCTACTCTGTTCTTCCTATGATAATTTCTAACTAACTCATGAGCAATCATAACATTATTCTGAATAGCTCTCCCTAAAATGAAGGCCGATTGATTTGGACTAACAATCTTACCCATAACACGTTTCATTCTAAGGGACATTATTTTAGCAATGCATTTATAAATTACGTTGCAACAAGAGATTGGTTTATAATCATTCACAGAAGAAGCATTATCAGATTTGGCCAGCAAGGTGATGAAAGTGCAATTAACTTCACGAAATTTTCCACTCTTAAAGAAGTTTTGGATGGATTTGACAAAATCATCAACATCCCACGTGATAGAAGCATTTATGTGTCTATATTAGTCTCAATTCTATGTAATGTTAGTACTCGATTTTGAGCTTATTTTGGTATTTTATGTCTTTGTATGTGTTTTTGGAGAAATAAGCTTTTGCTGGAAATTGGCTCGAAAAGTGGTATTTGCGCTCGTGAGAGAAAATTGCTATTCGGACTCTCACTATGGATAAGGGGTACCCAAATTACTAAGGGGCACCCTCAGCGTACTCGAAGGCATCTGCTATTCGCACCCCTACTCTGGATAGGGGGATACTCATCCTCTTCGTTTGAAATTTGATTTTGGCGGGAAACTAACACAGTCGACTGTCAGTTTTGGATTGATTTTTGGAGAGGTTATTGAGAGATTCAATCGCTAAAACTTCTTGGATGGGCCTGTTTGGGCTTAACGGGCAAGGTATAGTTAATGGATTAGGTGAAGCTGGGATAGATAATCGATTTGAAGCGAGACAGTGTCGGAAATATACTCGGAGCTTCGTTGGAAGATTTGGGAAGAGGTTTGGACGAGAATTTAGTGGACTTTCTATTGGATATAGACTGGGAATGATCCAGTACATCGAAACAGGGAAGGTATTGAAGTTCGATTAGATAAAAAAGGAAGCTCAGCGAACTTTCATCAAAACAGGGAAAGAGAAAAGTTATCGGGATTCTGTTGGTATTTGAGGAAGTTACGTACATAAGAGAGGAAATCTTCAGTGAGACGATTGCTGGATACTTTAACAGCTTCAAAAGACGCGTACATAAGAGGAAATAATGGGTAATAAAATCTGTGACTTGGGTGAAAAGATAGGGATATATATGAGAGATTCTAGAGAGTTATATTCGGCCTGTGGCATATATATATATATATATAAGTTTTTACGAGTCTTAGAAAGAGGAACGGAGAGTTTGGGGTGAAGCAGAGGCATAGAATCACACTGCAGAGAAGAATCGCAGCAGCAGGTGAAGAGGAAGAAGAAGAGTTGCAGAACGACAGAAAAGAAGTGTCCTTCTCAAGAACACGAAGAACAGACTCATAGAGACAGTCTTTTATTCTGCACCACATTTAATTTATCGTTCTCTGTAACAGTGTCGTGCAACACTTATAAACGTTGCGATTTCACTGCTTTATTATTTTTCACCTCTTGTAAGCACTTTTTGAGCTATGAATATCAATTTTGAACGTGTTTTCACCATGAGGAGCTAAACCCCAACACTGGGATGATGGAGGAAGCCATGTTTCACAATGTTTGGTAATTATAATTGATTCTTAAGACTTCATGCATTGATTTTTAATCGATTTATGATTTTCATTGATTATTTGTGATTTTGTTTGATAGTGTATGCTTAGTATAAGAACTTTTGATGCACTATGCTTACGATTTACATCTAATGCTTTATAAAATCTACTTTTGGCAAAAAAATAGAGTCTAGAAAAGAGCTAAAACTGTTATGAATCATTGTATGAACCAATTGATTGTGAAGTTTGGTGGAATCCTAAGTCTCAGTATCTCTCAACTTTGTTAAAATCTTTTCTTTGTTTCTAGTATTTTATTTAAATCTAAAATCAACAACTTCCCAAGTCCAAGAATCTAACCCTTTCTTACCACTTGTAAAACTAAATCATGAGCTTAGAAGAGTCTCTAACCATCTTATCTCATAACACTGCAGAGTTTAACCATCTTATCACATCAGTTTTTGCGCGCCTCGACGCGGACTTGTATTTAGGTTTAGGTTTTAGGTTTTGAATTTTTTTTAGGTTTTGTATATATTTTATTTATTATTATTATTATTATTTTAGATTATCTTTTGTTCTATTTTACGTCTTTGGTATTTTTATTTTTGTTTTTGTTGTGCAGGTTTTGTTTGAAACGGAAGGTGAAAAGTTGGACTTGCCATAAAAGGAGAAAGCCGAAGATTTATTTTTAAGGACTTTTATTTTTGCTAGTTTTTATTTATTTATTTTTAGACTTGTAATTTTCTTTTATTTGTTTGTGTTTATTTTTAGTACTTTATTTATATAAAAAAAACACTGCACACACCAATTGCATCTTCGTCAGACTACCGAGTTTAGGAAAACTGGTGGATTAGTAAGCTGAACCCGTGCCTTGGGACTTATGGGAGTTACCAGCTGAAAGTCCACAAACCTCAGCCTCGTACCTTTGGGTATATTTCGATGTAGGTAACCCAAGCTTACCTAAATTAGTTAGCCCAGCATTTGCATGTGCACATTTGTTGAATTCTTGTATGCCAGAACGTAAAAGAGACGCTCTATGACGGTTTATGTGTGAAAAACCTAGAAGTGATATTTTCTAGAAAGTCCTATTTTTGGACCTTCTTCTCACGGTGAGGAAAATATCCTTAATACTTATATTTTTTCCAAAATGGTTGACTAAAAGGATTATGAGGTCCCGATAAAAACCCTTATGGATCGTTTGAACCCGTCTAGGGTAGTGCGTGACCCAGATGTAGTTCTACCAGCTTCTACGGTCCAATTTGATATTAAACCTGAGACTATTGGCATGCTTCGTAAGTTTAGGGGGTTAGAAAATGACAACCCGTATACCCACATAAGAGACTTTGAAATGATTTATGACACAATGAACTATCCTAATGTCTCCAAAGATGTGCTTAGGTTACGTTTGTTTCACTTCTCTCTCTATGATAAAGCAAAAGAGTGGTATCATTTTATTCCTTCCAAAACAATTACTACCTGGGATGGTCTTGTAGAGGTATTTGTTAAGAAATTCTACCCATACCATAAGACTGCTGCTGTTCGGCAGTCTATCCAAACCTTTAAGCAGAAATTAGGTGAAAAACTTCATGATTATGTAGAAAGGTTTAGTGAATTGTTATACCAGTGTCCACATCACGGCTTTGAAAAAGCCCACATGGCCCAAATTTTATATGAGGGCCTTGATAGTGAAACCCGTATGCAGGTATAAACAATTAGTGGTGGAGAATTTACCCATCAAGACCCAGATGAATGTTTCGACGAATTCATCGAGTTAGCTGAGAAGACTCGTCAATGGGCTTCAATGAGAGAACCAGAAATACCTAGAAATCCTATCCATATGATCGATAGAGTTTATTATGGGTCGGATATTCTTAGGCGTCTAGAGGCCTTAGAAATGAATCAAGGGTCACATCATGCTAGATACGAAGAGCAAGCCCATGCTCTTTATAACAACTCTAGGTTTGAAAACCGTCAGAGATTTGATCCATATTCCGATACCTATAACCCTGTTTGGAGAAACCACCCGAATTTCTTTTGGTCTAAGGGCCAGAGTCAAGGTCAGTCTAGTATTTCCCAGGCTATCCCAAGTTTTGGGTATACTAAGAACTAGGGCCAGATCAGTATCAGAACCTGTCGGATAAAAAAATCATGATCTTAGAAGAGTCTCTAACCATATTATCTCATAACACTGCAGAGTTTAGGTATCGTATCTCATAATATTTACAGGAAAACTCTCAGGATATTTCAGAGCTAAAAATCAGGTTAGTATAATTGCAAAATTTTTGAGCGAAAGAGAAAAGGAAAAGTCCCCCAGTCAACCACTACCTAATACTAGAGCAATTCATGAAGTATCCTCTAGAGAGAAAGAGTTCAATCATGTGAACTCTGTAACAACCCTTAGGAGCGGTAAAAAGGTAGACAATAAGGTAGTCATGCCTAATAGTGGACATACTGTAGATCCACCTTCTAGTTCCCATTCTAGTTCCCAAGATGAGCCCCAGAAGGAGCCATTAGATGAAGAGACTGATAAAATTTCTAGTGATGCCAATGTGGTTCCCGATAGGTCTCATTTTGTGCCAAGAGCCCCATATCCACAATTGTTAGTTCCAACTAAGAGAGAGTCGACTTTCAACGAAATAATGGAGATTTTTAAGAAGGTAAACATAAATATTCCTTTATTAGAAGCAATTAGGCAAATGCCTGCTTATGCCAAGTTTCTTAAGGATCTTTGTACACGAAAGCGTAAGCTTAATGTCCATAAGAAAGCCTTTTAGTCTGGTCGTAAGTTCAATCCTTCCGAACCAAAAAGCCCCTAAGTATAAAGACCCTGGATGTACCACCATATTTTGTACGATTGGTAATCACATGGTTGATAAAGCATTACTTGACTTAGGAGCCAGTATTAACCTACTCCCGTACCATGTGTACACCCAGCTAGGTCTTGGTGAGTTGAAACCGACTAAAATGACCCTACAGTTAGATGATAGGTCTGTCAAAGTCCCTCGTGGTGTTATAGAGGATGTTCTGATTGAGGTTGATAAATTTATTTATCCAGTGGATTTTCTTGTTCTAGACACTCAACCTGTTCAGGACCCTAGTGCTCAAATACCGGTGATCTTAGGTCGCCCATTTTTAGCCACATCTAATGCTATAATCAACTGTAGGACCGGGCTTATGAATATATCCTTTGGTAATATGACCACTGAAATAAATGTCTTTAATGTTAATAGACAACCTTCTGATGACTTAGAGGAAGTGAATATGATTAGCACTTTAGTTCAGGATCTAATTCAGGATAATTGGGACGACACTTTATTTGGTGATTCCTTAGATGAATTTGATGAGACAATTCTCTTAAGTCAGTTAGGTGACCAAACTTTTGAACTAGAAGAATCTCTCGAGTACTTTAAAGACTCTACAGACCCTGAAATTCAAGCCATAGTGCTAGGCCTTACAGAGAGTAATGTTGACCCTAAGTTTGGGGGTAATGATATAGAAGAATCTCTTGAGTATTTTAAAGACTCTGAGGATCCAGAAATCCAAGCAATAATTAGAGGTCTTTCTGAAAATACTGATTACTCTAAGTTTTGGAATAGTGATGGTCAAATATCTCTAGTAGAAGTCCCTAACTTGGGAATCGAGCCTAGTATACATGAGGTATTACCTGAGTCTCTTCTGACTCCTCAACATGATCCTCCTAATATTGTCAAAGAGGAAATCCAGCAACTAAAACCCATAATTCAGAAGAATCTGTTTGTCAAGACACTCATATGAAGCCCAAGTGGGCACCACAGAAAAACCCAGTTTTCTTGGATGAGGATGTGTTATGTCTGTTCATTTTTCTGATTTGGTGCAGTTGTCTAATAATTGTGGCAATTTTATTTTATTTTGTTGACCCACAGTTGTTTCGACTATTGATATATGATTTGAAAGGTAATTATCCATTTTGTGGTATTTACCGTCTGGATGAAGACTTTAAACTTAGCACTTCTTGGGAGGTAACCCAATATTCATGTGACACGGTAATATCTTCCCTTAATTCATTTACTTCGAATGGTAACAGTTTCTCCTTGTTCATGCTTTTAATTTTATCTTTTGAACATTGATGACAATGTAAGATTTAAGTTTGGGGGTATGGGAGAAACATTTTAGTTGCATTGTTAAACTCCAGAGCCTAGAAATTTATGTTTATTAAGGATTGCACAAACCAATCTAAGTGGATGGAAGAATTTTGGTTATAGGAGTTGAGGAACCAATCTGATTAGATGGAAACATCTAAAGATTCTATTCATAAAAGCACAGAGCTCAGGTGTTAGAATTAAAGAAAAAAACATGGTAGTTTCGCCATATCTCGTTGAATCATTTTCACTTCTATTTTTTTGTTTGTTTTCTTCAAAATATGTTTGTCTAAGTGATTAGGTGGGGCTCACGATTCAAGTTGTTACCACTTCTAGGGTGAAATAGAGTGATTGAGATACAAAAAAAAAAAAAAAAAAAAAAAAAAAAAACTGACCTATCCGACCAACTGAATAAATTCAATAAAGTAGACCATTTGGAACCCTTGTATATGCCAGTTGTGTTGACCTAGAGTTAGGATTATCGACCACTGGTTCCCTTGTATATACCACTGTGTTGATATTAGTCCAGACCAGTATTTCAGTCCATTAGGATAGGTTCATTTTGGCAGTGGCCTTCAGACAGATATGAGAAACATCGTTCACCTTAGTCAACATCAAAACCATCTATGTTTTTCGATATCCATCTCTTAATCTATCCATATGATTGGTTGACTCCGGTTATGATGTCCAGAAACTATCTGAGTAGATCTTTGTGACTTATATATATGAATTTTTAGTATGCTTGAGTGCAAACTCGTGTACAGCAATTGGAATTTCGCATCAGGGTACTTCCTCCTGTATTCAATAAGTATGCCAACCAAGGAGAATCTTTAGTGCCTTCCAAGGTTCTGAGTAGATAGCTAGGGTCTGGAGTATAAAGTTTTTATGGGTATATCTCTTGTAATCCCTCCCGAGACTATAACTCGGCCACTAGGGCCACCTAGGGGTTTAAAGGCTTATTGCATACGCTAAATGCAATCGACGATGCCTCGGCGAAAGTGAGTTAGGATTTTATTTTGTAGATTTGATTTGCTCGAGGACTAGCAAATAATAAGTTTGGGGGTATTTGATAGACGTATTTATGTGTCCATATTAGTCTCAATTCTCTGTAATGTTAGTACTCGATTTTGCGATTATTTTGGTATTTTATGTCTTTGTAGGTGTTTTTGGAGAAATAAGCTTTTGCGGGAAAATTGGCTCGAAAAGTGGTATTTGCGCTCGTGGGAGAAAATTGTTATTCGGACTCTCACTATGGATAAGGGATACCCAAATTACTAAGGGGCACCATTAGGATACCCCAAGGCATCTGCTATTCGCACCCCTACTCTGGATAGGGGGCGACTTATCCTCTTCGTTTGAAATTTGATTTTGTCGGGAAACTAACATAGTCGACTGTCAGTTTTGGATTTAATTTTTGGAGAGGTTATTGAGAGATTCAATCGCTAAAACTTCTTGGATGGGCCTGTTTGGGATTAACAGGCAAGGTATAGTTAATGGATTCGGTGAAGCTGGGATAGATAATCGATTAGAAGCGAGACAGTGTCGGAAATATACTCGGAGCTTCGTTGGAATATTTGGGAAGAGGTTTGGACGAGAATTCAGTGGACTTTCTATTAGATATAGACTGGGAATGATCCAGTACATCGAAACAGGGAAGGTATTGAAGTTGGATTAGATAAAAAAGGAAGCTCAGCGAACTTTCATCAAAACAGGGAAAGAGAAAATTTATCGGGATTCTGTTGGTATTTGAGGAAGTTACGTACATAAGAGAGGAAATCTTCAGTGAGACGATTGATGGATACTTTAACAGCTGCAAAAGATGCGTACAGAAGAGGAAATAATGGGTAATAAAATCCGTGACTTGGGTGAAAAGGCAGGGATATATAGAAGAGATTCTAGAGAGTTATATTCGGCCTGTGGAATATATATAAGTTGTTACGAGTCCTAGAAAGAGGAACGGAGAGTTTGGTGTGAAGCAGAGGCATAGAATCACACTGCAGAGAAGAATCATAGCAGCAAGTGAAGAGGAAGAAGAAGAGTTGCAGAACGACAGAAAAAAAGTGTCCTTCTCAAGAACACGAAGAACAGACTTCTAGAGACAGTCTTTTATTCTACAACATATTTAATTTATCGTTCTCTGTAACAGTGTCTTGAAACACTTATAAACGTTGCGATTTCAAGGCTTTATTATTTTTCACCTCTTGTAATCACTTTTTGAGCTATGAATATCAATTTTGAACGTGTTTTCACCATGAGGAGCTAAACCCCAACACTGGGATGACGGAGGAAGCCATGTTTCACAATGTTTGGAATAATTGATTCTTAAGACTTCTTGCATTGATTTTTAATCGATTTATTCATTGATTATTTGTGATTTTGTTTGATAGTGTATGCTTAGTCTAAGAACTTTTGATGCACTATGCTTACGATTTACATCTAATGCTTTATAAAATCTACTTTTGGCAAAAAAATAGAGTCTAGAAAAGAGCTAAAATTGTTATGAATCATTGTATGAACCAATTGATTGTGAAGTTTGGTGGAATCCTAATTCCCAGTATCTCTCAACTTTGTTAAAATCTTTTCTTTGTTTCTAGTATTTTATTTAAATCTAAAATCAACAACTTTCCAAGTCCGAGAATCAATCCCTTTCTTACCACTTGTAAAACTACATCACCACGCAGCTTTAAAAAATTGGCTAGAGAAGCTATCAGGGCCAGGAGACTTACCAAAATCAATAGAAGAAAGAGCTTGAACTACTTCATCTCTACTAATAGGGCAACTTAGCAAAGCAGCCTCATCATCACTAAGAATCTTGTTAAACCGAAGACTATCCAAAAAAGTGTCAGTGTCACAAGTAGTAGAGGTATTATTTGAAAAGAGAAGAATAGAAATCAAAACACTCTTGAGTTATAGACTTATCATCATCAAGCTTAATACCAGTTCCAGAAACAAGTGTGAGAATACTATTTCTAGAACGTCTTTCTTTGATGAAGTTATGAAAAAAAAATTTATTAGAATCACTAACACCCATCCACTTAACTTTGGATTGTTGTTTAGCCATAGAAGCATCATATTCAGAAAGTTTAGCATAAGCTTTCACTGCTTCTCTTTCATAACTAGTTGTGACACTACATAAAGGGTTTGACTGAACTTGAGCTTGTAAATCTATCATGGAATTCTTAGCTTCTAGAGTTTGAAGAGAAAGATTACCGTATTTCCTTTTTCTTAAATCAATCAAAGCTCTTTTAACTCTTTTCAATTTAGTAACTAGAATCAGCATAGGATTTTCTCTAACAGGAGAGAGTCATTCATGTCGAACAATATTGAGAAAATCAGGATCTTCAGAAATGAAATTGCAAAACTGAAAAGGAGGAGGGCCATGGGCACGGTCTTCAAAGATAGAAACATCGTAGGACTATGGTCCGAAACACCAGGAAGTAAAAAAATCAGCAATAGAGTCTTGAAAGACAAGCCATTCAAAATTTACTAAAACCCTATCAAGCTTGGAAGCAACCCTATCTTCACCTTGTTGATGATTACTCCAAGTGAAAAAATAGCCAAAGTAAGGAAGATCAAACACATGAGAATTTTGAGTACAATTCCAAAAATCTGAATATTGAGAAGCAAGAACAGGGAAGCGACTAGATTTATCATTAACATCTAAAATAAAATTGAAATCCCCTAAGATAATCCAAGGGAGCTTATTGGAAGAGGCAAAACACTCTATATCATCCCATAAAGAACGTCTAAAAACAGCATCATTATCACCATACACAAATGAAACAATGCATTTTTTATTTGAAGGAAATAAAACTTCAAGAAAAATAACTTGAGCAGAGTTGTGAATAAGAGAAACATTCAATTCTTCTGGATCCCATCCTATCCAAATTCTACCTGAATTGTTATGGATATAATTATCTAAAAACCTCCAAGTAGGTCTTATTCTACGACAAATACTATCACAATTAACACCTTGAACATGAGTCTCAACTAAGCCAACAAGCGACAATTTATTTTCACTAATATAATTACCTAGTTCTCTTTGTTTCAAGGGATCATTTAGACCCCTAATATTCCAACAACCAAACTTTATCATTATTAAGAGTAAGAGGGTGTACCTTCCTACTATTTTTACCAGACTTTTTAGTGTCTGCAACCTTCAGAGAGACCTTTGATACTCCCTGAGATGAAGAATTTCGAATGAAGTGAGACCTGACTCCACTAGAAGAACTAACATCATTTCAAACAGAATCAACAGCAAACTCAACCATAAGATTAGAATCTATCGGCACCATGTCTTGTTCCATACTTGAAGTATCTTTACCAACAGAAGAATCAGATAAAATATCAAATTTGTTAGTGGTAACCACAGGAACATTTATTAAATTTTTTAAACTACCAATCTCCAACTGAGGTCCTTTGGAGAACTGAACAACCTTCTCCTTAACGAGATCCTTTAATGACAGAACCGAAGCATCTTCCGCATTACCTCATCAGGAAATAGAAGAAGTCTCAATGATTTCATTAACCTTTTTAAAAGTTTCACTTCTATTTATTTTAGTAGTTTTCTTAGTCCAAACTTCAGTTGGAGCAGTACTAGGTTTATACTGGACTGCAGGAGTAATCACAACAGCCGATTCCTTAGGTTTCTTACTACACCTAGCTAAAGAGTGACCAAAAATTCAACAGAAAGAGCACCTAGGAGGTCTCCATGGATACTCTACAGGGATTTCAACTCTTCTTCCACCAAGAATAATCGAAATCATGGAAGGAATTTCAAAATTAACATAAATTTCAACACATACTCGAGCATAGCTCATTCTTTGTCTTGAGAGTGTAATCTTATCAGACATCAATAGCGTTCCTAAGTAACTAGCAATAATAGCCAAACCTTTAGCGTGCCACATATGAATAGGAACCTTAAATAATTTAATCCACACAATTAAGATTTTCATTTCAGCAATTTATCTTTCTAGAAGAGGAGTCCAAGCTCTAACAAGAAATAATTGGTCAGCAATATACCAAGAACCATGTTCAAGAGCAAAAATCCTATCATATTCATTATCAAATTCAAAAAGGTATACTGAATCACCATGAATAGTCATCTGAAAGTTACCTTTAAGCTTCCAAGCCTTTTGAACAGATTTTTGAACAAGCATAAACGTGAAACGTTTCCCAACAAAAAATCCTACAACCAGGCCTTTACATCGCTTGAGGTCAGGGGCAACATCGCCATCTTCTACTACCATAAGCCATTCACCGTTAACAACAGAAGAAGCTCGAACCTCCATGGGATCTGCAACCAAAACTTCCGATTGTTGTTTGCCCAAAACAGAAAACCAATCCATCGATCCAGCCTTGGATGGACCCCAAAACCCCTCTGACATAGAAGGATTCTTTAGTGAATCATCAGGATCTTTGGAAGAAATACTGCTACTACCAATTTATGAAGAACGAAAACCCAAAATATTAGAATGAGGAAGAGAAGGATTCATGACTAGAATAGAAGAAAAAAAGAAGAACTGATTAGGAAATCAAACACCGATCATCAGGACAAAAATTACAACACAAATAATCAAGATTGAAGAGCGAAATCAGAAGAAAAAAATGAAAGTTGAAACCCTTGACCAAAGTCAACATCGCCTGAAAATCGCCCTAGACAGACTCTTGACTTTTTCCTTCCATAATTCGGGTTGCTTTTGAAAATTTATCTTCATTATTTCAGAAATAAGGTATTCTATAGAATTTAGATGGAAGAGGAAATTGAATTGCCTAAACGGTACAACAAATATGCATGTTGAAATATTTAAACCATGGTGTTGTATATAAACAATGAACAACAAATTTAGAGATCGCAATTTGATGAGATGGTTTGAGAATGAAGGTAGTCTCGGAGCGTTGACTTAGGTTTTGAAAACAACTCCATTCCACGTAGTCACGGCTAGATTCAGAAAAAATAAATAAAATCACTTACATCAGATGACATTACAAGGAAATCACTTACAAACACACATGAGTTTAAAAGGTAAATATGTTGACCAAAAGAGGTGCAGAAGATGGGAAAGGAGTACCCTATGAAATCAGATTCGAAAACAATTTACAAAAGGATTATTTCTACCTTGGTGCCTAAATTTTATATCCACGACATTATAACCGAGTTATTCAAATATTAAGAGTAGGTAAATCCACATTAGAATCATTAACTATTCGATGTTTTTAACACTTCTGATTAGTATCCTTTATTTCCTTGCTAGTTTAAGGAGGCCTATCATAGTTTTTTTTTCCCAACTAGACTAAGGGACAGGTTGTTTAAAAAAGGTAAAACTACCAAATGTGACCCTCTTTTAGGCTATATGGGTAACGGCATGTGTTCATTACGACCTTGGATAACCTGAGCAAAATGTGGCAATGATTAATCCAAAAATTCAGAAATTAGTTTTGGAGCTATATTCAAATGCTTTATGTCATATGTGTGATATTTCGCTTCCTTTTTTTTTTATTTGTTTATTTTTTTATTTTTTTATCCCTTTTATATAATATTTTTTTTAAGCATCCTTTTATATGTTTTTTATATCCAACAAACCTCTTATATAAATTCGCCTCGGATTATCACAACCTCGCTAGTACGCTTTAATTGGAATGTGCGACATCATGTGTAGTTCTATTTTAAAAAAAAATTTTTTTGAAGAAACAGGATAGAGGAGGAAATTGAATTGCTTAATGTTATAACAACTATCAGTAATTCGATATTTAACCCATGGTTTTGTTTATATAAAAAATTAACACCAAACTTAAAAGGGCAATTTGTGGTTGTATTTTGAGAGTTAAATTGGTGCTAGATTATAGTATTAGTATCTTAGATTTTGAAAACACCTCCATTTCACGGGAAATTGAAGCTATATTTTGAAAAACATAGTTACATTAAAAGGGAATTACTTATGAAGAGGCAAGAAGGTGTTTAATTTTGGAAAGACATGCTCAGCAGAATTGAAAGAAGGCCAAAGTGAGAGATAAAAAGTAAAGCATGACTTTCGTTACACAACAGACGTGTGCACATGGTTTCTTTTTGTTTTATGGAGTTTCTGCTTCATTTATTTAGAAGGCTATTATTGGGGCGTCACACTCCAATAGAGGGGCTTCACTTGGATTCTTAGTATCCAAAAAAGTGGTTATGGGATATCCTAACACCAAAACAAAATATCTAGATTACCCTTTAACTAAAAAAAAACTTAAAAACCTAATCTTCCTCTCCTCAATAAACCACCGGACGATCAAATTCATCACCAACAACCGAATCAAGAATCACGATTTTCTAACTCCTCAACAAGAACCCATGGTTTATGTTAGGTATTAATCGATAACCCATCTTGTTTTTACTCGTTTGTGTGCTAAAAATAGGTTAGATTGAATGAAATCGAAGTCAAATTAGGGTTTTAGTTGCGTTTCTGGAGGTGTTACGGTTAGGTTTGGATGATTCCAAACCGTAAATCTAATTTGCATGTGGTATTCCCAGCCGTAAAATTTGATTTGCATGTACTCTTACGTCTAGGTTTAACTGAATTCAAACGTAAAATTTGATTATGAAGAACTTACGTCTAGGTTTAACTGAATTCAACCGTAAAATTTGATTTGGTGTACTCTTACGTCTAGGTTTAGTTGAATCAAACCATAAAATTGGATTTGAATGTTGTATTACGTCTTGGTTTAGTTGAATCAAACCGTAAATAAGGGTTTTGGTCATTTCAAACCTTAAATAAGGGTTGTTTGGTCATTTCAAAATTATTTGAGGTAAGGGGTTTTTGAAATTACTTATGAGTGACCCTTTTTTGTCCTATTATGTGTCGCCGCTCGAATGAATATGACTCCCCAATAATAGCCTTCTTTATTTATCAATTATATACGTAGCTGTTTTATATTTCTAAAGTTATGTTTCATAACAAAAAATTATCAAAAATGATATGTGCTTTGGTGCCTATGCACATGGCCGTCTTAGGCATAGGGCGGGATGGTCGACTGCCCTAGGCCCGAAATATGGAGAGGCCCAAAATTAGTAGCCAGTCCAGTACAAGTATGTACCCATTTTTTTTCTTCAGTCGAAAGCAATTTAGTGGAGAGCAGTGTGAATATACGATGCTGTAAGGGAACCCACAGTTCAAATTTTAGCCTGCGCTTTGAGATTTAACTTCTTTTAATTACACCTTTGTAGCTAACTCATTTTTATACTAATAGTTTATCTAATGCTAACTCTTACTTATAAAATTTGGACTAATCATTTGTAGCTTTTAACTTATGATTTGTAGTTTAATTTGGGTGATCTTTGGACATGATCAAGTGTTTTATTGAGACGAAAGCTTCAGAAATGGAAGTTGTAGTATTTGTATACTTTTTTTCATATAGCGCATACTCTGTGATGCGTCATTAGCAATGACATCAACTTGGATTTTATGATACTTACTTAGTCACAAAGCACTGCATTATTTGGCCGCGCAAGTTCCATCGCTCCCTATGTCGCGTAAGTTGGTGCATCTTTTGCAGACGAAATGTTTCATTTGGACTAATGATGCGTCATCTAGGACTTAGTGATGCTTCTTCACCATTTCCTGTCCTTCATAGTCGGTTTGTTAGCTTCACATTTTAATTTGTTCAAATCTTAAATATATTTTGTCAAATACGTAAAACTGCTTTATAAAGGATGGTCGTGTCTAGCTACTATGGTAATCAGTGCCGCTGGGGGTGATATTTTTTAACATGATCAATTGTTTTCTTGAAAAATCCAAATTATAATTCTCTTAAGGGACTTAACTATCATATATGTTTTCTCCCATGTAGTGAAGAGAGGCCCTGTTATGAGTGTTCGCCCCGAGCCTAAAAAATGTTAGAGACGGCCCTGCCTATGCATTGTACACAAAAGAAGCTGACCGTAGTAACCTCCGTTCCAGATTCTACGGCTACCCAAGTGAAAAGATATTTGTAACACTGTTAAACAATTTGGTGCGAAATTGCTATGTTGACAGCTTAATTTAACAGCAGAATGCCCGCATGCTGGCGTGGCACCCACTGGCAGAGAGAGGATAAATTTTATGCTATCCACGTTGTCAGTTATACTTCTCTGTTGTTTATTTAGTTCCTCGTCTTTCTTCTTCTCTTGATAGTTGATAGGAGTTTCTTTCTTCTTCTTCCGGTTACATGATTGATCTTTGAACTAAAGCAACCAAACAAATTTGCGTGGAATTTAAACATGATCAATATAGTTCATGTAGAACATAAATACCGTTCTTCGAAGATCGACCCATGAAATTGCTCGGATAGTTCACTGTATAAGTGTATAATCTTCTAATTCTTGGAACATGAGAAACAGACCACTTATTGAAAAATTTTAAAAGTTCATGACAATCTCTAATTATTGAATTTGTTGTCCACTTTATTGAGCCTTGGATTCCATTCAAGGCACTGACTACGTTAAGGCAATCTCCCTCCAGATGAAGATTTAAAAATCCATTCCTCTTTGCCGGCTTGATTGCTTCATATGCGGCTAATGCCTCGGCACTGCTCCTCATCTTGACTACGATGGTATACTCCCTGCCCCATGAATCCCACCTGCATCATCAATAATAATTAGTCCAGTTCCCATTCTTTTAGTCAACTTATAAAACGAGGCATCAAAATTAATTTTAAAGTATCCAACATGAGGAGCAGTCCATGGTATCACATTTCGGAAGAACGAGTCGGACTTACGTTAGAAATTAATCTTCTTCTGTTCTCTTTCCAATCCACTATATCCCTCTTTATTCTTGTCACTAGATTGTCTACCTGCACTTGGGCATTATCAAAAATAATGGCACATCTCATCTTCCATATGTGCCGAGAGTATAACCTGAGGTAAGTATCATTTCATACATATTCCCATTAGCATTACCTGCAATTCCATTAGTTATCCAACTTACAATCCAGTTATTCAAGGTAGACATGTTAAAATGTGACAAGAATAAGGGATTTATAGCAGTCCAAACAAGTTTAGAAACATTACAGTGCAGAAGCAGGTGATCCTGTGTTTCAGGCACACTATCACATAAAGCACATTTAGAATCTATGCTACTAACAAACCTTGATAATTTATCCCTAAAAGAGTGACAACCCTGCAAACATTTCCACAAAAAATGTAATATTTTTGGTGGGAGATCTAACTTCCAAAAATGTTTCCAACCTTGAGTATTTAGGCCTGCATTAGTCACCTGATGGTTAAGAGAGAAGTCTGCAACTCTATAAGCACTCTTAACAGTGAATAAACCATTATTAGATGGTTTCCAAATCAACTGTCATCACCTCTAAGAGGGATTCGATTTTAATAATTTCTCTAACTGTTTCACTATCAAACAAAGCATTCAATAGTTCTATATTCCAGTCAGAAGTGTTAGGCATGATTAATTGATCGACAATACTTAGGCTACTTGAAGAGAAATTACTTGGTAATAGATTATCAATAGTAGAGACCCATTTGTCCTTCCAAATTGAGATTTTAGAACCATTTCCTACCTCCCAACAGTAATTCGCTCTTATCAACTCTAAACCTCTACAAACTCCCCTCCATACCCAAGAGCCACCTTCACTATTACAATGAAGAGGGTTATGATTAAGAAAATACTTATGGTGCATAATTTGAGCCCAAGGAGAGTCTGGCTCAGTAAGCATTCTCCAAGCTAACTTAGCAAGGAGTGCCTCATTTAAAACTGCAGTCTTTCTAATATTCATACCTCCCAGTTCTTTGGCTTGAGTTACAACGCCCCACTTCCTAAAAAACAAACCTTTTTCATCCAACGTTTTCACGTCTCCAACTTATGCCACTTTATGAAGTAGAAAGATGTGCTGCTAAGCATAAAGATATATTTGTCAAACAGTAAAATGGAATGTCCCCGTAAAGTTAGGTCATAGGTGGGAGCGGAGAGGAAATGAGAGATGCAACAGGGAGAAGTTATTTGGAATCTTTTTGAAAAAAAAGATATAGAAAATGCTACAAAAACCCCACATTCATTAACCAAAAAAGACTTGAACAATTTCAGACATCGGATTGGCTAAAATTACGCTGGGCTATGAGTTCTATTAACTTTCTGGAAAGAGCCTATCAATGATGAACAGAATTCACTTTTACCTAACCGTACTTGAATATTTTGTGGTTTACCTCTTCTCGTCAAGCCTATTGGACGTATACGTCCATGGATATTTAAGAAAAAGTTGAATATTAATGGTTCGATCCATTGATAATTTCAAAACCAAATTAGTTGCTAAGGGTTATTAACAAAAACATGGAATCGATTACCTTGATATATAAATTCTTATTGTTCGCATCTCACTTATTGGTTGTTTAATTGAACTTGCAACTGTTCACAAGTTAATTATACATCAATTGGATGTCAAAACTTAATGGAAGAAGAGATTTATATTGTAACAACCTGAAGGTTTCATATTACTAGGCCAAGAAAAGAAGGTTTCCAAGTTGGTAAAATCTCTTTATGGATTGAAGCAAGATCTCATGGAATAAAAAGTTTGACAAAATAGCTTTGTCATATGGTTTTGTTGTTAATGATGCTAATAAATGTATTTATAGTAAGCATGATAGTTGTGGAAGTGTAATTATCCGCTTGTATGTTGATGACCGTCACTTATTTTTATATTCGACATATCTCGTGTAAAAGAAACGATAAAGTTCCATAGTTCTAACTTTGATATGAAGGACTTATGAGAATCTGATGTGATCTTAGGAATGAAAAACCTAAAAAAGAGAAATTGTCGGCACAATTACTCAAATAGAAAAGTTTTGGCCTACGGAGCTAAGAATAGTCTCATGCACTACCACAGTTTCTCAACATCTGGGTGTAGCGATCCAAAATGCTTACATAATGAGTTGATTAAAATAATACTATCTTATTGGGACTTTTCAATTCCTATAACATTTTTATTGGTTGCTAAGGTCGCCAGTTTTAAATCCGTGGAGTTATGGTTCTGTTGAACCTTAACTAGATTTCCTAGAACAAAAGTAAAATTTTCCATCCTGCATTTGGTGGAACCCCAGGATGACTCTGCCTTGTACTTCCATTTGATAGACTTCCTTTATTTCCTCTAGAGGTGCACCAACTTCAACATGAAAATTTATGTTAGCTCTCTGCAACTCTTTGGCCCATCCGACAGCTAGTTCAGCTCCTCGTCCACCCCTGTTTCTGCTACATCCATAGTTTTTGAAACTCCTAGGTCCAATACATGTTCCTAAGAAATACATAGAAATTTGAATTTACATGAAGTCAAATACATCTTTCTCTTATAATAAATAAAATCATGTTCATCTATATACTCCAATGCACTATAAAGATAGATGTTTCAAACCAAAAACAAAAAACATAAGTCTAGCCTCTGCGCAACCATCGAATTCACAGAATTATAAGCCATGTACGAGCACAAAAATTAAAACTATTTGCACGAGAATTCACTTTGTAAATGAAAACATGGTTTGTTGGAAGTATGGTTTAGGCTATCTATATCATGATACCGAGTCTCACTAAAAAATCCATCTCTGAATAAATGGTTTCTTCCGTCATGGCATCGAATCCTAGAACTGCTGTGACCTACATAACCTGATAAAATGTGGCAAAATTAAACTAAAATTCATGCATTACTTATCGATTTTATTCAAATGCTTTATGCGTGATATTAATGCATCAATAATGAGTTAATATATCGAAGGAATGTTAAAAGTGTTTCATTTCCCTTGTATAAAGAAGCCGCCAATTATCACAACCTAGCAAGTCCGCTTCAACTTAGGATTCCATAATCGACATTATATTTTTTTTATTTCAAAAATAAGTAAGTTGAAGAAATGAGTTGTAGGAGGAAATTGAATTGTCTAAGTTGTAGAACACCTGTTAGGAATTAGATACTTAAACCTTGGTTTTGCATATGAAAATTGAACATCATGATTTAGGAGGACACCTTTTTAGGTGTTTTGAGAATTAAAATGATGTTTGATTGTAATACCAGTGTCTTGGATTTTGAAAAAACTCCAGTATATGAGAAGTCAGAGCTACATTTAATGTAGTTACAGTAAAAGGAAATTTCTGACGAAGTGCACAAGAGTTTATTTTTACAGCAGACCTGATGAGTAGAAAGATGTAAATAGTAAACGAGTGGGGAGTTCCTCCTACAACACGTATGTAAATATTTTACCTTTTTCTTATGAATCTTTTACTTCATCTGTTTATTCTTTATACTGAAATTAATTAATTTATAATTCATAAAAAAAAAAATTATTTATGCTCTGATACCTAAATTTTTGCTACTAGTTATTATGCATGGTACACAACGGAAGCTGACTGTGACAGTAACCTACATAATCTACTTTTATAAATTTGTAACTAACAAAGTAAGCTTGTGTTTGTGTTTTTGTAGCATGAAGTCGTGAAAGCACGCAACTTGGAGGAAAATGGAGAAGCATTCACAATTGATGAAAGCTATCACTTCATGGTATCCAAAATTTTGTAGTACGGCCCGGATTTTATGGTCGGTGAATCGGACTCGGATTCCTCCGACGAAGATTGATGGTTTTAGAAGTTTTTGTGTAGATTTTGTGGATAGATATCTATGTAAACCCTCACGAGACTATAAATCGTCCACTAAAATCACCTAGGGGTTCAAAGGCTTGATGCACGTGCTAAGTGCATCTGTGATTCCTATGAAAAGGAGTAGATATGAAATGAATGAACAAAAAATTCTTATGAAAAGGTAACAGTCAGTTTATATTGGATGTCAAAAAATACGATTATGGGAATCGGATTTTATCTGTGCATAATTCAACCGACTCTGTAAGTCCTCTGTTAATTTCGAAAACACCAACCCAGAATCGGTTTACTACTACATGAACGTAAAGCGATTCTGGGTAGTGTTTTCGAGAGAAAAAAAACCAAAAATTTCAGTTGTTTGATGTTTTGAAAATCGATTTAACATTATTTAATCTCAAATCTAAAATATAATTAACACCTAATACGTTTAGTTAACGCTAATTAATCAAGAATAAAATAGGTAGTAAGATAATAGTTGTTTAAGGTGTTTTTATAAGTTACTTTCTAATGAACCTTTTTGTTTTTCTGCAACAAGCCCCAAATAATTGTCCTAGGCTCCAAATTATCTGGGCTAATTGCCGAACAAAACATGACAATGATTAAGCTGAAATTCACATATTATTTTTCAATCTCTATTCATATGCTGTGTGTGCTATATCAATTCATCAATAGTGAGTGAATCAAACAGAGAAATGATAACATTAATAGTGAGTGAATCAAATATCAAAATAGTGGGTGAATCAAACACATAAATGTTAACAACATTTCATATCCCCTTTATATCCATGGGACACGTATCCTTATAAAAAGTTATCAGTAAATGGCAACAACCTAGTTAATTCGCTTCAAGGCTTAATTTGTATTTTTCAGAAATAGCTAATCTGAATTAAGTGAAATAGAGGAGGAAATTGAATTGATAATGCATATTTATCATGTGCTAGTTTCCATCTTTTTAATGTAATCTACTTCTTTTTATCCATTGGAATGAAAACAATTAAAACCAAAGGACAATGATCTAAATTGATTTTTTACTGCAAAATAGAAAGATTTGGAAGGAGAAGAAAAGAAAACCGGATAGAAAGATTTTTGAGAGAACATTGAGGAACGATTTTTAAGTTTCCAGCACCACAATTTCAGTTTAGATTACAATAATATCCTTATTTAAAAGTTTTTAATCTTTATAAGAATATATTTTTCTTAGACAAATTTTTATGAGTTAAAATGTATTTTTTTCCTACAATAAAAATAATCCATGTTCATCTATGATGATGATCTATTTACTCCGTTGCAGTAACTATGGTAGCAGATTCACTATCTTCAAACTCTTATTTTAGTTTTTGTCTCTTTCAATACATGTCCCCGGTGGTTTAGGTCAGAGAAGGACCCATAAAATTTTGTTGGGTAAGGTTACATCCAAGTGGTCGCCATTTTTTTCCTTTTTGGGTATGTTTATGAGAGTGAATATTGTTGGGCGATATATACCAATTAAAGACATAACCAAATTCAAATCCTTAAATATTGGAAAGAACTATCCCCAATCTCACCAGCAACACAAAATCCTATATTGACAAGCTAAAACAAAATGAAAATCGGAGGGACCATCAAAGTTTAAGTTGTGCATCAACTACCATCATTCTGGAAGAATGCAATTTTAATTTAACACACATGATTTCCTTTATAGGCATATTCACTGATAATGATAACATAAATTTGGCATGAGCTTAATATGGTTTGAGCTATTTTTTATTTACCTATTGGGCTGATAGTAAAATTTCACCAAACATATTTACGTATTTTTCTCTAACCAAAATAAGGGACGGGCAATAGCTCGGATTAGCCCCTTACTAGGCCCGTCCCTAGTTTAGATGGCTAGCATGTGCAAGAGGTAACTCATTTGTATATGTGGGAAAGAAAAACACATTTGGTAAGTCAATAAGTAGAGTCGTCATGAGATCGAGTAAGGGTAGCTCGTGTACAACCATAGAATTAATAGACAATATGTAGCGTATGAGCAAAATAAAAATAAAAAAACTCGACTATTAGCACGAGAATTCACTTTCTAAATGAGAAACCTAAGTTAGAAATAGGGTTTAGGCTATCCAGGTCACGAACCATGTTCGTTATGACCTTGCATAACCCGGGAAAAATATGGCAATGATAAATCAAAATTCATACATTAGTTTTCGGGTTCTATTCAAATGCTTTATGTGTCATATTTTATCTCCTTTTTACATGTTTTTTTGTTTTGTTTACTTTTTCTTTTTCTTGAAGCTGTTGTAGGGCTTGTAGCCCATGGATGTGCGGCCCAATATAGTGTCTAGGGTTTACTTCCTACAAGTATATATAGGACATTGTTTTATGTAACCAACTGATGCTGATGATATAGAAACTCTCTCTTGCCTCTTTGTCTTCCCTATATTTTCCTCAAACACGTTATCAGCACGAGCTCTACCCTGCGGCAATGGATTTTGATTTTTTTCTTTTGGGTTGTTATCAAATACACTGCGTTGAAATTGATGGAATCGTCATCGTCAAATCAGGTATGTCCGGCGGAAATCCTACTGGGGAAGAACTGTTCGTCCGTTCGCGATTCTCTGAGGAAATCTGAGAAGGAAACCTGCCGTAATTTTTTTTTTGATTTTTTTGGTTTGATAGCACCAGATCTCGTGCCTTCCCTACCGCAAGAATTTTTCTCTTATTTCTTTTGGTTTGATCTCAACACATCTCTGTGAGTCGGTATACCTAAACTTCTCTTTAATTTTCCTTTTGTTTTGTTGTTTGCAACATTGATTTGATCGAAGACAAATTGTCTCCTATGGTTATCATGATATGTTCTCAATTTGTGCTATACTTGGTCGTTTTCCATGTACATTTATGCATGTTCGTTTTCCATGATATGTTCTCAATTTGTGCATGTTTCTCTCGAATAAAGAAATTTTGTTCACATGATTATCCTGAGTGGGTGCTATTTGTCATATTCCATTAAATCCTACATTTGACCTATTGTTATTATAATTTTTTTTTTTTTAATTTGATATATGAAATTGTCTTATGTTTGTTGAACATGTCAGGAAATTTTGATTGTACAAAATGAGCTGCGATAAATTGCCTTGTATGCATCTTATGATATGATAACATTCTTCTATATTATTATTCTATTGTCAATCAAGTCTGATTTGTTCCATCCCTTTGTAGTTTTTGTGTACCATACCTTTGTGTGTAATCATGATGGTCTAATTTGCTTCTGTATCTCATAGTAATTTATTATTATTAGACTTAGATAAAAATTAACTTTTTGCGGTTTATAAAAGACAGGATGATTATATTCGATGCTATTGTGTGTTAACTTGCTAGATCTTTTGTCTGTTTTTTTTTTTTTTACTATGGTATGATTATTACCCCATGTACTGTCAGCCCCAATTATCCACTTCCACTCCATGTCCTGCTTATACATTATTTCAAACTGTACTATTTTTATTTTTAATGGATTTTTTTTTATGTGGTTATGTCTGCCTATTTTTTTGTTTGGGCGTAAAATCTTGGTTCAAATCTGATGACAATTCATAATTTTCTTCTGTGCGGCGGTTGATGATCTCCGTCGGCCCAACTAGTTCACATCCTGTTTCGGCCGTGTCCTATTCTCTTATCTGGTTTTGTGACTTTTGAAAATATACAGGGGAACCAAAGTATGAGGTATGTAACTATAATGTGGGCTTTTTAGACTTATTTATTTGTTTGTAGAACATGCCTAGTTTTATTTATTTTTGTCTTAAGATAAGTCCATAGCATATAAACTGTAAATTTAAATTATGATTGTTGATTTCGATCATTAAGAATTTTGATCTTATATGCTATTTTTTTTCTCCTAAATATGATATTGGCTATTGTTTAATGGTATTTTTTTTTTCAATTGGTTGTACCAACTCAATTCAAACGTATTCATTTTGGGCTTAAGTAGTTGAGCACCATTATGATACTTGATATTTTTCTCCCTAAATTTGAATATTCCGTGGGATGATCCACTTGCTCGACTATTAACGAATCCATATTTTTAAAAGATACGTTGAAAATAAAATTATATGTAGTCTAATTTTTGTGGAAGAACTCACAAAAAGTAATATGAGTCATAAAATTTTCATTTCTCTACTTCATCCATAATACTAACGAACCGGTATATGTTGAAGTATGACAACAAGAGAATTATTTTTAGTAATATATTCAACCTAAAGTAAGTGGTTGACATGTGTAGTGAGATTCTCTTGGCCTATTGAGATAAAGAAATTTCTCAAATTAAGCTAAATGTAGCAAAAATTGAAAATGGAAAGAACCCCGAAGTAATAAGGGTTAGACGTAATGACTCTCATATAAAGCATGTGAAAAGGGACATATATATCATGAGACAAAGATGTATTTTTTTTCCCAGTAGTAATGACACCAAAGTACAGGTATCGGCTGAATATGGGATGAAGCTAAGATGTAATTCTAGCTCCCATCATAAATGAAAGAGTTTGAAATACATCTTGTCATAGGTGTTGATATATACAATGTGTGTGTATCATAGTAGCAACCAATTTCCACATCAACTTTAATGGCAACAAGAACTTTGCCTGGCCAATTTATTATCTTATCGAGCACAGCATTGTTCATTTTTTTTCTTCAAGATAGAACAAAGACGTCGCAAAATCTCTAGATGTACCAAGAGATGATCACACCTTGTTAAAATCCCAAGTAACCCGTGCAAATGGATATCTTGTGGAACATTTAAATGATGAAAATGTAATTGATTGCATCTTTTATGGTCTCTAATATATTTGGAAGGAAATATATTTTAGAGAAACTAATGAGTCAATCTAGTACAATGTAATTCACTATAATATTTGGATTATTGAATCATATTGACTCCGATGATGAAATGTTGGAAACTGACTCATACGGGCTTTGGGCATAACCATAAAGAAACTTTGGTTGTGAAATGATGATTGTTTTGAAAGAACTCATACAAATATCACTTTATTTGAGTGAACGAAAATGGGAAAAAGATTGACAAAATGCAAAGTGACGACATATCTCTCTATAAGTGTTTTCTAAATTACTAGATGCACAACCCCCTTCCCATTATGCTTTTAGGTAAAAAGCATATCACTCATTTTTACAAAGTCTTCAGTAAAACAGGATCGAGACCATCCTAAGATGCAAATGGTAAAAATTCCATATTACAAAGAAAACAAGGTGAACTTTAGAAAAACATTCATGCAGAATGCGGACCATTAAAGTGACTGATGGATCTGGTGAATGTTTTGACATTTTGGACTAGTTATAGTTCCCAAAAAAAAATTTGCGTTTGAGAACTCCTAGCACATATTACACAATGCAAAGTGTAAAGGCTAACCACCCTTGTTAATGCTAGAGAATTTACATCAAAAGGACTTGATGAATATTGCATGTTTAATAGGATCAATATAGAGCATCTTATACCCAATGGTCTCGCAGAGGCTACCATCAAAGGTTACAGATGGTGTCTAAGGAATAGGTTATGCGTACCAACCTACCTTTTATTGCTTTGGGGATATGCAATATTATGCGCATCTTTAATTAATTTTTGTAGAACCCAATATTAGTCAACCTTTTCTACGTACCAGTTGGTAAATCGAATTTAAGCCCTGACGTTTGTGTTATTACGTATTTTTGGTTGCACTATATATGTGCCATTACGAGTCCACATCGTACTATGATGGGTCACGAAAATGATTAAGTAATTTTGTTGAATATTTACTCTCAACAATTATCCGCATTTTAAAACCTTTGGCAGGAGATCTCTTACCGCTAGATTTGCGGTTTGTCACTTTAGTGAGACAGTCTTCCCGTCGTTAGGGGGAGATAAGAAAAAGTATTTTCTAAGGGAACGACGGGGAATTGTTGTGGTGTGTTCCCACTTTGTGTCACATATTGATTCTTGTACTCCACAAATATAAATGTGAAGTGACAAAGAATAATCAATTTTCGAGAATGTACAACGATGTCGCTAAAGTAACAAGATCACACATACCAGCTGCAAATATTCCTGCAAGGTTAAAAAATCCTCAGTATGGGGTACACCATTGACTAAGGTGTTGCAACTACACTTGGTGGAAGTGTAGTTGAGGCCGTGGCTCCATAAAGGAAGATGGAGAGACCACCAGGTTCGATCAAAGCTCACCTAGAAAGGAAGTAGATGAGTAAGGCACAACCTAATTTGTATCATTAATGAAAGCATCTCATTTGATTTTCTCTGACTATGTCCATGAATCAATACTGGAGGACGCTCCGAAGTTTTAAATGATTCTAGAGAACAATAAAATCCTGACGGATTATGAGAATGCACATGAGTCAATGGAAGGATCATGTGTGCACAATGATGATATAATCCATAAATAGTTGCTCCAGAATTAGAGCACAATGAGATCGAACCATGCTTTATTTTGATTAATTTCAAATAAATAGCATATTTGGCCTACACAATCCAGGTAGAACTTAGTTCTTTGGCAAATATACGGGTATTTGGTGTGGTGGTGCTAACCAACCAAGTGTAAAGCCTATTGGACATACATAATTAATTTGTCATAAAGCATAATGAGAAGAAAGTAGTCTTAAAAGTACAAAGACTCGCCTTCTGGCGCGAGGTTTCTCACAAAGCCCTGGAATTTTTCTTTTGTAATGAACGTTATAAAGTTCTGCTACTTAGTTAGCTTAGTAATTTTCCCAAGGACTTGAAATGCATCATATGTATGTGGTTGTTACATATCTCTGAAAGGATCAAGAGATAGAAGATATTTACAAAAGTGCATGATAGACTTTTGTTTCCCAAATCAAGTAACTCTAAACCACAGAGTGCGTTTACAATTAGGTAGAACGTTCACTTATAGATTGAAGCAATCAGGCGGAAGTGGTATACCCGTCTAAGTGGCTATTTGATTTGGAGGGGATAGACAAATAAGTTATTTTTTATTGTGTATTCACAAGAAAGTTCCTAATTTGGAATTGTAGCTATTTATGTCGACGGTACATACATGATGAGTACTCTTGATGTAATAAGAGACCTTAAAAGCTATTTAAAATCCGAATTTGAGATGAAAAATCTAGGGAAAGCTCGATCGAATACTGAGCTTGTGGTATATTATTCCACCAGTTTGCATATGTCTAAAGTTGTCGGGCAATTTAACAAAGACATGCATACTGATAGCACTCCCATGATTAGTCGAGGTTCAAATGTAAGTAAGTAACCATTTCGTCCAAAGAAATATGACGAAGATGTGTTAGGAGATGAAATTCCCATATCTAAGTACAATAGACGCATTGTTGTACTTAGTATAATAATGTACTCGATTAAATTTTACATCCTCAGGAAACTTGTTAGCTAGATATAGCTTCGCGCCAACGCAACGTCATTGGAATGGTATAGTGAATGTAATCATGTACTTAAACGTAACCATTGACATAAATTTGTTTTATCCCTGCAAAGACATAAAAAGGAATGCTAATGAAAGTGCAATCCAAAAGTTGTTGATTATGAAGAAACAATAATCTCTTCCAACAAAAGTAATCAGGGGGAGACATGGTAGACTATTTTCTAAGTCATTACCAATATTTGTTTGAAAAATACATGACTAAAGGAACTATGCGGAACAACTCGAAAGTAATCGGGGGAGATGCCGACATCAGGGGGAGGATCCAAGGATATGATGTCGACATATTTTACTTCGAAATTGAAGTTGTGTTGTACTCTTTTTCCCTTCGATCGAGAATAGTTTTTCCCAAAGGGTTTTGTTACTCGACAAGGTTTTTTAGCGAGACAACACTAAAAACATCAAGTCTGTTGAACGTTGAAGACATGATGATCGCGTTGATATTACTGAAAATATCTGAATCAAAGAAATGAAACGCGATAGTCTGTTAAGCAACGTAACTTCCAGGATCAACAACATGGTCTTATAAGCTTTCAAGTCACCAAGGTACAATGTGATAAACTCCTTTTGACTGCATTAAACTAATGAAAATTGTCTAACATCAGGGGGAGCATCTAATAGTGTGTTGAACTCTTTTCCTTCACCGAGGATACTTTTTCCCACAGGGTTTTGTTGCTCGGCAAGGTTTTTAATGAGACAACAACAAACACCGGGAATGTAATTTCCTAACTAAGGCTATTGTCTTTACCACGAGTATTTTCTGTCGTCATAGTTGTGATGCAACTAGTCAACTTAAACGGAGCAAAGTGATCATCTGCAGCGGATCCCCTTTACTTGCATCTGTCACGTTGTACTCTTTTCCCTTCGTCAAGGTTTTATCCCACTGGGTTTTCCTTGTCAAGGTTTTAATGAGGCAACATATTCGAGTCTAACTATATTCTACATTTGTGTAATATTGTACTCTTTTTCTTTAGTTCGGGTTTTGTCCCTTTGGGTTTCCCTGACGAAGTTTTAACGAGGAAATTAACTTAGACTCATCGATCTTTGAAGATCGTATTGCATGTGATGAACTACATGTAAAGTACGAGACAACATGTGAAGAACTGTACCAAGGTTTTGTCCCACTGGGGTTTTCCTTGTAAAAGTTTTAATGAGGCAATTGATTTCAGCACAAGTAATCAAGGAGAGGACGACATTTGAAGAACTATATTCGAAGCATTACATATGAAGTTCAACTGGACCGCACAAGGGGGAGTGTAGGGCTTGTAGCCCATGGATGTGCGGCCCAATATAGTGTCTAGGGTTTACTTCCTACAAGTATATATAGGACATTGTTTTATGTAACCAACTGATGCTGATGATATAGAAACTCTCTCTTGCCTCTTTGTCTTCCCTATATTTTCCTCAAACAGAAGCATCTTTTTATATGACTTAGTTTGGTATTGCTGCAGCTTTTGTAAAAGCACTTTTCTGCTGTGCATTGCTGTGCTGTGCTGTGAGAAAAAAAACAGTTAGACGTTTGATAAAATATTAATTAAAGTTGAAGTTGATTAAAAAAACAATCAAAATGTGTTTGGTAAAATTTCAGATTCAACCATTGTTGTTGTAACAAATGACAAAAACATACATATCACTCATGGTAGTTTTATTCAATTTTATTGGGTTTAAAAATAATTAATGTTTTTACTATATAATATTAATGTTCATACTAATTACCACTATCATTATGATTGTTAAGAAATTATTTTACTTAACAATTAAGTAATTATTTAATATTTGTTTTTATTTTTACTGTTGACAAATTAAGTAATTATTCAAGCAAAAAATGAAACTAAAATTAAATAATTATTTAATTTTTGTTTTTATTTCTACTGTTGACAAATTAAATAAATGGTATATAAAATATTCGAAATAATAAAAAATAATAATATTTAAAGAATGCAATATAAGATATAATTAAAAAAATTGATAAATTGATGTAAAAAAAATTAAAGCCATATATTATTTTTTTTATTTTTTTCTCTTTCAAAAAAAAAAATAAAAAAAAATTGATTGTATATAAATTTAAGGGTAACTTTTGTCATTTATAAAATAAAATAGGGATAAAAAAGATAAATCAAGCATTAACTTTATGTGGGACCACAACTTATGCTTTTGTAGCTTTTAAAATCTCCTCCTCCCCAGCTTTTAAAAATTGAGGAATTTGGGAAGTGCTTTGGATAAAAAGCACTTTAGTTTTTTTTTACCAAACACCAACTTCAACATTTATTGACATATATAGGTTTTAAAAGTGCTTTTGAAAAAAAATAAGCATTTCCAAACTCAGGCTTAAGCTTTTACATCCAACAACCTCTTTTGTAAATTCCCCTCCAATTATCGCAACCTAGCTAATTGTCACACCGTCAAATGCTTCTTGCAAATTTTTGCGATAGTGTAATCCGGTAGCACTGTGCTTTCATGAATCAAGCTTCACCAACCTGCACTTCAACCTCATAAGTTTGCACCAATTCAAATAACCAACTTTTCAGTTCTACAACGGAAGTCTTTAGCCTTCTCTCACTTCTCTTTACTTTTCAAATACTTACCATAAAGCACTCAAACATTTTCATACATTGCAACAAAAATCAGCCAACCAAGAACACTTAGAACATGACACAACCAACTCATTTTATTTCATCAAAGGGAAGAAATACAAAACTTTCCCACTTAGGGGACTTACACAGACTTGTTTCTCTTGAACTCTCTCAATTTGGGTCTCACACTCTCCTATATAACCCTGCTGATTTTCCCATGCCTTAGGACTATTTATACAGCAGTTTTACTAGCCAAAAACCGTGCACACGCATGTGATAGCGATATGTCCCATAAAGCAGTTCCATAACCGCCTATAATTGTGCCAACTTGAGCAGTTTCTCTTTAAACTAGCGCCATCATCCAACACATGTTCTCATGGAGTTATGAACAGTCTCCCACGCCTATAAACTTGCTTTATAACCGTTCTACCTTGTGTCGCGCCTTTGGCATGCTTGTGAAGCCGATAAGCAACTCATAACCGTCACTTAATCCAAATTGCACCACTGTTGCGCTTTACTGGACTTGGCTTTCATATTGCACAACTGTTGCGCTTTACTGAACTTGGCCTCCATATTGCACAACTGTTGCGTCATCTCAGCCACTTCCTTAACTGTTGCGCTACAATCATCTCGGCCACTTTCAAATTATTTTTAGAAGTTTTGTGTAGGCCATCCGGATAGGTCACTGGTGTCTAATGTCACTAAAAATGCTCATCTTTCAGTACATGGTTTCTTCTGGCAACAAATCCTAAGTTCCTTACGACTCTGAGTAACCCGGAGTAGTAAAATGTGGCAACTGGCAATATTAAGCCGGAAATCATACATTACTCTTCGAGTTCTATTCAAATACTTTATGAGTGATATCCATGCATCAATAGTAGATGATCATATAACAAATATTAATCGTATTTCATGTCCCTTTATATGACGAATTTTACATCCAAGAGGCCTCCGGCCTCCTTATATACATTTGTGATTTGTCATAAACGGTCACATATTAGCCAGTCCACTTCAAATTAGAATGGTTAATTGATAGGTGATCAATCTATATATTCACGATTTTAAAAATAAGTAATGTGAAGAACTGAGATGGAGGAGGAAATTGAATTGCCTCCATGGTGTAACAAATATTAGGAACATGATATATGAACCACGGTCCTATATTTGAGTAAACAACATTAAAATGAAGGAAGGCAATTAGTTGAGGTATTTTGAGGATACTCTTCATGTTAGATTCGAATAACATTGTCCCAGGTTTCGAAAACAACTCCATTTTTTGGGTAGTTGCTTCAAGAATGAAAAATATCAATTACATCACAAGAAACTACTTGTGAATAATTGCAAATATGTATACTCCTACAAATGATGTGATGAGTTGAATTCTGAAAAGGTGGAGGTGAGAGATACGAATGAAAGCCCACCTTTCGGTACATACATGGTAGAAGGGCAACCAGTAATGGCTTTCTCCGAACCAGCCGAAATGTGCATGATGGTGTGCTGGTCGACTGTATACACTATGTGCGCATATCCCATCGATAGGTCGTCTTCTTTGAAAGAGGCATCTACAAATATTATCCAATAAGTCTTTATGTTTGACCATTTGGCATTGATCAACTGTGTTTTGTTGGCTTCCGGTCCTTTGGTAGTAAAATTTTCCGGGATGGATTGCAAGAAACTGTTGATATGAGTTATTAGTTGCGTTGGATTTGGGATTGTTTTCTCAAAAACCACCGAGCATCTGTATTTCCATATGAACCATAATATTGTTGCAATTTTCCCCGTTAGATTGTTTAGGTCTAGGTTTTGAATCCAACTTTTAACCCAAGTTGTGATTGAAATTGTATTGTCTGAAGGGATTAGATGACCTAAAGAGAAGCGGAACCAAATGGCTCTGGAAAAAAGGCATGTTCCAAACAGGTGAATATCCGTTTCCTGAGCTTGCATATTACACATTTGACAATTAGTTACGATTTCCGAATTGTGTGCCCCCAGTCTTGACGATGTGGGTAAAGCTTTCCCAGATATCTTCCACACAAAAAAGCTTTATCCTCGGAATTGCTTGTATTCTCCAGATATTTTTCCATGGGAAATCTAATAATGAAATGTCTTCTTCTTGAGTTTGGTTTTCTAGGAAATTATAAATTTTTTTGGCTGAGAAAAGTCCTGATTGGTGATGCAACCATTTTTTATTATCTTCTTCATCTTTTTTGGAGAGATGGCTTGAATTTTATCCCTCACTTCTGAGCTAAAGTAGGTGTTTAGCTTTTCTTGGTCCCACTTGTTCTCTTCAGTAATGAATTCTTGTACCTTTGTCGGAATTATATCCTGAGACATTTGAGGTTGTGGAATTATTTCCTCATTTGGAATCCATCTATCTTCATGAACCTTTATCGAGTTTCCATTTTTCACTTGCCAGATAAAGTTTCCTTTGATTAATTCTAGCCCTTTTCGGATGCTTGTCCAAATCCATGATAAGTTGGAAGTTTTTGATTTTTCCAGAGGGTTTGAATAAGGAAAATATTTTGCTTTGAGGATTTTTGCCCATAGTTGCTCTTTTTCTAATAGTAATCTGCTGGCTAGTTTAGTGAGAAGGGCAATGTTGAATTGGTGTGGGTTTTTTATACCCAAGCCCCCTTGCACAATGGGTTTGCAAATATATTTCCAGGCCCTATTGAATCCCCCTTGCCGTTTTTGTTTATCTTTATTCCACCAGAAGTTTCTTTGTATTCTTTTCAATTTGTTTAAAGTTTCCCTGGGAAGAGCAAGAACTTGCATCTGGTACGTTGGAAAAGCTTGGAGAATATATTTTATCAGAACTGTCCTTCCTGCTTGAGAGGGGAGTTTCGATTTCCAACCTTGTAGAGTTGAGTAATATTTCTGTAGGAGAGGCTCGAAATTTGCTTTCCAATTTTTATCGAAGAATAGGGGGGTTCCGAGATATATATCATTTTTTGTCATTAGAGGAACTTTTAGGATTCTGGCTAAAAATTTTCCATGTTTTGGGTGAATTTTTGGGCTGAAATATATACTTGATTTTTGTATATTTATCATTTGGCCTGTTATATCTCCAAAAAGAGAGATGATTTCCAAAAGATTCTTTGTTTCCCCCAGATCGGCTTTCATGAAGAGAAAGCAATCGTCAACGAAGAAAATATGGGAGATGTTTGGAGCTTCTTTATTGATCTTGAAACCAGAAATTTTCTTCTCGGAAACCGCCTTGTTTAGAAGTCTGGATAGAATTTCCATGCAGATTAGAAATAAGTAAGGTGAGAGCGGGTTTCCTTGTCTTTACCCTCTAGATGTTCTAAAATTTGAACCAGGAGAGCCATTGAGAAGCATAGAGAAAGATGTGGTAGAAATGCATTGAAAGATTAGATCAGTCCATTTTCATCGAAACCCAAACTAAGGAGAGATTTTTCTATGAAATTCCACTCCACTCTATCGAAGGCCTTTGACAGGTCTAGCTTCAGAGCTAGATGCCTTTTTTCTTTTTAGAGGTTTTGATTGACTGGATGAGCTCATGGGCGATTATAATGTTGTCGGTGATTTGTCTACCGGGAAGAAAAGCAGATTGGTTTGGGGAGATAATTTTGTTGAGGATGGTTTATAATCTACTTGCAAGAATTTTTGAAATGAGTTTGTAAATGGTGTTGCTTAGGCTTATTGGCCTAAAATCAGACGGTGTTTGAGGAGTTGAAATTTTTGGGATAAGGGTTATGAAAGAGTGATTCAATTCCTCATCAAGAATTCCCGTTTTAAAAAACTCTTGGACTGTGTTTATAATGTCAGGGCCGAAGACCTCCCAGTTGGCTTTAAAAAAGCTTGGTTGATACCGATCCGGCCCCGGCGCTCCCCATTGGTTCATATTGGAGAGAGTCAGCCAGATTTCATTTTTTAAGGGAATTTTTAGAAGAGATAAATTTTCTTCTTCAGAGATGCACGGTTTTATGATGCTAGACAGGTCAAAGTTATAATTGTTTTTTTGGGATGAGCCAATTTGGGAAAAATGATTGATTAGAAGGGAATATATTCACTACGGGAAAAACAGCGATTAACTACCCGGAAATCAGTTGTGGTACCACATAAGACGACGTTTATCGATAGGTTGCACAAGGGGTTGTAGAAAGTCTTCAATTGTTTGCAACTCGTAAGCTAGAGTCGTAAACTTGGTTGTGGTTCAATTTTATACAACACTTGCTTCGGGTGTGATACTTAATCCAAATTCTTGGGCAACATCTCACACAACTCATCAAGAGGTTGTAATAATTTGTTTCACAACAAAGTTATAAGTCTTAGAAATATCTAACACAACCAATATAATGGTTGTGTATATACCATTCTCCCAACTATTATTATGGTTGTAGGACTTTCCCAACCGGTGTTTCACAACAAGAGGGTAGTGTAGCGTAAAACCCATATCACAACTTATGGAAGCGTAGTCTAAGACGTGTTTCACAATTATTACTTGGGTTGTAAGTACTTCTTACACAACAAAAATATGTATATGAGAAACTCGTATCACAACCAAGTTCATAGTAGTATGACATCATATTCACAACAGTTTACTTGTGTAGCAGAAACTCGTATGACAACCAAGATTATAGTAGTAAGACATGTTATTCACAACCCTTAACTTGTGTAGCAGAAACGTGTATCACAACCTTTGTATGTGTAGTAGAAGTTTCTTTCCAAAATCCAGTGCATTGTTTCACAACAAATACGATGTGTAGCAGAAACAAGTATGACAACCATTATTTTCATATCACAACCCTTACTCTGTGTAGCATAAAAATGTATCACAATGTTTTTTTATGTTGTATAATTACTGTTTCACAACCCATATCCTGTGTAGCATAAAAATATTTCACAGTACTTGTTTGTGTTGTATAATTATTGTTTCACAACCCATATCCTGTGTAGTGATCACCTTTTTTTTCCAACCATGTTTAGCGATTTGTGATTCTTTTACATTTTAGAAAAAAAAATATATAAAATTGCTTTTCGATGCACACAAATATATATAAATATACTTCCATTCATTCGAGATAAAAACCATTAAAATGTAACGAGATCAACATATAAACAAGTTAACAGATCATCATTGTTTCTGAAACACTCATTGTCATTGTTTTAAACTGATGAAAGCAACAAAAAAATAACCATTGTCTCATGAAACACACCCCAAACAAATTAACAGATTATCAGATGGCAGGCATTTTCAGATCCTTGGACCATGTGACATAAGTTCCTACAGCATGTATAACACGCTTCAAGTCACCCGATGGCTTGTAGAGATGAGCATCATCAACACGAGAAGTAGTCACAGTCACTTTGTATGCGCCGAAACCTATTGGCACTCCATGGCACTCCATCTTTGGATCTGTTTCAAAGCAATAATTGCGTCAAAGAACAACCTCGTTCTCATTGTACCAACCGAGCAATCCGCAAGCTTTACCCTTCCCTAGCGCTTCCTCCACCCTTGGTCCGCTAACTCGGACTGTCATTTGAAAACGGGGAACAGTCCTACTTGAGCTAGCAAAACCATGGGTGTTGCTAGCATTTCCGGACTACGGGAAAAATACAACAAAGAACATCGAAACTCATAATGGGAGCAATAGAGACTAACCAAAGCAGTTTTATAGAAACATAAACACACTTGCAATTGGACTAGCCTTGTTCAAGTGTGAGCCATCATGGCAGCAGACGCATCTCGAGGTTTTTTCCTATACCAACATCAAACCAGCAGTATGAGACGCGAGTTTAAATTTTTCAACTAAAAGAAACAAAAGCGATAATTATAATCTCACCTCTAACAGTGCAAGTCTCGCATTCATTTCACTCATACTATCCTTGCACTCTTTGATGATCTTTTTGTAATGGCTCTTGACAACCATCTTTGTCTTTGTTGCTCCATAGCCAATACCTCTCAGTCTCCCTGGTTTGTCGTCACCAAGAGCTTTGGAGAGAAGATCGTCTGTCGCAGACGATCCAACATCAGCACCATGCTCTTGTGCAGCTCTATCAATTCTTTCCTGCATTAGTGCAAAAGCAACCCAATTAGTCACATTTTTGCATCATTCGAACACATATATATTAAGCAAATAAATTAACAAAAAATATAAGAGAAATATTAGTTGAGTTCTCACTAAAGCCTCCATATTTCCATGATTAGGTTCCTTCCCTTCCTTCGGTTTGTGACCTGTTATCCAAAGTTCGACTCTATCAATGTCTTCTTTTGTATTCAACTGCTTTTGCTGCAAACAATATGTTATCCAGCTAGTTAGCATATAATTTGAATACAATTACCCTATAATGAACATAGGAATAAAAATACACAACTTACCATTTTAGCCTCGAGTCTCGCATAACCACCTCTACCGAGAGTGTGTGGAGTGGTGTATTTCTCTCTAACTTGTTGCATCTGTAATCTTTTTGCCTGATAAAGTAACGGAATATCATTAACTAAACAACAGTTAATGTACAAGGGCTGAACACAAAAATAATTTAACTTATTGCGATATGAACACTTACTCTGAATCCCTCCGAGCAAACATGTGCCACAAACTCTTCCCACTCATTCACAAGTATCATTCTCTCGGTTTCGGTTACGCCGCTTCATCTGTCTTTCTTCTTCCTCTAGCCCATCCAAGGCGAGGATTTTACCAGCTTTCCTAGACCTAGCCTCTTTCAGATAACTTCCCATCTTCCCAAGATAATAGTCTTTGTAAAAATCATCGACAATAAACCTTTGCTGCAAATACAAGCAAAAGAGTTACATGAGTTACAGAGATAATGGATGGTGTATAAAACTTCTAAATACATTATAAAAGTAAAAGAGTTGAAGAGTCAAGAAATTACCATGATAATCGCCCATATGTTATCTTTGGCCTCTCTAGGGACAAGTCTCCAGTCCTTGTGCTTTAATGGGATGTTACGCCTAACTAAACACCCAACACACTAGCAAGCTGCACCAAAGGATCACCAACAGGCTGATCCTTATTGTTAAAGCTCACAGCTTCCTTGCCATTCTTATTAGCTGTTAGCCCTAGTGCTGTCATCCTTGTGGGGCCGCGAGGAACGTACTTTCTTTTGGGTTTTGCCTACAAAAGAGTTAAGGATGGAAAAACTAAATAAGGATACAACTCGGGTGACTTGCTCATATTTTATCGAGATAATTCAGAGTGAAAATACTTAAGGATGGAAAAGTAACATAAGCAAAAGAGTCATATACCTGATGAGCTTGGGTTTCATTTTCAGTTCTTGCATCATTCACGTCAACATCATTATCATTTTCCGTGTTTTCTTTTTCCACCTCAACATCTCTCTCTTGTTCAAGTTCTTCATCTTCTTCTTCTTCCTCTTCAAAATCTGATAAAGTATCATCAGCATTCTTGAGTTGCACATTCGGACATGGCCCTGTGTACAATTTCTGCTTTGCAACTCTTCGCTTAGGAACGACTTCCTCAGTTAAGGGTGCAGCTGGAGATTCTAATGGTCTGGACATTCAACAGAGGGTTGAGAGAAGGTGTAGCTTGAGATGCTCCTGGTTGAGATTGTTCCAGTTCAACTGAACTTTTCCTTTTCCTAAGTGATGATCGTGTTGGAGTAGGCTTTTCAGCGGGTGGTTCAACTGCACTTTGAGTTTTCTGAATTGGTTATTGTGTTGGAGTAGTCTTTTCAGCAGTCTGTGAATCCTCTGAGTTGTTCTTAAACCTAAGGGATGATCGCCTTGGAAGCTTTTCACTTTCAAGAAGCTCTGAACTCTTCTTCTTGTTCTTAGGAGTTTGTTTGCCATGAGACTTTTTACTCTTATCTTTCAAAATGATCTGCAAAATAAACTGAACTATGTTAATCAAAAGGAGATGGTAAATAAAGTGATTGAAACAATTAAAAAATAAACCGAACCATAAGAGATTTGTTACTACGTACCCTCATAGCAGCCGCGACAGAACTGACGGTTTTGGCTCGGACGCTTTTTGCTTGCTTACTTGCTACCTTTTTGGGAGATATTACCAAATTCTTGCTTACTACCTTTTTGGGAGATGAGACTGGATTCTTGCTCTTTGCTTCATCGTTAACCTGTAACATAAACTAAAATAAGTTAATCAAAAGGATTGAAAGAACATCATTTAAACTAAATACGTAAAATTAAACTGAACTATAAGATATATAAGTCTTCACCTTATTATTCTTCACCATTGCAGAAAAATTGGATCTTCACCTCCTTCCACACTACGCATCTACAACAAAAACTTAACCAAAAAGTCAAACTCTAAATATTGCATCATATCTCATCGGATAAGAAATCACCATTGTACATGACAAAACACCACATGTGAATCACTGAGGCTGAAAGAGCTGGTGCACTCTCTTTTTTATGAGCAAGTCCATGGCTTGAGAACTTAAGCAATTGCTTTGCTCATACGAAAGAGAGTGCTCTAGCTCTCATCAAACCTTGCAAAAAGATATAAGACTTTAGTAAAATCAAACAACATATTGAATGAACCTAGCATGTTATTAAGAAACCATCAACCTAAAAGGGAAGTCATGTTACAAACAACTTAAAAATTTTGGTCTTAAAAAATCAAACAATCATGTTAAAAATATTAACCCTAAAGCAATCCACATTTGAATCAAGGTATCAAAAACAAACTATAATGTTATAAATCAAACTTAAAATAACCACCAAGCAATCGACAACCGTTGGTTGGAATATAGAAAGCCTGCGCAATTCTCGATTGAGAATGAGCCAGGAGTTCGGTACTCCCACCAAATGGCAATTACTGATTCACTTGATGGTTTCAAAAACAAGCATCATGTTTCTGAGTTAAGAAGAAAACACAATTTTGGTAATTTATTCAAAAATGAAACTACTACATGTTAAGAAAATTAAATTTAATTGAAAAATCACATATTGCATGTCAAGAATCAAAGTCAAAAACATAACAATCAAGTAAACAAGATTGAATAACAAGCATGAATTGGTTTCCGACTCGTCCGAGTCCGAGAATTTTGAGATGTTTTCAGGAATAAATCATATTTTCTCTGACGATTATACAACCTATTACAAAGGGTAATTGCTATAACCAAACAAAACGAAAGAAATCATATGAATCGGTTCAAAATATAAACCCTAACTCGGTTCAGAAAATAAAACCCTAATCAGGAAATCACGAAGATAATGAAAAACAAATTCAAATCAGAAATCAAACCAATAGAAAATGACAAATACATCTTTACAGGTGAGATTTATACCTGAGTTTGAGTTAAGATGTAAATCGGCGCAGTTGAAGCTACGGTTTGATATCAGAGATTGGGGTGAAGTTGGGTTTCTTGAGATATCGATCAGAGTTTGAGATGAAGTTAGGGTTTGAGGTGAAGTTGGGTTTCTTGAGATGTCAAGATCGGTGTTGTATGAAGTTAGGGTTTGAGGTAAAGTTGCAGAGAAAATCTTCTCAGAGACAGAGAGAAAAAACGAGAAAGAGAGAGAGAGAGAAAAAATGAGAGAAATGAGAGGAAATTTTTGGTCTATGGTCAAAAATCTTCTCTTTAGGGGCTGTTTGGGTGGGAAACCAAATTTGGTTCAAAATCTAGAAGGATGTGCCCAAATTTAGGCGGGTTGTTTGGGGTGGGAAACACACAATCCGCATGGTACTTTTTGTAGCCGTTAGATTAAAATCTGGACAATCCCATTGGTTGAAACAAAGCATAAGGATTGAGAAGAAAACACAAAATTTGGTAAACCAAACAAGGTTTCCTCACCGTTAGATTGGCTTGTGATTTGATTTCCTTAAATTTGGTTCGTTGGATTACAAACAATTACAATAAAACCATTTGTTAGGTATAAAATCAAAATTCTAGCGACTTCGTCTTCAAACCTGACCACGAACTATGAATCGTAAACGTCTGAAAATGGGTTCTGACCTATAATTTAGCAGGAGTGGACTACTATGAGACGAGAACTTCGCATGAACGATGGATCTTTAGCAGTTTACGCGTAAGATTCCATGAGAATATTCTCATGAACCCCTAAACACACAAGAATTCGCAAACTTCGAGGAGTGAACTTGCCCTATATGGAGATCGAAACCCTGGCCAGAGTGGACAACTATGAGACGAGAACTTCGCATGAACGATGGATCTTTAGCAGTTTACGCGTAAGATTCCATGAGAATATTCTCATGAACCCCTAAACACACAAGAATTCGCAAACTTCGAGGAGTGAACTTGTCCGGAGATCGAAACCTGGTAAGGAGTGGACTACTATGAGACGAGAACTTCGCATGAACGATGGATCTTTAGCAGTTTACGCGTAAGATTCCATGAGAATATTCTCATGAACCCCTAAACACACAAGAATTCGCAAACTTCGAGGAGTGAACTTGTCCGGAGATCGAAACCTAGCCAGGAGTGGACTACTATGAGACGAGAACTTCGCATGAACGATAGATCTTTAGCAGTTTACGCGTAAGATTCCATGAGAATATTCTCATGAACCCCTAAACACACAAGAATTCACAAACTTCGAGGAGTGAACTTGTCCGGAGATCGAAACCTGGCCAGGAGTGGACTACTATGAGACGAGAACTTCGCATGAACGATAGATCTTTAGCAGTTTACGCGTAAGATTCCATGAGAATATTCTCATGAACCCCTAAACACACAAGAATTCGCAAACTTCGAGGAGTGAACTTGTCCGGAGATCGAAACCTGGACAGGAGTGGACTACTATGAGATGAGAACTTCGCATGAACGATTGATCTTTAGCAGTTTACGCGTAAGATTCCATGAGAATATTCTCATGAACCCCTAAACACACAAGAATTCGCAAACTTCGAGGAGTGAACTTGTCCGGAGATCGAAACCTGGCCAGGAGTGGACTACTATGAGACGAGAACTTCGCATGAACGATGGATCTTTAGCAGTTTACGCGTAAGATTCCATGAGAATATTCTCATGAACCCCTAAACACACAAGAATTCGCAAACTTCGAGGAGTGAACTTGTCAGGAGATCGAAACCTGGCAAGGAGTGGACTACTATAAGACGAGAACTTCGCATGAACGATGGATCTTTAGCAGTTTACGCGTAAGATTCCATGAGAATATTCTCATGAACCCCTAAACACACAAAAATTCGCAAACTTCGAGGAGTGAACTTGTCCGGAGATCGAAACCTGGCCAGGAGTGGACTACTATGAGACGAGAACTTCGCATGAACGATAGATCTTTAGCAGTTTACGCGTAAGATTCCATGAGAATATTCTCATGAACCCCTAAACACACACGAATTCGCAAACTTCGAGAAGTGAAAAAATTTAGCGGAAGTTAAAAAATTTAGCAGAAGTTAAAAACCTTTTTAGAAGTAAAAAAACTTAGCAGAAGTGAAAAAAATTTAGCAGAAGTTAAAAAGTTTCGAAAGACGAAAAAAACCCCTATGACGACTATTTCTAACAGTTGTGAAAGGGCCATGAAAAAAAAATTCTGTATCACAACTTCCATTTCAATCTCCAACCGTCTATTTCAACCTTACATCGATCTCTAACCGTCCATTGTTTTTAATTTTTTTTCCTTTTTATCCTTTTATTTTTTCTTTCCTCCACCACTTCCTTTCTTTTTCGTCTTTCGTCTCTTCTTTTATCTTTCTGTGGACCACAGAAAAATAGCTCCTCCATCTGCCGTAACACAATCAATCAAAACATTACAAGTCAAGATAATCAACAAATCGAGCAAACAGATCTATGAAAAGGAGTTTTTTTCATCAACATATCGTTTTTTTCTCCATCAACAGATCGAGTTTCTTAAGCTCTGTTAACATCATCAACAAATCGAGCTTCTCCATCAACAGATCGATCTTGTAATTGGGTCTGTAACTGATTGCTTTAATTTTTTTTTTATAATAGTTTCATCTCAATTTGCATTAAATTTAGGGTTTCATGATTGGGTTGCATTAAATTCGTTTTAAAAAAAAAATTAATCATTGCATTTAATTTGTTTGATGATTTGGTAGCATTAAATTTTGATGATTGGCCTGGATCAAATTTTTAGGGTTGCATTTAATTTCAATCATTTCAAACCGTTACATTAATTTTTTTTGGGTTGTTCGAATTTAATTCATGTTTAGATGCATTCAATTCTGCAAATGGTTGAAATTAAGTTTTTGGGGTTGTTTGATTTTTGCAGATTCAGCTAACTGTATAAGGGAGCAGGTGAAGTACAAATTTTGCCGAAAATAAGTCTAGCTAACTAATGGTGTGTATGCACTAGTTGGCTTGTTGTTTGGAAAGACAAATGTGTTCTCTATCCAGTTTTCGTCTGTAAAATTTCCTAAGTAAAAAGATAGTTGGCTTTTTGGTCATTCACTTTTGAAGTTCTAACATTACTATGTGTCTGTGTCTGCTCTAGCTTTCTTCCATCCTAAAACAGACTCATATAATTTTTGTGACTGCCCTTGAATCTACATAGTTGTTGGTGTAATTCGGTATAGTTTTCTCGTCCAGATAATGTCAACTTGGTGCCCATTTTGAATCTTTGATAAAATTATTCGTTATTGGTGGTGATGGCTCCAAAATGAGATGCCTGCATAGGTTTTATGACTTATCTTTTTGATAGTGCATCCTGCAAAATTGTGTCATTGTTTGTACCATCGTTTGCGTCAATTTGTTGTCATTCAGATGCCTAATAATTACGAGATTGCTCAATCCTTCCTGGCAAGAAAATAACAAAGGAAAAAGTTTATATATGTTTTAATATGAGAATGTTTTTCATTGACAGTGGGAAGGAAATAAAGATTCATATTGAACTGCAACCAGGACTAACTCTTGACTTGTAAAATGATGAATAAGGATTGGGTTCGTTGGCCAAGGTAAAGCCAAGTCATAACTGTCTCTACAGGGTATATATGTCTCATAATGAGATTAATCGATCTTAGTACGTCTAACCATTGGAGTTTTAATGTAGGGGAAGTTCCATACCAAGATGCAGTAAAGAAGTTCGTAGAGTTGGCTCATGAGAAACTTGGAAATCCTTCTAAGTTTAGTTGTCCTTGTGTGGATTGTAAGAATCTTGCTGCGCCACTTCCTCCTGGTACAATACATATGCACTTGCTAAAACGGGGTATGGATCCTACTTACACCGAGTGGGTTCTTCACGGGGAGAAGATTACCAATTTTAATAATATTCATGAAGAGGGAGCAACACGTCAACGTACTTTCTACCAGATGTGGACAGATGCTAATGTTGAAGGTGATGTCGAACCAAGGCAAGGGGTTTGTGAACCTAGGCAAGGCGAAGGGTTTCCAAACCACGACGAAGAGTTGCTGATAAACGAGATTGAAGAGGCCGACTTCCCTTTATACCCTGGTTGTACTACACACACAAAGCTAAGCATGACTACTGAGTTGTATAGGCACAAGACAGTAAATGGTTTATCTCGAAGGGCTTTTGATGATCTTCTCAAGATAATTGGTTCTGTGTTACCCCCAGTCATTGTCTTCCTAAATCAACTTATGAAGTGAAGAAGTTGCTGAAAGCTTTCCAACTCACTTATGAGAAAATACACGCATGTCAGAATGATTGTTGTTTGTTTAGAAATGATTTGAAAGACGAGGATGAATGTACTAAATGTCACTATTCTAGGTGGAAGGAAGACACATCTAACATGGATGATGCTGACATGGTAGACAAGCCCAAAAAGAAGATACCAGTGAAGGTGCTTAGATACTTCCCCATTGTGCCGAGATTAAGGAGAATGTATAAATCAGCAGAGCTAGCTCAGCAGTTGATATGGCACGCGACTCATAAGATTAAAGATGGTAAGATGCGTCATCCAACGGATTCTTTGGCTTGGAAGCACATAGACACAAAGTTCCCCGAGTTTGCTTCAGAATCGCGTAATTTTCGTCTTGGGCTTGCTGCTGATGGATTTAATCCGTTTGGCGATCTTTCCCCAACCTACAGTTGTTGGCCGGTGATGATTGTGGTATATAATCTTCCCCTCGGCCAGGTGTATGCAAGGCGACAATATTATTTTAAGCTTGCTTTGATTCCAGGAAAGAAACAACCAGGTAAAGACATCGATATATACTTGCAACCACTGATTGATGATCTGATTAAGTTATGGGAAAACGGCGTGGAGGTTTATGATGAATTTAGTAAGACAATGTTCAATTTGAAGGCATTATTAATGTGGACGATAAATGATTTTCCTGCTTATGGTAACCTATCTGGATGTACATATAAAGGGAAGTCAGCCTGCCCTCTTTGTGGTGATAATACTCTTTCAACCTGGTTGCCATTTAGTCGTAAAACTATTTACATGAATCATAGGAGATTTCTACCTCATAATCATCCTCTTCGATCGACTAAAAAGAAAGCATGTTTCAATGGAGAGATTGAGACGAAGGAAAAGCCACCTACTATGTCTAGTGCCGAGGCTTTTGAACGTCGGAAAGATTGTAAATGACTTTGGAAAAGCGGCGAACGAGGTGGAGAAAAGGAAAGAGAAAGAGGAAAAGAAGAAGAATAAGAAGAAGAAGAAGCAGAAAACGGGTCAGAGTAGTGCGGCAACAGGTGCAAATGACGGTAAATCTAACTGCGGGAAGCGGAAAAGGCAAGTTGCTACTGATGCCGGTATGAGTGCTGGTGCTAGTTCTGGTGCACGGGATGATGACCATCCGATATTCAACAAACGGTCAATATTTTTCGACTTGCCTTACTGGAAGGTAACTTATAACCTCAGATTATCTTCTTTTTAGTCTTACATTCCTATCTGCATGTTAAATCTCATTTATGAAATGTACAACTCAAGTGACTTGCTCATACTTTTTATGTTATTCCTTCCTTCCTAGGAATTGTTACTACGACACAATATTGATGTTATGCATAAGGAAAAAAACGTCTGTGAGAGTGTCATTGGTACTCTATTGAATATAAATAACAAAACAAAAGATGGCTTAAAGTCCCGTAATGATCTTAAAAGTATTGGAATCAAAGAAGAATTGCATTTAATAGTCAAAAATGGCAAAACTTGGCTTCCGCCAGCACCATGTAACTTAAGCGATAAGGGAAAGGTCAGATTCTATAATAGGATGAGAAATCAAGGTTCCATATGGGTATAGTTCGATCTTAGGAGGCATTTCTCGAAAGATGGTTGCTTGGGTGTCCTTAAGGCTCATGATTACCATGTTATGATGCAACAAATATTACCTGTAGATTTGAAAGGACTTTTACCTGATGGGCCAAGTAATGCCATAAATCGGTTATGTTCTTATTTTAACGAAATATGCCAAATGGCAGTTGATCTCACTAGATTGTTAGAACTTAAAGATGAAATTGCTGAGACTTTGTGTATGTTGGAGATGTACTTCCCTCCATCATTTTTTGATGTGATGGTACACTTGACAATTCACCTAGCTCGAGAAGTGCGTTTAGGTGGACCCGTACAATATCGTTGGATGTATCCATTTGAAAGGTAATTGTTTCATTAATATGAATATTTTTTTAGTTATTTTAAGTACAATGTTATAGTTTTGTTTTGTGTAAATGGGAGTTTGGTGCTAATAATTAGAAATTTGGTTTGTCGCAGGTATATGAAGACATTCAAAGAATACGTAAATAATTACGCACAACCTGAAGCATGTATAGAAGAGTGTTACCTGGGAATGGAGTGCGTCAGGTATTTTGATGTTCATGGGTACAAACATTCTGAAGGAGGAGTAAATCAAAGCCATAATGAAGACATTCAACATGATTCCACACCGGCAGGGCGTCCTCTTTCTAGAGGTGTTCAAGTGTGTATTGGTAGTGATATGCTAAAGATTGCTCATAGATATGTGCTTTTTAACACGGCAGCAATTGAACCATATATAACGTAAGTATGACTGTTATATGTTCATTTAAAATTGTTAGCAGTATAAGCACTTGTGTTTTACGAATCTTGTCCACATTAAAATTTTTCTTATTAGAATGCATATGGATGAGTTAAGATCTTCCGATACTTCCAGTGAAGACCAACTCCTTTCCATACACTCGGAAACATTTACAGATTGGTTAAAGCAAAAGGTACGTGCAACGCCACTTGGTTATTTGTTATATATGTTTTCAATTTATTAGATTCATTTTTCCTGAGTACGTAGTACCTCTTTTTAGCATTACCCACAAAACAATAGTTATATTTCACTACTAGAGATGAATCTTTCATTCACTTCTTAATTAGATCTTACCAAGCCAAAACATAGAGCTTGCGCCCATTACTGTGGTCACTTGTATTCTGCTAACTAAATTTTATTGATAGGTTAAAATGCAAATTGGTCAAGGCATGTCAGTATCAAATACAGTACGGTGGTTGTCACATGGTCCTTTAGAAAAATGTGTATCATATAAAGGCTTGCAAATAAATGGGTCAAGGTTTTTTACTAAGGATATTCAAAGAGTCACTCAAAACACTGGTGTTTCAATTGAATTAAAATCTTTAGTTTCATCATCACAAATAAGTAGTGGTTTCTATGGCGTTTTAGAACAAATTCTCGTGTTGGACTACCAACATATGTTTCAAATTCCCTTATTCAAATGTGTCTGGGCTCACACCTATTTTGGTGTCAAGATAGAAAAAGTTTTTACATTGGTCAACTTACGTCATCATAAGAACCAATATCAAAATGATCCATTCATTTTAGCGTCACAAGCCCGACAAGTTTTCTATTCTCGAGAGTCAGATACATCGAATTGGTTTGTGATGTTGAAACCACCACCAAGGGGTTTCCATGAATTAGAGGAATACAATGAACAGGGAAGACACAAGTTGCCATCCGTGGAACCTTCAACTCTTGGCTTACAAATGGATGATGAGACCGAGATTTATGCAAGAACTGACGCTGAACCTATCTTAGTGGTTCCGACAAAGAAGAAAAAAAAGAAGAATAAGAAAAAGATAAAGAAGTGCCGCTGATGTTGGGTTTAATTACTCTTTTCATTTCCACAGATGCTCTGAACCTATTTTGTTTCTTTCATTTTGCTTCAGATTATATTTTTGCTTTTAAAATGACATGCTATTTATTTCTCTTTAATTATGACTTGAAATATTGTTGGTATGATATGCTATCTGTTTCTCTGGAGATGAACTCCTCTTTTTAACTCCGCCATCATTTCAATGCCGGTCTCAAGCCCGGGTAAAGAAGGAGAGAAAATGGGATTTATTGAGTTCTAAATGCAGATTTTCTGAAATTGGTTACATATAATCATGTCTTTGGTATACGATGTTGCAATTTGCTTTTCCGGGAATGTCTTTACTTATTTTGCGGTCAATGTCTTACTTTTATTCCAGTTAATATACTTCACAACTTTAAGCATTTGCAGCTTCTTAATGGAATTTGAAATGTGATTGCAGGCCTTTAAAATTCACTAAAACTTCCATGAATCTGCACTCTTGTGATTGTTGATTGAAATGTGATTGCAGGCATTGGACAGACTTCCTTATATGCTTCAGGAAAAATGTGCATTTGCTGGCATTTTTTTTAAGGCTAATTTAAAAATGTGGTCTAATATATAAAAGAATGTAAATATAATTACATGTATAAATGTGGCAGGATGGTTGGAATGTCATATTGGGCCAGTGGAGACTCATGTTCGACTCTCACCAGGCTCTTTTTTTTTTCATAGTTATTTTTCATTTTACAACTCTTCTAAGGGTTGCGGAAGATCTATTTATCTTTTTTTCTTATCTATTCAATCTCCCCATCACTTATTCTCCTCCACTTATCTTCTTTTCCGTCGTTTTTTCTTTTTCTCCTCCATCTCCCATGAGAACCTCCTCCTTCATCTCCTTAACCACGAAAATTTAAAACCCATCAATAGATTGAGTCAAGATTTCTTCACCACCAACACCTTCTCGATATGTGTTAAGGAAAAGAAGGTTTGATTCTATAACCCATTTTAGGATTTTATTATTTTTTTGATTTCCCGTTCTGTTTAACTGATATTGATCTGAGAATGATGATACAGTTAAAATTAGTCCTAGCTTCAATAGATCTATTAATCAACACTAATCAATCATGTGTAAATTAGCCATCGCTGAATTAGGCTTTAAAAAACACTTAGGGTTCAGAAATTTTCAGAAATTAGGCCTGTGGAGAAATTTTCTTCAATTAGGCTTTAAAAACACTGAATTAGTCATGGGTGGAGGTGTGAAAGATTCTCCGTGTAGCAAGAGTAGCAGCAATAAGTAACATGAGAATGAAAAAAACCTAACTGAGTGTGCTATGTGTGAACAAGGGTTTCATGAGACAAAAGTGTGTCCTTGGCTCTATTCTAGGTGTAAGCATGTTCCTTGTAATGGTGTGAGGGCATTTCTGCAATCTAAAACAACTGAAACCTATGGAAAAATGTTTTTCAAGTGCACCATACCTACCTGCACCTACTTTGAATGGTTTACCGATGCTTCTGACCCTTGCAAAGCCAAGTTCTTGTTGTTACCATCAGTGAAAAGCTGTGATGCTTGTGGAGAAGATGATGACTCTTTTAAAAATTGTCCACTACACAGTCAGTTGTGCTTCTCTTCAACCTGCATTAACAAACTCAACCTAAAAATATGCAACAATCAACAAAATAAGCACATAGCTTACCTGGTATGTGAAGAATGTGGAGCTTTTACATGGGCCTCAGATGCTATCTTCATTGCTGCAAAGGAAAAAGTTAGAGTTTCTGCAAATCAAATAGCTGATCTAATTACAAATCTAAGAAAAAGTCATATGTAATAAGATTTCATTTTATGTGTAGTATGAATTGGTATGGACTTGTTTTATAATTAAAATTATGTTATGTTGATGACTTATAATATTGTTTATGATATATTGAATGTTTCTCTTCAGATGAACCCCCCCCCCCCTTTTAACTTCGCCATTGAATAATTTCATTGCCGGTCTCAAGCCCGGATAAAGGAGGAGAAAAAAGGGGATTTATTGAGTTGGTCTCTAATTCTGCAGTTGTAGAGAAAAACAGGTAACACATTCCTATAATCTCTGAAACTTTGAGCATTTGCAGCTTCTTCATGACTGTTGTGTTTGCTTTACCAAAATTTGCTTGAATCCGCTACTTTGAGCATATAAATATACACCTCCACTTGTTTCATTCATTTACATTTTGAGATATACAACCTGGTGCTTTGTGAGTGTTGATTGAAATGAGATTGCGGTCGTCCTTGTATAATTCGAGAAAGCCTTGTATGTTTCGGGAAAAATGGCGCACTTGCTGGCCATTTTTTAAGGCTCATTGAAATTATTGTTAAATATTAACGTAGATGTCCTTTGATAATCATACATGTAAGCGTGGAATGGTGGTTGGAATCCCAGTCCTACACAGAGGAGGCCCGAGTTCGAATCTCCCCTAGCCTAATTTTTTTCCTAGTCAATTTTCATTTTACAACCCTTATAAAGGTTGCGAATGTTGATTAAAAGAAAAGCACAAATCTACCAAAGTATTGTGAATGCGGGGGATGGTTGACGTCTTGTACTAACACCTAGTAAGCTTGGGTTCGATTCTCTACAAGAACATTTTTCAATTTTCTTTTTTTCTTATCTTCAACGACTCTTATTAGTGTTGTTTTAAAATCATTCACTACCTTTAGGATATGAGTCGTAAATTCTAAAGGTGGTCACTTCTCTCTGCAACCCTTTTCACACAACAAGTTGTGGTTCTGATTCTCGTCACTACTCTTAGGAACTCGTTGGTCCTAAGAGTTGGACATATTTTACTTTGACAACGATTTTGTTGGAAAAAGTTGTAAACCATACTACATTTTACAACTTTTAATTTACGAGTTGTCAATCTACAGTTGTAGATTACTAATTTTCCCGTAGTGATTTGATCTCTGTCGGACAGCCATAAGACGGAAGGTTCTCTAAGGGTGTTTATGGAGTTGATTCTTTTCCTATTTGAGGCAGTGGCATGAAAATATTCTGTATTTCTGTCATATTCTTTAAAATATTTATCTCTCGAAAGCTGATAGTAGTAGTAATTTTTGATCTGGTACCATTTACCTAATTCCTCTTGGAGTTGCTTTAGCTTATCTATATCTTTGGCAATATTCCCAGATCTATGAATATTCTCAATTTTATTGTTTAAGTTCCTGATATTTTTATGTATGTTGCCAAAGATATCCGAGTTCCACCGGGCAAGATCAGAGGATAATAGTTGGAGTTTGAGGGAAAAATTGTCATTTGTTGAGTAGGTGGAATGAGATTCCCAAGAAGCCCTAACTACTTCGGGTAGGCTAGAGTGTGAAAGCCAGGACCTGATACATCTAAAGGGCTTTTGAAGTTTTAATTTTTCCGGATTTGTATCTAGAAGAATAGGTGTATGATCAGAACCAACTCTAGGTAAGTGCGTAACTTTTGTATCCGGGAATACCTGAGTCCAAAGACAGGAAGTCAATGCTCTGTCAATTCTCTCGCAAATGTTTGCATCTCCTTTTATGTTGTTTGACCATGTGAAAGGTGCACCTTCAAATCCCACATCTTGTAAGCCCATTGAGTTTATAATCTGTAGGATATTTTGCTTGTTACTTGAGTTGGCCTTGTTTCCCCCTTGCTTTTCCTCTGGATCAAGGATAATGTTTAAATCACCAATCAGAGTCCAGGGTTTATCCACTTGTTGAACCAAATTTGAAATATAGTTCTATTGTTCACTTTTTCCTTCAGCGTCCACTGCACCATAAACAAATGTGATGAAAGATTTTTTTTTCATCGATAATTGCTTCAAAATGGCACACATTAAATTGTGCAGATATTAGTTTCATTTCTATTTATTGTGCCACGCTATTGCTAACCCTTTCACTAATCCCACGGAAGGAATGATAAACCAATCATAGAAATTGGATTTTTTGAAAAATAAATCCATACGAGACAGTTGATCTTTTGTCTCAGCCAGGAAAATTATATCTGGGTTGTAAGTTTGGAAAATGTAAGAGAAATGGTCCTTTGTGATTGGGGTACCTATGCCCTAGACATTCCAGGATAGAAGTTTCATGTTGTCAAAAATTCATAGGGAAAAATTAAGGAAATAAAAACAGGTGAGAAAAAGAGGGAGAACTGTAAGCTAAGAGCACTAAACAGGAAAATAAACAAGGAAAAGGAGTAAAAGGTGGATAGGATTAAAGGAGTATGATGGCAAGATTATTCAATACTTAAGGGGTTACACCAAAGTTCAAGAGAAACAAGAATAAGATTGCAGGAATGAAATATTTAGGGAAAAACAAGACTAAAACAGGATTACAAAGAGTCCAATTACAGACACAAGAAATGAAATATTACATATATGATATAGAGGAAACTAATAATATAGGAAATATAATAAGAACTAAAGCAGGATTATAAAGAGTCCAAAAACAGGAATAAAAACAAGTAGATATAACTAACACTAGGAAGCAGGATTACAAAAACCAATTTACAGACACAAGAAGTAAAGCAATAGATACAGGGAAACACTAATAACCTACAACAAACAACACAAAGAGAAAACAGTAGAAAGAGAGACAACGGGGAACCAGATTTCACAAAAAAACCAAGAAATAGAGGCATAGGCTCTAATATAGTTCTACACTATGGGTCACATATGTTTCTGCTATAACTATAGGGGTCATATTGTCTCAGCCAAATTTGGCAATTCCTTTGCCCTTTTCCTTAGGGTCCATAGGTACTTGGGAGGCACCAGAACCTTCACCACTAAATCACTGGTGAGGATGAGTGTTTGAGATAGTTGATTTGTCTTGTACTTCATTGACATGGATATCTCTAGGAGCTTCAGGCACAGGTTCTGGAGACTTGTTGTTCAAATCAATCTCATTTATCTTCAGCTTTTTGGGAACTGGTAGAGGAGTATCCCAGTGGAAAAAAGATTGCATTAGTTGCCAATTTCTATTGTATTCTGAGTCTAAACTTTGTGGCAGTTGAGCAGAGCTGGAACCCTTCCGGAAACCAGCCTCAAAATTCAAAGAGTCCCTAGGCCTGTCTCTTTTGTGAACCACTTTCCACATATAGGCATCACTGTTAACACCACCAGTAGGTATGTAATAAGGAGCATGTGCATTAAGGTTTCCCGCCAGCTTTTTTTTCTGAATCTCACTGAGTAAAATATCCCTATTACTTTCTTGGCTTGCATGATCTACCTCAAACTGTCTAAGATACTCAGAGCAAGAGATCTCAGAAGCAGCTTGCTCTTCTTCAGTGTCAGGTAGACTGTCTTCATCAAACCCTATCTAATCATTCTGCATATTTTGCTGAGCAGGATTCTGTAAAATCTCTTATTCTCTTTGCTGCTCATCAATGTTCTGCATGGCTACCATAACAGCATCTGCCTCAGCTTATTGTTCTTCCACTTGTTGCTGGTAAGCCACAAACTGTTTACAATTATCTATCTTATGCCCAATGACTTTACAGAAGCCACAGTAGTTGTTTGGGAAATGGTGGAATTGGAAGTTGATTTCATTTGTAAATCCCATCTCATTCTCAGCCATAACACTGAAGCTGAGTCTTTGCATGAATCTTATGCTAGCTCTAATGGTGATAGAGTAGCTACCATTTGCTTTTCTCACAGGGAAAGAGAAGGAAAGAATTTCCCCCATACATGAAATGTACCTCCTTAAGTTTTCACTGTTAACCTGAGCTTGTGTAAGATTATGTACTGTGATGAAGAATTTCTCTTCCGAAGGACCCAGTTCATTAATCTTTCAGTATTATCCCACTTCTTAATGCAAAACAGATCACCATAGACTACTCTTGTAGCCAATGCAAGAACTCTATGCATTTCGTCTTCCCTTTCAAACCTTACCAGAAACATAAATTTACTAATGTACTTGACCGAGAGACCTCCATGAATCTTCCACTGAAAGAGTAGTGCATTTCTAATATCCCAGCTGTTTCTTTCAACTGGTTCTGCAAAAAATCCTAACAAGCAGCTTGTCCACAGCTGTTCATTATTCATGAACCTTGGAGGGATGATGTCTTCAAGGGAAAACTGCCTACCATTACTCAAGTTCAAGGAGGCTTGTAACATGTTTGTTAATTGTGAGACATCACCATGCCAAACAGCTTACATGGTGATACTGAAACTCAGCTGGAAAGCTACTAATGAGGGTATGCAAAGGGTAGAAGGGTATGTAAATTTGGTAAGGAAAATTGATGAAAGATGGCATAACAGGGTGTGGGTAAAAAAACTTGAGAAAATGGGATTAAATAGAGAAAACTTAGGGTTTTGTGTGATTAAAAAAACACAGAGAATCAAATTGGAACTAAAATTCAGGGTAAAGTTTACGCTTATTGGGTAGAAATTAGGTTAACAGGGTGATAATTACTCAGATAAATGACTGAATTGAAACTATCATCATTATTTGACTATATAAATTACTCAGACGCAACCCTGCAGAGATTGAGAGTTATATGATAAACCTCGACTGCCGCCACCACTATGAAAATCCCAATTTTAAATAAAACCTAACCCTAATTAAGCTTCCGTAACTCGCAAGTACCATCCAACATAGAGTGAAATATGCAGAAATTCAGACTGAAAGGGGGTATTCATCATCATTACCTGACATTAGTAGAGATTCATACACAATCTTGTTCTTCAGAGATATCTCGACTGCCACCACCACTACCCAACTTCCAAATTAAAATAAATCCTAGTCCCTAATTTAATATGACCCCATTAAGCAGAAACCTATAGATTTAAGTGCCTCCCTAGATTAGAGCCTATGAACGGCTAATTAGCCGCTCATGGCCGGGGGAAAACCAGATCGGAGAGGTGGAGAAGAAGAAAGAAAAAACTTGAAAACAAACCGGTTTCCGTGGGAAAGCGAAAAAGTTTTTTCCTTCCGTAAGTCAGTTTTATTTTATACCATTTCATCTTTTTCTCTTCTTCTTCTCCTCCACCTCTACCTTACCGACCTCCCCCACCACCACCACCAAAACTCGACAGATTAAATCGAGTGGATCGTCGATTCAAAAATTCCGATTAATCTTCAAAAATGGATCCACTGGGACCTAGGTCTAGTCGTATGAAAGGAGCATATCGAAAACCCAATGAAAAAAATCCTGAATTAGCAAAATTAGTTCAAAGGAAAGTGAAAAAAAAAACGTCGAATAAGGAGAATTCGCATTCGCTGAAACACGAGAAAGGCTGCGATTAAGAAAGTAAGGGCCTACTTAAACTCACTCCAGTACTTCAATTTCATGTTTGCATGTCAAATTAGGTCAGAAAAATCGATTAAGAAAGTAAGGGCCTACTTAAGAGCGTTATACTTTGATGCAAAATAGTCCAAGAGGACTTGGGAAGAACAAAGCTCTAGGCCTAAGTTAGGCATTTTTAGAAAAGTTGGTTTTGCAATTTCGTGACAAACTACACCTAGGTTTGGTGGAGGAGTTTCAATCTGTGACTCGGGAGAGAGGTTAGGTACATCTAAGTTGTTTTCATGTATAAAATCATTTGCACCATCACACACTTTCCTAAAGTCAGAAGAGGGTAAATCATGTTCACCTTCATAGAACAATTCATCAATCTCCATGTCATAATCATCATCACTCTCGTGTACAACATAACTAGGAGAGATATCATGCTGTAACCTAGGCATGGAATTAGACATATGCATTGAATCATCTGTGTCAACAGACAATTCAGACTATTCCTAGGTCACAAAACAGTGGTAAAGCATGCTCAATTTCACAGGAAAATTCCACAGGTTCCAAATCAGCATCACATGTATGAATATTAGAAGAAGCATCATTCGTAGGGTTCACAGAAGAGACGCCTAACGTCTCTGAACCAAAATATTCTACTACATTTTCAGTATACACATGCTCTTCATATTCATCATCATCATCATAACAAAAATTCATCTCCCCATTCAAAATTTGAGTTCCAGTATACTCATCTACCTCTAGATTAGGTTCAATTGAAGGAGAATTTTCACTAGTGGGTATGCATGTTTCATATGAATGATCATTACATGGGTGTGCACATGGTTCACTAGAGAAGGGAAATTCAGACATGTTGCTATATGGATGGTCGTGTATTGCATTCAGTTCAAGCCTAGCATTTTGCTCCATGAGCGTTTCCATTACTGATTGCAAACACGGAGTTGGGTGAGTATAACATTGTTCAACTTCCCATGATGATGGATGATGCATGTGTGCATGCTCATAGTCATTTCTAGACAATTCGTACATTTGATTATCATGGCTTTCCCTAGACTTCCTAAACTCATGTAAAATGTAGCAGTTCTCAGCAGGGTGGTCTAAGCTACCACATAAGGTACAAGTATACATTGCATAGTGCCTAGGGGGATTAGATTTGACATATTGCTCATGTAATTGCCTTTCTAAAGCAGAAACTTGAGCTTCTAATTGATCTAGAAGTGATGACTGGGTATGAGGAAAGTGTTCATTCTCAACCTGTGGTGGATGATACATGTGCTCATAATGATTAGGGTATGTGAGGTCAGGGCCCTGAGAAGGCTCATAATAATTCCTAAAATCACTATGGCATGTGGGGAGTTCATACTATGAAGCATGCCCGTAAGCAAGCTCTCTAATGGATTTGTTCGTATCCCCAGTTGCAGACCAAAATCCTGACATGATTTAACAACTCAAATTGAACTCAAAACCTAGGTTGGTTTATGTGGGCTTTGGTTTGTTGGAAATGTATAGCCCAGAGGTTATGCAAGAGGCAATGGTTGTGGGCTTCAGATTTGGTTTTTGTGCAGGTTATGCAAAAATCAGTTTGGTTTAAAAGGGATTTGTTTTATGTGGGATTAAAGTTTGGTTTAAATGGGCTGCATTTTGGTTTAAGAGGGCTTTGGTTTGGTTGGGATTTGGTTTTGTGGGCTGTAGGCTTGGTTATGTGCAAAGCCCAGTTGTGTGGGCTTCAGGCTATGCAAAGAAAGGTTGCACAGCCCAGCAGTTTGGGATGTTAACAGCCCAGGTTCAGCAGAGCCCAGTGATGTGGGCTAAAGGTTGACGTACAGAGCCCAGGTACACAGGTGCAAGTTATGTGGGCTGTTGTTTGCAGCCCAGGTTTGTGGGTTTCTGTTTACACAGATTCTCAAAAAATTTGCACAGCACAATGGTTGGTTTATGTGCTCAGACAACTCAGAGCAATACAAGACAGCCTAGGCACAGCACAGGACAGTTTGGTGCACAGATTGGCAAGTTCTCACAGCACAAGTCTAAGCCCAGCTCAGCTCATGCACTGGCCAGGCAAAGATTGTGCACAGATTGTGTGCAAAACAGTTTATGCACAGCACAAGAAAAGATTGGTTTTCAGTTTTCACAGAGCATGCAAATAGGTGCAGGGCTGATGAAGTCTAAGGGTTACAGAGCATACAAGGTGCAGGGAGCTAATTTGTTATGCAAGGGCTAGAGATTGGCTTGTGACAAAACCAAAGATTTCAGACAAAGACAAAGTTAAATCATTCGGGGTTGTCCTTTGGTAAGTTCGGGGTTGACAACACAAGTGGTTGTACCAACAATTGCCAGACAGATTTTAACCCTCTCGCCAAAGAATAGAAGGTGTCAACAGGTGGCTCGGACAAGGTTTAGCACAAGGTTAAGGTTGAACGTCAATGGCAATCGGCCAAGGCGAGGCACGGTATGCAAAATGGGTTACGCTCAGGGCTTGGCTCAACAGGGGTTGTGGTATCAACCCACTCAGTTGACTTCCCCTGGGGTAGCTCAGCCAACTTGGCTGTCCAAATTGTAGCTCAAAACTTGCAGCGTCAGGGGGCCAGCAAGGTGGTGAACACAGGGCAATGCAATGTAAGGCTTATGTGAATAGCACAGCTGCACAGCATAGCATGTGCAAGATAGGTCAGACAAAGAGTACAAGTTAGCTCATGCTCGGGCTAGGTTATGTGCACACTCGCTCATGCAAAGGGTTGACAAAATGATGGCTTACAATGCTAAGGCCAATTCACACAATGCATACATCACACACAATATGTGTACAGGTTATAGCATACATCACACACAATGCTAAGGCTAATTCACAAATGCAACAGGGTTGACAGGGCTGATGGCTTACAATTTCAGGTATGCAAAGTACAGGGCAGCTAGTCTATCATGCATAACATGGTTCGCAGGTCATGCTCATAATGCATAGATAGTTCACACAGCACAGGGATTACAATATTCAATTACTAACCTCAATTCCTGTGCTTTTGTCCTCTATTCCTTTGGGTTGGCTTGCACAGTAGCACAGCAGCACAGATATCTTTAGCAAAGTGTGCAACTTAAAGCAAAGCGAGTATAGCACACTGCAAGTTTCAGCTATTGATGAAGCTGAGTTGTTGACAGATCAAGCCAGGCAGACTTGAGCTCAGTTGAAGTGAGATGGTGCTTGAATGAGTGTGACAGCTGAAGATGCAACTAAAGATGCAAGTGCAAGTGCTAATGCAAGTGCTAGTGCAATGAACAGGGTATGTTACACTATCAAAGGAAATAATGAAACTAAGATGCAATGAGCAAGATGTAATAGAAGATGCAGAATGTAAAAGGAAGAAAGAATTTAAGCTAAGTTATAGATGCAGGGCTAGAATTATCAATGCAGGGCAGATATATACAGGGTTGAAAATCAGTGAAGCGAGCCAACTATGCGAGACTAGAAAAACTTTAACCAGGTTATAATAATACAGGGCTAAGCAAGTATATACAAGGCAGTTATGTACAGGGTGAAATGAAACTCAATGAAGTCAGGCCAATGAACAACAGGGCACGCGCCAAGTCCCCTGCAGCGGCGCCAAAAACTTGGTAGGCCTGGAAATGTATTTAGATTTTATGTGCCTACTTGTTATAACCGCAAGTGCACGGTGTCTACAATGTAGACAGGGCAAATACGGGTCGATCCCACAAGGACTTGTGGTGCTATGGTTGATCAAGGGCTATGCTAAACTGAATTCAAGCAAGTGTGTAACAGAACTATAAGTTGGTGTGTCGATACGACTGAGGTTGAGCTGAAGTGATTCTAAACTAAGGTATAAGACAGTGACAGTGGGGATACTAGGGTCTGCAAATCCACCACTAACTCTTATTGTGAGTTCAACTAAGTTGAAGTTCTTGTTCCTATGCCAGATAAGTGAAGTTTGTCAATTCTACCACCTATCTAAGGAGTTTCTCCTAGTGATCCTTCAATATTCAGCTAAAGTACTAAACTTGAGCACTAGTTGTCTAATTAAGTACAACTAGTCAAGGGAATTAGCAATTGTGTCTAAGGTATGAGTCGTAGCACTCTCAAAACAAGTTGTAGCCTAACTACAATGGATACAAGGCATCCATTGTTAGACAAATGCTTTGGATACTAGAATTGAAGACATCTTTAAAGTTTAAGCATTCAAAAACAGTTCAACGAGTTTAAAACACAACATGGAATTAGGGTTTCAATGAAACCCTAGCAAACTAAAATTAGAACATCAATTGAACAATTAAACTACAATTAAACCTAGATTGGTGCTCAGCTAGCCTGTGCATGAGTTTCTACACACTCTTCTCTCTTCTATTTATACATGCAATTCTAAACCCTAATTTTCTTCAAAATACAAATTAAAAGCAAACCCATACCGCCCATATCTCCGAATCGCTTCTCTCCGTCATTCGACTACGAGAACGCCATGCATGGGTTGTTGGTTAACCCTAGCTCTAGTTTTCTCTAAGTTAGCTTCTAGGGTTGAGAGAAGCTAAGAGAGAGAAAACTAGCTCTAGAGAGGTAGAGCAGGGGCTGATGGAGAAGATGGAGTGGTGGTGGCAAAAGTGCGTGGAGGAGATGGTGGTGATGGCTCTGGTTTGTCGGGGAGAGGGAGGAAGAGAAGGGGATGGCTTCTCTGATTTTGGGAAGAAGAAAGAGAAGAGAAGATGAGAAATGGGTAGGTTCGATGGGGGGTATAGGGTTAGGTGGTTTTGCTGTGGAGCGGGCGCAGCGAGAAGACGATGCGAAGGTTGGACCGAGCGTAGGATGAAGATGCGCGAGATCTGAACGGCTCAGGAAGAATCCGGCAGATTTGGTGTTGAGCGGGAGCAGCGAGTGTTGATGGGAAGGACGGAGCGAGCGTTGGATGGAGATGGATGAAATCTTCACGGCTCAGAATGAACGGGTTCGGATGCGGGTCGTGGGTAGCTCGAGCCCATGTCTTGTAAATAAGTTGCTACTTGTTGGGTTGCAACTGATGCGCGCGCGGGCTTTGGCTTTTTGCTCCATAGACGCTTGACTCCAATTCTTCGCTCTTTCGGCTCCTCAATTTCTCCGAACTTTATTTATTACCTAAAAACACAAAATTAATTAATACAAATATTTATTCTTGAAAACAAGGAAAACACAGAATCTGGGATAATATCTGAATTCTGAGCACAAAAGATGAGTAAAATGCCAATAAAAAGGTGTATAAATATGCAATATTTGGCACTCATCAAATACCCCCAAACCTGAATTTTACTTGTCCTCAAGTGAAACAGTAAATTAGGAAATCCTAACTATACCCCCGTCGCAGGTCTCTCGAATGCATTTAGCGTATGCACTAAGCCTTTAAACCCCTAGGTGTAAAACCCCTTGCCCTAAATAGGCGTTAATATGTAGCCACTCTAGTGTTAGGCGTAATTACCCCTGTCCGGGACATCCGGGCACATAATTACGGTAGGATTTTCTAGCCCTAAACATATAGTTAGGAATTAGGGTTTGCACTTATGTTTTCTTTGGCCAAAAAAAAAAGAAAAGAAAAAGAAACGAGAAGCAGAAAGTAAGAGTGGCGGAAGCAGAAAAGAAGTAGAAGCCAGTATCATTCCGGCCATTAGAGACAAAAAGGATTGGCTTTGTTCCTTGGCTTTAATATAGGTGGATTTTCTTACCCTTATACTCTTATTTGTTAGCCTATCACATCTGGAATTCTTATAATCTTACTCTATGAAAAGCTCTTGTTAATTTATTAGATCTGTGCAATTACTTGCAACGTGTTTTGTCTGTACTATGATGTGTCTTAATAATCTTTTTGTCCGATTCATATATGGTTCTCTTTAGTCGCATCAAGAAATAGGGTAGTCCATTGAAAGGTTTGGTGGAGGATTCAATATCTTTTCTTCTGTTTAGGAATATATAGTGACGGATAACACATGGCAAGGCTTTGTAAACCTTATAGCAAGGATTGATATTGGATTTGGATTGAGTGTGAACACCGGTTGTTGATGATGTATAGTATAGTCCAGGAAGTAGTAAAATCTGGTTGAAGGGTTCATTTCTGATGCGCACTCATGCTTAGCTAGGCACCCATAGCTTCCTCCAGTAAGTCCTATATGATATAATGAACAATTAGTTAATTTTTGTGAACTTGTGTATAGGTCCAGTACCACCTGTTGGGACTAACTAGTTCGTCTTACTATCGACAGCATATTTAGTTCCAATTGATATGATATGCATAATTCTATGATAGGTAGGGTATATGTGGGTGACACCATGAATTCCATGAGTAAGTTTCGCATACTGTTGCTGGGCCCGATTAATTTGGTTGTGATCCTATCCTAAGCATTGGTTGAACTTCCATATGATTATTATAGATGTGGTTATAGTTTTCGGTCCCTAAACTTTAGAATATGGGGGACGTCTATAGTTGAAAATGTTGGCAACAATTTGGTTTTACAAGGGAGTGGAAACTTGGCACGTGTTACGCTGTAAGTAATATAGCGGTTTACATTTTTGGCTGAAGGGATGTGTTGCGGCGTTTCTTTTTGTGTGCTAGACAACACGTGTTGACCGATATATTGTGAAAATACAAATGACATAGAGGTTGTTATTAGAAAATGGATTGATGTGTTGTTTGTTAACGATCGCCCGAAGTTGGCTCGACTCCCATAAATTATTAGGTGATGACCGAGGAGTCGCCTAGAAGATATGGCTCTATTATCTTATATTGGGATCGACAACATTTAATTCTCCGGCGCACGGTAGGAGAATTATTTGGACTATATTCAAGGGCTGGTACTATATCTTGTACGGATAGATTGGGGAAGCCGATAAACTCATAATTTAGTCTAAAGGGTGGGTGGTTTATTTTGATTTACTTTTTGTTGTTCAATAAATTGTTTTTGCGTATCCGCCTAAGAAAAATTATTTCACTCTCGATAATATTTTCTTTCTATTCTATTCTTCTAATTCGGTGGATTAACTATTAAGGTTATAAGCGTGCGAAAATCTACTTTTAGTTGGGGTCTGACCCAACTTACTTTTTTTCAGGAAACTGTGACCTTGGAGCAACCAAGCTTGTAGATTGCAAACGTCATCCCAAAGAGCTATTTTTTTCATTACTATTTTAAGGTGCTTAGATAAATGCTTTATCAATTTTAAGATCAGACTCTTATTCCATTTTAATAAATGCTTAACTTTTATCTGGGAGACCGACCTGCGTGTCGAGGATAAATTTTGTTTTAAAGATTTCATGAAACCTTACAACTTTTATCAGTTTTATTAAATAAAATTCTTTTATTTATGTATTGTTATTAATGTGCTACATACAATAGCCCGATCTCCATTTGTTGGCTTGACGGTTTGAGTTTGTAAAGTGGTCCATGAGTATGCCACACTTTGAATTTTAGGGCGGCCGACCTAGAACTCGAAGTGGGGATGTTACAAAGTGGTATCAGAGCATGGTAACATAAATCCTTGGGAACGGGTGCAGTGTCTTGTTTGATCACGTAGGCACATTTTTAGGGGCACATTGATCTTTTGTTGTATGAAATTTGTTGTTGGTTGCTTCTTGTGTGTCATTCTTAGAGATTAATACTGATATGAGAGTCATCCTTGGTTCGAATGATGTAGGTTTTCTATCTCTTATACCTTTTAAATTTGATCTAGTTAGTTTAAATAAGTTCTAAGAAAATTAGATTAAAGAGAGAAAAGGTATGTAGTATTATGATTTAAATTTCCTATCAGTCTAGGCTTAGAATCAGGTAAAGAGAGTGGCTAAGGGTCGACTGCGTAAAACTTTTGCCTAAGATCCGTGCGTGTACAACGAGAAACGACTACTCTTGTCGTTTGAATTGTGGTATCGATAGTCCGGGTAGAGTACGGAAGGCTGAGATGGATGCTTTCATTTTTACTTGTATTGCTATGGTTATAATCATGGTCCTACTTGAACTTATCCTGATAGGTTGTTTTTATCTTAGCATTTGAATAATGGTCTACGGTATAAGGAGTGCTAGGATCTCATGATTTCGTCTTTTTTGTTGACCAAGCTAAATAGCATTAGTCACTGCCGTCAAGGAATTATTGCACCTAGGCTTAGAAATTAAATCCCCTCAAGTAAGTACGATGTACTAGTGTTGTTAGTAATGGTCGATTAAAGCTTGGACCGAGCATCTACCATAGGGTGGAAGTAATTGTATCAACTTGGGATACAACTAGCAATGAATTCTGTGAACAGTGAGGTGCGTGATCTTTTTTTGATTGGTTTAAGGATATAACTAGTAATTTGACTAAATTGTTTTGTACACTTAGTGTTGAGCAAGGAATGAAATGCACTATTTTTAATGTCATGTTGAATATACGGTTTAAGGATTGAGGGTAGCATTGTTAGTGACTGCCATGAGGTGGTATAGGCAGTCTCACTAAAACCCTTTAGCGGGTATGAATGGCGTGCTTATTTGTGTGTGTGTGTTTTTTTCCCATCGCCCGTAGTTGGCTCGAGTCCCATAGTTTATGAACGGCGATGACCGCGGGGTCGCCTAAAAGATATGGCTCTATTATCTTGGATGGGATCGACAACACTTAGTCCTCTGGCGCACGGTAGGAGGATTAGGTGGACTACTTGAGAGCTAATGCAGCATCAGATGGGAGATTAAACACTGTTATATGTTGTGTGTTAGTATGTGGTTGGATCGAATTCCAAAACTTATTAATATGTCGACTGACGAGTCGCATATATATTGCTATGCATGGGGACTTGCGATGACCAAGGGGTCGCATTTGTATTGCTTAGCTGGTTGCATATTTTGGATATGTCGATGCGAACATTTAGTGTGCCAATGCCCGGTTAGCTACTAAATGGACCACACAACACATTGTGAATCGTAATGGTAAACATGGTTATTAATTGCTTTGATGTTGATAGATTCCGAGGACGTAATCCTTTTCTTTTAGGTGGGAAGATTGTAAAACCCCTTGCCCTAAATAGGCGTTAATATGTAGCCACTCTAGTGTTAGGCGTAATTACCCCTGTCCGGGACATCCGGGCACATAATTACGGTAGGATTTTCTAGCCCTAAACATATAGTTAGGAATTAGGGTTTGCACTTATGTTTTCTTTGGCCAAAAAAAAAAAGAAAAGAAAAAGAAACGAGAAGCAGAAAGTAAGAGTGGCGGAAGCAGAAAGAAGTAGAAGCCAGTATCATTCCGGCCATTAGAGACAAAAGGATTGGCTTTGTTCCTTGGCTTTAATATAGGTGGATTTTCTTACCCTTATACTCTTATTTGTTAGCCTATCACATCTGGAATTCTTATAATCTTACTCTATGAAAAGCTCTTGTTAATTTATTAGATCTGTGCAATTACTTGCAACGTGTTTTGTCTGTACTATGATGTGTCTTAATAATCTTTTTGTCCGATTCATATATGGTTCTCTTTAGTCGCATCAAGAAATAGGGTAGTCCATTGAAAGGTTTGGTGGAGGATTCAATATCTTTTCTTCTGTTTAGGAATATATAGTGACGGATAACACATGGCAAGGCTTTGTAAACCTTATAGCAAGGATTGATATTGGATTTGGATTGAGTGTGAACACCGGTTGTTGATGATGTATAGTATAGTCCAGGAAGTAGTAAAATCTGGTTGAAGGGTTCATTTCTGATGCGCACTCATGCTTAGCTAGGCACCCATAGCTTCCTCCAGTAAGTCCTATATGATATAATGAACAATTAGTTAATTTTTGTGAACTTGTGTATAGGTCCAGTACCACCTGTTGGGACTAACTAGTTCGTCTTACTATCGACAGCATATTTAGTTCCAATTGATATGATATGCATAATTCTATGATAGGTAGGGTATATGTGGGTGACACCATGAATTCCATGAGTAAGTTTCGCATACTGTTCTTTGGGCCCGATTAATTTGGTTGTGATCCTATCCTAAGCATTGGTTGAACTTCCATCTGATTATTATAGATGTGGTTATAGTTTTCGGTCCCTAAACTTTAGAATATGGGGGACGTCTATAGTTGAAAATGTTGGCAACAATTTGGTTTTACAAGGAGTGGAAACTTGGCACGTGTTACGCTGTAAGTAATATAGCGGTTTACATTTTTGGCTGAAGGGATGTGTTGCGGCGTTTCTTTTTGTGTGCTAGCCAACACGTGTTGACCGATATATTGTGAAAATACAAATGACATAGAGGTTGTTATTAGAAAATGGATTGATGTGTTGTTTGTTAACGATCGCCCGAAGTTGGCTCGACTCCCATAAATTATTAGGTGATGACCGAGGAGTCGCCTAGAAGATATGGCTCTATTATCTTATATTGGGATCGACAACATTTAATTCTCCGGCGCACGGTAGGAGAATTATTTGGACTATATTCAAGGGCTGGTACTATATCTTGTACGGATAGATTGGGGAAGCCGATAAACTCATAATTTAGTCTAAAGGGTGGGTGGTTTATTTTGATTTACTTTTTGTTGTTCAATAAATTGTTTTTGCGTATCCGCCTAAGAAAAATTATTTCACTCTCGATAATATTTTCTTTCTATTCTATTCTTCTAATTCGGTGGATTAACTATTAAGGTTATAAGCGTGCGAAAATCTACTTTTAGTTGGGGTCTGACCCAACTTACTTTTTTCAGGAAACTGTGACCTTGGAGCAACCAAGCTTGTAGATTGCAAACGTCATCCCAAAGAGCTATTTTTTTCATTACTATTTTAAGGTGCTTAGATAAATGCTTTATCAATTTTAAGATCAGACTCTTATTCCATTTTAATAAATGCTTAACTTTTATCTGGGAGACCGACCTGCGTGTCGAGGATAAATTTTGTTTTAAAGATTTCATGAAACCTTACAACTTTTATCAGTTTTATTAAATAAAATTCTTTTATTTATGTATTGTTATTAATGTGCTACATACAATAGCCCGATCTCCATTTGTTGGCTTGACGGTTTGAGTTTGTAAAGTGGTCCATGAGTATGCCACACTTTGAATTTTAGGGCGGCCGACCTAGAACTCGAAGTGGGGATGTTACACTAGGTGTCCCTAGTGGACGAGTTGTAGTCTCGTGAGGGTTTACCAGAGGTGTACCCACAAAACCTTCTCCAACTTCAGAGTGTAAAAGAGTCTCAAGCCTCCAAGAAGCTATGAGGATATAGAGTTTCTGCATGCTAGTAACAAGAAGTTAGAACTACCAAAGAACTCATTCTCATCCTTAAGTTCTGAGCGAGAAGTAACCATACCATATGAAAGAATTCGGATTCGATTGTGATCATAAGCCTCGACTTCTGCCTCACCATTAGGGTTTTATGAAAATTGCACTCAAAAAGATTGCTTTTTAGTCTCTCTGTGCGAGCAGGAGTAAAGAGAGAAATCCCGCACACGTTGTAGGTAAGAAGGATAACCTTCCGAAATAAATTCCGGAGACTCCACAGAAGTGTGGACAAAAAGGATCCTTTTCTGATGATCTCTAAGAAAGGAAATCAACCATTAGCAAGGATGGGAGTACTCACTCACTTTCTCACCCGATCGGCAATTAACATCATTCTCTCATAGGAACCATAGAAACATCTTCGGTGTTCGGTCTTCAATTGTTGATGACGAACTTCTGAACTTCACAAAAACTCGACAATTTTTTTTTTTTTTTTTTTTTTTTTGGAAATAAAAGACTAAAAACTCTAAATGCAAATGCACCCCCAAACCTAAATCAAACATTGTCCTCAATGTGTCAACATATAATCTAAATTTAAACAGTCACATACCATGAGAACTATGCTGATAAGAGAAAAGGGAAGAGATTACCGGATATCGGTGGGAGCAAGGTTGGAGCTTCAGTAATCAAGGCTAGAATCCAACATTCTCAGCGGAGATCATATCGGATTAGCACAATATATGCACAAGAAGACTCAACCGATTCAAGAAAAGAAAAATTTAACAAGTCCTACCGGATTATATACAAAAATTCACCATATACCAACAGTCTAAAGAGTTGAGGATCAACCCAATAGAAAATATATACAAACATCAATGACCTTACACAGATATAAAATGAGAGTGCAAGTAAGGCGCATATGTGAATGAGTTTCCCCCAAACCTAAACTTGGCAACGGATGTGTTTGTGAGCACAAAATCTTGCAATTTTAAAGGTACATCATGCAAAAGGTCTAACTCAAAATGAGTTTTGTTAAGAACAGGCAGACATACACATTCCACCTGTGGCTCCTTAAGAGCGTTATACTTTGATGCAAAATAGTCCAAGAGGACTTGGGAAGCACAAAGCTCTAGGCCTAAGTTAGGCATTTTTAGAAAAGTTGGTTTTGCAATTTCGTGACAAACTACACCTAGGTTTGGTGGAGGAGTTTCAATCTGTGACTCGGGAGAGAGGTTAGGTACATCTAAGTTGTTTTCATGTATAAAATCATTTGCACCATCACACACTTTCCTAAAGTCGAAGAGGGTAAATCATGTTCACCCGCATAGAACAATTCATCAATCTCCATGTCATAATCATCATCACTCTCGTGTACAACATAACTAGGAGAGATATCATGTCGTAACCTAGGCATGGAATTAGACATATGCATTGAATCATCCGTGTCACTGACAATTCAGCTATTCCTAGGTCACAAACGGTGGTAAAGCATGCTCAATTTCACGGGACAATTCCACAGGTTCCAAATCAAAGCATCACATGTATGAATATTAGAAGAAGCATCATTCGTAGGGTTCACGAGAAGAGACGCCTAACGTCTCGAACCAAAAGATTCTACTACATTTTCAAGATACACATGCTCTTCATATTCATCATCATCATCATAACAAAAATTCATCTCCCATTCAAAATTTGAGTTCCAAAGATACTTATCTACCTCTAGATTAGGTTCAATTGAAGGAGAATTTTCACTAGTGGGTATGCATGTTTCATATGAATGATCATTACATGGGTGTGCACATGGTTCACTAGAGAAGGGAAATTCAGACATGTTGCTATATGGATGGTCGTGTATTGCATTCAGTTCAAGCCTAGCATTTTGTTCCATGAGCGTTTCCATTACTGATTGCAAACACGGAGTTGGGTGAGTATAACATTGTTCAACTTCCCATGATGATGGATGATGCATGTGTGCATGCTCATAGTCACTTCTAGATAATTCGTACATTTGATTATCATGGCTTTCCCTAGACTTCCTAAACTCATGTAAAATGTAGCAGTTCTCAGCAGGGTGGTCTAAGCTACCACATAAGGTACAAGTATACATTGCATAGTGCCTAGGGGGATTAGATTTGACAGATTGCTCATGTAATTGCCTTTCTAAAGCAGAAACTTGAGCTTCTAATTGATCTAGAAGTGATGACTGGGTATGAGGAAAGTGTTCATTCTCAACCTGTGGTGGATGATACATGTGCTCATAATGATTAGGGTATGTGAGGTCAGGGCCTGAGAAGGCTCATAATAATTCCTAAAATCACTATGGCATGTGGGGAGTTCATACTATGAAGCATGCCCGTAAGCAAGCTCTCTAATGGATTTGTTCGTATCCCCAGTTGCAGACCAAAATCCTGACATGATTTAACAACTCAAATTGAACTCAAAACCTAGGTTGGTTTATGTGGGCTTTGGTTTGTTGGAAATGTATAGCCCAGAGGTTATGCAAGAGGCAAGTGGTTGTGGGCTTCAGATTTGGTTTTTGTGCAGGTTATGCAAAAATCAGTTTGGTTTAAATGGGATTTGTTTTATGTGGGCTTAAAGTTTGGTTTAAATGGGCTGCATTTTGGTTTAAGAGGGCTTTGGTTTGGTTGGGATTTGGTTTTGTGGGCTGTAGGCTTGGTTATGTGCAAAGCCCAGTTGTGTGGGCTTCAGGCTATGCAAAGAAAGGTTGCACAGCCCAGCAGTTTGGGATGTTAACAGCCCAGGTTCAGCAGAGCCCAGCGATGTGGGCTAAAGGTTGACGTACAGAGCCCAGGTACACAGGTGCAAGTTATGTGGGCTGTTGTTTGCAGCCCAGGTTTGTGGGTTTCTGTTTACACAGATTCTCAAAAATTTGCACAACACAATGGTTGGTTTATGTGCTCGGACAACTCAGAGCAATACAAGATGCCTAGGCACAAGCACAGACAGTTTGGTGCACAGATTGGCAAGTTCTCACAAAGACAAGTCTAAGCCCGGCTCAGCTCATGCACCGCGCCGGGCAAAGATTGTGCACAGATTGTGTGCAAAACGGTTTATGCACAACACAAGAAAAGATTGGTTTTCAGTTTTCACAGAGCATGCAAATAGGTGCAGGGCTGATGAAGTCTAAGGGTTACAGAGCATACAAGGTGCAGGGAGCTAATTTGTTATGCAAGGGCTAGAGATTGGCTTGTGACAAAACCAAAGATTCAAAGACAAAGACAAAGTTAAATCATTCGGGGTTGTCACTTTGGTAAGTTCGGGGTTGACAACACAAGTGGTTGTACCAACAATTTGACTGATTTTAACCCTCTCGCCAACGAGAATAGAAGGTGTCAACAGTGGTGGCTCAGACAAGGTTTAGCACAAGGTTAAGGTTGAACGTCAATGGCAATCGCCTAAGGCGAGGCACGGTATGCAAAATGGGTTACGCTCGGGGCTTGGCTCAACGGGGTTGTGGTATCAACCCACTCAGTTGACTTCCCCTGGGGTAGCTCAGCCAACTTGGCTGTCCAAATTGTAGCTCAAAACTTGCAGCGTCAGGGGGCCAGCAAGGTGGTGAACACAGGGCAATGCAAGGTAAGGCTTATGTGAATAGCACAGCATAGCATGTGCAAGACAGGCTGTACACAGTACAAGTTAGCTCATGCTCAGGCTAGGTTATGTGCACACTGCTCATGCAAAGGGTTGACAGGGATGATGGCTTACAATGCTAAGGCCAATTCACACAATGCATACATCACACACAATGTGTGTACAGGTTATAGCATACATCACACACAATGCTAAGGCTAATTCAGAAATGCAACGGGGTTGATGTAATGATGGCTTACAATTTGTGTATGCAAAGTACATGGCAGCTAGTCTATCATGCATAACATGGTTCGCAGGTCATGCTCATAATGCATAGATGGTTCACACAGCACAGGGATTACAATATTCAATTACTAACCTCAATTCATGTGCTTTTGTCCTCTATTCCTTTGGGTTGGCTTGCACAGTAGACAAAGAACCTGAGATATCTTTAGCAAAGTGTGCAACTTAAAGCAAAGCGAGTATAGCACACTTCGCAAGTTTCAACTATTGATGAAGCCGAGTTGTTGATGATCAAGCCAGCAGACTTGAGCTCGGTTGAAGTGAGATGGTGCTTGAATGAGTGTGACAAAGTGAAGATGCAATTGAAGATGCAACTAAAGATGCAAGTGCAAGTGCTAATGCAAGTGCTAGTGCAATGAACGGGGTATGTTACACTATCAAAGGAAATAATGAAACTAAGATGCAATGAGCAAGATGTAATAGAAGATGCAGAATGTAAAAGGAAGAAAGAATTTAAGCTAAGTTATAGATGCAGGGCTAGAATTATCAATGCAGGGCAGATATATACAGGGTTGAAAATCAGTGAAGCGAGCCAACTATGCGAGACTAGAAAAACTTTAACCAAAGTTATAATAATACGGAGGCTAAGCAAGTATATACAAGGCGTTATGTACGGGGTGAAATGAAACTCAATGAAGTCGGCCAATGAACAACAGGGCACGCGCCAAGTCCCCGGCAGCGGCGCCAAAAACTTGGTAGGCCTGGAAATGTATTTATATTTTATGTGCCTACTTGTTATAACCGCAAGTGCACGGTGTCTACAATGTAGATAGGGCAAATACGGGTCGATCCCACAAGGACTTGTGGTGCTATGGTTGATCAAGGGCTATGCTAAACTGAATTCAAGCAAGTGTGTAACAGAACTATAAGTTGGTGTGTCGATACGGCGAGGTTGAGTCAAGTGATTCTAAACTAAGGTATAAGACAGTGACAAAGTGGGGATACTAGGTCTGCAAATCCACCACTAACTCTTATTGTGAGTTCAACTAAGTTGAAGTTCTTGTTCCTATGCCAGATAAGTGAAGTTTGTCAATTCTACCACCTATCTAAGGAGTTTCTCCTAGTGATCCTTCAATATTCAGCTAAAGTACTAACCCAGAGCACTAGTTGTCTAATTAAGTACAACTAGTCAAGGGAATTAGCAATTGTGTCTAAGGTATGAGCTGTAGCACTCTCAAAATAGTTGTAGCCTAACTACAATGGATACAAGGCATCCATTGTGAGACAAATGCTTTGGATACTAGAATTGAAGACATCTTTAAAGTTTAAGCATTCAAAAACAGTTCAACAGAGTTTAAAACACAACATGGAATTAGGGTTTCAATGAAACCCTAGCAAACTAAAATTAGAACATCAATTGAACAATTAAACTACAATTAAACCTAGATTGGTGCTCTGGCTAGCCCAGGCATGAGTTTCTACACACTCTTCTCTCTTCTATTTATACATGCAATTCTAAACCCTATTTTTCTTCAAAATATAAATTAAAAGCAAACCCATACCGCCCATATCTCTGAATCGCTTCTCTCTTCTGTCAATTCGACTCTGAGAACGCCATGCATGGGTTGTTGGTTAACCCTAGCTCTAGTTTTGTCTAAGTTAGCTTCTAGGGTTGAGAGAAGCTAAGAGAGAGAAAACTAGCTCTAGAGAGGTAGAGCAGGGGCTGATGGAGAAGATGGAGTGGTGGTGGCAGGCGGCTGTGGCAGGAGATGGTAGTGATGGCTCTGGTTTGTCAGGGAGAGGGAGGAAGAGAAGGGGATGGCTTCTCTGATTTTGGGAAGAAGAAAGAGAAGAGAAGATGAGAAATGGGTAGGTTCGATGGGGGGTATAGGGTTAGGTGGTTTTTTGTGGAGCGGCGCAAGAAGACGATGCGAAGGTTGGACCGAGCGTAGGATGAAGATACGCGAGATCTGAACGGCTCAGGAAGAATCTGGCAGATTTGGTGTTGAGCGGGAGCAGCGAGTGTTGATGGGAAGGACGGAGCGAGCGTTGGATGGAGATGGATGAAATCTTCACGGCTCAGAATGAACGGGTTCGGATCCGGGTCGTGGGTAGCTCGAGCCCATGTCTTGTAAATGAGTTGCTACTTGTTGGGTTGCAACTGATGCGCGCGCGGGCTTTGGCTTTTTGCTCCATAGACGCTTGACTCCAATTCTTTGCTCTTTCGGCTCCTCAATTTCACCGAACTTTATTTATTACCTAAAAACACAAAATTAATTAATACAAATATTTATTCTTGAAAACAAGGAAAACACAGAATCTGGGATAATATCTGAATTCTGAGCACAAAAGATGAGTAAAATGCCAATAAAAAGGTGTATAAATATGCAATATTTGGCACTCATCAAATACCCCCAAACCCGAATTTTACTTGTCCTCAAGTGAAACGAGAAATTAGGAAATCCTAACTATACCCCGTCGCAGGTCTCTCGAATGCATTTAGCGTATGCACTAAGCCTTTAAACCCCTAGGTGTCCCTAGTGGACGAGTTGTAGTCTCATGAGGGTTTACCAGAGGTGTACCCACAAAACCTTCTCCAACTTCAGAGTGTAAAAGAGTCTCAAGCCTCCAAGAAGCTATGAGGATATAGAGTTTCTGCATGCTAGTAACAAGAAGTTAGAACTACCAAAGAACTCATTCTCATCCTTAAGTGCTGAGCGAGAAGTAACCATACCATATGAAAGAATTCGGATTCGATTGTGATCATGTTTTCGACTTCGCCTCACCATTAGGGTTTTATGAAAATTGCACTCAAAAAGATCGCTTTTTAGTCTCTCCTGTGTGCAGGCAGGAATAAAGAGAAAAATCCTGCACACGTTGTAGGTAAGAAGGATAACCTTCCGAAATAAATTCTGGAGACTCCACAGAAGTGTGGACAAAAAGGATCTTTTTCTGATGATCTCTAAGAAAGGAAATCAACCATTAGCAAGGATGGGAGTACTCACTCACTTTCTCACCCGATCGGCAATTAACATCATTCTCTCATAGGAACCATAGAAACGTCTTCGGTGTTCGGTCTTCAATTGTTGATGACGAACTTCTGAACTTCACAAAAACTCGACATTTTTTTTTTTTTTTTTTTTTTTTTTGGAAATAAAAGACTAAAAACTCTAAATGCAAATGCACCCCCAAACCTAAATCAAACATTGTCCTCAATGTGTCAACATATAATCTAAATTTAAACAGTCACATACCATGAGAACTATGCTGATAAGAGAAAAGGGAAGAGATTACCGGATATCGGTGGGAGCAAGGTTGGAGCTTCATTAATCAAGGCTAGAATCGAACATTCTCAGCGGAGATCATATCGGATTAGCACAAGATATGCACAAGAAGACTCAACCGATTCAAGAAAAGAAAAATTTAACAAGTCCTACTGGATCATATACAAAAATTCACCATATACCAACAGTCTAAAGAGTTGAGGATCAACCCAATAGAAAATATATACAAACATCAACAGCCTTACACAGATATAAAATGAGAGTGCAAGTAAGACTGCATATGTGAATGAGTTTCCCCAAACCTAAACTTGGCAACGGATGTGTTTGTGAGCACAAAATCTTGCAATTTTAAAGGTACATCATGCAAAAGGTCTAACTCAAAATGAGTTTTGTTAAGAACAATGCAGACATACACATTCCAAGCTGTGGCTCCTTAAGAGCGTTATACTTTGATGCAAAATAGTCCAAGAGGACTTGGGAAGCACAAAGCTCTAGGCCTAAGTTAGGCATTTTTAGAAAAGTTGGTTTTGCAATTTCGTGACAAACTACACCTAGGTTTGGTGGAGGAGTTTCAATCTGTGACTCGGGAGAGAGGTTAGGTACATCTAAGTTGTTTTCATGTATAAAATCATTTGCACCATCACACACTTTCCTAAAGTCATAAGAGGGTAAATCATGTTCCCGCATAGAACAATTCATCAATCTCCATGTCATAATCATCATCACTCTCGTGTACAACATAACTAGGAGAGATATCATGTTTGTGACCTAGGCATGGAATTAGACATATGCATTGAATTATCCGTGTCAACAGACAATTCAGCTATTCCTAGGTCACAAACGGTGGTAAAGCATGCTCAATTTCACAGGACAATTCCACAGGTTCCAAATCAGCATCACATGTATGAATATTAGAAGAAGCATCATTCGTAGGGTTCACGAAGAGACGCCTAACGTCTCGAACCAAAATATTCTACTACATTTTCGATATACACATGCTCTTCATATTCATCATCATCATCATAACAAAAATTCATCTCCCCATTCAAAATTTGAGTTCCAAAGATACTCATCTACCTCTAGATTAGGTTCAATTGAAGGAGAATTTTCACTAGTGGGTATGCATGTTTCATATGAATGATCATTACATGGGTGTGCACATGGTTCACTAGAGAAGGGAAATTCAGACATGTTGCTATATGGATGGTCGTGTATTGCATTCATATTTGTTATATGCCGGCAGGTTATGTGAATAATACCCTGCCGGCTGCTGTTTATCCGACATGCATTATTTAGTCGACCCTTCCGACTTTTGTGTAGCCGGCAAGGTTGTATTTGTCGACCCTGCCGACTTATATTTTTTTTTTCTTAATCGTTCTTGTTCAGGTTGCAAAAGGCAAAGAAGAAAGCTCTGAAAGCTCTTAGTCCTCCTTCAAGACCTCCTCGTGTTGGTGAAAAACTCTTGACTTAAACACATCGAGGGGAATACGTTATGCCGGGAACGCTCAATATCCGTGTACCGAATGATTCTGTACCACCTTCGGAACCCAGTGATTTAAACGAGACTCCAAATGAAGACCAATCAATTCCATCTGGTAGAAGAGGTGATGATGATGATGTTGATGAAAGAACTCCGGCTGCTGGAGGAGGTAACAATGATGATGATGATGGTGATCATGACATATCTAATGTTGGAGGAGGCAATGATGATGATGGTAATGAAGATAAAGATAAGGATATCGAAGATGAAATTGTTGAAGAGGCGGTGGAACAAGAAGAAGAAGAAGAAGAATGAGAGATGGAGATAGAGAACAAACTCTAGCTATTGTTCAACATACCGAATCTTCAACTTCAACTGAAACCGGAAAGAAGAAGAGGGTTATCACTAAACCAGCTGATTTTCACATGCCCCCCCCCCCTCCCTCACATGATGGTTAAACTGAGACAAGTTGAGCCTCCAAATGCGACCCTAGCAGATGGTGGAAATGTTCTTTTTGGATACAAAGACTCATGGGCATGTACGATCCATAATACTATCATAAGTAATCTCCATCCGTCTTTGTTTTTTATCAAGTGTGTATCTATCTTAAATTTGCGTCAGGTGTTTGTATTTATTTATTTTATTTTATTTTTGGTATTTAGGATCACAAGCATGACATCCGTCTCATGAGGCGCCAAGCTTCATGTTCAGTGACTAAGAATTGGAATCTTGAGGATGAATGTGAGGAGGTGAAAGTGATTGTGAAAAACTCCGGGTTGTGGCCTGCGCTGGAGAGTTCGAATATCGAGCATGATAGAGTTACCATATCTGCATTCTGTGAGAGGTTCCAAGGAGAGACCTATACAATGTTATTCCCATTCGGTGAGATGGCGATAACTCCCGATGATGCTCATCCAATTCTAGGCCTCGAGGTTGAGGGAAAAGAAGTCAGTGAGGGCTTCGATAACAAGATTTCTTGGGAGAAGATTTAGAAATTGGCCAAGAAATTGTTCAGTTGGGATCAGCCTAAGACGGAGTCTATGCTTGTGAAGAAGGATGGTCTTAAAAGCAAGAAGTTTAATCTGAAGCAGTTGAGGGATACATTATGTGACACCAAGAAAATCTTTGATACGGAAGTGTTTATGGGTGAAAATAGTTTCTGCTGATTTTGGTAATTTCGGGTATGTGGATGAGAAACGAATTCACTGCACGGGAGTAATTTTGATTCGAGAGATCAATCTGTACAATACTGGCCTAAACCAAGAAATGGCCGTTCCAGGCTTGCTTCGGTCACAAAGTGAAAGAGAAGGGTTGGTCTTAGGGAGGGAAGCGAAGAGAGTGTTCAGACCAGAATCGTTGATTCTGATGGTGTGGTTGTTTATGACTTGTATCTGAAAGTAGAACTGGCTAGCAAAATGGAAAGCTACTAGGTGATTTCTAGATATTGTGTTGTTGCCGACCAAAACTTGTTGTTTCGTGGTAAATAGGTAAAACCTATTTATGCAAGTCATATTGAAACGTACCATGGTCTCGTAGGAAATGGAAATGATTGAGTGGTGGAAGAATAGAGTAACGTGTAACCGTCAGGCATTATGCTTCCATGATGAAGGAAGTAAATTAGTTTACACCGTTACTTTCTTCACCACTAATTGTCCCACTTCATGAAACTTTCTTATAACGGGCGTATTGCAAGCCGCATGTTGTAAACCTCCATACCAATACCCTTATAAGTATTCCCCAGTTAGTGACATGTTTGATGTCTCGAGTGTTTGCGTGGAAAACGTGTAGCAGGTTCCTATGTGTGGCAAGTCAAAGTCAAGAGACTTGCCATAGGAAAATAGCATGTGATGCTATTAGGCTTGCCTTGGCCGGCCGCCTAAAACTTTCCACAAGTCCGTCAGTTTGGTGGCGAACTTGAATGGCTGAGATTGCATCTCATGAAGATGGGTAGCCGTTGATTATGGCTACCTTCTATCGGCGCCTGGTAATGTCACAGTGGCATTTTTGGCGTACGCAAGTCGCATTGCAGCATGACTGGCATACCTCGTGCATGCCAGTGGCACGGTGGTGTAAGTGGCGCCTGGCATAGCCATGGACACTAGTTGGTCGCCTGGAACTTGCCGCAAGTCCGTCAGTTCAGTGGCGAACTTGGATGGCTGAGATTGCATCTCATGAGGAATAGTAGCCGTTGATTATGTCCATATCTTTGGTGTGTAGCAAAGTGGCGCCATTAGCATAGTGGCGCCTGGTGTAGCCGTGGCAGCTATTTTGGCATATTGGTGTTAGACCCAAATATGGCTCTAGCAACATTGGCCATGTTGCCACGTCGATCCCAACGCTCTGGGAAACGTTATTTGGCTTGGTTGGCGTAGCAATTTTGCCCAAATTAGGGTTTGGCATGTCGAAACCCTAATCAGTGCGTGTGGCATGGTTGCGGCATGGTGGCATTGTGACATGGCTGCGGTATGGTGGCATTGTGGCATGGCCAAAGCTAGGACTTGACTCCGTGGCCAAAGTTAGGGTTTGGCGGCGTGGCCAAGGCTAGGATTTGGCGTTGTGGCCAAAGTTAGGGCTTGGCGGCGTGGCCAAGGCTAGGATTTGGCGCCGTGGCCAAAGTTAGGGCTTGGAGGCGTGGCGAAGGCTAGGATTTGGCGTCGTGGCCAAAGTTAGGGCTTGGCAGCGTGGCCAAAGCTAGGGCTTGGCGGCGTGGCCAAGGCTATAATTCGGGGCGTGGCCAAGGCTAAGATTTGGCGTCGTGGCCAAAGTTAGGGCTTGGCGGCATGTTATTGCGGCGGTGGCATGTTGGCGTGCCAATTAATATGTTGTTGTGGCAGGGCGCGTTTGGCTTGCCAGTTAGTATGGTGGCACGGTAGGGCGCATTTGGCCTTTCATGTATGGTGGCGGGTTTAGAGCGACTTGATTGGTCAAGAAAAGGGGCCGTCCAAACATGAGGCGCGGCCGCACCTCTAGTGCTCGTGGCGCATTTAAAGTGACCTAATTGGTCAGTAGGAAGGAGAGGGGCCGGCCAAGCATGGGCGTGGATACACTTCTGGTGTGAGTGTGGCGGCTTTAGAGCGACCTGATTGGTCGATGGAAAAAGGGGCTGGCAAGTATGGGCCCAGCTACAACTTATGTGCATGTGGCGAGTTTAAGGCGACCTGATTGGTCGAGGGAAATAGGTCCGGTTTAGGATGGGGCGTGGCCAATGACAAATGGCGTCGGCTGGCCTAAGGCATGGCCACGCCTCCGTTTCTGCTGCTCCTATCCTGCGGCTCTCTATTTTCTGATTCTAGGCAAGATTTTGTGTCTACTAATCCATGGCGGATTAATTACCTAGTTTACCTAGGCTTAAATTTCCACAAGCAAGGTCTGATATACTGCGCAAGGCGCAAAACCCTTACTTTTGCAAGTTAGCCAGGGTAATCGATTGAATTCTATGTGTTGACACATAGTTCTTTTAAGTTCATTACCAGAGAGCAACATGCTTTCTGTTTGAACACTTTATGCAAATACCTTATCCTCGATATTTGAAAATTCGTGCTACTCTGCTGCGAGTGAACACAAATTGTCATGCCATATCAACATTAAGGGTTCAGCTGGGGAACATAGCATAGAAAGCATTCAAAGAAACTTGTATTAAGTGAATATAGGCAAGGCTCCGAAATTTACAGAACATCTGGGATGGTTGCTACATGCACCAGTCTGGATAAATTTCATGTAAATATATTGAACGGCTCAATAACTATGCTATTGGAAAGGTTAGCACTCACGGATCCGTTTCCTTACAGAGTGACGTCACATCAGATGCAAGGTTTTACAATTTTAACCCTAAGCTAAAAAACACCATCAACATTAAGTCCCCTGCTTAGCACGTAACAATAACATTGTTACTGGTTAAACATGAGATGGTGACAGACAAGGATAAAATCGAAACGGCAAGTCATAAAGAGATTGTCAGTAAGATTTGGCTAACCTTTGTAAGGAGGCATGAGGAATCTGTGATCCTTGCATCGGCGGCTTTATACAAATTTGGCTTGGACATGGGGTGTTGGCGTAGAGATTTGCTTCCCAGTATGCTGGTGCCAACTTGGGCCATGGGGTTGATGCTGCCGCGGAGTGGTGATGATGGCGCTGCTACCTTGGAATGGTGGATGGCGCGACTACCTTGGAATGGTGGATGGCGTGGCTACCTTGGAATGGTGGATATGGAGTAGAGCATGGTGCTGGCTTGGTTATAAGGATTGGCGCGGAGCGTTTGGCGTGGTGCATTATCCACGGTGCTGATGGCGCGAGGCATTGGCGCTGGTTTAGCTGGGCCACAAAGGTTGGCGTTCGGAGCATTATGGCGCCACGGCCCAAGTTTTCTTCTTATGCTCATGGCCCAAAAAGGAAACCTTCTTCTACTCGAACTCCAAAACGCTATATATAAAAGACGCTCCCATCTTCTTTTTTTTTTTTTTTTTTGTATTTGTTGGCTTTGGTTTAGTTTCCGCAACTTCTAGCAGTAAAGGTGTATCGATTAAGAACCCACCATCAGGAGTGATAGCAACAGTACGAGAGATCGGGTGTAACTTAGGTATGTAGTTCAACGTCTCTTCTTTTCCTCTGGAACTTGCTTATTATTCCGTGTTGGCATGAAACCCTAGCCAGCATTTTCCTTGGACTTGCAAAACTTACCACACGATAACAGCACCATAGTGACATCAACAATGACATTAATGATAATGAACCCAGCACCGTTAGCGTTTCAAGTAAGGCGTGAGAAATGAATGACCACTGTATGCTTTTTCTTCGTAAAACTTAGCCTTAGGTTTTGGCCACGAACACAATTCCCGCGGCATCACATGTGTTTGTTGGAGCGGGCGTTAGTGCCATTCTTTTTTTTGAGCGAGCGTCATGATATGTGACCAAAGAATACTTCCCGTAGAAAATTTGTTGTCGGCCCTTAATCATTGTACCCAATTTTCGACAAAATCTTCATGTATGGTTTCCCCCAAAGTAGTAACTTTTCTGTTTTGCTTCGTTGTAGTTACTTCAAAAGCATAAGGAATCTTGTTAAGATGTCACCTGAAAGTAGTTCTGCCGCCGCATCGAGAACTGCTAACAACTCCAAGCCGAACACGGATGATGAGTTCTTTATGAAGTCTGCTACGGTTACAAGGACTCATCCCAAATTCGTGGCAACTCTTCTGACTGATTCAGAGAATGATGGAGAAGTCCAATCAGTCTGTCCAGGGCGTATAATGAGGTTTTGTCTTCAGAAGAAAGAGTACTCACCTTCTCCAATTGACTTCAAAATCTGTCATAGTCCATTGCACTCTTATGATAAGTGGATGAAATTTATGATGAGCCGCGACCATGTAAAGGCCAACTTAATTTAGGCGCAAATCATGCATGTTGTCATGGCGTCTGCGGCACTTCAAATCAAAAAAGGTGATGCGGGATTGATCACTTTCATCTCCAGATGGTGTCCGGAAATTCACACGGCTATATGTAGATGGGGTAAGATGACTATTTCTTTGGAAAGTGTAGCCCTTCTGTTGAGTCTTCTAATAATTGGGAAACTTAATGTTGTCTTGTCTGAGGAAGAAGAAGAAATACACGCCGCTTTGGTCACAAAAGCAGCGGGATATGTTCGAAAGAATTATGAGGAAAAGTGCTTCTATGACTGGTGGGTGTCTGAGTGGTTCCCTGATTAGCCGGAGTTGGATCAAGTGTTGGAAGCTACACTTCATGTTGCTGCATTCTTAGTTCTATGGTTATCCAGAGACATTTTTGATGATGGTTCCAGCAAGAAAGAGATAAGGCAGAAGCTCATCAAATTTGCTATCAAACTAGCGAAAGGCGTTGCCCTTACCATCGGTAGTTTGTTTCTTGGCTCTTTGTACACCCATCTGGATCGTTTAGTGGCGGACATGTACGTCTCCAATGGGTACATGAAAGTAGACTCGTACATCCATGTTGCCTTTCTCCAAGCATGGTTGTGGGAGCATTTCAAGCATTACGCTCCTAACCCGAAAACCTCATTTCCGGATACATATAGTGGCTCTAGGATACTCCGTTGGTTGGATAGGCGTTCAAGGCCTGGCTGAAAGCTCATTGATTTTATTGAAAATGCGCATGCAGTTAACTTTCGTCCCTGGGCTCCGATCCACACCTCTATAGTTCAACCAGACACTTTTGCTTCCGCTCCGAAGGTGATATTACATTCTGATGACGGGAATATGAGCATTGGAGAAACTGTGTTCTTGCGAAGCTGCGTATCTGGGTATGTGCTATCTTTTTTTAGAGGATCTTGTGGATTAGTCTCTTACAACATTGACAGGGATGCTCGGCATATGGGCTTTGATCAGGGAGTCCAATTCCGTTGCCCGCTGACATCTCCAGATGAATCGTTACCCGCTATTCTTGATTACAGCGTCTTTGCACCGGATAAAAGTCTTCCTTTGTTGCTCTCAGAACAAAAACCCGTGACAACTCCCAAATATAACATATTCTGGCAAGATGAGTTCCTCGTCATTCATCAGTTCATGCAAGATGTTGTGACAAATCCACGTGGAAAACCTTCCTCTGCGGTTCTAGCAAAGCATAAATTGTTGAAACAGCTTCCTTCGGGCAAGCGAAAATCCTCTAGCCCGGATGTAGATAGTCACCAGAAAAATGAGCAAAGGTCGAAAAATCGTGCAGGTGGCTTTCAATCGGATTCGACGGCTCTTGTGACTTTCAGTTCTTTCAACACACATGTGTGTATGGTTTCCTCACTGACTTGGCTAAATTACACAAATTTTCCATTTCGTCACTGACTCCTCTTTTTTTTTTTTTTTTTTTTTTTGGTCTCAGGGTCTTGAAAACTCGAATATCTTTGCCAGACTTGCCCACGGCCAAAAGACGGCGCCTCTTGAGAAAGGAGGCGACGAGACTGAGTCTCTTGAAGAAGAATCCGAAGAGGAAGAAAGCTCAAGATCTGGTGACGAGAGGATAACTTCTGAATATAACAGCGAGTCTTCTTCCAGTGGGCCAACAAATGAGTCGGTGAGTTTTCCACACTTTTCTCTTGAATTATTTATTTTATACCGAATAAATGTTTAATTGGTGATATTTACAGGAAGAGGCTGCTTCTGAAAATTACTCTGAGATGGAGATCCACGACAATGAAGGTGTAACAGTGTCTCCAGTCATGGAAACCGTACCCGCTGGTGATCTGAAGATGGAGGTTGATCATCATGAAGATGTTGATGTATCTCCCATGGCGGAAAAAGCTATCATGACGACGGGCGTGATTGCTCCCAAAGAGCCTCTACTAGTCGCACATCCAGCCGCATGTGTCGTTTTTGATCCTCCATTTGAGGCTCCTTTTGAAGGTCACGTGTTGATTGGAGGATTTAGTATGCCAGTGAAGTATGTGGAGCTATATACCAAGATATGGAAAAGGTATGTGCACATCTCCACGACCAGGAAGGTTGATAGTCGCTTTGCATTGGTTAAGCATGTGGAGGAAACCTTATCTTCAATCCATGACATGTGTGGCGTGATTGGACACACTGTTTCTGGAGATGTAGTCAAAAGCAGGGAATTCCATCGGGATATGTGTGTAAACTTTGAGTTTAACGCCTCCTAGTTCTGTGAGGGATTTTCCGAGATCCAAAGGCTGCAGGCGGAAGCGGTTGATGGCCCTTCCGAGGATTTGATTAATCAACAGGAGGAAGAAGTCGAGAAGTTGTCCTAGGAGTTGAAGCTGAAATAGGCGGCTCTTCAAAGCATGAAGGACATATCTCCAAGAAGGACGAGCCGTTGTTTGGCAATTTCCTTGAATGTTTTTATTTTCTGAACTTCCTTTTCTTAGGTTTTTTTTTTTTTCGAAAGGCAAAAGAAACGCCTAGTTTATGTTTTGGTTTTCTGATTTTTGGATTGACAGATGATTGTTTCTTATAAGAGTTTTTGGATTATTTTGGGATAATGGCCCTTTGATCAATCAATATGTCAATGTAGGTAGCAAGTCATTTGGGAGAATTGTGAAACCGTGAATGTTGCATGAGAAAAGGAAATATATGAAATCTTGGGATGATTGGGTTATCTGCTTCCATTGCAAATGTGACAACCCAAACAGTAGATCGTGTAAACATTGTCTGATAAAACTTACTCACTTTAGAGCCTTTCACCAAAACAGAATCTTCAGGGAGTAAATCCGAGTCTTTATATGACGCCCTCCATGTCGCGAAAAGTCCCCAGTCATTCTTTATTGTCTGTGAAACATCTTCATGTCAATCCGCGGTAAGGCAAAGAATCTCTAATCCCCAAAAGTAATTCTCCGGAATCCATCTTTTCTTGGACGATGTGTTTCGAAGCATTGCATTTACTGGTAGGATGATGGAATTGAGAGTTGAATTTGCAACCGAGAGATTAACCTCCCAATGTGACCGTTTTTGCTGATTTTGCTAATTTCGGGTGTGTGGATGAGAAACGAATCTAAACCCTAAACGATGCACTGCACGGGAGTACTTTTGATTCGAGGGATCAATCTGTATAATCCTAGCCTAAACCAAGAAATGGCCATTCCAGGCTTGCTTCGGTCACAAAGTGAATGAGAAGGGTTAGTCTTAGGGAGGGAAGCGAAGAGAGTGTTGAGACTATAATCGTTGATTCTGATGGTGTGGTTGTTTATGACTTGCATCTGAAAGTAACTGGCTAGCAGAATGGAAAGCTACCAGGTGATTTCTAGATATTGTGTTGTTCCCGACCAAAACTTGTTGTTTCGTGGTAAATAGGTGAAACCTATTTATGCAAGTAAATTTGAAACATACCATGGTCTCGTAGGAAATGGAAACGATTGAGTGGTGGAAGAATATAGTAACGTATAACCGTCAGGCATTATGCTTCCATGATGAAGGAAGTGAATTAGTTTACACCATTACTTTCGTCATCACTAATTGTACCACTTCATGACACTTTCTTATAATGGGCGTATTGCATGCCACACGATGTAAACTGCCAGACCAATACCCTGATGAGTATCCCCTAGTTTGTGACATGTTTGATGTCTCAAGTGTTTTCGTGGAAAACGTGTAGCAGGTTGCTATGTGTGGCAAGTCAAAGTCAAGAGACTTTCCAGAGGAAAATAGCATGTGATGCTATTAGGCTTGACTTGGCCGGCCGCCTAAAACTTTCCACAAGTCCGTCAGTTTGGTGGCGAACTTAAATGGCTGAGATTGCATCTCATGAAGAAGGGTAGCCGTTGATTATGGCTACCTTATGTTGGCGCCTAGTAATGTCACAGTGGCGTTTTTGGCGTACGCCAGTGGCATTACAGCATGGCTGGCATACCTCGTGCATGCCAGTGGCACGGTTGTAAGTGGCGCCTGGTGTAGCCATGGCCACTAGTTGGTCACCTGGAACTTGCCGCAAGTCCATCAGTTCAGTGGCGAACTTGGATGGCTGAGATTGCATCTCATGAGGAAGGGTAGCCGTTGATTATGGCCATATCTTTGTTGTGTAAGCAAAGTGACGCCATTAGCATAGTGGCGCCTTGCGTAGCCGTGGCATAGCGGCATGCCAGTGGCGTAGCCGTGGCAGCTATTTTGGCATATTGGTGTTAGACCCAAATATGGCTCTGGCAACATTGGCCCTGTTGTCACATCGATCCCAACGCTCTGGAAAACATTATTTGGCTTGGTTGGCGTAGCAATTTTTGCCCAAATTAGGGTTTGGCATATCGAAACCCTAATTAGTGAGTGTGGCATGGCTGCGGCATGGTGGCATTGTGGCATGGCCACATTTGTGGCGTTGTGGCATGGCCAAAGCTAGGACTTGACTCCGTGGCCAAAGTTAGGGTTTGGCGGCGTGGCCAAGGATAGGATTTGGCATCGTGGCCAAAGTTAGGGCTTCGCGGCGTGGCCAAGGCTAGGATTTGGCGTCGTGGCCCAAGTTAGGGCTTGGCGGCGTGGCCAAGGCTTGGATTTGGCGTTGTGGCCAAAGCTAGGGCTTGGCGGCGTGGGCAAGGCTAGGATTTGGCGCAGTGGCCAAATTTAGGGCTTGGTGGCATGAAACTGCGGAAGAGTGGCATGTTGGCATGCCGATTAATATGTTGTTGTGGCATGGCGCGTTTGGCTTGCCAGTTAGTATGGTGGCGCGACAGGCTGCGTTTGGCCTTTAATGTATGGTTGCGGTTTTAGAGCGACTTGATTGGTCAAGAAAAGGGGTCGGCCAAACATGAGGCGCGGCCGCACCTCTAGTGCTCGTGGCGCATTTAAAGTGACCTAATTGGTCGGTAGGAAAGAGAGGGGCCGGCCAAGCATGGGCGTGGCTACACTTCTGTTATGAGTGTGGCGGCTTTAGAACGACCTGATTGGTCGATGGAAAAAGGGGCCGGCAAGTATGGTCCCATCTACAACTTATATGCGCGTGGAGATTTTAAGAAGACCTGATTGGTTGAGGGAAATAAGGCCGGTTTAGGATAGGGCATGGCCAATGGCAATGGCGCCGGCTGGCCTAAGGCATGGCCACGCCTCCCTTTTTGCTTCTCCTATCCTGCGGCTCCCTGTTTTCTGATTCTGGGCAAGATTTTGTGTATACTAATCCATGGCAGATTATTTACCTAGTTTGCCTAGGCTTAAATTTCGACAAGTAAGGTTTGATATACTGCGCAAGGCGCAAAACCCTAACTTTTGCAAGTTATCCAGGGTAATCGATTGAATTCTATGTGTTGACACAGAGTTCTTTTAAGTTCATTACCAAAGAGCAACATGATTTTTGATTGAATACTTTATGCAAAGACCTTATCCTTGATATTTGGAAATTCGTGCTACTCTGATGCGAGTGAACATAAATTTTCATGCCATATCAACATTAAGGGTTCAGCTGGGGAACATAGCATAAAAAAGCATTCAAAGAAACATGTATTAAGTGAATATAGGCAAGGCGCCGAAATTTACAGAACATCTGGGATGGTTGCTACATGCGCTAGTCTGGATAAATTTCATGTAAATATATTGAACGGCTCAATAACTATGCCAGTGGAGAGGTTAGCACTCACGGCTCCATTTCCTTACAAAGTGATGTCACATCAGATGCAAGGTTTTACAATTTTAACCCTAAAAACCACTATCAATAGGAAGGAAGGGTAAACCCGGTGCGAATCAATGCTACCGCGTCAGCTTATTTGCTATATGTCGTGGGCAAATGTATCTTCCCCGACAGTTCCGGAAGCTTGGTCGACGCTAGTTATATGCAACTATTGGATCCCTTAGAGAAGATGCGTGAGTATTTTTGGGGTACTGCGGTGGTCGCCTTCTTGAACAATGATTTGACAAAGGGTTCTAGGGCACTTACTGCGCAAGTTAACGTAAATATATGTCTCTTCCAGGTAATTTGATTGTCTAAATCATTTATATTTGCAAAATTCTCGTAAGATAAGATTCTTACTAAACTTTGTGTTTGCATAGGTTTGGATATATTTGCACTTCCCTACCTTGTTCAAAGGCAGCTCATACATCAAAGTGGATGAGAATGGTGCGATTGATATGCCAAGAGCGCAAAGATATAGTTTTAAGGGTGGTCAGGATAAGGAAATGCCGCAACAGCTTATCAAAATCCGAATCGCCAAGGAAAAATTGACTGCGGATGATGTGATATTTGATCCGTATCGGGATGCTAGAAATCAAGGTTTAATCCAAAGGAGAGATGAAGTTGCATTATACTACGTACCCTTGTTGTGCACCCATGGATATTCAATGTACGATCCACATCGGGTAATGCGATAATTGGGTTACGTCCAAGAAGAACCTCATTTCGATGAAGATAAGCCGTTCTTTACTTTGGTAAAGGATAACTGCTCCACATCCAAAAAAACTATTAACATCGCTTACGCTCCACCGCCAGAGTAAGAACATTAGGATGATAGACGTGGCCGTAACATTGATGTGAGTCTTTTGGACGAGGTGACCAAAGGTAATGAAGCTAGTGAGAAATACATGACGTGGTACTTGGGTTGGGATCGTCCTACTGTGATTAGGGAACCGACTGCTGAAGAATTGGCTCTTATGAGGAAGTTGGCATTGAAAGACCCAGCAACAAGTCTTAAGTTCTTTATAAGTATTTTAGAGTTGCTCTTACTGTTTTAATATTACATTATCAAATAATTCTATAAATTGTTTGTTGTTTAATTGAAAATAGAATGAGCATTTGAAGAGCCTTGTGAGGGTGATGTGTTATGCGAGAGAAAGAGGAGAGCCTTTGTCGATTGAGGAGCAAATCAAGCACATTGACTTTGCTAGGAATGTTGACAATGAGGATGCTTATGAAATGTTCAAGCAAGCTGATGCTGAAGTAAATAGGGAAGAAAAATCCAGGAGAGAAGCACAAGCCAAGACGAATGCTGACAAAAATAGGACTCGTAGTGGTCGGGGTGGTGAAGGTAGTAGTAGTGGTGGTGTTCCTAAACGGGATCGTGGTCATGGTGGTGAATGAATGCATTCTCTAGTTTATATCTTTATGTTGTGTTGGACAAATGTTAAGGTTAACTGTTGGACAAATATATTTTTTAAGGTTTATGGGATATGTTTTCGTATTTTGGACAACAAGTGTTGGATTTCTAGTTGTTGAATGAATGGTTTGTTAAAGTTTCAATACTTATGCCGGCATGCTTTTTTTAAGTTACAGTGCCGACCACACCGAGAGCCGGCAAGGTTTTGAAAGCTGATCGCCGGCCCGATGGCAGTAAATTATTTGCATACCAGGGTCGGCAGGGTAATCAGATCAAAACCTAGCCAGTTGTTACGAAGCCGGCAGGGTATTATATTATCGACCCTGCCGGCTATGTGTTGCAGCAAATACCTTCTCTTGATGCCTAAAATCATCATAAGGTCGGCATGGTTAAAAATTATGTTCCTTGCCGACCACATCATAGCCGGCACGCTAGTGACCAAATACCGTTCCGACGGTTAAACAGAAAATTGCATGAACTCCTAATGCCTAAAAGTCATAAGGCCGGCATGGTAACAAAATTTCTACCTTGCCGACATTATCATAGCCGGCATGCAAATGTCCAAATACATTGTCGGCGGATACACAAAAGAAAATGTCCTCCTGATGCCTAAAATCATTATAAGGTCGGCATGGTAACAAAATTCCGACCTTGCCGGCCATACAATAGCCGACATGCTACTGACCAAATACATTTCCGGCGATTACACAAAAGAAAATGTTCTCCTGATGCCTAAAATCAGCATAAGGTCGGCATGGTAACAAAATTCCGACCCTGCCGGCCATACTTAGTCGGCATATTGGGGAAACAGAAACCTCGCTGGCAAATTCAAAATTCAAATTTTTGCAAGTAGAATTGCATTGATTGACTTGTACTTATGCACTATAACGGCCAAATTTGGGTGCCATCCTATTAATAAACTACTTATCTCTACAAAACAACACACAACTATTTGCATATACTCTCCAAAGCTCATATCATCATACACTCCATATAACTCACCCAATAGCTCTCTACATACAACAATGGCTTCATTTGATTCTAATGAAGATTTGGCAATCACCAAAGCTTGGTACGCGGAAATTCGAGTTAGACATGAGTCCTCCATAAGGGTGGATGCCGTAACCTCTTGGGCTAGGGTACACAACAAATTTAGGCAAGAGTTTGGGAATCTTAATGGACGAAGTGTTCAACAAGTGCACGATAGGCACCTGATAGGGTAGAAAACCCACAATAAATACTGCAAGTGCACAGTGTCTAACTAGTAGAACGATGGCAAGTATAGGTCGTTCCCACGAGGAGTGTGAAATACTACTATTAACTAATATCAAAAGTAACCAATCGACAAGATGATGTTTTAGAAATTTTTTCAGTAATTTGGAACAAAATGAAATAATAATAATTCTAATGATAAACAAATGAGAATGGGTTATTAGGATTTTCGGTTTCCACCAATTAATTACTCAAACTCTACTAATATTTAAGAATATATTCCATGCATTTTAAAATTACTGTTTCTCCGCTATAGTTTCCTTCGCTTCGTGGGTAGTGATTTTAAAGCATTACTTATCTATCCTTGCATACCACGTCTAGGAATTTAACCGAAGCACGAAATATTAATTCAAAAGCATAAATAATCAAGAAAATGACATGAGCAATTAAATACCAAGCTATGAGAAGAAAAACTATTAATCAATCAAATCATTATTAAGCATATATCAATGTAGAGTCTTCATAATTAATTGATTTCTACCTAAAACCTAACAAACAATCTATCAAATCACGAGAAAAGGAAATCAAAACAGCAAAATCCTTTTCTCCCTAAACGGCCGTAGCCGCCCCTTCCTTGGTTCGTCACTGCCTCCCCTCTATGGTTCCTCCACTTCACACATATTAAAGTGTACATGAGAATAACATATTCTTTCCTTATGAATTTTTTGCATGTGAATAATTAAAGTAAGAAGTATAATTCTTTCTCCAATCACAATTAATCTCCCTTGCATGTATCTTTAACCACCAACCAAAATGCATGTTCACAATCTCATGCCCACGTTTAATATAATTCACTCCCACTAATAATGGTAAGTAAAATAATATTACTTCATTACTTTATTTTCTTTCCTTTTCCGAGTGAGAGTTGCATGCATGTGGATCCCATAATACTTCATGAATATATTGTCATGCCATACACCATCTTGCAAAATCTTTTCACATTGAATACCGATTCCCTCTTGACAATCACAATATTCTCTCATTAATAAATTAACACCAATTAATTATCCCCATATATTTTTCTTCTGCATGTCATTACCCGATGGAGGTGTGCCACTAAGGAAACAATCTTGGATATCGAATTTGGAAGTGTAGCAGGTGCTTCAAGAATTAATGCGGCTACCTTTGGAAACTCAATTTTGTTCATGATATACGTAAATTTACGCCAACACCGTTTTATCATTATGGTTGCTGATACATGGAGTTACCAGGCCAACCCGGCTGCTGATATATAGAAATACCAACCCATCCCATTTCATTGCTACTGATATGTGGAGATACCAGGCCAAAGATAATAAGTCTTCTTTGATATATAAAAATACAAAAGGCCAACATAATAAATGCCGCTGATATATAGAAATACCAGGACAGCATATTTGATCATTGTGGTTGCTGATACATGGAGATACCATGCCAACCACATTTTTCCATTTTCGTCGCAAACACCAATAAGTCTCACATTTTGCTAGCTAATATAAATATGGGAATAAAATGTAGCATTTACATGCTTATCAGCACCTAGTCATTGAAATATGATACTTGCTTTTTTAGCTCTCCAACCCCCGATTTTCAACGCTACCAACTTCAACTTGTCCATTGAACAATTTGTAAGTATTTTTGTGGTTTATTTTACGTGATCCATGTTTTGATGTTCCTACTAAACACCACTAACAAAGTAAGCTTGTGTTTCATTTTTGTAGCATGAAGCCGTGAAAGCGCGCTACTTGGAAGAAAAGGGGGAAGCATTCGCATTCGATGCAAGCTATGAATTCATGGTCTCCAAAATCCCGGAGTATGCCCCGGACTTCATGCAGTCCGGAGATGAATGGGATTCCTCCAACGAAGATTGATGGTTTTAGTGTAGGTTTTGTGGGTAGATCTCTATGTAAACCCTCACGAGACTATAACTCGTCCACTAGGGTCACCTAGGGATTCAAAGGCTTGATGCACATGCCAAGTGCATTCGTTTTTCCGTCGACAAGGAGTTGTATTTTATGTTTCAATCAATGTAGTAACCAAAATTGCATGAATAAAGTGAATTGCATCTATTAGAATTCAGTTTTTTTTTTTTTTGGATAACAAAAGTCGGCATGGTTGTAAGATTACTACAGTGCCGGCTAAATTCTATGCGGCAAGGTAAGAAAGTAAATAAATGCCGACTACAGAAAGCCGGCAAGGTAATAAATCAATACCATGCCGACTACCTACACATTTATAACAGTCTCATGTGTGTCAAAAAATAATAAAGCCGGCATCTTCTTCATTCGTATACCTTGCCGGCCATATTAAGTCGGCACTTTCTTCATTCGTCGACCTTGCCGACCTTTCATACTTTCAGAACTGAAAGTGTTGATTTCTTCTTTGATTTTGAGTATGATTTCATACAACATATTTGCAATCACCTTTTTAGAAGTGTTTCAGTTGTGTGCTTCATTTTCGTTGCAAGAGATATTCTCAAAAAAAAAAAAATCTCATCAAAAATCATCCCACAAAAGTTCAATCAAAAACAAAATTTCATAACTTAAATTCCTAAGTTTTAATCTATTCGATCAATCTAAACTCAATTAATTAACCTAATCAGAATTTTTAGTGTTAATTAAACTGGGATATATTAGCCATTTAGAAAATAAAAGGTTAATGGGTGGCTTCTTTTCATTCAAAATGTCTTGAGTTTTGTCTTATTAGGTATACCCCAATTAATTTGGGTATACCTCAATTAAGCCAGGTAAAACTTGGTAGTGCTTAACCCAAAATTCATACATTGTTTCTGAGTTCAATTCAAATGCCCTACGTGTGATATCAATGCCTGAATAGTAAGTGAATAAAATGAAGAAATGCTAATAGTATTTCATTTCCCTTTTATATAACTTAACATCTCAATACAAGGCCTCTTATAATAAATTAGCCGCCAATTACCGCAGCCCAGCTTGCCCAACTCAAATTGAGAATGCTTAATTTGTAATTGTATATTTTTTGTATTTTAGAGAGGGAGGAGGAAATTGATTGAGAATTATTGAGGAAAGAGAAAAGTAAATCTTGATTAACCCAAAACAAAGAAGAGTTCTTTTCAAAAAAAAAAAAAAAAAAAAAGAGTGCAATGTGTTATAGTAGACATAAGAGCAATTCCTGTGGCAATGAACAAAAAATCAAAATTTGTCCATCCACGTGGATGAACAAACTGCATTCTCCACTATGAGAAACAAGGCAAAATGAACAAATATGATATTTTAGGGTCCCACTATTGATTTTATTGACATAAACTAATAAGAATTGGTCCCGATAATCATTTTATTTATATAATCTAATAAAAGTTTGGTCCCACATATTATTTAACTAATAAAATAAATAATAAAAAATAAACCATAGTTATAATAATCAGGGTTTGGAGAGAGAATATGTGAGGGGCGACATCCACTCTATCTCCAGCGACATCCACTCCAACTCGGGCGTCAGCCTTGATGTCGCCAGCACAATTATCCATGTCGCACGTTCTTGCACCAGACGCGCGCCTACTGGAATTCTCAGTGTTCAAATGAACAGATCTGTCCATTTGAACATCCATTTTCTTGGTTTGTTCATCCCATAATGGGATCAAAATGAACAAACTTAGAGTTTGTTCATCCCATAGGGATTGCTCTAAGTTGTGAGTCAGTAACAGTTATTTACAATTGTCATAACAGTAAATGACAAAGGCACACTAACACTCACTACTGGCATCTATATCTGCATTTTACACTTTATTACTAATTGATTGCCCAAACGATATAGAAAATATGGTTCTTTATATAAAGAATCAAAATCAAAATGAATAAGGTAAATTTGCTAAGGGGTTTTGAGAATTAAATTGATGTTCGGTTCGAATATCAGTGTCTTAGTTTTTGAAAAAATTTCCAGCTAGAATGAAAACAACACAATTGCATTACCAGGAAATTGCTTAGACTTAGTCTTATGGGCTAGATTGGAGGTGCTAGATTAGCACTTAAGTGTTGCAATTAAAAAGAAAAGTGTGGCAAAAAAGTTAACACTAGTTCTCTCTCCTACCAGTTGCTAGCATGTGAACTAGCAGCTAGATATTTTATTTGAATGATTCAGTGACTTGAAAAATACCTTTTTTCGGAACGAAACAAAGACTAGGAAGAATATTCCAAGCATCTACGTTGAATGGTTCGGCCAAGCTCTAGCGCTGAATGGAAACGCGCCCCACGTTAGCGCTATATCATTCAGCGCTTGACCTTTTTTTTTTACTTTTTACTCCAACAGTAGTTCAGTAATTAAATTTTATACTGTTTTCATTCTTTGTTTTCTCACACTCATGTTACACCACCAGACAGTTATGTTTTCAATTTTTAAATTTTGAAAAGCTTGAAAATTTGTTCCAACGGTTATTTGTTTCAAAATCTTAAAATTTTGCAAACTAAGAAATTTTTTGATTACATTGCAAAACAATGTTACAATATTTTTTGAAATTAAAAATTACGTTGAAATTAAAATTCTACTTCTAAAAATTTAAAAAGTACAGAAAATTAAAATTCTACTTCTAAAAATTAAAAAAGTACATTGAAATTGAAATCCTACTTCTAAATTAACTTCTAATTCAAACTTGAAAATGAACTTCTAATAACTTAAATATCACTCATAATTTAGGGGATTGGTTCTAAGCCATTACGAACCAAAATCTCATTCCTCCATTTCTTGTAAAGGGGTATCTCCCATTCTTGTACTTCTTTCAAATTTTGGCGTAGGATCTTCAAGTTCGGTTCTCTTTGTTGGGTTTGTGCCAAGATTGTAGTGTTTTCCATATTTTTCTTAAGGAACTCTTCTTCGGTTTCATACTTTGCCACCCTTTGTGCTTGTGCATTTTCAAGAAGTTGTATGAGCTTGTCCATTTTATCATCCGCTCTCTCCGATGCTTTAGTCTCACGAGCCTTTTTCTTTTCCTTATCTCTTCCTCCACTTCTAACATCATCTGTTTGTTCAAAATAGCACTAGTAGAAAAGGGGGTAATCTCAACCCACCACCCCGACCCTCATCAGCGGTCCATGGACCGTGGACCGGTCAAGACGGTCTAGGATATAATAATTTTTCGGAGCACAACCCAGATGGTTAAAAACAATCATTTGTATAAATTTTTTAATTACACTCATGTCCCCCGAATTATTAACCCACACTGAGACGGCTAGACCTAGTTGAATCAGTGATTCTAGTTAGGCGGGAACTCTAACCCGTTTCCCTCCCTTTCTCACCTCGTTAGTAACGATGGATATATATCTCCCCATATCCTCTATCTCTCTCCATTAGTTCACTCACAGAGAAAAAAAAAAACTCGAGAAAAAAAACCCACACATCCTAAAATCTTCTTCTTCTCTCAAACTCCATCAATGAAATCTGATTAAGCCCTTATATTAGAAAACCTCATTTAGATTAACCTTTTACATCTTGTGTAGCAACTAGGTTTGATTTTCAAAATCATCAGGTAAATCTACAATTAGGGTTTTTCGATTGAAGTTCTTTTTTTCCTTCTCTTTTCTCGTTACTATCGATTTCCTTCATGGGTTTTAACAATTAATGTTTTGTTTGTTTGTTTAGGTAAATCTCAATGATTTGAGTTGTAGTTGAGATAAGGTACAGTTAGGGTTTTTTGATTGAAGTTATCTTTTTCTTCTATTTTTTCTTTTAATGAACGATTTCGTTCATGGGGTTTTAATTTTTAGTGTTTAGTTTGTTGATTTCAGGTAAATCTCAACAATTTCAGTCGTAGTTCAAACAAGGTATAGTTAGGGTTTCTGATTGAAGTTTTCTTTTTCCTCTCTTTTCTTTTAAATGATCGATTTCCTTCACGGGGTTTTAACAATTAGTGTTTTATTTTTTGATTTCAGGTAAATATCACCATTTTCAGTTGTAGTTCAAATCTTCATCAGTACGAGTTAGGGATTTGGATTTGGATTTGGATTTAAGTTTTCTTTTTCTTTTACTGGTCGATTTTGTTCAAGGGGTTTTAACAATTGTTGTTTTCTTGGTTGATTTCAGGTAGTTACAACTTAAGCTGCAGTTCTGTTTTTCATCAGGTATAGCTGATTTGATAGTTGGTTAATTTATGAGTTTAAATCTAGTATGTGGATCATGTATTAGGGTTAGTTAAGTTATGTTGTTGATTTGGTTTGTGTATCATGTTTTGGGTTTTGTGTTGCTTGAACATAATTATGTTTTAGGTTTGTAACCCTTTTACTATAGTTACCCATGTGTTAAGGCTTCTCTTATATTGTTTTAGATAGTACTCATGTGTTAATGCCTCGCTATTCTATATAGCCTTTGCGATGTCATGTGAAACTTCCGGTGACTTTGTAGTAGTGTTTGTCTAGTGTTTGTAGACCTAAAACTACCCCATGCCATTGTAGACTCAAGACTTAAGTTTAAGTTCTTTATTGAGATCAATATTTGGATGTCCTAATTATAATTTTGTTAAGCCCCATCGGTCCGTCATTTGATTCTAGTTTCATTATAGTTTGGCATGTGTTAAATGTATTTTACATACCAGTTTTATATCTTATTGGCAACATGATTCCTCAGGATAGTTCGGTTTTAGATTGTAATGTTGTTGAATGACTTCAATGCTCTCAAGTATACTTTATGATTTAGAATGATGTTGTTTTTTATTCCAAGCTAGCTAGGTCTGTATTTTGGTGGTTAATTTTTCAAATTGATATTTTTTCGAGTAACTATGCCGAGACATCCTGCAAGTAGCCGTTCCGGTCTCGCAAATACTAGGTCTGCAAGTACTACCCCTAGGTCAAGTGCAGCTAATCGGCCGAGGGCTTTTCTCAATTCACAAGGGTTTCCATCAACTGATGGTGGTCATCTTCTTTGCAAGTCCAAGTGAAGGGAGTCATCGTGTGTCTTCGTCAAATGGTGATCATTCTCCAATCCATGGCAATGAGAATCAGTGAGGAAATGGATGGCATGCGGCTTTTCATCAAGAAAATATTGAAGCTGACAATACAGAGGAAAGTGGGATTAATGGTAACATACGACATTCTATTTCAGTTTCCTTTATGTCATATATATATATATATATATATAATGCTATCAATTGACCTTCCATTTGTTTTGTTTTCTGTAGATGATCACCGTTTGGTCATTCAATTCAATGCTCTGGGACAACCAATAGAGGATGGTTCTAAGAAATATGCTACTAGAGTTGGAATAATAGCCAGGAATATTGTCCCACAATGTATCGAGGATTGGAGGTCTGTTCCATGTGGTCTCAAGGAAGAAATCTGGAGAGCCATCAAGAATGAGTACAAGGTACCTGAAATTATCAAGTGTAAGGCGTTGAGGATGGCAAATAAGTCATGGAAGAATAGAAAGACAATTTTAAGGAAATGGTGTGACCAATTTGCTACATTCTTTGAAAGAATGAACAATAGACCACAAGGTGTGAAGAGCGAGGATTGGGTGAAATTTGTGAAACTTCATGATTCAGAAGAAGATAAGAAACTAAGGGAGATAGGTAAGGAATCAAGGAAGCTACTCAAGGTTTTGCATACTACTGGAAGAGATGGCATTGCACGTCGTCGTCATATTATGGAAAAACAAAGTCCAACTGGAAGTGTGTCAAGAACTGTTGTATACTTGGCAACACATGTTTACCAAGAACTCCCTCAAGAAGCACTTGATGTAATGGACCCTGATTGTTACGAAGTAAAATGCAGACAATATCTCGTAAGTCCAGTTTTATTTGTTGGTTTTATATTGACTAGCATATATTTTCTTTGTTGGTTTTCCTTGTAGTTATGATTTCCACTTATACATATAATCTGATGTACATTGCAGGCACAGGTAAGAGAGCTGCATGAAACCGAGCAGTATAGAGAGGAAACCCACTTGGACAGAGATGCAGTTGCCAAGGTGGGTGCAGATTAATTTGTATTGTTGTTTGCAAAAAAAATGTTGTTAGTTATAGCTAACAAATTTTGTTTACTTCTTAATAGGTGTTTGGAGTTGATGATAGGGGATGTGTTCGAGGAATGGGAGGTGGGATATCAAAGACTGAACTGCTTGCTTCCACACTTCCTAGGGAGCAATTAAGACAACAAGTGCTGAAGACTAGAGCTGTAGAAGATCGTGTCCGTACTCTTGAAGAAACTGTTGAGACACTAATGGCCGGTTTAAGTTGCAATCCTAACCCCAGTACTTCTAATGCTCAGGTAATAACATTCTATAACTAGTTTTTTAGTTTGCAAATCATAAACATTGTTCTAAAATTTTTGTCTAGCAAAAGGAATATTCATTTTTACTTAAAATCTCAGTAGGTAGTGGTCATTTTGCTTAATTCTTATTTGTATGCTAGGGAGCGATTAGATGAAGAACTTGGTGGATATGGTTGTTTAAAAATAATTTGAAGTATGTTATACAGTGAGATGAGATTGGACAAGGATGCCACATATATACTTACATATTTGTATTCATCTACTTTTGATCAGTTGTATTAGCCATAATAGATGTGTTGATTGTTGATAATAGTTTGGATTCAATAGTGTGTTCTGTATACATGGTGTTGTTTCCATTTTCATAAAGCATCTTTTTCTGTACACCAGTAAAACCTTATTGCTTATTTAGGTGTGCTTATATCTTCTGCAGGATATGAATGGTGGTGGTTGTCAACCATTTGGATCTCAATGAGTAATCTCGAAGAACATGAGAAAGAGAGATGTTGCAAGTAGGAAATATATTTACCAATAGGCCTCCAATAGATGATGAATGTCATTTGGTCCTCATTGATGAAGTCTGTTTACCTTCTGAGAATCTCTATGAAGGTGATGGAACTTTTAGAGATGTTTCCATAGGTGACAAGGTTATGTGGCCACAACAGTTTGTTTTCCCAGTTGCCGCAGGTGGTGCTGGCATTTAATGGATTTGGAGTTCTGGTTTTATGTGGAGGTTTGGGACTTTTTTTGGGTATATATACATGGTTGGTATACATGTAAGTTTTTTGGATATATTACGTACTCGGCAGTATATGTAACTAGTTATAGGAATCTCTTTTTGAGATGTAAGTATTTTGAGTTAGACTTGCAAGTTTGTATGGTTTTGAGTCTCATCTTCTTCTTTTTTTTTGTGATGAAGAAGACACTCAAAACATGTAAAGAAGTGTCTTGCAACTTTTATGGATTTGTAGCTTCAGCAGGTTTCAGAGCCCTGCTTTTATAATCTAATTGAAAATATATTAGTATCACCAATTGTAGGACCATAATATCGCAACGTACAGGACTCGCGGGGTTAATAAACAACGATGTCGCGAGGCAGTCGCAGAGAGCTAGAATAAACGACGCAAAGAATAACGACAGGCGAGACATAAAGAAGACGTGAGATCTGGCGAGGGTTAAGAAGTGTCGCGAGATTGAATAGTTGTACACTGGCGACACTTCGCGAGACATTCCCTAAAATAAAGGATAGCTTAGCTGTCATCCACTATGTGTTACCCTATATAAAGGGTCGAGTGAGTCTGTAGTGAGGGGGGATCTTCTGAGAATGGTGAGGCAAGTCATTTGGAGAGAGAAAGTTTAAGAGTCTTTTCATTTCTAAGTGTAATTCTATTTTCCTGTGTAAACACTTCATGAATTCAATCAATAAATGTTCTTGATCTTTCATCTTCTAATGAACTAATTAACCAAAATATAGTGAGGGGTGTAGTGTGGGAAAACCTGCTACTACATATGCGCTAGAAACAGGGACCTAATCTTGTTGGTTTAGGAAAGAAAATCGCAATTAAAGTTGTTTAGATCAAGAAAATGAGAAAGGAAACTCTTAGATCGGATGAAGTAGGAGAAGAAGATATGGCATACAGCACAGGTATGAGAGTAATGGCTAACAAATTTCATGAGAATATCAGAGGAAGGATACACAAACGAGATTTTGAAGGAAAGAGGATTACAGATCGAGAAATAACGTCACCTTTGAAAGATTGGGAAAAGCAAGAGATAACATTCACGGCGGAGGAAATAACAAAAGAAAACTTAGATCACATGTCTCCACTGGTGATCGCAATAAACGTGAATAAGGAAGGAGAGAAATCGGAGAACACGATGAAAACATGGGTGATGAATGGAGTTTTAATCGATACAGGGAGTCTGGTAAACATCATATTCTATCACGCTTATAAAAAGATGGGATATAAAGATGAAGATATGATTCTCGCGGCATACAATATTCAAGGTTTTGGTAAATCCATAACAAAAGTTAAAGGGGAGATAAAAATACGTATTCCGTTAGGAGGAATTGAAACACAGGTGACATTGAGTGTGGTGGATATGGAATCACCATACAACATGTTGCTAGGAAGACCATGGGTACATGCAATAAAAGCTGTGGCATCGACGCTTCATCAACGTATCAAATTCCCTACACCAACCGGAATCGGCGAGATCGGAGGATCTTTTGCTAAAGGAAGAATATATTATCAAAATGAAGTGAAATGCTGCGAGGAACAAGTAGGCAAACAAAAGGATATATCTAAACATCGCAAAAAGATGGCGAGGGAAGCTAAGAAAGAAGAAGAATTCAGAGTTTACATGATCAAAGCGAAGGAAGGAAAAGGCATACTTAGCGAGATCTCGGGAGAAGAAAATGATCCTGCGACGGAACCAAAAGGACCAACTCCTATGGGAGAACCGAAGCCCAGTTACGTCGCGGCAGAACGAACTAAAGAAGTGAATATTGGAACTAAGGAAGAACCAAAGATGCTAAAGATTGGAACTAGCATGGGAGCGGATGAAGAAGAAAGAACTGTTGGTCTGTTGCGAGAATATAAAGATATCTTCGCGTGGGACATGGATGCAATGCCTGGCATAGATCCATCAATAGCTTGTCACAAGTTAGAAATTGATAAAAACGTGAAGCCATTTAAGCAAAGGATTAGAAAGATAGCAACAGCATATCATTCTCAGATAGAAGAAGAACTGCAGAAGATGCTGGACGCGGGAATTATTAGACAAGCAAAATACCCTGAGTGGATAGCGAATATGGTTATAGTTCCAAAGAAGAACAAGGGAATAAGGATTTGCATTGATTTCACCGATTTAAATAAAGCTTGCCCTAAAGACAGTTTTCCATTACCAGACATCCCACAGCTAGTCGAATCGGCGGCCGGGAATGAAAGGGTATCCTCGCTGGATGGATATAAAGGTTACAACCAGATCCCACTCGCCGAAGAGGATCAAGAGCACACTGCTTTCTTCGCTCCAAGAGGATTATATTGCTATACTAAAATGCCATTCGGTTTGCGAAATGCTGGAGCGACGTATCAAAGGATGGTAGAAGAGGTATTCGCAGAATGGATACATAAAACACTGGAGGTCTATGTAGATGACATGCTAGTAAAAAGTAGGAAGGCAGAAAATCACGTGCGAGATTTGAAAGAAATTTTTGAGCAAATGAGGCGTTTCAACATCAAAGTCAACCCAGAAAAGTGTACCTTCGGAGTTGCGTCAGGGAAGTTCTTGGGTTACATTATATCAAAGGAAGGAATACACGTTGACCCGGAGAAAATAAAAGCAGTTCGCGACATGCCAACGCCGGCGACAGTAAAAGATGTTCAAAAACTAAATGGATTGTTAGCATCATTAGGAAGGTTCATCTCGCGGTCGTCTGATAAATGTAAACATTTTTTCAGTATTCTAAAAAAGGGATCAAAATTCGAATGGACGGATGAATGTGAAAAGGCTTTACAAGGAATTAAGGAGCATTTAATGGATGTATCCATTATGCAGAAGGCAGAACCTGGGGAGGAATTATTAATATATCTGGCAACGACTTCGCACGCCTTAAGTGCAGTTTTACTGCGAACGGACGCAGGAGTGGAAAAACCAATCTATTATATCAAGCCAAAACTTTTAACGCCGCATGAAAGAAATTATTCAAAGATTGAAAAACTAATCCTAGCGTTAGTCTATGCATCATTTAAACTTCGCATATATTTTGAGGCACATCTTTGTCAGGGTGGTAACAAAAGTACCAATTGAGTCGGTAATGAAAAATTCAAAAAGATCGGGAAGAGTCGAAAGATGGAATGCTCAAATAAGTCATTACAAACTCAAATATGAAATATTATCTTCAACCAAGTCACGGGTCGTCAGACTTTCGCGAGAATTTCCCTTGGAAGAAGATGAAGCAAGTGGATGAAATGATGGATGTAGAGGAAGAATATGGAGATCCAAAAGATTTGTTAAGCGAGCCAAACCGATGGGAAATATTAGTGGATGGATCATCAAATGGAGAAGGTAAAGGAGTGGGAGTTGTTATGATTTCGCATGAAGGCAATAAGTTAGCTTTTGCTTTTAGATTGGAATTTGAGTCTACCAATAATGAAACGGAATACGAAGCCATAATACATGCTTTACGATTTGCGATAGAAATGAAAGCTGGAGAGTGTGCGAATTACCAGTGACTCGCAATTGGCAATTCGTCAGATAACAGAAAAGTACGCTACAAATGATCCATCCCTACAGAAATACAGGAAGCTTGTGGAAGTGTTGTCAGCACAGATACCGAAAATAAAATGGAGGCACATATCAAGGAGGGATAATGAGACTCTGAGACGCTTTTGCCTTTATATCAAGTATGATGACAGACCCAACTGCGAGGAATATCAAAATACAGACGCTACTGGCGCCATCAATTAATAAAGAGGAAGGACAAGAAGCTGATATAATGATGGTGGTAGATGAAATGCAATGCCGCGAAGAAGACTGGAGAGTAGAACTTCACGCGTATCTAATGAAAGGCGAAGTACCAAGAAATAGATTGGAAGCACACAAGTTAAAGAGCCGGGCAACAAATTATGAATTGCGAGATAATGTGCTTTATCGGCGTTCTTTTGATGGACCTTCGCTTCGATGTTTAACAAGGAAAGAAGATCTTTGGCATATAAAGCAAAGACGCAAGGATATTATTGGCCATATATGCATGAGGACGCGAGAGCAATAGCCAGACGCTGCGAAGATTGTCAAAGACACGGGAAGAAGATACATGCACCAGGAGCACAATTAAATTCTTCAAAAAGTGTGTGGCCTTTTGGAAAATGGGGTTTAGACATCGTGGGACCTTTTTACCGGAGGCTGACAAAGAGGAGATACTTAATTGTCGCAACGGATTATTTCACAAAATGGTCAGAAGTGAAGGCAGTACAACATATTCGCGACAAAGATATTTTTACTTTCATATTCGAGAATATCATATGCGATTTGGGATCCCATACAGTTGGTATCTGATAATGGGAAACAATTCGAAGGACAAAACATAGAGCTATTACTTAATGCATTCAAAATAAGGTGTGGGAAATCAACTCCACTGTATCCGCAAGCTAACGGTCAGGCGGAGGCAACAAATAAGACAATTGCGGACATATTGAAGAAGAAATTAGAAGGACACAATAGAAGATGGTGCGAACAAGTACCCAGTGCAGTATGGGCATACAATACAACAAGAAGGGAGGCTACTATTGGAATGTCACCTTTTTGCTTAACATACGGAGTCAAGCTGTACTTCCAACGAAGTCGTGATCCCGACAACTAAAAAGAAGTTTGGGAGAAAAATCTTAGTGCAGGAAATATCCTAGTCAAATTGGATGAATTGGAAGAGAAAAGGGAGAAGGCGTTGCGACACATGGAGAATTACCAGCGAAGACTGGCTAGAGAATATAACAAGCGCGTCAAAATACGTGAATTCCAACCAGGAGACTTGGTGCTGCGAGAAACCCCAATATACCAACGAGAAAGTGGAGGCAAGCTGGCGAGAAAATGGGATGGACCTTATATCGTCAAAGAGGTAGTTGGTACAGGGGCATATAGATTGATGGACCCTGAAGGAAGAGATGTGGGACAAAAATTGGATAGACCATGGAATAGATTATATTTAAAGAAATATTACCCGTAATAACGAAAGATGAAAAAGGAATCAAGATGAAGTACTTCTTCGCAAGATATTTGCGACATTCAGTAAAATGCAGAAAAAATCCGCGAAGATCTCGCGAAAAGAATAACAAAAAAGTCATGCATGGCTTAACATAACAACAAGAGATAAGGAATGATTAAATGAATAAATTGGCGAGTATCTCATGAGACAAAATAGCAAATGATGAAGAATAATTAAAAAGAATGAATGAATGGGACGAACCTTTATGGCGTACACCCTAGTTCGCGAATAACATTTCGTAAGAGGCAAATGTAAGACCTAAAGTGCGTCATATAAGGGGGTATCTCTCGACATGGCTCGGGGGAAGGTTACACCGCTCCTGAAGCTTTGAGTCATGGAAATTTGGGGCCCATGAAAGCCTATCCAGGAAGAGGTACCTTGGATTCCCAACTATATATGTAGGTTATACCCTGGTTGGGCGACCGAGGGTCTCTTCCTAGGAGTCGATGTATGCTCAAGGCGCCGAGGTACGGTTGAGCCGGAGTGCCGGGATGGATGAACCTACCCTGGCCATTCTTGGCAAGTCTTGGCATGCGTTGCACTCGCCCGAAGAAAACTCCACTTAGGGTGCAGTCTCGTAACCATAAACCCTATAGGTATAAGGGATAAGAGGCTGCGAAAACAACTGGTTGTTGTTAAGACAGGATGGGAGGAGCTAGTCTTGTATGGCCGATGTTTCGCCTCCTTGAAGGGCAACCGGGGAGATGATAAGGGCGACGCTCTCCATTAGGGGGTGTCAAAGCAGACGCAAATGTCATGAGGCTTTGTTTTCGCAAGGAGACTTAGGCTTGTCATATTTGTGCAATGATCTGCAGAGGCAATAATACTAACGCGAGGGTAAGGCGAGATCAATGGGTCTTTACACGAAAGTGTACGGACGTCCTGCGATTTCGTCGCACGACGGCAATGTCATGGGACTTTATGTCCGCAAGGATATCTAGACCTGTCATATTGTCGCAACTAAAACATCCTGCAGAGGCAAAAATACTTGGAAAATGATAAGACAAAATCAATGGGTCTTTACATGCAAGTGTAAGGACGTCTGCGATTTTGTCGCCATAAAAGGTGGCAGGGGAGGACCTCTAATTAGGGAGGTCTAACTCGGAAGACCACACAAAATTGATAAGGCAAGGTCAATAAGCCATTGCATGAAAATGTAATTGCGGTCTGCGACCTCGTCGCAATACAAAATTCGACATCAGCGAAGAGTACAATGTAAAGATGATAATGACTAAGTAAAGATCATTTCATCAAAATGTAAGCGAATAAGCTTGCGAGATTATAGTCATAATTAAGAAGAAGAAAAATCATTTCAAACCAAACAGACAGTTGAAGCAAGAGTTATCAAACAGTTAATTCTCTACATCAATTTTATCGTCTTCACCAACTACCTTCTCAGCTTCACCTTCGCGGTTAATGGATGTTCTTCTCGAGATATTTTCGGCATCTTTATTCTCGCCAATTGGTGGATTCTCATCGAAAACTTTTCGATCGGATCTTTTGTAACCCGGTATTAGCGGCGTCTTCGCCGCTTTCATAATCATAATCACATCTGGAGCATCGGGAACTTCATCATCACTTACTTCCAAAGGAGCGACGTGAATAGGATCAAGAGACTTCGACAGCAAAATGTTATTCAAAAGAACTTCCGCCTTGAGAGGGAACTGGCGAAGTAATGCCTTTTGACGATTCTTACTATCAATGTCCTTACAATGAGATATATAATCAAGTCTTCGCTCTGCACGGTCACGAGAACGAGCAAGATGCGAAGTGAGTAATCCATTTTCCTTGCGAATTTTGGAATAATCGGACCCGAGGGTGGAAATAGTGGAGCGAAGCTTTCTCTCGAATCGCATAACAAATACACAAGATCGAGAAAATTATTATCGAACATTATCGACATTTTCGGGGTAATAAAGACATTCATGGAATAAACACATGAACTAAGATAGTCAAATAAATTGACTACCTTCCTTTTGAGAAGAAAGATGTTGAATTAAAGTGCGAAATTATTCCCCAGGCGGTTCATGACATCATCAAATGAATCTCCCACTAAACCTTTCAATCGAGAACGCAAATTCTTTTCATTGGAGACAAGTATGGAGTTTTCGTTTGCTAGAGTAGAGTTGGATTTTTCTAAATTGACACATTGTTCTTGGAATTGCTTCGCTTTTACACTTAAAGTTATTCTGCCTTGAATAAGTTTATCTCTCTCGGCAGTAATTACTTCGAGTTGGTTTTTCAAAGAATGATTGGCTTGCTCTTGGTCTTCACATAATCTTTGGCATACATCATCTTTTCTTGCGAGTAGCTCGCCACCTTATTCAACAGAAGACGTTTCTCTTGTGAAAGAGTTCGATTCTCATCGATAAAGTTTGCAACTCCAAATCAGATTTAGTCAAAGCATAAGAGGCGAGATAAATCATTACTTAACAAGTCTTGCTTTTGCGATAAATTAAAGTTTTCTTTCGACAAGTTATTTATTTGATGTTTGCATAAGTGTGAAGATTATCTAAGAGATTATATTGCTCCATCCAACCATCTCTCTCTACTCGAACTTCTTCAACAATGGACTCCATCGATATATCTCCATTATTCGTTTCGGTTTAATGCTTGGTGAACCAACAGGGAATTTGAGTTTTAAAAAAAAAAAAAAAAAAAAAAAAAAAAAGGGGAGAGTGGCGAGAACATACCTTTTAATTCTTCATTCTTCTTGCGAAGGTTATCACGATCTAGCGAGATGTTGTGAAATTTTTGATTTTCAAGGTGAAGACTATTGCATTTCGCAGTCATAACTTGGAGATCATCCTTCAGCTTATTAATCTCTTGAATCAAAGAAGCTTGTGAGGTTCTGTCAGGACCAAGGTGCTTACTTAAAATCTCGCAAACATGAGATTTGATAGGATCAGTGGAAGTCTGTTTGGCATCACTCACGAGATCAGAAAGAACCTTAAAGGCCACATCTATCCCCTCCAAATTTTCTATAGTTAGAGGAATTTGTTCAACCAAAGAAGAGGAGTCGTCCTTCGTCGAGGGAACCTCATGAGAAGAAGAAGTTTCAGGAAGAGGAGTGATTGAAGAAATGGCAAGGACCTTGGTAACAGGAGGAGGTATGGGATCGTTTGTAGTAGGGGAACTATGAGGAACTTGGTCTAGGAGGAGTTGAGGCATAGGAATATTATCTTGCGACGACTTCGCAGTAGGAGATGAAGGTGTGAATGAAGGAAATGGGACACTGGGAGTAACAGGCTTGGGTTGGCGAAGTCTTTTAGGAGTTCTGTCAGTATTTCCATCATCTGCGAGTTACAAGTTAAATAAGACACAGAGGCAACAATATATTCATTCGCAGACGATGAGAAACATGAGATTCTTTGACTAATTTCTTAAATACCTTGTCACTCGCAGGCTTTCTTTTTGTTAACCATAGATTTTGTTCGCGAAGTAGGCTTTGGCTGCCTAGGAGATTCTTGTTGCGAAGAAGGTTAGATGGCGAACCCAAAGAAAGAAAAGGGTCCTTCACGGTAAATTTGGTTTTGAGTTGGTTCTTGCTAAACAACAATGGCGAAAAAAGAACTATAAAGTTAAGCATACCGGTGTGATTTCAACAAGAAAAACTAACTAACCACAAGATCAAATTAGATATAGCAAGATTAACAAACACGGATGCCATGAGAACAACAAGCGATAGGAAGTAGCGAGAAGAAGAGAAGAGGATGAAGAAGGAAAACAAGAGGCAAACACTTGCGAGAATGGTTGCGAAGCGATGAAGAAGAAAAATGCTTGCGAGATGATGAAGAAGATGAAAGGGAAAAAGAAATTTCTTTACAAGGAACACTCCTATAAATAGATGTGAAAAAGATATTACGAATAGGATAACATTAAATGCGCGGTAAAAAGAGGCAAATGTAGACACGTGTTAACGGTCATTACCCAAATCCAAGGAAACTTGATTTAGCGAAATTCAAATATATGGAATATTTCCTAATAGGCGAGAAGAGATTGCGAAACCAATTATTCTCTGTAACACATGAGGCAAGAAACGACACTTCGGATATAGGAGATTCGGAATTTCGCAAAAGAATAGAGGCAAGTACGTACTTTTCAAGAACAGTATTCTTCTGCTCATTCCCTCATCAGCAAAGACCAAAGATTATTGCAACAACAGATTTTTCCTTAAAGATCGCTCTTCAAGCAATATTCAAGGAAAAAGAGGCAAGATGTAGGACCATAATATCGCAGCGTCTGAGGACTCGCGGGGTTAATAAACAACGATGTCGCGAGGCGATCATGAGAGAGCTAGAATAAACGACGCAAAGAATTACGACAGGCGAGACATAAAGAAGACGTGAGATCTGGCGAGGGTTAAGAAGTGTCGCGAGATTGAATAGTTGTACACTGGCGACACTTCGCGAGACATTCCCTAAAATAAAGGATAGCTTAGCTGTCATCCACTATGTGTTACCCTATATAAAGGGTCGAGTGAGTCTGTAGTGAGGGGGGATCTTCTGAGAATGGTGAGGCAAGTCATTTGGAGAGAGAAAGTTTAAGAGTCTTTTCATTTCTAAGTGTAATTCTATTTTCCTGTGTAAACACTTCATGAATTCAATCAATAAATGTTCTTGATCTTTCATCTTCTAATGAACTAATTAACCAAAATATAGTGAGGGGTGTAGTGTGGGAAAACCTGCTACTACACCAATCATTTTCAGTTCAGTTTTGATTTTACTAAATTTTCAATCTTTTTTTGATTTTACTATATTTGCAATCTTGTTTCAATCTAGTTCAGTTTCATCAACTCTTTTTTTTTTTTCTGTTTTCTACTCTTAAATCTTCATATTACATAACTTTTAATTTCTGCTTTGATTTTCTACTCTATAATCTTAGCTTTTTAGCTTTCAATCACAAGACATGTGAATGCGAGAAAATTCAAATAATGAACTTGAGCAAAACTTCCATTCAGCTAAGTCGATTACAAACCGGCTCGTTTGACTAAAGTATCCATCGAGAGGCAATTCGGCCCATTTAGTGAGTAAGCTACAAAGCGACAGCAATTCAGCCCATTTAAATTTGAGTAAGCTACAAAGCCGACTCGTTTTAGACCACAAGCTTCTTATCGAGAAAAAGGTAAAGCTCTCTCTACACGTATCATCTCTCATAACTCGTAAAATTATTCTCTCCGAACTTAGAAAACCTTTCTATAACTCAAATATCCATCTCAACAAGCTATCACGGTAAACACTTCATTCTTAGTCAAAATTTGTTTGGGTCTAGCCTAATTGATTTGAACTTCGGTTGGAAAGTTAGGGTTAGAAGTTTCTAACTGCTTTATGTATGTATCTTAAATTTGGGGGGAGGTCAGCAATTAGGTCAAAATAAGTAAGTAAGTGATGAATTTGATGAGTAGTAACTTGTTGTAGGATTTGATTACTCTGTTATCATAGATTTGTATGTGAATTTTGGGGTTTTGTTGTTCATTGTTAATTACTTGGTTATTATTCATTCTTTCTTAGTCCAATTTATATGATTAGCGGTTGTAATTAAACATTCTTCATTTTTGGGGGCATCTAAGATCACCATGGTCTTTTAGAGAAGAAAACATCCACTTTTGAATCAACGGTGGAAAAATCTATTCGACGAAGATGGGAAATTCGGGGATGGTGGAGTCAAGTTTTTTAAAGAAAGTTAGTGGTGTGAGTTATTTCACTTCTTCCATATCTTTGCTTTGCTTTTTTAACATTGCATTACTTAAAGCTTTCCAGGTAACTGAAGTAATCCCAATAAACCAAAAGTTGAAATTTTCCTAAAAGTTGTTTATGAAGTTACTTCAAGTTTGGAAAAATCTATTCGATGAAGATGGGAAATTCAGTGATGGTGGAATTAAGTTTTGAAAAAAGTTTGGAGTGGTGCGAGTCATTTCGTATAGACTTCATTATTTTAAGCTTCATTGATCACGAGACCCTTATGTTATAAGCTTCCTTGATGCGAGACCCTTATGTTATTCATATTTGTTGCTATAAGTTCTCACTTGTCGTTATCGGTGCAGGGTGTTGATCCAAGCATTAGGGCAGAGGTTTGGCCATTTCTCCTTGGAGTGTAAGCATTCTTAACCCTTGTTCTTCTTTGATGATATCTGCATCCATTCTATAGTGTAGATCATTGTACTTTAATGTAGTTTCATCAATTAAGGTTACGATTTATATGCGTATTTTCTTTGTTTTGCGAGATGTCTGAGCATCATGTAACTACTCCAAATAAAGAATGGATGACCGCACCCAAGGGTTCACCTAGATGGATTATAGGTGTCGAATCTTTCATCCAATTTACAAGAGAGTCTTGGCGAAGGTATCAAAGAATTTAGATGTCCTTGCATGAAGTGTAAGAACTTTGGTAGTTTACCAAAATCTCTCGGATTTTGTACATGGGCATATCCTAGATCATGGGTTCGATGTGTCATACCGGACGTGGATTCATCATGGAGAGCAACCAGGGTGAATAATGTTAATGCTCGCACCTTACCCGCAAATAATGTTGCGAATTATGATCCGCATCTCATTCAAGAATATATGACTTGTTCAATGATTCACTAGGACATGTAGTTGGTCTTGATAACCCTGAAGAATGCCTTAATGATTACGATGACCTGCCAAGTGTTCTTGTTGAAGATGTTTCGGAGGTAATGTTCAAGATAGGGCTCTGTTAATTGCATCAAGAGGTTGGAGGATGCGGTGCTACCCTTATTTCTGGATGTGACAAAGAACATACAAAGCTGTCAACAACAAGTTGAGTTGCTCAATATGCAAGCTAGGTATCAATGTTACGATGTTTTCATGACCGAGTTATTGGGATATATGAAAACAATTCTACAGATGGGAACACGTTACCATCTACTTGTAGTAAAGCTAAGAATATGATTAAACCATTTCAATTTAGGTGCAAATTATTCATGCTTGTATTAACGATTGTATTCTCTATCGCAAGGATTATGCTAATGAAGATAAATGTCCTAAATGTGGTGAAAGTAGATGGCAAAAACCACCGGAGGGGAGTAGTCAACTGCTAGAAAGATTCCGGTGAAGAAATTAAGGTATTTTCCATCACGGAAAGGTTGCAACGTATGTATGGCACAGCGTGGATTCTTGAGTTGATGACGTGGTATGCTAAAGTTGAAGAAAGTACTACACACATGAGACATCCGGTGGATTCGCACAATGGAAGTCTATTGATATGAAGTGGCCCGAGTTTGCTTGAAAAGAGAAAGCGTCGTCTAGGACTAGCGACGGATGGTTTTAATCCTTTTGGAATGATGAGCACGCACAAGATGCTTGGCCTGTTATGCTTGTTTGTTATGACCTTCCACCATCTGAATGCACGGCAAAAGATTTCACAATGTTAACACTTCTTTGATTCTGGTCCACTTGGTCCCAACCATAACATTGATGTTTATTTGCAGCCATTGATCGGCGAGTTAAATGAGTTATGGTCACTCGGAAAGGTAACTTACGATGCTCATATGAAGACTTACTTTACAATGAAAGCGATGTTGTTGTGGTGTATACATGACTTCCTGCGTATGCCCATGTTTTGGTTTGCGAACCACGGAAGATATGGTTGTCTGTGTGTGGAGAAAATACGGAGGCAATGTGGCTTAAATGTGGTTCAAAGTTTGCTTATATGGGTCATAGAAGGTTTTTAAGAGATCGGTCTCACCCTTATAGGCGAAAAACATCTCAATTCAATGGATCAAAGGATCTGGGGTTGCACCAAGACGTTTGAGTGGCGTTGAATTGTTCAACAAGACAGCAACTGCTGATAAAGAATTTGGAAAGTTGGTAAAGCGGCCGGCAATTGAGTCTCCTTGGTCGAAGAGGTCAATCTTATTTTGCCTCCCATATTGGAAGGTAAGTTTAGCTTGACCTATTATATCTTCTTGATTACTTTAGTTTAATAAGTTTTGTTGTTTGTCATTCTAACTTCATAAATCTTATTAGTTTCTACAAATCCGGCACAATGTGGATGTCATGCATGTGGAAAAGAATTTTGCAGAGAATTTGTTTGGAACATTTATGTGCCATAAGGATAAGTCCAAGGATGGGGCTCCAAAGACGCTTGTGAGAGATTTGAAGCTGCTAAAGTTAAAGCCAAGCTTGTGGTTGAAAGAAAGGAATGGAAAAGAGATACTCCCTCCCGCACCTTATTGGATGTCCAAGAAAGAAAGGGAAGTTGTCTGTAAAACTTTTAAAACACTTAAAGTTCCCATTGGTTACAGTGAGTAATTGGAAGAAAAGAGTATGCATGAAAGAGTTCCAATTGAAGGGTCTTAAGTCGCATGATTATCACATTCTTATGCAAGGTTTAATGCCTATTTTTATGATGCATTGTTTCAAGAAACATAAGCCATTGCGTGAGAGGGTTAGAAACTTATCGTTATTTTTCAAAGTCCTAACCTCTAAGGTTATTGATCGTCTTGAGCTTCGTATAATGCACGATCGTGTTGTAGAAGTCGATATGCGTGTTTGAAATGTACTTCCCACCTGCATTTTTTGTTAGTATGACTCATGTTGTTGTACACTTGGCGGAAGAGGCACATCAATTGGGGCTGTTCAATTTAGGTGGATGTACCCTTTCGAGAGGTACAATCCTTTAGTCATTAGCATCCTTTTGGTTTATTATTTTATATATGAACTCGGTAAGCTTACAAATATTTGTTAAATGATTACATGTGCGGGATGATGAGGCACTACAAGGTTCTTGGTCGCAACAAAAATTATATAGAAGGGTCTATTACAAAACAGTATTCTGTCAATGAAGGAGCGCGCCATTGTGCAGAGATTCTTCCCGAGGCAAATCGAAAGTCTTTTAAGTGTCGTGGAAAGATAGCAATGCCAGTTGAGTGATGCTTACGAAGGTCCATACCAGTTGATTCGCAAGGAAAACAATGTTCACTAACCAATTTATAGTATGAACAAATCCGTTTGTGGATATTGAGACATTGGATGAAAATCTTTTGAATGGGAAACGTAAGTAAATCCTAAGTTGATTTCTATTTCAATGGCTACAGGACCAACTTGAGGAACTTGAAGGAAAATTAACCTTCTCACTTGTCGCTTTCTTTCTTTTTCTTTGTTTTTGTTTGACAGGAAATACGATACATATGTTCATAATTTTAACCAAACTTGTGCGGGAAGGATGAAGCCTTTAGACTACGTTCCATGGCTACAGGACCAACTTGAGGAACTTGAAGGCACTACCATGAATGATTTCCGTAGGTGGCAATTGGTCCTTCCTTCTCGCGATTTAAGTACAATGCATATTTTGTTAATGGCTATCTTTTTATACATGAAGTGAAAAACACTTTGTTACACAAAACAGTGGAGTTACCATGAATGCTTCTACTAGCTTCAGAGCAAGTGTCAGAGATACTAACCCGGTTGATGATGATACTACCTACTATGGCATTCTGCAAGACATATTTGAAGTGGACTATGGAATTTTTACGAAGTTATTTTCAAGCTGTGATTGGGTGCGAATGGCGAGACAAAGTAAACGGATCATACGTGGATGCGAGATACAAAGTTAAGGTTTGTCAACTTTAGGAAGTTTATGAACAACTCAAGAGAGGTCGATTTGAGCCAATCATCCATGCTTCTCAAGCTAGACAAGTCTTTTCTCTGTAGAGATGTGACAAGGCGGCATTGGAATTTGGTTTTGGAGTCTCCAATAAGATCAGGACCCCAACAAGAATGCTTTAGAAGATCCATTTGTGTTCACTTTGGAGCCGCAAGTGAAGCTCTGTCAATTTTGGCAACTTTTGGAGAAGATGAGTTTTGGAATGAAGATGCTCGTTAAATGATGAGTATTTGGATGAAGATTTTGGTACAAAATTGATATTCGGTACTTGTATAGTTTGATTTTATTTTTTTACATTGTTTATGTACATTGAGATTTGAGCATTTATTCAAATTCTTATCTTTGTCAGGGAACTACACGAATGTGGATCATGAAATATATGGAATCATAATGTTTTGTCGAGGTATGTATATTCGCAATTCTCTTCATTACTTTCTTGATTTTAGCTCAATCTTGTATATAATTTGTTAAATTATTGTAGCTGTAGTTTTCTTTTAACTTATGTTATTTTGTTCACCTGCATTTTCATACCATCATCATTGTCTTAGAAAAATAAAATTAGTCATGTATTCTCGCATAGTAAATCTTCTATTGTGCTTCTCAGTTTAGCATTTCACTAACATCTGTAAATAACCATCTTTAGACTGCTGAACTTTTTGATTGTGCTAGCCATTCCTGATTAATACATGTTGTAGAAGTGATTATAGTGGAAGGCTGATTACGCTAGTTTACTACGGCTCATAGTTTTCATCAGAAAAGAGATACCCAATCCAGCATCAGGAACCAGGATTCTGTTTATAAGTGTTGTGTGTTGTTTCTCTGTTAATTACTTGTTGCTTTAACTCAACATTTGGGTTAATTCTGATTTGTAGAATTCAGATTACCCAGCTCTTGAACATTAAACTGCAAAAAGCTGACTTGTCGTCATCTCGATTACATCTCCTTAGTGTTAAGCGACTCAGTGTGTTAGGTGTTAAACAGTTTGTTGTGTGGTGTTCTTTTCACGAAAATTGCATACGTAATGTGGTAAGCATTGGAGTTGTTCAGTACTTTGCATATCATACCTTATTATACTTTTCCATAATTGGTTTAATTTGGTGGTGATATAAATTTGAATGTACGCCATCAAGTGTGTCATATTGTATGTTGTGCTGCCATCATATTTCAGCTCCTTGGTTGTTAAGGACCTTAAAGTTTGCTATGCGTCTTCGATTTAGACACATTTATGTGTTAAAGTGCTTAGTTTCTCTAGACGTCGTCGGGTTATTTCTTATGTTAGTACAGCTTGTTTGATCAAAGCTGGCAGTGCGAGAATCAAGGTTTTGACATTTGTTTGTGATTTGGAAAATGATCTATTGATTTTTGTTTTGCAAGTTATTGGTCTCTGCTTTACCAAGGATGCTACACATGAAGATTATCTCACTATCGGGGTATGTCTTTCTTTGATGTTTGATTATTAGTTGATTAATGATAAGATAAAAGTTGTCTGAATTTTTGGTTGAGTATTATGACCTCGATGGGGGAACTTATTTTTCGGTGCGGGTACACCATTATTAATCTATCATTCTACAACCGAATCTTAGAACTTAGTTACTTTTATTGTTGTAAGAACTTGTATTGCTCGAACCTTTTATTTGTTGTAATTTGAATACTTTTTTTTTTTTTTGTTTGTAATTTGAACATGAATCAATGAATGTAATTTGGTTTCTATTTGAGTTTAATCGATTCTCATTTGAGTATAATTTGGTTTCAATTTGAGTTAAATTTTATTTTAATTTGACTTTAATTTGGTTGTCATTTGGGTTTAATTTGGTTTCGGTCAGGCGAGAAAGATTGATCGGGCGACAGATTGATCGAGCAATCCGAGCCTATTTTTTTTTATATTAAAATGTATATCAAGGACCGTTTGGGATCAGTCATAAGACCTTGACCGTTAATGTCGGTCGTTGAACGCGACCCGCTTAGCCACGTCACGATTGAAAAGAGCGCTCAAACAGCGACCCTTTCTTCGACCGACAAAGCAAGTCATAGAAACGAGTTAAATGACTTGCTTCAGCGGTCGAGAAACTGCTGATTTCTACTAGTGTAGCGTCTTCTATGAGATATGTCGGAGGTATCAGAACCTTGGGTGGATGAGCTACCAAATCTTCATCCATAGTTACTGGAGCGGAAGTACTAGGTTTAGTTGCTTGACTAGGTTGAGTTGCTTGACTAGGTCTAATATCATTATTCACCTCTGGATTGTAATCTTGTTGATAGGTCTTCAGGAGCTGGAAAACCGATTCATGTATCCAACATATACCCCCTGTTGCTTCATAATTTTGTGTTCCAACACGGTATTGCGGAACTTATGAATGAAATATATTTAGAAGAAGAAAAAAAACATCAATTTTTTTAACGGTACTTACATAATCTTGTTCATTCAATCCTGACGGTTTATTGCGGAAGTAAGGTCTTATGAATGAAACATATTTCCTCACTTCGCCTCTCAACGTGTTACACCTTGATTGCAATGACTTTTTTATCCCTATCATTACCTTGCAGCCATCTTTTAACGAACTCTTGCATAATTCTCTTCCAAAGTTGTGAACCTTTTTGATCTTTTCCTCTAATCGGATCGTTACTTGCTATAATCCAAGAGTGCATCATCCTCTTTTTTTATAAAGTGTGCCATATTTTGTATGAACAAAATAGAAGAAGAAGAAGAAGAAGAAGAAGAAGAAGAAGAAGAAGAAGAAGAAGAAAATCAATGAAGAAGAAAATCAATGAAGAAGAGAATCAATTGATTTTGGTGTAAGAGATGAAGGAGAAGTAGTTCTCTATTTATAGGGAAGCCTGAAAATATAGTTGTTGAGGTTTCAAACGGCTATTAAATATGAGTCGTTGAAAATGCAACGATCATCTTGATCTGATGGCTGAGAAGAGAAGCGTTGAATGGTACAGCGTGCAGCGCAGAATTGTCCAGCGTGTGGTGCTGAACCATCCAGCGTTCTGCCCTATCATCCATTAGATCAAAAACTAACCGTTAAGAGAAACGACTAGTTTTTGGTCTAACGGCTGATAGGGCACAACGCTGGATGGTTCAGCGCCATACGCTGTTTGGTTCAGCGTTACTCTTAACAGCTACATTTTGCAGCCCAAACTCATATCATTTCTTCTCTATATAAACTCAATATATGAACTCAAAATTCCCACCCCAAACTTGTGAAGTTTCACTCTCTTCTTCTAATCCTAAATTCTTGATTCAATGTTCAAGCATGGTTGCATTCTCAATTGCCGAAGACAATGATTTGGTGAGAAGTTTTCCCAAAATTAACAACACAAATCCTTTCGACAAGTCTCAAACAAGCAACGCATTTTTGGAACAAATTGTTCATGAATTTGTGAGAATCAATGGAAATGAAAATGAAAGATTCCAAAAACAACTACAAACTCGGTTAGCAAGCATCAAGCTTTATTGCAAGCTTTTTCACATTTCATTAAGGGAGTCAAATGGTAATCGTGAAGATGCTTTGAATTTATACCAAACGGATCATGGAATGCCATTCATTCATATCACCGCTTTGGAGATATTTGGTGGAGCTCGAAGTTGATTTATGAAGTATTATGGAGAAGTATTTATGAAGTATTATGGAGTAATTGTAATGTAATTGTAACGTGCATGAAGAAGTATTTATGAAGTTCTAGTTAAATATGTAATGTAATTGTAAACATGCATGAAGAAGTATTATGAAGTATTATGGAGTTTACAAGAACTAATTAAATTGTCTGCTTAATGAAAACGTGCTTGATTGAAATATGGAGTATGAAATTTACTCTCTATTCTCATAAAATGTTCCATCTTCTTGAGGGTCATATTGGTCTTCATCGGTATTAACGTCGCTTGTACCCTCATGAACTTCCGGTAAGGCATCATCCATCACTATGTTCGGAATATCTCTATCTCTCAACCCATCTCCATGTCGTAGCCAAATGTGTGTAGTGAGTTCTTTGCAAAGTTCCTCCCAACGCGTCGGGTTGTACAATACTTGAGGAGGTAGCCTTATATTTTCTTGAATTGGCGGTTGAGGTTCTTGTCCCGTGATCATCCCCCATTCCTCATTGCGATATTCCATTTCAACACACATATTGTGCATTATCAAGCACCCCCTCATAATTGCCTTCATGTCCGATTTTTTGTAATAACGACATGCCCTATAGACCACCAAATGCACGTTCAATGTCTTTCCTTTTTGCTTCTTGATATCGATTGAAAAGACTTTCCGCATTGTTTGAGGCGGGTTTGTATGCTTGAACAAGACAACCATACATAGGATATGCTCCATCTCCTAGGTAGTACCCCGTATTGTAGTTTTTTTCATTGATTTGATAATGACAAGGAGGTGCTACACCATTAAGTTCTCTATCGAACAAACCCGAAGCATGCAAGAAATTACAATCATTATTCTTCACACCCAACCCAAAATAGGAATGCCATATCCATCTATCATATGTAAGCTACCGCCTTCAGAAAAATTGTGGGAATTGACTTATAGCCCACGTGGGATCCTTCCTTATCCACAGGACATGCTCTCCATGCCCAATGAAAACAATCCACACTACCAAGCATCCCAGGAAACCCACAAGCTTCATTCTCTGCCAAAATCCTCTCAGTATCTTGAGCGGTAGGATGACGCATGTATCTACCATTATAGATCCAAATAATTGCATTCATAAACTTTTTAGCATAAAGTAGATAGTGCATGCTGCCATTTGTGTGTAATCATCTAGAGAATCTGGTGTAATTCCTTTGGCAAAATTTTTCATCACGGCAACCATTTTCATATATGGAGAATGACCAGAAATACCGCAAGCATCGGTTTTTTGACGAAAATCATGGTCAAAATCACAAACTTTCTCTAAAATTATCAGAAAAAGTGGATGAGGAAAAACAAACCGACCTTTGAACTTTTTTGGCCCATATTTACACCTGAAGTTGAAGTATTGATGCATCATCCTTGCATCGGCATCTACACGGTTTTTGTGCACCTTCTGACGTTCCTTTACTTCATTTGGGATGGGTTGATGTAGTCCTTGCCTCCTCTGTGACTCCAAAAGCGTATCCACTGCTAGAACATTCTTTTTAGTATCATCTTCATCATTTGGAAGACCGAACAAAATTCTTCTCAAAGCTCCTTGCATAATGTATCTAATATAACAAAATTAAGACAATCCATTAAAAAAAAGAGCGCTTCATATAACACTCCAAAATAAAGAGAATGAAAGTACTTAAAATACTTCTAAAAACACTCCATAATAAAGAGAAAAATAATACTAAAACACTCCATAAAAAAAGAAATAATAATCTATATGTTTTCATAAACACTCCATAAAAAAGAAACCACAATCCATATGTTTTCATAAACACTCCATAAAAAAGAAACCATAATATATATGTTTTCATAAACACTACAAGTACTTCCATTGACTCAAAGTAGTGACGGGTTGGTTGGGTGTATTGAGTTTCATAAACAATGTTAGGTTCGGTATCAAATAACAACGCATCGGTAAATTCATTTCCTTGGTTAACTGGTTGTTGTTGATTGTGTGATGTAGTTGCTCCATCGTCACGACTAGGATGGTAACATCCTTGATTTGAAGGCCATTGATTAAATGAACCACCCAATGTGAGATCTTCTTGATTGATTGGTTGTGAGGAATATGCAGATGGTATTGAAGAAGAAGATCTGTCGGATGAGGAACATGAACTTGATGAGCTCCATTGTAGAATTCATATTGTTGTGCCATATAACTGAAGCACTGATCCTACTAGCACTGAGCTCCCTTTGCCGATACTATTTCCAAAGCATCTAAATGTTCTTCCATATTCATACTACAATCAATAACAAAAGAAAAAAAGAATCAACCACATATGATTTTCATCATCATTCATACAAATTCATAATTTTATCAACCACATTTTATGCCACAAACTGTACTAAATGACACCAGGGGAGCAACATTCCCACGTGTAATTGCGCTTTAATTTTATTAATAAAATTCTTGCTTCAAAAAAAAAAAACACATTTTATCATTTTCATCATACAAATTTAGCTTCATCAAAAATACTACAAGTATCATTCATCATACAAATTATCATTCATCTTCATCGCAAATAATCAATTTAATCCCCAAAATCAAAATTTTCATCACAAAATTCAAATTAAATCATACAATACTAGAAATATCATCTAAATAATCTAAATAACAAATAGCAATCATCTAAACATATCAATTTCAACAAATCATGATCATCGGAAAAAAAAAAAAAAACTAAAGTTTCAAAATCTTACCCAAATCAATTTCGTAGACGGATTCGCTCCAAACCAATCTCAAAAGATTCCTATAGTGTTGATGTTCAAACCCTTCAAACGATTTGAGACGAAACTCCCTAGAAATCCTGATCTACCAAATGCATTTTCGGAGGGTTTTGGGGTGAGGAAGAAATGAAATGGGAAAAAGAAGAAGATCGACCTTCTGTTGGGTTGGATCGATTTTTTTAACGCTGAATGGTGCAGCACCAGGCGCGGAATGATTCAGCGCTTTGAGCGCTTGACTGGTCAGGCGCGGAATGGTTCAGCGAAAAGTGAAAACGCTGGATGGTTCAGCGCTCGGCGATGTTCAGTTTCAACGACTAGCATGCTAGACTAGCACTCCCATAAGACTTAGGTGGTTTTGCTAGCTGACGTGGATTGCTAATCTAAGTGCTAGACTAGCACCCCATAAGACTTAGTCTTATGAAGAGATGCTCTAGAGTTCAAATTTGTAGCCTACCTGATGAGCAAAATTGCAAGAAAGAAAAAGTTTGAGGTACGAAGTAAAGCGCGATTCTCATTACACAATAGACTTGTGCAAATGATTTATGTTTCTTTTATAGAGTTTTTGCTTCATCAATCAATATATATATATATATATATATATAACCATCGGGGTTAGCCTAGTTGGTCAGGAGCCTGACTCTCAAGTAGGAGGTTAGCGGATCGAGTCTCCGCTCACGAGTTTGGAGATCTCATGAAATACTCCTTATATGTAGTTTAAAATCTAGTTTAAGTTATAGTGTATGTTCTTTCCTATTAAAAAAAAAAATCAATTCTCTATAGTTATTGAAATAAATTAATTTATAAAATTTATAAAAAGTTATTCAGAAAACAACCTCAATCTATGGGTAGTTGAAGCTACACTTAGAAACATGTCATTACAATGTAAAAAAATTAAAATTATTTATGAAGAGACGCATATTAGTTTAATTTTAGAGCACACTTGAGGAGCAAAATTACAAGAAGGCCATTACATAGTAAGCTTGTGCAGATTATTACCTTTGTTTATTTTTTGAAGTTAACTTATTTATGATTCATAAAATAAAAGTTTATTAAAAATTATTTGTTCCTTGCTACCTACTTAGTATGAGAATTGATTTTTCTAAATGAGAAAATTAATTCATGAAATATTGGTAGATATATGCAATTTAGGTCACGGTATCAAGTCTCACTAAGAAAATTCAATTTCAAATATATGGTTTCTTCACGAACTCCATGTTCGTTAGGGTCCCGCATAACCCGAATTAAACGTGACAATGATTAAGCTAAAATTCACATATTACTTTTCAATCTCTATTTTTCTTTTTTTTTTGAAGCATATGATATGCTTTACACGTGATATCAATTCATAAATAATGAGTAAATAAAACAAATAAATGTTAACATTAATAGTGAGTAAATCAAACAAAGAATGTTAACATCATCTCGTATCCCCTTTAAGTTCGCTTTAAGGCCTGCATTTTTTCAGAAAAAGGTAATCTGAAATAAGTGAAATGGAGGAGGAAAATAATTTGATAATACGCATTTATAACGTGCTAGTTTCCACCCTTTTAATGTAACCTACTTCTTTTTATCCTAGATTCCTAGTTTGATTGGGGGCCTTAAAATCCAATTAGGGGCCCTGACATTTTATTTGTACCCCAAAATTTTCAGGGGCGTATTCATCGGATTATGAAAATACTGTTTTACCCTTGATTATATTTTTTTATCAAATAACGACCCAAATTAACGACCCTTCAAAGACAATAATGACTTTAAGGGTCGTCATATACATAATAAAAACAATAGCGACCCTTCCAAAGGGTCGTCAGGGGGTTGATCTTTATATGACGACTCCAAATCGTCGTACATTTCCGCCATTAATGACTCTTCAGAGAAGATAACGACTCTTTTATAAGAAATAACGACTGTTTAGAGTCGTCACTAAAACGGTCGAAACATTAACGACTGTTTACAACAGTCTAATAACGACTCTTTTAAAAAATTTAACGACTGTTCAGAATCGTCACTGAAACAGTAGAGTCGTCATTGAACCACTTCAATACCATGACGATTTTTCATACGGATCTGGGCAACAAAAAAAGAAATCCATGATCTCAGCGATTTTTCATACACATGGATAAATAAAAAATTTGAAAAAAAAAATTAAACTCAAATTAAGTAAGATTATCACTAATTATTTAAAATTAATACTAATCACTTAGGGCATTTTAGCCATTTAGAAAATAATTTTTAAGGGGTGACCCAAATTAGGATTGGGTGACCTTTTTTGTCCACTAGTGCAAGGCCCCCAATTAAAATTTTTGGCCCCCAATCAAACTTTATCCATCGGAACGAGAAAAATTAAAATCAGAAGACAATGCTTTTAATACTCCCTCCGGTCCGATTTACTTGACGTTGTAGAGTTTTTCACGGAGATTAAGAAATATCATAAAGAATAAAATCTTCCCAATTCTACCCATATTAATTCATCTTAAAAATTTAAATGACCTAGTTTTTAGTTTCTAGATTCCAGGAAAATTTATCAATCCCGTAGTGATTTATTTGGGATGTACTACCAAATTCTCCATCATTTTGGAACATAATAAAAAAATAGAGTAGATTTAATATTAGAGTACTGATTACAATAAAAATTAATGATATTGTGTGGTTCCAAAGCAAGGGCAAATCAGTGAGAATATGAGAAAAATACTAAAACTATCATCTATTTTGGAACACAAAAAAATCCCTAAAACATCAAGTAAAATGGAACGGAGGGAGTAGATATTTTACTGCAAAATCAGAGTTTGGAAGGAGAAGAAAAGAAAAAAAAGATAGAAAGACCTTTGAGAGAACATTGAAGAATAATTTTTAAATTTAGAGCTCCAGAATTTTAGTTTAGATTACAATAATATCCTTACTAAGAATTCTAAATCTTTATTAAAATATTTTTCTTACACGAATTTTTATGAGTTCAAATGCATCTTTTTCCTACAATAAAGAAATCCATGTTCATCTATGATGATCTATCCACCGGGTAATACATATCCCGGTGGTTTAGATGGCTACCATATGCAGAAGGTAACTCATATGTGTATGAGAAAAAAAGAAACGCATCCAGTAGGTCAGTGAATAGAATTGGCACGAGATTGACTAAGGCTAGCTCATGTACAGCCATGGAATTCATAGATAGTATGCCTGGCTTGATTGGGGTATACTCAAACTAATTGGGGTATACCCAATTTTAAAGGGACACTTTTTGTGGGTTTTAGGGGGAGTCCTAATGGGTAAGTTACAAATTACCCTTTTCATAAACATATTACCTAAATCAGTTTTTATCTTTTCATTTCATCTCCTTCTTCTCTTCTTCAACTCCTTCACAACCCTACCGGCTCCATCACCCCCGCCACCACCAAAACTCGTCGATCAATTCGTTAAAATCGTCGATTCGAAAACTCCGATTAATCTTCATCAATGGATCCACCACGGAAGAAGGCAACTAGTATGAAAGAAACTAATTGAAAACCCAATGAATATAACCATGGAATTGCAAGTTTGGTTGCTAAGAAAGTGAAGAAAGAAACGGTTGAAGAAGAAGAAATTGAACCCGCTGAAACACGTGAAATGGTTCGCTTAAGAAAGTAAGGGCTTGTTTAAACTCACTCTAGTACTTCGATTTCATGTTTGCATGTCAAATTAGGTCAGAAAATTCGAATTTGTGAATAGACAGTTGCGACGCCGGCAAGGTTTTTTGTTATCGACCTTTCCGGGTTTTCATAGTTAGGGTTTGGCCGGGAGGTATAAGGTTAAAGAACTTGCCGGCTGTATAGTTTCTGTAACTGCTACTAGCAGGGACGGCAGGTTATTCATCTGTATACCATTCCGGCGTCTTTTTTTTTTTAATGAAGCCGGCATCTTATTATTGTTTACCCTTCCGGCTACTTGTTTAGAATGTTTCCTGATGCCTAGAATTTCGCGTCCGGAAGGGTATTTATATAAAACCATTCCGGCTGTTTGTCAGCCGGCGATGTGTGGGAAATGGACCTTTCCGACCAGTTTAGTGAAAAATCCTATATTTTTTTTGTGAGCCGGAAGGCTATTTTGATGATACACTGCCGGCTTTGGCTTAGCCGACACTCATCTTTTGGTCGACCTTTTCGGCCATTTTTCCGCCGGATATGTTGTATATGTCTACCCTGCGGGCCTTTGATGTTTTTTTTCTGAATTATTCTTCTTCAGATTGCAAATGGCAAAGAAGAAACACTAGTGGAAAATGAGTTTTTTAAGTCTGTTTGGGATTTACAGATAAGACTTCCCTAAGCTTTCTTTATGCATTAGGCTTCCAAAGAAAGTCTTTTTGGTTTCAAAAATAAATCAAGCTCCCATAACAGACTTAACATAAGGGGGTAGTTTAGGAACTATGGAAGGCGTCCACGTGGATTTCTATTAGGACTGCCAGACGGACTTGTTTCCGTGGTCCCACTTTAATAAGTCCGACATGGAAACTAGTTTTTATAATTCTCCCAGAAACAAACACCCACCTCTTCTCTATCTTTCTCTCTCAGTTATCCTAAACTCAACTCACTCGTTCACTTTCTTTTTCCTTACAGACGGCAAACACTAACCCTCTCCATCTTCATCTCCTTCACGAAACTAGAAATTGACCCCCTCTTCAACAATAACGGTGAAACAATATAATCAAAAAGATAAATTGAACCTTTTTTTCATCTACTCTATCTCCTCCAGAAAATCAGAGGATAACTGCAATAGTTTCTTACTTACCTTCAAAACGAAAAACCCCATCTTCTGAACTGTGTTCATCATCATTAAATAAAATCTTTACTCAACCTCCTCATGATCTCTCATTCATATATATAAAAACCCAAATTTTTCCAATTTCAGAACCCTAATAATCGTTCAATTCGCCAGATCTATTCAAGGTCGTCAATTGATTAATAATTTGTGTTGTTTTTTAACCATTTGAAGAAGTTAAAAAAGGAGTACAAAATGAAAACCCTAACTGGTGTTGAATTTTTTTGTGGTATGGGTAATTCTCAGTATTACATCTACAAACAGCTAATTGCAGGGTAAGAAACAGATAATGAAAATCCTAATTTTCTTTTTCTATTTTTGTTTGAAGCATGTTAATTTTCCCAATTTCAGTTTTATTGTAACTGATTTGTACATTGATTTTGTTAATTTTGCCGCTGAAGCACTTTGGTATGGACATGTGGGATGTGGCTTTAGAGAGAAGGGAAAAAAAGTTGCTCCAGAAATTGTATCTTTGAGAAGGTCGGATATTGATAGTGTTTTCCCAATTTGATTTTCTCTTGATGGATTTGTTGTTATATTTGCTTGAGCATCAACAAGTAAAGTTGGAGTTTAGATTTTTATTTTGTTTGCTTATTTGAATTGAAGAATCTTGGTTTACTTTTCAGGGGTTTGGAAAAGGGTGTTGGTTACTACACTGGATATATTAACAAGGGAGGATACATAAGCTTCATTATTTGTGGAAATCTATTGAAAAAAAGTGGAATTACTTAGGTTGTATGTCATTCACATTTAGTTCTGTTTGTAGCTTATTGTAGTGATGCAATGGTGTTACTAGAGCTCCAAGAAAGGTATGCGTTATGCATATATGGATATGGATTTAAAATTTTTAAAGTAATATTATTTACTGACCTTTCTGTGTGCTATAGGAAGTGACTCCAAATTAAGATGTTAGAGTTTATGAGAAATCTAAGAAAGGTATTTGCTTTTGAGAAAGATTTCACATTTATATTCAATTGATGGTATTAGTTTGGATAGTAACCCTTAAATCTAATAGCAGGAAATTATTGTTGGTGTTGTTGGGGAATTTGGTCTTCTTAAGACTACAAGACAACTTGGGAATGTGTTCACAAGCCCAATACGCACATGGATACTAATAATGAGGAATACGTAGATGATGATGAGGTTAGTTCCTTTTTTATACTTCCAAGTTTAATTTTGTAGTATATCGTGTAGAAGCTATTATCATTGTTTAAGTTTTAGTTATCGCTCCTGGTACCTATTATTGGATACGGAGCGGTGTTTTATTTATCGTGATACAATATCAATAATGTAACAATGATATGATTAGGGAACATGGGTTCTTTTTAGGATTTGAATTTGCATAAGTTATTATCATTGTTTACCCTTTTGTAGGTTGCAAGATGGAAGTCATTGGTATATGTTACAGAAATTTCAAGTGGTATTCTTCTATGTCCTAATGTAGCAATGCTGGGAGTGTCTCTCCTATTGTTGATTTGGTCTGCAGGTTTATTTTGAATTGTTTTTATATTTTCTTCGGAACTCTATAAACAAGTTCTATGAGCAGTTCATGTTGATTCTTATGTACTCCCATGGGCGAGATTCTTAGATTTTATAATGACATATCTGATTGTGTGTAAACTTAATTACTTTGTTGTTTCTTTTATTGGAAGTGAGTGTATAAAGAGTACGTATTAGACAATGATGAATGCAACTGAAATGGTACATATATGGATAGCATGAAATCCAAAATGCATCTCCAGAGATTGCTTTGCAAGTGTACTTGGAGCTTAGTACATTCGGAATGAAGATTAGGAAATAGCTGACTAGCCATGCAGGTTGGTGGTAAAAGCTTGCTATCCGAATGCCGAGGAGCTGGCACTCATTGACTAATTTCGCGTAAGACATACCTTTGAGATTATCAGGGTTAGTTTCATTTTTTTTGTGTGCTGGAGTTGTGAATTATTGCAGGTTATCAGTCTTGTCGGTGTGCAAAATGCATCCCTTCATCGTGATGATGTATTGTTACTAGATATCAGGCTTAATTGCTTTATATCACGCATAGGCGAAATTCAGTAAGGGTCTTGATGGAAATATTACACTTTCTTCAAAGTGGATTATGACTTAGGACATACTTGTTATAGCTTATGCTTAAGCTTCACATTTGTTATAAGCATTTTTGGTTTTAGCCATCTGTTGTAAATTGTAGAGTGTTTGAACAACTTGGGTTTCTAGTTCAAGCTTATCTCATGCTTTGTCGGCCTTAGTTTATCTTGACCTTATTACTCGTACTAGCAGTCACTTTATAAGTTGGACCATCATGGGGTTTGAGGGAAGTATGAAAAGGTGGCTCACATCATAAAATTTCCTTAAAAATAGACATTTTAAGATTCTCTTGTAGAGAAATGTGATTGTGGATGTTAATTGCTACCGTGGATTGAACCTGAATTCTTTTTACTTTTTTTCCTGATAACATTTATCAGATTTATTTATCTGAATAAGAAACTAAATATCTTATTTTCTCATCTTTGGCCTATTTCTTGAAAGCTGATGCCTTGTTTATCTTTTAGGTTTGAAGTGGGTGGTTATTATTGGGATGAGTTTGCTCCTTGCTTGAAGTAGAAGGCATCGAAGGAAATTAAAGAGTACGTGTTCTTCATTTTTGGAATGACATACTACTTGAAGCACTTTTAAGGAAGGTTGTAACAAGAACATGAGTCTGTTAGTTTTGTATTGATGTTCTATATGAAATAAATGTGACATTTTGACTAGAATGCTAGCAATTGCCGATAAAGATGAGTACCAAAGAGGTCCACTAGCTCCAATCGTCGGCATCGAAACTTATTCTTTCGATATTCTATGGTGTGCCATGTGCGTAGTCCTAATAGCTTTTGTCATTGTGAAGTATTGTATGCAACCTTAGTGATTAATATACAAGTGGCTGGTACAAGCAATTGATTTTTAGATTGAATGGGGATTTCATTTCTCTTTTGCATATCTACTGTTTCTATACTTCTTTTTTTTTTATATTCCAGAATCTAATCTCACCTATCTGTTTGGTATGATATGACATATATCATATTTGGATGGCTAAAGATGGTCATGTTGTTTCAACTTTTATAATGTTGAATTTACCTGTTGATTACAGATGAGATGAAATTTCTGCCTTGCATATTTCGACATGGAAGTTCTCAACTCTGAATTTGACAATCCTAGCAATATCACGGAGCTTAGGTTTTGGGCTTCTTACAGCAGATAAATAAACATTAGCAAGGTAATTCATTACGAATTTCGTTATGTTTTTGTAGGATTTCTTTTTCATAATTTAACTAGGTCTCCTATCGTCTCCTATCTCTTGATCTTATTATGTTAGTTGAGAAGCTCCATAATTTTGATAATTTTAAGTACTGGTATCAGTTGCAATGATTTGAAATAATAATGCTAGTATTCCAAGTACTTTCTATATATCTGATCATGGGTTGTTGGGACATCTGGATGCTCATAATTGTTCTTATTACTATTGGCATGGGCAGGTGAATTATGTAGCTGAGATTTATCAGCTCAATATTTTGCAGGCTGCAATAGAAACTGGTGCACTTGAAGAAGCTAAGGATAACTTGAAAAACAAGCTGAGGCTCTTAGATGGCATTTGTAGTTGATACCTCTTGGCATGTTCAAGGTATACTATTCCGATCGATTGGGAAGCGCAGTTCATCTTTTTCTTGGTTTTAGTTTATTTCATTGCTTGTAGGTTGGTTTCCACCGATTGTAAGAAAATACATCCGTAAGAACTTAAATTGGTGTGAATTCAATAGTTGCATGTGCGAGTTTTTGGGGTTTTGACCTAAGTGTCAGCTCAATTCACATTCAGTTAATATGGTACAACAAATTTCAAATTTGAATTGAATGGTGAATGTTTTGATTAGTGTGTGAAATGAGCTTTCTATATAAAAATTTAATGAGTCTTTAATCTTCCGTGAAGTCGACGATTCAATAGGTTGATCGGATATAGCGAGTTAGATTGCGATTCGGATGAATCGAGTTTTCTGAGAAGTTATTGGCCCGATTAAAGACCTCTCAAAGCTATAGATTAGCTTTTATAGAAACGTCTGTATATGTTAGTCTATATTTTCAGTCTATTGAAGATAGTCATAATTCAAAAAATTAAAAGAATATCAGAAACAGTCGTTTTGAGAAATAAGACTACGATTCTAGGGCTCCCAGAAGCAGTCGTTTTTAGTGATGTTAAGTCCTTTTTTGCCAGACTTATTATTTTGATTTTCCACTAGTGAAAGCAGCTCTGAAGAAAGCAACTCTGAAGAAAGCAGCTCTTAGTCCTCCTTCAAATCCTCCTCGTGTTGGTGATAAACTCTTGTCTTCAAAACATCGAGGGGTATATGTTGTGCCGGGAACGACAAAGGTCTTAGAACCACTATCTGAACCCAGTGATTCAGACGAGACTCCAGATGAAGACCAATCAATTCCATCTGGTAGAAGAAGTGATGATGATGATGTTGATGAAACCAATCCGGCTGCTGGAGGAGGTAACAATGATGATGATGATGGTGATCAAGAAATGCCTGAGGCTGGAGGAGGTAATGATGATGGTGATGATGATGATGGTAATTGAGATAAATGTAAGAATATCATCGAAGATGAAATTGTTGAAGAGGAAGAGGAACAAGAAGAAGAAGGAGATGGAGATGGAGAAGGAGAACAAACTCTAGCTATTGCTCAAGCCACCGAAGCTTCGGCTTCAACTTAGGAACGAAGAAGAGGGTGATCACTAAACCGGGCTGATTCTCACATGCCTCCCAAACACTTGATGGTTGCACTTTGAAGAAGGTGAGCCTCTAAAAGGGACCCAGCACATGGTGGAGATGTTCTTTTTGGATACAAAGACTCATGGGCATGTACGGTCCATAATACTATCGTAAGTAATCTTAATCCGTCTTTGTTATTTATTCAAGTGTGTAACTATCTTAATTAAATTTGCGTCAAGTGTTTGTATTTCTTTTCATTTTGTTTTTTTTTGGTATTTAGGATCACAAGCATGCCATCCGTCTCATGAGGCGCCAAGCTTCGTGTTCAGTGACTCATACTTGGGATCTTGACATGGAATGTGAGGAGGTGAAAGTGATTATGAGGAACTCGGGTTGTGGCCTGCGGTGGAGAGTTCGAATATTGATCATGATAAAGTTACCGTATCGCATTCTCAGTGAGAGGTTCTGAGAGAGACCGAAACTCGTTATTCCCATTCGGTGAGATGGCGATAACTCCCGATGATGCTCAACAAATTATAGGCCTCGAGGTTGATGGAAAAGCAGTCACTGAGGGATTCGATAATGCCATTTCTTTCGAGAAGATTTAAGAATTGAGCAAGAAATTATTCGGTTAGAGTCAGGTTCAGACGGATGATGTTCTTGACAAGAAGGATGGTCGACTACCCAAGAAGTTTAATGTGAAGAAGTTGAGGGACAGATTATGGAAGACTCAGGAAATCCTTGATATGGAAGGAATGGTGCACCCGGTGCGAATCAATGCTACCGCGGCCGCTTATTTGCTATACACCCTGGTCAAATGTATCTTCCCCGACAGTTCCGGAAACCAAGTCGAGGCCAGTTACTTGCAACTATTGGATCCCTTACATGAGATGCGTGGGTATTCTTGGGTCGCCTTCTTGAACAATGAGTTGACAAGATGTTCTAGGGCACTCACTAAGCAAGTTAACGGAAACACATGTCTCTTCCAGGTAATTTTATTGTCTATAACATTTATATTCGCAAAATTCTCGTAAGATAAGGTTCTTACTAAACTTTTTTTCTTTTTGCATAGGTTTGGATATATGAGCACTTATCTTCTTTGTTCAAAGACAACTATTACGTCAAAGTGGATAACAGTGTTCCGGTTCATTTTCCAAGAGCGCAAAGGTACAGTTTTAAGGGTACTCAGGATAAGGAAATGCCGCAAAATCTTATGAAACTCCGAAACGCCATCGACAAATTGACTGCGGAAGAGGTGATATTTGATCCGTATCGAGAGGATAGAAATCAAGGTTTAATCCAAAGGAGAAATGAAGTTGTTGTATTATACTATGGACCCTTGATGACTGTGTTTGAAGGATTTTCAATGTACGATCCACATCGGGTAATACGACAACTGGGTTACGTCCAAGAAGAACCTCATTTCGATGCAACAAAGCCGGCCTTTACTGCGGATATGAATGATTAAAGACGTCCCAAAAAGGTATGAACGTCTCTTACCTTCCAAAGACCAACTCAAGAACATTGGGATGATAGGCGTCGCGGTCAAATCGATGTGAGTCTTTTGGACGAGGTGACCACCGGTCATAAAGCTCTTGAGAAATACATGGCGTGGTACTTGGGTTGGGCTCGCCCTCACCGTGATTAGGCCAATGACTACTGAATAACTGGCTTGTAAGAAGAAGATGGAATCGAAAGACCCAGCAACATTGCTTAAGATATTTGTAAGTTTTTTAGAGTTGCTCTTACTATTTTAAGATTGATTGCATTACTAAATCATTCTATTAATTGTTTGTTGTTTAATTGAATATAGAAGGATCAGTTGAAGACCTTTGTGAGGGTGTTGTGTTGCGCGAAAGACGGAGGAGAACCTGTGCAAAGCAAGCACATTGACTATGCTTGCAATGTTGACAATGAGGATGCCCAGCTATTGTTCAAGCAACTTCAGGTTAAAGTAAAGGCGAAAGAAAAAGCAATGAAGGAAGCACAAGCCAAGATAAAGGCTGATAAAAAGAGGACTCATAGTGCTCGTGGTCGTGAAGGTAGCAGCAGTGGTCCTGGTGGTGAAGGTAGCAGCAGTGGTCGTGGTGGTGAAGGTAGTGTTCCAAAACGGGGTCGTGGTCGTGGTCGTGGCCAATTAATGCTTTCCTAGTTTATTTCTTTATTTTGTGGTGGACAAATGTTTAAGTTAATGGTGTGGACAAATGTTTTTTTACGGTTTATGGGAAATGTTTTCGTATTTTGGACAAAAAATGTTGGATTTCTAGTTGTTGAATGAATGGTTTGTTTAGCTATATAAAGTGTCAATACATTTGCCGGCATGCTTTTTTTAAGCTACCATGTCGGCTGTCCCAGGGCCGGCAAGGTTGTGAAATGTCAGACTGCCGGCCCTGTCAACAAAAAATTATGTAGTTACCAGGGCCGGCAAGGTAATACGATTCCTACTAAGCCGGCGTTTTGTAGCCGGAAGGGTACGAAAATAGAGACCCTGCCGGCCATATCTTGAAAAAAAAACCATTCTTCTGATGTCTAAAATCATGTAAGGTCGGGAGGGAAACAAAATTAGAAAATGCCGGCAGTATTTTCGCCGGCATGCTAATGAACCCATACATTTCCGGCCGTTTTACGACCCCGGCATTGTAGCAAATTTAAGTCCCCACCGGCGAGTTCAAAATTCAAATTTTTGCAAGTACAATTGCATTGATTCACTTGTACTTGGACACTATAACGGCTAAATTTGGGCACCATCCTGTAAATACACTACTTATCTCCACAAAACAACACACAACTATTTGCATATACTCTCCAAAGCCCATATCATCACAACTCCATCTAACTCACCCAATAGCTCTCTACACACAAGAAATTGATTCATTTGATTCTAATGAAGATTTGGCAATCACCAAAGCTTGGTATGCGGAGACTAGAGTTCGAAGGCAGTCCTCCGTAATGGTGGATTCCACAACCTTTTGGGCTAGGGTTCACAACACTTTTAGCCAAGAGTGTGGGAATCCTAACTCAAGAAGTGTTCAACAAGTGCACGATAGGCACCTTGTCATCGAAAACGCGATACTTTCTTTTTTATCTCTCCAACCTCGGATTTTTAACACTCGCCCCTTCACCTTGTCCATTGCACAATTTGTAAGTAATTTTGTGGTATTTTTTCTCGCCACCCATGTTGTTAAAACACGATTAACAAATGTTTTTTTGTTTTTGAATCATGAAGTCGTGAAAGGGCGATACTTGGAGGTAAAGGGGGAAGTATTCGCGTTCGATGCAAGCTATCACTTCTTGGCCGAAAGAATCCCGGTGGATAACCCGGAATACTTGGATAATGTATCGTCTTCGTCGGAGGAAAATTGATGGCGTTAGAAGTTTTAGTGTAGGTTTTGTGGGTATACCTCTATGTAAGCCCTCACGAGACTATAACTCGTTCAATAGGGTCGCCTAGGGGTTCAAAGGCTTGACGCACATGCTAAGTGAATTCGTTTTTCCGTCGACAAGGATTAGGTTTTATGTTTCAATCAATGTAGTAACCAAAATTGCATGAATAAAGTAAATTACATCTTCCATATTATGTCAGACGGCAATGTTGTATTTTTTTGCATGCCGACTTTAAGATAGCCGGAAGGGTAGGAAATATTTACATGCCGACCGTAAGATTGCTGCCCAAGATAGTCGGCGTGTTCTTCATCCGAGGACCATTCCGGCGGATATCTGGTTGGAAGCTTATTCAAGTTGACCCTGCCGGCGGAAGAGCGATCGGCAGCTTATTCAAAGTTGACCATTCCGGCGGATATCTAGTCCGCAGCTTATTCAAACCACGACCTTGCCGGCCTTATGCATTTTCAAAACCAAAATTTTTGGATCGAAATCGAATTCATAAGACGGATCAAAAGTTTAATCTACTGAATTCATAATTTGAAAATTATAATCTAAACTCAATTAATTAACCTAATCAGAATTTTAGTGTTAATTAACCAAGGGCATATTAGCCATTTAGAAAAAACAAGGTTAAGGGGTGGCTTGGTTTTACTTTAAATGACCCGATTTTGTCTTATTGGGTATACCCCAATCAAGCAAGGATAGTATGTGACGTATGAGCACAAAAATAAACAGTTAGCATGAAAATTCACTTTCTAAACGAGAAACCTAATTCGTAATTTTTTATTAGAAGTAGGGTGTTAGATTATCTACGTCACGACCCATGTTGGTTAAGACCTTGCATAACCCGTGCAAAATGTGGCAATGATTAATCAAAACCTCATACATTAGTTTTGTAGCTTAATTCAAATGCTTTACGTGTGATATTTCATTTCCCTTTTAGATGATTTTTTGTGAAGCATCCTTTTACATGACTTAGCTCCAACAACCCTCTTATATAAATTCGCCTCCAATTATCATAGCCTAGCTAGTCCGCTTTGATTTGGAATGTGTAATATAATTTGTAGTTTTATATCTTCTCTATTTCAAAAATAAGAGATGGGGGAGGAAATTGAATTGCTTTATGATATAACAAATATCAGTAATTAGATATTTGAAGCATGGTTTTGTGCATATAAAAAAGTAACGTCAAATTTAAAAGGGCAATTTGCTGTTGTGTTTTGAGAGTTAAATTGGTGTTAGATTATAATATCAGTGTCTTAGATTTTGAAAACACCTTCATTCTGCGGGTAATTGAAGCTAGATTTTGAAAAACATAATTACATTAAAAGGGAACTGCCTATAAAGAATTACGCATGTGTTTAATTTTCAAAGGACATGATCTACAGAATTGCAAGAAAGCCAATGCGACGGATATAAAATAAAGCCCTGACTTTCATTACATAGCAGACTTGTGCACACTGTTTCTTTTTTGTTTTATAGAGTTACTTCTTCGTCTATCAGTTATCTGTTGCTATTTTATTTATAAAATTATGATTTATGAAAAAAAAAAATTATCAAAAATTATTTGTGCTTTGGTGCATAAATTTTTGGTTCCAGTCATTCATATGTGATTACCTATGAAGCACGGATACTTTAAAATTGGTGACGTATCCGTATCGGCGCCGTATCAGTATCAGATACTTGGGGATACCTTGGGATACGTATCAGATACTCCATTTAAAGTGTCACCTTTTTTAATTACAAAAAGGGTAGGGGATACTCAGGATACCTCTCGGATACTCTATGAGGGGATACTTCTTATAATCTAACATTTATTTTTTTATACAAAATCTTTATATTTATAAATTTATACATAAAATCTAAATATTTATAGATATTTGTACTCATGAAAATATCGAATAATATTATCTAAACCTAATAACTTGTTGACTATAAAGAAAAAAGACTTGGTATTTATTTTTATGGTGCTTCAAAATAAAACGGTGTTAGAAAAATCTAGCTTTAAGGTTTATTGGGCAGTCATGTTCTTCATGTTGTTTAGAGAGAAATCGGAGTATATATGATTTTATCCACTCAATTAACATAAGTAAGACCAAAACCCAAAGTCTTTGAAAATTTAATGTTTGCTCACTTTAATATTCAAAATAATATCTATCGGATTTTTTTATTTTATGATTTTTAGTAGAATGAATTATTATTATATTAAATATTTTTTTAATAAGTACACGTATCCCACCGTATCTCGTATCCCCATTTTATAAAAATTGACGAATCCCCGTATCAGTGTCACCGTATCAGTATCCCCGTATCAGTATCGGTGCATCATAGGTGATTACGGGAAACGGCTATGAAAAATGTTCTGGGTCAAAGGCAATTAGTCAAAATCAGTCGAGGGAAGTCAACTCAAATATTCACCTCGCTATTAATGAATCTTTGATTTCTGCAACTTCCAATACACTTAGTTAATGCAATCTCTGTTCTCACGCATTTAATTTTTCACTAATTTGCGTTACTTTTCTGTCTGAATCTCGGGTTTTGTTTATTAATGTATTAACTGTTCTTCACTTTAGAGATTTTGCATGTCAGTTTTTTAACCTAATTTCAATCTCTCTGTTCCGCTTTTACCCTCCTGGTTTTTAATTGTTTTTATGGCTTGCATGTGTTAAGGTTATAACTGGTCTTTGTTGCCTTGTGTTGGTACAAAGTTGTCATTGCAAAGGTTATCCCCCCTAAGGTTGTTGTCTTCAAGGTTTTTAGTGTTCTGTTAAAGTCATCGGCGGATAAAACTAACCCAAAAGTTGTATCTCGATATCCTATTGAAGCTCAGTCCTCTGCATCCTCTTCTTGTGGCAAGATAAGTGTCAATAAAACTATGACAATCTCACAACGTCTCAGACCAAATTCATGCAAACACCATATAAAATGGAAAAGTTCAAAGTTGTTGTTCATCATCTTCATTATCACTTCATTTCTCAATAGTAACCCAAAACACTCTTCAGAAATCGATACCATGGACCCAAACTTGGGAGACATGAAATACCTTGAAGAGCAGCTAATGTCAACAAATCTCAACAACTCGGAGTAAGATGAAATCAGACAAACTTTTGTCTATTCCAGTGTTAACCTTGACAGAGGAATTTCTAAGTGGGCACTAACATTGTAGGGAAACTTCTTGCTGCTGAACCAATGAAACCAGACAATCTCGAATTCCATCTCAAAAATCAATAGTTGAAGAAAGTGAAGAAAACTCAAATTAGAAACCCACCACCAAACCACTTCATTGTCAGATTTACAAACGGGGATCAAGTCAATTGGGTTCTTAAAAATGCTCCTTGGTCTGTGAATGGCCTTCTCTTCATGGTCAGACCATATAATTCCTTTGTGCATATACAAAAAATGGATTTCAACACTCAAGAATTTTGGGTAGACTTCAAAGATTTACCACCAGAGCTATTTGAAGAAGAAACCATGTACAAATTTGCAAAGATACTTGGAGAAGTTAAAGCTCTTGATCCTGAAGATGGAAACCCTATGGACTCAACTGTTGTTAGTGACAACATCAAAATCAATGTGAAGACCCCCCTAATTAGGGGACTGCTAACTGAAAATGGAGCTGGCTACACTCAATGGATACCTTTCTACTACCAAAAGCAGTCAGGAAACCTCTGCCCAGCTTGCTTTGTGTTGGACCATGATGAAGATGAATGTGAAAGGAAATCTAAATTTGTTAGAGCTCTTTCTAACAAAGCTCTTTTCAAGTTTGGGCAAAATAACTTGTCTCTTCAAGATGTCATGGCAATGAACCCAAAGTATGGAGATGGATCACCAATTACCATCAACAAAAAAGTCTCCAAGAAGAAAGATGCAGCTGCTAACAAAGTGGCTTTCCAAAAACCTTCAGATGGATATCATGTAACTGCTGTCTTCTCTGAAGAAGTTAGAAGTCACACTGAGGTGGGAGAAGGCTAAAATCAGAGAAAGGGAAAAAGAGTCAGAGAAAATGTGTCAAGAGCAATGAATTTTGACAATCCTATTTACATGGATGCTGACACTCAAGCTAATAACAGTGTGTACCAGAATGATCCAGAAATACAGGATTTTGACCATGAGCAAGGGGGGATTGGGATCAGCATTGCAATGCTATGACACAGTACCATCATTCTGCATGGCAAGAAGACCAGGTAATTATTCTTCTTAACACTACTCTTACTTTGTAAGTTCAATTTTATTTCAAGGATCTCTTTTTATCTCAGTTTTTTTTCTTATTGTCATTACATTACATCTTTTAAGTTTTTACATAAATATTTTGGAAAAATGAAAATTTTAGCTTGGAACTTCCAAGGCATTGGCCAAAAAGATACTAGGGACCACTTGAAACACTGCATTCATAGTAAAGACCCTGACATAGTGTTCATTTCTGAAACCAAAACAAATTACATAAAAACTAACTCTTTCATTAGATATTTTGGTTATCCTAATTACCGGCGTCAGTCTTCTAATAGTCTCTCTGGAGGAATTGCTCTTCTATGGAAGGATGGCATGGGTATACAAATAGTCAATGAACAGAGAAATCAAGTAGAAGTCATGGTCACAGCTGGTCCTAAAAATTTTCAATGGTTACTAACATGTTTATATGGTAGCACAAAGTACAAAGAAAAGAAAGAACTATGTGATTCAATCACTTCAAGAAGTCAGAATATGCAAATTCCATGGATGATAATTGGAGATCTAAATATCATCATCAACAATCAAGAGAAGATATCAAGCAAAATTTCATCAAAATCAAGCATCAACACGTGCATAAAAGAGTGGCTTCTCCAAACTGATCTGGTGGAGGTTAAATTCTCAGGATACCCATACACATGGAGCAACCACAGGCAAAGTAACCAACTGGTGGAGGAAAAACTGGACAGAGCTTTGGCAAACACAAAATGGCATGACAATTTCCAATCAGCTACAACTTACCGTCTAATAGATTTTGGCTCAGACCGCACACCAAATTTATTCCATACAAATCCAGCTGAGAAGGAATACAAGAGACCATTCAGACTCTATGAAAATTGGATTCAGCAAGACTCCTGTAAAGAAGTAATATCCAGAGCATGGAATCAACCACAACAAGGATTTGTAGCCTTCCAAACTGTATCAAGACTAAAGCGCACAAAAAAAGAAATTCAGAGGTGGAACTATGAAGTATTTGGTAATGTGAAACAACATATTAAGGAGGTGGAGAAGAAGATTCAAGATGCTCTCAACAATGGAAATGACTTAAATAATTTGCAGCAAGAACTGAGGTTTTGGTATAAGATGGACTCTGACATGAAATATCAAAATGCAAGAGAGAACTTACTGAAAAAAGAAAGTAGAAATACAAAATACTTCCACTCAAAAGCCAATTATAGAAGAAGAAGAAGAAGAAATCACATTTATTCTCTCAAAAATTATTTGGGATTATGGCACTCAGACAGAAAGGATATGGAGCAACTACTAAACAACCACTTCAGCTCCATTACAACTACTTCAAATCCACAAAAGAATGAAGAAATCCTACAACCGATCAGCCCTTGCATAACACAAGAAGACAATACTAGTTCAACAAGAATACCAGATATAAAAGAAATTAAAAATATAGTCTTCCAAATCAAACCATGGGCAGCACCAAGACCAGATGGCTTTCAAACAGGCTTCTATCAACAATGCTGGAACATAGTAAGTAATGATATTACTCAAATTGTTCAATTTTTTTTCTTCAGAAATGGATATCTTGTCAAGGAGCTAAATTACATCTTTCAAACCCTGATCCCAAAAGTTGAATGTCCACAAAATCCCTCAGATTATAGACCCATAAGCCTCTGCAACATAAAATATAAGATAATCTCAAAAATCCTTGCCAACAGACTAAAACCTATTCTACATAAAATTGTATTTCCTTTTCAAGTAGCTTATGTCCCAAACAGAAACATCTCAGACAACACAATAATAACTCATGAAATTGTAGATCACATGAAGAAAAGTAGAAACAAATTTGGTGAAGTTGGAATCAAATTTGATATGTCAAAAGCATTTGACAGGATTGAGCGAAAGTTCTTATTGCATATCATGAAGCAACTGGGTTTCTGTAACAAATGGTGTCAAATGATTAGGCAGTGCATTGGAACCACCTCAGTTTATGTGCTCCTTAATGGATCTTCTTGCCAACCTTTCATTCCATCTAGAGGCCTAAGGAAAGGTGATCCAATATCACCATATCTATTCATCCTCGGTATGGAAGGCTTCTTAAGAATGCTTTGTAAGGCAGAAAGTTTAAAGAAAATCTAAGGAATCAAACCAAGTCAGCACTGCCCAAGCATCAATCACTTACTATTTGCTGATGACTGCCTTCTCTTCTGTAAAGGCAAAGATCAAGATATTAGGAATATCCTAGACATCATTAGCAAATTCAGTAATGCTTCAGGCCAGGTGGTAAACTTCAACAAATCTAGTGTGTTCTTCAACAAGCATATTCAACCTCAAAGATGCTCTCATATCTCAAGTATACTTCAAATGAAGACTCATAGGTTTAAATGAGAAATACCTTGGCATGCCTCTCTTTTGGGGAAAAAATAAGAGAGAAAGTTTTAAACCAACAAAATAAAAGGTTCAAAACAGGTTAAGCACATGACAAGGAAAAATAATTGACCAAGCTGGCAGATCAACTCAAGTCCAGTCAGTGCTGAGTACTATGGCTAATTACCAGATGTGCTGCTTCAAAATACCAAAGTATGTCACTGATTCCATTGACAGAGTTCAAAGAAGATACTGGTGGAGAAAGGAAAACAAGGAAGGAATGAATCCAATTTCATGGGGTGCTGTTTGTAAACCAAAAAGGCTTGGAGGAATGGGATTCAAAAACACCACAAAATTCAATGATGCTCTGCTTGGAAAATTGGCTTGGAGAATGATAACAGATAACAACTCCTTCTGTGATAGAATCCTGAGAGCTAAATACTTCCACAATAAAGACCCTTTATGTGATAAAATTACTTCTCATGGCTCATGGATATGGAAAAGCATATATAAAGGTCTGCAGATTTCAAAGAAGTACTATATTTGGAGTGTTGGTGATGGCTCAAGAATAAAAATCTGGAGGCATAACTGGATTGCAAACACACATCACTCACAGCTTTTAAATGCAACACAGTACTCAGGAAATAATGATATCGTTCAGAGCTTAATACAGCAAACAACCAAACAATGGGATGTTCGAAAGCTTGATCAAGTCTTCAACAACACAGAAAGTAAGAAAATTGAGGAAATAAGAATCTCTGGAAATACCAGAGATACTCTCAACTGGATTTTAACAAGAAATGGTATCTTCACTGTCCAATCTTCCTATAAAGCTTTAATTCAAGAAACCAATGGAAACTGCATCAACAAAGAAGAGCAGAAATTCTGGTTGACGATATGGCATTTAAAGCTCCCTTACAAGCTCAATTTATTTTTATGGAGATGCTTAAAAGATATTCTTCAAACAAGAACAAGAGTTGGAAGGCATATTCAGTTGGAAGATTATAGTTGTCCTCTTTTCAAGCAAACACCAGAAACAGACATGCACATTCTTCTGCACTGTGATCTAGCAAAAGTTATTTGGTTCACCATCTTACCAGAAGCCATCAACTCACAACAACACTTCAACTCTCTGCAAGACTGGATCAAATCCTGGAATCAAGACTAGAGCATCATCTCTTTTAAAAAAGAGAAAAGTATCCTTTTAGCAACAGTTATAATGTGGCAAATTTGGAAATTTAGATGCATGACAGTCTTTGAAGGAAAAATCACACACCCTAACAACATCATAATGAGCATTAGACAATTCTGCATGAAATACAATATTCTAGGTTGTGAGACTAACTCTAGATGCAGAAACAAAACGAGCATATCTAAGAAAAAAATGGTGGAAGCTAAATTTTGATGTTGCTTTTGACAAAGACAAAAATATTTGTGGTATTGGCGTAATATTAAGAGATTGTGCATGGAGATTCTTGGAGGCCTCGGTGAAAGCTACAAAGGCTAGAGATGTTGAACATGGAGAAGGCTCAGCTCTTCTAGAAGCTATGGATTGGATAAGGAGTAGAGGGTGAGAAAATGTCATCATCGAAGGAGATTGTAAGACTGTTATTGAAGCTGTGACTTCAAATTTTGTAAACTCTAGCTGGCAGGATCATAATCTTCTTTCGGATATTAGTAGGAGCTTAGAATCTATTAGTAGCATCAAATGTGTTTTCTTTCCTAGGACTGGTAATGAAGCGGCTGATGGATTAGCCAAATATGCCAAGAAATTTGTGTGTAACCCCATCCCAGAAAAGGTCATTCGTATGTGAAGACTATGCATTGCACGCAATAGAAACTGACCGTAACCCCATCCCAGATTCTATCGCTACCGGTGAAAGCCATGCCGCTAAGCCAAAAGATATAATGGTGGGTTTGTTTGCAGAATTCACTGTTTCCTAGAATTTATATTCCCATGGGATTGCAAATCCTTGGATTCATGTAAATCCCTTGCGTGTTTGGTAACTCAATTGAAATTCTTAGGATTTATAGAGTTTTCTTGTTTTAAAGTCTTTATACCGTTTGACATTACCCTCAAATCTTAAAATTGCATATATATGGGTAGTGTTAAAAAAAAGTGGGTCCATAAATCCCTTGATAAGTTTCCCAGCAAATGTTAGGGGGAGGGGTCGAACTCCATATGGAGGATTTGCTGGAAAACTGAATCCCGTAGGAAACGTGATTCAAGGATTTGGGTAACCAAACATACCGAGGGAAACGTAATTCTACCAAATCCCCCGGACCCATAAATTCCACCTTTAAAATTCTACATCCAAACCCACCATTAGTGACACTATAAAACACAATGTCTCCCCCCACGGAATTAGTTGGGATATAATATGAGAGATTAATGGATAAGCTAGATTTTTGGAATCTCAAAAGTGATGTCACCTCCGATGTACGAGTTCAAGACAAAGACCCGAGTCCATGATTACCATCCAAAAGAGCCTCTAATCGCACGGCTAAAAATTACCCAAATTCAGAAAAAACAGGTCGGCAGGACCCACATAACATCATGATGTCGATCATATTTTTACCATCACCCGACTTTAACGCCAGCCAGATAATAATTTTCTCCTCGGATTCCAACCATCTTTCTCTCGTAAATTGCAGTAACACGAATCTCTACAACTCATCCCATTGGTCAACCCACATTTCCTAGTCAGCAAATAATCTCCTAGAGATCTGGTCAATGCATCCAACGGTTAGAATCAAAGTAGCAAGATAAATAAAATATCCGGTGCACTTTTTTACACATCTCCCAATAAACGCCAACTTGATGATACAATAATAATTTGTTTTTCTACTCAGAATTTTTCAGAGTTTTGTTTTTTTGGGGGTTTTTATTAGGGTTTTTACTTTTCAGAAGAAGACCAAAAGAAGAAGAACCATGGTTGTTGAATTTCTTGATAAATAGAAGAAGAAAAACAAAATTCAGGGTTCAGACAAAATTCAGGGTTCAAATCAATGGGTGGGTTTGTTCTGATCTGTTTGTTACACAGTGTGATAGCAATAACAACAGGGGTTCTGATGATGTTTTACTCAAGAGAAATCTATGAATTTGGTCATGGAATTGAAACAGCTAATAAGTTACTAGGATCAAATCCACATGATCAGTTGTTGATACAGACATCAGATTCGTTTTCTGGGTTGTTATTATGTGTGATTGGGATTTTCTTGTTCATGGTTGCTTTTGTGAAAGATGTCAAGTTTCAGAGCTTCTTTGCTAAAGGTTGTGTGTTGATTCATGTGGTTACTGCTGTTTGGAGGGTTTATTTTGAGAGGAGGCTTGAAGATCTTGCTTGGGATTGGCCTAGACAGGTTGTTGGTGATATTGTTTTAGCTGCTTCTTGGGGTATTTTTCTTCTTTACTCTTGGAGAGAAAAATATGATTGATTAGGTCTTGTTTGATTTGATTGATTGAAGAATCAGTTTGAGAAGCTGCAAATTGATGAACGATTCTGGTGAATTGAAGTTTGGGGAAGGGTAGTTGAAGTTGAAGTTTGGGGAATTTTGGTGACAGAATGCAGTTTGGGGGTTTGAAGAAATTCAGAACTCTGTAGTTGGGGGTTTGGTTTCTTTTAATGGTTTTCTGTAAATTTGCTCTTCTAATTTCATATAGTGAAAGTGAAAATATATGAATATGATATTTTTCTTTTCTGTGAATTGATTTGATCATCTTGTGTGTATGTTTTTGTTCTTTTGATTGGATTTTTTTGTGTGCACATGTTGTTAAATTGCTCACTGGTTATGCTTGGTATTGTCATCTGAGTGACATTCCTATGTGAATGAGGCTATCTATCTAAAGCTGTACCTATTCTGCTGGTGCTGTGTCCTCCTCCTAGTAGAGCTGTTGTTTGGAGTAAACTGCAGGATAGATAGGGGGATTGACTGATGGGATAGCTAACAATTGGATAGAGAGGAGAAAAGCCCCATAGGAGTCCCAACTCCCAACCAACTCCAGGATATGCAAGTTAAGAGTCCTAAAGCAACCATAGGCTCTAGCTATACTCTGTTGCACTAAATGGAGTGATTCGCCAACTCTTGCAGCGTGAGTGGGACTACTAATATTGGTAGATGAACAAAGAAACATTGAAGGGCAAAGGATTTTCATGTGCAGAGTGAGGTCACTAGAAGAAAGCAGGTTGCTGGGTGTAATACAAGTTCTGAAATGGCACCAGCAGATGAAAAGAAGGACCTGCAGAGTGGAAGTGGAAGGAAAGAAGATGGCCAAGCAGCCGAAGATGAAGTGGGAACAGTGTGCAAAAGCATCAAACAACACAATCTTTGATGAACAAGTAAGAATGCTCCTAATATGGTGTGTAATGATTCTGTAAGACATATTGGTAGTCAGATACTATAAATCTGAATCATTGCTTGAGTTTCTAATCTTCTTTTGGGGGAAAAGAAAAAGCTGTACCTAGACTTTATTGTCAGTAATCTACAATGATACAGACCCATGTTTTTGATTTGATTACTAGATTGGAAAAACAACCTGCCGACACCATCACACTCTCTGCTTAATTTCCTCAACCTGCCGACACCATTTCATCCACCAAAGATTCAAATAAATCATCTTTAGGAAAGCTAATTTCAGTTTTTTTATAATTTCTCTTTGAGTTTGAGATCAAGTTATTGCTCTCATTTAGTTATGCAATGCCTATTTCTTGCTAACTAAAACAAATCATTTGCACATTTTGGCAATTTTATGGCTCAAATCTATTCCTCTATATAAAACGAACTCCCCTTAGCAACAGTAGGGTGAAGCTGCAAATTATATCTTCCAATATTACCCTTATTTTCACACGGAAAATGGAAATATAATTCATGGGTAAAATGGTAATATTCACAGCGCAAAATGGAAAATTGGATTTTTCAGTTTTTTTTCCCTGGCTTTAGGCACTGTTCGTGAACAGTGTTGAAGCTGCACATTTTGGATTTTCAAACTGCCCTTTGTTCATGCCCACACAAATTATGTATGTAAATAAAAGTGAGGGTATATCAGTAATTTTCATTTTATACAATTACAAACAATAATAAATCCCGGTCTCCCCACTCCATTCCAGATTGCACGTGCGGAACAATTTTATACTGATAAAGACAAGTGCGTCCTAGTGAGGAAAGTAGGATCAACCGATCAGATAGATGTCAAATTTCAAAGTCATTTTGGTGCGCACACAAAAAAAAAAATGAAAATAAAATCAGATTTACATGCAACTCTTGGCACCAGCAATGTCAATAACAAAGCGATAACGAACATCATTCCTTGCCAACCGGTCCAAAGCGTCATTGATCCCATCTGTCTTCACGACTTCAATGTCACAGGTGATATTTTTCTCGGCGCAATAATTCATCATTTCTTGCGTCTCTTTCATGCCTCCTATCATGCTCCCTCTCAAGGATCTTTTCCCTGCAACCAATCATGAGAGTTTATTGTTAAAGATGGTGTATAACTCTCCAAAGACTAAAACATCTCAATTACTGAGCTGTAAGTTCTTACCAAAAATAATAGGAAAGGCAGGCAACCCCAAGGGTTTATCTGGTGCACCCACAATGGATAAAGTCCCATTAACTTTCAGAAGTTCCAAAATTGGGCCTAATGGATGTACAGCTGAAACTGTATCAATTATGAAATCCAAACTCCTCTTCCCTGCCTATATTTTATCACAAGCCACAACCATTAGATAATATATATAATCCCAGCAGCAAACTATGACCCCTATAACTAAGAGAAAGCCAGACAGAGAGCAAGTAAACATTAACCTGCATTTGTTCCGTGTTAGTGCTGACAATGAAATCATCGGCACCTAGGCGCACTTTAGCTTCGGCTTCTTTAGAAGGAGAAGTACTTATAACAGTAACGTGGTGGCCAAAACCCTTTCCAAATTTAACAGCAACATGACCGAGACCACCTAGCCCCACTACTCCAATTTTCTTACTTGGGCCTTCGAGTAAGTTGTAGTCTTTAAATGGCGTGAACACGGTTATCCCGGCGCACAACAATGGTGCTGCGGCATCCATTGGTAGGCCTTCTGGAATGTGCACCACAAACCTTGGCAACATTATCCAACCAACATCTTAAAACTTTAGATCTTATGATAAACATATTATCATAGTGTAAGAAAACAGGAAAATTAAGAAATTGAGTTTAACTGTTGGAATGTAGAAAGGCTAGCTAGCTAGTATGGATAAGCAGGGATACCTTCTGTCAGCAACTAGCATTTTGGAGTAACCACCGTAGGTGATACTTCCATCCCAGAAGATGCCGTTGTAAGTAAACTGATGTTTTTCGCAATATTGTTCTTGAGAATCCTTGCAATATTCGCATTCCAAACAAGAACATGCTAAACATCCAACTCCTACTCTATCTCCAACTTTGAATTCTTTCACATTGCTCCCTGTTTTTGTAATCACACCCGTAATTTCATGCCTACAGTAAATCAACTGATTAATCTGTTGATTTATGCCAGAAAAAAAAGTAACTAGCCAAAAGAAGCATAAAATGATATTCAACGTCGGATTGCGGATGATATCATCTAGAGTTCTAAACCAGGAAATGAGAAGATAACCAAGATGAGACATAAAAATGAAAATATTCAAACTAAAAGGATGTACATACCCAGGGACGACAGGGTATCTAGTGATACCCCAGTCATTTTTCAAGTGGTGAATATCTGTATGGCAAATCCCGCAGTATAATACCTTGATTGTTACATCTTCCACCCCATTTTCTCTGTTGAAAGGAACAAAAAATCGGCATAACATAGTTATGCATTCGTATGGAAAACTAACATTTTTGAGCAAGAAAAGGAAAATGGAAATTTTTTGGTTACCTTCTTTTGAAGGTGAATGGTGTTACTTTTCCAGATTCATCATGTCCTGCCCAACCAGAAACTGTTTGAGTGTGGTTTGGTGTTGTATGAGACATTTATTCACTAGCTACAATCTCCTGCTACTACTTCTTTGAGTCTCTCTCTCTCTTTCTTAACAGGTTGTCAAGAAAGGCTCTCTAATACATCTACATTTATACTAAGAAGAAAGTACTTGTTACCACATCGTTTCGTTATGAAGTTGATTGATAAATTACCATTCGCATTTTGCTCAATTCCCACCTCACATGCTTGTTTCAAATTGTCACAGTGATGGGTCGTTGTAACTTCTTTATGAGCCCCTATCTGTATTTATTTATGAGCATTTATGCTGAATATCTACTACGGGATATATGTTCAATGAGAGCATTTGTAGCTAGAGTTTATGTGGTCCATTTGCATATTATGGGTGAGTCTGTCAGAAGATGCCAGAGTTGTATGAAACATCATGCAGAACACAAGCTGTTCTGGTCTGGAAACTGTTTCATAGACTCCAAGAAACTTGGGCGATGGTGCGCCTGGGATCTCATTGGTTGAGCATTATAGCAACTGGATTCATCAGACTGAGCCAGGCTAGGTACACGCAGTTGGATTACACCCCCAACAGCCAATGAGATTCACCACTACCGTAATCTCTTCCGATGTTCTACTCGGTTTAATATAATATTAATAAATATACCGAAAACTAGACATTGAAAACTTAAAAAACATTCATTTCTCTTGATTTGGGAGTATTTATTTAATTTCCACAATAAATAAGTACTATCAATCTGGGAGTATTTACATACTTAGCTGTAGCTGTATTTATTTTAAAATTATCTTTTAATTGAGAAAGAAATCTACAGTCGACACTCTGGAAGTATCAATCTAGATATGTAATCAGATAAGAATTTCAAGTTTAGGATACGTATCTTGCAGACAGCGACACTATGGGAAGAGCTCTTCCCCATTGTGTTAGACACCATGGGATGCGTATCTTGCAGACAAGGACACAATGGGAAATAGCTCTCCCCCATTGTCTTAGACACACCAAGCGTATATGCAGCCATGGACATTATATATGCAAAGTGTTTTTAGACTCCAAGAGACTTGGGCGATGGAATGTGCGCCTGGGGTCTCATTGGTGGAGCATAATAGCATTTGAATTCATTAGATCGAGCCAGCTTAGGTATATGCCAAACACTAGACCATAAAATACCTGGCGATCGAGATTGGGGTATACCCAAACTAATTGGGGTATACCCAATGAGACAAAATAGGGTCATTTTGAAGTAAAAGAGGTCACCCCTTAACCAAATATTTTCAAAATGGTAAAATTGTCCTCGTTTAATTAACCCTAAAATTTTGATTAGATTAATTAATTAAGTTTAAATTGATTGAATAGATTAAAACTTATGAATTTTAAGTTATGAAATTTTGTTTTTGATTGAACTTTTGTGGGATGATTTTTGATGATTTTTTTTTTTTTTTTGAGAATATCTCTTGCAACGAAAATGAAGCACACAACCGAAATACTTCTAAAAGGGGATTGTGAATTCGTTATATGAAATCATACTCAAAATCAAAGAATAAATCAACACTTTGTTCGAAAATATGAAAAGTCAAGAAGGTCGACTAATGAAGATCATGCTTAGGCCAAAAGTGGCAAGAAGATCTTCATCGTCGACCTCGCCTAGCCAAAAGATGTTTGCGCATCGTCGACCTCGCCCGGCCAAAAGTGGCCTAAGCATGATCTTCATCGTCGACCTTGTCGACTTTTGTTTTTTGACATACAAGAGATGACATAAAAATTTTATTGGCGGCAAAGGTATTCAAAAAATACCCTTAAAATTTGCTTTTGGCCTAAGAAGGTATTCAAAAATACCCTTCCTATTTGTATTTGGCCTAGGCAAGGTATTCAAAAAATACCCCGCCTACTGTTGAAAAATTCTACAAATACGCCATGGTCTGTTATGAAAAGTCAAGAAGATATGCATGTTACGACCTTGCTTAGGCCAAAAACACGTAAATCATAATTTTCGATTTCTAACCTAATATAACAATCAAATCACACAACACAATGATGGGTTTGAGTTTAAACATCATTTATAGTCTTCTTTTCATTTGTTAGAGTCAACAATTTTTTGGAAAATCAAAGTTGAAGATTTTTATATGGCTTTGGTTGATGGAAGATGAAGATGAAGAAGAAGAGAAGATTAAGAGTTGGTTAGTTTTTTAATTTTAGGGTTAATGAAATTAAGAAATGAGTTTATTTTTAAAATTTAATTAGTTCAAGGGTATTAAAGTAAAATCACACTTTTTAATAATGACACACCATGTCCCCTTGAAATTGGGTATACCCCAATTAGTTTGGGTATACCCCAATCTCGCCAGGATAAAATACTCTTGAAAATGAGGGTATATCTATTTAATTTCCATGATAAATAAACACATGTTCGAAATTCTACATCTCTAGTTAACCAAGTTATAGCCGTATTTTGTTTAATTGAAAGAAGAAAAAAAAAAGTCTACAGCCTGGAGTATCAATCTGGATATGCAATCAGATTATAATTTCAATTTTGGGATACGTATCCTGCGGACAATGACACTATGGGACGAACTCTTCCCCATTGTGTTAGACACGTCACAATGACACTAGTTGTTCTCTATCGGAAAAGAAAAAAAGAAGAAGAGAAGAATACATATCTTGTAGATATACGGCCCCTTCGTAAATGCTTAGGATAAATAATGGTAATACTCAGACGGCTAAAATAAAGAATTTGGAGATGTAGACTTCGGTTGGATGCACGACATGTCTTTTGGGTATAAGAATATGATATGAGCTATGGATGTCTTTTAGAATTCCAACTTCCAAGGTTATCTTGTCTTTCTTGGTTCCAGAGAATTCAAGTCTCCACTTAAGAATATGATAAAGTCTCCAAATACGGAGTATATCATTTCCTAAGAGCATCCACAGTGGGAGACCAAAATTAAAATTTTGGTCCAAAAACCAGACGCAGTGGAGAAGGAGTAAAGATCAAAGACCAGACTAAAACTAAAAACCAGACCAAATATAGTCTTTAGTTTGGTTTTAGTCAGGCGTAACTCGAACAGGCGTAATTTATAACTCCGCCCGTCGATAGAAAACAAAAAAAAAAAATTGGGGCGCAACTACGAGTTACGCCTGATTGGGGCGTAACTCAAAGTTACGCCTCATTTAAAAAAAAAAAAAAAAAAATTTAATGGGGCCCCACGGTATATATATACTCTTTCCCCCGTAGTGTTTGAACACGGACTAAACCCAAAATTTGGTTTTTTTTTTGCTCTTTAGTCTTTGGTTTATGATCGCACCACTGCAGTTGCTATAAAATCCTAAAATCTCTAAGGAACACGTCACAATGACACTATGGGACGGGCTCTTTAAATATTCTAAAATCCTATGTGGCCTACGATTTAGGAAGTGAAGAAAGTCTCATTGGAGATGCTCTATGGGATTGTGATTTTCGACGGTTAAGATTCCGGTAGAGATGAAGAAGTGGGAGGATTTACGCATGGAAAATGAAGATCATTATACTTAAATTAGGGGGAAAGCCACTTTTACTAGGCGAGGTTTGATCGTAATACGTAACAATAAAAAACTAGGGTTATAAGGGTGTGTATCTCCAGCCGTAATTTTTGTAATTTTTTAATAGGGGGAAAGCTAATACTTTTTTCCACCCAATTCTGACCCGGAGTCAAATAGGCTAGACTAAGGTCAACTTTCCCCCAAGTAAAAGTGGCTTTCCCCTGTCAAAAATCTATACTTCTTCCATTGAGCAAGTATATATTCAAATAATCACCCAAACATGGATTTTTTCTCAAATTCACATTTTTTTTTCCAGCCAATTGTAACCCAGAATCGGTGGATACCGTGATACCGCAACCACCAAATTTTGGTTATCCTAAACACAAAATTGGTTAAAAAGATCAAAATTAAAATTTCCTGGGTGAAAAGGACAGTTAGATTTTGATACTGTTTAAATGGACAAAAATTTAAAAATAGGCAGGATGTAACCAGTTTCATCCTGCCCATTTTCAAATACTTTTTCTTATTTTTAATTTACACAGGATGCATCCAGTTTCATCCTCGCTATTTTTTAAGTTTAAGCCAGGATGAATCCAGTTTCATCCTTGCTATTTTTTTTGTGTCCATGTCACCCATAAAATTTTTTACTCGTCCATTTGAACCGTGTTTTAATTTTTTTTGGACAAATGACCCATTTTCCGTATCCGAAAATACATGAACCAGAATCGGCTAATGTCATCATGAACGACACTTGATTGTCGTTCATTTCTGGTCGGATTGGTAAGTGAAAATATCGGTTTTTATGAACTTTATATATGTCGATTCTTACATTTAGATATTTTACAAAACAATACAAAGTTTATAATTGGCAGATGTGTGTTGGTCTAACAACCGATCGTAGACGGAAATGGCATATGTGCGTTGGTCTATAAACCGATAGTAGGTGAAAAAATTGATAAAAACATGCGTTTTCAACCTGCTAGAATCGATATAATTTCATGGTGTTTGATGGTGTTTAATTTGTTCAGATATAATATCATGTCCTTTTATGTGTGCTGCATCATGCAATTAACCTTTCACTTACACGACTAAGCTAACATTTTAATACTTCATGTTGTGGCATTTTGAAAATGTGAATGAAGCTTAGAAAGAAAAAGTAATCGTATAAATTAGCTCCTTTGTATAGAGTGCAGAGTTTTTTCTTCCAAATGAGGGATTTTTTGTTGTTGTCTGCTTTGGAGATAAAGAGAAATTTGATTGTGATGCAGGTGGAAATTGAATTATTCCTCAAGTCGTAATTCATTGATTAATGGTGTCAATGAATTTGAGCTCTACTACAAAGTAAATGTTTTTATAAAGAAGATTTAAAGGGGATTAAAACCAATTGATTAAAGAACTCTGCTGATTAACATCTTCATATCGGAATGGATTTGTAAGTGCAAAGATTTTAAATGTAAAATTAGCGTTATTAAGATCAATAACTTCAGTAGCTTCATTAGGGTAAAACATTAAAAATTCATGTCAACATTGTAAATTACAGGGAAATTGACTAATGAAAACAAGGATTTTGCTAAAATGAAACACTAGCCCGAAATGATTAGTTGACCGAGGGAAAAGCTGGGAGAAATCCCCTGACACGAATAGGATGGGTCCCACCATCACCAATGGGTCTCACCCTATTAATGCCACGGTATTTCTTTTTGTTTTTCCCACGGTCATCTTAGCACTACTCAACACTAGCTAGTTAGCTCAGATGTCGAAATTGACAGTGGAGACTCAAATTTCAATCTGTATCCAACGATTTTTGCCAATATTTCATATTTCAATTTAGCTACAAATGATTCTCGGCTAATGGTTAACCAGTAAGCAATGCACAATAGAATCTCAAAGACCAAATCTGCCATGTTGATCCAAAATTTAGGATAATACTTCCCCTCCCCCAAAATCATCCCTGTCATAGAAATTGCGGCCCGATTCCACACAAATAGAGGGTTGCACGGACGCTTCATTTCTTGAGCCGTGTCCGCGTCCGACGCGCTGGGACGCTGACGCTGACGCCGACGCTGACGCTAAAATATGCACTGGGACGCTGCAATATTGGCCTCGTGTCCGCGTCAGTGTCTTGTCGTGTCCGCGTCGCCGCGTCCGCGTCCGTGCAACCCAGACCCTATGCTAACTTCAAATTAAAGAAGGGGATCAAAGGTCCAATATGTGTCACATATTTGTTTTATTTTATGACGCAAATGCCGCTATCACTATTATCCAAATTTGCATTATACGGTATAACCCCTATAAAATAATAGCATCGGGACCGACAAAGTTTATCAATTTATCCCGATATTAAATAATCGCATAAATTAATAATTATGAAATTATGTATTAATTAATAATTTATTAATTTATCAAAAATATTGTTGAATTCATGAGAAAATAATCAACAAATGAACCAATACACCTTATTCATTATGTATATTATTGTGGGTGCAGTTGATAGATACTAATTTATTAGATACTAATCTTTAGCAGAAGTTAGTGGAAGCTAATTCCATTGACACTAAACAATATTAGATACTACTCTTTAGTGGAATCTAAATTCATGGACATCATATCAGATTTGTTGATTGACGAAAAAACAAATAAGAGTGTCATGGGAAAAGACAAAAGTGATGATGTAAAAGTCAAAGATGAAAGTTTATTTAGAGAGACAGCCATCTTCCCGTAAAGAACCTATCAACGCTACAAAGATATTGAATAGGTTTTTATTACATCGGAAAGCTACAACACCAAAGAATGTCAAGAAAATCCAAAATGAAATTCAATGAGACATCAATTTTAAGAAAAAACAAGTCACAATTGAATCATTATTTACTAAATTAGCATAAATGTAAAGCTAAATTTATACAAATGGTAGAGTTATTAATTTATATATTCGACAGGACCTAAAGGAAGCTAAATTTTTTTATTATTTTATAAATTTAACGAATTATTAATTTAGCACGTTGGTCCCAATTCGGGACCGGCAAAATTTATTAATTTATCGTGATTATTAATTTACCGTGGATTAATTTATAGAGGTTCTACTGTAATCTTAAATCTATACCCCAACATTATCTAGCGACCCAAATTCCAAAATCTATAGCATGAATCCAAATATATGCATCGCCTCGTGGCCCAAATCAACAATGTTGTTCTTTGTCCCCAAGAAGAAATATTCATCTGTATATAGGCGGAATATGTGAAATCTTTTGAATTAAGAAATAATTTTGATTTTGCAAATATAATTTTCCTATTTTAGATTTTATCATATTCTCAATGCTAGAGACATAAATTTAACGATGATATCCATGTTATTTAATTAAGGGTATAGGTGGAAAAAAACCTTATTGAGATTAGATTTTCGCCTATTTAATAGGACAATTTTTTTCCAATATCCACTTAATTTTGCTTATTAAGTTAGCATTGATGAGTAATAAATTGATCTTGCTAGGCTCGGGGGTAGCGCGTGACCCACCCACCAATTCTGTGAGAGTCGGTTTATATGGTTTTTTTCTTTTCTTGATCTATATAGAATATAGTTGTAAAACTTATTGAAAAGGATGAATGAAAAAAAAAAAACGGAAAAAGGGCACACTAGCTGCAAAAAAAAAAAAAAGCCTGATTCCTACTCATAAACTCAAGCCTGATTCCTACAGCTAACCACATTATGCAGACCCAGCTACTACCGACCCATGTTCACCAAAAAATAGACAAGATTGCCAGGAATTTCTTTTGGGGACATGATAAGGCAACCAAGAAATTGCATATGGTAGGCAAAGAGAAGCTACACTTGCCAATAAAACAAGGAGGACTGGGAACCAGAAATGCAAGGAAACACAATTTTGCACTGCTAGGAAAACGGGTTTGGCAAATACATGATAAACCAAACACAATCTGCAATACAATATACATAACCAAATACATGGGCCCAGACTCGATCCTGAGAAGAATTCCGGCTCCAACAGCAGCAGCCAGCCCTGCATGGAAAAATATAACCAAAATTTCTCGCTTTGTGCAGGAAAATTATGAGATTCAGATTGGAGACGGAAAATCTACCACTCTCAAGGACAAGTGGATACCCATGCATGCACATTTTCCAAGCTTGGGAAATTTGGACAATAATTTAGTAAGTTCTCTAATGGTGCCACACTCTTTCAATTGGAACACTGAATTGGTGGAGCAGATTTTCCCCACAACCATTAGCAGTGCGATTCGAGCCATTCATATTCCAAACCCTGCTTCTCCCGATAAACCAATTTGGCCTCATGCCAAAAAGGGGCAGTACACGGTTAAAAGTGGCTATGAGATGCTTATGCAAACTCCAACCCCAACAACCAACCTAAACCAACAGACGAATACAGCCAACATGGAAAAAAGATACAAAACTCTGTGGAAAGCGGACTGCCCCCAAAAAATCAGACTTTTCCTCTGGAAAGTCATCCACGATGGACTTCCGACGTTCAATGCCCTGAACTATAGACACATAACCTCTACAAATATGTGTCCTATATGTAATCAGCAATCAGCACTGTCTTTTTGATTGCTCACGAGCGAAGGCGACTTGGGAGATGATGTGTCAACATGCCAACAGTAATGAAAACCGACATAATGTTTATAACAGCATAGTTCTACCACCTCATCCACTACCAACGTGCATTGCTCAACAACAACATCACATCGGAAGACCATCGGGAATTTAACGGTCGGACCGAAACACAACACCATCCGACATGCTACAACCACCATTAGACTTTGAGTCTTTTTTGGAAATGCACACCCGGAAGGAGGATTTCACACTGGCCTGTTATACGATGTGGAATATCTGGCTAGCCAGAAACGCCAAGGTTTAGAACAACATCGTACAAACACCGAAGCAAACGTTCCATATTTCCCTACTTCTTAGCCAAGAATACAGATGGGCGATCCAACATAATATTGCTCTCGGAATACTACCCAACAGCAACAGAGGAGGAATCCGATAACAATATGGATTCAATGGAAGGCTCCACAACACCAATGTCTGAAAATCAATACTTATGGAGCAAGCAAATTGAACGCTCAAGGGGAACCGGAGACGGCTGGAGCCGGCTGGATTTGCAGAAACGAACACGGTGCTGTGATTATGGCCATGGCAACACCTATTGGAAAAACCACAACAATTGTAGCGGAAACTTGGGCACTACTCCTAGCTATAAGGATGGCAACTAACAAACAATGAAACAAAATACATTTCTAAACAGACTCAAAAGCACTGTTAAGTCTGGTTTCGAAAGACCACTCTGAGGCACCATGGCTCATTCAAAATATGATACAAGAAATACAACAACATCTCCGACGACTACAGGCATATAGGATAACACACATATATAGGGAAGCGAACCAAGCGGCGGATGGACTTGCAGACTTTATGCAAAAAAAAAACAACTACAAATTCGGAAAACGGTATCATCATCAAGCACTTCGACTCACATCTGGGATCACGGATACCCCAATTTCCTTAATGTAATTGTTATGAATGACTCTTTGGGGACTCGTTACCCAAGGGAAGTTACTGCTTTTTAATAATAAAACTTCTTCTTTTCAAAAAAAAAAGGAAAAACAAAAAAAACTGCAAAAAAAAAAGAAAGGTATTTATAAAATCAAAAAACAAAAGGAAAAAAGAAACTAATTAAGCGCAAACAAGCTGCAAGCTAAGAGAAGAAAGACTCATCAAAGTCATAGTTCTCTTCCTAAGAGGTGTTATTTTTCCCCTTCCGAAGTTCACATTACTGGGTAACAAATACATTAGTTATTCTGATTAGTTCTTGATATACTCCCTCCGTCCCAAATTAGATGATCTAGTTGGTTTTAAATTTTGTCCAATAAATAGATGAGCTATCTCTCTAATCAAGAGGGTATTTCTAAAACTACCCTTTTAATTGATTATTGTTACTACAAGAAATATGTATAATTTGATAACCATGTATATATTCGTTACGTAGGTGTTTTAAAATGATTTTCAACGGTATTAAATTTACGAAAAATCGTGGTATAGTTTAAGTGATAAATCATTTTTAAGTTTTACTAGTTATTATCCACACGGGTATAATTTTAAAAAATACTTAAACATACTCCCTTTTCCTCCTTGCCTTAAGCAAACTACAACTAGCTCATCTAATTTGGGACGAAGAGATTATATCGGATTACATTTGATTTAGTTTCCAAATGACCTTAAAACTTCCTGGCGAGATTGGGGTATATCCAATAAGACAAAATCTGGTCATTATGAAGTAAAACCAAGCCACCCCTTAACCTTGTATTTTCTAAATGGCTAAAATTCCCCCACGATGATTAGCACTAATTTAATTAAAATGATTAGATTAGTTAAATTAGTTAGATTAGTTAGTTGATTTATAAGTTGGGTTTTAGAAATAATTTAGAGAGAGAAGTAGAATGAATTAGTAGAGGAAGTTTTTTTTTTTTGGGGGGTTAGGGTTTTGAGAAATTTGTGATATGAGTGATTCAAATCGATTTTGAAGTGGGGGAGTCTTCTAACTTTCCTCCTACATATGAGTACTTGTATACCAGACCATGATCAAATGGATTACATGCATGACCCTCACTTTTATTTTCCTCAAACTCATGATGGGTATGGAAGTGATGAATATGTTGAGCAAACGTTGAATCCAATGACCAAGAAGAAGAGAATGGAGCTGCAAGTAATCAGGTAGACAACATACGTGGTGAAGATTGTGATTTTTCCATGCAAATGATGGCTTTTGGTTTTTTTTCTTCATTTTTGCTTCCCAAAGTCGGCAAGGTCGACGCTTGTCGATCATGCCGACCAAACACGCCGGCGTGGTTTGTAATTGAACAACGTGCCGACTTTTCATGAGCAGTATTCGTGTCGGCATGGTAGAAAATTGACACCATGCCGACTTTCAGTTTTACAACACAGGAGTCGTTACTTGAAAATGCTTAAGCCGACTTTTTCAAGTTTTCGAACCTTGCAGACTCTATTTTGTTCGGCCCTGTTGAATGTTTCTTACGTGCCGGCTGTTTTGTTGTCGGCAGGGTTTTATATGTCTACCTTGCCGAATTTGGTAATACATATCAACTAAATTTTGATGTTTTGTAGATTGTTGCATTGGTACCGATGACGGATCATCCTCAAGCTCAGAAAATTAGGGGTCCTGATAGTTCCGCACATTACGCTAATGATTTGGAATGGAAGGAAAAAGACGACGCGGTCAATTGGATTGTTGAGAAAGCCAAATAAAAGATGTGTGTTCTAGTGAAAAACACCCAACAAAAAGATACGCGGTTTGAAATGGTATGTGAGTGTTATGGGTTGCCGGACCAAAGTCACAAGAGAAAGGGTTATGTGTATGATAAGAAGACGACTAGGGTGTACAAGACGAAGTCAAAGAAGTGTGGATGCCCATTCAAGATTATTTTTTGGAGGAACAAAGAAACCGACAACGTGTGGAGAATGAGTAGAGTTGATGTTGGCTGGCATAACCATAAAGATCCGGAAACTCTTGTTGGGCATTGTCAAGTTGCCAAGTTGAAACCGCACGATTTCGAACAAGTAAGAACAAGTTGGGGAATTAAACCAAGTAATCTCCTAAGTAAGTTCAAGAGGGATGACCCGCGTAACCTTTCTCCATTGTCTACAATTTATGCGTCCAAGGCAACTATTAAAAGAATTGAATGGGATGGAAGAAAGGTGATGGAAGAATCACAATGGTTAATACACAAATACAACTACACGGTGAGACACCATGAGTCATCGGAGGGGAAGGTGGATCGTATTTTTCTTGCGCATCCCGATATGATTCAATTGGCGCGTTACTTTTACCAAGTTTTTTTCATGGATTGTACTTATAAGACGAATAGGTACAACATGCCTTTGTTGAACATTGTTGGACAAACCTCGGATAAGCAATGGTGTTTTATGGATCGTGAGAAGGATGATAGCTATATTTGGGCATTGGAAACTTTGAAGCTTCTCTACCACGAAGACGAGACTCCCAGGGTTATAGTCACCAATAATGAGCAAGCAATAATGAACGCCGTGAGGATAGTCTTTACCAATGCACAAAATTTCCTTTGCACTTGGCATATACAATGCAATCTTAGAAAGAATTGTAAAAGTCATATCCAAAACCCGAAGACAAAGAAAGGAACTAAACATGTCAAAGAGGAAGATGAACGTCTCCGCAAACTAACTAAAGAGGAGCAAGAGAAGGAGAAAGAGAAAGAAGACGAAGACGAAGAATACAAAGAAGGTGAGATCAAGTTTGGGTTATTCATGAAAGCGTGGGATAAGGTGGTTTGGTCGATGATTGTTGCAAGATATGACATAAACTTGAAGGAGTTCAAGGAAGATTGGGGGACTAATTACCCCAAATTAGTGGAATATTGCAAGAAACAATGGTTGAGGCCACACAAAGAGAGGTTTGTGTATGCTTTTACTTACGACTATAAACATTTCAAACTTGAATCCACAAGTATGGTAGAGCAAGCTCATGGGAGACTAAAAGGTATACTTTTTATAAGTCAAAATGAGATTGTGACGGTGCAACATGCTATCCATGAGTACACTAATAATGATATCAACAAGATAAAAAAGCAATTCCAAGAAAGTAGCTTCCGGAAGTTGAGGGAGTTTAAGGAGGATAATTGGATGCTTGTTAGTATACATTGCAACGTCTCACATTTGGCAATACGTTTTATGATGAAACATCTCGCTTTGTTTAAAAAGTATAAAAAGTATGACTGATAGGTGTAGAATACACCTAATTTACTATCTAGTAGTTTATGCTTTCTTTGCTATTTTTCTTGTAAATTATGTATTTTACGTGTGTTTTTGAGTTATTAGGTACTCCGGAGTCGCACAGAGAAAAGAAGAAGAAATCACTCAATTTGAACCAAAAGGCCGTAAAAGTCATTTCACAAAGAACACTATCCTGGAGCCCATTCAAGGTTAAAAGGTGACTCAAATTACTAAAGAAAGGACAGTTCAAGTTAAGGGGCTGCCAAACTGGGTAGCCCTTATCCAGAAACGTAATGTTGTTATCAGTTGGTAAAATGGATGGGTTATGTCCATGGATGTTGAAACCCAAACCCATAGACCCACACCCGTACCCGGATCCATGCCCGAGTCCGAACCCAATTTATAAACCTAAACCTAAAATCGAGAGAAACCATCTCTCAATCATTTTTTTCCCCTGAACTGAAATTGTTGAAAAGCAGCGCAGCTGCTATTGAATTCTTGTCTGAAATAAAGAGATCGGGAGAAGAAATCGAGATGTCTCGATGGTACTGATTCAAAGAAGAGGGGAGCAACTGAGTTGGTGGTGCGTTCTGGGTTCGAATGAGAACTTCGCCTGAAATCGAGAGATGGGTTTGCTGAGAGATGAAAGTAAAAGCAGCGGCTGCCGCTGTGGCGATCATGAGAGCCAGAGATCGATTAATGGGAGAGACTCAGGAGGAATTGAAGAACAAATCGAGAAACAGGCAGAGAGGTTGAGAGAATGAATGAGCTGTTCTGACCGAATCGATTCAAGCCACTGCTGTTGAGAAAGATCAGATGGGTTTGCTATGGTGAAGAAAATGAACAAAGAATGACACTGGAGGTGGTTTGATTCAAGGGTTCGATTTGTGTTAGCCTAAATTCAGAGATGGAGATGTTGATGTTCAAGGATGTGGGGATGGATGTCGATTGTACTGAGTTGCTGAGAAGAGTTGAAAATACAGGGAAGAAGGAATTGTTGCTGCCGATTCTATTGTAGAGAAGAACATATTGAGACTGGTTTGGATCGGATGCTGCTAATAACACAGAGAGGAAGAAATTGTACCAGATAGAGAAGAGCTGGGTTTTAAGCTTGAATCTTCAATTAAGAAACGAGAGATCGAACTCAGGGAGTGAATGAAGCTGCTGATTGATTTCCTGTCATTGTTGGTGGTCCTATGAGCTTTTGAAGATAAAAATTAAACAAGAAGAATTACAAGACCAGGGGAATTGAAGCTGTTGTCACTAATGGTGCTGACTTGAGTAAACACAGCTGAAGCTCTGCTACAAAGTGAGGCTGCTAAATTAGATGTATGTCTAGGTTTACAGTGATACAGGTCTCTTGAGTTGATATGTGAGCAGCTGCTGTTGGTGGTTGAAAACAAGGAAGTAATGCTGCTGCGAATGGCTTACAAGGGCTGTAAGAAGAAGGGGTTTCAGATGCTGGGAGCAGGCAAAGCAATGACCTGGAGATATGTGCTGCTTATGCTGGAATTGCTGCTATATCCCTGAGATACAGAGACTGGCAGTGAAATTGGTATTGATCATTTGCAGGAGCGGGCTGAGAATGTAGAAAATGAGAAGTGATTGCAATGCATGATATCAGCCAAGAGAAATTGTTGTGTGTCAGGGAGATGGGGTATGTGGATGGAAATGGAAATGAATGAGGTTGGCCAGGGATGCAAAGATGCAGCTGAGGTTGATTGAGATTTGCAGGTGGTAAATGAATGAGGCTGTAGTGCAGCCATTGAAATGGCTTAAGCAGTCTGAGAAGATGAATAGAACCAGTTGTGGAGCTGGTGATGGAAGACTCAGATTTAGAACTCAAACTGAGCTGGAGTCTTAGTCCTGAGGTGTTGCTGTTAGTCCCCAATCTTTAGATTACCCAGTTGTGGCAGGTTGATGCTGTGCAATTGATGGTGCTGTGCTTGTTGGTGCTGCAAATGGAAACTAGATAGCTGCAGTAGGTTCTACAATTGGAACAAGGAAAGGATGTTGTGTATGGAGTTGTTGGTGCAAGAATTAGCCGTTATGGCTGGATTTGTTAAGCTGCAGCACAAGGATTGTGCGTCACAAGAGTTTGGCCAGTGCATGGCTTATGGCCTGGCAACTCAGCCTAATCAGCTAGATAGCTGACTCTGATTCAGCTCTGACACTTGACTCGGTCTGACTCTCACTGACTTGACTCAGTGACCACCTTGACTCGGTTGAGTTGAACTGAGTTGAACCGGTTTGAACTGAGTTGACCCGGCTGACTCTCCTGACCGTTTTGACCCGTCTGACCGGTGACCGGACGGACTTTTCCGGTCACCTGAGATACTTTCCGGCGACTATTTCGACCGGATTCCGGCCATAATACCAGATTTCCGGCGACCAAAATTCCAGAATTTTCTATGGATTTCTCTCATGGGTGTGAAGACTTGGACTAGGAATTGGATGGAGAATTGGGTTCAAACTTGGAAAGAGAAGATGGAAGAGATGAGGAAGACTTGAATTTGGAAGTTGAATTGCTAAAGGAAAAGGATTCTATTCCTTGGAAGAGTTGGAGAATATTGAAGCCTATAAATAGAGAAGTTTTCTACATCTTTTACACACCTCTCTACACACACAAAACTTGTGTTTTTGCTTGCTTTTCTAAGATTCTTCTTCTTAATTATTTGTGTGAACTTGAAAATTTTCCTTTTAATAATTATTATTTGTGTGAATTTCAAAAGCATGAGTAGCTAATTTTATTATTGATTGAGGATGAATTCCTAGTTCTTAACATGATTTGAGTTTTGTTTCAATTCTATCTTGAGGTTTTTCACATGATTATCGATTGTTTTTACTAATAGGAATGTTTATTCATTCATGATTGATTGATAGATTGTTTGGAGTGCACGCTAAATTGATTTGTTAATTGATCTACATCTAGTATAAGTTAGGGAATACGTAATCGTTCTCGACACTTTACATAAGTAGAAAACACAAGACCTTGCGGAGGGATTCCGTGGAGCAATTGTGTGTAGAAACAACGCTAGAAAGTGAACCAAGCGAACCGAGTTTAACTACTAGTACTAAACCTAAATTCATAAATCTTAATGCATTCGGGAATTACATCTTGTAAGCGAACCTCAAGGTGGTTCTTTTGAATAGAATCGATAACTAAGCGGACTTGTTACTCAAAGTGAAATAAGGGATTTTGGGGCTAGCTAAGCGGATTCTGCTATCCTACGGTTGGTGATAATCTGTGACTTATAACAAGTAGAAAAGAACATAACTTTAATCATTGTTTTGCAACGAAGAAGGATTCCTTGATCTTGTCTCTCTTATTGCTTTCAACTTTCGATTTTAATTGCTTTGTTTATTTTCTTTTGCTTTTTACACCCCCCTTTTGTGACAATTTTTACAACTAGAATCTCTTGCTCCTCGTGGGAACGAACTTGACTTCCATTATATTATTTTTAATTGAGTGGAAACATTAATTAATTTGATTGCACCTACGACACGCATCAAATTTTGGCGCCATTGTCACGGGGAGCAACGGCGCATTTTTAGTTGTTTTTGTTTTTCTTTTTGCTTTATTCTTGCTTTGTTAGATTCTATACCGTATCTAACTTAGTTTTCAAGAATCTTGTTTCAGGTGTTATACCTTTGGTGAATGCTTAAAGAGGGCAGACCGAGTCCAATACGTCTTCGATCCGGCACTCAACTAAAGGATTTCATTCGAGCGATTAACACTCCACTTTCTCCTTCTTCATCAAGTGATTCGGACAAAGAGGAAGAAACGATGGCTGATCGTACACTCAAGGACCTAGCTTCTCACAGGCTTGATACCCAACAATGGTGTATCCAAACTAACTCAACCTTCGAGATCAAGCCGGGGTTGATTAGAGAATTACCAAAGTTCCATGGCATGGTGAATGAGGACCCAAACAAACATCTTATGGACTTCTATACCATAGTTATGGCTATGCTTCCACCGGAGACTAATGCGGATGGAGCAATGTTGAAAGCTTTCCCGTTTTCTTTGGCGGGCAATGCTAAGGAATGGTTATATTATTTGCCTTCCTAAGTATCACAACATGGAATGGGATGAAGAAACTTTTCCTCGAGAGATATTTTCCCGCATCCAAAGCTACTCAAATTCGCAAGGAGATTTGTGGATTGAAACAACATGTGGGAGAGTCATTGTATGAATGTTGGGAGCGATATAAGAGGTTGGTGGCAAGCTGTCCACACCATCAATTTAGTTAGGTTATGATACTCCAATACTTCTACGAAGCTCTCAACCCAAGCGATAGGTCTCTTCTTGACGCCGCGGGTGGTGGTGCACTAGTGAACAAGACGGTGACCCAAGCTACCGAGTTGATTGAAAGTATGGCTGCGAACTCGCAACAATTCTACACAAGGGATGAACCAATGGTTAGGCGAGTGCATGAAGTTAGTGATTCATCATCACATCTTGATCAAAGGATGAGTAACATGGAGATAATGATGCAAAGGATGGCCATGGTAATTATTCCGGATGGTGAGACCGAACAAGTGAATGCTTTATATCCAAATCAAAGGCCAAGGTACGATCCATACTCCAATACCTATAATCCCGGGCGGAAGGATCATCCTAACTTTAGTTATGCAAACAAGCAAGCGGCGGCTCCTAATCCATATGCACAACAAGGTGGTTTCCAACAATCACGCTTTCAACCTCAACAACAATTCCAACCTCAAGTGAAGGAACAAGGAACTTCGATAGATGAAAAGCTTAATGTTATGATGCAAGGTATTACGTCATTGTTTCAACAAAATCAACAAAAGACCGATTCGGCCATCAAGGATTTACAAACTCAAATGGGTCAATTAGAAACCGATGTGAACCTATTGAAATCACAAACATCTACAACGCTTCCTTCGCAACCATTTGTTAATCCAAGAGAGAATGTTAATGCGGTTACTCTAAGAAGTGGAAGACAAGTGGAGGGTCCAAGTCATCATGAAGAAGCTATTGAAGAGGTAGTCAAAGATAAGGAGCACTACACCAAATTCTGGGATTAGCAACAGAACCAGGCCGTTACTAAACGGTTGTAACGGACCTCACTGTTTCAAAAGTGGGTGTTACATTTTTTTGTAACGTCTTTGTCTTTTTATTACATTTTTTTTGTAACGGCCTCGTAATGAGCATGAGCCGTTACGAATTTGCCACGTGGTAACAGCTTAGGGCCGTTACGATTTTTTTGCAACAGAGTCCTGTATCAGCTTTAAAGTCAGTTATTTAATTTTTTTGTAACAAAAAAAAATTATCACGGTCAATTTTGACCAGTCAACATTGACATGCGGTTCATTTTCTCATAGGAAATATGCCTGGATTCTTTTACCTCGCATAAATCTTTCATTCTACTGTATAATGTCACTCATTCAGTAACAATAACTTCTTCAATTCTTTCTACATTCAGGTTTTTTAATACTTGAGAGAGTTCCAATATTTTAATGGAATACAAATTCTGTGTTGAAACTCAAATAAAAATAAAACGACTCATGCAAAACCAGTTCGGTTGGTTTGAGCAATTATGGAGGAAAAAAAGATATAGCATATGAAATCTAAGATATAACAAAAACAGACTCACATAACAATCTTTGCCTTCTCTTGTTACTGTTTTTATATCAAATTTGAACACTTCGCCTCAACTGCTCCAATCATACTGAATGACATAATCATAAACAGAAAGGCAGCATTAACTAAATGTGGAGATACATGTGGAGGAGACTAACCAAGAACATCAATCAACGACGCAAAGATATGCTACATTCAAACCTAAAATGGCACAATATCAAGAGGAGACCATTGCAATACGAGGTTACTTACAAGAGTGCGTGAGGGAGGAGAAATCGTTGGGCATTGCTGATACTCCAAATTCATCCAGTCAATTGCAAAATCAAAGCGAAAACCTGCAAGAAAATAAAAATCACTTTAGCATTTGTGAGCTAGCACAAATAAAAAGGAGAAGAATATGAATAAAGTCTAAACGAACACATAATATTCCACAAAGTAAAATCAAAACATTTCGGTGACACTAACTTCAAGATCACATAATCAAGCCAATCACTCGACAATTTATTTCAGTCCCGGCTTTGCCTCGATTGGCCGTTTCGACCACCAACGGTGTCCTAACATAATAAGCAAGACTGGTGGAACGAGTGAATAGTGGATAACCATAATACCCGATGCCTGGTGGTTTGAATGGGTACTCGGAGGAAACTTAATCTTCCGTGGTAGAATCCACCTTATTTTGATGAATAAAAAGGAAAAGTCGGGAACAACAGATGCGGGTAAAGCTCAAGAGTCATCCATATCGATGAGCTAGTGACCAACAAGGATCCTTGAAAGTAGAGTTCAAAATTGAAATGTAATACTGTATCTTCTTATTGGACAAGATTTAATCATTTAATATACCTGCAAACGGTGTGCCTTTACTTCCTTCCAGAACATAATCTGAAAAGTAAAGTCAAAAGTAGAAGAAATAAGGAACCAGATGCATAAGACAACAACAAGAACAGGGGGGATGCAAATCCAGACGGTCGGCGACCAGGAGTACATACATGTGTCAAATGACAGTCAACTTCATATGATGGTAAAAAAAATGAAAAGTTAAACTTAAAAAGAATTCTACTTTTCTACCATTATTATAAGATTTTTACTCTTCAAGGTAGAAACATGGCTACTTCCTCCTTCTTTTTGATGACAAGCATTAAAGAAGTCCCCTTTTGACATTTGTAGTGAGATTCACAATAGAATCCTCCCAGTGCTTCCACATACGAATCTATAACATAAAATTCATCTCAACATCCTGATTAATCAAATAATATAAAGAGAACATTAAAAATGATAGACTAATAATGCAGAAATCAAAAGATATGAGATCAGTTACCTTTATACCACCCTATGTGACTAAAGCAAAATTATCCTATAAAAGGTTAACAAAATACCAAGGTATAAGGCCTTCATTCTACGTCAGTCACATCACACAAATATAACCATTTCCTACCAGTCCAAATCACACAGATATAACCATTTCCTACCAGTCCAAATCATTCTACGTCAGTCACATCTTACCACCATTTTACCACAGCAACAGAAGTTATTATGACATTGACATAAAACAAAGCCCATTCTGTAGTACTGTATGTGTAAAATATGTTGCAGACTAGCTACACTACCATTTCGGCAGAGAAAAAAATTACAAAGAATTACTACAGTTCCAATGGGGCAACTACGAATCACACTCCATATTTTGTCAAAAACATTAGTAACAAAACCCATTCCATACTAGGCGCCAAAATTCCAGTTCACATATTAGTCCATATTAGCTAATTGGATACTCGTTAGACTTGATCTTCCTGGGGAAATCACATACAAACAATTTCGGGCTGTATTCTCCACTACTACCTTGAAATAATTAGGCTTTGTAAATGTGATGATAGGACATAGATTCTTTCCCCACATTTCACAACATGAAATTATGACTATAAGGAGAAGAAATGCAAGAAAAAATGCACACATATAGGTCATCTGGTTGACAAGAAAACAAGAGTAGAACCGGTGGTTACCTTATAGGTGTCATATCCACCTATCAGAGCCGTTGGCCTGTCATCTTTGGGACCATCCATCTCCTTTATCCGATCATGAAGAAAATTTGCACAGTACTGAATTGTGTTTTTAACATAGTCCTGATCCCGTTTACCTTTATCAAACTAGATAAATGAGACAAAAAAAAAAAAATTTATTATAGCGATTTAAGTATATAATCGAATCGAACTGTGGTACAATTAAGTATGTGCCCGAAGGGAGAAAAAAAGTCACCTCCTCCAAAAGAGCATTCCTGAGATCCATGATATCATCCTCGCCTCCAGCAGCAGCAAAAAATATCTTGCCTTCATGATCGACTCTGAACATGACCAATAATGCACCAAACTAAGCTAATACTGAACAGCCAGCTCCCTCTGTTCAGTATATGCCAAACAACTTTCCCATCCGACTCTGACCAGAAGAAAAGACTTCACCTCATTTAAAATGACACTTAAATCAGGAAAGAATGGTGAGTACACAAAATGTGACATGGAAAATAGCCAATACAAAGATAAAGATATGCAAATGATGCAATGCCTCAGTAGAAAACAAAGGGACCTTTCCCTGCACAACCAAAAAGAACAACCCAATTCACTATCCAATTACCAACCAAAATTTCAACAATTTCACTAGTCCACGAAGTGTTCGCCTCGGAGAATCAAACCAAACCTAACCAAGTAGAAATCCTCAAAACACAATCATATTTACCTTTTTAGTGCAGTATTCATTATTGCCTCCTGATGCAAGAAGCCTTCTACCAATACCAGAAATGAAACCAAGATGAGCAACCTCTTTGAGCTCATGCTTACTACATGGAAGTAGATGATTAGTCCAACTCTGATGTATACAGATTTTAGAGATTGTGTTTTGAAACACAATCAGCAGCAATGAAATGAACCCTAAAAGCATCAATTCTGCAAAATAAAGAAAATAAAAAACAAAATCAAATCAAAAAGTCACAATCTTGAAGACCCTGTTACCTCCATTAATCAAAACCCATTGGGTTGAATGAAGTAAAGAGATGATAAGAGGTGATTTTACCTTCTTTGATTTTCTGTAAAGCTTCAAAAAGAGGCTTTTGATTTTTCCTCTTCAAATACTGTAAATCAACAAAAATCAAACATAACCCATGATTAATCCATCAATAATCTGAACTGGGTTTTGATTAATTAACAAAATTAAGCTAAAATTGAATGACAATCAATTGAAGAAAAACGGAGGAATTTTAGGTTGTTGAGAGAAAAGCAGCTACCTTTCCAAGTGAATGAAGAAATCTTTCCACAACAAGAGATATGAATACAATGATTGAACAAACCATTGCAACAATCCATGTTGGTGTGAATTCTAATGAATTTGCATCAACCTCTCCTTCTTCTCCACCTCCTGCCATTAATGGCTTCCTTATCACAAATTGAAGTTGTAAAATCTGAACTTTATGGTTTGTTTAGCTGGAATTGAGTCTTCAAAAGAAATGGGGTCTGAAATTCTCAATAGAAGAAATTTCAGAGAGAGAGAGTGTGAGATTTATAGAGAGACACAGCGAGAGAGAGAGAAAGAGAGAGAGAGTGAATATAATATTTGGTGGAGAAGACAGAGAGAAAGTAGTGAGGTAGTGATGTTGACGATGATGAAGACAAAGATTTGAACCGCGTTTTCGTATTGGTAGAAGGCTTCATAAAATAAGAATATTGAGGGATGAGAACTAATTCTCATAACAGAGTTCATCACAAATCAAAGATTGCCCTAGTTCCTAAAACTGCTCTTATTTTTTATTACATTATCGGTAGTAAACATGATAGACATTTGAGAAATGGGTTTATGAGAACTAATGTTCATATCCTGTTGAGCATATTCATGAAAAAACTGCACATGCTGATTCATAAAATAACATAAAACCCTATAATCAGATCAATTTATTGAAAGTTATACCTTCCAAGTCTTCAAAATTCTTTAAGGTTCTTCAGTACTTCAAACCCTGAAATGAAATCAGAAAAAATAAATCGAATCAGTTCATACTTTCAAACCCTAAAATAGAAAATAACATAAAACCCTATAATTAGTTCAATTTATTGAAACTTTTACCTTCAAATTCTTCAAACTTCTTCAAAATTCTTCTAACTTCTCCGGTACTTCAAAACATGAAATGAAATCAGGAAAAAAAAAACAAATCGAATTAGATTTAAGATTAACAAAACGAATCTAAGATGAAGCAAATCGAATTAGTTTCACGGATTAACAAATCGAAAAACTAAAAAATAGATGAAATGAAACCCTAAAAAATAAATCTATTGTAAACAGATGAAACCCTAAAAATCTAAAAACTTAAGATGATTAACACTTACACATATCTATGATTGAAGGTTATTGAAAAGATTGAAGAGATTTCTGAGATGGTTTCTAGGCTAATACGAATTTTGTGATGAAACCCTAGTTTCATCGCCTGAGAGGAAAGAAAAGAGGCAGCAGGAGAAGAGAGAAAAAAGAAGAATGAAAAAGAAATTCAACAGTCGATTCACAGGATATCATCAAAATCAAGCATGCGACTGGCACACGCATGGGAGGAAAAATCCTCCAGCTTTACTAATCGTGGGTGGAAACATAATACCACGCATGTGAATGGCATGCGCACAAACCCTAGGTGTTACGACCCAAGTGTTACCAAGCGTGTGACTCGCACGCCTATAAAAAATTTCGTAACGGCTTAGCTCTGTTACGAAATTTTAAAAATTTAGTAACGGCTTCAGCCTGTTACGAATTTTTTGTAACGGCCATTTGTAACGGGAATTTTGTAACGGCCACAAAGCCGTTACGAATTCCTGTTACGAATCCGGGAATTTGGTGTAGTGGAGGAAGCCGCACCAAAGGAGAATTCAACACCAACCGACCAATCCAAGGAACCGGTGCCTACTTTCACTACTCCACCTCCTTTTCCTAGTCGCTTTGCTAAATCCAAGAAAGAAGCTCAAGACAAGGCACTTATGGATATTTTCAAGAAGATTGAAATCAACATCCCATTCATTGAGGCCATTAATACAATGCCACGGTATGCGAAGTTCATGAAGGAATTATGCACAAAGAAGGATAGGTTGCTTGATAATGAAATTACTAAAGTTGGTGAGAGTGCGTCGGCTATGCTATTGAAGAAGATGCCTACAAAGTGCACAGATCACGGTGGTTTCACGGTGCCAATTACTATTGGTAAGCAAAGGTTTGAACATGCTTTACTTGACTTGGGTGCTTCCATTAGTGTGATGTCGGCGAAATATATGACTCCTTGAATCTTGGACCTTTGAAAGAGACGAGAGTTATTATTCAATTAGCAAACAAGTCTAACATATATCCAAAGGGGCTTGTAGAAGACGTGCTAGTGCAAGTAAATGAGCTTATTTTTCCGGTGGACTTCTTTGTGGTGGATATGGACAACAATGAGAACCATTCATCTACTTCTTTACTTCTTGGGAGGCCATTCATGAAGACCGCAAAGACGAAGATTGATGTTGATAAGGGTACACTCACTATGGAATTTGACAAGGAGATAATACACTTTAACATATTTGAAGCCATGCGCTACCCAAGTGATGTGCATTCCGTTTACTCCATTGATGTGGTTGATTCATTAGCGCAACAAATGGTGGAATTGAACCAAGAGGATGAACTTGATGTGGTGTTGCAAAAGAGCATTGAATTGGACGTCCATGGCTTGTCTAACTTGGATGTTGAAATCTCCAAGGAATTGGTGGAGATGTGTGGGGCCTTGGCGACATTGCAAGAGGCTAAAAAGGGTAATGTTTCTTATATTTCTTTACCGGTGAATGATGAAGTACTTGTACCATCTATTGTGAAGGCGCCCAAACTAGAATTGAAGCCACTTCCGGATCATTTGAAGTATGCTTTCTTGGGAGATGGATATGAGCTTCCGGTGATTATCTCAAAGAATCTCACACCGGTACAAGAAGACCGTTTGCTTAGAGTCTTGAGAGAGCACAAAACGGCTATTGGGTGGACAATTGCGGATATCAAGGGCATTAGTCCATCCATGTGCATGCATCGGATTCTAATGGAAGAGAACGTAAAGCCGGTACGTGATGCTCAACGTCGGCTTAATCCTCCCATGATGGAGGTTGTGAAAAAAGAGATACTCAAATTGCTAAGTGTGGGGGTAATCTACCCAATTTCCGATAGCAAGTGGGTTAGTCCGGTACAAGTGGTACCAAAGAAGTCCGGAGTTATGGTTGTTCGAAATCAAGACGATGAACTTGTTCCTACAAGAGTTAAAACCGGTTGGAGAGTATGCATTGATTATAGAAAGCTTAATTCCGCAACCCGAAAGGATCACTTTCCTTTACCTTTCATTGATCAAATGTTGGAGCGGTTAGCGGGGCATTCTTATTATTGTTTCTTGGATGGTTATTCGGGATACAATCAAATTTTTATTGCACCGGAGGACCAAGAGAAGACCACTTTCACTTGTCCATTTGGAACGTTTGCATATAGACGGATGTCGTTCGGCCTTTGCAATGCGCCGGCTACTTTTCAAAGATGCATGGTGAGTATATTCTCGGATTATGTGGAGCGCATCATCGAGGTATTTATGGATGACTTTAGTGTTTATGGCAATTCTTTTGATGGTTGTTTAAATAACCTTGAACTAATTCTTAAACGATGCATAGACACAAACCTTGTCCTTAATTGGGAGAAATGTCACTTTATGGTAAACCACGGCATAGTACTTGGTCACATTGTGTCCTCTCGAGGGATCGAAGTGGACAAGTCAAAGATAGATTTAATAAGAAACTTACAATATCCCACTTCGGTGAGGGAGATCCGTTCTTTTCTTGGTCATGCAGGTTTCTATAGGCGGTTTATCAAAGATTTCTCCAAAATCTCCATGCCGATGTGCAAGTTATTACAAAAGGAGGTACCTTTCGACTTCAACAAGGAATGCGAGGATGCTTTTGATAAATTAAAGGAGATGTTGACAAGTGCGCCAATTATCAAATCACCGGATTGGAATCTTCCATTTGAATTAATGTGTGATGCTAGTGATTATGCGGTTGGAGCCGTTTTGGGTCAAAGAGTGGACAAGTTGTCCCACGTTATCTATTATGCATCTAGGACCCTTAATGATGCACAAATCAATTATTCTACCACGGAAAAGGAGTTATTGGCTATAGTTTTTGCGTTGGAAAAATTTCGATCATACTTGGTGGGTACAAAGGTTATTGTGTATTCCGATCATGCCGCACTAAGACACTTAATAAAGAAGAAAGAAGCTAAGCCAAGATTAATCCGGTGGATCCTATTGTTACAAGAGTTCGACATAGAAATTCGTGATAAGAGGGGTGTGGAGAATACCGTTGCGGATCATCTTAGTAGACTTGTTATGTCTCATGAAGAACTTCCATTACATGACCGCTTTCCGGATTTAACAACTTTTCTCCATGGAAGAATCAACACCTTGGTATGCGGATATAGTGAATTACTTGGTGACAAGGAAAGTACCTAATACAATGTCCAACTTCCAAAAGATGAAACTTAAGAAGGTAGCTAAGCAATATGTGTGGGATGAACCATACTTATGGAAATATGGGGTTGATCAAATAATGCGAAGGTGCGTGCCTAATTCGAATTTCAATCCATTCTCTCCTTTTGCCACACTTTTGCTTGTGGTGGCCACTTTGGTTCGAACGCACCGCTCTCAAAGTTCTCGAGAGTGGATTTTATTGGCCCACCTTGTTTGAAGATTCATATGTTTTTTGTAAATCGTGTGATAGATGTCAACGAACGGGCAATCTAGGTGCTCGAAATCAAATGCCACTCACACCAATTCTCGCCGTTAAGATTTTTGATGTGTGGGGTATCGATTTTATGGGCCCTTTTGTCAATTCGAATGGAAACTTTTATATACTTCTTGCCGTTGATTATGTTTTGAAATGGGTGGAAGCTAGAGCCACCAAAACTAATGACTCTCAAGTTGTTTGTGATTTTGTAAGGGAAAACATATTCAATAGGCATGGAACACCAAGAGTGGTGATAAGCGATAGAGGCTCACATTTCAAGAAGGCTTTCCACGCTCTCCTCAAGAAGTACAACATAACACACAAAATTGGTACGCCTTATCATCCACAAACTAGTGGACAAGCGGAAATTTCAAATCGTGAGATCAAGTCCATTCTTGAGAAAACGGTGAATACCACAAGGAAAGATTGGAGCTTTAAGCTCAATGATGCACTTTGGGCGTATAGAACGGCGTATAAGACACCGATTGGTATGTCTCCATATAGGTTGGTTTATGGTAAGGCTTGTCATCTTCCGGTTGAACTTGAACACAAGGCTTACTGGGCGATAAAGAAATTCAACATGGAGTATGATGAAGCGGGGAAACAAAGGAAGTTACAACTACATGAGTTAGAGGAGATACGTAATGATGCTTACGAGAGTGCTCGGATTTACAAGGAAAAGACTAAGCTTTTTCATGACAAGATGATTTCGCGGAAAAGTTTTGTTGTGGGGAAAAAAGTTATTTTAGTTAATACTAGTTTACGTTTATTTCCGGGTAAGCTTAAGTCCCGTTGGGTGGGACCATTTGTTGTTACTAATGTTTATGATCATGGTGCAGTTGAAATTGTTAGTGCAAAAACAGGACAACATTTGAAAGTCAACGGCCATAGGTTAAAGTCATATTATGAAAACTTTCCAACGGAGCATGTGGATGTGATTGGCTTTCAAGATTCACTCCCTCTGGAGGAGTAATATGCAGAAAGAACTAAGTCGGGCCGTCGACTTTAAAACAAGCGCTTAATGGGAGGCAACCCATAGGTTTTGTATTTCTTATCTTTTTGCTTTTTGTTATTTCTTTTTCTTGTTTCTTATCATGTTAAAATCTCCCACCTTGACTTTACTAGGAGGATTCAATTACATTGAGGACAATGTAAGGTTTAAGTGTGGGGGGAGTGGTTAAGCATGTTTTTAAAACAAAAATTACAAAAAAATTTAAAAATTTAAAAAAAAAAAAAAGTTTTACATAAAAACTCCAACTTTTAAAGATTTTAGAGTCACTAGCATACTTCTAGGTATGTTTACATAGAGATTTTGACCGACATAATTGAACTTGGAAATGTTAGAGAACTACATTCGGATTTCTTGTTTGTTTGAGTGTTAAATAATGGATTTAATCATGTCGGTGATGCGAATTTGGTGCAGGGAGAAATGCGTTATTAGAGTTGCTGATCAATCATTAGTGGAGACTACCCGTATTCATATCATGTGAGGCACCGACCAGAAATTTTCCATCTACTAAAGAGCTTCTTTTGAGTGTGTGTCACCGTACGTTAATTCCGGGTAGAATGGTGAGCTACCCAACCTCCCACCAATAGAAGCACTACTCTTTGATCTCTTGAGTGCTAATTTTGTCAATCATGAAGGGTGACGTCTATAGATGAAAGCCTCCTTCTTGTAGTTCGATTTGCAGTTAGCACCATTCTTTCTCTCGACAACAACGTATCCATAGAAACACATTCATCATCAACAAGGAGCGACATCAAAATCTACAAGGAAAGTTGGAAAAGTTTAAGGTTTACAAGCAACGGAACGACAGAAAAAGAGCAAATTTCAAATACAAGTAAAGCAACATACAAAGAGCAGATTTTTACATATATGTTGAGGACTTACACTACAATGAGGTAATTTTATATACAAGTATGAAGACTTATTCATGAAAGCGAAGAAAATTAAAAGGTGAGAATTTTTGAAGTTTATGATTTCAAGACGATACAAGTTGTGAAGAATCAAGCGGTAAAATACTTCTCCCACGGCCATGGTTTAATTTTTGTTTTGTATTTTATTTCTCTTGTTTCAAAAAAAAAAAAAAACAAGAGAAATATTTGTTTTGTTAAGCCGTGGGGAAGGAAAATTTATAAGGAAGTTTCAAGCGACAAGGTTTTAAGGTAAAAGAGTTACAAATTGTCAAGGATTTATGAAATTCAAGGGTTTATCATCAAAAGTTGAAACCGAAGACCAAGAAGATCAAGACGAGGAGCGGAAGATGTTTCTATTGGATGCCGTGAGAGTGGTGTTATCATAATTGGCGATCAGATGTGAAGGTGAGTAAGTAATCTCATCCTCAATAATATGGTTGATTTCCTTTCTTAGAGATCGTCAGAAAAATGGTTTTTCAAAATATTAAAAGATGTGGGTTTTTAAAAATATTTCGGAAGTTGTCCTTCCCACCATTCAACGTGTTGCAGGAATTCTCTCTTCATTCCTACCTGCACACATGTGAGAACCATAAAAAAACCGTCTTTTTGAGTGCAATTATCATAAAATCCTTTTTGGTGAGGCGTAAGTCGAGGCTTTAAATGCTTATTGATCGTTTCTCAAACACGCGTTCTCTCATTATGGTGTGGTTATTTCTCACTCAACATTTAAGAATGAGAATATGTTCTTTAGTATTTCTAACTTCTTATTACTAGCATGCATAAACTCTATGTCCTCATAGCTCTTTGATGCTTGGGACGCTTGAACGCTTTGAAGTTGTAAGTTTTGGTTTGATTTGCTCGAGGACTAGCAAAGTCTAAGTGTGGGGAATTTGATAGGTGTAGAATACACCTAATTTACTATCTAGTAGTTTATGCTTTCTTTGCTATTTTTCTTGTAAATTATGTATTTTACGTGTGTTTTTGAGTTATTAGGTACTCCGGAGTCGCACAGGAGAAAAGAAGAAGAAATCACTCAATTTGAACCAAAAGGCCGAAAAGTCATTTCACGGGCGAACACTATCCTGGAGCCCAGTCAAGGTTAAAAGGTGACTCAAATTACTAAAGAAAGGACAGTTCAAGTTAAGGGGCCGCCAAACTGGGTAGCCCTTATCCGTAAACGTAGTGTCGTTATCGATTGGTAAAATGGATGGGTTATGTCCATGGATGTTGAAACCCAAACCCATAGACCCACACCTGCACTCGGATCCATGCCCGAGTCCGAACCCAATTTATAAACCTAAACCTAAAATCGAGAGAAACCATCTCTCAATCATTTTTTTCCCCGAATCGAAATTGTTGGAAAGTAAGAAGCCCATGCTATTGAATTCTTGTCTCGAAATAAAGAGATCGGGAGAAGAAATCGAGATGTCTCGATGGTACCGATTCAAAGAAGAGGGAGCTTCGAGTTGGTGGTGCTTTCTGGGTTCGAATGAGAACTTCGCCTGAAATCGAGAGATGGGTTTGCTGAGAGATGAAAGTAAAAGCGGCGGTTGGCTGTGGCGATCTTGAGAGCCAGAGATCGATTAATGGGAGAGACTCAGGAGGAATTGAAGAACAAATCGAGAAACAGGCAGAGAGGTTGAGAGAATGAATGAGCTGTTCTGACCGAATCGATTCAAGCCACTGCTGTTGAGAAAGATCAGATGGGTTTGCTATGGTGAAGAAATTGAACAAAGAATGACACTGGAGGTGGTTTGATTCAAGGGTTCGATTTGTGTTAGCCTGAATTCAGAGATGGAGATGTTGATGTTCAAGGATGTGGGGATGGATTTCGATTGTACTGAGTTGCTGAGAAGAGTTGAAAATACAGGGAAGAAGGAATTGTTGTCTGCGATTCTATTGCCAGAGAAGAACATATTGAGACTGGTTTGGATCGGATGCTGCTAATAACACAGAGAGGAAGAAATTGTACCAGATAGAGAAGAGCTGGGTTTTAAGCTTGAATCTTCAATTAAGAAACGAGAGATCGAACTCAGGGAGTGAATGAAGCTGCTGTTGATTTCCTGTCATTGTTGGTGGTCCTATGAGCTTTTGAAGATAAAAATTAAACAAGAAGAATTACAAGACCAGGGGAATTGAAGCTATTGTCACTAATGGTGCTGACTTGAGTAAACACAAACAAGCTCGCTTACAAAGTGAGGCTGCTAAATTAGATGTATGTCTAGGTTTACAGTGATTGATAGGTGTAGAATACACCTAATTTACTATCTAGTAGTTTATGCTTTCTTTGCTATTTTTTCTTGTAAATTATGTATTTTACGCTTGTTTTGAGTGTTATAGCTACTTTGGAGTCGCACGGAGGAAAAGAAGAAGAAATCACCCAATTTGAGCCAAAAGGGCGAAAAGGTCATTTTACAGGAGATTGATATATGGAGCCCAGCTAAGGTTAAGGGGCAACTTTCTGGAGGAATACTATAGACAGGCCAACAGAGGTTAAGGGGCTGGAAACTTTGGCTAGCCCTTATCAGAAGTGACCACCTACTATAGGCACCCATCAGGGGTGGTTATTACATTGGGCGTCTCAATCCCAACCTATCCCTAGAGAAGGTTATCTTCTCTTAATCGTTTCCACCTGAAATTGAGAAGGGGATCGAATGAGCTGCTGCTGAGTGAATCCAAGAGATTGAAGTGAGAAATTCGCCTGAAATCGAGAGATGAAGTCGAGAGAGATTGAACTCAGAAACCCAGAAGAAATTAGGAGATTGAGACGCTGCCGCTGAGTGAACTGATAGAAGAGAGTGATCAATGATTGTGTAGCTGTTGAAATAAGAGAACCAGAGATCAAGAATCGACGATGAATTCAGTTAGGGTTTGGTTTAAAAATTGAATCTGGCAGCAAGAGAGTATGGTACTTCCGCTGTTGTTAGATGGGTTTAGGGTTAATTTGAGAACGATGTTCAACCAAGAGACGATGAGAAAGCTCAGATGGGTCTCTGGGTTGTGATTGTGGAGGTGGTGGTTCGTGTTGACAGAGATGAGAAGCTCGGGATAAAGAAAAATAGGTCTTGAATCGAGAACAAAGTTAATTGAGCTGCTGGGGAGATCGAGAAGTCGCTATTGATGGTGATTAACTAGGGTTCGAACAAGACTTGTTGTTGCCGCGGAAGGAGATGGTGGTGTTTGTGAGATGAATCGGAGCAGATAAGAGATGGTTGAGGGTGCTGCAATATTTGATTCAAGATGCGGAGCTTTGTAGTGGTACCGATGGCAATAATGGAAAAGTCACGATGATTTGAGCCTTGCTGCTTTGTATGTGGAAATGAGCTTGAAAACTAGATAAATGTTAGGCTTGTAAATGATTACGGGGGAGAATGAAGATGTCGTCGCACACGTGGTTTTAAGCTACACCATAATGAATGGGTTTGTCAAGAGAATACTTGAGTCAGTAAGTGATATATAGCACTGGGACCGGAGTATGGAATTGCAGGTGGTGGTAAAGGTTTTGGGAGAGAATCGGGGTGGTGCGGGCTGAGAAGGTTGAGCCGAGTTGCAAACAAGTGTTAGAATGGGACCGTGAAGGTGGTAGTCTTTCATGGTATGTGATTGATTGTGCTTGAGTTGAGAAAGACAGGTGGAGGATCCGAAGTCACATAAGTAAATACAGCTGAAGCTTTGTTTGAAATGGCTTTAGATGAATGTGTTAGGAATGTCACAGGGATGGAGCTGAAGAGAGGCCTGAATTCGGCCGGGAAACATCAGTAAACAAACAAAACTCTAGGCGGATATTTCTTCCAAGAGTCAACTGCACCGAGCCCGATGACCGATCCAGCCGATCCATCTCACCCAGTTAGACCAATCAGCCGAATCAGAAGCTGACTAGAGCTGACTCTTCCTCCCTTTGACTAATCGATCGATTTAAGACTTACGGTTTGACTGTTTGACCGTTAGTCCTAACGGTGGACTGACGGAATATGCTCTGGACGGAAGGAATTTTCGGTGACCGGGCGGCGACTATTAGAGGCCAATTTCCTACCACAATCCTGGCTTTTCCTAAGCGAGCCAAAAAATTTGCAATTTTCTATGGACTTCTCTCATGGGTGTGAAGACTTGGGCTAGGAATTGGATGGAGAATTGGACTCAAACTTGGAAAGAGAAGGTGGAAGAGTTGAGAAAAGCTTGGATTTGGAAGTTGAATTGCAAAAGAAAAAGGATTCTATTCCTTGGAGGATTTGGAGAATATTGAAGCCTATAAATAGAGAAGTTTTCTACAACTTCTACACACCTCTCTACACACCTCTCTACACACACAACACTTGTGGTTTTGCTTGCTTTTCTAAGATTTTTCTTTTTAATTACTTGTGTGAATTTGAAAATTCTTCTTTTAATTATTATTATTTGTGTGAATTTCAAAAACATGAGTAGCTAATTTTCTTATTGATTGAGGATGAATTCCTAGTTCTTAACATGATTTGAGTTTTTGTTTTCAATTCTATCTTGAGATTTTTCACATGATTATCGATTGTTTTTACTAATAGGAGTGATCTTAAAGACATTCATGATTGATTGATAGATTGTTTGGAGTGCACACTAAATTAATTTGTTAATTGATCTATATCTAGTATAAGTTAGGGAATACGTAATCGTTTCGACACTTTACACAAGTAGAAAACACGAGACCTTGCGGAGGGATTCCGTGGAGCAATTGTGTGTAGAAACAACGCTAGAAAGTGGACCAAGCGAACCGAGTTTAACTACTAGTACTAAACCTAAATTCATAAATCTTAATGCATTCTGGGAATTACACCTTGTAAGCGAACCTCAGGGTGGTTCTTTTGAATAGAATCTGATAACTAAGCGGACCATTACTCAGGTGAAATTAGGGATTCGGGGCTAGCTAAGCGTACTGCCATCCTACGGTTGGTGATAATCTGTGACTAATAACAAGTAGAAAAGAACATAACTTTAATCATTGTTTCATAACGAAGAAGGATTCCTTGATCTTGTCTCTCTTATTGCTTTCATCTTTCAACTTTCGATTTCAATTGCTTTGTTTATTTTCTTTTGCTTTTTACACCCCCCCTTTCGTGACAACTTTCACAACTAAGATCTCTTGCTCCTCGTGGGAACGAACTTGACTTCCATTATATTATTTTTAATTGATTGGAAACATTGAATTAATTTGATTCCACCTACGACACGCATCAGTGATACAGGTCTCTTGAGTTGATATGTGAGCAGCTGCTGTTGGTGGTCGAAAACAAGGAAGTAATGCTGCTGCGAATGGCTTACATGGGTTGTAAGAAGAAGGGGTTTCAGATGCTGGGAGCAGGCAAAGCAATGACCTGGAGATATGTGCTGCTGATGCTGGAATTGCTGCTATATCCCTGAGATACAGAGACTGGCAGTGAAATTGGTATTGATCATTTGCAGGAGCGGGCTGAGAATGTAGAAAATGAGAAGTGATTGCAATGCATGATACCAACCAAGAGAAATTGTTGTGTGTCAGGGAGATGGGGTCTGTGGATGGAAATGGAAATGAATGAGGTTGGCTGTGGGATGCAAATATGCAACTGAGGTTGATTGAGATTTGCGTGTGGTAAATGAATGAGGTGTCAGAGGCGGCCATTGAAATGGCTTGGCGGTCTGAGAAGATGAATAGAACCAACAGGAGTGGTGATGGAAGACTCGCATTTAGAACTCAAACCGAGCTGGAGTCTTAGTCCCGAGGTGTTCTTTGTTAGTCCCCAATCTTTAGATTACCCAGTTGTGGCAGGTTGATCTGTGCAATTGATGGTCTTGCGTTTGTTGGTGCTACAAATGGAAACTAGATAGCATAAAGTAGGGTTCTACAATCGGAACAAGGAAAGGATGTTGTGTATGGAGTTGTTGGTGCAAGAATTAGCCGTTATGGCTGGATTTGTTAAGCTGCAGCACAAGGATTGTGCGTCACAAGAGTTTGGCCAGTGCATGGCTTATGGCCTGGCAACTCCCCTAATCGCCCAGATAGCCGACTGATTCGGCCTCCGACACTTGATCTGGTCGACTCTCACCGACTTGACTCGGTGACCACCTTGACTCAGTTGAGTTGAACTGAGTTGAACCAGGTTTGAACTGAGTTGACCTCGGCTGACTCTCCTGACCGTTTTGACCGTCGGCCGGTGGCCTGGCGGACTTTTCCGGTCACCGAGATACTTTCCATGACTATTCCTATGGGATTCGGCCATAATACAGATTTCGCACTGACCAAAATTCAGAATTTTCTATGGATTTTCTCATGGGTGTGAAGACTTGGACTAGGAATTGGATGGAGAATTGGGTTCAAACTTGGAAAGAGAAGATGGAAGAGATGAGGAAGACTTGAATTTGGAAGTTGAATTTCTAAAGGAAAAGGATTCTATTCCTTGGAAGAGTTGGAGAATATTGAAGCCTATAAATAGAGAAGTTTTCTACATCTTTTACACACCTCTCTACACACACAACACTTGTGTTTTTGCTTGCTTTTCTAAGATTCTTCTTCTTAATTATTTGTGTGAACTTGAAAATTCTCCTTTAATAATTATTATTTGTGTGAATTTCAAAAGCATGAGTAGCTAATTTTATTATTGATTGAGGATGAATTCCTAGTTCTTAACATGATTTGAGTTTTGTTTCAATTCTATCTTGAGGTTTTTCACATGATTATCGATTGTTTTTACTAATAGGAATGTTTATTCATTCATGATTTATTGATAGATTGTTTGGAGTGCACGCTAAATTGATTTGTTAATTGATCTACATCTAGTATAAGTTAGGGAATACGTAATCGTTCTCGACACTTTACATAAGTAGAAAACACAAGACCTTGCGGAGGGATTAGTGGAGCAATTGTGTGTAGAAACAACGCTCAGAAGGTGAACCAAGCGAACCGAGTTTAACTACTAGTACTAAACCTAAATTCATAAATCTTAATGCATTCGGGAATTACATCTTGTAAGCGAACCTCAAGGTGGTTCTTTTGAATAGAATCGATAACTAAGCGGACTTGTTACTCAGTGAAATAAGGGATTTTGGGGCTAGCTAAGCGGACCTGCTATCCTACGGTTGGTGATAATCTGTGACTTATAACAAGTAGAAAAGAACATAACTTTAATCATTGTTTTGCAACGAAGAAGGATTCCTTGATCTTGTCTCTCTTATTGCTTTCAACTTTCGATTTTAATTGCTTTGTTTATTTTCTTTTGCTTTTTACACCCCCCTTTTGTGACAATTTTTACAACTAGAATCTCTTGCTCCTCGTGGGAACGAACTTGACTTACATTATATTATTTTTAATTGAGTGGAAATATTAATTAATTTGATTGCACCTACGACACGCATCAATGACGACCCGAGCACTCCTTGTAAGTGTAGGATAATGAAGGCTATCGGACTTCCATGTCGTCATATGCTTGGTAGGTATAAAACTCCCATTCCTCTTGATGATATCGATCCTTATTGGAAGCAATTATCTTTCAAACCGGCTCCAAGATAAGATCCCGGTGAAGAGTTTGGCGACATGGAACTTAGGAGAATAATCCTCGAAAAGTACCCCAAGTTGAATAAGTTGGACAAACAAACTATGAAGCACAAGTTGATGCCGATTGTTTACCCTTTTATGGAAGAACTTCAAGAACCGGCGAAACAAGATCCAACGGGTAGACCACCTACCACAAAGACGAGGGTGGAAGAAACAGAACAAATGAAAGAGTATTTGATTACAAAATGCGATCAATCCGAAAGGGAACAAATTAAAGAGTATTTGAGTACAAAGTGCGATCAATCCGAAAGGGAACAAATTAAAGAGCATTTGAGTACAAAGTGCAATCCATCCGGACATGTTTATACCGAGGCGCAATACAAGGAGGAGCCGGCTAAAAAGAAAAGAGGTCGTCCGCGGAAAGAAACAACTACACCAACGGTTTCAAACTTGAATCCAAATGGCACTCCACTTCTTGAGAGTCAAGCAAGTGTGGAATTTGTTAGAAAGAAAAGGGGTCAGCCAAGGAAGGATTCAACTACACCAACGGTCTCAAACTTGAATCCAAATGGCACTCTACCTCTTGAGAGTCAAGCAATCCAAGGAGATGTTGCGAAGAAAAGGGGTCGTCCAAGGAAGGTATCACAACCGGTGTTGCAAGAGTATCGCATACAACTCCCTCCAATTATTCAAGATTTCGTTATTGGTACCGACGACGTCCCAAAAGATAGAAATTGTGGGTTTCACGTTGTCTCGCAATAATTGGGACACCTAAGTGGAGCGGTTGAGGAGAATAATCTCACCCAATGCCAATACATAAGAAAGAAGATGGCCGCCCGACTAGAAAACGACAAGGAGTTTCATATCTCAGTGATGCTAGAAGGTTCCATGGAGGACAACTTTTAAAGATTTGCTAACTAGTGTTAAAGGCCCGGAGGAAATGCATCAGTCAAATGGGAGCATTGGTTGAGAATGCCGGAGTGTGGCCATCTATTGGCGGATACTTGGAATTGCGTGGTACATTTTTTTTAGTAAGGGACTATCTATAGCATTTGCACCGAAACATGCGGTTTGCGTGGAGCAACCAAAGCATAGAAGAATTTTCATGGCTTTGGTGGATAAAAATCATTTTATTGGTCTACAAATTAACAAGGAATGTCCATTACCTCCTCTTTGTAGGTTTAGTTTTTGGGAGAAGTTCACAAACAACAAGAGCAAGGAATGGATGAAACTTTATGAGGAAAACATGGACCTTTGGAATGTTTTAGATGAGTCTAGGGAATGTCCCATAGATTTGACTAAACTCCCTCCAATAGATTTGAGTGATGATTGATTATGGTAGGAACTAAGGAATCTTTTTGGAGTACTTTTGTAATCGCATTCGTGTTTTGTGTAATGTACTTTGGCATACTACAAATGAATAAAATGGATGTGTTTTTTTTTTGTGTATACTCCTTTGGTCGGCATTGTATTTGTCAAACTACCCTGCCGGCCCTCCCAGGGTCGACATGTTATTAATTCATCAGGTTTCCGGCTGCACTGCATGAAAGCACATGAAAATAGGTATGGGACGGTCGGCAAGGGTTTTCCCTCTTCAGATCCGAGCGCCGTGGTCGGCCGCAGGTCTTGGTTTCGTCAGTTGCCGACTTTTATCTGGTCGGCATGGTTTTTGAGGTTTACAATGCCGACCAAAACAGACAAAAAAATTTGTTTCTGGATGTTCTCATGCCTTAAGTCGGCAAGGTTTATAAGGAGACACCTTCCAACCATATATTCACCGGCATTTTGTGTAAACTCTTGAGTGCCGACTGTGAAGAAGCCGACACGCTTTTAATTTAGTACAATGTCGACTGTACATCGAATACAAACCTTAATTAAAGCATACAAACATTAAAAACTTAACCCTAACACATTTGGGACATAGATAGTATCTTTTTCCGGTACACAATTTCTTAGGAGAGGTAATTAGCTTCATCTTACCGTCGCAACATGGATCTATGCATGGTAGAAGGTTGATTTTAGCAACTTCATCTTCATACGGATCTAGGCGCTCATCTATCCAATAGAAAAACCCACAACTTGTGCATTTGGAAGCATACGGATGATATACATCTCCTACTGCAGCTTTCATGAGAAATAAGAATCCCTTACAACCTTAAATAGTGCATTTGCTTCCTTCAAAGGGACGATCGTTTGCAAAATGACCACTTAGTGTACAAAGACTACAAATATTTGGTTGTGTTGCACTTGAAACTTCTATTCTTTATGCAAGGTTGAAGATGAAGTTGAGAATGTTTTTATAATAACAACACACCTAATATCTTGATTTTGAAATTTATATCCGTTGAGCATTCAATGGCTTGTACTTTGTACCTAAAAAGTGCAACTAACATATAAGTCGACATAAGGTCGAGATTTAAAACCCGCGACCAACAACTAACAAATTCAAAACATAAGGTAATAGTTCAAACCACAATCTAAGTTTCTAAACCAAGTGAAACATAATAAAGTTTAAAAATTTCATGGATCCTTCTTGTTGTTGTTATCTTCCTCCACATCACTAGCTTCTTCACCATCACTAGCTTTTTCAGCAGCATCAGCTTTTGTTTTTCCCTTATCTGGACCTATGTAATCACCGTCCTCACTGTAATAGGGGTTCACTCCGGGAAAAGTCACATGCCTGAAAAAAGTCCTGGATCAACCTCCTCTTCTTCCTCCTCCGTTGATGTGCATTCTTCATAGTTGAGGGGATTGCTAGGACTGTGCATAAACCTTAGGAATTCTTCAGATCTTTCTTACCCATCGATGTAACTTCCTTAAGGTGGTAATTCTCTTGATTTCATCTTTAGGATCTTCTACATTGGGATAAATTCCGTCAATAAATTCTAATAGCTCTTCTCATAAGAACCGAACAAGGTAGATCTTCTTTTTTTTCCTCTGGGAACCTAAACAATGCACAAATAAAGGATATAAATTTTTACACATTAAAACATGGTTATAGTCATCAAGTCGGCAAGGTCTAGAATCTAAATATTGCTGGCTAATACATAGTCGGCATGGTAGTAATCATCTTACACGCCGAGGCTAATAAAAAGTCGGTAGGGTTATATTCATAATAATGCAGACGGTTAACCCGGAAAAATCGGGTTTTACGTGACTGAAGTCGGAACAGTACAATTTAAGAACATTTAGACTTAAGTAAAGTCGGAGGGGTTTGTTTTGATTACCATGCCGGCCTGGTTAATGTTTCGCAGTCGCCATGGCTGATATGAAAAGTCGGCATGATCTTCATGTTACTACCATGCCGACTGTCACTAACAATGAGAAGGCCAAGCATCTTATTTTAAAAAAACCTTGCAGTCCTAGAATCCCGAAAAACATAGTGCGATTTCTAACCTAATCTAACAATCACAAAACACTAAACAATAATGGGTTTGAGTTTAGAAATCACTTACATGTCTTCTTTTCACCTAGGCGGAGGGTTGTTTTCAACATTCTCAGGGATTGAACTTTCGGGTTTACTAGTTCCATCTTTTCCCTTACCTTTTTTCTCTGATTTGGATCTTTTGATACTTCCTATTGAATTTGTGTTATCTATTGATCGTTTGGAATCAACCATTTTTCAGGAAAATCAAAATTTTCAATTTTCAGAGATTTTTTCTTATGAGTTTGATGGAAGATGAGATGAAGAAGAAGAGAAGATTACGAGAAGATTAAGATAAGATTAAGAGAATATTAAAGGTTTGTTTATGTTTTTAATTTTAGGGTTATTAGATTAAGTAATAGGGTTAATTAGTTCAAGGGTAATAAAGTAAACTCACCCACATTTAGCCTCCCCTTAGTAAGGCACTATGTCCATATAAATTTGGGTATACCCCAATTAGTTTGGGTATACCCCGATCTCGCCAGGTGAAACTTCATGTCCCTCCGTAATTTTTTATTACATCATGCAACAAACGTGATAACAACACACAACTAAACTAACATGTTGGAGGTGTTCTTTGGTTTTCATGTCATTTCTATATAAACTAGTCTAGAAGTTATCAAATTTAGAGTGCCAAGCAAAAGGTTCCTATGTTTTGTATACATTTTATAAGTAAAAGATCCAAAGAATTAAGATGTAGGAGAGAATTGAATTGCTTACGAAGACGTAAGAATAGTCCCAGAAGCATTGAAGTTCATGTGCTTCTCACGAGTAGCTATTGGATGTTTGATCTATAAGATCTTGTAGCGATTTTTATTTCGAAATATGAAAACTGTATCCAACGAAATATGTCAATAAGGTGCAGGTCCCTACACCGAGATAAATCAGTAGCAATTCTGTTTTTTAATTAAAATATTTAGGAAACGAAATTACAGAAACCATAATATTCATTTTGTATCCTAAAAATCACATCTACTGAATAAAATATAAAAATCTACTTTGATTTTATTGCATATTATGAGGGGTTACCAAATTTTATAGAAGTTATCAATCATATAATAGAAAGTTAGGGTCATCTTATACATTTTGGGTGCTCTAGGCGAACAAAATTTTTGGGAATTTTTTATGAGTTCATAGATTAGGAGAAAGGTGGATATTTAAATTATAAGCTAGCTGCCTAACTGCCTTGCTCTTAAAGCCGGCCCTGTAGAAAGTTGTCAAAGCTTATAGGATTGAAGAGTTCATTGCGTAACACTGGTAATCTTTAGTGGAATTTGGTAACCTTAAACATTTTGATCAACAACAATGATTTGTTATTTTGCAGTTTAGTAACAATCACTTTTACGTGACATATATTTGGAAATACTATTGTGTTTTAAATTAAAATAATACACCACATAACAAATATAAAAGCTAATAACACGCATACAAATAGGTTTCATAGTCGAAGGCTTCATTAAACTTCTTAACTATTTCAACATCCAGATATAACCGGTTACACTTTTTCAGTCTCCTTAAAAAAATTCAGTGAACCTCCGGAAAACAAACAAAGTAAAAAAGGAAAGCCAACCCATAGATTCTTGAAAAAAACAACTGTTACAATTTCTTTATATTCATCTAGGGATTATTACAGTCCCAATCTTACTTGCGCTTCAAGCTATTTTGCGAAGAATCCAAAGTAGAAATACTAGCATAAAAGCTCAAAGGCACACTGTAGAGGTCAGTTTCAACATGACTAAAATGTGCCTTCTTTGAATCGCGTCTCTTGGTTGATAAATTTTTCGGGTATTTATCTCCAAGTCTTTCATACCTTCTACATAAGTTGAAACTTATTTCATTGTACGACGATCTCCTCCTTTTAAGCTAAGGCATCTCTTTGCAAGCTCTGAAGCTGCAATTACCTGCTCTGGATTTCTCTTATTCGAAACTCGATCCTCAATAAGTTGGAATCAATTGTTTTCTTCCACCGAGAAAAGGAAAAATGTAGTTAAATTCCTTTTTTCTTCGGATCTCTCGAAAGAAAGGGGTTTGTCCCGGTTAAGAGTTCTAGTACAACTACAACGAAACTATAAATATCACTTTTCTCTATTAACTGGCTTGTATTAAAGTATTATGGATCCAAATATCCTAATGACCCTTGAACTAATGTGTTAACCCATGTTTAATCCAGAGGAACTAGCCGCGATCACTAGTGGAAAATAGCAGTTTCGCGACCGACGAAGCAAGTCATAGATACGAGGTAAATGACTTGCTTCAGCGGTCAAAGAAAGGGTCGATGTTTGAGCGTCCTTTTTCTACTATGACGTGTCTCTGGGGGGTCGTTGAAAATCTTATATCAACGATTTCGATTTTAACGGTTAATACTTTTATGACCGACTAGAATCGGTCATAGATATAAATCTTAATATAAAAAAATAGATTGATTGGATCAAATGTCTAGCCCGATCGAATCGATCGATCCATCTCGCCTCGATCGAATGGATTGATCCGTCTGCCCGATCGAATATGACTAAATCTCAAATTAGAATTCAAATGAAGCTTAAATAAGAAGAAAATCAAACTCGAATATTTCATTCCATTAAACATTAATTGTATTCATTGCACAACCCATAACTGAATACAATTGACATAAAGAGAGAAATGCAACTAACCAGCAAAACCATAAAGAGACAGCTAAACAACACACTAAAGGAAAATAGAAGTACATAGGGATCTAAATAAAAACCACTGGATAATCACCAGAATTCTGATCTTCAACATCTCCTCCTCCATCAAAGAATTTCACCACCAGAACAGGTTTCAAAGCTAAACAACCTGAAAAAGAAACAGCAAAAATACAGTAAGGCATTGAATCGCGGTGAAAAGAAATTAAAGAGATTGTGCATAAACTACCTAAACGCAAAAACAGAGTATGGATACTACTTGTACACATGTGGCAACTTTCATATCAAAAAATCGGAACTAGTATAATGGCATTCAGCCACTTAACTGTCAAACAAAAAACCTAATATATACAAGACCTATGTAACAAACAGTACATGCATTAGTTTGTGCATATGAGAAGTATGAAATGAAATTATTAGGACCAACCATCTTTAGCAGATGCATTATACAAAGCTATGTAATTTCTACTAAACAAACATCCTACAAACTTTAGAACTAATCAAAAGCTCCAACCCAGTAGACTTTGATGATGCTACCAATGGTAAATATTCGAAAACATCAATGCATAACATTTTCGTGGAGCCAAGATTACCTATGTAGTTTTTTGTATATTTCAACATCAAGAAGAGCAATGAAGGACCTTCACATATATTGAGTTCAACAGAGTAGTCTTCAGGAAGCCTACAAGCTACAAGAGATAAATCGTCGGTGAAATGTCTCTTCCGCCTAGATTTATCCACATTATAGAAAAGCAAAGAATAGTACAACGTTTACCTCAATATTTTTAATACTCTCCACCTATCTCAACCAAAACAAGTACTTGAATACCAATTTTTTCCCGAGCATCTTCTGGCCACAATATGCTTCATCGTAAACAGAGTTATATGCATACCGGGTAGTTAACGTAAAAGGTGCATGTGAGGGTTAGAAAAGCTTAGAACGATGGGGATAAAATCTATCTAGAAATATGTATGACTCTGCATGAAAAGAAACACACGCCAGCCTTTCCGATCTGAACTAGCTTGCTAGGTAATACATTACTTGAAAAGATGAATGAATGTTCAACTTCACACCCATACCTTTCTCAACTTCACACCAAACACGGAACAAAGTCCAACAACAACAATTAAAACAAGGATTGTAACATTACCAATTTGGTAACTCTATGAACCAAAACATATCAATCGCATTTTAGTATTTCAACTTACACATAATGGTTGTAAGTTCAATGAAGGCACACTGAGCTTCCGCTTCCTCGATGAGACTGAAAAAGAAACATCATTTCTTAATAGATGAGAAACAAAAGTAATAACACAACACTGAAAACAGCTCTAACATCAACTACCTGTCAAAGCATGGGATCCCAAGAGCCATTCCAAGAACTTGAGCTTTTAACCATACGTAAAATCTCCTAAGCTCCGTATTTATAGCAAGTGGCAACACCTTTTTCGCATTCGTCCCAGCCTATCTCCACTGTATCATACCCAACATCATCAGTACTACAACCAAAACCCCTTTCAAGTTAAGACTTCAAAAGATAAAAGTTTTTCATACTTGTCGTTCTTCAACTGTATTATTTCTGCAGGTCCCCATAGTCTGCAAAAGAATTTAAAAGAGCACAAAGGATGAGGAGGCAGAGATAGAAATCAAACCGCAAAATCACAAGCATAGGATAGAATTGGACCTGAAAATACCACTTTTGAGCAGCTCTCCTTCATGTCCACCAACCAACTGAATTAAGTTATAAAAGATGAACTGATATTACTGTGAGCTCATGATACTTGTCGTTCTTCAACTATGATATTTCTGCAGGTACCCATAGTCTACTGCAAGAACGGAAAACTCAAATTAAACCCAAATGAATAATCTCAAATTCAGATTGGCTGACTGAATCTATCTTGCCTGACTGAATCTGAATAGTCTCAAATTAAACCCAAATGAAAACTCAAAATTAGAATTCAAGCGAGAATAAAGTCAAACTCGAATGAGAACCAAATTCAAATCAAACAAAAATGAGAACCAAATTAAATTTACACACAAATAATCATTCAATTTAACATTCATTGGGTTCAAATTACACAAAAAAGGATCAAAATCTTGAGTTCTTAGAGGCATTAACAGTCCCAAAGGCTCGGGTGCAGTAAAGCATCAAACTCTATCATGACTTATGTTCAAAGACTCAGGTGCAGTAAAGCTTCAAATTCTGTTATGACTTATGTTTAAGCAAGCGGGAAGTAACGATGCCTCCCAACTTGTAACACGATTGAATGGTTATGATATGACATGAAACTATAACACAACTTGTAAACATTAAGGTAACCCACTCACGAATCCTCACCTGCAAGATGAACGGTGGTATTTTAAAAGTTAAGGTAACCTAGGAAAGCAGATTTAAAAAGAAAAATCGATTCAAAAACCTACCTCACTCCATTAAGGATTTCAATTTTTGCCAAACATAAAAAATATGAGCAGTCAAATGGAAATCAAAACTACGAAACAGATTCACAAAAAGTTGACATGGAAGGATATATGTACCTGTGCAGGGATACCAAGCTCGAAGTATATTGAACTCTGCATTAGTATTCCGCAAAGTTTCCAAGATAGTATATTCTTCAAAACTAGGCAGATCTCCATCCATGCACCTTTGATAGATCAAAACAAGACAAGAAGAAATGTTAACAACGACAGTTGTGGTCTTTTGGAAAGCAGGTGCAAACATAACATTAAAAAGGATAGGTTACAGGAAGTTAAGCCATTGGACAATGGAGTTTCAGAAACTAAATTACCGTATGATCAGCCAGTAATCTCAATTGTCTTAGATAAATATCAATTTCCCCATACTTGCTCAACTCCTCAATCGAATCCTCATAAAAATCCTACAGTTCAAATAAAAATCTCTCAACATCACAAATACAAATCCAAACCCACAAAATACACAAGCTTAATACATCCATAAATTACAACAACTTATAAATCTTAATTATCGCTTACTGATAAGAAACAAACAGAACTTCATTACAACAACTCAATCAAGCATCGTTGCCACCCGGCTATCAACACACTTATTATATCAGTCATCTAACCCTTCTTCCTTAAATCTCTTCTGTACATTAAAAGTCAGTCATCTAACCCTTCTTCCTTTTTCACCTACAAATTCAAACAACCAAAAAACAATCAGATCTATACCAAAAATATCTAGTTAAAACACAGAAAATCCAAACTCAGGCAAAAATAATATAACAATAAATCATGATACCGAAAATTTATTCCCCGAATTTGTGAACTTACCTCTTTTTCAGTTAGAAATTGGGCTCTCTGGATTCATTGAGTTGATGCTAAAAAAGCAATTCACCCTCCAACGAATTCCATAACATTGGCAAAAGATAATCCTTCCTCAGCCTTCTTCGGATTTCAAGACCAGCGAGTCTAGAACTGTGAATATTTGAAAGAGGGAAAAAATAAATGAATTCATAATTACCCAAATCAAAGAAGTAGATACGCAAATTTTTAGGTTATGGACATATAACCCAAATTGGAAACACAAAAACAACAAAACCCCTAACATCCAAATCGACAAAACAAAAAAATCGAATACAAATGAAACCCTAGATTCTGACAAACTAACCTCATGAACCATTAAAACGATGTATCGATTCAATTGATTTCAAGATTCAAAACCATTGAAATCTTCACACTGTTTCAACTGAGAGAAATATCGTAATTAAGGGTTTGAGGGTTTAATTAGTGGTATGACCTTATTTCTTACGATTGGGATTTTTTTTTGAGAGAAAGATGGAAACGAGTTCTGCGGTGAGGTTTGACAATGAGTTATAGAGGCCGACTAAAGGTTTTAATTCTAGGGTTTATGTTAATTTTGAGCAGAAAAATTTCATTATAATTCTGCAGATTCGAAGAGAGAAAGATATGAGAAAGGGAAAAGGGGAAGAAGAAGTTTTTGGGTCTGCAGAGTTGAAGCGAGAAAGAGATAAGGATAAGTTGAGAAGGTAAATAGGATATTAGGATATAGATATTATTATTCTGGCCTAGAAAATCGTGTCACATAATAAACTAGGTCCATCAGTCGTGGGTGCGAGTCGGACTGGAGGGTTAAAATGGTAATTAATCAACGACCAACTTTAACTGCTCATGAATTTTTCCGTGTTTTTTTTATATCAGAGACGGTCTTGACCGGTCCACGGTCGATTGACCGCCATTGAGGGTCGGGGATGTGGGTCAAGAAAACCCCATTTTCCACTAGTGGATGCTTTAAAATCTGATACTTTTGCAATATAATTTTCATCTAGAAATATGTTAGTAGACTTTATATATCTCTATGAATAATAGGTGTAGATGCTGCAGAGTGCGAATATGAAAGGGCATTTACAATTTTATTAGCAATTAATTGTCAAATGACTTCTCCAAAAAAACAGTGAAAAAGACGCCATTATCATAGATATGCTCAGAAAGGGTTCCTTTAAAAATGTACTGATATACAAAGCAAAATAACTTGACTCTCTTGATAATATTTGTAGATACTGGATGAATATTCCTTGGTGCTTTGGTGGGGATTTCAACACTTTTACTAAGTGTGATGAGAAAAAGAACTATAACAAGATTACAAGCAGTATGAAGAAGTTTAATAAGTTTATTGTTGAACTCTTATTGACATTCCTCTAAAGGGAGCTCGATTCACTTGGTCTAATGGTCAGGCAAACCCTATGATGTGCAGGTTAGATAGGTTCGTTATCTCACTTTCCTTCGAGTAACACTACCCATTTGTATCCCAATTATCCAAAGCCAGACCTACCTCTGATCACATCCCTCTAGTTTTAGACATCTCAGACCCTTCTTGAGGACCTAGTCCTTTTAAGTTTGAAGTTATGTGGTTTTTGGAGAATTGTTTCTTACAACTTTTGGAAGATTGATGGCATTCTTTTTCTTTTGCAGGTACACCTAGCACGGTTCTTTGGTTAAAACTCAAAGCACTCAAAGAGAAGATGAAAATTTGGAACAAGGAAGTATTTGGACACACAAACTGTAATGACCCGTCCCTCCACTGATATTGTCCCCACTTAGACACTGCGGTTATCCGGAAGTGTGGGGTTTTCATGGGCATCGCTGCGGTAATCCAGCAACAACTTCCCGGATGGTCACCCATCCCTGGACTGTTCCCGCCCGAGAACACTTAAGTGCAGAGTTTTCTGCCAACTCTGGAGCCAACTGTGCAGAAAAGGCCTCGGTTCTAGGAAAGGAAAAACCATTACTTATATTCCATTTGTCCAACAACTGCCGAATATCGGGGTATTACAATATCACCACCTTAAATTGGAGCCGTCCTCGGCTCCATAATATATTCACAAGCCCAGATCTCCGACGTTCCCTGCCCCTCATGAAAAGCACATGGACTAAACCCATCCAGCGTACCTTCCCACCCTCGGCAGGTGACCCATCGTCGACTCTGATACCATTTGTAATGACCCGTCCCTCCACCGATATTGTCCCCACTTAGCCACTGCGGTTATCCGACAGTGTGGGGTTTTCAACGGGCATCGCTGCGGTAATCTAACAACAACTTCCCGGATGCTCACCCATTCCTGGATTGCTCCTGCCCGAGCACGCTTAACTGCAGAGTTTTCTGCCAACTCAACTGTGCTGAAAAGGCCTCGGTGTTAGGAAAGGACAAACCATTACTTATATTCCATTCGGCCAACCACTGCGAATATCTGGGTATTACACAAAAACAAATTTGAATTATATTATCTCTGAAATTCACACTCTTGATAGGATAGCTGAAGATAACATCCTTTCGAATGAGGAATTGAATGCACATTTGATGAACAAGGCTGAATTTGAGACGATTACAAAAATGGAAGAGACCTCTTGGATAATCAAATCTAATACCAAATGGTTGCAAGAAGGAGAGAGGAATACCTCTTTTTTCATCAATAATGCTTCTGCAATAAGAATGTAGTTGCAGGAAATCCTGCACTATACCCCTCACAAGAATCCATACAACAAAGACATTTGAAGATGAACGATAATGATTTTTATTGATTAATTCCTTGAATGTTTACAAGATAAAATGGAAAAGAGTTAAAGAAATTACAATCACTACAAACTTTCTCTCTCCTAATGACTTGCTTAACACCCGAAAAAAGATCCTCTCAACAGTCCTGCTCGACTCCTTATATAGGGTATTACACATTGGATGACAGCTAAGCTGTCCTTTATTTTCGGGAATGACTTGCGAAATATCGCAGACGTTCAAGTATATACTCTCGCAAGTTTCCTAAATCTCGCTAAGTCTTCACATCTTTCTCGTGTTTTGGCTGCCGTCATTCATTGCGTCATTTATATTACTCATTTGCGACACTTTCGCAATATCGTCGTTTATCGATCTCGCGAGGTATTGTTGTTGCAATATTCTGATCCTACATCTTGCCTCTTCTCATGTCTTCTCTGCGAAGAAGAGAATGTCATGAAAATTAGTATTTTTGAAATGCCTCAACGGTTCATCTTTATCTGTTATGATCCCGTACTTTTACACAGAATTTATTTCACATGTTTCTTCTTCCACTCTTTTCTTGACACGTCTCTTTCAACCGTCTTTTCTTGACCATTCACGTCTCTTCTCGCATTAAATGCATTTATCTTCTCGAGAATTTTTCTCTATATATAGTTTTCTCACCTTCCTCTTCTTCTTTTTTACTCTCTCTGCAAATCTTCTTCAACTCTTCTCCTCCGCCATTCACGTTCCTGCTACTGTAAATCTTTCTTTTCTTCTTTCTTTTGATCTTTTACTTTCTAATCATTCCCATACTCTGAGAATGGTTCCACCTGGCCGTAAATATGAAACTCTCTTGGGTGAGACTCAAAAGAACTTACAAAAAAAGGGTTTCACCTTGTCCACCATTCCCAATCAAGAATCTTCATATATTCTTTCTGCAAAATTGTTTACTGATCATCATTGTGATGATCAGAAAATCATAATCTCGCTAGGTCAACTCCTCGCAGGTCTTCCCATTCCTCTCTACAATCCCGAATTTCCCTTGTTCTATGAAATCTTTTCTCACGAGAAATTCTCGCGAGCTATTTATCAATTAAGTGGTGATTGCATCCGTCTAATGCTTGAATTCGCCAATCGTGGCGCTGGTAAGGGATCTCTATATCATGATGACGTCAAAGATCCTAAATTCGCAAACTTAGAGATAGTCGCTGAAAAGTATTCAGTAGAAAACTTTTTTGAAAATTATGAAGTGATAAATATGAAGAACGATAAATCTCGCAGGGGTGCTCGATTGAAAAGAAAAGAGAACATTCCCGACGATAAGATACTCATGTTAGATATTGATTGGAACTCTGGCAAGAACATTGTTCCTCGCTACTCTAAAGATGAGAAATGGTGTGTCTTTCCGCTATTTTTGAACGGACCTTACATTTCAGGTTCCAACATACTCCCTACTAATCTCGCAAATTATCATCCTTGGGTATTTAATTGGCCTGAGAAAGCAAAAGAGGTATATTTTCTAATTTTCATTCGCTTTGCGATGTCTCCTTCCTTTTATATTTACTAAACTTGCGAAATTTTCAGTTCACTAAATTGATAAAAAGTTATGAAAGAAATCCAAAGCCCAGTACTTTGGCGATACTTCGCTCAATCACGGATGAAGTAAGAAATATTTTCTCTTGTTATTCACAATATTGTTTGCTCTGTTTATTATCTTCATTCGTGTATGTAGGTTGGTGTTGAAGTTTCCGGCGAGGAAGAAGCTTCAAAAGCTGCGAGAGTTAAAAGAAAGGGTAAAAACCCTCTTCGCAAGAAAAAATCTGCTGCACCGCCTTCTAAAAAACAAAAGACCCATTCTTCTTCTCGCTCAAGTCCTCAATCTAGTGAGAGTTCCGATGAAGAAGACGATGATGCAGATATTTCTACCGCGAAGGAGGATCATCCATCTGAATCTCCTATGACGTTATTGTCTAATATCTTTTCAGACTCCATGCAGGGGCTTGGAGATGACCACCTCTCTCAGTATATGCGAAGCTCTCGCAAGTATATGTGATGCTTCTTTACTGGAGGGTAATGAGTCTCTTCAGGGGATCTCCAGATTCCCAGCTTCTTGAATGCACTCAGTGCCTTGGTATGTTTATACTTCTTTATTCCTTCATAATTTTAACTTTAAATCATATATTAATAGTCCCTTTATCTTTCTTTATAGTCTGGAAGAGCTTCCTTTGCTGTTGCCTCAGATCTTGAGAAGAGGCGCAACAACTTTGAAAAGAAAAATCTTCAGCTTCACAAAAAGACCGAAGAACTAGAAATTGAAGTTGCGTCATCTCGCAAGAAGAATGAAAATGAGACTGCCGCTCTTCGCGAAAGAATTCAACAGTTGGAAGCTGAGTCCTCTACCCAGAAGAATAAGATATCTACCCTTCAAAGTGCTAATCAGCAACTTTATGGTATAAAACTCTTCTCTTTTCTTCGTTTCTACTTTGTCATTTATTTTTCTTTGCCTCGACTTATCATTTTCAGACATTTATAATCTTTTCTGACGAAGCCATCCTTCTCCATTCATTTCCTGAGCCTATGGATGATGATGCTCTTCTCGCTCATCTCAACGAATCTTTAAGTAGTTCGTCAAACAAAATTAACTCTCTTTCAGTCAATGAACTTCAAACCAAATTTCGTCTCTTAGAAATTGAGCATAGATCTAGTTTAGGTTTAGCCAACCGATTTAAACGTTTATATCTTAGTTCCCACGAGAATAATAATATTCTAAGGAAGAAAATTAATATCCTTATAGATGACAAGGATCGCATTGCTAATCAAGGTGCACAGGCATTAGCGAAATTCCAAAAAACTCTTCTTGAAGTCCAAATTGAACGAGATGAATCTCTTCGCCAAAATGCCATACTTAATGAGCGAGAAAATCAAATTCGTTCACTTCTTGTCATAAATAGTGATGATGAATTCGCTTGGGCTGCGAAAGTTCTAGATAATGCCAGAAATAACTTAGGTGTTAGCGTCAGCCTTCATGCTGAGCATACTACTTTGGTTAAAGATATGATTTCTGACAGAGAAGGTTGTTAACTGTTCTTCATTACTTTACCACTTCTTTTTTGTGAAACTGCTATTAAATTACTGACTCATTGTCATTTGTTCGCAGAATCTGAAAAGAGCTTTCAAACTAGAATCAAGGAACTTGAATCTGAGAAAGCACAACTTGCAAAAGACTTCTCTCTTCGCAATGACAAATATTCTAAGCTGAAAAAGCAACTACAAACTACTGTAGCGAATTTCAATAATGATGCTGTCCATTTTCGCAATCAAACTATTGAGACAGTTTGCGATGACCACAATATTCCTCTTTCTTCATATCCTTGTCTTCTTGATGAGATTCCTGAAAATATACCTTCCTTGAATGTTTCGATAGTGATGCTAGCGAAGAAGAGGAGTCTGATAAAGAGTCTGATGAAAAAGAAGAATGAACTGAGAGATAGCTCCATTTTCCTTTTTCTCTTCTTGTGATACTTGTACATTTATCCTTCTAGCCTTCCATTTTTGTAATCTCTTACTGTAAATCTATCATATGAAAATAAATAACAAGTTTTTACTCTAATCATTCCCATATTTGCCTCTGTTATTTATTTTCACATGAGAGATTAAATCGATAATAATACTTCTTAGTTTCGCAAATGTTGTTGCTAATTCTTCACAATAAATGAAGAAATATAGTCATTTTCACAAGTTTATTTGTTAACTCAATTTCTTGTGTGATCTTATCTTCGTTTATATTGAAATTCATCATTGCGACAAGATCGCAGGACGTCTTTACATTTTCATGTAATGACCCATTGATCTTGCCTTATCATTGCTCTTGTGTGGTCTTATTTTGCCTTCCTAGTTAAAGGTCTTATTTTGCCACCCCTCCTTTTTGCGTCAATATGACAGGTCTAAATATTCTTACGAACATAAAGTCCCATGACATTGCCGTCTTGCGACAAAATCGCAGGACGTCATTATGCTTTCATGTAATGACCCATTGATCTTGTCTTATCATTTCTTTAGTATTATTGCCTCTGCAGGATGTTTTTCTTGTGACAATATGACAGGCCTAAAAATTCTTGCGAACTTGAAGCCCCATGACATTGCCGTCTTGCGACGAAATCGCAGGACGTCTTTACACTTTCATGTAAAGACACATTGATCTCGTCTTACCCTCGCGTTAGTATTATTTCCTCTTCAGGATCATCGCACAAATATGACAAGCCTAAATTTTCTTGCGAAAATAGAGCCTCATGACATTTGCGTCTTAAGGCACTTATCAGCTCCCTAATGGAGGGTGCCGCCCTTATCATCTCCCTGGTTGCCCCTTCAAGGAGGCGTACATCGGCCATACAAGACTAGCTCCTCCCATCCGGTCTTAACAACAACCAGTTGTTTTCGCATCCTCTTATCCCTTATACCTATAGGGCTTATGGTTACGAGACCGCACCCTAAGTGGAGTTTTCTTGGCCGGAGTGAAAAGATGTGCCAAGACTTGCCAAGAATGGCCGAGACACTTCAAATGCCCCGGGCACTCTTGGCTCAACCGTGTACCTCGGTGCCTTGGTCATACACTAACTCCTTGGAAGAGACCCTCGGTCGTCCAACCAGGGTATAACCTTATATATATAGTTGGAAATCCAAGGTATCTCTCCCGGATGGGCTTTATTGACCCCAAATTTTCATGACTCAGGTTCCAGGGGCGGTGTAACCTTTTCCCTGAGCCATGTTAAGAGATACCCCCTTATATGACGCACTTTAGGTCTTACATTTGCCTCTTGCGAAATATCATTCGCGAACTAGGGTGTACGCCATAAAGGTTCGTCCCATTCACTCATTCTTTCATTTCTATCAATTCTTGTAACCATTCATTGATTTTTGATTATTTCTTCTCATTATCTTTGCGAAATTATCACATAGTCTTGCTTCATTTTCTGTGATCTCGTTGTAATTATGTAACCAAACTTTCATCATATTCTTGTATCGCGAGATTTTCGCGTACTCCTTCTTCGATCGTCATATTCTTTGTTTTTTCTTGTTTTTTTGTTTTTTTGTTTTTTTTTTTTTTTTTTTTTTTATTCATCATCATCAATAGAAAGGAGTTTACAAACATTGGATGGAAGCCTGGCAACAAGCTGGGCTCCAATCCCTTTTTGGATAACAACACCTATCCTATGAAAAAGGAAATCTCCAATGAGAACATTTTCATCATGGCTAGACATATAATTTCGTAGCCGTTTCAGGAACTCTACAGTATCACTCCCTAACCCACCCAAGGTAGTAAAGGCAAGAACACCAAACCCTAACCTCTGACTTGTACAGGCAAGAACACCAAATACGGAAATTAGTTGGTGTTCTCTGTTTTTTTTTTTTTTTACACAACTCTAAAATCAATTATTTATTTCTTACACTTCTTACTCCTGCTGCTCTCTGTTTCTTCATTCAAATTTCCAGATATTTCCTTCCCTTTTGCGAGACCATCGCAATTTCCAATTGTCTTCAAGCACTGATTTCGCAATATATCTTCATCTCTCACTTCTATTGTGTCCACCATCAGTTTTTCTCTTCTTTGGTCTTCTTTGATATTCCTCTTCCAATTCTTCTTTTGAGCAGCCCTTTCCTCGCAAGACTCCACATCAACTTCATAGCACTTTTGTCCCTCAGCCCAATCTCCTTTTATAACTCCAACACCACTGGGATGAGGAAATTTGATGCACTGGTGGTAAGTTGATGCTACACCCAAGATCTTATGTAACCAGGGTCGCCCAATTAATGCATTATAGGGGGATTCCACATCGACTATGCAAAACAAGATTTCAGTTGATAATCCTTTCAGTGGTATTAGCATACGAGTTTCTCCTTTAGGTTTATTGGCAGTACCATTAAAACCATAAATCTTATAGGTTGAAGGTATCAAGTCCCCCCCCCCCCCCCCATAGTCTTGTAAGTGTGGTAAAAAAGGATGTTTACAGCGCTTCCAGTATCAATTAAGATTCTATTTATAGCCCATGAATTTTCTGCCCCATCTTCATCATCAACAGGTTTTGGGTTAATTTCCAGTCTTACCACTAATGGACTGTCATGCATCTCGCCACCCTCAGGTACCTCTTCTGCGGTAAAAGAAATAATCTGCGTTTGCCATTCTTTTAGTGGTGATGTCTTCGCGATGTTCATTACTTCTCTATTGTCAGCATCTCTTGCGAAAACCCTACTGAGAACACTATCATGAAAATCTTCGATTGTCCTATACGAATGTACGATAGAGTTGCAGAACAAGTTTTTGGCCTTCACTCCAACTTCTACTACAAACGTTTCTTTCCCTTTTGTTGTATTTACTCTGTGAAATTCTGGTGGTGTTGGTAATGGTTGAGTCTTCTCTTCACATTTTAACAAATGGTTTAGCTTTCCCTGATCTATCATTCTGAGGATGATTCTTTTTATATTCCTACAATCATTCGTTAGGTGTCCATGAAAATGGTGATAGGAACAAAATTCATGACTTCTGTCACCTGGAGGCGGTTCATTCCCCATGTTCCATGGTGCAGGTATGTTTTCCATCAGGATTATAGCTTCCCATATTTTCTCCACGCTAGCGTTTAATGGAGGCATCTTGATTTCTTCCCAGACTACCCTATGACCTCGCTGCCCTCTATGATAGTTATGCCTCTGACCTCCATAGATTTCTTGCGGATTATGCCTCTGACCTCCATAGGTTTCTTGCGGCTGATCAAGCCTTTGAACTTTATTATTTCCGCCACGGTTGTAGAAATTTCTTTCTCTTTCAAATTCTTCATGATCGCGACTTCCCATGGCTACCAACTTTTGCTGACCATCATCTAGTATCCTCATTCCTTGTTGAACTTGCGAGGTACTCGCCAAAATGTTTATCAATTTGGGTAACAAACTTGCATTCGCAGCTCCTGAACTTGTATTCGCGACAGGGTATGATTCCATCTCATTTTGCTTTTCCTCTAGAGCAATATACTCCTCCTGAAGCTCTCGCAACTCAGTCATTATGATTGTATTCTTGACTCTAAAAATTTGAATATATAACAAATTTGTCGCGAACATAGCATTAATGAATGATAAGATGAGATATCTCTCCTCCACACGGCCAGCCATTTCGCTACACATTGTCTTCCACCTCACAGTTAGATGCTTCAAACTTTCACCAACCCTTTGTTTTAACCCAAATACATCTTCAATACCGGGTCGCGAGGAATTATTACTTATATATGCCCCTAAAAATATAGCCTGCAAGTGATTGAAAGATGTTATTGTATTCTTCGGTATCCCTTCAAACCATTTCAAAGCTTCTCATGTCAGACTTGATGCAAAATATTTGCACAATATAGCATCATGATTCTCCCATTGTAACATACATCTCATATAAGCTTTGATATGCTGTATCGCGCAAGTTGTTCCATCGAAAATGCTGGTTAATGTCGATAAGTTGCACTTCGGTGGTATTCCTCCTAATTGTATCTCTTGTGTGAACGGAGTTTTCGCAGCTTCTTCTATGGCTTCATCCAACTGTCTCTTTCCTCCTCCCCTTTTACTGTTCATCATTCCTCTCATTTCTGCCAATTCTCTCAAAATTTGTTCATTTACAACAGAATTTGGATATATTGGTCTTTTTAGTTCCGCTTCTCTTCTCCTGCATTCATGTCTGCTTTGACTTTCATCATTCTCTTCTCGTCTTTTTCTGTGATCTTCTCCTTCACTTCTTTCACGAATTCGCACACCGTTATATCTATCAATTTCTCTTCTTTGTTGCCTATCAGCTCTCCTTTGTGCTCTTTCATATTCTTCATTAATATTATCATTGTTGCGATTTTGTTCTCGCCTTCTTTCTCGATTATCATGATTATTGGCGAATTGCCTCTTCTAACTCCCCTGTTCTTCCCTTTTCGCTCTCAATCTTTCTCTCTCGCAAGCTAGACGTGCTTGTTCAACATAATGTCTTTCAATTTCATCCTCAATCTCTTTTTGCTTCCTCTGTGCTTCTCTCCCATGCAATATTGTTCTTCCTTCTTCTTGATTTTCTTCATCAACTAGATTATTCTGCCTCTGACTCTGCCTATTTCCTTGATTTCCATCATTCTTCCCATTTTGAAGAGTCTCGGGACGTGGAATATAACGATCTTCCATCATTTCTCTTCTCTCGCAATGTTCTATGCCTGGATTTTGTGCTTCTTCTTGGTTTTCTTCATCAACATTTTCTATAGGTAAATTTCTACTTCTTTCCTCTCTAACTGATCTTGAGCTTGACCTTGTAGTGCTTCTCGACCTTCTATTTTGTAATCTCATGTTTTCCATCCTCAATTCATAATTCTGTCTTGTTAAATTTGCACGTTCCACTGCCTCTAATCGTCTTTCTTCATGTATTATTTGTCTCAACACCTCTAATGCTGCGATCTCTTCATTTCCATGAATTATTTCTCCAATCCCTTCTCGGCCTCTCTCCTCTTGTCCATTGTTTACCAATTGTTGTTCTTCTCCCTCTTCGTCCATAGAGTCTGATCTCCAAGTATGCACACTTACTCTATCATAATCCACAGTTCTATCCGCTACTGGTTGAATTGGTGATTGAATTTGATTTTCTTCATTATTTCTTATGTTCCTTCTTGAGGATTCTCCCATTTCATTTCTCTCTTCTCCGGCAAGTCTCCTACTCCTTCTAACGGTTGTTGGTTGCTCAGATGCATTTCTTCTTCTAGCCATTTCTTAATTTTGGTAAACTGTTGAAAATTATATGAAATTCCTTCCCTACTACTCCAAATTCTTTCAAATCACGATGTCAATCCTTACTCTCTCCCTGTTTCTAGCGCCAATATGTAGTTGCAGGAAATCCTACACTACACCCCTCACAAGAATCCATACAACTAAGACATTTGAAGATGAACGATAATGATTTTTATTGATTAATGTTTACAAGATAGAATGGAAAATAGTTAAAGAAATTACAATCACTACAAACTTTCTCTCTCCTAATGACTTGCTTAACACTCGAAAAAAGATCCTCTCAACAGTCCTGCTCGACTCCTTATATAGGGTATTACACATTGGATGACAGCTAAGCTGTCCTTTATTTTCGGGAATGACTTGCGAAATATCGCAGACGTTCAAGTATATACTCTCGCAAGTTTCCTAAATCTCGCTAAGTCTTCACATCTTTCTCCTGTTTTGGTTGCCGTCATTCATTGCGTCATTTATATTACTCATTTGCGACAATTTCGCAATATCGTCGTTTATCGATCTCGCGAGGTATTGTTGTTGCAATATTCTGATCCTACAAAGAAGATATAAAAGAATTAGACAACTCTATATTGGAAGAGAATCGGTATCTGACAGAGTACAACTTCAAGAGAATATTGTAGACTATTATAAGACCATATTCACCGAAGAAGTTATTAGGCCTGATATAGAGGGTATCACTTTTGATAGTATTACTTCTATGGAGGCTAAAACTCTATATGTTGATTTCACTGAAAAAGAAGTTATTCTTGCAATAAGAGATTTAGGTAATGACAAGGCACCTGGTCCGGATTATTTTCCAATAATGTTCTTTCAGAAGTGTTGGCATTTCGTTAAGGGAGATATTATGAGTACGGTAAATGAGTTCTGCATAACAGGTACGATCAATACTAAGCACAATTCTACTTTCATCACTCTTGTTCCTAAAAAGATTGCATTGAAATTATTAAAGATTGTAGACATATCTGCTTACTTACTAGTGTTTACAAGATTATTGCAAAAGTTTTGGCCACATGACTTAAATTGGTTATGGATAATCTTATATGTCAAGTGCAATGTACTTATATTGAAGGTAGACAGATTATTGACGGTTCCTTAGTTGCTAATGAACTTGTAGATTCTAAACTTAGGTCTGGGAATCCAGGTATTGTTTGTAAAATTGATCTTGAGAAGGCTTTTGACAAAATTAATTGGAGGTATATAGAACTTGCATTAAATCAAATGGGTTTCAGTAGGAAATGGTGCAAGTGGTTGGAATTCTGTTAGTCTACTTATTCCTTTTTGGTGTTGATAAATGGTTCTTCTTTTGGTTACTTCAATAGTTCAAGAGGTGCCAGACAAGGATATCCAGTATCTCCTCTCTTATTCAATATTTCAATGGAAGGTTTCTCTAGATTCATGGATAGAGCCGCCAATCAAGGAATGTTCAGTGGTTTCTCAGTTTCACCTTCGAGTACTATCATTTTCAATCACCTACACTATGCAGATGATACTATATTTTTTATAAATAATAATAAGGAGGAATTGCACAATCTGTTTTCAGTCTTGCATTGTCTTGAGATCATTGCTGGTTTAAAGGTAAACACTTTTAAAACCAGACTCATTGTTGTTGGTGAGGTACCCGATTTATCTATTTGGGCTGAAGAATTTGGTTGTTCAACTGATAGATTACCTTTTTTGTACCTGGGGATGCCACTTGGGGCCAAGTCTGGCTCAAAAAGTATTTGGCACCCAATCATAGAGAAGTTTGATGCGAGGTTATCAGTTTGGAGAAGTCTTTCACTTTCTAAGGGAGGTAAACTTGTTCTTTTAAAGTGTATCTTATCCTCTTTAACGACTTATTTCTTCTCATTATTCAAAGCTCCTATTTCTATCATTAAAATTCTTGAAAAGAAGATGCACAACTTCTTGTGGGAATACAAAGAAGGTGCAAAGCTTTCGTACTTAGTTAATTGGGACCTGGTACGTGCTATTAAATAAAAAGGAGGATTGGGTGTTTGCAATCTTAGGCTTATGAACATAGCCATGTTAGCAAAATGGAGTTAGAGGTTTGGTGTTGATAAGAACAAACTTTGGTACAAGATAATATTATATTTGACAAGTACGGGCCAGATTTCTCTTATTGGGTACCTGGTGCAGTTACACCAACATACGGCGTGTCGTGTTGGCGTGCTATTGCTGTTTCTGCTTCTGTAATCAGTGCAAACTCAACTTTCTTTTTGCATTCAGGTACGAATATTTCATTTTGGAATGATATCTGGTGTGGTCATCACACATTAGCACATGTCTCTCATACTCTTTATAAGTTGTCTCGGGATAGAAATATTAAGGTGGCAGGTATGATCTCTACGGAGGAAAGTTTTATTTCAAACGGACTCTTACAAATATAGAAGTTGAAGAATTTGCAGCTCTTCTTACTGTAATTGGAGACACTCCTCCAGTTTTATACAACTTACCAGACACAAGGAGATGGGCATTACACTCTTCAGGCGTTTTTAGATCTTCCCCATTGCTTTGTAAATACTTAGGAAAATTAATAAAGTATTTCGTACTTAATTCGTAAGAGCAATTCTAATGGGCACATCAAACAGGCAGACAGGCAGATTTGATGATTATATACCTACATTGGGACTGGCAAACCATTAATACGGATGAACAAACCCTCAAATAAAAGGTTTTGTTCATCACGGCTCAAATTGAACCGAACGAATCCAACAGAGACGATCGAATTAGTTTGAGACGATATAGTATTATTAAAACAAAGAAAAATGTAAAAGTTAGTTAAAAAGGAATTTAGTTAATATTTTTATAAGGTTTTTTTAACAATCGGGTTCCATTAAATATTATAAAAATATTCTTTATATAAAAACGGGTCCTACTAGATATAAAATATATAAATATGGGTCCCAATAGCTTAATTTTCCGGGTCAATTTATTAAATACTCTTAGTTTTGACACCCAATAAATATACCCTTATACAACAATATAAATACCCCTATCATTTAAATACCTTATCCCTTAAAAAACAGATTACCTTAATACCCTCACTTACAATATTATTTTCCATTTAAAAATCTTATCCGTTAAAAAATAAAATTTTCTATTATTTCACATCCACCAGCAGCACCATTTCACCACCACTAACAGTACCGCCGCCACCACCACTCCACCACCACCACAACTCCACCACCAGCACCCCCACTCCGCCACCACCACCACTTACTAAATACAACCACCAATAATATTCCACCACCGTCACACACCACCACCACTATCGCCGCCGCCGCCATTAATATTAGGTGTCAACAAATGAAGATGATCCAAAAAATCAAAAGTTCAAAAATATTTGTCAAATTTGGTTGTTGATTCCATTTTTCCATTGTTGATACACAAACATTGGTTGTTGACTCCCTAAAACTAAGGTTAATTTCTATTGTTGATACACAAATATTTGTTGTTGATTCCATTTTTCCATTGTTGATACACAAACATTGGTTGTTGACTCCCTAAACTAAGGTCAATTTCTATTGTTGATACACAAATATTTGTTGTTGACTCCTTACACTAAGATTAATTTCTATTGTTGATACACAAATTTGGTTGTTGATTCCATTTTTGCATAGTTGATACACAAACATTGGTTGTTGACTCCCTAAAACTAAGGTCAATTTCTATTGTTGATACACAAATATTTGTTGTTGATTCCATTTTTCCATTGTTGATACACAAACATTGGTTGTTGACTCCCTAAACTAAGGTCAATTTCTATTGTTGATACACAAATATTCACGTTATGCAAATCGATCGACAACGGTAGTTGATCCGCTGAAAAAGGCATCAACAACATGAGTTGATACAAAACGAATGATATAATCACCACCACCACCCGCACTACTACAACAGAATCCACCACCACCACCCCAACAAAATCCCAGCTTTAGCTTCTTACAACTCATGAGTTACCAACAACACCATCATTTCATCAGCAGCAAACCATTCCATCAGCAAGAAACCTTCATACCCTAATTCAGCTTCAAAAACATTAAAAATCCCTTTCTGAATATCTCCAATTCGAGTACAAAACTCAAACCTAATTCAAACAAAACCTAACTTCAATTCCTGTTAAAACTCAAATTCATCATCTCTCCCATTTCTCCTTCACCTGATTGTTTCTTGGTTTGAACATGAACATCATCTCTGTGAAATTAAATTTAGCAAAACCCTAACATCATTCATACTCACCGACTCATTCTTCCTTCCGCGTCTGTGAATCAATGGCAGCAAACCCATTTTCTTCCCTAAATTTTCTCGATAGAAACTAAATCCAGCTCTCTATGAATCAATCAAACGTTGATTCATCTCCTCAATTTGAATCTTAGATCCCCTCATTCTTCAATTCACGACAGATGAGCAACAAATGAGTATCTACCCTCTCTGTCAAAGCAGCAACAGATGAGAACGAGAGAGAGAGAGAGAGAGAAATCTTCTTTCTTCGTTTCATGAATCCTTAGCGCAAAAGCATCGATCTCTCTTCTTCACCATCCGTCATCACATGGGATAGCAGTGGTGGTTGCGATGGCTTTAAGATATTTTCCAGATCTGAAATTGATTTTTTTTTTATTGATTTTCCATTGTATTCTCCATCCGTAGTGGTGGTAGGTGGTAACGGTGGTGGTGATGGCGATGGCGGTTACATTGGTATTGGTGTTGGTTGTGAGATGGTGACGTTGATGGTGGTGGTAGTGATGGAGTCGGTGGTGGAGGTTTTCAATTTAGTTTTCTCTGTTCTCTGAATACGGAAAGAAGAAGATTAAAGGAGGAAGGTTAAATGTGGAAAGAAGAAAAACGTTAATGGACCCCTGATGGGCCTGTAATTGGAAAGGGGTATTTTTATTGTCTCATAAGGGTATTTGTGAAGCCCTTGAAAATGAGGGTTATTTATATAATTCCCACTAATTTTCCCATCCGTTTACCTATTTTCCACTGCCCAAAACTCTGTTTGCCCGTCCACATGGACAAGCAAATAATCAAATTAAGTGTGTCCCATTGGACTTGCTCAAAAGAATTAATAATTGTACTACTCAGATGGCTAAAACAAAGAATTGGGAGATGTGGACTTCAATTGGACGCACGACTTGGAAGTCTTTTGGGTAAGAAGTTCATAAGAATATATGATATAAGCTATGGATGTCTTTTCGAATTCCAAGGTTATCTTGTGTTTTTTGGTTCCAGACTTCCAGCAAAAAAAAAAAGAAAAAAAAAAGTTCAAGTCCCACATCTCTAAATATAAACATGCACAATTGCACACTCTAAATCTCGATCCTCGATTCTTTTTACATCTCTTGTATTTTTGAGGCACACGGGGTAGTCAATATCGGTTGTATAGGCCGATATTACAGGTTTTTATCGGATATCGGAAAATACCTATACGATATCAAAAATATCGTCGATACGAAGACGGAACGATAAAAACGTTCGTATCGGCCGGTACCAACCGATATATCGGTTTTACCTATACACTGATATTATCGGTTCCAGTATCATTTTTAATACATATGAAATCTATGAAAGGGAAATTAGGCATTTCAGTATCATATGTAGTAAAGATCTAGTAAACTAAACACGAACGAGTTAGGACATTTTCTTAGTTTCGGAAAAAAGATTAATCCATAAATCGTTAATGGTGCGGCAAACTAATTGCCTTCTTTTTTTTGAGAATTTTTCTGCAACCATTAACTTGTTAGAGTGTCAGCATTAAGTTTTGATTGTGCATAAGCAATTTCGAGGAAAGGGAGTTAATGAGAATGTATGTTAACTACCTCTTATTTTGGAAGTTTGAGAAATGTTATGATTATTAATGTTTTTGATTATGATTTTTATAGATATTTGAAATTTTAATTTTAATAATGTATAGCCGATAAAAACCGATAATATCTTTTGTATAGGTGTATAGGACTCGTCCGATACGATACCGATACGCGATATTAACTACTTTGGGCACACCCCATTTATTCAAAAAGGTGTTGGAGCTCAGCTTGTTGCTAGACTTCCAGTCAATTTCTTACCGGTTGATAGTCTTTCTGAGTTATAATTAATCATTATTATTTTTATTTTAAAAATAAATACATGAAATTCCATTTAGCAGTTCAAGCAAGCTCAAACACCAAGCGCTCTATTGAAGTTAAAGGCATAATCAAACAGGGCAAATAGAGTCGGTTAGCAATGACTCAATTGTTTCTAAAGTTTTCTAACACTTTGTGCTTTTATCTCTTCAATTCTTTTAATCGTAACCCACATACCATGTTTTGTGCCCTGGTTGTAGATCAATGTTTAGATAAAACTTCATGTAAACCCCTCTATTTCTGCTTTATCATACAACAAATCTGACAGTTCCACGACTAAACTAACATGTTAGTGCTTTAAGCTTTTCATTTCTCACACTTAATGTTGTGGAATTTTGAAAATATAAATAAAAATTATTGTATATAAATTAGCCAGTTCGCTTCAATAATAGTATTTTTTTTAGCTAGTTAGAATTGAATTCATATAAAGTACATAGATGTTTCCGAATAAGGGATTTCTTTGTCTCTATTTTTGGAATGAAGTAAAAATTGGTTGAGATGTCAGAGGAAATTGAATCATTCCCATAGTAGTAAGTCACTGATTACTAATGCTAATATATTCTAAATCAGTTTGAAATATACAGGTAAATATTTTCAGAAAAACTGAACTAAAGCCACTTGATTCGAGAACATAGATTTTGAACTTCTTTTAATCGAAATGAGTTTATCACCTTAAAGATTCTCATTTCAAAGCGAAGTTATTAAGATCACTAACCTTGATCTTCATTTGGGTAAAAAAATATTAGATAATCATGTCAACACTGTAAATTAAAGAGAATATGACTAATAATATGATGAAGGGGAACTATTTAGTTTTCCACCGATGTTGAATATCAAATGCTACCTAGCTAGTCCTTTTGGGGACATCCCATAAGATTGGAACGATGTATTAGCTAGTTAACTAGTTAAGATCTGAAAACTGATGTCTAAAACACAAAATTCAACCTATATTTAATATTTCTTTTTTTTTTACCAGATTTTACTATTTCAATTTACAACATGTTTGTTCAAGGAATTGGAGTCTTGGTAATCCAATTCCGGGATAATGTGACCAATTTTTTGAATCAAACGGCCAAAATCAACTTCATGTAATTAAGAATTTTGATTTCTAGGAATCCAATTTCCTCCAAAATAATAAATTTTTATTGCATTGGTCTAGTAGTGCAATAAAATTGGGATCCAGGGTAAAAACAAAAGTAACTGGATTGTCTCAACCAAACGCTAATTTTTTAGATTTAATCCTATAAACAGTACTTTGCCCTTTTATATTTAGGGTTTACTCCACTTAAGTTTATGTATTTCTTTTAAAAAAAGATAGCCCGCCAATGACACTACCATTGTCCCCCACCCATGTAGGTTGTTGGACGTAATTCTAATCTTCAATCACAAACACCATGTACGAGGGTTTAGATTGAACAAAAAGTCGTCAATTAATTTTTTTTTTTTTTTTTTTTTTTATATTTAAAAATTCAACTTCTGTAATTAAATAGAGTCATACAGAACTTTAGTTGGTAGCCTAGCAACAAGCTGAGCACCAACCCCCTTCTGAATAGCGACACCTAACCTATAAAAAAGAAATTTACCAACACCCCTACTGACATCGTTACTGACAATACAATTCTTCAATCTCTTAAAAAAACATAAAGTATCATCACCAAGTTCACCCAGAGTGGTAAAAGCTAGGACACCTAAACCATAACCATGAGAAGTACATTGATCCAAGTACTTGTTTCTTTTGCGCATAACAGCATTAGAAATAGCTTGACCTGGGACAAAATTACGAATACCTTCACCAGTGAATGGAGAGACTCCCGTAACATCCATACAAACATCTTGTCCATTTTCCCAATTAAGAACAAGGATATCCGCAGGGCGTAAGTCTCTATTATCATCAGACAAAAGCCCAAGGGCTGCTTCTTTACGCACAGGCACATCAGCTTTGTGACAAATGTCAACGACAACGTCACGTACTTGGTCATGACGATATTTGATCCCAACATCCTTGGCACAATGAAGAGCATGGTCCCCAAAAATATCCATGGGTCTGTTACAACTGGAACACAGGCCTCCCTCAGCGAACAAAGGGATACCAAGTCGGTAGCAAACAACTGCACGAAACTGTCTTGGACCAAGGCATTGGTTCAGGCCACTAATGGGTACAGCCAACAGGTAATCTTGAGCGTGCTTAACACGGTTACACTGCCACAAAATGGAATCTCTTGCAGACATAGAAAATTGGTTTGGGATTTGCTTCTTAACTGCGTCGAAATAGGTATTTCGCCGGGAGTGCATAAAAAGGGGGCGATATCATCAACACAATAGTTAGAAGGTAAACCACAAACCTGGATGAAGTTCTGAAGAGCCGACTGATAAGCAAGGGGTACCAAGTCGGTAACCACAAACCTCAATTAATTCATTTCATTATATTTATTTTTTTTACGTGTAATATTCTCTTTTGTTTTCCCTGTAATATTATGTATAATATTATCTTTTGTACGAATCCTGATGTTTTTATTTTATTTTAACATTAAAAAATCATTATTCATAGGATATGGTACCAAAGATAGCAGGGGTACCATTTGGGTGATCCAGCAACAATTATGAACAATTTATCCTATGTTATTTGATATTATGCCTGAAATATTTGATATCTGCCTTTATCTATCGTGCTAGAAACACCCAACTACATCTTTCACAATACGATGTTATCCATGTAGTAGAGATACAAAACTAATATTATCCACTACTTTTTTTTTGAAACCGGAAGGATGTAGTGATTAAGAAATAGTGCTTACAATAGATATAGCCTTTCTTATTAACTGATCTAGGACGCAGTTAGAGTTATCTATGTAGAACGATACAAAACTAGTATTATCCACTACTTTTTTTTTTCTCTCTGAAACTTTAAGATGTATTGATTAAGAAATAGTGCTTACAATAGATATATCCATTCTTAACTGATCTAGGATGCAGTTAGGAGGAGTTGTTAACCAAACACTACTTAGTCTATCTACTCTTGCCAATTTAGACAGAATGTCTGCTACCTAATTCTTCTCTTTCGGCACATATATACAATGCCAAGAGCTAAAACGAAAAAAATAATTTCTTCATGTCTAAATCATATTACGTAATCTTAAATCTATATTGATTGAGCCATTATTAGTAGCATCTACTACAAATCTTGAGTCCATCTCAAATCACACATTGTTTAAGTTTAGATCCTTTGCCAACTGATTTGCTCTCCAAAGACCTTGACATTCAGCTTGCTCTGGACTCCTCGCATAAGCTAAACGGATGCACTTTGCTCCCTGGCATTCACCTGCAAAATCACGTAAAATTAGTCATACTCCACCTGAATTATTTAGTTTAAGGTAAGATCCATCTACATTAATATTATCCACTACTACTCACCGGCAAATATGTGCTAGTTTCATGTGGATACAAAGCCTGACATATCTATCTAAGTGTATACCGCAATACCGGTACTAGTCACTAGAGAAAAAGTTTAGTTGGTTTTAAGATGGATGCGAACAAATTAATGCATGAGTTTTCACATTGGTTCTGGGTGTATCCGTGTATGTTGGATAACACTTGAGTTTCCAAATGACCTTAAAACTTCAAGTCCATCAATTTTTTGTTGCATCATGCAAAAAACCTGTCAATTACATGGAAAAACTAAGATGTTGATAATGTTGTTTGGTTTTCATGTCACTATTGTATATAATTAATTTTAAATTACTCTACAAGGTTGTACCTAATTTGTAGTAAAAACGTAAGGATTCCCATGTTCTATATATGTTTCAAAGGTAAAAGATCTAAAGAATTGAGATGCAGGAGAAAATTGAAATTCTTGCAAAGAAGAAAGGAGTCACAAAATATTGTGATTTCTCTTTCAATTGGGTATTGAATGTTTGATCCATAAGACCTTGCAGCAATTACATCTGCACGTATAAATAAGTTATCTTGTGAAATATTTGAAAAATATGCAGATCACTAGTTCTATTGTTTAATTTTAATTAATTTATTAATTAATTTATTTTTAAAAAAAGAAGAAATAGCGGTAACAACCCCATTCATTTGGTATCTATTAAATAAAAAATAAAAATGTAAATTCATGTTTTACAGTTTAAAACACGAAGCATATTATCAGGGGTTACCGAATTCGGCGGAAACTACGAAATCTTATACTACCATTTAAGAACATATTGCCTACCACCAGCAATCTCCGATTGAATTTGGAAACCTTGTAGTAACCTTGAACATTTTGATCAGCGATAGTTTTCTTTTAACAGTCCCGTTAAACACATCCGGAATCACTATTATTATAGTCGAAGGCTTCACTGAACTTTCTAATTACGGCATACAGATATAACTGGTTACACCATTTCATCTCCTTTACAAATTTCAGTGAACCTCTGGAAACGGAAAAACAAAAGAAACGAAAAAAAATACAAAGAAAGAAAGGCCAAACCATACATTCTTGCGGAAAACAACTGTCGCAATTTCGCTGCATTCATCTAGGAGTTATTACTGGCCCAATCTTAGCTTCCCCCAAACTATTTTGTATAGAATCCAAAGTAAAAATACTAGCGTAAGAGTTCAAAGGCACCTTGTAGAGGTCAGTTTCAACCTGATTAAACTGCATGTTCTTTGAATCTTCATCTCTTGGTTGATAAATTTGATGTGTATTTATCTCTCAGTCTTTCAAACCTTCTAGACTTGTTGCAACTTGTTTCATCGTAGGGAAGTCTTCCCCTTTTAAGCTTAGGCATCTCTTTGCAAGCTCTGCAACTGCAGTTACTTGCTATGGCTTTCCCTCATTCGAAACTCGAGCCTCGAGAAGTTGGTACCAATTGTTTGCTTCCATGTAGGAAACAAAAAATGTAGCTAAGTGTCCAGAGTTTAGCTAAAAAAACTGAAAACCCTAATTTTTATTTTTTTAATTATAAGTTGTCCAGAGTTTGTTCCAAAATCCTTAAAAAGAGTCACTAATTTGTGGCAAGTATTTATATCGGCTTTGCAGTAGATGATACAATCATCTACAAACAGGAGATGGCTCACAGAAAGAGCATATCTTGAAATTTTTATTCATTTAATGTCTCCTCTCTCTTCAGCATCTAAGATAGTCCTAGACATAGATTCCATGCACAAAAGTAAAAGATAGGGAGATAGAGCATATCCATGTCTTAATCCTCTTGTTAGCTTAAAAAATTCAGTTGGTGAACCATTCAAAAGAATAGATAGAGATGTTGTTGAAATGCTTTATTACTGAAAAACCAAGTTTTATTACTTAATCTAGCTAGGCTAAAATGCCATGTCTTAAGTTTCCGAAAATCCAAGTTTTATTACTTAATCTAGCTAACATTGTAAATCACAGTGAACATGACTTTGGTTAGGAAAACTTCATGTCTGACATTGTAAATCACAGTGAACATGATTAAACCCAACTCAACATTTACCTATGAAGAATGAGTTCGGTTAGGAAAAAATTGTTTGCGAAACACCCAAATTCTAGATTTCTGTCAGGAACAAATTTCCTCTCTTAACCGAAGTGTTCTTGGTGTTCTCAATTCCAGGAAGTTCGGTTAGCGAATCTTGGGTATTGTACAAATCTCTTAACCGAACGTCCTCCTGTAACTCCCATTTTCAACCTATTTTGATGATTACAACTCAATTCTTTCAACCAAAAACAAAATAAAAATAATGGGTATGTGAGAAAATACTTGCGAATTTGCATATTGTTAGAATTAGGTTTGTTGTTTCGATTAATTATAATTTTAATTAGAAGAAAGAAGGAAAAAGAGAAAAAGAGGAAAAAAAAATTTCTCTCACAAATTCGGCTAAGGTAAGATTAACGAATTAGTTTTGTTATTATATTAAATTAGGTAGTTATTTAGATTAATTATAATCTGAATTAAAGTAAAAGGTAAATTAGTCATCACCGCACCCCTTAAAAATGCAGGGTAGATATTCTTATCACATGATGATCCCCTAGAAAAAGGTGGTGCCCAAAAAACGAGACCTGTTTTGAGGCATACTCAAATTATGAGGCGAACCTATGTTTTTCCTAGGTTCCGCTGATAACTTTTCAGTCGAACTTAGACAAATGTATGCCTCAAAACATTTGAGTATGCCTCAAAAAATATTTCCAAAAAACCGTTCCATTTCAACGGAGTGTATTTGCACTGGTTAACGCTAACCCATAACCCGTAGGATGCAATTGGGTGTGGGCCGTGTGGCATTTTCGTTGGCCCATTTACACACTCTTCAGTCTTTCACCTTCAGCTTCCCACACCAGTACCTCACTCAAATTCTCAGACCTAGAAGAAAATTGAAAAACTCCAGAAGAAGAGACGAGAAAAAAAGAGAAGGAGCAACCATGTCCAGCATCCCCGAAGACTTCTACCTTGAAATCCTTAAAAGGGTACCTGTGAAATCCACATTTGTATGTAAGTGTGTTTGTAAGAATTGGTTAGATCTAATTTCTAGTCCTAAGTTTGTCAAAATGCATCTTGATTTTAATATCCAAAAGAAAAACTATAATCTCATAATTAATGATGTCGATGAGACTAGCAAGTCTTTCCTAATCCAGTCTACAAGTTATTCTTCGTTATCAGAAGCAGCATGGATGAATGAATTTCAAGATGGTGGTCCCAAAATGGATTACCCATTCAATTCTGAAGGTTATGATGTTTCATTGAGAAGTTTCTGTAATGGTTTGGGTTGCTTAGTGCTTTTCCAAGGTATTACAGCATTCTTGTGTCTTTGGAACCCAGCCACCAATGAATACAAGAAACTTCCCCAATCACCGGATCCGCGTGAAGATTTGGACGGCATGTTGTACAGGTTTGGGTTAGACTTCCTTGCTATCTATACTTTAGGTTATGATTACAAGATAGATGATTACAAATTGGTGAAAGTTTTACACTCCAGCTCAGGAGAGCCAAGTTTAGTCTATGTTTATACATTGGGATTGAATTCCTGGAAATACATTCAGACCATCCCCTATAAGTTTACTTTTGGTGATGCATCTGGGGTGATTGTTAGTAGAGCTGCTCACTGGTTGGTTAAAACCCTCACCAACTCCAAGGCTATAGTCTCCTTTGACATCATTGATGAGACATTTGGAGAATCACAACTACCAGAAGAACTTCTTAGAAAGAAGGAACTGTTCACTTCTGTGGGAGAGTGGGAAGAGTGTCTCTGCCTACTTGTCGACGCTGATAACTTTCAATTTGATGTATGGGTGCTGCAGGAGTATGGAGTTCAGGATTCTTGGTCTAAACATTTCTCCATTACCCTGAGCTCGGTTGCGAATGTCTCTTTTTTAAGGCTGATGTGGTCTTTCAAGAATGGTAAAATTCTACTTATGAGTACTTCCGGTGGTTTAGTTCTATATGACCTGGAGAATGAAAGTCCAAGAGAAACATGTATTCATCGTTGTCGTATGAACCTGTTGAATGATGTGGGCAATTATGTTGAAAGTCTAGTTGCACTCAACTCTGGTACTTATGTGGGCAGATAGAAATCTAGAGGCGTCAGATAAAAACCTGAAGTAAACTCCCTGGAGGTAAATACTTATTATGTTGCAGTTGCCCGATTTCTATGTTTTGTTCTATCTTGCAAACTTTATGGTATATGCCAAATAAAAGGGTGAAAGATCGCGCTTCATATCCAGTCTAGAGCAATACAATTTCATATATAGAATTTCAGTTAACTTATTCTCGTCGTGTTTGCATTTGATTTTCTTGTGAACATCCAGTCTGTTGAAGTTCGTTATGAATTGTTTAGAAATGCAGTATATTTTCTCCATGTTTGCAGTCCAAAGCAAACATTCTTGCTGTTAAAAAATCAGATAAAACAGAATCAATATGATTTATTTAAGAATATTCAGATTTAGTTCTTATAATTTAAATTACTGCAAAACTGAAACTTAAACTTTGAAGGCGTTCGTCAGGAGGTAATCCATCTTTGAGGCTTGAGCAGAGTCATGAGTAGTAATATCAATGAAGCTGTATATGTCGAACTTTGTTCGTGTCTTATTCCTTTATCAACCCTTTCTTTGAATACGGATAGCATATAGCATCCCACCATGACCTTGGGCAGCTCTCTACTAGTCAGTATGAGTGATTCTGTTATCTTTATTTCTTTTAGGGTAGTCAATGTAGTGAGGAACCTCAAATGTTTGGGAATTATTCTCTGTTTCCTCTGCTTCCTTGCATATATTAACCTTCAAGACTTGAATCTTAAGATATGTCATCCCACCTTGGTCAGTTGTTCAAGTCCCCGAAGTTTAGATTGTGATTTGAAATTTACCTTGTTGGGCATCTGTTTATCTTTATTAGCCTAAAGGCCCTAAAGCATTGATTTAATGAGAACGAATCTGCGATTTTTATGTTAAATGATTGTCATTAATGCAGCTTAACATCCAACTTGCTTAGAAAAAGGTTTACATACAATTTTATATAAATCAAAATGGAAGGGAAAAAAGATAAAATCTAGTGTTACACGTTTCATTGTGTAAAACATGGAAATGAGAATGGTAAAATTTCAACTTTTCGAAACAACTGAAACTTCAAACAGAGAAAAGATATATAAGGTGGGGAATTCAAAATTATACTTTTGAGTTGGGTGGTATGGATGGTTGCTATTTTCTAGTCTTCCTCATTATTTAAGAAAGATGCCGTTTACTTTTTTCCTTTTTATGATTTTGTTTCACTGTTATGCTGTGTAGTCCTGAACTTGGAAGTCTTGATGTGGCATGTTTAAGGTGCAATTTCCGATGTTGTTGAGCTAAGGGCACTACAGAAAACTAATTCCAAGTGGATACTGAGAGCCTGACATATCTACTGTGTAATTACACAATCACTGTTAACATGCTGCCTTTGTAATTCACCACTGTCGTAATCTCCTCCTACGTGTGTCATTGTAATGTGCCAACAAATACAGCTTCGGCGTTCATGAATATGATGACAGCTCTTGTCTTGAGCGTTATTCACAGCGACAAACACTCACATGTCAGGTAGACAGGTAATACAACCTAATTATTATGTCGAAATTATCTTTCTTTGATGTTTTACAATTTTCTTTAATAAGATGATGGCAAGTGCTAAACGAGGAAATTTAACTAATTCTCTTGTCAGGTTATTGAATGAGGTTGGATTTGTAATAATGAGAGAGGATTATGTGCACAAGTGAATATCCCCCATTGTCGTCTCTATCCATTAGTCAGGCATCGGGTAGAGTGAAGATCGAGTGCTCTCCAATTTATACTAGAGGTTTGTTCGTTGGTTCATCGATCTTTATTCGCTTATTAAGTTGTCAAAAAATCCATGCATGCAGTGTAGTCCATGTATAATCTCTCATGAATCTATCTGCCAACGTATCACTTAGTGGTGGACCGACAAGCAGTGTACCCATGAGATCTCTCGCTGCTCCAAAGACAGGGGAGGGCTTCTTCTTGCTAAGGTTATAGGATTCTTTCGCCAAGGTACTACTTTACTTGGTGTTTTGATAGAGAGGTACTCACAATAGCATGCTAGCTAGCATATCCCTTTTTTCCTAAACAAAATTCTTAATTATACTCCCAAATAAATGAGCGGAGCCAATTAGCACATCGACGCCAGATGATCACCCTTACTGTATTACTGTCTTTTATTAATTGTCATTTCAGTATCATTCTTTAGAGGTGCAAAATTTCCTTTGATGGGATTTTAATGTATATCTTCTTGTGTTCTTCATAACTCCCACGGGTTCGTTTGGTGTGAAAAATTCAAAGATGAGCTTGTTTCGATGCCTATAGAGTGCTTCCGTTTTAGTGCTGATCTAAACTTATTTTCCCTACATCTACTCCATAAATTCTTACATGCTCTGCTATGTGTTGCAGCTGAAGTTAAAGCTTTTATGGCCATTAAGATGGGTTAGGATTCCATCCCAATAAAACAGAGAGAAGATGGTTTGACACTGTTTTGGCCTAACGAGGACTGGTCTGGCTTGGAGAGCACTGCCTTTGGCTGGCTAAAGTATATCTGAATGGTTTGCAGAGTTGGACAAAAGAAGCTAAAGCAGAAGCAGAAGTACTAGTTCCAAGGGTTTCCTACCCTTGGCAATTCTTTTCCTTAAATTTTTTTTTTCTGGTTTCGACGATGAAGTCATGTGAATCAATCGAGTTGAAATGGTTTTGACAATTGATTTGTGGAAAAATTGTTTGATTCTATTTTCTTACTGTTGTAAAGATTTTATCTTCATCTATCAATCTAGTTGAGATGGTTTTCATTTTGATGGACTGAATGAATTTTTTTTAAGTTGGAGTCCGGTGGACTTGGCCAGAAGCTTGTGTTTTACTGTTTTTAGTTGCTGGGCTCAAAATAACATTAGGCCCAAAATAGCAAAGACCATCCTCTTGTGAGTTCCTAGTTCCGCCATTGGCCCATTGCATTTATTTCTGCTGCTTCATGCAACAAACATGACAGTTAAAGACCAAGCTAACATGTAATTACCGTTTTTTCATATCTCTAACTAGTATAATTTTGTAAAGCTTAGAAACGAAAAAGTAGTTGTTTCATATAAATTAGCTAGTTTGTATCAAATTGATAGAGTGCAAATTGTATTTTTTGGAGGAAGGATTTCTTTGTTGAACTCCCATAAAGTTAAGAAAGCCGTGGAAAAAAAAAAGGCTTTCTTTGTTGTCTACTTTAGAAATAAAGAAAAATATAATCGAGATGTATGAGGAAATTGAATTATTCCCAAAGTAGTAAAATTACTGATTATTAGCTTGAATAAAGTTGCATTCTTTTCGATTATACTGGTCTTATCACTAGAAAGATTCTCAACGTAAAATTGAAGTTATTAATATCTATTATATCACGAGCTTATTAGAGTATTAAAAATTCTTGTATTGTAAAATCACAGTGATTAATAAAAATGGTAATTTGTCAATTATGCTCATCTCAAACACTAGCTAGCTATCCAACTTGTGAAATACACCAGCTAGTCACCTAAGATGTGCAAATTGACAGCCGAAACTCAAAATTTAATTTGTATTCAATGATGTTACCAGAATTCCATATTTCAATTACAAATTACTCTTAGTCTTAGCTAATTGTTAACCGCAAAGCACATAATTTGTGATGGAATGCAAAATCTCAAAGATCAAATCTGTCAATTCCATCCAAATTTGTTTCACTGTGATCCAAATTTGCATTATAACCTAAAATATTTCCTCAATATTACCTCGTGACCCAAAATTGCAAAATATGTAGTGTAAATACGAAACTGGCCGTAGTTTCCCAATACTTGGGCCCTAGCCGTGGCCTAAATGAACACCGATGAGAATTCAAAACTCTTATCATCATCAATAAAAAGTGGTATTTTCACTTGTGTTTTTTATCCCTCAAAAGAGATATTTAGCAATTAAAAATTAAATTGTTTATTTTCTATCTTTTGAGTTTTCATTAAATTGTACAAACGTTTAGATGTTTTTAATTTTTGGGATTAGTAATTTAAGTTGGTTTAATTTAATCAACATAAATAGAGAAGGACTCCAGTTGGTTTTAAGTTGAATGAGAAGGACTCCAGTTGGTTTTAGATATATGATGGATAACACTTGAGTTTCCAAATGACCTGAAAACTTCAAGCAACAAACCTGACCATTACACGATGTTGTTCCGTTTTCATGCCACTTTTTTATAATCAATGATGTACTTTACTTTTTCATTTTAGCGTAAAAGTATATAGAATAAAGTGAAAAAGTGATAATAAAGTGAAAAAGTGATAATAATACTTTTCCAAAAATCGAGGGAATATAAATTAGTCTACAAGTTTGTATCAAATCTATAGTGAAAAGTTAAGGGCTCTTATGTTCTCTATATATTTAAAAATTAAAAAATCTGAAGAATTGAGATGTGAGAGAGAGTTGAATTGCTTGCAATGTAGAAAAAACAATCACAGAAGTATTTTGGTTTCTATTTCAATTAGGTATTGAATGTTTGATCCGTAAGACCTTGCAAAAATTACATGTAGACATATATATACAGTATTTCGGATCACTGGTTCTGTTCTAATCGAAATAGAAAAATTAGAGAAGAAATAGCGGAAACTACCCTGTTCATTTGGTAGCTATTAAATAAAAATAAAAATGTAGGTTCTGTTTTTATGGTTTAAAACACTTTGCATATTATCAGAGGTTACCAGATTCGGCGGAAAATTACTGAATATTAAACTATTTAAGAACCTATTGGCTAGCACTGACTGAATTTGAATAACCCCTTAGTAACCTTGAACATTTTGATCAGCGATAATTTTATTTTTGCAGTCCATAACAATCACTTCTACATGACGACATCCGAAAACACTATTATTACAGCCGAAGTCTTCACTGTACTTCTTAATTATTACAACATACAGTATTACAGTTATAACTGGTTACATTTTTTCATCTCCTTTGCAAATTTCAGTGAACCTTTGAAACGCGAAAAAGAAATGAGAAAAAAAACAAGAAAGAATAACCGAACCGTACATTCTTGCGGAAAACAGCTGTTGCAATTTTTCTACATTCATCTAGGAATTATGGCTGAACCAATATTACCTGCCTCCAAGCTATTCTGTGCAGAATTCAAAGTAGAAGCGTAAGAGCTCAAGGGCACACTGTAGAGGTCAGTTTCAACATGGTTAAACTGCATGTTCTTTGAATCTTCGTCTACTGGTTGATAAATTTTCTGTGTATTTATCTCTAAGTCTTTCAAACCTTCTAGACTTGTTGCAACATGTTTCATTGTAGGGCGATCTTCCCCTTTTAAGCTTAGGAATCTCTTTGCAAGCTCCGTGACTGCAATTACTTGCTATGGCTTTCCCCCATTCGAAACTCGAGCCTCGAGAAGTTGGTACCAATTGTTTTCTTCCATGGAGGAAACAAAAAATGTAGCTAAATTCCCCTGTTATTCTGATCTCTCGAAAGAAAGGGGTTTTTCTCCGGTTAAGAGTTCTACTACAACTACACCGAAACTATAAACATCACTTTTCTCTGTCAACTGGCTTATATATATCCTGAATGTCCCTTGAACCATTGTGTTTACCCATGTTTGAAACTTTGAAACTTGGATCACTTATGATTTTATCTTTGATCAAACTAGAAACAAATTTACCGATGAGCTTGTGGAAGAGCCTTTGAATTCCTAATCCACAATGATGATCATTAACACATTTCTTAACCTTGATAATTCTGTTTTCAACATCAACAGCACAAGCTTAAACCCCCAAGGGAAATTTTCTTTTGGGAACTTTGCATAGAACCTGCTAGGTTCATTCTTAATATAAAGAAGAACATACCCAGACTTAACCTCGTATTTCTTTACTGTAATACGTACTTCAGCTACACCTCAAAAAAAAACTTTACCAACTTTACCAAGTAATTTATCCCAACCCTCAGACCTAAGAACATTGTTAACATGCACAAAACCATCTTCAAGGAAATTCACCATGGCTTCTTCAAGTTCAGGTTTTATTACATGACTACTTGAACCTCTACTACGACTGCCGGAAGAATTGATGCCAACTTCAACAAGCAAATCAAAGCTCTTATGACCTTTATAATGACAACGAGATACAAAACACTGAAACAAAACATTAGAATCGACCCGCACAAACTTTGTTCAATTAAATGAAAATCTGATATGATGAGGTAATAAAGGATTCCACTTCCGGCAAATAACTGTCTTCAAGAACTCCACAGTTGTATTGACATCAACGAGACGAGCTAAGAAGTCATTGAAGTAATGAATTACAACTAATGCACTAACAACAGGCTTTTCAACTTGCAAAAACACAAAAACAAGTAATATCAAAAAAATCAATACAAATACAAATCCAAATCAAATATATGTATCCTGCATATTGATTCACAAAATTCTGACTCAAAGTTATGTAGTAATCATATAATTACTTGTATCCTGCAAAATCAATTACCTGTATCATATCGACAACAACATTAAAAGATCTACATTGTGTAAAAATCTGATTGACAGTCAAATCAACAACAAAAATATGATTCAATCAAACATCCGACAGAAAATCAAAACAACAACAATATTAAAAGATCTGCGCTAATCAAAATTAAAAACAAAAAACATCAGAACATTAACATAACAAAAAATCAAATACAAAATCGGCTGAAAAATTAAATCAAATCGACTAGAACAGAAGAGAAAATTGGTTTATCGACATCAGAACATCAAATCGAAACATCAAAAACTAATAGATCGTAACAAATTCAAAATATTGAAAATCAAAATCAAAACTAAAAACAAGCTTCGAAAAGCTAAAATAGAATATCCTAATCTTAAAGAAACAAAGACCTAGAATCAACTCAAGATTAAACAACGTCAGAAATCAAGATTAGAATGAAACAAAAGAACATGTAACTTGAATTTCAGATTATCTTAGAGAAATTATAGAAACGAATTTAGGAATTATGATTCTCTCTGTGCTCCGGTAATTCAATCTATCTTCTCTAACAGAAACGAAAAAAAAGGAATTTCAGAACTGAAGACAGTATAAAAGGAAGAAAGCTAGATTAGGAAATAAAAAAAGGAAATTGAATTTTGAAAAATTTGGGTGACGGAGAAATTTATACACCGATTTTGGGTGCGCGTGTGACATTTTTCGTGCATCGGTTTAACAACGAAAAAAACAGTACAAACAGGCATGGTGGTAGTTTTCACTAACGTTAACCAATAACCCATAGGATTCGGTGTGGGCCGGGTGGCATTTTCGTTGGTCCATTTACACGAACCGTTTTTTTTTTGGGACTACTCAAAAATGGTGGGGGACTACTTTGTGATAGGAATGTCTACCCTATACTTATAAGGGGTGTCCTAAAGTGTGGAAATGACTAACCTACCCTTCACCTATATATATAATCACCCCTCCCATCACCACCACCTATATATATAACCGCCTCTCCTCCCATCACCACCGCCGCTCACCACCACCAACCACCACCTACCACCACCGACCACCTTAAATTACCACCACCGCCACCTCTATATATAGTTTAATTTAAATCATTAACAAAACAAAATCAAAATCAAAATTTGGACCAATTCAATCAACATTATCTAACTTTTGATTCGTTTTCCGTTGAAAAATTGAGAAGTAATCATCAAAATGAGTTGAAAATGGAAGTTAGAAAGAGAAGTTCGGCTAGGAATTCTGTGAAAATTTTTGTCGAACTAGCCGAACTCAACTTTAATGGAGGTTTTTGTTTTCATAGAAAAGTTCGGTTACATCGAAAAAGTTCGGTTACGCCACAAAAAGTTCGGTTACATTGCAATTTTTTTCTCCTAACCGAACTTTTCTATGAAAAACCTGCATGTTGAGTTCGGTTACGTGCAAATTTTTTCATAGACGAACTCCTAGTTCGGTTACGTCGCAATTTTCTTCTCCTAACCGAACTTTTCTCTGAAAGAAAAAACTCCATTAAAGCTAAGTTCAGCTACCTGTGTTTTTAGAAATATTAGCCGAATTACACTTGCAAATGAGTTCGGCTACCTGTTCTTCAGATTTCGTAGCCGAACTTTTTTTAACCAAACCGAAATCAATTTGTAAATTGTTCATTTTTAGGAATGTTTTGGCCAATTCAAGCACCATTAACTAAATTTGAAGTATCCGTGAGTACCCAAAACATCATACTCTTGTTGTGGCTCTTAAAGAAAAAGATCTTTAATTTTTTTCTTCCAAAACCCTCATCTTCATTATCATCTTCATCTTCTTCTTCTCCCTCTCAATAATTCTACTTTTGAAAAAAATCAACTTATTAATTTAATCTCACTAATCATTAATTAACTCACTAATCATTACACTAATTTAATTATCAAGGGCAAGTTTGGTATTTAAAAAAAAACTTAGATAAGGGGTGACTCATTATTACTTCTAATATCCACCCAAAAAATGGAGAGTAGTCCCCCACCATTTTTGAGTAGTCCAGTCCCAAAAAAACGGTTCCTAATAAAACCCTAAATTCCTGTACGTATCTCTTATAGCATATCTGATTCTCTGCAAGAAATTTTAATGGGGAACTTCGACAGTCTCCCACCAGACATCATATTAGACATACTGACCAGGTTGGGCGTCTGTTTATCTTTAGTAGCCTAAAGACCTTAAATCATTGATTTAATGAGAACGAATCTGCGATTTCTATGTTAAATGATTGTCATGGTTGAGTCCAACATTAATGCACCTTATCATCCAACTTGCTTAGACAAAGGTTTATATAGACTAAAATGGAAAGAAAAAGAAAATCTAGTGTTACAAGTTTCAATTTGTAAAACACGGAAATGAGAATGGTAAATTCCAAATCTCTCAACAACTGAAACTTCAAACATCAATTTTTTGTTGCACCATTCGTTCTCATTAAATCTCAAAATGGATTACCCATTTCAATCTGAAGATTATGCTGTGTCAATGAGAAGTCTATGTAATGGTTTGGTTTGTTTAGTGCTTTTCCATGGTGATCTTACCACATTCTTGTGTCTTTGGAACCCAGCAACCAAAGAGTACAAGAAACTTCCAGAAGCACCGCGACCACATGAAAATTGGGACAATATAATGTACATGTTTGCAATACAGTTCAGTTCCATCTATGCTTTAGGTTATGAGTACAAGATAGATGATTACAAATTGGTGAAGGTTTTAAACTCAGGCGCAGGAGAGCTAAGTTTAGTCTATGTTTATACTTTGGGATCGAATTCCTGGAAATACATTGATTCAGACCATCCCATATAGGTTTACTTTTGGTGATGCATCTGGGGTGATTATTAGCGGAGCTGCTCACTGGTTAGTTAAAACCCTCACCAAATCCAAGGCTATAGGCTCCTTTGACATCATTGATGAGACATTTGGAGAATTACAACTACCAGAAGTATGGAGTATACATTCAGACTGTCTCTGCCTACTTGTTGACGCTGATAACTTTCAATTTGACGTATGGGTGCTGCAGGAGTATGGAGTTTAGGATTCTTGGTCTAAACATTTCTCCATTACCCTGAGCTCGGTTGTGAAAATCTCCTTTTTAAGGCTGATGCGGTCTCTCAATAATGGTAAGATTCTACTTATGAGTACTTCCGGTGGTTTAGGTCTATATGACCCGGTGAATGAAAGTCCAACCTTTATCTTCAAAAAAAAAAAAAAGTCCAAGAGAAACATGTATTCATTGTCGTCGTCTGAATCTGGTGTATGATATTGTGGACAATTATGTTGAAAGTCTAGTTGCACTCAACTCTGGTACTTATGTGGGCAGATAGAAATCTAGAGGCGTCAGATAGAAACCTAAAGTAAACTCCTTGGAGGTAAATACTTATTATGTTGCATTTGCCCGATTTCTATGTTTTGTTCTATCTTGCGAACTTTATGGTATATGCCAAATAAAAGGGTGAAAGATCGTGCTTCATATCCAGTCTAGAGCAATACAATTTCATATATAAATTTCAATTAACTTATTCTCGTCGTGTTTGCATTTGATTTTCTTGTGAACGTCCAATCTGTCGAAGTTCGTTATGAATTGTCCATACCAAACATTCTAACTGTTAAAAATTCTGATAAAACAGAATCAATATTCAGATTTAATTCTTATTCTGGAATCCTTCTTATAATTTAAATTACTGCAAAACTGAAACTTAAATTTTGTAGGCGTCTGTCAGGAGGTAATCCATCTTTGAGGCTTGAGCAGAGTCATGAGTAGTAATATCAAGTTGTATATGTCGTTCATGTCTTATGTTGGAAAACGATTACTAAAAAATAATTTATAAGGTTTTAATAAAATTATAATTTATTGTTTTCTTTTGTGAATGAAAAAACTTATTAGTCCCACATTGTGGAGTTTCCACGTTTTAGTTGTTTTAAGAGACTATATAAGCATTTTAGTTCCACATCGGGGAGGTTTTTCTTCTTAAGTTGTATTTGTCAATTATATAAACAAATTCACTACTTTTGAAAAATCTATGGGAAAGGGTTGCTCCATATTTTAGAGGGACCCCTAAGGGAAAATATTTTATAGCCGTTTCTTAAGCGTTCGCGATTTTCCTTAATGGTTTTTCGGAGTTGCCAAGCTCAAGTTGAGCATCTACTACATATGCTAGTAGTAGGTGTAGTAGGGTGTTTTATCCTGGAGATATCCGTCCTGTGAGGGCTATAACATCACTCTTGAGTGTAGCCGGGCGCTAATGTCTTAAGGGAAACGTGTTGAACACGTGACTCACTCTGTTTTCCAAAGTTTTGTCTTGTTACTGTTGCGGAGATTTGGGGAGCTCGTCCGTTTCATCAAATCAATCACCTCCACTATAAAGGAGCTAAGTATCAATAACTTTTGCTTATTTAATTTTTTCCTTGTTTTTGATTATTGCACCCAACAATCTTAAGACAATAAAAATTTGTAATAATCAAGAATGGTTGATTGGTTTGTGAATCATGGATGTTAATTATGGAGTGAAAAAACAGAAAACAAATTTTTGGTCAGCTGTAGAGTTTCGAATTTATCTCTCAACCTAGAAGGAATTTAGATGAACGCTTTTGACACAACGTAGTGGACATCCTGATAGTTACCCACGTAAAATTTCAGAATTTTTGGAGTTGTAAAAGTATTTTTTTTGATTTTTGACAAAACAGATAAACGTTCCTGAAAAATTCTGACGGGCAGAAATTTGTTGTTAACTAAAGTAGTTTTTATGGGGTAACCATGAGTTTTTTGAAATGGTGATTCAAACGAAGTTTGTAGATCTAGATGTTATCTTCAAAACTTATATTTTATTTTCCGATTCGGAACTAAGGTTTATGAGATGTGGTGTATTAGGTGATTGGGAAATTACCGTGTCCGTGGTCAGAGTATAAACGAGGATTGTGATATGAAATTGAAAAGGAACATGGCTACCAGGCGCATGTGGATGAACACAAGTCTTCCAAAGCTGACAAAGGCGAGAACATCAAACACAACTCTAAGTGTAGTCTTCATAAGAAAGGTATGTTTCGTAAAACTGAATCCGGCATTACTTTAATTAAGGGTGATTGTTATGTTTGTAAAATCCTATCCATACGGCAGTAAATTGTAGGTAACATAAAAACCTTAATTAGTATATAGTTAATGCTAATTTAGTTGAAACAAACTAGTACGAGTTCAGTGGCATGATGTCGGAAGTTATTTTAATAACTAATGTGAGAGACCAGTAGGTGGACTTTGGAGCCACCAAGCATGTTTGTTGAAAAAGAGACCTATTCACCTCCTATCAGAGGATAGGAGATATCGAGATACTCTATATGAGTAACTCACCTGCGACAGAGGTTGCATAAAAAGGAAAAGGTCGAGCAGAAGCTCATATCTGTAATATTCTCACATGAATGAAGTTTTCATGTTCCGGGCATATGCAAGAATCTTGTATGTTGTTCTGTTGTAAATGGTAAAAGACTTAAGATATTAATTGAATATGGAAAACTTGTCGTACCTAAGGGCATGTGATTTTGAAGGAAACGTTATAAGACTTAAGGTCAATATAAGCTTAACAAAAAATTGATGAAGTAGTTGATTCTTGTGTTTTCTTTTGTGTGATTGAATGTTTTGCATGGTGTACATGGAACCGTAAACTTATATAAGTCAATGCATAAACTGGGAAGCGTAGGCTGCATACCCAAATTTAGTTTGGATATTGAACACAAAAGTTAAATATTCGTAGAATCAAAATATGATATAAAACCTTTTAGCAAAATTGCCCAGAGTAATTCTAAGCCCTTAGAATTAATTCAGTTAGACCTAGTTGACATGAAATCAACCCAAACTAAGGTGGTAAAAGGTGTTTTTATAACTTTCATAGATGATTGTACGAGGTACTATCTTGTATACTTACTTAGGGGTAAGGATAATGCCTTAGAAGCCTTAAGAGTATAAACTTGAAATTGAAAACAAAGTATATGTTACCACTAAAAAGGTTAGGTCTGAACATGATGGCAAGTGTGAAATTCATATAGGAGAACTTTACTTGTTAAATGGCATTATTGATGAGATCACACCTCCTTATTGACCGTAGTCTAATGGTATAGTTGATCGTAAGAACAGAACCATTAAGGAGATGATTTATGCCATGTTGATTAAAGGATTAACCGCCAACTTGTGCGGGGGAGGTCGTCCTCTGATTTTGTTATATCCTGAATAGAGTAACCTTTAAAGGATTAGATAAAACTCCATATGTTTATGAAAGATAGACAACCCTCTTATGCATATGTCAAAGTGTGGGGGTGTTTAGATAAGATATCCCTGAGTACCCTATCGCATATAGTTTTTGGTTGTGAGTTCGTTTTTTTCTGACTTTAGTGTGAATACTATTATGGAATCTAGGGATCTTTGAGTTCTTTGAACATGTTTATTCTTAATCATGTACCTCATTAGAGATGTGATGTTGATCCCCTAGATTTATTTTCAAATAGTCAGAACTTATCTTTAAGGAAGATGAATTAGAGTTGATCCTAGGAGAAGTAAAAGATTAGAACTGAGACTTCTTATGGACCTGACTTCTTAATAAGCCTAGCTTAATCTGAGCTACAGACAACCTGAGGATTTTGTAGTGAAAGGTTATGAAGACAAAGTTTGTAAGCTTAACAAATCTTTGTATGGTTTTCAAATAAGCACGCATGAGTGACATGGAAAATTTGATCATGAGATAATGTGTAGTGGTTTAAGTTAATGAATCTGACAAGTATATTTATAAGTAACTTGTTAAGGATGCCTGTGTGATTGTATGCTTGTATGTTGATGATATGTTTATACTTGATACAAACATAGATGTGATTAATTCCACTATAACCATGCACTTTGAATGAGAACGTTGACTTGAAAGACTAAGGCTTTTTGATGTAATCTTAGGGATGAGGATTAAAAGATAATTAAACATTTATAGTCTTAGTCATTCTCATTATGTTGAATTTGTGCTAAAGAGATACAATCGTCGATTGTAAGCCTCGCTTTGTACTTCATACGATTCTTCTTGTAGACTCAAGAAAAATAAGGAAAATGGAGTATCTTAACTTGAATACTCAAGAGTTATAGGATGTCGATGAATTTAATGAACCGTAAGAGTCCGGACATTGCATATATTGTGAGTAAGTTAAGTAGATATACTTGTAGTCAGAGCAAGAGCATTGGGATGCACTTAGTAGAGTATTATGGTACCTAAAATACTCTATTACCTTTTATTTGATTTATGAAAGGTATCTTGTTGTCCTTGAGGGACTTTATGATGCAAACTGGATAGTTGACTCGGAGAGTCTAAGTCTACGAGTGGATATGGTTTCACTCTAGCATGAGGGTTTGTTTTTGAAGATTTCCAAACAAAAATATATTGCTCAATTCATTATGGAATCTAAGAGTATTGTGTTAGATAAAGCACGAGAGGGGGCCGAGTGCCTAAGATGCTTTTTAGAAGACATTTCCTCTCGGCATAGGCCTGTGCCAGTTATATCTATACATTGTGTTAGCCAAGCTATATTAGCTAAAGCTAAAAATAACTAATCTCAATCGGCGTTATTTCCATTGATTGGATAAAGTCCAAGGAGAATGTCGCACAACCTTTGACAAAAGGTTTATCCAAAGAGATAGTCAGAAATGCATCGAGGGGGATGGGTCTTAAGCTCATAAATTAAACTTGCCATGAAGGATACTCAACCTTGCTGACTGGAGATCCCATGATCAAGGTTTCGAATGAGACAACTAATTTGTGGTGGGTAAAGGTAAACACTATCAAATAACTTCATTCTCTGTCCCTTCCCTATGGTGTAGACGTGATAGTGTGACTGCATGTGAAGGATGACTTTTAAGAAGTCTTAATGAGTTCTATAGTTTCAATTTAAGATTGAAGTGGGGTGTAGCAGATAACACTCTTTATGGAAACTCACCTATCCGAATGAGGAAGTGGGGCCGCTTCCTATGAGAATATGAGCTTTGATTCTCTAGAGCATTCGAGAAAAGGATATGTCCAGGGCCAAATTGGACAAAACGGCACGAGCTTGGCAGCACCCTTGGAGATATCATCCGTGGTTGTTATCGCGAATTACATCAAACGCTAGCGATTCAAGACATAGTTCACTGTCTCTAGCAAGTAATTCAAAAGTAATATCTCACTAAGCAAAGGTTCAAGACCTCATGGACACCTCTGCCTAAAATGGTATTTCCTGCGCTTTTTATGTGGTTTTCGTTTTGATGGTTTTGGTATTACTGGAACTTAGGATCTAAGGATCACTAAGGGTTCACTAGTTCATGCTTTTTCACTTTGGTGAAAGGAACCTTTAGTCTCACTTGTGAGGAACTAAAGATGAAAGATCTCTATATATACTATATGATTGTTGCAATCCATAGTATGACCCTGGGGTCAACACACTATTGTGTGAGGGAGATGACGTTGTAATGGCTAGTATGACTTCAGCATACACGATTTGTCTGTCTGTTCAGTCAGTTCGGATCGTGAGATTGGGTTGTTGATTTACCAAGATCTATCTGTGTTTTTGTGTTTTTATTGAGTTTTCATTCATGTGGGGGATTGTTGGAAAACGATTACTAAAAAATAATTTTTAAGGTTTTAATAAAATTATAATTTATTGTTTTCTTTTGTGAATGAAAAAACTTATTAGTCCCACATTGTGGAGTTTCCACGTTTTAGTTGTTTTAAGAGACTATATAAGCATTTTAGTTCCACATCGGGGAGGTTTTTCTTCTTAAGTTGTATTTGTCAATTATATAAACAAATTCACTACTTTTGAAAAATCTATGGGAAAGGGGTTGCTCCATATTTTAGAGGGACCCCTAAGGGAAAATATTTTATAGCCGTTTCTTAAGCGTTCGCGATTTTCCTTAATGGTTTTTTCGGAGTTGCCAAGCTCAAGTTGAGCATCTACTACATATGCTAGTAGTAGGTGTAGTAGGGTGTTTTATCCTGGAGATATCCGTCCTGTGAGGGCTATAACATCACTCTTGAGTGTAGCCGGGCGCTAATGTCTTAAGGGCAACGTGTTGAACACGTGACTCACTCTGTTTTTCCAAAGTTTTGCCTTGTTCTTTGTTGCGGAGATTTGGGGAGCTCGTCCGTTTCATCAAATCAATCACCTCCACTATAAAGGAGCTAAGTATCAATAACTTTTGCTTATTTAATTTTTTCCTTGTTTTTGATTATTGCACCCAACATCTTATTCCTTTATCAACCCTTTCTTTGAATACTGATAGCCTATAGTTCGGTTACATTTTAGCCAAACCGAACATAACATCTGTATTTAATCAAACTAGATCATCATCTGTTTAGAGCATTCGGTTTGGCCCAAATATACTGATAGCATCTGTTTAATCAAACTAGCTCAAAAATTAGATCATCATCTGTTTTATAGATATAACGATCCTCGAATCTTCTACAATTTCTCCGGTTATGGTTGGTAAAATCCATCGTCTTCATCTTGAGATTGGCTTTAGGGAAGAATAAGAATACATTCACCATCTAAGAAATAATTCATCACTTGAATAGTCTAGCTTAGTGAACTCATTTTTTTTTTCCATGTTTTTCTTCTTCATCTTCTCAAACTTTTCTCTCTCAATAATTCTACTTATTTTTTAAAAATTTGATTTTTTAATCTCAAATCTTTATTTAAAATCATTTCACTAATCACACTAACTAATATTTACAGTAACTAATCATTAACCAAAAATAATCAGAAGGTAATTTAGGTATTATCAAAAATATCTAAATAAGGGGTGACCTAGATTTACTTCTAATATCTTATCCAAAATAAAAGAATGGTCCCCCAAAAAAAGGCTGGTCCCAAAAAAATGGTTCTTAATTTAACGTTAGGCCCAAAATAGCAAAGCCCATCCTCTTATGAGTTCCTAGCCGCCACTGCATTTATTTCTGATGCTGCATCATGCAATAAACCTGACAGTTATACGACCAAGCTAACATGTTAATTACCGTTTTTCATTTCTCACACTAATATAATTTTGTAAAGCTTAGAAAAGAGAAAGTAGTTGTTTTGTACTATAAATTAGTTCGTTCGACTCTTTGGGTGCAAATTTTATTTTCCGAAGTATTTTTTTTGTAATATACTTTAGTTTAGAAATAATGAAAAATCTGATTAGATGTGGGAGGAAATTGAATTATTCCCAAAAGTAATAACCTACTCATCAGAATTTTCAATGTAGTTGACCTCTGGTTCAAAGTCCAATGCAGTTGCCGATTATGCTAATCTTAAACACTAGCTAGCTAGCCAGCCAAAATTTGAAAATTTGAAAATTGCACCAGCTACTTAGCTAAGATGCGGAAATTGACAGCAGAAACGTTATATTCAATGATTTTGCCAGAATTCCATATTTCAATTTAGTTACAAATTAGTCTCAGCTAATGGTTAACTAAAATCTCAAAGATCAAATCTTTCTGTGCGATCCAAAATTTGTTTTACGATCCAAACCTATCACTGTGATCCAAATCAGCATTATAACCTAAAATATTTAGCTCGATATTATCTCGTGGCTCGTGATCCAAGATGGCAAAATCTGTAGCGTGACTGTGAATCGAAACTTGCTGTAGTACCCCAATATTTGCACCCCGTCGTGGCCTAAATCAAGACTGATGAGAATTCAAAACTCTTGTCATCAGTAAAAGAGTGTGGTATTTTCACTTTTGTTTTTTGAGAAATTGGGTCAATGCCCAAATATTTTTAAAACATGGTTTTAATGGACGAGTAAAAATTAGTATGGGTGAAATGGACACCAAAAAAATAGCAAGAATAAATCTGGATTCATCCTGGCTTGAACTTAAAAAATAGCGAGGGTGAAACTGGATGCATCCTGATGTAAATTAAAAATAAGAAAAAGTATTTGAAAATGGGTAGGATGAAACCGTTTACATCCTGGATATTTTTACGTCCATTTAAACAGTATCAAATTTTACATGTCTTTTTTACCCAGGAATTATCGTTATTGGGTTAATTGACCAATTTTATGTTGTTTTTATCCTCCAAAAGAAGATTTTAGCAATAATAGGCAATATTTACCAAAAATTAAATTGTGTGTTTTCTTTCTTTGGAATTTTTATTAAATTGTACAAACGTTTAGATATCCCTTAATTTTTTAGATTAGTTTTTTTTTTTTTTTTTAAATTTTATTCATTGTCATGTTTTAGTCCTGATTTTGAATTTATCGTCCGTTACAAGGAGTAATATACTAGAGATGCTAATTCTAGGGATGCACAGGAACCGTCCCATCCCATGGTACCGTACCGGAACCGTAGTCAGTCGGGACAGGTACAAGTACCAAAAGCTGGTACCGTGCCTAGAGTAGGTACAAGTAACGGTTCTAGGCTATTCCCGTCCCGTAGTACCGAGGATCTCTAGCCGTTGATATTAGGGTTAAATCATAGCCGTCTATAGTAAGGGTTATACCCTTTCAGCGGCCTTTCTCCATCGCATTCTCCTCCTCATTTCCTTATTCTTCTTCGGTTCTTCCCTATCTCTTTTCATTTTTCTCTCAGACAAGAGAAGAGAAGAGGCCATCGATGATGATGCATACCACCATCTTCTAAGTTCTAATCATCATCAGTTCATCACCAGTTCTAAGTTCTAACACCATCTTTTGAGCCACCGCACCACCATCTTCCTTTTCTATTTACTGCAAGTCTCCAACTGCAACAGGTAATAGCTAATAACAACTAATAATAGTTAGGGTTTTTGAAAACAAATTAGTTTTTGTTCATTTATATAGGATTTTTGTTGATTTCTCTAGATTTGAAACTGATTGTAATTTTTTGATTTTGATTTTAGGATTTTGGAATTTCTGGTGTGGTTCATAACTTCATATGGACTGATTGTTTAGTCAACAACAAATAACAAAAGGTAAACCGTATTAATATTGATTCTAGTGATGCATCACAGATTCACAGATGTTCTGATTTGTTATGTTAATGAATTTGATTTTTGATTTTAGGGTTATAAAATTTGAGACACTGGATTAGATGGATGAGCTCTCACTTTAGAACTTTAATTTTTTTTTCATTTCAGATGGATGCGAATACAACTCAAAGTCGATATACAACTGAAGTTGGTTTCTCTGTAGCTGCACCTTCTGCTGATGCTCCGCAAGCTGCACAAGGAGATCCAACGATTCCAATCGAAGCTACAACTACTGCTGGTGATGTAGCCGCGAAGCCGAAATCAAAAGTTTGGAATGATTTTATAAAACTAGATGAGGAATCGACACAATGTAAGCACTGTAAGAAGAAATTGAAATCCGGTAGTCCAAAGAATGGTACGTCTGGATTGTGGAAACATTTGAGGCATTGCACCCAGAATCCTAATAAGAAGAAGGTGGGAGGACAACAGTTATTGGTGTTTGAACCCCAAAGGCCAGGTGAGGAAAGTAAATTAATTGCATATAGTTTCAGTCAAGAAGCGTGCAGAAGGGCTCTTGTTGTGTTTATCATTGTGGATGAGAAGCCATTCAGAATTGTTGAAGGTGAAGGGTTTAGGGCCTATTCTCAAATGTTGGAGCCTAGATTCATAATGCCCAGTCGTATGACCATTTATAGGGATTTGTTACAACTTTATGTTGATGATAAAATCCATCTGAAACGTTACTTTGCAGCTTCCGAAATGAGAGTGTCCTTAACAACTGACACATGGACTTCACCTAACAATTATAACTACATATGTGTCACTGTTCATTTTATAGATCAAAATTGGAAGTTACAAAAAAGAATCATCTTGTTTTGTCAAATTGAAGGTCACACAGGCACTGATATTGGTCAAATGTTGGAAAGATGTTTATTGGATTGGGGTCTTGAAGATGTGTTTGGGGTTACCCTAGACAACGCTAGTGCTAATACAAAGGCAATTGAATATTTGAAGCAAAGTGTGATTGGTTGGAGATCAGCTCCAGTTAGAGCCGAATATTTGCACGTAAGTTGGTTTTTCTGATTTTTTCATTTCTAAATTCTAATATTTGTATGTATGTGTTCATTTCAATGTATGTGTACATTTCATTTCTGATTTGTTCACTTCACTCTTACCAGGTCAGGTGTGCAGCTCATGTTCTTGCCATTGTGACAAAAGATGCAGTAAGACTCTACAATAAGTCAATTTATAGGATCAGGTCAGTTATCAAGTATGTAACTAGATCCCCTGCTAGGTTGAATAAGTTTAAACATTGTTGTGAATTAGAAAGATTGAATATAAGCAAGGTTTGATCCTAGATGTTAAAAGTAGATGGAATAGCACTTATTTAATGTTAGAAGCTGCCGAAAAGTATGAAAAAGTTTTCAAAAGGTTAGAAAAGCATGATAAGGACTTTAGACGAAGTACATATTTGAAGAATCTAGGAAAGATGCTTTACACGAGCATCGATAATTATGACATGGAAATTGATAATGCTTTTGAGGATTATTCTAGTTACGAATACGAGGGGGAGGTGAAGAAGAATCTAATAAGAAAGGGAAGAAAAAGATGAACAACAAGAAGAATAAGCCTCGTCAATATGCTGCATATGAAGAGGATTGGAAATATGCGAGAGGTCTTCTGAAGTGCTTAAAGATATTTTTCGATGCTACGGTTAGATTTTCTGCCTCAACACAAGTTACAACTCCTGGTTTCTTGTGGGAAGTAGTACTCATCCATGAACAGTTAGTTGAGTTTAGAGATAATGCAACTAATGATCCATTTATTGCTCGTATGGATGATATTATGTTTAGAAAGTACAATTTTTATTGGGGTGCTTATGAAAAGATGAATTACGCCTTGTTTTTGCTCAACTATGTTGGATCCAAGAGAAAAGTAAAAGGGTTTAGAATTTGCTCTTCATTGTTTATATGAGCAAGATCTTGTTAGGGTTAATACAGTTATGAGACAAGTCAAGAGGGACTTTAAGATACTATTTCAAGAATACAAGTCTTTTCATTCAATTAATGAGGAGGGGGCAAGTTCATCTAGTAGTGTTGCAGTTGACAACTCAGTTAATGATGCTCTAAATGGTGGTCGACTTGCTACTCTTCAGTCAAGAAGGAAAAGGCACAAAAAGAACCAATCAACTGCTGAGGCAAAAATAACCGAGTTGGATATGTATTTAATGGAAGTGTTTGATGAGTCTGAATCTGATGGAAATAATGAAGGCCACCCTGGTTTTGATATTCTGGCTTGGTGGAAGGCTAACAGTAGCCGGTACAAGATACTTTCTTGTATGGCAAAGGATATATTAGCCATGCCAGTGTCTTCGGTAGCCTCTGAATCAGCTTTTAGAACCGGAAAGCGTGTGCTTAGTCCATGGAGAAGTTCTTTATCTCCAAGAACAGTTGAGGCTTTGTTGTATTGTCAAAGATGGTTGAGCAAACCCATTGATCTTGATCTTTTAGCTGATTATGTACCAGGTGATAACTCCAAGGATGAGGAAGGTAATATAAACTTTTGTTTGTTTGATTACTATTTTAGTATTTACGTGTTTGTTCAGTAATACCTACTCCCTCTTCTTTTGAACAAGAACATTACCATTGGGTTATCTGTGCCTGTTGTTAGATTTCGACTCATGCCTTTATGCATAAACTGAAATAGAAAATTGTTGTTGCAGCCATCTTTGGACCCTTGGGTGTGGGTCAACTGTCAGAGGTCTTGGATGCTTGATGCTCGGAGATGGAGTTTGTTTTTTGTCGCAGCAAACTTATGAAAGTGGTCAATTGCCAAAACCGAACTGCAGAAATCGTTTTGTTTTTGCTTTTTTTTTTTTTTTCCTACTTGAACTCTTAAACAATTGATGTTGTTGAACTTAGAACTTATGAAAGTATGTATGAATTTATTCAGGTCTTAAGACTCTCAAGGCTTAACAGTTAAAGTTTTTAAACTTGGAACTTTCAAGATTTTTTGCTTTTTTTTTTTTTTTTTTTTTTTTTTTTACATATGCAGTAAAGTAGTATGCAAATATGTTGCAGGTAAAGAACCGGTCCCGTCCCGTACCGAGTTAAACAGGTACAGGTACAGGTAAAAAGTACAGGTACCGGCCATAGGGAGGTACAGATACTGAGCTAGGCAAAAACCCGTACCGTCCCGTACCTTGTGCAACCCTAGCTAATTCCATGTTTTTCCTTTATTTACATTCCGATTTACATTCAGAACTACAATTTACAAGGAAAGAGACAAAACAAAACGGAACGTAAAACTAACCTCTCCTGCAAATGAGATACATGGAGGAGTTCAAGATTGCTAATAGGGGGGACTGGTTTTGCTTGGGGGTGTACCAAATGCTAATAGGACAAAACATAATTTGCCTTGGGGTTGGTACACCCCCGAGCAAATTGGTACCCCATTAACGTGGATATTGTTGAATGAATGCTGTGCATTATATGCTGATTCCACGTGGATACAGCTTGACATATCTAGCTAGTGTATAATACTGCAATATCGGTACTAATCACTAGAGAAGGATCTAGTCCAGTTGGTTTTAAGTTGGATGCCAACAGATTAATGCATGAGTTTTCACATTGGTTGTAGGTATATTGGATAACACTTGAGTTTCCAAATGACCTTAAAACTTCAAGTCCATCAATTTTTTGTTGCACAACAAACCTGTCAATTACACGGAAAAACTAACATGTTGATAATGTTGTTTGGTTTTCATGTCACTGCTGCATAGTTAATTATAAATTAGTATACAAGGTTGTATCTAATTTATAATGAAAAGCTAAGGGTTCCCATGTTCTCTATATATTTCAAAGGTAAAAGATCTAAAGAATTGTCATGTAGGAGAAAATTGAATTGCTCGCACAGAAGAAAGAAGTCACAAAATATTGTGGTTTCTCTTTCAATTATGTATTGAATGTTTGATCCATAAGGCCTTGCAGCAATTACATCTGGACGGATCATTTAAATACGGTATCCAGTAAAATATTTGAAAAATTTGCGGATCACTACTTCTATTGTTTAACTAAAAAAAAAAAAGAAGATAAATTAGAGAAGAAATAGAGTGATGCTACAGCTACCGCCGCACCTCACCGTGAAAAGCACCGCATCTCAAGCCCCTGGGACCCGCTGGATCTTGCAGGGGAATGGGCTATGGGTCCCACTGTGGATCCCATATTTTTTTGTGAGGTGCGGTTGGTTTCACGGGATTTAGGCGGCAGATGTAGAATTATCGGAAGAGATAGGGGTCACAACACTTTTCATTCCGTATCTATTAAATACATAACAAAAATGTGGGTTCCGTTTTACAGTCTAAAACATTTTGCATATTATCAGGGGTTACCAAATTCGGCGAATCATTACCGAATCTTATACCATTTAAGAACCTATTGCCTACCACTAGCAATCTCCGATTGAACATTTTGATGAGCAATAATTTTCCTTTTACAGTCCGGTAACAATCACTTCTACGTGATGACATATGAAAACACTAATATTACAGTCGAAGACTTCACTGAACTTCCTACGTATTACAGCATACAGATATAACTGATTACACCTTTTCACCTCCTTTACAAATTTCAGTGAACCTTTGAAACCGAAAAGAGAACTATTAGGAAATAGACTATATTTCAGTCATGTATTTTAGGAAAATCTAAGTACGTGCAGTTCACGTATTGTGTCTTGATGACCAAGACATATGAATGTATAAATATCTAAAGAATGAATGAGAAAACTAAGACTTGCCGAGAACGTGACATGGTCTCAAGAGCATGGTTAAAACCCTAACCCTAAAATTCTCAAGTTCTCTTTAAGCGATGGGAGAAGGAGATGGAACAAACTCATCAGGTGGAACGAAGGGAAAAGAAATAGTGTATGATTCGCCGAAGAAAAATCCGGTGTCTCATCTTGGATCAAGTGATGGTCCTGGTATTCTAATTACTCTGATTGCTTTGAAAGGAACCAATTATGATGAATGGGTTAGAGCCATTAGAAGATCTTTGATAGCTAAGAGGAAGTTTGGTTTTGTTGACGGTACCATTAAACAACCTGAAGACCCTGGCCAGTTTGAGGAATGGATTGCTGTCCATTCAATGGTGGTTTCTTGGATTAATAACACGCTGGATTCTTCAATCAGATCCACGTTAGGAGATTATGATGATGCGAGTCTTCTATACACACTTAAAGAAGAGATTTTGTGTTGTCAACGGCACAAGAATCTGTCAACTGAAATCTTCTTTGAGTGAGTGTAAACAAGGGAAGTCTGAGAGTGTTGCTGTCGATTATGGAAGATTAAACAAAATATGAGATGATCTGTGACATATATGAAAATACCACAATGCAAGTGTGGTCTTTGTACCTGTGATATTGCAACTCAGGTAACTAGCCCGCGAGAAGAAGATTATCTCCACTATTTTTTGATTGGTCTGGATGGTATGTATAGCTCACTGCGTGAACAATTGCTAGCACGAGATACGTTACTAACTATCGATGTTGCGTACCAAACTGTGGTGAACTCTGAAAGATTAAGAATTGGAGATGGTTTTCTATCTAAAGAAGTGCAGGAGAATGTGATGGTATTTAAAGTGCAATCGATGAGACAGCAACCACAAGCACTTATGATGCTACGAAGTTTTGTAAGCACTGTAACAGAGTTGGACATTCTGAAGATGGGTGCTTTCAAATCATTGGCTACCCTGAATGGTGGGTTGAAAGATCTCGTAGTGGTAGATGATCTGATTGTGGCAGGCAATAATCTTGTTGAACTTCATAATTTTAAAACTTACTTGGGACAATGTTTCAAGATGAAGGATTTGGGAAAGTTGAAATATTTCTTAGGATTGGAGGTGGCTCGTAGTAAACAAGGTTTCTACATATGCCAGAGAAAATATGCATTGGACATTATCATGGAGACAGGATTATTGGGTGCAAAACCTGCAGATTTTCCTTTGGAGACGAATCACCAACTCGTATTGGCAAAAGGGAATATACTTGATGATGTTGAAAAATATAGAAGATTAGTCGGCCGTTTGATTTATCTGTCAGTTACAAGACCATATTTGGCTTACTCAGTGCACATTTTATCAAAATTTATGCAACAACCAAGAATGGAGCATTGGGAAGCAGCACTTCGTGTGGTTAGATACTTGAAGAAGAATCCAGGACAAGGAATTCTGTTGCGCTCTGATAGTGGTCTTAGTTTAAAAGGATGATGTGATTCAAATTGGGCAAGCTGTCCATTGACTAGACGTTCCTTAACAGGATGGTTTGTTCTTCTTGGTTTTTCTCTTGTTTCTTGGAAGACTAAGAAGCAGCCTACAGTTTCTCGTTCCTCAGCAGAAATCGAATATAGATCTATGGCAGCAGTGACGTGTGAATTGAAGTGGTTGAAACAGTTGCTCGGTGATTTAGGAGGTCATCATACTCATGGGATGCATCTCTTTTGTGATAGTCAATCAGCATTATATATTGCTCAGAATCCAGTATTCCATGAACGAACAAAACATATAGAAGTGGATTGTCATCTTGTTAGAGATGCCATCATAAGGAAGATTATATCACCCTCCTACACGCCTACAACGGTGCAATTGGCTGATATCTTTACAAAAGCCTTAGGAAAAGCTTAGTTTAAGTTTCTTTTGTCTAAGATGGGCATTTGTGATATGCATGCTCATCTTGAGGGAGGGTATTAGGAAATAGACTATATTTCAGTCATGTATTTTAGGAAAATCTAAGTACGTGCAGTTCACGTATTGTGTCTTGATGACCAAGACATATGAATGTATAAATATCTAAAGAATGAATGAGAAAACTAAGACTTGTCGAGAACTTGACAAGAACAGAAACAAAAAAAGTAAAGAAAGAAAACCCAAACCATACATTCTTGCGGAAAACAACTATTGCAATTTTTTTTTTTTGATTGAAAGGAAAACTTTATGAAGAGAAGAAGAAGGATTTACAGAGATCTACCAGGGGTAGGAAAAAAAAAAAAAAAAAAAAAAAAAAAACAAAACTACCAGACTAGTAGAAAATTGAATCCCAGTTACAGATTGAATTGGAGAAATTCAGATGTACCCTTTTACCAGCAGCTGAAGCCCAAGATAAAACTGAAGTTTTTCCAATATCACATAACTGTTGCAATTCTACATTCATCTAGGAATTATTACTGACCCAATCTTACCTGCCTCCAAGCTATTTTGTGCAGAATCCAAAGTAGAAATACTAGCGTAAGAGCTCAAAGGCACACTGTGGAGGTCAGTTTCAACCTGATTAAACTGCATGTTCTTTGAATCTTCGTCTCTTGGTTGATAAACTTGCTGTGTATTCATCTCTAAGTCTTTGAAACCTTCTAGACTTGTTGCAACTTGTTTCATTGTAGGACGATCTTCCCCTTTTAAGCTTAGGCATCTCTTTGCAAGCTCCGCAACTGCAGTTACGTGCTCTGGCTTTCCCTCATTCGAAACTCGAGCCTCGAGAAGGTGGTACCAATTGTTTGCTTCCATCGAGGAAACAAAAAATGTAGCTAAATTCCTTTGTTCTTCCGATCTCTCGAAACAAAGGGGTTTTTCTCCGGTTAAGAGTTCTACTACAACTACACCGAAACTATACACATCACTTTTCTCTGTCAACTGGCTTGTATTAAAATATTCTGGATCCAAGTACCCTAATGTCCCTTGAACCAGTGTGTTTACCCATGTTTGATCTAGAGGAACCAACCGTGATGCTCCAAAATCTGATACTTTTGCCGTGTAATTTTCATCTAGCAATATGTTTGTAGACTTTATATCTCTATGAATAATAGGTGTAGAGGCAGCAGAGTGTAAATACGAAAGTGCATTTGCAGTTTCTGTAGCAATGGTCAAACGACTTCTCCAAGAAATAGTGGCCAAGCCGCCCTTGTCATGGATATGCTCAGAAAGGGTGCCTCTAGAAACGTACTCATATACAAGCAAAGGAACTTCAGTCTCTAGACAACAACCTAAGAGCTTTACTACGTTTCGATGATTAATTTGAGTTAGAATAATAACCTCATTTATGAATTGCTCAATCTGACTCTGTTCGACTAATTTCGACTTCTTAATGGCAACTATACGGTTATCGAATAAAGTTCCCTTGTAAACTGTACCGAACCCTCCTCGTCCAAGGACTTGATTTTCATCGTAATTGTTGGTCGCCAGTTCTAGCTCTTCTGCTGTGAAGATCTTTGTTGTTTCTATACCACCTTCTTGGGAGGACAGATGGTTTCGTAATAGTAATCCACCGTTTTTCTGAAAGAATCCCTCTTTAACTTTGAGTAGCTTTTGCTTCTTAAGGATAACGTAGAAAAAAGAAGCGCAGATGGCGAGAAACAATAATCCGAAACCAATACCTGCACATCGATCAGTTACTTCAGTTATGTAAAAGCAATTGTTATCCACCAATTAGTTAGCAGTTATAAGGACCAGACACATACCAAGAGCTGCCTTTATTACTGGAAAATTGGTAGCACAACCAGTTCCATCTTTCCTTCCATCGCCATGACTGCCGGGTGGGCAAGAGCAGCTATAATTTCCATCCGTATTAGTACATATTCCTTTACAGGGGTTGCTGAATTCATCTTCACACTCGTTTATATCTGTTAATGGAGATGCTAGCATTGATCAGTGTAAAAATGAAAGATGTAATACACAAATTATTATTGTGAAATACATGAACTTTGGATATTGACCGAAAATACCTAAATAACGTACCTTGACATCCAGGTTTAAGATAGGGGTTTCCAGCGTAACCTTTTGTACAAGTACAACGATATCCTGGATTGTTAACTGTCTCAGTACAACGACTATTGTTCTGGCACGCATAAGTGTTGGGGTTTACTTGAGCTTGCTCACAAGTCATATCTCCTATAGCCCAATCGAGCACCATTGGTATAATCGTTGCATTTTTACGAATACCTCCATCCAAAAGAAGATCCGATGGTTGAATAAGATTGTTCTGCCCTACCTCAGCCACGTAAGAGAAGATGCACGAGTTGTAAGACGAAATTGGAGGCTTTGTTGGCAAGAGACCTGACACCTCTGACGTAATTTTTTTCAAACCCTTCTGGACTGTTATCTCGCAGCAACCATTGGTGCCAGTGCAAGCTCCTTGGAACATATTTTTAATGCTGCTACTACACTTTGATACACAAGAGTTAGTAGTTGTAGCTGTTTCGTTGTCGCCTGACCTCCCTATCAAAGACGCGGTGATTTCACAGCCAATCCCAAAAAACCTGTTTTTTGTGTATGATAATGTAAACGCAGTTGCAAGCACATCAAAAGTCCATGTAGTACCAGGAACTCTTTGTCCAGATGCATTGTAACATTTGTTGGTTATCATGGTTCCAACGTTCATGCGCAATTCAGTCTCTGATATACTTAATATTTCTATATCCCCAGTACTTCCCTGGAAGAGTTTTGGAGGATCATATGAAGTATTGCATCTCATGTTGTATCCAGCCTTCTGACCAACTGCATCTCGATCAATAAAGCAGCCATCACCTATACCAAATGGGTATGGAATGGTCACATTCCCACACTTTGACTGGCAACCTGGTTTTGCCTGCAAGAATGTCGGTAATGATTCCGCTAATGTTGATGATGATATTGCTAACAATGAATAGCAGCAGGAAATAATCTGCACTAAGATGAACAATTGCTGATGCATTTTGATTTTGAGCTCTCTCTAGTTTAATTGTTACTGTAGGAAAATTAATGTGCTAATCTGCTTGATCAATGAGATATATAAGAAACCAAGCAAATTTGATCTTGCCTGTACAAAAAACTGTTACCATACAAATAAATAAAATGATAATATAGGAATACATACACCAACGCCATTAGCATACAGATGATTGACAACTCTTGTTGGACGGTTGAGACACTACGTGCCTGTAACTTTTGTCAAGATTCGTTTGCAACTAACTATTCTTTGGACTTCGCTGTTGCTTGTTAATGGTTTCCTATTACATACATGCATGAAGTCATTTGTTGTTTCATTAGGTCTGTTAATTTAGTGTTTTTTTTTTTTTTTTTTTACAGAATATTGATCGCTGGAATGGACTGGCATTGATTTTATAGCAGATAATGGTTTGCATGAGTAGGTATATGTTCCGAATTTACATCTCTAGTCAACTAGGCCGTAGCCGTATCACAATCACACACTCTGGAAGTATATCTTGCAGATAATGACACTATAAGAAGAGCTCTTCCCCGTAGTGTTAGACACGTTTCATTGTAGTTGCTAGCAGTTTTCCATCTAGCTTATTAAAAAAAAAAAAAAAAATCCATATCTTGTAGATATACGATTCCTTTGTAAATGCTTAGGAAAATTAATAAAGTATTTTGTACTACTTCGAAAGGAATAATTAAGGTTCCAATAATTAATAAAGAATTATCAGTAGCAATTATCGGCCCTTATGTTCTTGTATGCACGACTTGGAAGTGTCTTTGGGTAAGAAGATCCACAAGAATATGAAATGAGCTATGGATGTCAATTCTCTATTTCGAAATCCATTAACATGACAAAGTGAGCTAAATGACCCACATTCAAGTCTCCACATAAAAATACCAACATGCACACTCTAAATCTCGATCCTCTTCTTCTTTTTCTTTTACTCTTTTCGCATCTCTCATGTTTTCACATCTTTGTACCAGTATCAGCAAAAGGTAAGGCCGTTCGTTATCCCTTACTTTTATGTTTTTTTTCTCTAAACAAACATAATTAGTAACATGACCGGGGCAAATTTATTGTAATTACAGTGCTTATGAGTATAGATCGTGGTTCTTCTTCACCGGAACCTTACACTGATAAAAATTCGCTCGTCTGGGTCGGGGACAATCAGTACGTACAAACAGGAGAAACACGGAATGTCACAACAACAGATTTACCAGCTGGTTGGGATTCTCATGTTATGAGCACTCTTAGGGAATTCAGAACTCGTAAAAAGAACTGTTATTCATTAGGTATTGAGCACAAACATGAAGAAGATAGTGCTTCGGCCGAACGGGTCCTTCTTCGAGCTAGTTTCTACTACGGAAACTATGACAATAAATCAACTCCCCCGAGTTTGCATCTTCAAATCAATGGGAACAACTGGACACAAGTTTTTACATCGATGGACCAAGTTGTGTACATCAAGAAATGGTTTATTCATTAAACAGTGAAAACAGTACTATAATGGTATGTCTTGGCCAAACTCATGTTGATCATCTTCCATTTATATCGGCTCTCGAAGTAAGAAGCTGGGATCAGATATTTACAGTAGTTATACTGATCCAAATTATCCCTTGTTTTTCAATGAAAGAACAGCTTTCGGTATAAGTGCACCTGTAAGGTATGCATATATAATGTACATGGATTTAATATTTGATTAACAAGAAGTTTTTAACACTAATTAGAATATTGTTTGATGATCGATGTAGGTTCCCAGATGATAGTTATGGTAGAATTTGGAGTCCAGATGATAGTCTCGGACCTACTACCGTTAAGGTTAATAGTACCTCCACATCCATTAAAGTGAACATCGACGATAACCCTCCTGAAACTGTAATGAGGACTTCAGCAGTGAATCTGAATTCGTCCGCAAACATTACGTTTCATGGAAGCACAGATGTTAAAGTTCCTTTCCCTATCAATCTATATTTTTCAGAAGTGATGATATTAAATTCTACTCAGAAACGATCATTTAATGTCATAGTTAACGGATATACTTTTCCTGATGAGACTTTTCAAAAGTATGGCCCTGTGATTCCACCTTATGGACGTGCTTTAGAAGTCCGCATTGAGAACGTGACTGCAAAATATGGTGGGCTTAAAATTGAAATTGTTCCGACAGATGATTCAACTCTTCCTCCACTAATCAACCCCTACGAAGAATTTTATATCGGTGATAAATTAGTTCAAGGAACCAATTCAAATGATGGTAAAAATTCTCTTTATAATTTGGTTGTGGTATCTTGATTAATTAGTTTTAGTTTTTCTTTTTATTAGTGATTTCATTGGGGTTATTGCAAACGACTTTCATCCAACTTCAAGGTTGGACTGGTGATCCTTGTTTGCCTTCACCATTTACCTGGGATTGGGTTGCTTGTGATTCTGATACCAACTCTCCTCGAGTTATAGCACTGTAAGAATAATCTTCCCTATAACTCCCAATTGTTATCATAGCAATGCGTTCTTAATTGAACTAGGGTTTTGCAGCTTACAAACGCTTTTATCAAATTTCATAACATGTGTCATTTACAGATATATCTCAATGGCCTTGGATTAACAGGCAGCCTGCCTGATTTTAGTGCCATGGATGCTCTTGAAACCATGTGAGTAACAAAGATATCTGGGTTACTAAAATGAATATGTGATTGAGAGCGAATTCTGTTAAAAAGTGTTATATGATCGCAGAGATTTCAGCAACAACAGTTTGACACAAGAAATTCCTGAGTTTGTTGGCACATTGTCTAAACTCAATATATTGTAAGTTCAACATATGCCTACAACTTATTTTACCTTTGTAGTACTGGTAGACCACGATCGGATATGCCGTTGATATTTCTTTCCAATGTACTTTGTAGAAATTTGGGAGATAGCAATTTCTCCGGAGAGATACCTTGTTCCTTATTGAAGAATAACAATCTAAGGTTGAGGTAAGTGAAATTGATTTTTCCTTCAAATCGGTTCATTTTACTTATCGTTCATAATCAATTAAGTATATATGTGATCAATTTGTTTGACTTGTAGCGTCACTGGTAACCCGAAGTTGTCTACTAAAAACAACACATCGATCTTCAAAAGTAATACTGAATCAAGGATTCCTTCCGGAAGTAGAACTTTATAACGTCTTCTCTACCAGTAGTTATACTCGGAAATATAATAATCCAAATGCTTGTAATGTCATAGGTTTTCTGAACCCAATAGGCGGCAACAAACATTTTTTATGTTTAATCTGAAGAAGCTTGATGTTGTAAGTTGCAATTGTTACTGTTGCAAATGTGAGTGCACAAGTGCACATTAAAATCATAGCTCAATCTCAGACTCCCTCTCCACCGTTCAGTGCACATTAAAACCATTGTCCACATGACCCATACCGGAGATGGATTTGTTTCTGTTCAAAAACAACTATCTGCAATGAGCCCTTGGCTCAAGGGTGTGATAGCCTCCCACATGCTGCAGGACTGTGAGGGGTATACTGCATCATCTTTTATTACCCTACAACAAGACAAGGTATGAAAAAGGAGAACAAATGCTAAATCGAAACCTTTAATCCTTTTAATTGGAACCCACACAACATGTTTATCTTGTTTTCTTAGTTGTAGATTAATGCTTGATGTATTATTTATTGTTTGGAAAAATCATGTCCCTATATTTCTGCTGCATCATGCAACAAACCTGACAGTAACACGACTTAACTAACATGTTACTGCTTTCATTTCTCACACTCTATGTTATGATGTAATTTTTGGAAAACAAAATATATTTGTTTTGTATAACTAATACTCCCTCCGTTCTGAAAAAAGAGTTATTTTACTTTTTTCAATTTGGCCTAAAAATATGTCAAAAAAAAAGAGTTAAAGTAACTCCTTTTTAGAAATGGAGGTAGTATTAGACAACTGGCTATAGCAAGTTTTTATCAAATTGATATGAAAGGCATAGTGATACGAAAGGCATAGTTGTTGTTCTTTCTGAAGGAAGGATTTCCTTGCTGTCTACTTAGGAAATAAAGAAAGATCTGATTGAGATGGAAGAGGAAATTGAATTATTACCATTAATAACTATCTAATACCGTTACAATTAATTTAGAGGAATATTTAACCTGGGGTCTTTAGGGGCGACCTCAAAAGAATTAGGGCGACACAAAATGACAAAAAAATGTCATAATCGGTAGGTTATTTCACAATCACAAAATTGGTCAAAAAGACCAAAATCAATAATTCCTGGGTGAAAAAGACACTTAGGTTTTGATACTGTTTAAATAGCCAAAAATTAAAAAGATACTGTTTAAATGGACAAAAATTTAAAAATAGGAAGGATGTAACCAGTTTCATCCTGTCCATTTTCAAATATTTTTTTCTTATTTTTATTTTACACAGGATGCATCCAGTTTCATCCTTGCTATTTTTTAAGTATAAGTCAGGATGAATCCAGTTTCATCCTTGCTATTTCACCCGTACTTTTTTTTGGCTATTTCACCCGTACTTTTTTTTACTTGTCCATTTGAACCGTGTTCTAAATTTTTTTGGACAAATGACCCATTTTCTCTTTCACAATCGGTAGGTTATTTCCTGGGCGTTTTTTTTTTAATGGCCAAACTACCCTTTACAATCGGTAGTTAATCAACAATCTGGAGTAAATTTAGTTTGTATAACTTCCGAATATAAAGTATCCCCAAAATAAAATCCTTTATCTTTTGAATTTTGACTATCCTATAATCGGTAGTAAATAAAGTTATCTTGACTCCCGATTAAAGTAGACCTATGCCAAAAATTCTACCATAATCGGTAGTCAATATAGTTCATATAACTACTGAATATAGAGTAGCCCCAAAATCAGATTTTGCAAAAATCCTTTTTTTTTGGAATTTTGGTTGTGCCTATAATCGGTAAGAAAGGAAGAGTTATCGTGACTTCCGATTATACAGTGGCTCTCTTTGCAAATATCCTACCATAATCGGTAGTCAAGATAGTTCATATAACTACCGAATATAGAGTAGCCCCAAAATCAGATTTTGCAAAAATCCTTTTTTTTTGGAATTTTGGTTGAGCCTATAATCGGTAAGAAAGGAAGACTTATCATGACTTCCGATTATACAGTGGCTCTCTTTGCAAATATCCTACCATAATCGGTAGTCAAGATAGTTCATAAAACTACCGAATATAGAGTAGCCCCAAATCAGATTTTGCAAAAATCTTTTTTTTTTTGGAATTTTGGTTGAGCCTATAATCAGTAAGAAAGTAAGAGTTATCATGACTTCCGATTATACAGTGGCTCTCTTTGCAAATATCCTACCATATTCGGTAGTCAAAATAGTTCATATAACTACCGAATATAAAGTTTCCCCAAAAATGAGATTTTGCAATCTGTAGCTAAAAAAAACCTAAACTACCGATTATGAAGGGGCATATAAGTATTTTCAACCTATTTTGTCTTTTGTGTCGCCCTTAATTCTTTTGGGGTCGCCCCTAAAAATGCTAGGATGTTTATGCGAAGAAGATTTTGTTTGAATTAGAGCCTTGATTCAAGATGAAACCTTTGTAACTCTAGTCGATCCAAATGGATTTATCACAAATTTCCTGGCGAGATGGGGTATACTCAAACTAATTGGGATATACCCAATAAGATAAAATAGAGTCATTTTGAAGTAAAAAAGGTCACCCCTTAACCAAATATTTTTAAAATGGCAAAATTGCCCTCGTTTAATTAACATTAAAATTTTGATTAGATTAATTAATTAAGTTTAAATTGATTGAATAGATTAAAACTTATGAATTTAAGTTATGAAATTTTGTTTTTGATTGAACTTTTGTGGGATGAATTTTGATGAATTTTTTTTTTTTTTTTTTTTTTTTTTTTTTTGATAATATCTCTTGCAACGAAAATAAAGCACACGATCGAAACACTTCTAAAAAGGGGATTGCAAATATGTTGTATGAAATCATACTCAAAATCAAAGAAGAAATCAACACTTTCAGTTCTGAAAGTATGAAAAGTCGGCAAGGTCGACGAATGAAGAACATGCCGACTGTATTTGGCCGGCAAGGTATTTAAATGAAGAACATGCCGACTTTATTTTTTTTTGACACACATGAGATGGCTATTGAAAAATATTCGTCGGCAAGGTCTACAAAAAAAACCCCACCGGCTGTTGAAAATACCCTGCCACAAGGTCTACAAAAAATCCATTTCGGCTGTTGAAAATACCCTTGCCGGCCAAATACAGCCGTATTTGGCCGGCAAGGTCTTCAAAAAATACCCTGCCGGCTGTTGAAAAAATTTACACATGAGATGGCTATTGAAAAATACCACGCCGGCTGTTGAAAATACCATGCCGGCTATATTTGGCGGGCAAGGTCTTCAAAAAATACCCTGCCAGCTGTTGGAAAAATACACACAGGAGATGGCTATTGAAAAATACCACGCCGACTGTTGAAAATACCCTGCCGGCTGTTGAAAATTTTTACAGTCGCCACCATGGCTGTTATGAAAAGTCGGCAAGATATGCATGTTACGACCTTGCCGACCAAAAACACAGCAATCATAATTTTCAATTTCTAACCTAATATAACAATCAAATCACACAACACAATGATGGGTTTGAGTTTAAACATCATTTATACTCTTTTTTTCGCTGGTAGAGTCAACAATTTTTTTGGAAAATTAAAGTTGAAGATTTTTATATGGCTTTGGTTGATGGAAGATGAAGATGAAGAAGAAGAAGAAAAGATTAAGAGTTGTTTAGTTTTTTTAATTTTAGGCTTAATGAAATTAAGAAATGGGTTTAATTTAAGATTTAATTAGTTCAAGGGTATTAAAGTAAAATCACCCTTTTTAATAATGACAGACTATGTCCCCTTGAAATTGAGTATACCCCGATTAATCTGGGTATACCCCAATCAAGCCAGGTTAAATTTTACACCTTATTTATAACTCTTCCATCTATCTCTATTTGTCGATGACAGTTAAGAGAATGTACCTGTAGATACCCCAAAATCAAGTGACAAGATGTAGCAAGGCATGCCCCCGTGACGATAAGAAACTGACGAAATGAATGAACAAAAGGGGTTGGTGATGGTATTTCAGATGTACGACTAAGGAAGGTGATGCTGGTGTTGAGAGCACAAAAGGGTCATGATGCAAGGCTATAATGAATAGAATTCACCATGGGTGTGGGAGTAGTTGAAGGAGAAGGGACAGGCGCGGAATGAAGACTGGTACCTTTGCGCCTACACAAACAAATGGCACATACAAAGAAGTGGCGAGTGTAGGGACCTACTCCAAGACCCTACATGTTGTGACAAAACATGGAGATGCAATGAACATCGGAGGAAGAAGTGATGGGAGTGTAAGGACCTACTCCAAGACCCTACACCTTGTGACAAAACATGGATATGCAATGAACATGGGTGGAAGAAGTGATGGGAGTGTAGGGACCTACTCCAAGACCCTACACCTTGTGACAAAACATGGAGATGCAATGAACATGTGAGGAAGAAGTGATGGGAGTGTAGGGACCTACTCCAAGACCCTACGCCTTGTGACAAAACATGGAGATGCAATGAACATGGGAGGAAGAAGTGATGGGAGTGTAGGGACCTACTCCAAGACCCTACACCTTATGACAAAGTATGAGTAAATATTAAAAGGGAAAAGGCACCCATTAGTTGAATGGAAGAGTGCCGATAGTAAGTGGGTCCCAACAGAGAGTAGCCCTGATCTAGAGGCAGAGGTGTTCCATAGTGGAAGGGATATCAAGGACACGTGTACGGACTCGAGATGTCAGAGTGAGAAAGAAGTCAAGATGGTGTACGTGTACGATATCTATGAATTCAAGGGAGATTTCGGAAGGTTATAAATACCCATCTCTTAAGAAGAAGAGATCAAGCCTTTTCTGTGTAAAAATTAGTATTGTACTACTTTCTGGATCAGAGTTATTCTTTCTTCTTTGGTGTAATTCAAAGGTTCTACCTATTTAATTTATACCATATTTACATTGGCGACTTCTACTGAGCTCTGATCTCAGTAATAGTACATTAGCTATGACGAGTGCACATCAACCTCTCCATACTGATCTGGTGAGATTCGACATCCTGATCCTGCTGGGGGGGAGGTACTCACAGAATTAAAACAAGCACTGTTGGACTTTCAAGAGACCGAACGACGACGCAATGAGCTAACTGAACGCATTGCTGCGCTCACACCAACAACTCGGGACGAAGGGTCACATGAAGAAGACGAGCGACTAGGAATGATGGTTACACGGCTCAGAGACACACATAGGGAACGTTCACCTGCTTATAACCAAGAGGGACGTACCTCACAGGCACAACACTCTACACCACAAAGCTTCACTAGAGAAAACTACACAGTGGACGAATTAGAGATAACTAAATATATTGAAGATAGATATGGGTTGGAGCTTTTTCAAGGGTTCATGGAATCACGGGAGATGGAACGTCGACGCCAAGCACCTGTTGAACACACATCATCTCATATACCAGTCCTCATTTGGATATGGATTATTCGGTGAAGGGTATGTTCAAGGTACTAGAAGGTTATACTACCAATACACACATCAGAAAGGTGAAGAATGTCACTCACTAGGACACTTACAAAGGGAGCGCATCTTGTATATACCCCAACATACCTCACAGGAACCTGACCAAGGGAGGACTCAGCCCTATGTTCCCCAATACGTAACACATCCACTCGTCCCAAGAGATTATACTGAGTACCTGAAGACTCTTCATGATGAGACGCATGGAGTTACACATATTGAAGATGGTTATACCTTTGTCACACAACATAGTGTTTGTAACACTCAGTCACCTCTTACACAAGAAGTACGAAAGAAGCCAATACCACTATATTCCGGGTCCTTCAAACCTCACCTATTCGATGGCTCTAGCAACGTGTTGGATCATATGCTTCGTTTCACAATAATAACACAAAAATACATGATGGATGAAGATGAATGTATGCAAGAATTTGAAAAGTCGTTAATAGGTGACGCCCTCAAGTGGTTCATCATGTTTCCCAAGAGCAATACCAAGACTTGGGAAGCCATGCAGCATGCATTCATGCAAAGGTTTTACTCCCAACAGACCCGAAGCTCAACATTTGACTTTCAAACAGTGCAGTACAGAATAGGGGAAAAGATCCATTTATTTATCAAGCGTTTCAAGCAAACATACTCAAAGTGCAACATACAAATTCCGAAAAGGAGTTGGTGGGCAAATGCATCTCAGCGTTACCCAAGCATATAAGAACGATGTTTGAGTACGCCGACATGGACACCATGAATGAATTAGAGGTGGCAGGTTCACGAGCTGACGAGATAGCAGAAGAGACTTCCACTAAATTAACAAGGAGGTCGCACAACGCCTCTTACAAGAAGGATAAGGGGAGCCGAAGGGGGCGTTCAGTCAATGAGGGCGATAATAAGCGAAGTAAGCGTCAATCAGGCATAATAACAAGGGAAGAGGAAGCACCGAAATTTCCTTGTACTACAGAGACAGCAATTGAAGCAATTAAGGAATGGATTCAAACCAATGCCATCAAACTACCGCAAGCACCAAATAATCTTAACAAGGAAGACATGCAACACGATAACTATTGCTTATTCCATAGAAAAGTGGAGCACCCAACCAAGGAGTGCAGAACGTTAAGGTGGCGCTTTTATAATCGCATGAAGAAGGGAGAAGTCGATTCCCAAGGAAAAAATATTTCTAACAACACTAAATACTATGCACATCCATGAGCATAAGACAAGAAGGAAGCCCACTCAACGTCCAAGGGGAAGTTTGTTTTGGATGAAAACCTGGTAAGGAAAAAGATCAAGGACTAGGCCAGTAAAAGGTGATTAACAACTTTTTCTATGTACGGACCTACACCAAGAATAAAATAGCGCTCCTTTGGCATAATATCATTTTTTTAAGGAGAATCTTGTACTGACAATCGCTGCTTTAGAACGAGAAAAGGCAAAAGCAATAATAGTTGTTGCTTCAGAACATATTTTCTGAAGCGAAAGCAAGAACACACCAAGACTAGGTGAGACTTGCTTTGAAACAAAAGAAAGCGAAAGCGATAAAAATACACCGAGACTAGGTGTGGCTTGCTTTTAAACGAAACAAAAGCGAAAGTGATAAGCATACACCGAGACTAGGTGTTGCATGAGTTCAAAGCACAAAAAAAAAGGGTAATAAGAACACCTCAGAATGAGATGATCTTAAGACATAATCACATATATCCAAGGTGACCGAGTGCATCGTCTATAACAAAGACGCTGACAATAAAAAATCATGCTTAAGTAGCATCTCTCCCTAAAGGAAAAGAGAGAACCAGACCTTAGGATACATACACTCCAATATGAGTAAACAACCAGAAAGGGTGATGAGACTCAGTCCAACATGAGTGAACACCAAAAGGGGTAAATGGATCATACGCTCCGTATAAGTAAACACCTCAAGATGGGTGGAGTAATCATACACTCAAAAGAATAGATCATTGACATGAGGATGAAATCAACAGTAAGTCGCATCGTAACAAAATTTCAACAACAAAAAAAAAAAAAAAAAAAATCCTCTTATACACAAACAACAAAGTGAAAGAACTGAAACCACACCACGACTGGGTGTTATTTAATTTAAAACGAAAGAAAGCGCAAGAGATAAGAAGTGAGAACACACCAACACCGGGTGTTACGTGCCTTAGAGCGAAAGGAAAACGATAAAATGAGAATATACCAAGATGGGTGTTGCTTGCTTTAGAACGAACGAAAGCAAAACAAACAAAGAATACCTAGAGTGTTGCTTACTATTAGAATGAAAGAAAAGGAAAGCAGTGAGAATACATCAATACTTGGTGTCGCTTGCTCCAGAATGAAAGTAAAATAAAGCAGTAAGAACGCCTCAGAGCGAGAGGAGCCTAAGACATATACCCCAATATGAGTAAACACACTGATAGGGTAAAGATAACATACTTAAGAATGGGGTGACTATACACTCAAACATGAAATCGGTAGATCACTCTTCAACAAATCTCCAAATACGAGTAAAACACCTCAGAATAAGAGAGTCACCCTGAGTACTCCAACATGAGTAATCCTTATCTTTCAACACAAGTAGAGCAGTACTTTAAGATATAAGAAATGATTAGAGCTGGCAAACAAGCCGAAAACCCGCGGGTTGGCCCGGACCGGCCCGTGAAAACCCGCACCCGGCTTGGCTTGTGGTTAAACAAGCCGGGTTAGGGTTTGAGAAATGTTGGCTCGTAGGAAAACGGGTTAGCCCGGACCGGCATACAAACCCGCGGGTTTAACCCGTTAACCCGTCAAAAACCCATAAGTAATAAGTATTATTTAATTTCCACCGTCAGATCATCTAGGATTAATCCTATTCGTACGTTTAAGATATAAAATGATAGAAAACCCTAACAGACGGGTCATTTCCTCTTCTTGTTTCTTTTCTTTCTTCTCAACTGTCTTCTCTTCCCTACTGTGGCTGCGCCTCCTCACCAGTCACCACCTCCATCTTTCTTCTGTTTTGTTTTTTTTTCTTTCTCATCTCTTTATCTCCTCATGTATGTAAGAAGAAGAATATATTATAATAAATTTGAAGAAGAACAATTTTTTACGGTTACAGTATCTCTAGTATATGATTTTGATGGTTTATTATAGTGACTCTAGTGAGGTTTGATTATCCTCTGAAATTATTATTCGTTGATTCTGGTTGCAATTCACATACTTAAAAAAGATGATTTTTTTTTGTTTGATTAAGGGTTTTCTATGATGCGAGTATTGGATTCAGTTTGATTCAAATTTTTGGTTAATTAACTGATTTATTTATTTATTTTTTATTTTTTATTTTTTTTTTTTTTAAACAAGATTTCAACCTTTCATTAATCATCTATTAAAGAATTACAATCACTTGGCAATAAGTTGGTGGGTAGCCTGGCAACAAGCTGGGCACCAACACCCTTTTGGATAGCTACCCCTATTCTATGAAAAATAGCACTGCCTAACTTATAACTAGCATCATGATTCGTGATACAATTCTTTAACCTCTTCAAGAAAATGATAGTTTCCTCCCCCAACTCGCCCAAAGTAGAGAAAGCTAAAACCCCCAAACCGTAACCATGCAAAGTACACTTGTCTAAATATTTTTTACGTTTACGTGAAGTAGCACTAGATATAGCCTGGCCGGGTAAGAAGGTACGAACTCCACCACCAGTGAAAGGAGAAACACCAGTAACATCAAAACAGACATCCCGACCGTTCTCCCATCCGTAAACAAGAATATCCGCGGGTCTCAAGGAAGTATCATTATCCGATAGAAATCCAAGGGCTACCTCTTTCCTAGCATGAACACCAGCCTTAAAACAAATATCAGCAAATACATCCCTCACATGATCATGGCGAAATTAGATACCAACATCACTAGCACAATGCAAAGCATGATCCCCAAAAATATCCATCTTTTTATTACAACTTGAGAAAATACTGTCCTCGCCAAACAAGGGTATACCCAATCTGTAACTTAAGATGGATCTAAAATGCCGAGGTCCCAAACTTTGATTTAAGCCACAAATAGGGATTGCCTTAAGAAAATCTTGAGCATGAGCCAACCTATTACTTTGCCATAAAACAGAATCCCGTGTAGACAAAGAGAAGTTTAATGGTATATTCTTCTTGACGACGTCAAAATATAACACTGCCGGGAATGCATTGGATGGGGGCAATATCATTGAGGTCGAAAGTGGAAGAAGACAAACCGCATACCTCTACAAAGCTACTCAAAGCTTCTTTGGAAACTTTTGCTAGGCACATCGGTGGAGGAAACGTTAAGCATGGCATCTTGTAAAACCTTAGTCTGGAAACAAGAAGCGATATAGCAATAATAACTGGTGTCCTCCATAGTGTAAACGCCAAGGCCGCCATCTTTCATCGGTAAGGTGGCAATGCGCCGCTGCAGAGGACCAAAACCTGCACCATCACCTGTAACAATGTGTCTCAAAAATTGAAACAACTGTTTATCATAAAGGTTTTTAGCACTCTCCAAAGCAAGGGGATTGGTGGTCCTCATGGCAAAATACAACCTAGAGACACCGATGCAGTTGCGTAACAAAAGGAGCTCACTTTGAGGGTCTTTCAGCTTCTTTACAGCATCCATTAAGGTGACAGTTTTATCAACCCTGGCACGAATTAGATCACTGCAAAATTGGAGATCTAAACTGACCGGTCCACCCAACAGTTTGACCCCTGTAGAAGGCCTACCAATGTCCGACGGGAAAACTCGTCATCCAAACTCCTATGATCCACCACAGGCCAGAAAATCTCGGTCTTCTTGATGTTCAAATGAAGCCCTCTACTACCACCCTCTGACTGGATGATGCTCAAAGCCTTCGACACTTCCAACGTATCCCCTACCAACGTGCCGTCATCCAAATACCACGCGTGCAAATCAAGTCGGCACTGTGAAGAAATCATACATACGAGTGGATGTAAAGTAAGGGCGAACAGCAAGGGACCTAAAGGATCCCCTTGTTGAACCCCCAAGGCAGAAGATAAAGTGAATTCGTTGTAGTAAAGTCTGGCAGGTTTAGCATAGCAAAACTCCACCCACCTGGCAATGCTGGGACATTTGCTTCGGACTTCCCTGATCATAGCGGTCCTGTCCACAAGATTAAAAGCATTGGAGAAATCAACTAAAAGCATGGTCATGTTATCATGTGCCCCTTTCAACTCTAGTAACCTATTAGCCGAATGTAAGATAGCTTCACCCCCACAAGGGACCCCCACACCGAACTGATGATTACCTAAGTAGGAGGCCATTTCTTTACCAACCAAACTCGCAGCTAACTTTGAGCACAACCTTCTCCAAACCGTACCTACCGCAATTGGTCTTAACCCACCACCCGGCTTGAGCAAAGGCGTTAAAGGGGCACTAGCAACAAACTCCCTAAAGCAAATAGGACACCTTCCTTCCAACAATAAATTAACCACCCCAGCTATAGAAGTTAAGAGTTCGTCAGCAACGGCGGCCGCTGCGCCACTAATAGCATCAGAAAGATGTTGTGCACGCAAGCCGTCTCTGCCACAGGACGTTCCTCTCGGGAAACTCCTAATCGCACCCAAAACAGCCTTGACGTCCACCTTAACAGCAGCTGCATTGATCTGGTCAGAAGGTATGCTAGGGGGAGGAGCTTGGGGATGTTTAAGCTTGGTTCGTGGAGGGTGTCGGGCGTAGAAGGGCGACGCCGTTGGAAGAGAGAACACGGATAGCAGCTGTATAATGACCCGCACTTAGCTTTTTCAAACAAGCCTGGACGTTAGATTTTTTCTTCTTGGCAATATGCCTAGGCTGTTTGCGTTGTTGTTCAGCAATAAATTGATCCGATTGGGCAATAAGTTGCTGAGCTAGGTGAAGACAACCATTAGTATCCCTCCACTGAGATAAAGAACGGTTAATACTAGATGCCTGTAACCTCTTCCTATTGCCAGATCTACCTTCTTTCTCATCACTGGGAGTGAACAAGTTAAGCGTACAAATGGGAAGGAGAAACAACTGAATCCATGCTGATAAATCATTAGGCTTGGCCAAAATAAAATCCAATGAAGCTTTCAAAGTACGGGAAAAATTTAACCTGCATTGTGGAGGGATCTTTGGAGGTTGTCGTGAACTGTCTCCGAAGCATTGAGTCCAACAAATCCAAAGACAAGCCAGCCACAGCTTCGTCAACAACAGCAATGTTCGCACACTGCGAGAGATTACCAGGCTTAACAATCCCGTGAATAAGGAAATCAGCACCACTACCATTCAAGGGACCAGCAACGACATCACCATGCTCACGACAGGCACGACTCCAAGCGTAGAGGTGCATACAATCACCACACAACCACATTTGCGGCGTCGAAGAACAGAGACTCCCGGGATTCATAAATATCACCACCGCTACCAATACGATCTCTCGCACTTCACCTTGCAATCGGCGGAAGCCAAATGCCGATCATAGAGATGGCTAATGAGAGACCCACGGGCAAAACCCCTACCCTCGACACCATCCCCGCAACCATCGAAGTCCCTAAAGGGGGTGAAAAGTGACGCCGTCCGGCTGCGGTAGAGGATGAAGAAGAAGCACGGGATGGAAGAGATCTTTGTCCGAGTCCTTGAAATGGAAGAAGAGGATAAACGTGTAGCAGGCATGGCCGAAGGAAAACCCAAAAAGAAAACAAGATGAAAAACCAGGTTGAACAATGAAAACAACGGGAAAAAGAAGTAAACTAAGGAAGAGACTAAACGAAGGATTCGTAACAATGAAAACCCGAAAAGATGAAAACAACAGGAAGAGACTAAACTAAGGATTCGTAAAATCATATCTACTATCATAAAGTATTAAAGATAAGACTAGGGAATTTTGTTTTTGGTTGAATTTTGAGTATTAAAGATAAGACTAGGGAATTTTGTTTCAGGTAACATAAAGTTCTTTTTTCATTTTTATAAATCATATCTACTATCATTAGTTGATTAATTTACTGTTGGATTATTGGGTGTTGGTGATGCAGTGTTCTTGGTGTCACGGGTTATGGAATTGAAGGTGTTGCAGGTTATGGAATTGAAGTGTTGGAGATTGTCATTGGCTGATTTCCATGAGTCTGAGTTTGAGCCGAGAACACAACTGTGTAAAGAGTTCTTGCTGCGGTTGAAACAATGATGGGTTTAGCTGAAAATGGAGTAATTAGACGTGTGTTAGGTGTTACAGGGAAGGATTTGAAAGGATTTGTGTTTGGTCCTTGTAATAATTGTGTTTGATCCTTTTAATTCGCCAAAAATTAACTTAATTTGATTTTTAATTAAACAAGCCGGGCTAACCCGTGAACCCGCAAGCTTTACCCGGGACGGGCGCGGGTTGGAGAAATGACCACCCGTGAAGAAATTCAACCCGCAAGCCTTGGACCGTATTAACCCGTAACTCGCGGGTTGGTACTAAGCCAGCCCCGACCCGCCCGTTTGCCAGCTCTAGAAATGATCGCATATTCTCAACTTGAATAACAGACTACAACCCTAGTAACAAGGCAAACTTGTTAATAAGTGATGAAAAAGCATGGTGATTATTGTTGTTGTTGAGGGGCTCTTAGATGAGCAGAACCCTAAGCAGAGATCCTTACGATAGGCAAGGGCTCCTTGATGAGCAGACCACTAAATAAAAACCTTTCCTAATAGGAAGGGGACGTCATTTACTGGGAAAAACAAAACTCTATGCAATAGAATGTAAAATGAGTAGCGAGTATACTCAGCAATAGCCATATGTATAAATGAACTCTACGCCCCAACATGATTTAACACTTTACATGAGAGAGACAAGGTTGAGTTACTCAAGCACAAATACTCCTATACTATGGTGCAATCATAACAATTATCCTTCTTAAAAGGGGGAGGATGAGTTGAACTCCCCAAGAACAAGTACACCAATACTATGGTGCAATCCAAACAATCATATTTAAGAAGAAAAAAAAAAAAAGAACTTGAACTCTCCAAGAACAATTACCGAATTATGGCCATTTACCATGGCATTGCTTCACTCACACCAACACCTAAATACGAGGGGTTGGCCATAGAAGCATCCCACAATGGACGAATGGTACATTATAGAATGAGCGAATACATCAAAATGAGGTAAAACCTCGGAACGGACGAGGAATGGAGCAACCATATACTCTAGAACGAGTAAAACACCTTAGAATAGATAAGACGCGTGAGCACTCCAACACGAGTATCCCCTTATACTCCAACTTGAGGAGAACATTTCAGGATATGAGAGACAATCTGATACCCTCAACATAACTAACATACTCTAATCTGAGTAAGAAGGTCAAACTTACCTCAACATGCCTGACTATAGGATGAGTTAATACACAAAAGATACAACGAGGCTATATACCTGAGGAATAACAACGATATTACATAGTTGAATACTAGATCATTCCCTTAAAAAAAAAAGGTGGAGAAACTGAGTTTTCTTAAATGTATCACTCCAACATGAGAGAAAACTAGAGAGGGGGAAGAGACCACACACTTAAGTAAAAACCCAAAAATAGTGGAGCGACCATACACTCAAGAAAGAGATTTCTGCCTTGTACATAACAAGGACGATACCAGAAAGATGCTGCACTGTATCGAAATTAAAAATAAATAAATAGAGAGACTAGAATGAACAGTCCATCACAAGGACGAGGTAAATAGCAAATCATATTGTAGTAACGAAAATCCTTTGAGAATGGAAACCCAAGCTCAAACATACATATCCAAGGTACTTGAGTGCATATTCTATAACAAATACCCTGGGATGGGAAGGGGCTCTCAGACGAGCAGAACCCTACGCAAAGATCCTGAGATGGACGGGGCTCTCTGATGAGTGGAATCCTAATAATAAACAAATACCCTAGGAAAGGTCTGTATAAGAAGAACGCATACCTTCGAATGCATTCTTGCTAAGCAAATACTCTAAGATGGGTTCATACTTATGATGAAAAACTGATATAAGATAAAGGGGAAATGCCTCAAGCAAGACGAATTTCTCCCATGAATACATACTCGAAAAAGTGCAGCAACCATGAAAAAATACGCCTCATCCTATACTCAAGACGACTTAACACCATAGATTGTTTCCGCTTTTCAAAAAAAAAAGGGGGGGTAGGGAGAGAACTCGAGTTTTCTCCTAGGACAACCAAGAGTACGTTACGTAACCAAGAGTGATCACATCCAACCCCATGTAAGAAAGCGCAGCGACAATGGCTGGCAATCACCCAATCAATACAAAATCCTTTCAACAAAAAAAAAGGAGGGGCAGAAAAGGGACGATACCTGAATAATAAATGAGGGATGTCTAGAGCGACATAGAAGAGCAGACTCAACGTTTATATGAATAAGAAAAAGAAAAAAAAAAAAAAGTTTTCCCGAAGCAATTATAGAGGCGTCCACATGCATGAACAAGGAAGAGACAATGCCAAAATAAAATGATTAAACAAGAAATGAATGTTTAACTCAACAAACCATCTTCAAGAAATATGAGAAGTTGGGGAAAGATTTATCATCCTACTCGTCATCGCACGGTAATCAACATACAAATGTCTTCCATCACTGATACACCAAAAACAAAAGGGAGGAAAGAGGCGTCCGACCAAGCCTCGGTCATGCGGCATAGGTAAGGATTGAAGGCACAGACCAAATGAGAGTATGGTGGCATCAAGTAACCACTCTATGATTGTTGTCATAAACGAAATAGAGATGTCATGCCACATAAAGTATAGCAGAACACATGGTGGAGAGGAATCACCTCCCAGTATAATTTATGTACATCTGCAAAATTTAGTAAGCAAGATTTGTGTCTTCCATCTTGGGACTTAGCAAAAACATGATTTGATACAGCAAAACCTCGGGCATGCGAGCAATGCAGATACTTAGGGACTGAACCCTAAGTATAATTTTGAGGCATATGACTGCTGGATAGCCTAACGCCTAACCAAACAGTCAGGGGACTTAATACAAATATCACAAAATTTTCAGAAGGAACTTATACACCTTAGATTGATCACCAAATGTTGAATAAGAGTATGCCCAAGGAAAGAAATAGTGAGTGTTATGGGAATGAAGATGTAAGGTGCAAGATTTGATGCACAACCAAGGAAATATGATAGACGGCGTTGAGACAAGGTTTGTGTCATTAAGAAAGTGTAACTCAAGGATAAGAGACCTACACCAAATCACGACGCTGGAGTACTACAAAGAGATGCTAAGATACAAAACCGTCATCACCAAATAATTGGCAAGCGTCGGTAAACCTTTGGTAATCACTCTATTGAAGGAAAGATGGGGACTTATCACCACCGACAAAGAGAGGTCATCCGTCATGGACACAGCACCCCAAGCGTTGATGTATTAAGATTTCATACAAGAGATAGAGTAACAAGCAACTATTTGGATTAGTGAACATCTGGGTAGAAGAGCATGCTTGGCGCAGAGAGGCAAATGGGTCTCCACGCCAAGTGATACTGTTCATAACAGAAAGTTAGAGAAGGAAAAAAAGAGCATGACTTGCGCAGAACACCAATGACTTTTTTGCGCTAAATAATGTTGGTGTCCGTGGTAGGTGAGTACAAGAGGAAGAAGAGAGTGTTTGGCGCAGAAAGGTGAAGGGTCCCCGTGCAAAACCGAATGAATAACTTAACAGACAGATGAAGAGGAGGGAAATGACATAGTTAGAATTTGACGAGGTCCCATATAAACTTCATAAAGAACCAAGTCACATTAATGATTAGTAATCACAATCATTAGACCATCAAGAAATCATTGGATTGTCTCCTAATGGTAATGGAGCACTACTTGTTCAAGTTGGAAAAATAAGTGAGTGAGTTTGATACACGAGAGGGCCAGAGAAGGTGCTAAATTAATATAGGGGACTGACGATGTTTCCGATTTAAAAATATTAAACAAAGTGGGAGCCTACATGTGTCTCGTGAATGGTTAAGACTACACAACATGATACAAGGAATTAGAAGAAGAGATAGCAGCTGGAGCAGGGAGAAATGCGTACTGTTTGGCGCGGAGAGGTAGAGGGTCCCCGGGCTATGATGTTTTTGCAAGTGTAGTAGATGAAAATGTCACATCAAGGGTGTGGTGTGTACGCACTCTTCATGATCCTTAACGGCTATGGAGCAAAATTTTAATTTATTTATATGGCGCGGGGACTTGAAGAAAAGTAACAGAACAACTAGCAGAATTTTGGGTATATGACTGCCGCCCAGTCTGATGCCTAGCTAGACAGTCAGGGGACTTAATGTAGATACCCAAAATTTTTTTTTTTTTTTTGCTCGGTAAAGAAAGAAATTTATTGAGAGGAGGAAAAAGAATACAAGAAACAAAAAATCCCAAGGTCAGAGACCAAGAAAACCCAAAAAGAAGAAGGGCCTGCAAACCCAAAGAAAGAATGGAAAATTACACTACTGAGTTAAACAGAAAAAATGTTGCCAGTTTGAGAATATGGTAGAAGTATCGACCCCAACGAAACAGAACTTTCCTTTGGCCCAATGAAAAGAATCAAGCTTAATGTCTCTGATCACATCTTGCTCCCTAAAGAGTTTATTGGAAAAAACCAAATCATTTCTTGCCTTCCAAATACTCCATAAAATAGCCGCAGGAAGCCTTCTCCAAAGATGCTTGCCTCTGTCCGAGAGATGCAAACTTTTCCAACTGCTAAACAACCCTTGAACTGTGTCAGGAAGATTGATAACACTGTTAACGCAGTTTAAGAAATAATCCCAAATTTTACGGACCACTTAGGACAGTGAATAAAGATATGGTCTGCCGATTCCACGTAACTATTACACAACTTGCAAAAAATAGATTGATCAGTTGCACAGTTTCGTTTATGCAAATTGTCCATAGTTGGAAGACGTCCAAGGCATGCCTGCCAAATGAAGAAACTGACCTTCTGGGGCCAATTATTGGACCAAACTTTTTCTTTTGGAAAAGAAGCCAAACTGTCAGCATTAATAGTCTTCTCATAGGCAGCTTTGACCGAAAATGAACCCCTTTTATCTCCCAGCCAAATAAGTTGGTCTTCCGTAATAGGATCCAAAGTGATAGCCTCTAACATAGGAATTAACCTAGTTAACTCTTCAATTTCAGAATCATAAAGTCTTCTTCTGTGTGTAATACCCAAATTCCATTGCAAGCCATCAAGAGAAGATTGAGAAGCATGAAGTATAGAAGTTTGCTTGTTAGACGTGAGATGGTACAGTCTAGGAAATTGTTCAGCTAGAGATCCATTTATGTGCCACCTATCTTCCCATAATCTAATCTTGTCGCCTTTCCCAATTTTGAATTGGCACAAATTAAAGAAATCCGAAGAAGTAGAATATATGTTTCTCCAAAGACTTACCCCATGTGCAGCTTTAGGTTCTTTGGTCCTCCACCCAAGATCAGAAATTCCATATTTATCTCTTACAACTCTGGCCCATAAAGCATCATGTTCTCTTCCCAGTCTCCACCACCATTTTTGAAGAAGAGATCTGTTCATAATCTTGAGATTTCTAATTCCTAGACCTCCAATCTTTAGAGGTTTGCAGACATTCTTCCAACTAACCCAATGACATTTCTTAACTTCCAAGGACTCATCCCAAAGGAAATTCCTAATGATTTTTTCAATGGATTTAATAACATGAGCAGGCGGACTACACCCTCAAGATACCCAAAATTTAGAGAAGAGTAAAATGAGGATTACACCCTCAAGATAACCAAAACTTGAAAGCATGGAGGAGACAAGGATGCATGCAAGTGGAACGGACGCATCAACCCAGGCGTCGTTGTAACAAGAAGTCATATAAGAGACGGAGATGAAGGCAACCGTAATGCATGACCTGCTTATGTGTGGGTAAGAGTGGCCGATTGACTTATTATATAAATCATATAAAAAAAAAAACAAGTGGGGAGTGTTCCGAGGACGAATGGGAATAGACAAAGTCAATCATTATTATTATTATTATGAGTAGTCACGGACAGATGGAAATGAACAGGACACACTAGTGGGTATTGGATAATGTCATGTGTGGGAGTAAAGAAGATGCTTGGCGCAGAAAGGTAGCGAGGTCCCTACGCCAAGTGATGACGTTCATAAACAGAGAGGGTTAATGGAAAAGTGGCAGGCGCAAAATGGTGCTGAAGGGAGAAACTATTTGATTGACGCGTGAGAGAAGGTGAGGGATGGAAGAGAATAGGCATGCGGGTGTCAGGAGTAGGTCTTGGTTAACACCATATCATCATGTCATTTCACGACAAACCTTACCACCTTCATGTAACTACCATTACTACTATCACTCCCTGTCACTACCTTCTTAATCACAAACATTACACCAAGTGCTAGAAATGCTGGCATCTCATTAACATTAAATCTATCACTAGTAGATATACGACCGCGTATCTACTAGCACAAACACCATGATCACCTCACCATCCACTGATTCCACTCCATAGAGTGGCATTCCCCATTCTCTCTACATAGCCAGTTATGGTTGTTATATAATTCAAAAAAAAATCTTTTTTTTTTTGAATTTTGGTTGAGCTTATAATCGGTAAGAGAGTAAGAGTTATCATGACTTCCGATTATACAGTGGCTCTCTTTGCAAATATCCTACCATATTCGGTAGTCAAAATAGTTCATATAACTACCGAATATAGAGTTTCCCCAAAAATGAGATTTTGCAATCTGTAGCTAAAAAAAACCTAAACTACCGATTATGAAGGGACATATAAGTATTTTCAACCTATTTTGTCTTTTGTGTCGCCCTTAATTCTTTTGGGGTCGCCCCTAAAAATGCTAGGATGTTTATGCGTAGAAGATTTTGTTTGAATTAGAGCCTTGATTCAAGATGAAACCTTTGTAACTCTAGTCGATCCAAATGGATTTATCACAAATTTCCTGGCGAGATTGGGGTATACTCAAACTAATTGGGATATACCCAATAAGATAAAATAGAGTCATTTTGACGTAAAAAAGGTCACCCCTTAACCAAATATTTTTAAAATGGCAAAATTGCCCTCGTTTAATTAACATTAAATTTTGATTAGATTAATTAATTAAGTTTAAATTGATTGAATAGATTAAAACTTATGAAATTAAGTTATGAAATTTTGTTTTTGATTGAACTTTTGTGGGATGATTTTTGATGATTTTTTTTTTTTTTTTTTTTTGAGAATATCTCTTGCAACGAAAATGAAGCACACAACCGAAACACTTCTAAAAAGGGGATTGCAAATCTGTTGTATGAAATCATACTCAAAATCAAAGAAGAAATCAACACTTTCAGTTCTGAAAGTATGAAAAGTCGGCAAGGTCGACGAATGAAGAACATGCCGACTGTATTTGGCCGGCAAGGTATTTAAATGAAGAACATGCCGACTTTATTTTTTTTGACACACATGAGATGGCTATTGAAAAATATTCGTCGGCAAGGTCTACAAAAAAAACCCCACCGGCTGTTGAAAATACCCTGCCGGCTGTATTTGGCCGGCAAGGTCTTCAAAAAATACCCTGCCGGCTGTTGAAAAAATTTACACATGAGATGGCTATTAAAAAATACCACGCCGGCTGTTGAAAATACCATGCCGGCTATATTTGGCGGGCAAGGTCTTGAAAAATACCCCACCATTTGTTGGAAAAATACACACGGGGAGATGGCTATTGAAAAATACCACGCCCGATCATTGAAAAATACCTGCCATTTGTTGAAAAATTTTACTGATCGCCACCATGGTCATGTTATGAAAAGTCGGCAAGATATGCATGTTACGACCTTGCCGACCAAAAACACAGCAATCATAATTTTCAATTTCTAACCTAATATAACAATCAAATCACACAACACAATGATGGGTTTGAGTTTAAACATCATTTAATTTATACTCTTTTTTTCGCTGGTAGAGTCAACAATTTTTTTGGAAAATTAAAGTTGAAGATTTTTATATGGCTTTGGTTGATGGAAGATGAAGATGAAGAAGAAGAAGAAAAGATTAAGAGTTGTTTAGTTTTTTTAATTTTAGGCTTAATGAAATTAAGAAATGGGTTTAATTTAAGATTTAATTAGTTCAAGGGTATTAAAGTAAAATCACCCTTTTTAATAATGACAGACTATGTCCCCTTGAAATTGAGTATACCCCGATTAATCTGGGTATACCCCAATCAAGCCAGGTTAAATTTTACACCTTATTTATAACTCTTCCATCTATCTCTATTTGTCGATGACAGTTAAGAGAATGTACCTGTAGATACCCCAAAATCAAGTGACAAGATGTAGCAAGGCATGCCCCCGTGACGATAAGAAACTGACGAAATGAATGAACAAAAGGGGTTGGTGATGGTATTTCAGATGTACGACTAAGGAAGGTGATCTTTGGTGTTGAGAGCACAAAAAGGGTCATGATGCAAGGCTATAATGAATAGAATTCACCATGGGTGTGGGAGTAGTTGAAGGAGAAGGGACAGGCGCGGAATGAAGACTGGTACCTTTGCGCCTACACAAACAAATGGCACATACAAAGAAGTAACTGAGTGTAGGGACCTACTCCAAGACCCTACATGTTGTGACAAAACATGGAGATGCAATGAACATCGGAGGAAGAAGTGATGGGAGTGTAAGGACCTACTCCAAGACCCTACACCTTGTGACAAAACATGGATATGCAATGAACATGGGTGGAAGAAGTGATGGGAGTGTAGGGACCTACTCCAAGACCCTACACCTTGTGACAAAACATGGAGATGCAATGAACATGTGAGGAAGAAGTGATGGGAGTGTAGGGACCTACTCCAAGACCCTACGCCTTGTGACAAAACATGGAGATGCAATGAACATGGGAGGAAGAAGTGATGGGAGTGTAGGGACCTACTCCAAGACCCTACACCTTATGACAAAGTATGAGTAAATATTAAAAGGGCCGGCAAGGTAATATGATTCCTACCAAGCCGACGTTCGTGTAGCCGGAAGGGTACTAAAATAGAGACCCTGCCGGCCATATCTTGAAAAAAAACCATTCTTCTGATGCCTAAAATCATGTAAGGTCGGGAGGGAAACAAAACAAGAAAATGCCGGCGGTATTTTGGCCGGCATGCTAATGAACCCATTTCCGGCCGTTTTGGGACCCCGGCATTGTAGCAAATTTACGACCCGCCGGCGTGTTCAAAATTCAAATTTTTGCAAGTACAATTGCATTGATTCACTTGTACTTGGACACTATAACGGCCAAATTTGGGCACCATCCTATAAATGCACTACTTATCTCCACAAAACAACACACAACTATTTGCATATACTCTCCAAAGCTCATATCATCACACACTCCATCTAACTCACCCAATAGCTCTCTACACACAAGAAATGGCTTCATTTGATTCTAATGAAGATTTGGCAATCACCAAAGCTTGGTATGCGGAGACTAGAGTTCGAAGGAAGTCCTCCGTAAGGATGGATTCCACAACCTTTTGGTCTAGGGTTCACAACACTTTTAGCAAAGAGTGTGGGAATCCTAACTCAAGAAGTGTTCAACAAGTGCATGATAGGCACATAGTCATTGAAAATGCGATACTTGCTTATTTAGCTATCCAAAAACCAATTTTCAACGCTCCCCACTTTAACTTGTCCATTGAACAATTTGTAAGTTTTTTTGTGGCTTATTTTACGTGATCCATGTTGTTTGATCTTCCAACTTAAACCGCACTAACAAAGTAAGTTTGTGTTTTGTTTTTGTAGCATGAAGTCTCCAAAGCGCGCTACTTGGAGGAAAAGGGGGAAGCATTCGCATTCGATGCAAGCTATCAATTCATAGAATCCAAAATCCCGGAGTATGCCCCTGAGATGATGGAGGGTGTATCGTCTTCGGAGGAGGAAGATTGATGGCTTTAGAAGTTTTAGTGTAGGTTTTGTGGGTAGACCTTTATGTAAACCCTCGCGAGACTATAACTCGTCCACTAGGGTCGCCTAGGGGTTCAAAGTCTTGATACACATGCTAAGTGCATTCGTTTTTCCGTCGACAAGGATTAGGTTTTATGTTTCAATCAATGTAGTAACCAAAATTGAATGAATAAAGTAAATTACATATTCCATATTATGTCAGCCGGCAAGGTTGTATTTTTTTGCATGCCGAGATTAATATAACCGGAAGGGTAGGAAATATTTACATGCCGACCGCAAGATTGCTGCCCAAGATAGTCGGCGTGTTCTTCATCCGAGGACCATTCCGGCGGATATATTGTCGGCAGCTTATTCAAAGTTGACACTGCCGGCGGAAGAAAGATCGGCAGCTTATTCAAAGTTTAACATTCCGGCGGATGTATGGTCGGAAGCTTATTCAAACCACGACCTTGCCGGTTTTATGCATTTTCAAAACCAAAATTTTTGGATCGAAATCGAACTCAAAGACGGATCAAAAGGTTAATCTACTGAATTCAAAATTTCAAAATTTTAATCTAAACTCAATTAATTAACCTAATCAGAATTTTAGTATTAATTAACCAAGGGCATATTAGCCATTTAGAAAAAACAAGGTTAAGGGGTGGCTTGGTTTTACTTCATAATGATCAGATTTTGTCTTATTGGGTATACCCCAATTAGTTTGAGTATACCCCAATCAAGCCTGGGTAAATATCGAATAAACAGATCCACATTTAGCTTATCAATGGGTAATCAGAGATTTTCAAAGATGTTGACTTTTTTTGAAAATCATGAGAAAGAAAAGAACACAAACAGATCCACATTTAGGATTACAGTTTTTGTTAAAAGTGGTAAGAATTTTAGTTGACGATGAGTTCTCTTTAAAATCTCTGATTACCCATTGATAAGCTCACTTCAACTTATTTGCAAAGAAAAGAAAAAAAAAACTTACTTCAACTTAACCCCCAATACCAAATTTTTTAATTTTTTAAAATAACCATCTTGATTTGGCTCTGTTTTTGATTTTCGATTTGGAATTATGACATTATTCGAAAATCTAACACAAAATCTCTCGAATTGAATTGATAGTCGTTCGATTAAATTAACAGAAATATAAATTTAGGATTTTATACTCAAGGAACTCGAGAAGAAGAAGAAGATCGGAAAAGATGAGGAACTGATGAACCATCCCCCTCATCAGCAGGAGAAAATGTTGGATTATTGGGGGTTTTTGGTTTTGTGTATGATACCTTACATTGAGAATCATAAACCTGATTAGCTCAAAGAAAAAACCAGGTCGATAAATTGTTCCAGAGATTAAATCAAAAATAAGTATTCTTTCAGATGATTGGAGACAATTTTTGATACAATTTTTAATCAGAAATTGTAGAGATTGAAAAATAAGTTTTCTACTAAGTTCAGATTACCAGTAAGAAAAGCTAAGCATTTTGCACACAGAGAAGATGACAGTACAAGAACATAAATTGATTTCATAGAAGAAAAAAAGAGTTACAGTATATAACAGCAAAATTCAGTATGTCTTTGACTCTTTGGACTTTGTTCGTACAGTGGGACACATTCATCCAACTCACTGGAACACGTCGCCTTGACACCTCAGAGCGCGTGAAAGTGGCGATCAAGTAGCGATCCGCCTAGCACGACCGTTTATTTAAAGTGGAAGTTACTTAGAGCATCCACAGTCGTGGAGTATAACCAATTTTTTTGGTAAAAAACAGACGCAGTGGAGACGGACTAAAGAGCAAAGACCGGACTATAACCAAAACCCAGACCATATTTAGTCTTTAGTCTGGTTTTAGTCGGGCGTAATTTAAAGTTACACCTGATGGAGCGGGGTGTTGGGATTGCGCCTGAGATAATGGGGCGTAACTCAAAGTTACGCCCGAATTAAAAAAAAAGAAAAAGAAATTAGACGCAATTTAGAATTGAAGAGACTGATTGGGGCGTAACTCAAAGTTGCGCCCCAACAATTAACAACAATTAAAAAAAAAATAGGGCGCAATTTGGAATTGCGCCCAATGGTATGAATAATAATAAAAAAAAATAATAATAATGGGACGAGATTTGGAATTGCGCCTGATTGGGGCGTAACTCAAAGTTGCGCCTGACCAAATTTTAGTCTCCCTCCACTGCGTTCCAACACGGAACTAAACCCAAATTTTAGTTTTTTGTTGCTCTTTGCTCTTTGGTTATGGTCGCACCACTGCAGTTGCTCTTAGAGGAATAAAGTGGAAATCCAACAGTAGCTCGCTGTTATCCTGTTGGGGGCATTCCGTAAAATTGGAACAAAACACTAGCTAGCTATCTAAAATGTGGAAACTGACACCCGAACACACAAAAGTCAATTTGTACTCAACGTTTTTGTCAGAATTTCAAATTGCAATTAGTTAATAGATTGCTAATGACTTACTGCAAATCACACAATGAGATGGACCGTATATCTCTAAGATCGAATTTTTAAGTTTGACCCAGACTCCCAGAGTCTGTTCCATCACTCCATAGCCCAAATGATATCATTGTTATCCAAATCTGCATCACCTCTGAACCAATAATTGTCTCATGGTCAACATATGTATTGTATTCCGAAATCTGCTATGGCGACATCCATGAGTGGCATGGTTGTTTTTCTTTATATATTCACTCCTGAATTCCGATTTTGGATATCTCGTCTATCCAGGTGCAATATGTTGGGAAAATTGGCACCCCGAGACGGAAATCAGGATTACAAAGGGCAATTGGTGATTTGAACCAAACATGGGAGAAATAATAAGAGAGACAAAAGATAAAGAAGCACACACAACCACAACACAAGATATACGTGGTTCACCTTTACAGGCTACATCCACGGTCAACACCACCAGAAAAACTTCCATTAAAAATAAAGACCATTACATGCTCTTTCCGCAACCCAAGACAGGAACCAAAGAGTTAACAAGACATACCCGATAACACCATCGAAGAAACATAGAAAGCAATTCTCTGACCATTCCTCGAAACAACCTCATGTCTTCTCTTCTACGCCTTCTTCACAACTGCGACTACCAGAGGAGAAACATGGAAACACTAGAAACTAGGTTTAGGGAAAAGCCCCATACCCTAAACTCTAGAACACCAAAATCCTTTCTCTACAAGTTTTTCTCTCACACCGATATTGACCTTCACGGTAGCACACGATCCTCCCTTCCAAAGAGACCAAAACCGTGAGCACAAGGATTTACCACTCTTCTAGGTTGGATTATATACAAATCTACAATTTTAGCACTATATATAGAGATACAAACTTGGCCCATAAGAAATCATTACTTTTGGTACAAGTTTTCCTAACTTAGTTTAGAAGTAACTAAACTTTAGACACAAGTTTAGTCATGAAATAGTTTGACCAAATCCAATCTCTTTTCCACCGACTAAACTAACAATTATCCACCTCGGATCATGCTTTCAAGCATGAGACGATCACAGGAAAAACACCTCCATCTTCTACCGTAGTTGCTTTACCATCTCTATATACCCGTAGAATATTTTTGAAGCTCAAACCCGAACTTCCATCTTCATAGAGCCATCTCTTCGACCAAAAAACACCATGACGTCGAAGAAAGTCTTCAAACCATCTTCTACCAGAAGATCACTTGTGAAATTGATCATGTTTCACAAACACCATGAAAACCTTCAATCATCGTCAACGAACCCTTGCACAGACTCCACCATTGATCATCGAGAGAACCATCCAGAAGAATCACCATTAGCTCTACCTAACTAGTAAGCTAATTACATATTGAACTCTAATCCATAAAGGAAGAATTAACTTCAATATCGTACTCCAGCACATGTCATGATTACTGTGTATCTGAAAAAAACCATCATATATCTCCACTGTGATTAAAAGGCTTAATCCTTTGAGAGATTCCCAAGCCATCACCAATCTGACATACTTTTTACCACAACCACACCCAACATACTCGCTCAGAATATATACTGTATGAATGCCCATATTACCGTGGTACATGCTTCCGAGATCGGGCACATTCTTGAAATTACGTGCAAGCCATCAAGAATACTTTAACATATAGACTTAACAACATAAATCTATAACATCTCGTACATATCTTCGAACGTTGCTAGACTTGCTTCTACATGAGACCTCTCAGCCTCATCCTTTCTTCAAACTTTGTAACCCATTCTTTATAGTGTATGATTACTAACACTTTTCAAGAAGTATGTATGTATTCCACCTCACTCATCCTTATTCTGCATCCCATACTACATCATAAAGAACATACACTTCTACCAAGTTGAACCTCTGATTTGTAAATCACATCACAAACCCATCTTTGTGTAAACACAGGTTGAAACATTATCTTCAAAACATATTAATTTCTCCACCCGAACAATAAACCATCGTTCCATTCCAGATTCAATCACAACAGCCCATCCTTGCTCTGATACCAATTATTGGGAAAATTGGAACCTCGAGCGTAGCGGAAATCAGGATCACAAAGGGCAATTGGTGATTTGAACCAAACATGGGAGAAATAATAAGAGAGACAGAAGATAAAGAAGCACACACAACCACAACAAAAGATATACGTGGTTCACCTTTAAAGGCTGCATCCACGGTCAACACCACCAGAAAAACTTCCATTAAAAATAAAGACCATTACATGCTCTTTTTGTAACCCAAGACAAGAACCAAAGAGTTAACAAGACGTACCCAAGAACACCATCGAAGAAACATAGAAAGCAATTCTCCAACCATTCCTCTAAACAGCCTCATGTCTTCTCTTCTACGCTTTCTTCACAACTGCGACTACCAGAGGAGAAACATGGAAACACTAGAAACTAGGTTTAGGGTAAAGCCCCAAACCCTAAACTCTAGAACACCAAAATCCTTTCTCTACAAGTTTTTCTCTTGCACCGATATTGACCTTCACGGTAGCACACGATCCTCCCTACCAAAGAGATCAAAACCCTAAGCACAAGGATTTACCACTCTTCTAGGTTGGATTATATACAAATCTACAATTCTAGCACTATATATAGAGATAAAAACTTGGCCCTTAAGAAATCATTAATTTAGGTACAAGTTTTCCTAACTTAGTTTAGAAGTAACTAAACTTTAGGAACAAGTTTAGTCATGAAAGATTTTGACCAAATCTAATCTCTTTTCCATCGACTAAACTAACACAATATACTAGAGAGACTAGCATATGTAACTGTACTCTGGAGACGGAGTCCAGTTGGCTTTAAGTTGGATGGAGTTCAGTTGGGTTTAAGGTTGGATTAGGACAAATACATAAGTTTTTCCCATTGGTTCTGGATATATATAGGATAACACTTCAGTTATACCAAATAACCTTATATAAAACTTCATGTCGATCCTTCAATATTTTTTGTTACATCATGCAACAAGCCTGACAATTACAAGGCAAAACTGACATGTTAGTAGCGTTCTTTGGTTCTCAAGTCACTTCTGTATAAATTAGTTTACAAATTTGCATCAATTTTAGAATGCCAAGCCAAGGGTTCCCATGTTCTCTATGTATTTTGAGATTAAAAAATCTGAAAAATTGATATGTAGGAGTGAATTGAATTGCTTGGGAAGAAATAATAATAATCACATCTTAATACAATTAGCTACTCAATGGTTTATCAAACAAAATAAGAAAATAATAAAAATAATGGATTATTCTAGTAGATAAATATTTGCAAGTGCATCCAACTCATGAGCATTAACTGTAATTAATTTTTATATTTTTTTTAAAGCATTATCACGAAGTATGGGAGTCGCCAATTTGAGAGAATTACATTTTCATGCTCTTTTTTTTCTTTATGTAAAAAAGTTTCTTTTTTATATCTCAAAGAAAAATATTTTAAATAAATTTTATGGTTTAGCGGCTTTTATCGCAGAATGCGGATTACCAAACATACATTTGGATCAACAGTAAATAATTTTACAGCCTGGTAAATATCACTTCCACGTGGACGGCACCATCTAATCGTAAATGCAAGATTATATTGATGCATATTACCACACCGTGCGCACCCTGATGGAAGCGAACCTCCACCACACCCACAATTAGACTAAAAATACGCATTATGCCGGACATAGGTGATACTTTCTAATTAGGTACGAAAGTCTGTTAGAAGAAGCCACAGGTATTTATGTATGAAATATATGAAACATCATGCACAATACAAGGTTCTAAAAAGTGATTTTTAGACTCCAAATGAATGGAATATACTGTACTTTCCTGAGTACAGTTTATTCGAAAGTTTTCTCGCCCTGCAGAATTTTCAAAAGCTTTTCCTCTTTTGGTTTTGAAAAATTTCCCAACTAAACTAACATGTTATGGCATTATAAAAATGTGAATAAAGCTTATAAAAGAAAGAATATTTTTTCTGTAAAACTAAATTATTCTACTACCTATAGAAAGTTCATATCAAATTGATATATATAGAGAGAGAGAGACAGAGCGCATATTTATTGTTTCTTTGAAGGAAGGGTTTTCTTCGTTGTCTACTTTGGAAATAAAGAAAGATCCGATTGAGATGGTAGGGGTAATTGACAAACCTTTGTTGAAGGAGTTGGAATGTTATCTAACATCGTCAAGTATTGCTCGACCCTTATGGTGTTGCTCGACCCATATGGTATATGTACAAAAAACCTACTTGCCACGTGGTCGAACGAAATGGCACGAAATGGACGAGTGAATCTCAAACGGAAGATCTTTTATTAACCCAGAGGATGAATGTTAGTGACAAGTCAAATCAATTGCCAGAGTTACTTTTATGAAAATTGGATCTGCGAAGTATGAATTCTTCCCCAAAAAGAGAGATCTGCGAAATACACAATAATAAGAGATAACCAATAAGCGAGATAAAGACTACTGAATGAGGAGATAGTTAACAAAGAAGTTACGAAGCGAAGTGAGTAATAGCTCCAGACGAAGATGAACTGTCGAACAAGAAATTGAGACAACTGTACCGACAAGCTACCAAAGTTATCGGCAAAAGAGATGGGACAACTTTATTGAAAATGGCTTGGGCGAAGTATAAAGCAGAATCATGTGGATTGTGTGACTATCTGCGAAGTAAAATGAGCTATAATCCGCTATTCAGTTTTCCTATAAATAGAGACCTTAGATCATTGTAAAATGAGTTGGATTTTTGTAAACATGGAGGCTATGTTGAGAGAGAGAAAATTATTGTGAGTTTCTATACTTGTATCATCATCATCATAATCTATCTAATAACAAAAGAACTTGTATTTCGCTTATCTAAACATGTCTTAGAATTGTTATATTTATCATTTGGGTGTACTACTGTCACATATGGGTTGAGAGTTAATTGACAAATTCAATATACAAATGGTCAGATTTGAACACTATGGCACCCAAAGACGTGCCTATCCAGTACTACAACCGGTAACAAGGATGCTATTGTGCTCAAGAGATTGAACAACTCCATTAAATTCCATTACGAATCTCTTAGCTACAACTTACAAGGAAATTTAACATTCTAATGTTGCAACTGAAGTACTGTATCTCTGGCAGATATTACATGTATTGTGAAGGGACCAATTTGTAGTTTTTAGAACAAAACATTTGTAGTAAACTCCTCCTATATTCGGCCCCTGGACAACGACTTTCTTAAGGTTCATGTGAGGTGTTGGGGTGCATACATGACCATACAGATTGGGCATGTGTGATACTTTCGTAGTGTCAGCGGGTTGTTGGTACTTTCACGGTGGGTACAAAATACCGTGCGTCTATCGGATATGCGAAATAATGATCATTAGGACTGAGCGAAGACGACCGCGTACAACTTATCTAGAATGACGCATCAGATGATGTCACCTTAATCACGAGTAAAGTGTGAAAAGCCGTGTGATAGTAAAGAATTTGTGCGTCAATAATAAAGTCCACGCGACATTGACGCACATCAGATCCGAAATTATGGGCTTTATTAGCTGTCCCCCACTATGTAAACTCCTATATAAGGAGCCGAGCGACCTTGTAAAGAAGGAGATCTTTTTAGTGAGCTGAGAGAAGAAACTTAGGAGAGAGAAAGTTATTTGCTCCCCAAGTTAGGGTTTCTTCATATATTTGTACTAGTTCTAAGATTTTAATAAGAGTTCTTGAGTATTTCAATATGGTTTCTTAGATTGTTTCATAGATTTTACTAAGGGTGTGGTTGTAGGATTTCCTGCAACTACATTTTGGCGCTCGAAAATAGCTCGGAATGATATACCCTGTTGGTGAATTATCAACCTTTGTGAGTTTCGATAAAATTTCCATTGCAAAAGAGTGATTGTCATTCATAACAGTTCTGATTCTTTAGTTCATCAAGAGAAGATATTGTTTTAAGACAAATAACATGAAGAAGGAGAATTTAAATTGTCAAGTTCATATAAATGGATGAAAGAATCTATAGGAAAATCCAAAGCCATATCCAATCAAGGATTAATAGCAAGAATCAAGTAGATGTTACCACTAAGGAGGAATAAATAAGGATGATTAGAGAGAAAGAAGGAGGAAGAAGTATATACACTGTAATTTAATAACAAAAATGAATATCTCTGATGCCGATTTCAACGCAAGAATAACAGGAAGAATACACAAACGTGATCATGAAGGAAGATAAATTATCTCCTTTAAAGGAATGGGAAAAAAGGAAGATAACATTTGCAGCGGATGAGATCCCAGAAGAAAACTTAAGACGAACATATCCCTTGGTTATTACAATAACTGCATAGCGAAAAGAAAGAAGTGAAGGAGCGAAAGAATCAGAAGAGTGGGAGATAGATAGAACCTTGGTAGATACGGGAAGTTCGGTAGATATTTTATTCTATCACGCATTCAAAGGTATGGGGTACACGGATGCAGATATGACGCGCTCTACATACAACCTTCATGGTTTTAACAAAACGACAACAAAACCAAAAGGTGAGATAGTCATGCGGATATTATTGGGAGAAATAGAAACGCAGGTAACATTATGCGTGGTCGATGTAGAGTCACCATATAACATGTTATTGGGACGACCATGGGTACATGCGATAAAAGGTATATCATCAACTCTTCATCAGTGCGTGCGATTCCCAATACCAAGTGGAATAGGAGAAATCAAGGGAGTGCGAAGCTTTGCAACATCATAGATGTGAAGAATTACGAAGGACGTGCAAAGAAGCGAAAATATCGCTGGCGGAAGGCAAAAGAATTGAGAAAGGAGGAGGAGCTAAGAATTTACATGATAAGAGCGCAGGAAGGCAAAGGAATACCAAGCGAGATTCCAGAAAAGACATAAGAACCAACTCACATAATTAAAGAACCTTCACCAGTAGGAGAACCAAATGCGTATTTCATCGCAGCAGAGCCGACAAAGGACATTATTATTGGAACAACAGAAGAGCCAAAGATACTGAAAATTTGGACTATGATGGATAAAGGGGAAGAAGAAAAGACAATTAACTTATTAAGAGAATATGCGGATATCTTCGCGTGGAGTATGGAGGAAATGCCAGGTATAGATCCATCTATAGCGTGTCACAAGCTAAGTATCAACAAGAACGCAAGGCCATTCAAGCATAGGATAAGAAAAATAGAAACGGCGTACCATCATCAAATCGCAGCAGAATTGCAAAAGATGTTAGACGCATGAATAATTAGACCAGCAAAGTACCCAGAGTGGATAGCGAAAATGGTGGTGGTTCTAAAGAAGAATAAAGGAATACGGATCTGTATCGAGTTTAGCGATTTAAATAAAGCATGCCCTAAAGACAGCTTCCCACTACCAGATATACCCCAAACGGTTGAAGCCGCAGCAGGACACGAGAGGCTATCATCAATGGATGTATACTTAGGCTATAATTAGATTCCTTTGGCAGAGGAAAATCAAGAGCATACGACGTTCTTCGCACCTAGGGGATTATATTGTTATACAATAATGCCTTTTGGTTTAAGAAATGCAGGTGCAGCATATCAAAGGATGGTGGAGAAGATATTTGCAAAATGGATACATACAACACTTGACGTGTACGTGGATAACATGTTGGTGAAAAGCAAGAAGGCGGGTGACCATGTTGATAATTTAAAAGAAATATTCGAGCAGATGCGACAATTTAAAATGAAGATAAACCCAGCAAAATGTATCTTTGGAGTAGCATCAGGAAATTCCTAGGTTATATCGTATCAAAGGAAGGAATATAAGTAGATCTTGAAAAAGTGCAGGCGATTCGTGATATGCCATCTCTAGCAACAATAAAATACGTAAAGAAGTTGAACGGAATATTAGCTTCATTAGGGCGATTCATTTCGCGCTCGTCAGATAAATGCAAGCACGTTTTCAAAATCCTGAAAAAAGGAAATAAGTTCTAGTGGACGGATGACTGTGAAAAAGCGCTTCAAAGTATCAAAGATTACTTGATGAATTTATCTATCTTGCAGAAGGAAGAACCAGGGGAAGAGTTATTAATATATCTAGCATCAATATCGCATGCATTAAGTGCTGTATTACTTCACTTAGATGAAGTAATTGAAAAACCAATTTACTACATCAGCAAAACTTATAATTCCGCAGAAAAGAATTATTCAAAGATAGAAAAGCTTATCTTAGCATTGGTCTATGCAACCCAAAATCTTCGCACTTACTTTCAAGCTCACCCAATTAAAGTGCTCACCAAAGTACCAATTGAATCTTTAATGAAGAACTCAAAAAGATCAGGAAGAATAGAAAGATGGAACGCGCAAGTGGGACACTTTGGAATAAAGTATGAAACATTGTCTTCTCCAAAATCTTAAGTCATTGCAGATTTATTAGAAGAATTTCCATTAGAAGAAGCTGAAGGTGTAGAAGAAATGATGGACATCGATGAAGAGCAAGGAAATCCCAGAGACCTATTAACAGAACATAATTCAAAGAGATGGGAAATATTTGTTGACGAATCAATAAATGTATAAGGTAATGGTATAGGGGTTGTAATCATATCACTGCAGGGGGCAAGAGTGGTACATATATTCAGATTAGAGTTCACATCCACTAATAATGAGACAGAGTATGAGGGCGTAGTGCATGCATTAAGACTCACAGTAGAAATATAGTTGCAAGACATCAGGATAACAAGTGATTCACAACTAGTAATATGCCAAATACTAGGAATATACAGTATGAATAAACCTTCTTTACAAAAGTACAAACATCTTGTCGAAGAAATATCAGCAAAAATTACGAATGTAGAATGGAGACATATATGCAGAACTGATAATAGATTCGAAGATGCATTGGCATTCATCGCGTCCATGTTAATAGATCCTACCAAAATATATATCAAGATAGAGACACTCAACTTTCCTTCAATCAAGAAGCAAGAAGAGGACGCAAATGTAATGATGGTGGAAGATATAGCAGAAGAAGGAATATATTGGAAAAAAGAACTTCACTCATGTCTGGAAAAGGGAGAAATACCAACAAATAGATTAGAGGCGCTTAAATTAAAAAGCCGAGCAACAAATTATGAATTAAGAGAAGGCGTGCTCTATCGAAAATTCTTCCTTGGACCATCACTTAGATGTTTAACGCGGAAAGAAGGAATGGAAATCTTAAAGGAATTACATTATGGAGACACAGGGAACCATAGTGGAGGAATATCTCTAGCTTATAAAGCGAAGATACAAGGATATTACTGGCCCTACATGCATGAGGACGAGAAAGATGTATCCAGGCGATGCGAAGAATGCCAACGACATGGAAAAAAGATACACGCACCTGGAGTGGCACTAAACTCATCAACAAGTGTATGGCCATTTGCAAAATGGGGGCTTGATATTGTAGGTCCATTTATACTAGGAACTGGGCAAAGAAGATACTTGATAGTGGCAACAGATTACTTCACAAAATAGGCAGAAGTAAAAGCAGTGCAGCATATTCGAGATTGGGATGTGTTCACATTCATATTCGAAAATATTATCTGCATATTTGGAATTCCTGTACAGTTAATCTCTGATAATGGAAAACAGTTTGAGTGCGAAAATATAGAAATGCTGCTTAACGCATTCAAAATCCAAAGAGGGAAATCCACTCCTTTATACCCACAGAGCAATGGACAGGCTGAGGCAACTAACAAAATAATTGTAGATATATTGAAGAAGAAGTTGGAAGGATACAACAAAGGATGGTGCGAACAAGTGCATAATGCAGTATGGGCATATAAAACAACTCGGAGAGAGGCTACATGAATGTCACCCTTTTGCCTAACATATGGAGTTGAGGCGGTGCTACCAACTGAAGTCATCATTCCTACAACCAAAAAAGAAGCATGGGTAAATAATTTGAACACGGACTTGATCTTAACAAAACTTGATGATCTAGAAGAAAGTAGAGAAATTGCTCTGCAACATATGGAAATTACCACAGAAGGATAACTCGAGAATACAATAAGCGCGTCAAAGAAAGAGAATTTCATCATGGAGAGCTAGTATTGAGAGAAATACCGCCTTATCAGAAAGGAGGTGATGGAAAGATGGAAAAAAGATGGGACGAACCATATATAATAAAGAGGATAGTAGGAAATGGAGCCTATGAGTTGATGGACCCTGAGGGAAGGAACACAGGTCGCAAACTTGAACATCCGTGGAACATATTATATTTGAAGAAATACTATACATAAGTCATGCGATGGTCACCGTACACATGAAGAAAGCAATTACACGCGACTCAAATGAAGAACACGCAGCTGAAGATGCCAAATTTTCCACACTCAATAAATATGTACTATTCAAGCATATGAATAAATTAAAGACTTCGCTCTTTTATACATACTTCATACCTCAACAAAACGGCAAAAACAATACCTTACAATAAGACCTTAATAAAAGGAAACAAAAGTAAAGACTCTAACTAGGGAGGCTAGGCATCCAATTGTGGCATGCACCCTAGTCCGGATACAACAAGAGGCAATAATAATACCTAACACGCGTCATTATTGGGGAAAACCTAGTTAGCATGACTCAGGTGAAATCTACACTGACCCTGGAGCTTGAGTCATGGATATTTGGGGTGAAACTAAATCCCATCCAGGAGAGGCGCCTAAATCGAAAGATTAAGGTGACAAGATCTCTCCTAAGGAGTGCAAAAACTCGATCAGGGCACCGAGGTACATGGTTGAGTCAAGAGTGTGTGGATACCGTCGAAATAGGTTAGGATTTCTAAATATCCAAAATGGGAATCACGTGGAAATTATTATTAGGGGAGAGACGCCACCCAACTTAGGGAGTTGAGACCCAAAATAGCACTGGTCCAAAAAGAGAAAAAAAAAGTCCGGGAATCAAGATACGGGCTAAGAAGGTGTGAGGCACCTAGCCCGTCCAATCCGAAGGTGTGAGGCACCTAGGAAGGTGTGAGGCACCTAGCCCGCCCGTTGTGGGTGCGGGGTTGGTTTAGAAGAAAAAAAACCGATGTTTGTGGGTGCGAGGTTGGTTTTAGGTCATACCCACCAGAAAAACTCGCTCAATATACACCGTTGATTACTGACTAATCCTTCTTGGCCTTGAGAAGTTCAGCTCGCTCCCTAGACCACCTATTTTTTCCCTTTCTCCGAGAGACTTCACATTTTCAATGGTTGTTGGTGTCTTGTGTGTGAACATATCCACAGAGGTGCCAATTTAAGAGCTGGCCTTCTTAACGTTCAGAGATTTCTTTACCATCAAAAATAAAACAGAAGCGTATTCGATTTGCTATCACTATAATTAGCTGCACGCGTCATGCAAAAGATTAAAGCGGACTCCATGGATTGTAATCTTGAAAATATATTAAAGCGGACTCCATGCATGAAATATATTAAGAGGGTTTAAGCCAAAACCCGCCCTACTTGCAGCGGGTGGGTAACAAAACCCGCGCGCTATTTGTGGGTGCGGGGTTGGTTATGAAAAAAAAAAAACGCAGCCTGTGGGTGCGAGGTTGGTTTGAGCTTATACACGCCCATACCCGCTCATGTGTAGCCCTACCTGCCACGTGTCTGATAGATGCTACCAAAAATATTACCGTCCCCATCCAAATTTTCAAATCTGTCAATCCTCACAGCTATCTCCCAGCTATAATTAACTTCAAATTGTAAAATGATTCAGGATTTTTGCTGCTTTCCAGGGATGACGTTCGATGCTTCAAATCTTCAACTTTCTCCACGCGACTCTTTTTTTCCTCCGTCTCTTTTATGAAGTGCTACTTAATTTTCCCAAGTGGCTGTTTAATAACCACTTTTTTTTTGTCATTCTTTTTTTTTCTTTTTCTTTTCTTTTTTTTTTTATTTTTAACTATATCATTTTTTTATTCATTTTTTTTTTCTTTTTCCATTTTTTTTAATCATTTTTTTTTTCAACCTACCCGTTTGGACGTCCGTTGCTCATAGAACTTTAGGAGATGGTGTACAAGACTAATAATGACATACAAATGGACTAACATATCTCTCTCATCACACCAGACATTGTAATAAAAGACTGAAACACTCTAATGACATGGGCCCAGTATGATGATATTGGTGCCCCTAGTTTTTTTTTTTGACACTATAAAACTGAAAATATATATTTATTTTTTTTGACTGACTGAAGGGGCCAAACATGGTGATGACTCTGCCCTTTTTTTTTTTTTTTTTTGACTGACTGACTAAAGGGAAGGGGCCAAAAAAAGTGATGACTCTGCCCCTAGTTATTTTCTACCTGACGCTATGAGAGAGAGATATTGGACTTATAAAAAAAATCTCCTTAGGTTTTATGAGCGTTCGCCGCCCTTAGATAAATTTGAACACTTACCTAGGTATGGTATTTCTTGGGTCGAGTAACACTTGTCGGGCCTGGATCATGTTGACTTCCTCGATCAAATGGTTGAACATTTCTTTTATTCTGTACGATTCTTGGATCTTCTCGGAATTCTACTTGCTTCATCTTCTTGAACCCTATCTCTGAAAAGTCATTCATTACCTTCTGATTAACTGCATTCTTGAACCTTATGCTTGGAAAATCATTCATTGTCTTCTGATGAGTTGCTTTCTTGAACCTCATGCTGGAAAAATCAATTATTGCCGCGTGATTAATTGCTTTGTTGAACCTTTTGCTATGAACATCATTTGTTGTCTACTGATTAATATCTTTCTTGAACTTTGTGCTCGGAAAATTATTCATTACCTTCTGAACCATATGCTTCGATTATTATTCATTGTCTTCTCGAATTTTCTGCTGGGAAAATCATTCACTTCCTTCTTATTAGTTGCTCCATCATTTCTCAAATTTAATAACACGTCCTTGTAAGAAATAGTTTCCTTCGGTAGAGGATTCATCTTCTTGCCTTTATTTGGTGGAAAAATCTCATATTCATGTGTTTTGAATCTCTCTTCCTTCTTATCACATGTCTTCAACATCCATTGTGGTCTTAGTTGCAAGGGTTTCTCTTCTACTAAATTCACTACTTTTGTATTTTGTTTTGGCATATTTTTGCATTGTATCCACATTTTGGTCACATTCATCTTCTTTCTCTGAGGTGCCCTTAAACATTGATTTTCCTTGTTTCGATTGACAAACTTTACTTCTTTAGCCGGTTTAGGTTTTTCTTTTTGGTGGTTCCACAGTCCCCACGGCTTGTCAGTGTTCTCAAACACTTTATTTATACCAAGTATGTTGTTTTACAACCAGCAAACAAAATCTTTTTGTTTTTTAGTTTATTAATTTTTTTTGGATTTTTTAAAATATTTTGAAAATTGGAAATAAAAGACGACTTATTTACAAATTCAGGTGATGTACCCTTAACCGGACTGATTGACTCAACAGAATGAGTTAGAGACTTACCTGACTCCGCCTCTATTGTTCTTACAATTTTTTGTTCATCCTCTTGTCTTGCAGACTTCTATCTGAATGATGGTTGTGTGGGAGGCATAATTACGTCTTTATTCCGGAGATGAGGTGTCTTGTAAATGGTTATGTTTTTTGCTACATTTTGAAACTCATCACCACCCTCAGTTCTAAACGGATTCCACATTGTAGATGAATATTTCTTTGTTGCATGTACTGGATCAGCATGCAAGATATCTGAGAGGTAAACTGGACTCGCTGATGGTTGAACGGGATAAGACAAGATCTCTGAAATATGCACAGGCCTAACAAGTGAGGTCTGCTTTGGTAGAAGGTCAGAGATATGCACAGGCTCTGCTGGAAATCGGTTGGAATTTGGCACGTTCCTCGGTTGCTCAACTCCATAATAATCTACCATTAACTCAGACAGAAAAATAGGACGATTAGTTGAATTAAATGAATTCACAGTTTGTACCTGATCCGCGAAGAGCTCACTAATGTGAATAGGTCGATTGACAACATATTTTTGCTTGTTGATTGAATCGGCTAAATTTGTATGGTTTTATGCTAATACAAAATTAACCTTGGGTTCCCTTTGATGATAGGGTAATGGGTGCTTTTCCTCTACAAAATTATTCTGAGGATGTCCAGATCTTCCCTGATTCCAATTCTGGCTCTGCCCCTGGCATGGTCCTGTGGGTGATGCAATTAATGATGCAACTGGCACAATATTCACTTGATTTTCATCTGTAAATGTGGCCCTTCCGCAATTATTCCCATTAGAGTCCTCCGGGACGTTGGTCAACCTGGTCATTCTGCCCGTGTCCAATGCATTTTCAATCTGTGAGCCCGCCTTCCATAAAGAGTGTAATGTTGGATGGTAAGATGATATCAGCCGGTTCCAATATTCATGGTTCAAACAATTCATTATAATATCTACCATCTCTTCTTCGGACAATTTCTCATCGAGCTCTAACGACTTAGTCTTCCAACGTGGAAAGAATTTTGTAAATGCCTCATTGGGTTCTTGTCTGACCGCCTCTAAGTGTTTCCTAGTAAAATGAATTTCAGGGACCAACATAAACCGTCTCATAAACATAGCGACCATATCCTGCCAATTCGAAACTAGACTTGGGTCTGTCTTCATCAACCACTTCAAGGCCGTTCTCCTTTGGAACAATTGGACTAATAACCTATCATTAATACCCAGTGGCTTCAAATACCCAATATACATGCGAATATGAGTTTTTGGGCACCCAGTTCCATCATATCTATCCATATCCGGAAATTTAAATCTAGGAGGTAAACGAATATCGGGATAAGGATATAGCCCATGTATATCTATTGTATCCTTACCCATTTTCTGCAAGGTCCTTTCAATATTTTTGAGCTTCTGGGCTAATTGTCTTTCTCGTGTTGTCGTCTCATTCTTTTTAACCTCTTCTTTATGATTATTTTTGTCATTTCCCATATCAGCCCCGACATGTTTTCCTGTGGACTCAGCAATGGCCTCGAGAGTCAACTTCTTGATCTCGGCTTCCATCGTGTCTTCATATTCTGAGAACTTGGTATCCAACATCTGTTGGAATTGTTCGCGCAACCAAGACAATGCCCCAGTATCGATATTCATTTCAGATTCTATGCTTGTGTTCCTGTTTCAAAGGAAACAAAAAAAAATATATATATGGTAACACAAGGGTGCTTATGTCTACGATTTTGTGCAACAATGAATGCAATTTACAATTTATGCACGTGCATGCAGGTTTCACTAACTCTTGGGTAGGCTTGGGCAACCTTAGCAGAATATACCTCAGACGTAGTCAGACTAGTCTTCTTTGGTACTGGGCTAAGGCTTGTGGTGGTTCAGCTGGTAACTCCCATAAGGCCCAAGGCACGGGTTCAGCTTACTAGACACTTGTTTTCCTAATAATCGGACGTCTGACGATGCGAAATGGAATGCAATGTGCAAATGGGTGCGTGCACGTGTGTGTGTGCAAATACCGAGTAGTGTAAATCAAAACCCTAAAATCCCAATTATTTTTCGAGTTAGATTCTCAAATCCCCAGCAGAGTCGCCACTGTGGATACCGTCGAAATCGGTTAGGATTTCTAAATATCCAAAATGGGAATCACGTGGAAATTTTTATTAGGGGAGAGCCGCCACCCAACTTAGGAGTTGAGACCCAAAATAGCACTGGTCCCAAACAGAGAAAAAAAAGTCTGGGAATCAAGATACGGGCTAGGAAGGTGTGAGGCACCTAGCCCGTCCAATCCGAAAATTAGCCTCTACTTTATAATCCGGATTTTAGAGTTCTAACTTGAATAAAATATAAAACGATAAATTCATGCAAATATTAATAACTGTCTACGAGTGTTCAAATTAACAATCTATCCAACCGCAAAAACCTGTTTTCGCAAGGGTCTCCAAATAATATTACTTATATCAATTATAAGGAAGCCAACAATGTTATCGCCGCTGCGAAATCGTATCTCCAAAACACCAAACTAATCACCGTACTATATAGCTTCTTCTCTGCCCTATTTTTCCAAAAGATTGTTCTCCCCCTAAATTTCTACCAAGAATTTCCCCCCTTGATACCAAAGAATGGCTCCCTATTTATAGTTTTACTCCCTTAACTACGACCTTAGGATTAAACGATCCAATCCGATGATTCTAACCGAAAACCTAAATTTCATTTCCATTTTAACAAATATTATTCCTTTATTCTTTATATTATTTCTTAAAATAAAATATTTTCATCTAAACATAAAATCTAAGCTAGGGAGGAAAGTCTTGGGAACAAAGTAAAACAAAGTGTCGACATTTTGACATTTTGTTATTCGGGTGATCGTCCAATTTTGGTGTTCAGCACTAGTGGATACTTGGTGGACGTCCAACTTTGGACTTCAGGACTAGTGGACTTAGTGGTGGACGGTGGATTGGGACTCACTATGGTTTACATCAGAACACTAATGGGCACAAGCTCATGGACTAACATTTTTAGCACAAATGTGACGTACACTTGTCTTGGTATTTCACCCATTTTAGTTACTACCTTATGACCATGAATATAGGCATCCATCACCCTTAATGTCTAAGACAACTTCGGATACAATTTCGCGGCATACTAACCTCACTGTGCAAAATTAGGGTGTCTACAGAGTGCCTAGGGCGTATGGAGCATACCTGGCCGCTCTTGACAAGTCTTGACTATGATGCACTTGGTTCAAAGAAACCCCACTTAGGGTGCGGTCTCGTAACCACAAGCCATATCGGCAGAGGGATAAGAGGCCGCGAAAACAACCGATTATTTCATCACTAGATGGGAAGAGCCCACCCTAACCCGGTAGGGGTAAGCTTCCTTGAAGGGGCAGTCAGGGGGAATATAAGGACGACACCCTCCACTAGGGAGCTGAATTGTGTCAAAAGACGCAAATATCATGAGGCTTTTTACCCATGGGGGTATTAAGACTTTTCGTATTTGCGCATCAATAAAACCTGCAGAGGCAATAATACAATAAGATGATAAGGCGAGATCAATGGGTCCATTACATGAAAGTGTAAAGACCGCCTGCGATTTCGCTGCACATAAACAAAATTATATTTTAGGAAAAATAAGACCTTTACTTAGGGAGGCCGAATAAGACCTCATGAAAAAAATAAAATTCAAACTAATATTGTTTTGCAGGAGATACTGAAAGAGAAAATCCCGCACGAACATACCCGCAGAATGAAAAGCCAAAGTGTATTTCTTACAAGGAAAATAATAAGTGGCAAGTGTATGGGAATTAACACAAAAAAAAAAGATATTATCTTCCTTGTTAAGAAACGAGTGGCAGAAACAAAAGTGTGCTTCAAAAATACATATCCAAAGACTCATAAGTAGACACAAAATACTAAGGAAAGGGAATGGCTAAGCATCATTAGAAGGCACGTCTTGGTTAATTGCAGAAGCCTCAACGTCAACTTTGTTGCTGGGGTTGATATCAGAGATCGGACCATTGGATAAATCATCACCAGATTCGTCATTTTCAGGTTGATTTTCTTGAAGAGGAACTTCAAGACCTTCCTCATCATCGCTTACATATTCATAATCACTGACGGGCTCAGGAAGCTTCTCGTCTTCGCTTACATCAAGAGGCTCCACATCTATCAAAGGAAGTGAGTTATCGAGGAAAACTTTGTTTGCAATAGCTTGAGCTTTAACATGAGATTTACGAGCGACACCCTGTTCAGCGTTCCTTATGCCAACCTCCATGAAGTTTTCAAGATACCAAAACCTTCTATTTGCTCGGTCTCGAGAAGAGGTAAGTGCTACTGAGAGATTCGCGCGTTCTCTATGGACCTTAGCCAGATCGGATCTTAACTGAGATATGGAAGACTGATGCGATTTCTCAGACTCTGCATAAGAAATACAGAATTATAACCGGAGCGACACTTTCGCAGCAACAAGATATGAGTAATCAAAAAGACAAGTAAATTAAGGAAGTCATCTCCATGTGACTACCTTCCCTATGAGAAATGAGATATTGAGATAAAGCGAAACCACTATTCTTCATACTATCCATAGCCTTATCAAAATCATCACCAACCAAACCCTTAAGGAGATATCGAATCTTCTTTTCATCCAAAGAAAGAGAGGCATTCTCTTTCATAAGGGCATCATGAGACTCTTTTAGCTATGTGTGTTTCTCTCAAAGTTGGTTCATCTTCACAGTCAAATTTATTTTACTCTGGATGATCTTTTCATTCTCCGTGGTTGATTTACTCATTGACTCATCATGCTGATTTCTTAGTGTGCGAGGAGATTCCTCTTGATCATTGCAAATCTTTTGGAAAATAAGATATTGACGAGTAAACATCACCTCTTTCTTTGAGAAGGACCGCTTATCTGCGGCCAAGACATGATTCTCATCTGATAAAGTTTGATATCTTAAATCAGCACTATACATCAATCCAGATAAATGGGAAACTTGAGAACCCATTAGCTCATTTTGAATAGATAAACAAAGATTCTAATTTTTTAGATTTTCAATCTGATCAAGCGAGTACGAATGGTCATTAGTTAACTAGTTTATTTGACTCTGCAATTTCTTATTATCCAAGCGAGCATCTTCAGCGGAAAATTGAAAGCTAAATCTCTCCATAACGCGCTTCTCGTTTAAATCTTAACATATGCATGAAGAAATTTAAAACATGGATACAAAAGCAAATTACTTCCAAATGAGTCATAAGGATGAAGAGATAAGTACCTCTGAGATCTTGATTCTTGTTGCGAAGACCTTCAGACTCAAGAGTCGCAGCCTGGAGTTCCCCCTTCAACTTGCTAAGTTCCCCTTCTAGCGCGGTATTTCGACGAGAGAGTTCTAGTATGGTACTAATAGATTCGGAAAACCCTTCAGCTAGAACCATACGACGACGAGACTCCTAAAGAACAAATAAAATAAGCATAAGGAAACGGTAAGAAAGCACTAATAGAAAAGGGCAAGTAAAATAGTACTAACCAGGAGATCAAGAGAAAGGTGGACGCTTGGATCAATTTGAGAGAAGATTTCGCTCCTAGTTGGTTTATTTGGTGGAGAATCACACAACATCTTGTTCAGAGTGTCACATATACGGAGCTTAAACGGGTCATTAATGGTGGAATGAGCGGCATTAATGAGATCTTACAAAGCATGAGTAGCAGAACTAACTTCTTCAAGAATCCTCTTATCAGCATAAACAGTTTTCACAGAAGAAGAAGTAACTTTAGAAGGAGAAGGGGTAATCGCAGGAGAAAGGGGGTCTTGAGAGATGGATGCGAACGCATCATCTGCTAAAGAGAAAATATTCGCTGAGGGGAACATTCATAAAAGTCGAAACGGTCTGATCCACCATTGGGGCGGTTACATTAGCATAAGCGAAAATTTCCTTTACCGCATGATCAATTAGAACATCATCTTTAGGAGCGAAGGTTTCTTTCGGTGAAGCAGAAACATTCAAAGGAACTGAGGCAATCAAGCCTTGTGAGGGAGTGTCAACACTGACATTAGAATAATTATCGGTCCCCTTTTCCTTATAATCAAAATCGGGAATGACAAGATTAGTGCTGAGCGATAGGGCTTTTCGACCTCTTTTAACCTTTGTCTTTTTCCCACCATCAATCTCACATTTGGAATCCTACGAAGAACAACGCAGATAAGAAATAGAGGCAACAATATTGTTTTACAAAAAAAAGAGTATTTCTTACTCCTTTGTTATGCGAAGGCTTCCTCTTGAGAGATCCCTTATCTTTCAAGCTTGAATAAGATCTAGGGTTAGAAATCGTAATCTTGGTATTACCAAAGGAAGAACTTTGCTGCAACATAACCAGTATGGGAATGAAGAATAATGACAGATCAGCAATGACATATGGCGGTCGAGAATCTAGAAAAAAGGAAGACAAAAGAAGAAAAATGATGATAAGATATACTAACCTTGGGTGAGAATCCATAAGAACAGCAAAATCAAAATCAGAACTTCGAGAAGATGAAGAAGATGAAGAGGGTGAAGATTTGCAGAAGATTCACAGAGACGAGAAGGGAAGACGAAGTGAAAATATTATCTCTCCTCAACTCAGTTAATAAATAGATAAAAAGATGACCGGTTAAACTCGGACGTGCCGATAGAAAAGGGAAGGAAATCAACATGTGTAGCCGGTTAAGCTTAAAATACTAAGTCCAGTTTACCAAGAGAATACGAAAAGATGAGAGGGTGCAGCAGAATGAATTAAAGTTTCTCATATCGATCTTTTTACCAAAAGAACGATTTGAGAAGAGGCAAAATGTGGGTACAAAATACCGCACGCCTATCAGATATGCGAAATAACGAGCATTAGGACTGAGCGAAGACGACGGCGTACAACTTATCTAGAATGACGCATCAGATGATGTCACCTTAATCACGAGTAAAGTGTGAAGAGCCGTGCGATAGTAAAGAAGTCGTGCGTCAATAATAAAGTCCACGCGACATTGACGCACGTCAGATCCGAAATTATGGCCTTTATTAGATGTCCTCCACTATGCAAACTCCTATATAAGGAGCCGAGCCACCTTGTAAAGAAGGAGATCTTTTTAGTGAGCTGAGAGAAGAAACTTAGGAGAGAGAAAGTTATTTTCTCCCCAAATTAGGGTTTCTTCATATATTTGTACTTGTTCTAAGATTTTAATAAGAGTTCTTGAGTATTTCAATATGATTTCTTTGATTGTTTCATAGATTTTACTAAGGGTGTGGTTGTAGAATTTCCAGGAACTACACGGCATTTCAACTTCATTTCCTCCATGTGTACTCCGAGTCCGTGCATTAATTTGTAGTATATTGGCCCCCAGAAAGCTGTTTTTCTTAAGGTTCATGTGAAGTGTTGGAGTGCACGATGATATACGGATTGCGCATGTGTGATCCTTCGGTTGTGTCAGTGGGTTGTTGCTATCTTTGCCATTTACCGCCCTTTCAACTTCATTTCCTCCATGTGTTCCGCGCAGTACTTTGTAGTACACTCATATTGCATTTATTTATTTAAGCTAGAAATTCATATTATAAAACAAAAACAAAAATATCTATTAAAATACGGGCATCCAACTCAAAACCAATTGGCAATGAGTGGAGAGGCCCTAATAGATTATAAACCGCAGGATCTTAAAGACTAATAATCTCAACACGCCCCCTCACGTGTAGCCTCGGCGGGTCTTACAAACACGTGGACAATTAAATCGGGTGACGCGAGTAAAGGTGCGGTCAACTGACTCGACACAAATAGCCTGCTCTGATACCATATTAGAATACGGGCATCCAACTCAAAACCAATTGGCAATGAATGGAGAGGCCCTAATAGATTATAAACCGCAGGATCTTAAAGACTAATAATCTCAACAATATCAAATTAAATAGTACATATGCAATGTTCTTCTTATTACAATCCATTTCAAATTTCCATTGCAGCAGTTAGGTTTCTTCTGGATAAATTCATTAGTCGTTCTGGTCTTGGTTATCCTCGAACGCTGCTTGGAAGATATTATCAAAGGCTTCATCCATACAAGAACCAAAAAGTTTTGAATCTATAAATCCCTTTTCCATTTTTACCACAAGCTTCAATTGTTCCATGCAGCTCACTGATGTAAATGTTAAGCTCTGCAAACAACTTTTAGCAAATTAGCAAGACGTTTGGATAATTAGGAATAGTTAGCTCAGTTGGTCAGAAGACTAACTCATACATTTGGGATTAGTAGTTATTCTCCAGCAACATATTTATCAAACAAATCTTTTATGACTGAAATTTGAAATAACACTTACCTGAGGTATACCCGACACAAAGAAGTAAACACTGTTAACAGGATGATTACTGATAGCGATTTTTTCTTTTGGGCCTATCACACTCGATATCGATGTGCTAGTATTCTTAAAGCTTGAATATATCATTTTATCCATCCCCTGTGTAATGTAAACATATTCTTGTGGTCAGATATGTTAGAATGGCTTCCAGTTGAAGATTGAAAACCTAACAATGTGAAAGGACCTTAAAACGGCAGCATAGTTTGCATATATACCTTTTGACCCTTAATCCGTAATGCAATATTTAGAACTTTATCAATAAAGTAAAACAGCATAGAATTTCCAACCCTGCTACTTGAACAGCAAGTTGACAGCTACTTGACAGCAAAACCTACGTGGCGGAGAGAGGCAAGTATTTTTTGTTATCTTTTTTTTTTTATTTAAAAACGGAAAAACGATTTAATTCCTTAATTCTTACTGCCGTTAGATGTATCCGACGGTTCAGATGAAATCTGCATCGTTTCAAAGATCACCACTTATCTGTTCTCACTCAGACTTGTTCTTCTTGTCTCACATCTATCCGAACAGCGATAAGAGAGAAGCGAAGTCGAAAACCTAATTCTAGCTCTGAGGTAAAAATCGCTCAATCCCATCCATCTTGATTTCAGTATCTTCGAGTATTGATCCGATGATTTAATTCTAATTTTATGTTTTAGATCTAATTATTATTATATTTCTGTTTACCATTCAGTTGGTAGATTTCATCAATCCGACAGACTTCAGCGGCTAAACTTAGATATTAAACAAGTAGGAGGCTACTGGTTAGGCAAGAAATCCAACAAAGTTATCGATTCAGTTGGACCTGACATCACAGTAAGTCTCCTTTCCCGTTTCACTACAGTTTTCATTCTCTATCTTTATCCTAATTTTGTTTATGAGAATTCCATTTCTCAAATCGTCTTATATGAGATTTGATAGTAGAATTATTAGTCTCTTCTTGATTAAGATTTGGTTATTTCTTAGGACACTTGTTAACCAGATTAGATGTATGAGATCTTAAATTAGAAGCATACAGGTTAATTTTTGAAGAGTGGTAATAATGGATGAGATTTGTCCCTGATGCTCAAATCGGCACAAGATAAAAAAAAGTGACCTATTTTTAGAAGTTTTTTAAAAAACTCTGCATAATTTTGTGGAAATTTCCTCTTCATACGTATAAGAGATTTCTAAATGGCTAAATGACACCACGAGAATTGGCTGTGAATGTTGATTGATGAGATAAGAAGAATTTCGACCTTTATTGTACCAAAAGTGTCAGCTTTTAAGGAAATAATAGAAACTTGATGTGTAAATATCCATAAACAAATTGCAATTTTGGTTTAGACCATTAATTTCCCCCCTTTATGAATTCAGCAAAGAGATACTAAATTCTATATACCTGATCAATTTTGTTTGTTTGCAGGGTTTGTAACTTTCAAAAAACATGTAGGGTGAAAAGCCTCAACATCCGACTGTGGCCCAAATAGTAGCTAACCAGTTCCGTCTTGGTTCCAGCCTTTCGCAGGGTGTTGGTTCACTAAATGTTGCTTTCAATTCTCAATCCATGTACGGAAGGCGTTTTGTTTATGGAAACACTGACAGGGTATTCCAGCCAAGATTTATATTTGGTAAACTCTTGTGCATCACCTGTCTTTGTACAAGAACCAACTGACAAAGGATTAACCAGTTTTGCGTGTTAATTTTCTTATTGGAGGTGTCTCGGCTACTGTCTTGAAAACTCTGTAAAGCTAATGTAACCTAAGAACGTATTGGCCAGGTTGGCTAGTGTTTTGTTAATTTGAAATTGTAACCTGACAACTCATTGTAGCTACTCTCATATTCTGTAAATGTATTCCTTCTTTGATGAAATGAATTTTATTTATAAATTATGGCAGATGGCATTGGGTGGATGGATTATGTCGACTGCACAAATACTCTTCATTTTGCTCTCTACTTGATGGTACTGCAGACTATATAGACCTACTGCAAAATTTATGGTACTATAGCAGAACAGAATGTATGTTGTACATACATTGATTAAGTATACGATCTGTGACGGCTTTATGATGCAGGAATAAAGATTTAAAATAATTCCACACACATAATGTCAACAACAAAAGATCCATATATTTGTTCCGTTAAAGCAATGCACTACTGAAGTTGCCTAAATGTTTGCTTCATAGATATCCTTGCAACTGGAAAATAAAACAAAGTGAAATGCAAGGAAACATACACAGAATGAACCTAAAACCAAATGAAAAAATACACAAAATACACTTCCACATGGAATCTAACTCTGCCTTTAGATAAATTCCTCACTGGAAGGTCTCTGCGATGCAGTTGGAGTGAAAGCTCGACTTGATTCATGTAAGTGACGATCTCCATATGCTGCTCCAAAATTATGGATTCCTCCATAGTACTTCCATGGTGCGATTCCAGGGGTCTGCGCCTGCTATTACGTACAAAACAAATGACACATTATTAGGATTTAAATTTCCATAACATTACACTTCCCAACTCTAGAATGCTGCAAAATTTTATTTACCATTAATTGTTCTAAAAAGGAATTTGGTTCCGCAATCTCGCAATGACCATATGTTGTCCTCATATTTGGCTTTACAATAATTAATAAAACATAATGGTTAGAGGGGAGACTAATTAAAAGGAAATAGAAAATAATAACAAATTCAAGCACAACAGTGAGGTGAATTCCAACTACTCACACAAGCAGGGTTGATAAATGGTGCTTCAGCAGGAACAGGCATGTACATGCCAAGAGAAGAAAAGCTAGAAGCATTGTTGCTCACTTGAGGGGCATTCATATATCCATGAGTTCCCCGACCTCGACCTCGACCTCGAGTGCCCGTACCTCGAGTTCCCCGACCTCTAGTGCCTCGGCCGCGAGTACCTCGACCGCGAGTAGCTTCTGTATGTTGCTGATGTGAAATATCAAGAGGATTTGATGTTGTTGGAGTTGCAACACTCTCCTGGGTCACATGCATATCATTTAAGCTGGGGTCTGGAAGCTCTGTGTTTATATCCTGTAACAAATCAAATAAAATAAGCAAGATATTATTTATGGACAAAAGAAATTATAGGGTCTTAAGACGTTGCCATTGATCAGTACATATGAAAACTAAGAAATCAAAAGATGGACAAAAACAAGATCATCTTAAACTAAATTTTTGTAGTGCAACCTGACACTGATATAATGGGATGTTTCTGTTAGTCACTAAACCGACTCCGACCGTGTTCCAAAATTTGGTTTAGAGTTGTATTTTGAAATGAATTTGCAAGAAACATAACAAATTTATATCTTAGGGGTTCCGAGAGTAGAGATGTTAGATAAATATTTCAAAAAGTAACTATACTAATATTTTAACAATGAAAGATGTGTTCCATTAGTAGGGAACATAAAGCACTAACCTGGTTAGGCTTTGTAGAAGGCTTTGTTTTGGTCCTTTTCCGTGATCTCTTGGCTTTGAGTCTTTTAGTTCTCTTTCTTCCTCTACGTTTCTTTTTCGCTGGATCGCGATAACTAGGAGCTGATGTATCCCCTTGATCCTCAGCATTCATTTTAATATTTTCGAGTTCTATTGACTTGGCTTTGAGATCCTCGATCCTATTGTCCAACCATTCGTTGACAACTTTACTTTGTTCATCACTGACAGAAGCCAAATCCGCTAAAACGCTGAACTTCAGACACATTTGATTGTAACGCAGACTTTGCTCGTTCAACTCCCAACAGCTAAAACTCACTTTCACTTTTGTATGCGGTCTTGTTACGTCTTTTCTCCACCTGCGTAAGATGTATTTTTCAGGAATAAGGCGAATCCCATTACGCATTAGTACCACAATTGCATGCTTACAAAGTATTCCCCTAGACTCAAACATTTGGCAGCTACAATGAATATCAAAATCAACTGGTTTTTTGTTTTTTTTAGCTTCAGTTGCTTCTGTTTCGTCTATCCTTTTATCAAACACACATTCCTCGTTTTCACTATCATCTGTGTCGCTACTTTCTGTTTCACTTCCATTTGTTTCGTTGTCATCTGTTCCGCTTTCAGTATCCATCTCTAAATCAACCATGCCTTCACTATCATCTAAAACTTGAACATCAATATCACCATCCTCCTCTTCACTGCTATCATCATCCGTTTCTATTTTACGGAATGTAACATTAAATTTCACCTTCTTACAAAAATCATTATCGAGCCAAATATCCTCTCGAATAACATACTTATGAACCTCGGTCACCTCATCAAAATCAACCACTTCACATGCAATCTTCCCACGAATTTCTTTCTGGAACTCTTGAAACTTGACAAGGGTATACATATCTCGAAGCTGCTTTTCAAAAGGATAGCCAGAAATAAGAGGAATTGCCTTTGTACATGACTCCGCATCTTCTTTTAACTCTTTTTCTACTTTAGCCCTCAAAGCTTGTTCACATAGTTCAACAAACTGTTTTAATTTTGTCTTTGAATTGACATAACCTTTAAAGAATGCGTTTATGCTTTCGCTACGCTGAGTAGAAGCCATCCCCGCCCAAAATGTGTCTTTAAGAAAACATGGTACCCATCGTTCTTTCTCAGGGTATAAATCGCTCAACCATTGGTTTTGCTGTAAATTGTATTTGTCGATCATTTTCTTCCATGATTCTTCAAATTCACCCGGAGTCTGGGAATCATATACTGCCTCTTGCAAAGCAAACCCAATTTTTTCTCTTTGTTTGTAACTACCAAACTTTTCAGGAATTTTTTTCATTATGTGCCACAGACACCATCTGTGCCTAGCTTCCGGAAAAACAATTTCAACCGCATTCTTCATTGCTTGACACTGATCAGTTATAATTGCTCTCGGAGCACATCCAGACATGCAATTTAGCCACTTCTTAAATAGCCATACAAATGTTTCTGTAGTTTCATTACAAAGCAACCCACATCCAAGCAATATTGATTGGCCATGGTGATTAACCCCGACAAAAGGAGTGAAAGGCATCTCATAATCGTTTGTCATGTAAGTGGCATCAAAAAAATTCTTTATACGCTTCTCTACTCCAACCATCAGCCCAAAATACGTTTTTCAATTGATTTTCATCATCGTAGTCAACTTCGAAATAGAACCCACTATTCTCTTTTACCTTCTTGGAAAAATATTTCATCAAAGCAGTTGCATCCCCTTCACCAAGTCGCAGTCGGCGTATTTCTGCAAGAGCATTTCTACAATCTTTTTCACTGCAATCAACTTTATCATATCCACCATACTGATTCACCATAGAGCGGAAAGTCTTTTCCATTGGAATTCCTGATTGGTCATTAAGGTCAATGGTACGTAATACATGTGGTTCAACTTTCCGATTTGTCTTCATCATCCAATCTTGCAGTAACGTAAGCCTTGCAATCACAACGATTGCTCTTGCGAGGTTTGGCTATATTTTTAGTCTTGTTAACAGATTTCGCTTCTGCTATTTACAAACATATGTAACACTTCTTATGATTCCCTCTTCATTTTTCCGATTAGTTCTTTTTCTAACTGCAAATCCTTCACGTTTTGCATATGCTTTATAAGCACTGAACAAATCATCATGTGTTCCAAACTTTTTTCCAATGTACAATTCATCCTCATCAGTATTTTGAGTCTTTTCACCGGCTTCCTTCTCAGTATCATCTAAACTGACCACCGCCATCTACACTTAAAATCAGATTAGATGTATCATAAAACTGATACAAGTTTACGATATAAACACTTTTATGAATAATAAACATATGAATCATATGAGCTATAGTTATAAAATTATCAAAATTCCTGATCAGAATGCTTACCCAAATCTAATAGAAGAGAAACAAGAACTATAAACACTTTATAAAACACGATTTGTATCAAGCCTTAAACAATCAAGATGATTTTGGCATTCAAAAACTCTTATACAATAAGCATAGAGTTAGGTTTTTAAGTTTACCTTGTTAGTAAGTTTGAGATAATATGGTAGTGATCTCTGGAACTACCATCACATAACTTTTTTCTATTGGAAGATTCGAAGAGAACCCTAGATTTGATCGCAGGATACCCAGTTTTGGTTTAGGAAGATGAAGAAACCCTAGATTTGTTTTAGGAAGAAAATAAGAAACTGAATAGGAAACGTCGGACCTTTTTTTTCCCGCTGCCAAGTTTCTAAAGCTTTTGGTTTCAATCTGAACCGTCGGGTACATCCAACGGTAGTAGGAATTAAAGAATTAACTCGTTTTTTTCTTTTAAAGAAGAATTAGATAAATAAAAAAAAAATACTTACCTCTCTCCGCCACATCAGTTTTGCTGTCAAGTAGCTGTCAACTTGCTGTTCAAATAGCAAAATCGTTTTCTTTCTGTCCATTATTTCTTTTGCTTTGATGATGTAATCAACGGGGCTGACTTTCTCAGCAATGGTAAAAGTCGGTAACTTCGCGAACATGGCTCGCGACCGGTTGCCCCATGGGATTTCCCTTATCATATCTTCGATGTTTGTAAAGCCGTCAAATACTCTCATGTTGGACATGACCAGCAAGGTCATCTTAGTATTTGTGCCAGAATTAATAGAGTCCGTCGTCAAGCCATCTCCAACATTGTGATCCACCATCGTTTTCCTCAATGTGTACAAGTGAATAATGTACGATAGGAGTCCAGTGATTACATCATTTACAGTCTGCATGAAATGATCGGTCATTAAAATTGGGCAACTATTAATTAGCACAAACTTAATACTAACTAGCCAAAAACGAAAAAAGAAAAAAGAAGACGACTAGTTAAGAATTAAGTTGAACTCACCGCTCCAAACTTGGTTTTAACTTGCTTGATTCTTTTTAGTGATAAGGTCACCGAGTAGATGTCAAAAGGTCTGAATAACTCAATCTTCATATTTGTCCATGCCTCTGAACATATTGCGGATCGCCGATCTTCTAAAAATGTTGCCCTGAGTGAGCTCTCTATGAGATCGGAAATTGTGTTCACACACTTGCTCATGAATCCCAACATTTTATTCCCCATTCCTATTACAGTTCGCTTACCATCATCTTGTTTCTTCAACGACATTTGCGGAAAAGTAAAAGGAAGTGAAGGATGATCAGCTCTTTGGAAAATCTTACAAAACAAACTTACAAGTGAATAACCATCACCAATTGCATGACTAGCCTTAAAGATTAGACTGCACGCCCCATTCAAACTAGGGTACTTGACCAAATGAAGCTCCCATAATGGTTTATCTTCTGGAAAATTCTCACAACCAATTTTTGATAAGTAATCTCTCAAGTACTCATCATAGGTTTCTCTAGCTAAACCTAGAGGGAATGTCGGGACAATCAAATGATCTTCCACTCGTGTAACAACTTTTCTCCATCTTAAAACGCCTTTATTATTTCTCTCCATTATTGAAGAAAGACGAATGTTTAGTGGTAGCATATGCTGGAACAATCCAACAATTTCTAATTCAGTAATCGGTGTCTCTAGTTCAAAAACAGTGAAAATGATTAACGATAAGATTGAACTGTGTAGGCTCTGAGAGATTGGACTCACTGGAGGACTTGTTTCTTCATCTATGTTTTCAACATTGTTCTCGTTTGTGTAGTGATTATCCATTGTTGTAACTTATGGCCCGTAGAAATATCCATAGAATTCAGATGCATTTATACAAAAACTCTCGAAAGTCATAAATGTGGTACCACCATCGCACATGGACACACTGTTTTAAAGAAGACATTTATGTTCACATGCTATATCACATGGAGGGGGTACTATATCCTCTCCACTTCATTCTATATATGTGTAAACAAACTAATGGATCTCAAAAATCAATATTGAATGAGTCTTGAGGCTGCAGTGAATGGTGTAAAGTTATTAAAGAAAGCTACATGTTGGCAGCGGAAGGCCTTGTGTTAAGAACATGTACATGGCAGGATATGCAAATGCAAGTTGATTGGTAATGGCAAAACAACAAAATCTTGGTTGGTTGGTGTAGTTTGTTATAGCTGAATTTTTGGGATGGGATTAGGTGGAAGCTAGATGGGGTAACTGAATTAGACGCTGATCTGCAGTACTCAATTTTGCAAGTGCCTACCGTGAATCATCTGAAGGATCCATGTGATACTGTTGTTACAGTATAAGAAGTAAGAGGGTGTGATAAAAGTTGCATTGCCACCTGTAATCAGTGAAACGAACAGCGTAACGAGAGCTGCTGCAGCACCTCCAGATATAAATATGTGATTATGACTGAAAGTACTCGCACCATCAATCAATTTTGAAGACATATTAATGAACAGCTGGACATCATCAACAACAATTTTATTTGCACGTACACTAAGAGCATCTCCAATGAGACATTAAAAATGTCCTAAATACAAGGCCACATAGGATTTCAATGATTTAACTAGAAAAATCCTCTGCAATGGGAATGTGAAGGGAGAAAGTAAAGATGATGTGTCTGGTATTTATGTAGACATCCTCACAGCCATCCTCTAGTTTTAGAGGTTCTCTTAGAGGATGTGAACATCCTACTCATCATTATCAATGGTTATAATTAAATATATAATTTGGATGAATGGTTAAAAAAGTTCAGAACTAAAGCAATACAATTTCTGGTTGGAGATGTTTCTCTTTTATCTCCTAATATTAAGGAAAATTTGGTCTTTAAATCAGAAAAAACAACTTCCACAAAAGATGCACACCAAGTTACCATTGGAGATGCTCTAACGTTCACCTCTACACAGACAACCTATTGTGGAGACTAACTTATTAACAACTTGCCATGCTTTCGGATATTGGGTACTCCTCGACCTTGCAACCAAGTGAAGCTTTGCATCTTTCTGTATCGAATAATATTCTAGGGTTTTATCCTTCTCAAGTTTTTTTCCTCCGTAGTATGTGAAACCTTGATCGAGCACAAGTATTTTACACCATATTTGCTTGCATCTGACTCGCGATATGGATCTGAGTCAACCCCTGACTCGTTGCGAGTCAGATATTAGACCGTTTGTTTTCAATTTTGAGTTATATCTTACTCAACCTATGACTCAGACCTAACTCTTGACTCGGACTCATTTGAGTCAGGTAACAAAGTACCCCTGACTCATGGGATTAAACCACTAACTCATATTTTTTTGAGTCAGTTGAGTCAGATCTGACTTAATACAAACATAATAAGTTATATTTGACTCAAGTCAGGTGATTTCAGTCGTCGATTCCAGACGACTCAAATACAGATGAATCAGGAGTAAACAAACAAGGTGTTAGTTATTTTTTCTAATTTGTTCATGAACCAATTCAACCGTATCATTTTCATTTGCATGTATTACGTTTGTACAAGAATTTCTCACAAAGAAGTGCAAATACTTGAAGAGGACCCAACTCAGATGTCAGACCGTTGTTTTCAATTTTGAGTTAGATCTGACTCAGACCTAACCCCTGACTCGGACCCATTTGAGTCAGGTAACAAAATACCCCTGACTCATGGGATTAAACCACTAACTCACATTTTTTTGAGTCAGTTGAGTCAGATATGACTCAAAACAAACATATTGAGTCAAATTTGACTCAAGTCAGGTGATTTCAGTCAGATCCAGACGACTCAAATCCAGATGACTCAGATGAAGCTGGAGTAAACAAACAAGGTGTTAGTCATTTTTTCTAATTTGCTCATGAACAGATTCAACCGTATCATCTGCATTTGCATGTATTACGTTTGTACTGGAATTTCTCACGAAAAAGTGCAAAGCCTTGAAGAGCACCCAACTCAGATGTCAGACCGTTTGTTTTCAATGTTGAGTTAGATCTGACTCAACCAGACCTAACCCTGACTCGGACCCATTTGAATCAGGTAACAAAATACCCCTAAGTCATGGGATTAAACCACTAACTCACATTTTTTTGAGTCAGTTGAGTAAGATTTGACTCAACACAAACATATTAAGTCATATTTGACTCGAGTCGATTTCAATCAGATCCATACGACTCAAATCTAGATGACTCAGATGAATCAGGAGTAAACAAACAAGGTGTTAGTCTTTTTTTTTTTTTTATAATTTGTTCATGAACATATTCAACCATATCATCTGCATTTGCATGTATTACGTTTGTACTGGAATTTCTCACGAAGAAGTGCACAGGCTTGAATTAGACCCAACATATGTGGTACTATATGAAAATAGAGATAAAGTAGATCCGAAAACAGAGGATGGAGAAAACAAATCTAAAAATGATTCTATTCTCTCCAAATAATTGAGTATATATACTAGTATATGGTGTCAAAAAGGTATTTCTGCCAGCGTGGAGTAAACCCATTTCCTCCTCTTTCATCGGTCCACTCTCTAGTTCTCTTAATTCCCCCCCCCCCCACCCCAAACTAAACCCCTTCCGATCTAATCTTTCCCTGCTCAGATTTGGTCTTTTAGAACAGATCTGGGCAGGCTAGTGTATATAAATTAGTTATAATCTTCTTCTTTATGGTGTTCCTTTGGCTTCTCGTTTTATTCTTTAATTTTTTTCCTTTGTTTTGTGTTTCTAACTTTTTCAGTTCTGCATCTTATCTTCACCATTAATGTGATATAACGACTGATTTTCCTTGGGGTTTCTGGTTATTCTTTGGTGCACAGAGAAGGGTTCTTCATACCAATTTTTAATTGAAGTGTTTATGATTAAGTTGTGGTGGTGTTTGGAGGATCTTCTTAACCTAGTTCCCATTCTCAAGCATTTTTCGACGATTTCTACTGGGTTTATGGTCATATACAGAAAGAGGTCTTCATGGTTTTGGATATGGGTTTTCTATTTTTGAAGTGATGTGGATGTTGTTTTTGCTAATCCATCTAATATTGGTTCATCTTATATTTTCGATCAACATGATTTCAAAATTACTGATTTCTTCATGTTAAGTCACTTGTTTATTGAAGAAAAAAGTGGCTGTGATCTTGTAATGGTGATTGGTTGGCGAAGATGATGTGCTTACCGAAATGGATTTTTCACCGGCAAGAATCTGGTAAGAAAGGCGGCTGAATTAGAGTTCAGTTGACTTGAAGGATTTCCTAAATCTTTAGCTCCCTGTTAGGGCTAGGGTTTATATGGGTTGTTTATTGGGCCATCAACTTGTTCATAGGTGTTCCTTTCATAAATTATGAAAGTTTGTAATTGCGTTTCTATGTGGAATTTTAGCCTGTATGAAAGTTTGTAACTTGGTTTCTATGTGGGATTTTATCATGGATGTGGGTTACAGGAAGCTCTATATTGTTTGTAACATTTCTTTATTATTATATTATATATAAAACTATCATTACCGATAAAAAAAAGGGTATTTCTGCCACTAATAAAATATAATATATCATTGATGACGTCATTCCGCATGCGTATTGTCCACCATAGGACCAAACAATAATTTATAAGATTAAACAGTAATATATATATTTTAGAAAATGACCAAACAGACAGTTGACTAGGCCAACAGGACCAAATTCTGATATATTTTTCCTAGGAAACATCGTGTGTATTTGCATCTGACTCATGATATGGATCTGAGTAAACCCATGACTCTTCGCGAATCAGATGAGACCGTTTGTTTTCTTTTTTGAGTCAGATGTGACTCGACCACCGACTCAGACCTAATCACTGACCCGGACCCATTTGAGTCAGGTAAAAAAAATACCCCCGACTCATGAGACCAAACCACCACTGACTCACATATTTCTTAGTAAGTTGAGTCAGATCTGACTCAAAACAAACATATTGAGTCAAATATGATCCAGATGACATAAATGAGTCCAGAGTAAACAAACATGGTGTAAGACTATATGGTAGTTTCTACTCTATGGATTTGAATCAGAATTACGTGGATACATATTAACAAAAGGAATTTATAACCATTGTACATGATCCATAGAAATGTCTTATAACCATTGTACATGATCCATATAAGTGTCTTGAGTATTAAAAAAAATGAAGTGGACTAGCTGACGAGGATTTGAAACCCACATATCCGCAAGTTGGGGTTGGATGAAAAAGGACTTAGCTGCATTATTGCTGTTAAGAATATCGAAAACAATGACAACTATGACCCAGACGACGACTAAATTATGCCCACATAATTCTTCTTGTGAGTCATATGTATGACTCCAATTTTAAGCTTTCAATTAGGTGCATGCGATGAAAGCGCTGAACATATATGATTACATATATATGACCAAATTATTCATTTTACCTATGTAAATATTGTAAGATTTTTGTAGTTGCGGGAAATCCTACAACCACACACTTACTAAAATCTACGAATCAATTTAAGTGAATTCCATGAAAATCAAGAGAACATTCATTAAGATCTTCAAATTGGATACAAAGTAATAAGCAAATCCTAACTTGGGAAGCAAATAATCTTTCTCTCTCCTAAATATCTTGTCTAGACTCTCAAAAATGCTCTCTCTCATACAAGGTCGCTCGGCTCCTTATATATGAGTTTATATAGTGGAGGACAACTAATAAAGCCCATATTTTCGAGCCTGGCGTGTGTTATTAACGCACGCTTACATTGACTCTTATCGCACAGACTCTATAATATCGCATGGTTCTTCACACTTTACTGGTGATTATGCTGACGTCATGTGATGCGTCATTTGGATAAGCTGTACACGATTGTCTTCGCTTGGTCTTGATGATCACCATTTTCGCATACTTGATTGGTGTGTGGTATTTTGTATCTACATTTTGCCTCTTATTATGTCGTTTCTTTGGAAAAGAGTGTGATATGAGAAACTCCAATTTATGCTGCTGCACTCGTTCACCTTTTCATATTCTTTTCTGCCGACATATTTCCCTAATTTAGGCATGATAACTTACGCGTGTCCTCTCAACCATTCATTATTTGACACATCTCTTATAACAGCCTCTTCCTATCCGTTCACTTTCGATCATCGCATTAATGGAGTAAATATCTTGGGAATCGGGAGTAAATCTTCTATTTTCTTTCAAACGTCTTCTTCTTTCTTCATTTTACTCTCTCCCCTTTTTCTCTCCAGATCTTGTTTTCTCCTGCTGCTGCTCTTCTGGCTTGATCAAATCTTCGTCATTATCATCACTGTTTCATAGTCCTGATCTTGATCAACTTAATTATCTTTGATTATTTTTTATTATCTCTTCATTCCCATACTAAAAATGCCTCAAGCTAGTTGGAAGAACGAAAAAGTATTTAAAAGATTGCAAAAGGAGTTTAGTGCAATAGGTTTCTCACTATCCGTCCCATCTGGATCAAAACCTTCATCCAAACTCGGACCTGAATTGTTTTCTCTCAAAGAGTGGAGTGATCAGAAGATCATCATCGTTGTAGGACAGCTTCTCGCTTGTCTTCCTATTCCTCTTTATAATCCCCAAATTCCCTTGTTTTATGAAATTTTATCAGATGCGAATTTCTCGCGAGGCATCTATCAACTGAGTGGTGACTGCATCAGAATAACCATGGAATATGCTATTCGCGCAGCAGGACTAGAATCTCTCTACCCAATAGAAGTGTGAAAGCCAGAGCATACCCATAAGGAAATTAATCCTGCAGATTATTTTTTTTTAAGAATTATGAGGTTGTTATTATGAAGAATAACTCGTCTAAGTGGGGTGTTCGCTTATCAAGGAAGGACGGTCTCTCAGAGAATGAAAGAATCATGCGAGATATTTAATTTCATGACCCTACGAATAACATCGCTCGCTGGTCAAATGATACTCGATGGTTAGATTATCCCATTGTTTTAGTGGGCCCCTATATAACTGGCAGGAGTGGAGATGGCTCAAATCTTCCCCTTCTTGCGGGATTACCCGCTTAAGACCCTTGGGTCTTCAGATGTACTGAGAAAGCAAAAGTGGTATGTTATCTTCAACTCTCTCTTCTTTTAATTCTTTTGCCTTTTACTTCTCTTATCGCTTTCTTTGGTTTCAGATTGCCAAACAGTCGAAAAAAGATAAAAATTTTCCACATGCGTCATCTTCGCGCGATAATGAAGTAAAAAATACTCTTTATTTGATTTTAACAATATTGTTTCCTCTGTTTCTTATCTCTCATTATTCGCGTAGGTGGAAGCTGAGGGCGCTAAAAGGAAGGGTAAGAGTAAGCTGAGATATAAGACTACCGCTTCCAAATCCTATTCCCAGAGTCTATCTAAGAAGCGGAAGGAATTTTATCCCTATTCTTCAAGTTCCCACTCTATTGATGATGGCATTCTTCTTTCTGAAGATCCCTCAATCAAATCTTCTATGGGGCATCTATCTAGTATCTTCTGCGACAACATGTCAGCAGTCGGAGATGAAGAGTTGACTCGTACTTGTGGAATGGTTGCGAAGATTTGTGATGCCCCTTCTTCAGATCATGATTCCCTTCGCGGTGCTGCCTCAGCGTTGAGTCCGAACATTCAATTTTCATTTGTCTCTTTGGTAATCTTTGTACTTTCACACTCTCTTTGATAATTCTTCGATGTCTTTTATGAGGATGATATCTAATCTTCGCCTTATGTCTTCGCAGATGGACCGCATATATTACTCTGTTTCATCAGATCATCAAAGAAGACTTCACAAGATTGAGGCCGAAAATATTAAACTCAAGACCCAAGTTTCCACTCATGAGAATGATGCATCTGATCTTCGCAAGAATAACGGTCAATTAAAAGATGAAGTTTCTACTTACAAGAATCATATATCTGGTCTTCAAAAGAGAAATGATCAGTTAATTGGTCTGTAATTCTTTATTTCTGCTGCCAATATGTTTGTTCGTATCTTTCGCTCCCTTAGTAATTGTCTATTCTTGCAGAGATTTAGAGCCTTACTGACGAGGCATCTTTTTTATTTCGCTCCCTTCATCATCTTGTCGATGATAATACTCTCCTTGAGTATCTTAATGCTTCCCTAAATAACCTTGCTGATGATAAACTAAAAACCCTTTCTTTGGAGGAGCTCAAGGCGAAGTACCAACTTCTTAATATTGACCACATGAGTGCCTTATCTACTAGTAATGGTTTTAAACGCCGCTTCTAAAGAAAGGATTAAGGTTTTAGAAGCAAGAATTAACACCCTTGTTACTGAGAAGGATGAGGTTGCTCTTAGAGGTGCTAAAGCTTTGAAGGAATTTCAAGAAACCATCCTTCAATTTCAAATAGAGCGGGATCTTGCTATAAGCGAAAAAGACGCACTTGTTGAACGAGGGAATTTGATCCGTTCCCGACTTCTTATATAGAGCGATGCTGAGTTTAAATGGGATGCTAGGGTCTTAGATAATGCCAGAAATGATTTAGCTATAAATGTTAGCCTTGAATTTGATCATGCTGCATTGGTTAGAGATATGATTTCTAAAAAAGAAGGTTGTTTATAATTCTTATTCCATTGTTATTCCATGATGAGGGTTCTTATGCGGTTTTAACCTTCTTGTCCTTTCTTCGCAGATTACGAAAAGGAATTTCGTGAGAAAATTGAGGGTCTGGAGGTGAAGTTTGCCGCTCGTGATTCTAAATACCGCAGGATCAAGAAGAAGCTTATTACCACAGTTTCCAACTTGAGCAATGATGTTGTTCGCGTTCGTGATGCAGCTATTAAGAAAGTATGTGCGGATAATGGATTTCCTCTTTCAACTTATAAATTTACTGAAGTTCCTCCGAATGAAGAAGACTCTGATATCTCTGACAGTGGGGGAGATTATGAGGATTATGAAGAGACTGAACAAGAAGTTTGTGGTTCTAGAACTGAGGATGATAATGAAGATGATATGGGTGGAAACTAGCTATTTTTCGCGCTTGTAAATTCCCTTTTCAACTTTTTGTATATCAGATACTTCATAGCCTTTGAAATTTTCTTCTTTTAATATGAACTCTTTAATGTAAATTCTCCTTGGGATATTCCTGCATCTATAAAAGGCAAAATAAACTGTTCTTTCCAATAGTTGAAGTTAATTTGGTGGGAATATTATGCATAACAATATTCGCTCATAATAATAAATAATCTGTGCGTGAGTCTATCATATGGATGCGAATAACACTCTTTCATATGTTTCCATTCCCATACTACAACAGTTGGAGTTAATTTGGTGGAAATATTATGCATAGCAATATTAGATCATAATAATAAATAATATGTGCGTGAGTCTATCATATGGATGCGAATAATACTCTTTCATATGTTTACATTCCCATACTTGCCTCTGTTAGTCGCATCGAGATGATTGAGTTAAGCACACATATATGTATGTTCATTTTATCTTTACCTTATATTATCTTATGTGTGCATCCTTGTCTCATGCCTCAGCTATATGCTGTATTATCGGCTTTTCGCGCCCATACATTCTGATTGCAAGAAATTTCCTTTGTGTTTTCCTTATGCCATTGAATTCGCACGTTTAATTTCTCTTACCTGCAAAACAATATAAGTTTTTGTTATACTTTCTCATGAGGTCTTATTTTGCCTTCCTAAGTAAAGGTCTTATTTTTCCCAAGATCTGATTTCATTCTTGTGCGACGAGATCGCAGGCGGTATTTACACTTTCATGTATTAACCCATTGATCTCGCCTTAACATTCATCTGTAGGTTTTCTTAATGTGCAAATACGACAAGCCTTAATACTCACGTGAGTAAAAAGCCTCGTGATTTTTGCGTCTTTTGTCACAATTCAGCTCCCTAATGGAGGGTGCCGTCCTTATATTCCCCATGATTTACTCTTCAAGGAAGCTTACCCCTACCGGTTTAGGGTGGGCTCCTCTCATCCAGTGATGCAACAATCAGTTATTTTCGCGGCCTCTTATCCCTACGCCGATATAGCTTATGGCTATAAGACCGCACCCTAAGTGGGGTTTCTTCGGACCGAGTGCATCATAGTCAAGATTTGTCAAGAGAGGCCAGGTACGATCCAGACGCCCCAGGCCCTCCTGACTCAACCGTGTACCTCGGCGCCTTGATCGAGTTTCTGCACTCCTTAGTAGAGAGCTTCTTACCTTAGTCTTTCAACTAAGGCGCTCTACTGGATGGTCTTTTATTTCACCCCAAATCTCCATGACTCAGGCTCCAGGTTCGGTGTGGCTTTCATCTGAGCCATGCTAACTAGGTTTTCCCAATATGACGCGCGTTAGGTCTTATTATTGCCTCTTACTATATGCGAACTAGGGTGCACGCCATAATTGGATACCTAGCCTCCCTACTTAGAGGTTTTACGTCTGTAGCCTTCTATTAAGGTCTTATCATAAGGTCTTATTTTTGCCTTTTTGTATGACAATATCATAAAGAAATAAAAAGATTCATTTGTACTCATACTCTTGATCAATACAATGCTTCTATTCTCTACCTTTGCTTATTCGCCCACATGATTACTATTTTCTAAACAATCTCATAACTAAGATGACTTGCTAGTTTCTTTCACCTTCTGTACTTCATTGAGTTTGCATATGTATTTCAATACATTTACTAGCATACATTCTTCATCTTCTTATGTGCTTTGACTATCGCACGCACCATAGTTCTGCAAGTACACTTTGTTCCATAGCTCATCAGATGGTCCTCCTTCCTTCTCACCTACTAACTCATACATCCCATTTCCAACTACTTTCCTGATTCTGTATGGCCCTTCCCATATGTTCTCCATTTCTCTCTTATTATTTTTCTGATAAGGCGATTTTTGTCTCAATACCAAATCTCCTTTCTTGAATTTATTCATGCTAACACGTTTTCTTTCTTGTGCGATTGTTGTCGCCTTCGCTGGGGTTGTTCTCATTTCACTCTCCTTGTTCACAGCATCCACCATTCATCGCTCACTTCTCTTGATATCTTGTATCTGTGTCTTCCAATTTCTTCGCTTGCTTGTGCATTCTTCACATTTGTCGACATCAATGTCATGGCAAGTTTTTCCTTCATTTGGATATCCTCTTATTACTCCAACACCTTGAGGTAGAGGGAACTTTATGCATTAGTGGAAAGTTGAAGCCACTCCTAAAATACCATGTAACCATGGTCTTCCTGTCAGAGCATTATAGGGTGATTCGACGTCAACGACGCAGAATGCTATTTATGTTGATATAACCCTTAAAGGAATTCACATCGTCACTTCTCCCTTTGGCTTGTTGGATGTTCTGTTGAAACCATAAATCTTGTATGTTAAGGGGATTAGTTCTTCATCTCTACCACCGATAGTCTTGTATGTGTGATAAAATAGAATATCGACTAAACTCCGAGGATCTATCGGTATTCTGTTTATAGCCCATGTGTTCGCATCCTCCTCTTCATCTTCATCATCCTTAGCCTTTGGATTGATTTCTAACTTGACTACTAATGGGATCTCATGATGTTCTCCTCCTCCTGGTACTTATTCTGCATTAAAGGAAATAGGCTGCTTCTGTCAATCTTTCAATAGTGACATTTTCGCGAGGTTGAGTATCTCCCTTCCATCACTATCTCTCGCATGAACCGGCTTAGGACATTATCATGGAAATATTCTATGCTCCTGAATGAATGTATTTATCAAATTACAATATAAATTCTTCGCCTTCGCTCCAACCTCTATACGATATGTATGCTTTCCTGCCTCTCTATCTTGTGCATGCCCTGCAAGTGGTGGTGGTGGTAGATTCTGTGTTTGTTGCACTAAGAAGTGGTCTAACTTTCCCTGATCAATCATTATTAATATGATGATTTTCTTTATATTTCTACATTTATTAGTTGTGTGACCATGGAAACGATGATAGGAGAAGAAGTCGTTACTCCTCCTCCCTGCTGGCGGTTCATCTCCCATATTTGGTAGTGCTGGTATTTCTTCCATCAAAATTATTGCTTCCCATATTTTCTCTACCTTGGTGTTTAGATGCAGCATCTTTATATGTTCCCAAACTACTATATTGCTTCCTTGGCCTTGGTTATAATATTGCTTTCGTCCTCCATATCCTTCTGGCTGGTAATCGAGTCTCTTATTGTTTCCTCAGCGATTATTGAACTGTCTTTCTCTTTCAAATTCTTCTTGATCCCTACTTCCTATAGCCACCAGTTTTTGTTCTTCTTCCACTATCTGCTTTCCTTTATTCCCTTGAGATGTACTTGCAACAACATTCGTTGTTCTTTGGAGTAGACTGTTGTTTCCTGCATTTGTAATCGCCACTGGATAAGATTCCATTTCTTTTTGCTTTTATTCGAGAGAGATGTATTCCTCTTGATACTCGCGTAATTCTGCCATGGTTATCGTATATTTTATCCTAAAGATATGTATATACAACAAGTTAGTTACGAACAATGCGTTGATGAAGGCTAATATGAGGCTTCTCTCATCTACTCATCCGGCCATTTCGCTGCACATGCTCCTCCATCGTGTGGTTAACTTTCGCAAGCTTTCATTGGTTCTTCTGTGTAAACTGAACACTTTCTCTATCCCAGGTCTTAACATATTATTGTCGATATAATTTCCCAGAAAGATATTTTGTAAGTGGTGAAATGATCGAATAGTACCCACTGGTAAACCTTCAAACCATTGCAGAGCTTCTCCAGTTAGGCTGGCAGGGAAATATTTACAGAGTACCGCATCATTTGCTTCACACTGTAAGAGAGATCTGTTGTGTGCTTTTATATGTTGCACCGCATGTGCTTCCATCAAAGATGTTAGTAAACGCATGGAGATTACAGTTAGGTGGTATAACCGCACATTGTATTGGTCTAGTGAATGGTGTTCTTCCTGATTCTTCTATCACTTCATCTAATTGTCGCCTACCTCCATCTCTTCACGTATTTATCATTTATCTCATCTTTGCTAATTCTCTAAGGATTGTCTCATTCATTGCTTGATCTCCATCTTGTTGCATGGGTCTTTTTAATCTTGCCTACCTTACTCTGTTTTCATAATTATTTTGTCGCACAACTTCTTGTATCTCCCTCTCTTCAGCTTCTTTTCTTCTATGTCTGCGTCTTTCTCTTTCATTCCTTGCATGTATATGTGCAGCATCATTCCTTGCAGTTTCATCTTCGCGTTCGCGTTGATCTCTTATCATTTCTCTTCCTTGTAGTACAATTCTTCCTTATCAACTTAGCTTCTCTGTTTCTAGTGCCAAAATGTAGTTGTAGGAAATCCTACAACCACACCCTTACTAAAATCCACAAATCAATCTAAGTGAACTCCATGAAAATCACAAGAACATTCATTAAGATCTTCAAATTGGATACAAAGTAATAAGCAAACCCTAACTTGGGAAGCAAATAATCTTTCTCTCTCCTAAATATCTTGCATAGACTCTCAAAAAAGCTCTCTCTCATACAAGGTCGCTCGGCTCCTTATATAGGAGTTTACATAGTGGAGGACAGCTAATAAAGCCCCTATTTTCGGATCTGGCATGCGTTATTAACGCACACTTACATTGACTCTTATCGTATAGACTCTATAATATTGCATGGTTCTTCACACTTTACTCGTGATTATGTTGACGTCATGTGATGCGTCATTTGGATAAGTTGTAAGCGATTGTCTTCGCTTGGTCTTGGTGATCACCATTTCGCATACTTGATTGGTGTGCGGTATTTTGTATCTACAATTTTCTCACGGATAAACTGATGGTTTATTTCAATGATATTGTAGAAAGTGGTAGTAAGGTTGTCGTTCACTCGGATTTGACGAGATTGATTTTATGAATTAATAAAAAAAATAAAAAATATATATATACAAATATTGTCACAGGATGAAGAGTTAATAGGACGCAGGATTTCACTACTTTTCATATTCTTGTGGTTCAGTCATTAACTCGAGACAATATAGCTCAAACAAAAGAAGTTGTGACTCTAATTCCTTGCCAAAAATAGATTTCATAATACATTATCTGTAAATCATAAGCATGACGCATCAAAAGTAATTTAAACTAAGCATGCGACATCAGACAAAATAACAGATAATTAATAGAAATCATAAAACAATTAAATCTATGCAAAAAGTCATATAAAGAATTAATTCATTTACCACAATCATGAAAAGTTGCTTCCTCCGTCGTCCCAGTGATGGGTTCTAGCTCCGCATATTGGAAACACTCAGAATAATTTTTCATTGCTCAAAAGTGCTTACAAATGATGAAAAGGAGAGATATCAAATAAAAACCGGGTTTGTAACAGTTATAAGTGTTACAAACCGAATTGTTACAGAGAACGATAAAACCTTCCTGTCGTTGTTTCTGTTGATTTAAGTCTGCCTCCAAACTACGACCCACAACTGCGAGTCGTTAACACTGTTGAAGAACGACGGTTTTTGGCCGTCTGTTCTTCGTCTTCCACAGGAGCAGAAAAATATGCTCTGCAACTTTGATTTCTCTGACCTATTGACGCTCTAAACTCTCCCCAAGCTCTCCGTCCCCCTTTCAGACCTCCATAGAACCTATTTATATCCAGCAGCACTCCCAAATCCGACAATAATTGCTCCAAATCTTCTCTTATTTTCCACGGGAATATTTTCCATTATTAACTTCTTCACGCGTCTGTCAGCCGTTAAGTCTCCTTTTTATTTCCCTCACACTCCTGTTGTTTCTCATCAAACTACAAACTCATCACCAGCACGTTCTGTAAGAGCAAAACATGTTGTCTCCTCATGCGATAACTAATCTGAATAGAAGAAACCCGAGCCCCTGTTTCCTCTCACACGTCTTCTTTCTTGTTTTAAACTCTTTCCAAACTCCTCCAATCAATGCAGAATATTCTCCCACACAAATCTTCTCCAAATCAGCATGTAATAACACAAACAGAATCTTGAAAATATCTTCACCTATGTTTTCTTCAAACCGAGAATATAACCTTCCCTTTATAAACCAAAGGCAATTACCGCTCCTGTTTTAATGTTACAACCCATCACCAATCGATTCCCGTGCCAGAAAACTCCAAGAATCTCGTAAAGTCGTGACCGAAAATACACAGTTGAGAAACAAAATTTTCCCGACATTTCTAAAATTTGAATGGTGAAGATGGTCAGCCCTTATCCAACAGCTGGGGTGCGAATATCAGTTGGGTGCCCCTTAGTAATTGGGTTACCCCTTATCCAAAGTGGGAGTTCGAATAGCAAATGTCCTCCGGGGGTGTTCCGAGCAACTTTTCGAGCCGAATTTCCAACAATCTTTATTTCCAAAAAATACCTACAAACACACAAAACACCATAATAAGGACAAAAACAAGTACTAACAATACGAAACATTGAGGACAAACTAGACACATAAATGCGTCTATCATAAACGCTTACGGTTGAGTTTCATGAATCATATATCATCCACAACATTGCTAAGTGCGACCATATCTCAAACAAAGAAATGAATGTCATTTTTGGTATTTCTGGTGAAGATCATGACATTGATATACTGGTGCAGATCTAGAAAACAACTTGGACAAGATTATGTGTTAAGATAACCAACGACATTGGTTCTCAAAAGAGTCAGTCGTAAGACCGAGTTATTAGACAGAGTCTCTAGGCTATATTTATGTTTTTGATAAGTCTTTGAATTTGTTAAAAACTGTATATCAAATCTGTAACTATCTTGAATACTTTTCAAGTATAAATAATATCTCTACCTCCACTGCAAAACTGTGGAAGTATTCACCAAAAATATCTTTTCTAACTTGGTATCAGCCTTGCTCCAAGCTACGCTTCCAATACCTCAAAAAAAAAAAACTATCATCAACAAAAACAAAAACCCAAACACCAAATCAGAGAGATGACAACAACCAATCAACTTAGAAATGTCCAGATTCATCATCTGGTAACACTCAAATTAACAGAAACAAATTACCCACTGTGGAAAACTCAATTCAAACCCATTCTGAAGGGCCATGGATTCACTGGCTTCATTGATGGCTCCAAAACAATACCACCTAGAACTCTACCCAATTCAAGTCAGTAAACCCCGATTTTACAAAGATATGAAGAACAAGACTCACTTCTAGTTGGTTGGATAAACTCGACCCTCACCCCTTAAGTTTTAGGAGTTGTTCGAGGATTAGACACAGCAAAGGAGGTTTGGGATATGCTTGAAGCAGAGTATGCCCCAAAAACAAAGTTTCATCAAATGCACTTGAAGAAACAACTTCACTCTCTGAACAAAGGTAACAAAACCCTCAAAGCGTTTTTTAATGATGCCAAATCGTTGTTTGCTCAGCTAGCACAAACTGGTTATGTTGTTACCGCTGATGAGATGAAACAATCCATATGTAATGGATTGAATCAAACGTATGATCCAATAGTAACTGCACTAAGAACTGCTGGAGAATTGGATATGCAAACATTTTATGCACATCTACTAACGTTTGATATGAGGCTAGAGCAGCATCTCTCAACTATACAACAACCCACAGCAAACGTGGTTGCTGCTGCTAACCGTGGCTCATCCAACAAATTTTTACCGAAACAGTACAACAATGCTAATCATGGACCTTTGCAGCATAACACCAACAACCCTGCAAATCGTCGGTCTCAGCCACCTCAAAGAAAAAATCCCAAGTTTGACGAACCATGTCAAATCTGCACAAAGGATAATCATCAGGCAGATCGTTGTTGGTTTCGTTACAAACCTAGCAACAATCAAACTCGTCAGCCAGCTGCGTATATTGCACTTCCAGATGGAACAACCGGTAACCAGTGGGTTACTGATACTGGGGCTACTCATCACCTCACTGCTAATATGGGGAATCTATCAATACCTCATGAGTATGATGGAACTGAAATGGTACATGTTGGTAATGTTAATGCTCTTCACATTGCTAATATTGGTAACGCTTCTTTTACATACAAGTCCAGATCCTTCTATTTAAACAACATATATCATGTTCCAAAGATTAAGACTAATTTATTATCAGTCCATCAATTCTGCAAAGATAATGATGTGTATTTTGGGTTTCACAAATCTCATTTTGTTGTGAAGGACAAGCACACATGGTTAACTCTGCTGCGAGGACTGAATAGGAATGGGCTTTATGTGTTTGAAGGAGTTAATTTGCTGGACAAACCTGTCAAACCACAGGCAAAGATATCCTCCTCACTTCCATTATGGCATCAGCGTCTTGGGCATCCAATGTTGCGTACCGTTTCTCAATTTTTTTTTTTTAGAAATTCTCTTCCCATTTCCAATAAACAATCTGACTACTGTCAGTCTTGCCATCTTAGTAATAGCAAGAAATTATCTTTTTCATTAAGCAGTACTGTGTATGACAAACCATTGAGTTTAGTCGTGTCTGATATTTGGGTTTCACCTAAAGTATCCAGGTCTGGTTTTCGATATTATATTTTATTAATGGATGTCTATTCTCATTACACTTGGGTTTTTCCATTAATTCAATGATCTAATTCTTTTCAAACACTAGTGCACTTTCATAAACAAGTTGAGAATACAACAGGTTATAAAATAAAGGTGTTTCAATCAGACAATGCCTTAGAATTTAATAAGTTCACTGCCTATCTAAACGATAATGGTATCCAACATAGATTTTCCTGCCCCCATACATCTCCACAGAATGGATTGGCTGAAAGCCGAATCAGGCATGTAACAGAATCAGGGTTAGCATTGTTATATCATTCCCATTTGCCGAACAACTTCTGGTCTGATGCTTTTACAACTGCCTGTTTTTTAATCAACAGGTTACCAAAATCTTCTTCCATATCTGAAACACCATTAGAGTTATTATTCCACAAAAAGCCTGACTATAAGTTCTTAAAAGTTTTTGGATGTTTGGTTCTTCCTTGTCTTCGTCAGTATAACTCCAACAAATTAGAACCTAGGTCTCTTCCATGTGTGTTCATCGGATACAGTAATGCGCATAAAGGGTATGTGTGCTTACATAGGGAAACAAACCGGATCTACATATCTCTCCATGTACGGTTCGAAGAAAGCCAGTTTCCTTTTCAGTCTCTCCAGCAGATAGGGAAACTGCTGCAGTTTATTTCTATCACCACCTTTTAGTCGTTGTACGTTATCAGACAGGGAAACTGCTGCAGTTGTTTCGTCAACTGCATCTCCATCAAACTCACCAGTGCAGAGTAACTCTCCAGCAATTTCTTCGTCAGCCACCGAGCTAGTGCATAACACCACTACTAGTTCACATTCAGACTGTAACTCACTCAATGAGGACGCGATCTAAAGATGGTATATCAAAGACCATTCAAAAGTTGTGTCTGACAGCTATCAAACATCCGCTACCTGAAGAAGACTTCATAGAACTAACATGCTTTACAATGGCGAACAAAATCCCTAAATGGAGACATGCAATGGAAATACAAATCAATGCTCTCATCCGCAATGGTACGTACTCTCTGGTGAAGTATGAGAAAGGCATGAATGTGGTTGGTTCAAAATGGGTCTATCTTGTGAAGCAAAATCCAGACGGAACTGTAGAACGCTACAAAGCCCGTTTGGTAGCTAAGGGATATAATCAGCAAGAAGGAATTGATTTTGGTGAAACATTCTCACATGTTATAAAGCCTTGCACCATTCGTTTGGTTCTATCTATAGCTCTAATGCATCAGTGGTCGATAAAGCAACTTGATGTCGAAAATGCCTTCTTGAATGGTCAGCTGGAGGAGGACGTATACATGCAGCAACCTCAGGGTTACGTTGATAAGGACTTTCCAAATCATGTGTGCAAACTGCACAAGTCCCTATACGGCCTGAAACAGGCGCCTAGGGCGTGGTACTCAAAGCTGAGTAGCCATTTAATTCAACTGGGTTTCACAAGCTCTATTGAGGACAGTTCTCTTTTCATCCGACAAACTGCTGGCTCAATTTCGTATTTCCTGGTGTACGTAGATGACATCATAGTCACAGGATCACGACCAACTAAGATTACACAGCTTATCACTGCTCTTGGAGATGCCTTTGCCCTAAAAGACTTGGGAGACTTGTCTTTCTTCTTAGGAGTAGAATTACTCAGGGATGACAAGGAACTAATTCTCTCTCAATGTTAAGTATATTGCAGATCTTCTTCGGAGAACAAGATTAGACGGCTCTAAACCAGTGAATACACCGTTAGCTGCTAATGTGAAGATTCAAAAACAGGGTACAAATATATTTGAGGATGCAACTCTGTATCGAAGTGTGGTGGGTGCACTTCAATATTTGCATCTGACACGACCTGATATTTCTTTGGCAGTGAATAAGGTCTGTCAGTATATGCACGACCCGTATGATGAGCATTGGGAGCTTGTGAAGAGAATATTGTACTATCTCAAAAGTACCATAGATTTTGGTCTTCATCTTCATCCTTCCAAGGATTTTTCATTGCAAGCCTACTCGGATGCCGACTGGGCTGGAAATTTAGATGATCGTCGATCGACTAGCGGATATTGTATTTATTTTGGTGGAAATTTAATATCATGGAGTGCAAGAAAGCAGAAGACTGTGTCGAAGTCCAGTACTGAGGAAGAATACAGAGGTGTGGCCATTGCAACTTCGGAAATTATCTGGATTCAATCACTGCTCAAGGAGCTTGGTGTAACTTGTTCTACACCTATTCTGTGGTGTGACAATTTGGGTGCCACTTACCTGACAGCTAATCCAGTGTTTCATGCTCGCACAAAGCACATAGAAATAGACTATCACTTTGTCCGAGAACGTGTTGCTGATAAGCTACTTCTGGTCAAGTTTATTAGTTCCAGAGATCAGTTAGCGGACATTTTTACTAAAGGTCTTGCAGCACCAAGGTTTCAAATCCTCGTAGCAAGTTGCACATTCGCCAACTCCGGTACAACTTGAGGGGGAATGTTAAGATAACCAACGATATTGGTTCTCAAAAGAGTCAGTCGTAAGACCGAGTTATTAGGCAGAGTCTCTAGGCTATATTTATGTTTTTGATAAGTCTTTGAATTTGTAAAAAACTGTATAACAAATCTGTAACTATCTTGAATACTTTTCAAGTATAAATAATATCTCTACTTCCACTGCAAAACTGTGGAAGTATTCACCAAAAATATCTTTTCTAACTTTATGTACGCGTTATTGGCTGTTGAAACGTACGTGAAGACAAAGTATGTGGGGGTTTCATATTCCAAAATTGGGGAAATTTTATTGTTTGGCTCTTAGGAATATTGAAGTCGTAGAATATTCAACAATGAATAAAGCAGGGAAATGGAAGATACAAAGGAAGCACGAGGTAAAGACATTGGCCTACAAAAGCAAAGACTATGCCTCTCGCATTGATGATGAGAAATTGACTAAAGATAGATAGAGTCATAAAAACTTATCCAAGAATCCTGATTTTGAACACTAAGTTGTGGCTGCAATAATAAGTGGACTAGTCTTCACAATCACCATATTAACAGCCCTCTTGCCCGTCCATGATATTAACAAATTATTGAATTACTTACAGTAGGAGTGGGGGTGATGAAGCATGAGAGTCATCTTGTTAGAGGACCACTTTGACCAAGACTCGGGACTAGATGGATGGGTCACGAAGAAGTTAATCCATTCGTAAAATATAAAATTAGAAAGGTTCTCGGAGGATAAGTCTAAGCCTATAGGGACAGGAAGATCATGGTCACGAAGGCTGGCGCCTTGTGCATCAGTATAATATCACATTCTGACGCTAGATGCATGAGGTCATCATTATTGTCACAACTCTTGGGAATAATTAACATGTGGGCTAAGGAAATATCGCAACTGATCGATTGATATGACTTTTATTTTCGAATGACGACATTGTCCACTGATCATCACAACCCATATTTGCTACCTTATAAGAAAGCATTACAACACACCACTATTCACAACAAAAGAGATAACTGTCTCATTTCATATAAGCATGGAAGTTCTTTCTACCAATTTCCTTCTACTTCTTCCTTTTATACTCCTCCTTCCTCTATATCTTCTCAGTACATTAAAAACCAGAAACAATGGTAATCAATACAAACGCAACTTTCCACCTGGTCCTCCAAAGCTTCCGATCGTTGGTAATTTACATCAAATCGGGAAACCGAATTATCAAACACTACCACATCTATCTAAAATATATGGACCAGTCATGCTTCTACAGATTGGTAGTGTACCAACAGTTGTAATCTCGTCCGCCAAAGCTGCCGAACAAGTCATGAAAACACATGATCTTGAGTTTTGTAATAGAATTCAATTCGCTGGACGGAAACGGGTTACGTATGATTACTTAGATATGACTTTTACACATCGTGGAGAGTACTGGAGAGAGATTCGCAAAATATGCATACTTGAACTCTTTAGCATGAAAAAGGTGCAATCTTTTAAGTCAGTCAGGGCGGAAGAAATTGATGTTTTGATGGATTCTATATCATCTTCTTCAAATACTACTCCCGTGAATGTCTTTGAAAAGTCGACAAGTTTTACACTTAAAACAATCTGCAGAGTTGCTTTTGGTTGCACAGCCAGTGAAAGTAGAAATATATTTGATAATGGAAGACTTACAAAAATTCTTTATGAAGTCGGCATGTTGAACGGTTATCATGCATCCGACTACTTTCCTAAGGTAGGCTGGATTATTGATAGGATCACTGGCATCCATGCTAAAACTGAAAAATGCTTCCATGAATTGGACGATTTTTTTCAGCAAATCATAGGCGAACATGAAAACCCGAAGCGAGTGAAACAGGAAGAAGATATCATAGACGTTTTGCTTAAAATAAAGAAGGATCGAACAAGTACAATTCGTCTCACTGATGACCATATTAAAGCAATCGTTCTGGTAATTTCTTTTTCTCTTTTTAATTTATAACTTATGATACATTTGTTGTTATATATAACTTTTCTGTATAAAAACTATCAGAATATATTTCTCGGTGGAGTTGACACGTCGGCTGTAGCAGTCTCTTGGGCAATGCTAGAACTAGTTAAAAATCCCAAAGAAATGCAGAAAGTTCAAGAAGAGATCAGAAACTATGTGGGATCAAAAGGGAAGGTGGAAGAATCAGACCTTGATAGTTTCCCATACTTGAAAATGGTAGTTAAAGAAACTCTAAGGTTGCATCCAGGAGGTCCATTTATTACACGAGAAAGCAACACACACAGCAAAATTGATGGATACGACATATACCCCAAAACAAAGGTTCTAATAAATGCATGGGCGATTGGAAGAAATCCAGAATATTGGAAAAATCCATTAGAATTCTTGCCAGAGAGGTTCAAGGATAGCTCCATCGATTTTGTCGGTACCCATAATTTTGACTACTTACCTTTCGGGGGTGGTCGAAGGGTTTGCCCAGCAATTAATATGGGAATTGTGTTAACGGAGCTCATCCTCGCAAATGTATTGTACACTTTTGATTGGGGTTTGCCTAAAGGATCGAAGATGGAAGACCTAAACATGAAGGAATCACCAGGGAGTAAATATCCTCTTGAACTCCTACCCATCAAGCATATTTATGGTTAGGAAATTTTATTAAGAGAAAATAATACTGTGTGCGTAACTGGTTATGTGTGCTACATGCAAGTGTTTAACAGAAGATCAGTAGGTCCAGCACTTGCTGGTTGTGCTATGAGGTCTGAGGTTAACATCTCATTTGAATATGGTTTTTTCTTTGTATCTTAGCTACCTAAGCTTTGTAGGTAGCAAGACTCCGTCTTACAAAAGAGATACTTTATAAATAAAAATAAAAACTTATGTGTGTCTCCTTGTGTGTGTGATTTTATTGCTTCATTAGGATCTGGGTACTCCAATTTTCACTTGGTGTATTCGAGTATCAATTCAATTCCGGTAACAACGAAGGACCCAAAGCATATAGCTGTTGGTTTCTTGTACATATCAAAACAGGTCAAAGTCTATAAGAATTTGGTGTGATTTAGTTTGGTAGAATGGTAAGAGTGGGGGATGTAACTCTAAAGGATTCATACAAATTTTCAAGACCGAGAGCTAATATTGATATTAGCTTTGCTGAAATTTGGAGTACTGCTGTACCTCTGTAATGTGCTTGGGTGTCGTGGAAGATTATACATGGAGAGCTAGAAACAGACGACATTATGTGTGACAACGGTATCATGGTGGTGGTATCTTGTTCTTCTTTAAAGATGTCGAAGAGTCATATAATGGTCAAGAGATCATGTGCCTTGTTTTATGCACTTCCTCACCCATTCATAAGATTGAGCACAAAGGTTAACATGCACATCCTAACACAGCTAGGTTGTGTTAGAGACAGCCTTATCTTGTTTGTCATAGGCTAACACAGAATCGTCATTATTCTTGAGCTTTTACTTACAAATTATTTTGCAGGCGAGCATCAGTGGGTAATCCATATTAGAGGCAACTTGAAATATCATACTAGTTAGCTATATGCCTATATCTTGAGTTTTCAAGGTCATGAGTACGTAGTAATATATAGAGAGATGTATGTCGAGCTTTCTTCCAGTCCTTTCTCAACCTCGTCTTTGGATACCCATAGCATATGGCATCCTTTTACCAAACCTTGGGAAGCCCCACTAGTCGGTAATCAAGCTATATCATCATTTCTAGTAGGGAAGTATATCTAGTTTAGGAGCCTACATTCTTGGGGCGAATCATCCCCAGTTCCTTCTACTACCTAGAGTATATTAACCTTCATGATTCAATGCTTAAAGATATGGCATCCTACCTTGGTCAGCGGTACACTCTTAGTTGTTCTAGTTCCCTGAGTTTATGTTGCATGATTTAAACGTTAACCTGTTGGACATTGGTTTATCCTTACAACGTACAGTTGTCACCTAAATCTTTTGTTTAATGAGAAAGAATCTTTGTTCAAAGATTGTCAAATAAGGTAGGAAAGAGTATTTATGATTGTCAAATAGGGTAGAAAAGAGTATTTATGATTTTTTACGGTGCCAAATAGGACAAATGGGGAAAAAGATTTAAGTATAAACGACAAATGAGGAAAAAAAATAAAGATGAATGCCCACCCATGAATGTATGGCATGTTGGTTTTTGAATACCAAATCCCACCCATAAATACTGATGAACATGGCTTTCCTATAAAGATGAATGCACTTCACTTGTTTCTCTAACCTAAGAAAATAAACAACCCTAATTTCTGTCCATCTGCCTCACTCACCCTCCACGAGACTAGAAACAAGAGAAGCAAAAATGTCAAACATTCCAGAAGACGTCTACCTTCAAATCCTTATAAGAGTACCAGTGAAAACCACATTTCTATGCAAGTGTGTGTGTAAGAATTGGTTAGATCTAATTTCTAGTTCTCACTTTGTAAAAATGCATCTTGATTTTAATATCCAAAAGAATAACTATAATCTCATTCTTCATGATTTTGATGGGATTAGCAAGTCGAATTACCCATTGCAGTCTATACCTTATGCTTCATTGTCAGAAGCAGCATGGATGAATGAGTTTCAAGACGGTGTTGTCAAAATGGATCACCCATTCAAATCTGCAGGTCCACGGTATCATGTTTCATTGAGAAGTTCATGTAACGGTTTGGTTTGCTTAGGGTTTTCCTATAGTCTTACCGTATTCTTGTGTCTTTGGAACCCAGCCACCACTGAGTTCAAGATACTTCCGGAACCACCGCGTGAAAATAATAAGGAAACTGTGAACTTGTATATGATTGATTACTGCGGCATCTATGCTTTAGGTTATGACGACAAGATAGATGATTACAAGTTGGTGAAACTTGTAAACATGAATGGAGGAATGGATACTTCAGTCAGTATCTATACGCTGGGATCAAATTCCTGGAAATGTATTCAAACCATCCCCTATAGGTTTACGTTTCATAGAGGGTCTGGAGAGATTATCAAAGGAGGTCTTCATTGGCTAGTCAAAACCATTACCAACTCCACGTCTATAGTCTCCTTCGATATCAGCCACGAAAGATTTGAAGAACTGCAACCACCACTACTGGGAGGGAAGGAATTGTTCACTTCAATAGGAAAGTGGGAAGAGTCTCTGTGTTTATTAGCTAATGCCGGTAACTCTCAATTTGATGTATGGGTGATGCAGGAGTACGGAGTTCAAGAATCTTGGTGCAAACTTTCTTCCATTACCCTTAGATTTGTTGGGGGGATTCCTTTTTTAGGCTCTTGTGGCCTATTAAAAACGGAAAGATTTTGCTTGCGTATCGCGGTGATTTGATTCTATATGACCCGAAGGGAGAAACATATGAACGTCTTCGAAAGCTGGTAAGGAATGTTGAAAATTATGTCGAAAGCCTTGTTTCCCTCAACTCTAGTACTTATGTGGGTGGATAGAAAATTGAAACGTAAACAAAAAATTGCATTTGTCCGATTTCTTTGTTTTGTTCTATCTTGCAAACCTTTTGGTATATAATTAATAAGGATTTATCCAGTCTCTAGAGCAATACAATCTCACACACAGAATTTCGATTTTTTTGTTCTTTTTTTTTGTAATTGATTCTTGTAAACAATAAATCTTTTTTGTATTTGATTTTAGGGCAATATAAGTATCCTTATCATCAGTGAAGTATTTTTCTCTGTGTGTTTGCAGTCCAGTCCCTTAGGATTATTGGTCAAAAATTAAGCAGAACCCATATGAAACATCTTTACTGTTAGTACTTCTTATTCCAGCTATCTTCCATTCTCATAGGTGTGAGTCGGTAGGTGAGGTAGCCCTTTTGTTAGATTTATTCTTCAACTGAGATTGCTTTCATCCAATTGAATAAATTTAAAACCAATACCAACCTGTTTGAGCATACTAATAATTGCGGGCATTGTCTATTCATTGTAAACAAAGATCTTCAAGAAATAAATAGATAAATAAATAAATCATAGTGCTTGATTTTTGAAGAGCGATCGAACTGACCACTCAACCCTAGACCAGATACAGGTAATAGGACAGACTGGACCAAAAGAAAGCACAATAACCATCCCAGGTCGGATTAACGAGATCTACTACCACCACTATTAAGGTCCTCCCCGAAAGCTTCAAAACAGGCTAACCGATTACAATAACCTAGTTCTAAGCTTTTGAAGAAGAAAAGTTAAAAAAGATTATAAAAAAGAGAAAAAGGAAGAACGGGAAAAGAGCACTTAACTAAGCGAACAGCAAAGAGCGAAAATGCTATGTTAACAGCTAATTTTGACAGCAGAATGCGCGCATGCTGACTTGGCTCCCAGTGGCAGAGAGAGGAGAAATTTATGCTGTCACGTCATTCCTCTTCTTTCTTCTTCTTCTTTTGATCAATGGGAGTTCCTTTTTTCTTCTGTTTTCGATTACATGGTCAAGCTTTGAACTACAGCAACGAAACAAATTTGTGTGGAATTAAAACATGATTAATATGGTTCATCTGGACCATAAATACGAATCGACCTATGAAATTGCTTGGAAGGTAAAAGAGGGTTCATGAAATTTTCAATTGAAAAATATAAATATTGAAACAAGTGGAACGTCAAACTTTAATTCCCATAATTTCTCTGAACATTCATCATCAAGAGATTACTCTGTTGATGATATGCCCCTTTCTCGATATATTGTTAGATCTTTTTTTTTTTTTATCGGTATATTGTTAGATCTTTAATTGGATAGAATCATAAAAGTTAGGGCTAAAAACATTTCTCCTAAATCAGTCAACTCAACTCTTGATTATCTTCCTCTTGGGTATATTGCCTCAATTCTGAAAGTCTTAAAACTCAACCTAATATGTTTTACTGGAGATGAGAAGATAATCGAATAGAAAAAATCTGAGTTTTTCGGCTATCTAAAATGCATTTAGTGCCTACGTGTGATGAATATCCTCCGGTCTCTCTGCCACAGCGGTGACACATCACCTTGCGGGCAATCAGCTGTCATTATAAGCGATTCATCTAGCAGGGTTGAGCAAAGAGCAATGGCAAGGCCAAGAATAGCTCTACACCAAAGAGAACAAAAGTAAAACTGCTCTACTAAGCGAGACAAAGGACTAGCAAAAACACAAATCCTGAACCACCGAGTGAAGATTTGGACGGCAGAACGTCCATGCTTCTGTTAGACTTGTTTTCCATCTATACATTAGGCTATGATTACAAGATAGATTATTACAAGTTGGTAAAAGTGTTTACTAACGGAGGGGATAGTTTAATCTATCCCGTATAAGTTCACTACTGGTACGGATCTGGGAATATTGTTAGTGGAGATCTTCTTTGGTTAATCAAAACCGTTACCAACTCTAACGCTCTATCTTCTTCTTTTTTTTATCAGCAACTCCAAGGCTATATCAGTAGTCAAGCTATCTTCATTTCCTGTAGGGACGGAAGGTAGTATCTGTGTATCTAGTGGTGAGCCTTAGTTCTTGGGGAATCATCCTCAGTACCTAGCATTTATTAACCTTCAAGATTTATATCTAAAGATGATATGGCATCCCACCTTGGTCAGCGCTCCTTTCTTTTCATTGTAGTACAAGTTCCCTGAGATTTATGCTGCATGATTTAAATATAACTACAAGGTATAAAGAGTTGGTATTTATGATTTTTCAGGGTGTCAAATAGGAAGTATGAGGAAAACAATTAAGAGGATTTAATTTGGGATGGTAAATATGGAAAACCAAATTCTCTTTTTAAGAAATGGAAGGCAATAAATTTTCTTATCTCTTCATCTTTGTGCATTATAAAGAGCAATATGCAATGCACTGAGTTCTTTAACCTAAGAAAATAAACAAACCCTAACTTCCCCCCTCACACACTGCAAGAAACCACTAAAAACAAGAGAAGCAAAAATGTCCAGCATTCCAGAAGATCTTTACCTTCAAATCCTTAAAAGGGTACCCGTGAAAACCACACTTGTATGCAAATGTGTGTGCAAGAAATGGTTAGATCTAATTTCTAGTTCTGAGTTTATTAAAATGCATATTGGTTTTAATATCCAAAAGAAGAACTATAATCTCATGCTTAAGAATATTGTTAATGAGTTTAGCAGGTCTTGTGTATTGCAATCCATAAGTTATGATTCGCTATCAGCAACAGGTAGAAATGCATGTCAAGGTGGTGGTGTTCAAATGGATTACCCATTCAAATCTGAAGATTATCGTGTTACATTGAGATGTTCATATCATGGTTTGCTTTTCCTAAGTTTCTCTGATTTTCTTATCAAAACAATCTTGTGTCTTTGGAACCCAGCCACCACTGAATTCAAGATAATTCCCGAACCACCGCGTGTAGATTTCAAGGACATAGAAAAGTTAGATTTCTCTGACATCCATACTTTAGGTTATCAATTCCCTGACATCTATAGTATAGGTTATGATCAGAAGATGGATGATTACAAGTTGGTCAAAGTCTTAATTGGAGGAAAGAATACTGTAGTCTATATTTATACGTTGGGATCGAATTCTTGGAAATGCATCGGAACCATTCCCTATAAGTTTCCTTATCATAGCGGCCGGTCTGGGGAGATCGTTAGTGGAGCTCTTCATTGGTTAGTCAAAACCGCTACCAACTTCAAGGCTATAGTCTCATTTGACGTAGCCGAAGAGAGATTCCAAGAATTTCAACTACCAGAAAATTTTCTGGAAAAGAAGGAATCGTTCAATTGTAACACTTGTTTGGCAGAGTGTGAAGGTTATCTCTGTTTACTTGTAAATTCTGATAACTATCAATTTGATGTATGGGTTATGCAGGAGCATGGAGTTCACAAATCATGGTCTAAGCGTTCTTCCATTACCCTAACATTTGTTGCGGGAGAATCCTTTTACTCGAGGAATCATGTATGGAGTTCAGATAACAGTTCACGTACGCTTAGGCTTATGTGTTACTTCAAGAACGGTAAAATTTTATTTGGGTTTTGCGGTGATCTGATTCTATATGACCTGGAGAGAGAAACGTATAAACCTATTCGAACCCAGGTGGGTAATGTGGAAAAATATGTTGAAAGCCTTGTCTCACTTAATTCTGGCACCTATGTGAGCAGATTGAAAACTCGAGCCGTTAACTTGAAACGTAAAGGAAAGGATATTGTGTGTGGTTGGTAGTAGTTTTGACTAAAGAAACTGTCTTAACTATGAGGTATATGGTTACTATGTTGCATTTGACGGATTTCTATGCTCTGTAATTGTTCTATCTTGCAAACCTTTTGGTATATGACAGAGCAATACAATCTCATATATAGAATTTGGGTAATCTTTTAATTGTTGTCGTTTTTTTTTTTGTATCTGAATTTTGTAAACATCGATCCAATCTGTTGAAACTTTTCTGGGAATATAGGAATCATTTATATTTGCAGTATTATTCAATATATGTTTGCATATTGATGGATGGTTCATGTTGAACTTTGTGGCAGTCTATCCTGTCTTTAGATACCTAGGCAGCTCTATTTGTCAATGTGAGTGTAGATACCCGAAAAAATACTAAGGAAGAAGTGTGGCTTCCCCATATCCAAAAGAAGGAACGAAATAGCACCCATCTAATAAGGGGACCACCAAGTTCTCCCCTTATCCCCAAAGGGGGTGCAACTAAGACTAGACATGCCTTCTAGAAGGATCTAAGGTACAGTTATACGGTCAGAAGAGGCAGTAGCAAGATAAGGGAAATAGAAAAGGACACACATTTGACATTTTCCATTTGAGGAAATAACTATAAATAGGGGTCTTTTCCCAATGAAAGGACTTAGTGATATCATTGTGGGAAATTGTGTTCTACTTCTAGGAACTAGTCTCTACAACCTACTTCTATCTGTACCCTGTATATTCCTTATTGTGTACATTTTGGAGACCAGTGGGAGGCTAGGTTATTAGTTTAGCGCATGGACACTGAAAGGTTCACACGCCAGGCTCAGCCACGCATGTACGGGCCGCTTAATGAGATAGAACAAATGTTGTTCGATATAGAAGAGAACGATCGCCAGAAACAAGCCCTTTTAGCAAGACTGGCGGCTATTGACCCACCACTTGGAGGAAATCGAGAAGAAGGTTTGGATTCGCTTCGGTTGAATCATGGAGGCGACTTCGACCAAGACCAAAGGTTTCGGACTCCTCAGGGGCGATCGCCAGCTGATCAGTCTGCTAACCGGCTGTTTATGGGTAAAAATCGTTTCTGCCGATTTCGGTAAATTCGGTAGGTGAGTGAGAAACTGGTTCAAACCCTAAACAAATGTGCTGCACGTGAGCACTTTATAGATTCGAGAGATCAATCTGTACAAGTCCGGCCTAAACCAAGAAATGGCCGTTCCAGACTTACTTCGGTCACAAAGTGGAGGAGAAGGGTTGATTTGGGGAGGGAAGCAAAGAAAGGTGTTGAGGAGAGTAGTATCTCGACTTGTATCAGAAAGTGAAAGCTTAGGAAGCTTGCAAGAGATGAAAGCTTTTTGGGAGAGCTTGCAAAGTTGCCTTTCTGAGAGTGTAAGTGTAGTATATTTCTCCTGACCGAGACTTGTTGTCTGGATGGAAATAGGTAAGACCTATTTATACAAGTCGAGATTGAAACGTACCCTGGCCTCATGAAGGAAGAGAGTAAAGGGTGAAATAATGGGAGGAGGTGGTAACCGCATGGTTTAATGGGTGAAAACGTTTTTCACCATTATTTCCTCTTTTATTTGACCGCTTTATTCCTTTTCACGCTTTCTTAATGTGAGCGTAGTGTACGCCTGCATCTTTGTGACCGCCAAACCAAAACCCTAAAGAAGCATCCCCAGTTTGTGTCGATGTCTCGAGTGTTGGTTGCATCTTGAGTGCAAGTGGCGCTGCTAGTGGCGCGTGTGGCATGTGCCAATGGCATGTGCGGAATGCCTTGGTGGTAGGTTGCACGGTTTGCAAGTTAGGTTACCAGCGTGTGTGTTTGGCATGTGCCAATGGCATGTGCGGAAAGCCTTGGTGGTAGGTTGCACGGTTTGCAAGTTAGGCTACCAGCGTGTGTGTTTGGCATGTGCGGAATGCCTTGGTGGTAGGTTGCACGGTTTGCAAGTTAGGTTACCAGCGTGTGTGTTTGGCATGTGCCAATGGCATGTGCTGAATGCCTTGGTGGTAGGTTGCACGGTTTGCAAGTTAGGCTACCAGCGTGTGTGTTTGGCATGTGCCAATGGCATGTGCGGAATGCCTTGGTGGTAGGTTGCACGGTTTGCAAGTTAGGCTACCAGCGTGTGTGTTTGGCATGTGCCAATGGCATGTGCGGAATGCCTTGGTGGTAGGTTGCACGGTTTGCAAGTTAGGCTACCAGCGTGTGTGTTTGGCATGTGCCAATGGCTCGTGCAGCCATGTTGACCTAGTTGCAAGTCTTGCAAGCCTATGGCGTTATATTTGGCGTGGGCCAAAGGCATAGCGGCTTGGAAATATGGCTTGCGACACGTGTTGGCATGTTCCAATGGCACATGCAGCCATGTTGACCTAGTTGCAAGTCTTGCAAGCCTAGGGCGCTATATTTGGCGTGGGCCAAAGGCATAGCGGCTTTGGAAATATGGCTTGCGACACGTGTTGGCATGTGCCAATGGCACGTGCAGCCATGTTGACCTAGTTGCAAGTCTTGCAAGCCTAGGGCGCTATATTTGGCGTGGGCCAAAGGCATAGCGGCTTTGGAAATATGGCTTGCGACACGTGTTGGCATGTGCCAATGGCACGTGCGGCCATGTTGACCTAGTTGCAAGCCTTGCAAACCTAGGGCGCTATATTTGGCGTGGGCCAAAGGCATAGCGGCTTTGGAAATATGGCTTGCGACACGTGTTGGCATGTGCAGCCATGTTGACCTAGTTGCAAGTCTTGCAAGCCTAGGGCGCTATATTTGGCGTGGGCCAAAGGCGTAGCGGCTTTGGAAATATGGCTTGCGACACGTGTTGGCATGTGCCAATGGCACGTGCAGCCATGTTGACCTAGTTGCAAGTCTTGCAAGCCTAGGGCGCTATATTTGGCGTGGGCCAAAGGCATAGCGGCTTTGGAAATATGGCTTGCGACACGTGTTGGCATGTGCCAATGGCACGTGCGGCCATGTTGACCTAGTTGCAAGCCTTGCAAACCTAGGGCGCTATATTTGGCGTGGGCCAAAGGCATAGCGGCTTGGAAATATGGCTTGCGACACGTGTTGGCATGTGCAGCCATGTTGACCTAGTTGCAAGTCTTGCAAGCCTAGGGCGCTATATTTGGCGTGGGCTAAAGGCGTAGCGGCTTTGGAAATATGGCTTGCGACACGTGTTGGCATGTGCCAATGGCACGTGCAGCCATGTTGACCTAGTTGCAAGTCTTGCAAGCCTAGGGCGCTATATTTGGCGTGGGCCAAAGGCATAGCGGCTTTGGAAATATCGCTTGCGACACGTGTTGGCATGTGCCAATGGCACGTGCGGCCATGTTGACCTAGTTGCAAGCCTTGCAAACCTAGGGCGCTATATTTGGCGTGGGCCAAAGGCATAGCGGCTTGGAATATGGCTTGCGACACGTGTTGGCATGTGCCAATGGCACGTGCAGCCATGTTGACCTAGTTGCAAGTCTTGCAAGCCTAGGGCGCTATATTTGGCGTGGGCCAAAGGCGTAGCGGCTTGGAGATTTGGCATTGTTACCATGGTGCGCAGGGTGCGGCTTGGTTTGGCATTGTTGCCATGGTGCGCAGTATGCGGCTTGGTTTGGCATTGTTGCCGCTTGGTGCGCAAAGATGCGGCTTGGTTTGACATTGTTGCCATGGTGCGCAGGGTGCGGCTTGGTTTGGCATTGTTGCCATGGTGCGAAGTATGCGCGCTTGGTTTGGCATTGTTGCCATGGTGCTTGTGGTGCGGCTTGATTTGGCATTGTTGCCATGGTGCGTGAGATGCGGCTTGGTTTGGCATTGCTTTGCCATGGTGCGCAAAGATGCGGCTTGGTTTGGCATTGTTGCCATGGTGCGCGCAGGTGCGGCTTGATTTGGCATTGTTGCCATGGTGCGCAGAGTACGGCTTGGTTTGGCATTGTTGCCATGGTGCGCAGTATGCGGCTTGGTTTGGCATTGTTGCCATGGTGCGCAGGGTGCGGCTTGATTTTGGAATTAGGGTTCTGTGTTGAAAACCTAACGGGTATTTTGAAAAATACCCCTATTAATTATTTACACTGAGTTAAATGCTCTTAGTTAATGTGTTGCGGGTAACACCAGGTCATGGGGTTTTTCGATTTTACCCCTTGTCTAAAAACCACCATCAACATTAAGTCCCCCGCTTAGCTCTAACAGGGGGCTTTGTTGCGAGGTAAGCATAAGATGGTGACAAACTGTTAATAGCAAAACGTAAGGAAAATTGAAGGAGGCTTGTCCGACCTTTATAAATAGGATTTGGAATCCTTGCCTCGGGTAGTTTTGCACAAATCGGGAGGCTGGCACAATTGGTGGGCCCGGTGCAGCTTGGGCGACGTTGGGAAGTTGGCGTGAGTTGGGAAACTGAGTGTGCTAGCTGGTGGGACCGGCGCGAAGTTTAGAAGTCGTGCGTGCTTGCAAGCGTGACTTGGGCGGCATTGGGAGGTCGGCGCAATTGGTGGGGCCGGTCCAACTTGGAAACCATGCTTGCAGGCGTGACTTGGGCGGCATTGAGAAGTCGCAATTGGTGGGGCCGGTCCAACTTGGAAACCATGCTTGCAGGCGTGACTTGGTCGGCATTGGGAAGTCGCAATTGGTGGGGCCGGTCCAACTTGGAAACCATGCTTGCAGGCGTGACTTGGGAGGCATTGGGAAGTCGCACCCTTTGTGGGCCCGTTTCTTAGACGCGTGATTTTGGTAAAAGGGAAATCCTTCCCTATTTCAAAGTCTTTCATGCCTATATATATATATATATAAAGCCCCTTTTTCCCTATTCTGCGCTTTATTCTTTCCTCTTTTCATACTAGCGGCAAAGAGAGACCGGCTTCGTGTATGTCTTCGAGTACTTTTTCTATCTTTTTTTTTTCTTTTCACGTAGGTGTAAACCTTAAGAGTAGGCGCTTCCACAATCCTTGCATATGAGTCCTTGGCGTGCCTCTTGTAGAGAATATAGTATGTATGCAACCAAGGGAATACAACATATATTGTTTGAACCCATAGGAAATATTGCATATATGAATTTTCGGTCCTGAAAGAAATATTTCAACCCTGAAGAAAATACTGCGTGTGTATTTTGAACCCGTAGAGGATGCTCCGTATATAATTCTGAACCCAAAGAACGATACTGTAGGCGTATTTGAGCCCGCATTTAAAACTGCATGTGTATTTCGAACCCGTAGAGAACCCTGTATGAATCCCGAAGAAAAATACTGTGTATATGCTTCATATGACTTCGAACCCGCAGGAAATATTGTATATATGATTTTGCTTCTTGAAAGAAGTACCACGCGCGCAGTTTTGAACCAATAGAAAAAATGATCCATATATATTTTTGAACCCGAAGAAGGATACTGTAGACATACTTGTACCCGTATTGAATGCCGCGTATATAGTCTCGAACCCGAAGAAAATACTGCGTATATATTCTTGAACTTGAATAAAATACGTCCTCCTACCCCTTTCTCTTTTTTTTTTTATTGTTGGGTACGATTATGTGTCGTGGAGATAACTTCGCCTTTCTCCGTTTTTTTTTGTGCGATATCTTATTACCAAATTGTTATGAAGGAATTCGATAAGATGTTACTCGAACCAAATTTCACTTCCTCGAAGGATGCTCATAATTCCAAGCCGAACATAGATGATGAATTCTTCACTAGAGCCCTCGCCCTGCTTCTCGGAAGAATCACCTGTGTTTCGTGCCAATTTTGCTAACCTAGGTGGTGAGGATGACAGAAGACACGTTCGGTTCGCCCAGAGCACCATTCGGTTCCCGTCTTCAAAAGGGGTATATTCTCTTCCAACATTGACTTCGTGGATGTGTCAAAGTCCATTGCGTTCTTTTGATGAGATGGGTTGAGTTCATGGTGAGCAAGGAGCATATAAATACCAACTTGACTCGAGCGCAGTCATTGATGCCGTCAAGACTTCAAGTAAATCTCCAGATTAGGAAGGACATCCTGTGCTTGGTTGGTTTCATCTCCAGATGGTTTTCGGACACCCATACAATCATTTGTAGATGGGGTGAGATAACTTTCTCCTTGGAGAGTGTGGCTCTCTTCTTTGAATCTTCCAAAGAATCGGGAATCTTAGAATCCAATTATCCGAAAGCGAGGTGAAGATGCGGGATGACCTGGCCGCTAAGTTGGGGGATTTCGCTCGGAAAGACTCCATTGCGAAGTCGAAGGACTCGCCGGAAAGAGGATGAAAGGTGCCCTTACGGTTGGTGGATATCTCAATGGTTTCCGGACGAGTTGGAGCCCGAAGCAGAAAGAGTGATCTTCATGTCGCAAAGCATTTTTGGCTCTCTCGGTTGTCTAGAGACATTTTTGATGACGGTTCGGCAAGAAGGAATAAGACCAGAGTTGTTGGCGATTGCCGTGAAGTTGGCAAAGGGTGAAGTTCTTCCCATTGGCAAGTTGTTCCTTGGTTCCCTGTATGTGCATCTGGATCACCTAGTTGCGAACATGCGAGTTTCGAATGGTTTCATGAAAGTGGATTCATATGTGCACGTTGCTTTTTCCGCAAGTCCGGCTATGGGAGAACTTTGAGAAGTATGCTCCAAACCGTTGCCTTCGCTTCCCGTGAGTTGGGGTGGCTCCGAATTCTTCGATGGGTGAACAGGCGTCCAAGGGTTGGCGTGAGCTTGGCTAGTTTTCTTGATAAGTTGCATGAAATCAATTTTCGTCCATGGGGTCCGGTCCATAATTCAGTGACTCAAATTGACACTTTTGCTTCTGCTCCGCTCATGTCTTTGTCTTCTCGATGACGATTTGAGCGTTGGTGAAAACTCGTTCATCCAAAGCCGCTTGCCCGGTTATATGCCGTCTTTCTTCGTGGGGTCTTTCCGGATAGCCGCCACAATATTGACCGTGCTGCTCGTCACATGGGTTTCGATCAAGGGGTGCCTCTTGTTTACCGGCCAGTGATCCCTAAGGATTCATTGCGTGCCAGTGTCCTTAAGCCGGGTATCCGTCTTTCCTTCTTTCAAATGAGAAGAGTAACTTCGACGACCTTCGGCTATAATGAGTTTTGGTGCGACGAGTTTACTATGATCCGAGATTTTGTGAATAACGTGGTGGAGAACGTTCGTTGCAAACCTTCCCAGCAGATTCGAAGGAGTATCCAATGTTGAGAGATCCCAAGCGAAAGTTGCCTAGCAATTCGAAAGCCCCCATGCCAAGGAACGGAGAATGAAGAACCGTCTTTGGCGGGTTCGGACGGTTTCACAAGATCCTCCCACGGCTCTTGTGTCTTTCGCTTCTTCCAATAACTGGTATGTGTCGCCTCTTCATTGGTTTGTCTCAAAACACGTGAATTTCTACTGAGAATATGTGTCTTGTTTCCTTGTGGCTTCGGTGAGTGTTAATGCTTTTTGTTGCTCTTGCATGTTGCCAGGAGACGGCAATTTCTTCAAAGAACTCTAGCAAGATTGAGCCTTCTCATAGCGATGATGAGTCGAGAGAGAAGAGGGTTCAACAAGTGAGAGTGATTCCTCACAGAAAGTGGTATCGGGTTCTTTGGGAAGTGGTTCGGTGAGTTTCGCACTTCTTTTCTTTCTTCTTTTGTTTCCTCTTTTGGGAAATATCTGACTCAAATTCGCAGGTGGAATCCGGTTCGGAGGATGATTCTGGGGTAGAGCCACACGAAAGCTTGCCTTTGGTGACCGCCGCTGGTGACTTGGAGATGGGCGTTAGCCAATTGCCGGGCACAGATGTGGTTCAAACGGTGGATGATTCTCTGATGGTTGTTGTCGTAGACATGGAAGAAGACCCCCTGCGAGTAGTGAGGCCAGTGCAGGCGCCATTTTTGATCCCCGTACTTGGTTCCTTATCCAGGTCATGTCTTGGTTGGCGGCTTCAGGCCGTGCGGCTAAGCATGAGGCGTTGTACACCGTAACTGGGAGAAGCACGGACATATGGCTACAAACAAGAAAGTTACTAGTCGATTTGCGCTGGTTAAGCGTGTGGAAGAGGCTTTAGCTTCCATTGAGGATATGCGTGAGGTAACCGGTCACACCGTTCGAAGACGTTATTGCCGATCGGGAGCACCATCGCGACGTGTGCGTAGAAAAGGAGTTTAATACTTCGTGGTTTGTCGAAGGCCTTGCCGAGATCCAAAAGTTGAAAGATGCAGCAATCGAAAGCCTTTCCGCCGAGGAGATTGCACGACAGGAGATGGAACTCGAAAAGCTTTCCAAGATGTTGACTATGAAGAGAGCGGCTCTTGAAGACGCAAAGTTGACTTTTTCCAAGAAGAGCAGACTTTTGTTGGACGATTTTCCTTGAACGTTTCTCTGTTAAACTTTTATTTAGGTTGTTTTTTTTTTTGAAAGACATATTGGATGTCTGGTTCAAAACTTGACCTTTGATAGACAAATTGGTAGCTTTTTAGGGTATTGGATTATTTCTGGGATGAATGGTTTTGGTAATATGACTCTGATTATGTTTTGGGAAAAGAATATTGCTTTTATGAAAGTGTGTGCTAGCAATAGGCACAAGACTCAGTAGCATGACGGTTTTACTAAAAACCTAAAAATAGATTGTATATATTGCCCAGTCTGAATTTACTCACTTCATAGGTTTTGCGAACACGCCCCTCTCCATGTAAAAGGCGGTTTTGATGGCGGTTTTGCTGGTAGCATCGCCAGCAAGTCCCCAATCGCTGGTAGCATCTTCGGCGATTGAGTAATATCATCTTCATCAAGTCCCCAGTTTTCTTGTGTAGTTTTTACAACTAGTAACCGGGTCGTCTGGTAGTTGAGTCGGATTGAGTCGCCTTCTCCTACCATCTCGACATCTAGGTCGAAGAACGAGATCGACAATCTGATATTGTAACCGATAGATCAATCCTCCCGCTGTGGTCGCCAATTGTTTATGGGTAAAAATCGTTTCTGCCGATTTCGGTAAATTCGGTAGGTGAGTGAGAAACTGGTTCAAACCCTAAACAAATGTGCTGCACGTGAGCACTTTATAGATTCGAGAGATCAATCTGTACAAGTCCGGCCTAAACCAAGAAATGGCCGTTCGGACTTGCTTCGGTCACAAAGTGGAGGAGAAGGGTTGATTTGGGGAGGGAAGCAAAGAAAGGTGTTGAGGAGAGTAGTATCTCGACTTGTATCAGAAAGTAAAAGCTTAGGAAGCTTGCAAGAGATGAAAGCTTTTGGGAGAGCTTGCAAAGTTGCCTTTCTGAGAGTGTAAGTGTAGTATATTTCTCCCTGACCGAGACTTGTTGTCTGGTGGAAATAGGTAAGACCTATTTATACAAGTCGAGATTGAAACGTACCCTGGCCTCATGAAGGAAGAGAGTAAAGGGTGAAATAATGGGAGGAGGTGGTAACCGCATGGTTTAATGGGTGAAAACGTTTTTCACCATTATTTCCTCTTTTATTTGACCGCTTTATTCCTTTTCACGCTTTCTTAATGTGAGCGTAGTGTACGCGCATCTTTGTGACCGACAAACCAAAACCCTAAAGAAGCATCCCCGGTTTGTGTCGATGTCTCGAGTGTTGGTTGCATCTTGAGTGCAAGTGGCGCTGCTAGTGGCGCGTGTGGCATGTGCCAATGGCATGTGCGGAATGCCTTGGTGGTAGGTTGCACGGTTTGCAAGTTAGGTTACCAGCGTGTGTGTTTGGCATGTGCCAATGGCATGTGCGGAATGCTTTGGTGGTAGGTTGCACGGTTTGCAAGTTAGGCTACCAGCGTGTGTGTTTGGCATGTGCCAATGGCATGTGCGGAATGCCTTGGTGGTAGGCTGCACGGTTTGCAAGTTAGGTTACCAGCGTGTGTGTTTGGCATGTGCCAATGGCATGTGCGGAATGCCTTGGTGGTAGGTTGCACGGTTTGCAAGTTAGGCTACCAGCGTGTGTGTTTGGCATGTGCCAATGGCATGTGCGGAATACCTTGGTGGTAGGTTGCACAGTTTGCAAGTTAGGCTACCAGGTGTGTGTGTTTGGCATGTGCCAATGGCATGTGCGAATGCCTTGGTGGTAGGTTGCACGGTTTGCAAGTTAGGCTACCAGCGTGTGTGTTTGGCATGTGCCAATGGCTCGTGCAGCCATGTTGACCTAGTTGCAAGTCTTGCAAGCCTAGGGCACTATATTTGGCGTGGGCCAAAGGCATAGCGGCTTGGAAATATGGCTTGCGACACGTGTTGGCATGTGCCAATGGCACGTGCAGCCATGTTGACCTAGTTGCAAGTCTTGCAAGCCTAGGGTGCTATATTTGGCGTGGGTTAAAGGCATAGCGGCTTTGGAAATATGGCTTGCGACACGTGTTGGCATGTGCCAATGGCACGTGCGGCCATGTTGACCTAGTTGCAAGCCTTGCCAACCTAGGGCGCTATATTTGGCGTGGGCCAAAGGCATAGCGGCTTGGAAATATGGCTTGCGACACGTGTTGGCATGTGCCAATGGCACGTGCAGCCATGTTGACCTAGTTGCAAGTCTTGCAAGCCTAGGGCGCTATATTTGGTGTGGGCCAAAGGCGTAGCGGCTTCGGAAATATGGCTTGCGACACGTGTTGGCATGTGCCAATGGCACGTGCAGCCATGTTGACCTAGTTGCAAGTCTTGCAAGCCTAGGGCGCTATATTTGGCGTGGGCCAAAGGCATAGCGGCTTTGGAAATATGGCTTGCGACACGTGTTGGCATGTGCCAATGGCACGTGCGGCCATGTTGACCTAGTTGCAAGCCTTGCAAACCTAGGGCGCTATATTTGGCGTGGGCCAAAGGCGTAGCGGCTTTGGAAATATGGCTTGCGACACGTGTTGGCATGTGCCAATGGCACGTGCGGCCATGTTGACCTAGTTGCAAGTCTTGCAAGCCTAGGGTGCTATATTTGGCGTGGGCCAAAGGCATATAGGCTTTGGAAATATGGCTTGCGACACGTGTTGGCATGTGCCAATGGCACGTGCAGCCATGTTGACCTAGTTGCAAGTCTTGCAAGCCTAGGGCGCTATATTTGGCGTGGGTCAAAGGCATAGCGGCTTTGGAAATATGGCTTGCGACACGTGTTGGCATGTGCCAATGGCACGTGCGGCCATGTTGACCTAGTTGCAAGCCTTGCAAACCTAGGGCGCTATATTTGGCGTGGGCCAAAGGCATAGCGGCTTGGAAATATGGCTTGCGACACGTGTTGGCATGTGCCAATGGCACGTGCAGCCATGTTGACCTAGTTGCAAGTCTTGCAAGCCTAGGGCGCTATATTTGGCGTGGGCCAAAGGCGTAGCGGCTTTGGAAATATGGCTTGCGACACGTGTTGGCATGTGCCAATGGCACGTGCAGCCATGTTGACCTAGTTGCAAGTCTTGCAAGCCTAGGCGCTATATTTGGCGTGGGCCAAAGGCATAGCGGCTTTGGAAATATGGCTTGCGACACGTGTTGGCATGTGCCAATGGCACGTGCGGCCATGTTGACCTAATTGCAAGCCTTGCAAACCTAGGGCGCTATATTTGGCGTGGGCCAAAGGCATAGCGGCTTGGAAATATGGCTTGCGACACGTGTTAGCATGTGCCAATGGCACGTGCAGCCATGTTGACCTAGTTGCAAGTCTTGCAAGCCTAGGGCGCTATATTTGGCGTGGGCCAAAGGCGTAGCGGCTTGGAGATTTGGCATTGTTACCATGGTGCGCAGGGTGCGGCTTGGTTTGGCTAGGGCTGCACATACCCTACCCATACCCGTCATTTCTGCCCTACCCGTCAGTGATTTACCCGTATCCTACCCTACCCGCCGTTTGATGGGTAGGGTGACGGGTAAAGATTTCTTACCCGCCGTTTGATGGATAGGGTGACGGTTAAAGCTCGAAATTATCCTACCCTACCCGTTTACCCGCCTAATATCAAAAAGACCAAATAATCCTTATTTATTTATTTTTTCTTGCCCATTTTTTCGTTATTTTAAAATAAATCAGGGGTAAAAATATAAACTTGTTTTCTCTCTTGTTTTCTCTTTGCACTGACGGTACGGAAAGAAATAGATGGAATTTCCAGCTCCTGAGCAACATCAATGGCGAAACCCGACATACCATCTGTTATGATACAAGAAACTGAACCCCGTGCGTCAAGCTTAAATCGATCTGCAATTAGTAATTCTCGGAAAGTCGGTCTGGTAACGTTGTGCATCCGATGAATCCCATCCTTAACGAAGTCTTGATGACTAGTGAATCCGGAAGAGTGATGTTGATCGTCGGAAAGCGAGTCCAAAGATCAAGTTTCAAAAACAGAACCCGGAAATTGGCTGAAATGGGATTGAACATTGCCAAGACTGAGTAGACGTGAGTGATTCTGTTGTGTGTTGACAAAGGTCACGTTGATTCCGGATATGCAGAGAAGCTCGGCTAATTTGAGCATAGAATTGATATTTCCTTGTATAGGAAAGGGGAAGATAAGTCCAGAGAACATGGGCAAAAAAAAAAAAAAAAAAAAAAACACGGTTATACCCGCTACCCTACCCGACCCGACCCGCCAATAAATGGGTAGGGTAGGGTCTTACCCGTTTAATGGTGGGTAGGGTGGCGGGTAAATTTTTTCTTACCCGCCATTAAGCGGGTAGGGTGGCGAAATAGGCCATATCCTACCCACCCTACCCGTTGTGCAGCCCTAGGTTTGGCATTGTTGCCATGGTGCGCAGTATGCGTCTTGGTTTGGCATTGTTGCCGCGGTGCGCAGTATGCGGCTTGGTTTGACATTATTTCCATGGTGCGCAGGGTGCGGCTTGGTTTGGCATTGTTGCCATGGTGCGGAGTATGCGGCTTGGTTTGGCATTGTTGCCATGGTGCGCAGGGTGCGGCTTGATTTGGCATTGTTGCCATGGTGCGCAGAAGATGCGGCTTGGTTTGGCATTGCTGCCATGGTGCGCAGAGATGCGCTTGGTTTGGCATTGTTGCCATGGTGCGCAGGTGCGGCTTGATTTGGCATTGTTGCCATGGTGCGCAGTGGTGCGGCTTGGTTTGGCATTGTTGCCATGGTGCGCGAGATGCGGCTTGGTTTGGCATTGTTGCCATGGTGCGCAGGTGCGGCTTGATTTTGGAATTAGGGTTCGTGTTGAAAACCCTAACTGGGTATTTTGAAAAAATACCCCTATTAATTATTTACACCTGAGTTAAATGCTCTTAGTTAATGTGTTGCGGGTAACACCAGGTCATGGGGTTTTACGATTTTACCCCTTGTCTAAAAACCACCATCAACACCGGCCTATGACATATGAACAAGCCCGGATTGCCTTATCAGATGGAAAGTTTACCAAGATGCTTGAAGAAAAGTATGGCCTCGATACTCAAGCCAATGCCTATACCATAACATCACCTATCCCGCCCGAAATCCTGTCTAGACCAATGCCGGCCAAGTACAAGACGCCAAAGTTTAGATAGGCTGTTTGAGGGGAGCGGTAATACGACAGAACACATGCACCGATTTACCATTTCGCTCAATGAGTACGCACATGACGAGATTGTATGTATGAGGGAGTTCGGGAAAACCCTGACGGGAGACTCTTTCACTTGGTATATTTCCTTGAAACCTAACAGTATTCGATCGTGGGGTGAGATGCAACAGGCGTTCATGCAGAAGTTTTACTCCAAACCTGTGAAGATTTCTATTTCTGACTTGGGAAACACCAAGCCACGAAGAGGAGAGCGGCTTAAACCATTTGCAGTACGTTTTAGAAGCGAGTCCCTCAAAGGCCGGACAGAGGTACCTGAAGAGGAATTAGTGAACATATGTATATCAATGCTTAAGCCTAAGACACGCCGGATGTTTGAAAACGCCCAGATAACCATGTTTGCTGACCTTGAGGAAGCGTTCGCTAGGACTGATGCAACTAATGAGGAGATTGAGGCGACAGAGAAATCATGGTCTCACTCGGTTGCCTATGCTAAGGAAGAAGGTTTAGGGGCGCCAAAGAGCCGAAGTCTATCAGGCGATGACAATAGGCGAGGGAAAAGGAGAGCGGAGCAGGAGCCACCTGACTTCCCATGTTCTTACGAACAGGTGGTCGGCCTGCTAAAAGAATGGGTCAAAAACGGTAACATCGTCCTTCCAGAACCTAGGAAAGTGCCGACTGACGCTGACAAACGTAACCCACGCTATTGTCTCTTCCACGGAAGGGTAGACCACCCTACTAGGGAATGTCGGACTTTCAAATGGGCGTTCAATAACAAACAACGGAATGGAGAAATCGAGGTCGGAGGCGATAACGGCATACAAGATAACCCGTTACCTGAACATGGGGTAGCGGCACTAACTCACGATCCTAGAGAGGGAGAGGAGTGTCTAATGGAGGTAGCTGAAGAGGAAGAAATATATGCCGTATCATCAGGTGGCACAACCGAGCAGATAGCAGAAACAGTGGCAAAGAAGCCCCTTTTCTCACACTTCTTCGATGCTTTGGGTTTTGATGCCGCTCAAAGACACTTGGCGTCGATATTACTAACAAGAATCGCAGCCAGAGAAGATGTGAACTCCTACCTAGATAGAAATTACCCATTGCCCACCAACGTTATAACCTTCAGCGAAGAAGACAAAGCCGTGAATAGCGACCATACACGCCCATTGTATCTCACGGCTAAAGTAAAGAAGGACACTTTCAAGCGAGCATTCATTGATACTGGTGCGTCCATAAACTTGATACCCTTGTATATCTTAGAGAGCATTGGCGGAAAAGAAGCAGAAATCAAGAAATTCCAGATGAGGATCCAAGGTTTTGGCGGCTTGAGCCAGCATACGATTGGGACGATCAACCTCGAAGTCAAGGTTGGCCCAATCAACGCAATTGAGACCTTTCATGTAATGGATGTCAATACGGCATACCACATCCTTCTAGGAAGACCATGGCTACACAAACATGGAATAGTGTCGTCCACTTATCATCAATGTGTCAAATTCATCCTCAAGGGAAAACATAATAGAGTTCGAGCCACCGAGAATCCCTTCTTTGCCGACGAGGCGTGCTATGCTAAAGCAGCCTTCTTTGACGGTCTGAGTGAACCAAGCGAGGTAATGACCCGCATCCACTCCATTCCGATTCTAGATTGGGAGACGACTTACCAACAAGGGAGCACTAGCCAAGGGCGGAAGAAGGACTATGTTGAAACAGACAAGCGACGTTTCCGAAAGGCGTCACGCCCGGATGGACGTCATGTGTACCGCTTATAGCAATTAGCCAGGGAAGCCCCAACGTCAGAAGTCATCATTGCAGAAGCGATGGAAACTCTGAAAGTTGAGGACGACCCGCACGCCTGGGAGAGAATGACGAAGAACGCACCTCACAAGCACGACGAAGCATCACAGAAGGTCAATTTGGGAACCAAGGAAGACCCAAAATGGATTGAACTCGGGGCAGCCCTGACAGAGAGGGAGGTATATGAGCTACACGAATTGCTGAAAGAATACAAAGATGTTTTCGCCTGGTCTTACGAGGATATGCCAGGACTAAACCCCGCCTTGGTCTGTCATGAACTAAAGGTCAACCCAAGAAGTAGGCCCATAAGGCAACCCCGACGACAGTTCCACTATGAAACCGAGGCACAGATAAAAGTGGAAGTAACGAAGCTGCTAAAGGCAGGGTATATCAAGCCCATACATTACCCAACGTGGCTGGCGAACATTGTACCAGTGGAAAAAAAAAGAACGGGACCATTCGATGTTGCGTGGATTTCCGAGACCTGAATCGTGCTTGCCCCAAAGAGGAGTTCCCACTCCTCAACATCGACATGACAGTAGATGCAACATGTGGGTATGACATGTACGTATTCGTGGACGGGCATAGTGGTTACAATCAAGTAAGGATGAAGGAAAGCGACGCAGCTAAGACAGCATTTTCCACACCCATAGGGAACTTCTAATATGTTTTCATGCCCTTCAGGTTGAAGAATGTCGGGGCGACTTACCAACGGGCGATGACGTCTATCTTTCATGACATGAACCATGAAATTGTGGAGATTTATGTGGATGATCTTGTGATTAAAGCAAAGAAGCAAGAAGAATTCACCCAAAATCTTCGTCGAGTCCTTCAGCGATGTCGAAATTTCAATCTAAAGATGAACCCAGCCAAATGTGTGTTCGGAGTCACCAAGGGAAAATTCTTGGGATATCAAGAACTAGCAAAGGAATCGAGGTGGACATTGTTAAAGCTGAGGCCATCATATCAATGCCGCCTCCAACGAACAAACAAGAACTTCAAAAACTGATAGGAAAAGTCTCCTATGTAAGACGCTTCATCCCAGGATTGGCACAGACCCTAAATCATTTCTTACCAATGCTTAAAAAAGATGTGAAGTTTGCATGGGGAGTATAAAAACAAGAGGCTTTCGATGCAATCAAAAAATGGCTCACCCACCCGCACATCCTACGACCGCCCATCAAAGGAGAACCTCTCTACCTGTATTTGGCACATACCAAAACTGCAATCGGAGTGTTGGTCGCCCAAGATATGGGAGGAACTAATCTCATCCCCATTTATTACCTGAGCAAAACCTTAAAAGATGCCGAGCTTCGGTATACACCAATGGAGAAAGCCTGCTTACCATTAATCCTGGTAGCACAGAAGATACGCCACTATCTCCTAAAGCATAAATATTATGTTGTGGCGGCGGCCAACCCAATCGTCTATCTGACCACTAAGCCGATCCAATCAGGCAAGCTGGCACGATGGTCAATGCAGCTGCTGGAATTTGACTTCACACCAATACGACCCCAAGGAGTCAGGGGACAAGCGATCGCAGACCTTCTAGCGGCTTTCCCAGATACTTCTGACATTCATACTGATCTCCCGGGTGAGATCGCTATAGCAGAAGAAATACCGTCTCCAAAATGGAAGATGTCGTTTGACGGTTCCTCCTATGGGAGTCACAGAGGCGCATGAATCGTTTTTGAATCACCCGAAGGTAAACTCAAACCATATGCCTACAAACTCGACTATCCTTGCACCAACAACGCAGCGGAATATGAAAGTTTTCTCATCGGGATGCAAATGGCATTGGAAATGGGCATCCGTGACCTGGACGTCACGGGAGACTCGAGGCTTCTTGTGAACCAAATGGAAGGCGACTTCCATGTGAAAGAGCCAAATCTAGCGGTCTACCGTGATAAAGCTCAACGGCTGATGCGACGTTTTGACCACATCACCATAGAACACATGGGGCGCCTAGTTAATAAGCATGTAGATGCACTAGCAACGATGGCGTCAAAACTGCAAATGTCGCAGGGAGACGAGGAAGTTATCACCATCATCAAGAAAACTTCACCTATGGCTTTGGAAGAAAGAGCCGCTATGAAGGAATTGGATTGGCGACGAGTGATAATAGCAGACCTCAAACGCCCACCTGAAGAAAGACAACTCTCGTGGAAAATGTTAAAAACTTATAGTTTACTTGACGAAGACTTGTATTTCATCACAACTAGAGGTGGGCTTTGCAGATGCCTTGGCCCAAACGAGATCAAAGAAAAATTGGAAGAGATACATTCCCAAACTTGTGTTCACGCCACTTCCATCATGTTGCACCGACGAATACAGCGAGCAGGGTTCTACTGGCCAGATATGGCTGAACAGGCTAAAGCACTCCAAGACAATTGTCTGACTTGCCAAGGCGTTCCCCAAGAGGCAGGAGTCTGCGTCGCCGAAGAGGACTTAGAGGATTGGCGAGAACCATATATCGATTATCTAACGAATAGCATACTACCAAGTGATAAAAAGGCCGCTCTTCGTTTAATCAAGAAGTCGGGGAGATACTTTGTCCTTGATCGCAAACTATTCCGCAAAAGCTTTAACAAGCAAACCCTGACATGCCTTGATAAAGCGGAAGCCCTTAAAGTTATGGACCTAACTCATGATGGCGAACACCAAGGGAAAGCTAGGTTGTTCGCGCAAATTTATGAAGCAGTCTATTACTGGCCAACGATGGAAAGCGACACAGCAGAGTACGTCCGGAAATGTGAACAATGCCAGATTCATGGAAACCTGATACATTCCCGCATACCACGCTGCAAAACGTAGCTGCCCCCTGGCCCTTCCATACTTGGGGGTTGGACATCATTGGACCCATCACGTCGAAGTCCTCTAAGCAACACGAGTACATCATAACAGCTACCGAGTGTTTCACTAAGTGGGTAGAGGCAATTCCATTAAAAAAACACGATCGGTGCCACCATCGCTGCCTTCATTAAAGAGCACATCATCACACGTTTTGGAATACCTATGTGCATTGTGTCTGATAATGGTACACCCTTCGTTAATAGTGATGTCAAGGACTTGCTAGCGTCCTTCCATATCAAATGCAAGACGTCTACTCCTTACTACCCAAAAGGGAACGGGCAAGCCGAAGTTACCAACAAAATCTTGCTTCGAATTCTCAGCCGAAGTTTATATGATAATAAGAGACTATGGCATGAAGAATTACCCATGAAACTCTGGGCGTATCGCACCGCAAATAGATCCTCCACTGGAGCCGCACCATATACCCTAGTCTATGGAGAAGACGCTGTTCTACCAGCAGAAATCGTCATTGCATCCGCCCGAGTCATTGCAGCAAGCGGCCTTCAACCCGAAGATAGCAAAAGATTCCAAGTGTTGGACACAATTGAAGAAAAGTGAGATATTGCACACGCCCATGCTGAGAAATACCGTGCACGGATGGCACGAGCTTACAACTAAAAGGTTAAACCAAGGAGCTTTAGTGTAAGCGACCTGGTCCTCGCTATTTCACATCATGTTCCTCATAATGAGAGTGCTGGAAAATTTGCACCCAACGGGGAAGGCCCATTCAGAGTTACCGAAGCGACAGATAGTGGCTACTACAAGATTGAGCACGCAGACGGCACGCCTATAAAGGGGAAGCCCAACGATAAAATCAATGGGAAGTGGCTAAAAACCTTCTACATGTAATCCACCGTCTATATGAATAAGGCGTGTTTCGACTCTTCAGTGTGTACTAAACAAATCCTCAATGCACCCACTCTTTGGGACATGAGTGTCTAAATCCTCAATGCACCCACCCTTTGGGACATGAGTGTATAAATCCTCAATGCACCCACTCTTTGGGACATGAGTGTCCAAATCCTCAATACACCCACCCTTTGGGACATGAGTGTCTAAATCCTCAAGGCGCCCACTCTTTGGGACATGAGTGTCTAAATCCTCAATGCACCCACTCTTTGGGACATGAGTGTCTAAATACTCAATGCACCTACTCTTTGGGACATGAGTGTCTAAATCCTTAATGCACCCACTCTTTGGGACATGAGTGTCTAAATCCTCAATGCACCCACTCTTTGGGACATGAGTGTCTACATCCTCCATGTACCCACTCTTTGGGACATGAGTGTCTAAATCCTTCATACACCCACTCTTTGGGACATGAGCGTCTAAATCCTCCATGTACCCACTCTTTAGGACATGAGTGTCTAAATCCTCCATGTACCCACTCTTTGGGACATGAATATCTCGGGCGTCCCGGGTACCACAAAAAAAAAAAAAAAAAAAAAAAAAAAAAAAAGAGAACATTTTTCTCTCATAATAAGGGCCCTGGCATCTCTAACAGCACAGGCGCCCTTGATAATGATTCCATTCGTGAAAATTGTAAAAAAAAAAAGAAGGGGAGAGCACAGTCTTCCTCTCAAACAAGGAAAGGCCCTGGCGTTCCTAACAGCACAGGCGCCCTTGATAAAGGTTCCTTTCATGAAAATTGTAAAAAAAAAAGGAGAGAAGGGGAGAGCACATTTTTCCTCTCACAACAAGGAAAGGCCCTGGCGTTCCTAACAGCACAGGCGCCCTTGATAACAGTTCCATTCATAAAAATTGTAAAAAAAAAAAAAAGAGAAGGGGAGAGCACATGTTTTCCTCCCACAACAAGGAAAGGCCCTGCCGTTCCTAACAGCACAGGTGCCCTTGATAACAGTTCCATTTGTGAAAATTGCAAAAAAAAAAAGAGAGAGAGAAGGGGAGAGCACATTTTCCCTCTCACAACAAGGAAAAGACCTGGCATTCCTAACAGCATAGGCGCCCTTGATAACAGTCCTATCCATGAAGATTGTAAAAAAAAAAAAAAAAGGGAGAACATCTTTCAAAACATTAAATGACACTCACAAATGACAGAGTCGCCTAAGAGGTTACATCCAGAAGAGACTGAGCATCACTAACAACACTTTCTAAAATGCCAGTAAGCATATGCGCACATACATAATCATTATAACTACTATCCACCCGCTCAAAACACAACTGTCGCCGCTCTAAAAAAGGAAGTGTCGCCGGAACAACATTGACAATAGCTTCTTGCAATTCTCGCTCACACCCCGCCAAGAGACGAGAGTAAAGTCTATTCTCTTCTACAAAGTATTCAAACATTACATGTGCCGCTTTAGCCATATTCTCAAGGCGCCCAACCTCCAACAACAAATCTTCTCGAGTCATCACTACTAATCTAAAGAAGGGTTTGAGAGCAAAATGAATCGACAAGAAGCATCACACCAAAGCCAATTTAAAGAAGGGGGTAGGGGGCCCACTAGCAATCAATTTTGCAAACCAGCTAACAAAGCCCGATATTTTGCAATCTCCTCCTCCACCATAGACAAACTACCACAAGCTCCCTGCATTGCTTCGTGTGCATTTGTACGGGCAACCCTATCTCGCTGAAAACGACGCTCCACTTTACCAAAGGCGACCTGTGAGATGATCCCTTTCTCTGTCATGTAGTAAGTATTAGCACATTCTGACCAATCTAAACGCGCCTCGCCCAAAGCCTCCTCACATTTCTGTAGCTCTTGAACACATTCCTCTTTGATTCCAATCAAGCGTTGAATCTCCTGCTCATAAACCTCCTTCAAGGGGTGCTGAGGTATGGCAGCCAGGGCCAGAACCCATTCTTGAACAGGGCGAGCAGCAGACATCAAGAAAGAAAGAGAGAGAAGAACAACCCAAGAGAGAATGAAAAACAACTGAACACGACACATATATACACACACCTTCCTAAAGCCACATGCCTAAGAATTCCCAACACGTGTATGAGTAATGAGCTCAGCCAAGGCCTGAGCAAGAGCCACGTCAATAACATGACGAGAAGCGGAAATGTATATCAAATCCAGACCAAAAGCCACCCGGAGGCTCTTTAGCTCGGAACGACTGACTGATAAGCCCACAAGCACCCTCTTACCGGTACGCCTAAGTTTTTCCATACGAGATTCCGCATCCATCAGCATTCTATGCGACTCTGCATGCCCCTGTTCAAGGTAATTACATACAATGGGTTGAACATCCAGAAGTCGCCTCAATAAGGATACTTCCACTACCAAGCTATAGTAGCTAGCCATTAGTCGTTTAATGCACATAAAAATGACTCAATAAGCTATCATATTTAAAGGGCTCCGGCCTCGAGGCACGAGCGTTATCCAAATAAAGTCATAGCTCAACGTTGAGATGTCCGTCAAAAAAAAAAGGGGGGGAGAGAGAAAGAAGAAAAGAGGAAATTAAGAAATAAAGTCACAAACCAACATAAAAATAATAATAGGAGGAAATTGACAATAAAGCCCCCCCCCGGATCTCCAAGGTGCTCACGACTCGTTTTGCTCTGCCATTTCTGCCTTGGCATCCGCCAACAAACGCTCATCCTCCTCTAACGTCTTCTTGGCCTGAGCAATCTGATCCACAACCTCACTTGTCTCTCTAATCAGACGATGTTGAGTCTCTCGCAAAGTCTGCAAGCTAGCCTGATCATAGGCAACCCTTTCCTCGAGACCAGAGACGATTGCTAGAAGTTGATTCCGACGAGCATTCGCCTTCGTCTCTGCCTCCCGCCAGAGGGCTTCTAGCCATCCAATGTTAAAACGCATGTTGACAGCATCATCAATGATTCGACGCCAGATCTCTAATTGCGTACCATAGGGGTGATCACCAACTTCCACCATCTCGCCCAACATATCCAAGACGTTCAAGGTATGGGACACAATAACGTTAGCATTGGGAAAAACCGCGTCAGAGGCGATATGGCCATGCTGCACCGCTACCTGAGCGTATAGCGCCTCGTAACGAGGAGGCACCCAAAACCCAAAAACTGAGACATAAATCTCCCCATCACGGATCTGGCGTTGCTCCATGGTCTTGTTTGAAAGAAGGAAAGCAGGCGGATCCCTACGCCCATCACTAGTCAACAGACCAGGTTGAACAATTTGCTCGGAAGCTGGAGCCTGGCGACCATGATCGCTCAAAGTTTTGGTCCTTTTTATTTTCTTACGACCATCCCTAGTTTCCGAACGATCATGTTTACCCATAACCTACGAACAATTATCAGAGAGGCGAAAAAAAAAAAAAAAAAAAAAAAAAAAAAAAACTCACAAAGGGAGAAGTCACGACGTCTTGGCGACTAGTGGAAGGAACAGAGGAAGAGGAACTCCCAACCGAAGTACCCGAGCCAAGTGGCTGCCTGTCTTGTCGCCCTAAAGAGTCCAAGAAAGAGATGTGAGAAATCCCAGAGAGAGAGAGAGAGAACGATACCTCCACTTTCACTCGTATGTGTATATATATATGGCAACATGCCATTTAATAAAGGAAAGACAATGAATGGACACGTGTCAATATGACGAACGAAGTACCTGATGATTCTTGTTGTGACATCACCGGCTGATTCGGTAAATCACCAAGACCAGGTACAGAGCTAGAACTAGCACCAATAGACTGATGGGGATAATTCCCCGATGATCGCCCTTGAGAAAAGCAGCCACTCTGTCTGAAAATGATAGTCGTGGAGATCGAGGAAGCCGCGGAACAGGAACTATGCCAGCATCACGGCGCGCCTGCATCTTGGCAAACCTCGGTGGAAGATCCTTCACGTCCACATTAAACCATTCATGAGCAAAGTATCGTAATGGACCATGCAGAGGGAGATCCGACTAAAAGATAGAAGTAATAAGTATCCAGGGAAGGTCACCAAAGAGACGATAAAGGAGAAGCAATGCAAAAGTTACCTCAACCTCCCGAGGAACAGCCCCGCAAAGGTTACGAACGACGTTTATGATTTTCGACGAGGAGGACGGCATCCTTTTCCCTTTGCCCCGAGGTGGGGGAGCCGCGGCACGCCTTTTCTTGGCACCAAAGGCCAATCCATGAGATCGCATGATATCTGAGGGTATCCTAGTGCGCCCCAGGCGATACAGTTCTGACACGTTGGGCGGGGGAGCCATCACGCCATCAGCCGACAAGGTATGATGGACATCCTTCATTTCATTCACCCAATATAAAAACCATTTATGAGTGACTTTCAAATCCCGGTCAAGCTGTGGGACTTTTAGAGGGTTGAAAGGCGGGCGACAGAAGCGAGGATTTTCACCCTGAAAGACAAAACGCATAAAGCTCTCCTATACCATCCGAGAGTCCGAAGAGAACGAAGGCGAAAGGTAAGAACCAGTCCCTTGGTCGAAACCCGCCGGGCGAGCAATACGATTCAAATTATAAGCCTTAGCGTAAAACCTGCCCTTGTAAAAACCTGGAAGATATCCTGGCGCCACGGCGGCCACAAAATTGCACGCATCCACAGTAGGAGTGTCTAAGGCGACATCCACAAAATCCTATGGGAAGAGCGACACAAACCGATGGGAGGCTTCTCCACATGCGCCATCGTCGTACGGGCGAAAAGTGAACTCGTTGATATCATCTAGTATGGGTGCCAAACGAATGGTTGGTTTGGCAACAGCTTTCTCGTAAAGGGCCGTTCGAGGGAAAGAAACATGATAAGTGACAGTGCTTTCCGAGCCATCCTCCGCGGTCATGACCCGCTCACCGGTAAGTCCTAGAACCTTCGTTTCTTGCCTATAACGGCGGAAATACTCCCACGCCCACATCAGCATGAAGTTGGCTGGAAGAAACGTTTCGACTGTGAAGGAGGAGTTGTTAACCCTTTGAATATCACCCACCAATAAGTCCAAATGATGGTATAGCCCGCCTAGAAACATGGGTGCTAAAGGGAATGAGACACCACGCGACATGAGTATCGCCATGATCATCGACTCATCCCTCACAGCGTTTGTCGGAGAATGCTCAAAGACTTCGTGAGAGAGAAAATAAGACAAGAAAGCGGCCAACTCATGTCGCTCGGTAGATCCAGCCGGAGGAGAAGGAGGCTCCCAGCCTGACCCGTCCGTCAACTTGGGCGCCCACATTTTTATCCACAAGTTCAAGGTAGCCCGCTTGGCCGACCCCCTGGGGATTGTAGGGGCGATAACCTCCTCTGTAGAAGCCGCCTCCTTCCCCTTCCTTGACGTTGCTCCTCTGACACCCTTCTGCGTTCCAGAAGGCGCACTCGTTTTGGCGACTAACTTCCTCGACTCCGTACGTGCCTGCTTCAAAAAATCCAGTATAGACTCGTCATCATCAGACAAACTACCCGACGCCTCTCTGAAGTTGTGACTCCCATAGAGGGGAAGGCCAGTCAGTGACACCACGTCTTCCAATGTGGGTGACGCTTCTCCCCAAGCAAAGAGGCATGTGTGGACCAAAGGGATCCATCTAAGAGACAGGCGAATCATATCCCGGTTGTTCTTGGTAAGATGCATGTAGCGTGATGAAGAAAGAGCCTCCATCAACCCCAACCTGATAATAACATCTCTGCAATAAGGGATTGAAAGCATGTACTCGATCCATGGCTGCCATTCTGGACAAGGAGTTGCCCGGGAAAGAAATTCTATCTTCGGGAGGACGAAATCGCCACGACTGAGGCGAATCCGACAGAGGGAAGTAATGAGAAGAAGAGGCGGATGCTCGATTTCCTCCTCCAAAAGCCAATCATTCGTTTCTTCGTTTATCACTGGAGGATCAAAAACGTACGGCTTACTAACCTGTCGAAGGAATCTATCGTCCAAGAGGGAGGCGACAGACACACCTGGGGTGGCCACCCGCCTGAGCTTCTCGGCAGAACTTTGACTAGAAAAGAGGGTCGCCAAGATCTTTCCCGCCCCTGGGGGGAAGGCCCTCTCCTCATCGGTTAGAATAGGAAGAAGATGAGGCGCCTCCTCCTCCTCCTCGCCAGAAGAATTGCTACTACTAGAAGAACTCTCAGTTGAACTTTCATACTCACTCATTGTGTATTTGTCGTCGCCAAGAGGGAAGGATGTGATGAATAAAGGATGAAGGATGCCTGATGTCACTTGAAAGAAAGGGGGGCGATAAGAAGAAAGAATACAGAAGGGGAATGTTTTAGGAGAAATGAAAGAGGAAAAATATATGGAGCCAGTATTTATAGATGGTAAAAAGACACGATCAAGGGTAATTGAAACGACATGACGGAATCCGAAAAGATGCTAACCCTAACAAGTAACCGTAAGAAATAACCGCTTCACATATCCCACGTGCCACAATAATAACACGTGCAAGGAAGCAGGTCCCCTCAAGGATTGATAATAACAAGGGGACTCGTTAGAGGCAAGTCCTAAAAAACGAAAGGACAAGGGGACTTGCAAGAAGCAAGCCTTTGGAGACAAGGGGACTTGCAGAGGGGAAAGTCCCTCGAGAATTAATGATAATAAGGGGACTCGCCAGGAGCAAGTCCTAAGGAACATAGACAAGGGGACTTGCAAGGAGCAAGCCTCTGGAACTGTAGAAAGCGGAGTAGGTCCAGGCGTCTGAAGAGGGGCAATTCCATAAAGAGAACGTCTCGCTCTGAAAGATATCACGAATAGATGGTGAGCCAATACCGTTTGACATCTTAATGTGAGGCGTCCTTACAGAAGCCGAAGCTCAAGAAAGGTTGCAATAGACTGTTGAGGAGGCTAACGCCTCGCCCAAACAGCCAGGGGACTTAATGTAGATAACCGTAAAAATACTAAGGAAGAAGTGTGGCTTCCCCATATCCAAAAGAAGGAACGAAATAGCACCCATCTAATAAGGGGAACACCAAGTTCTCCCCTTATCCCCAAAGGGGGTGCAACTAAGACTAGACATGCCTTCTAGAAGGATCTAAGGTACAGTTGTACGGTCTAAAGAGGCAGTAGCAAGATAAGGGAAATAGAAAAGGATACACATTTGACATTTTCCATTTGAGGAAATAATTATAAATAGGGGTCTTTTCCCAATGAAAGGACTCAGTGATATCATTGTGGGAAATTTTGTTCTACTTCTAGGAACTAGTCTCTACAACCTACTTCTATTTGTACCATGTATATTCCTTACTGTGTACAGTGAGTAATCCAGCTATCTTCCATTCTCGTGGACTGGTTAACAGATAGTTAGCAGAGGAGTCCGACCCTGGGTTATTCCCAGTTGGTTCCACGGATGACTTGTTATCCCCAAGCTATCTGTATAAATTAAATCAGCCTGACAGTTAGAGTTTCTCCTTCAGGAATGATGGCTTTTGGAGAACGGATGTTCTCCACTTGAGTGTGCAGTATCACGATAATAAGTGATAGTTGATTCATTCAACTTAGGAAAAATACTAGGATAGAAGCATGACCCGTGCACCATCTTGACATATTTCGTGTGCCAATTGTAGAGTATTAGACATTCCACATTAAAGTCAAGAGGATGATCTACAGCGAAAAATGGATACTCACCCTCGGAATCTGACTACACTATATAAAATTAAGTACTGTAAGTGTAATAATGAAAACCAGATTCTCTTTTAGGAAAACAAACACAACGCAAAAGAAAAGAGAGATGGCAAAAGCATCCAAAACTCAAACCAAAAGAAAAACTAACAAGAAACAAAGAAATGCCAACAAAATATTTTAGTGCCTCTATATAATCCTCTACACCCAGTACTTCTTCCTGGCAGGGTTTCTCTTATCTCGACCATAATTCTCCTTACTAGCAGCCTCATCATTCCATAAGAGTCTAGCAAGTTCTCGGTCAGTTTTCGAGATCCTCTGTCTAAAGAAAGGATTAAGGTTTTAGAAGCAAGAATTAACACCCTTATTACTGAAAAGGATGAGGTTGCTCTTCGAGGTTCTAAAGCTTTAAAGGAATTTCAAGAAACCATCTTTCAAGTTCAAATAGAGTGGATCTTGTTATAAGCGAAAAAGACGCACTTGTTGAACGAGGGAATTTGATCCTCCCGACTTCTTATAGAGAGCGATGCTGAGTTTGAATGGGCTGCTAGGGTATTAGATAATGCCAGAAATGATTTAGCTGTAAATGTTAGCCTTGAATCTGATCATGCTACATTGGTTAGAGATACTACGCTGTTTATAATTCTTATTCCCTTGTTATTCCTTGATGAGGGTTCTTATGCGGTTTTAACCTTCTTGTCCTTTCTTTGTAGATGACGAAAAGGAATTCCGTGAGAAAATTGAGGGTCTGGAGGTGAAGTTTGTCGCTCGTGATTCTAAATACCGCAGGGTCAAGAAGAAGCTTACTACCACAGTTTCCAACTTGAGCAATGATGATGTTCGCGTTCGTGATGCAGCTATTAAGAAAGTCTGTGCAGATAATGGCATTCCTCTTTCAACTTATAAATTTACTGAAGTTCCTCCGAATGAAGAAGACTCTAATATCTCTGAAAGGGGAGATTATGAGGATTATGAAGAGACTGAAGAATAAGTTGGTGGTTCTGGAACTGAGGATGATAATGAAGATGATATAGGTAGAAACTAGCTATTTTTCGCGCTTGTAAATTCCCATTTCAACTTTTTGTATATCAGATACTTCCTTTCCTTTGAAATTTTCTTCTTTTAATGTAAACTCTTTAATGTAAATTCTCCTTGGGATATTCATGCATCTATAAAAGGAAAAAAACTGTTCTTTCCAACAGTTGGAGTTAATTTGGTGGCAATATTATGCATAGCAATATTCGCTCATAATAATAAATAATTTGTGCGTGAGTCTATCATATGGATGCGAATAACACTCTTTCATATGTTTACATTCCCATACTACAACAGTTGGAGTTAATTTGGTGGCAATATTATGCATAGCAATATTCGCTCATAATAATAAATAATATGTGCGTGAGTCTATCATATGGATGCGAATAACACTCTTTCATATGTTTACATTCCCATACTTGCCTTTGTTAGTCGCTTCGACATGATTGAGTCAAGCAAACATATATGTATGTTCATTTTATCTTTACCTTATATTATGTTATCTTATGTGTGCATCCTTGTCTCCTGCCTCATCTATGTGTTGTATTATCGGATTTTCGCGCCCATACATTCTGATTGCAAGAAATTTCTTTTGTGTTTTCCTTATGCCATTGAATTCGCACATTTAATTTCTCTTACCTGCAAAACAATATAAGTTTTTGTTCTACTTTCTCATGAGGTCTTATTTTGCCTTCCTAAGTAAAGGTATTATTTTGCCTAAGATCCGATTTCATTCTTGTGCGACGAGATCGCAGGCGGTCTTTATACTTTCATGTATTAACCCATTGATCTCGCCTTAACATTCTATTATATTATTGCCTCTGCAGGTTTTATTAATGCGCAAATACGACAAGCCTTAATACTCACGTGAGTAAAAAGCCTCGTGATATTTACGTCTTTTGACACAATTCAGCTCCCTAATGGAGGGTGCCGTCCTTATATTCCCCCAGACTGCCCCTTCAAGCAAGCTTACCCCTACCGGGTTAGGGTGTACTCCTCTCATCCAGTGATGCAACAATCAGTTGTTTTCGCGGCCTCTTATCCCTCCGACGATATGGCTTATGGTTACAAGATCGCACCCTAAGTGGGGTTTCTTCGGAACGAGTGCATCATAGTCAAGACTTGTCAAGAGTGGCCAGGTACGCTCCAGACGCCCAGACACTCCTGACTCAACCGTGTACCTCGGCGCCTTGATCGAGTTTCTGCACTCCTTAGTAGAGAGCTTCTTACCTTAGTCTTTCAACTAAGGCGCTCTACTGGATAGGCTTTTGTTTCACCCCAAATCTCCATGACTCAGGCTCCAGGGTCGGTGTATATTTCACCTGAGCCATGCTAACTAGGTTTTCCAAATATAACGCGCGTTAGGTCTTATTATTGCCTCTTGCTGTATGCGAACTAGGGTGCACGCCATAATTGGATACCTAGCCTCCCTACTTAGAGGTCTTATGTCTGTAGCCTTCTATTAAGGTCTTATCATAAGGTTTTATTTTTTCCTTTTTGTATGACAATATCAGAAAGAAATAAAAAAAATTATTTGTACTCATACCCTTGATCAATACAATGCTGATATCCTCTCCCTTTGCTTATTCGCCCACATGATTACTATTTTCTAAACAATCTCATAACTAAGATGACTTGCTAGTTTCTTTCACCTTCTGTACTTCATTGAGTTCGCGTATGTATTTCAATACATTTACTAGCATATGTTCTTCATCTTCGGATGTGCTATGACTATCGCACGCACCATAGTTCTGCAAGTACACTTGGTTCCATAGCTCATCAGATGGTCCTCCTTCCTTCTCACCTGCTAACTCATACATCCTATTTCCAACTACTTTCCTGATTTCGTATGGCCCTTCCCATATGTTCTCCATTTGTCTCTTATTATTTTTCTGATAAGGAGATTTTTGTCTCAATACCAAATCTACTTTCTTGAATTTGTTCATGCTAACATGTTCATTTTCTTGTGTGATTGTTGTCGCCTTCGATAGGGTCATTCTCATTTCACTCTCGTTGTGTCTTCCAATTTCTTCGCTTGCTTGTGCGTTCTTCACATTTGTCGACATCAATGTCATGGAAAGTTTTTCCTTCATTTGGATATCCTCTTATTACTCCAACACCTTGAGGTAGAGGGAACTTTATGCATTGGTGGAAAGTTGAAGCCACTCCTAAAATACCATGTAACCATGTGTTGATGGTGGTTTTTAGACAAAGGGTAAAATCGTAAAACCCCGAATAACCTAATGTCGCCGGTGACACATTTATTAGAACATTCAATGCATGTAGTCACACTACAAAACAGAGTGCTTTTAGTGACGGTTCAAAAACCGTCACAAATAGGAAAAAACCGTCACTAATACCCAAAAGACCGTCACAAATACACATTTGTGACGGGCGACCATCCGTCGTTACTACTGGGGTCACAAATGTTATTTGTGGCGGTTTTGGTTCATTTGTAACGGTTGGTCAACCGTCACGAATAATTTAGTATATTTGTGACGCTTTTTGCCGTCAAAAAATTTGGTCCGCCGTCGTTCAAAATTATCCGGTACCGGATTTCAGTTTCTCAGAAGTCTTACACCATTCACACATAAAATTAAAATTTTCCCACAGCAGTATAAATTTACACCATTCACACAACCAGAAACTAAACTTAAGATTGTATAAATTTGCACCATCACACATTCGTAACAAAGTTTTACATTGATACACCATTGAAACTTACATATATGTCAATGAGGTGTTTAATTGATTCAGAAATAGAATCTGGGAAATAGAACAACCATCCAGATAGTACAAAAGGTAGTAACTAAATTTAAAACACAAAAAATTCCTGTGTACAGCTTGGGACAAAATGCAAGCACACCTGCAAACATAAACCATTTCAAGTGAAGTGTTAGTGTCACAAAAAACTTGAGGACAACTTAAAGTTGAAGATGGTTACACTACCCTATTGACACACCGAAAGGGCTCAAAAAAAGGTCAGATTTCAGTCAGCAGGAGTGCAACAAAATATGAAGAGGTACGCTAATCTGGAGGCAATGGGAAGAAAAGTAAATGTATCTATAGAGTATTTAACAGGAAAGTACCATCCATCATTCCATGAGGTTTAAAAATTTATATATTCCTAGCCTGAGATGCATTAGATGTCTAAGAAAAAACAGTAATTTCAAGTAAAAAGACATATTATGCCGGCAAGACTGGCCTTCATCAAATCGTACACGAGTAGCTTCTCCTGTCCATGCCGGAAAGACTGGCCTTCAGAAAGAAAAGGATTTAATTGGGCACTGACCTCATAGTCAACACCTTGTACGTAGATATGACTTGGTTCGAGTGATGTGAAAGTAAGTCCAGTTATCTGCAATTATAGAAAACAAAACAAAAAAAAAAATTATAATCTTCTATCCACCTGGACTACTACCATATGTAGATATGACTTGGTTGGTGCACTTGCAACAGCTTTGTTGATGATGATAGACAACTGATTAAAGATCAGGTTAATACGATAAACAGATTCCAACTGAACCTAACCACAATATCACAATCTTTTATGAAATAGATATGAAAACAACCACATGCTCAAACTCTCAGCTGCAAGCAATATAAAGAGTAATTGTAGCTCCATCAGATGCTCACATGAGTAAAAAATCTACGGGAAGTATGAGAAGCAATACATCATATGATCATAAACTCGACCAAGGAGCTGACATCTCTCTATAACTACACTCACCTCGTATTTTGAGCAGTTCGCCCATCTCCCCAAAGCCGACCATATCCGTAACACAAGTAGCTGTTATTTTCTCTACACGGGAGCATAAATAAATTAACCTTGCTTTATCTGTGTAAAATTCTAAACATGATTATCACCGCCTAAAAAGATATGTACTGTCAAAAATAGGGACAGTGTGCATAACAAACTAATGAATCACTGGTACACTCGTTACGCAAGCTTTCCAAACATATTTTGTTAACTGATCAAGTGTTGAGGGAAACGCCGAGTTGCTAACCTGCGAGGATCATAGACAGTTACAATACGATCAGCTCCACCTACTGCAATGTTCCCAGCTGAGTCACCACAAACCGCGTAAAGGATATCTCCCACAGAGCCACAGATTCTCCATATGCAACCACCGTTCTCCTTCAAGAAAAACAAAAAACTTCAACAATCTACCAAAGTTTACATGTCAAAACTCAAAATCCCATTCCAAATAACAATTGAAATTGAAATATAAGATGCTGATGAGAATACTAGTACCATACACACAATTACCTTGCTTCTTGAATTTTAGATTGAAGAATGGAAGCAAAAGGAGGCTTTCTTAAGCTTAGGAAGCTGGCAATTTCTGAGAAGAGCTACTAACTGTGATGATGAGCAAGACAAAGTGCTTTCTCTAGTTATACAAGGATTCTCCAGCAATTTTGGCTACTGTTTCTCGAGATCAAATCTGTAAGCCAGCTACAGTAGGAACGCTAAATAAATCAGATTTTTATCTTTTAAAATCATCAAGAAAGGCTTACCTGTAAAACTAATGGGAACCATAAAGTTAAGCTCGAGTCCACCGTATCACAGCATGCTATATATGAACACAGTGCACAAATGATACACAAGAATTTCCTGCATGAAGATAATTCATAGATATTGTGTGGCACATACTCTACCACAGAGCATGAATTATACCATCATTAAGTGAATGCAACTTAATCCACCAATGAGTCCCACCAAATGAATTAACCACAAAACATTAACTATGAGAATTTCAAGTTCAGTTACATCACCTACATACTTAGTTGCATAACTATTCTATGTTCCACAATCTCCCACTAACACTGCCATTGCTAATTCCTAACCTCAGCTACATTTCCATCACCATAAACATACATCTTTACTTCAAACCATTCAAGGCTCAATAACATCATCAACTTCAAACCATTCAAGGCTCAATACATCATCAACTTCATCCCTGTCATGCAACATATCCCTAGCTACAACTACAGCTTCACTACATACCGACCATATTATCTTCAGATCCTCATTGACTCCACCAAAAGTCCCATGTAATTCAACCCCTTCACCAGATTCAACATTAACTCCCACTAGCTCAGTTATACTCATATTTTCTTCATCAACTATGAGCTGCTACAACTCAAATCTTCTTCAAATCTTCTTCAAACCACCAATATTATCTAATCCTCTTTATCTATCATTCAAACTCAAGAACACTGGTCTAAGTTTATAACCAATAACCTAATTTGGGATGAACCCTAATTCCCAATTGATTCATTATAGAAACTGAAATTAAACCCTATACATCATCCAAACTTAAATTAAAAGCAAATCCATCACTATTTGATCAATCTATAAATCAATTTCACACAAAAACAAAGTTAATTAAAGAAACCCAAAATTCAACTTACCTTTCTGTTGAGTTTGAATCAACAGACGGATCGACACCATGACCATCAACTATCCCTGATTCCTTTCCATTTCTCTAAATCTCAGACTCATGATCTTTATCTCAATCATCGATTCTCATTGAAACCTTAATCTTATCTCGTAAAAAATCACCTTTTTCTTCTCTTCTCGTGTTCAATCAACTCTGTAAAAACCCATTGATGAACAACAAATACGAGATGGACGAGATGGTAATAGGGAAGAGGCGAGAGAAAATCTATCGATTTTTTTCTAGCGGAGAAAAAATGGCAAAAGTTAAGTAAAGAAAACCAGATCTGTTTGAGATTCTGAGAAGATAAGAGCGTGGAAAAAAAAGAATAAATAAAAAAAAAATGCCCGGGAAATCATTTAGTCTGTCGGAAGCATGAAACCGACCAAAAAAACTCCACCTTTGACTAATCTTAGTATTTGCTACGGTTGGTCAAAATACCCTCACAAATGGTCACTATTAGTGACGCCCTAAAAAAACCCTCACTAATAGGACCTATTTTTGTAGTTTCAGTAATTAATAGGGGGTATTTTTTCAAATTAGGGTTACAACGAACAAAACCCTAATTCCCCTCCGTGCCAATGGTAAATCATGCCAGCCACACCTAGCCCAAGCTAGCCGCGCCATGCCAAACGCACTCTGCCTTGGCCCTAGCTATGCTAGTCACACCAAACGCGCCAAAGCATGCCAACCATGCTAACCGCACCTCTGTGACAATGGCAAATCATGCCAGCCACACCTAGCCCAAGCTAGCGGCGCCATGCTAAACGCACTCTACCTTGGCCCTAGCTATGCTAGTCACACCAAACGCGCCAAAGCATGCCAACCATGCTAGCCGCATCTCTGTGACAATGGCAAATCATGCCAGCCACGCCTAGCCCAAGCTAGCAGCGCCATGCCAAACGCACTCTGCCTTGTCCTAACTATGCTAGTCACACAAAACGCGCTAAAGCATGCCAACCATGCTAGCCGCACCTCCGTGACAATGGCAAATCATGCCAGCCACACCTAGCCCAAGCTCGCCGCGCCATGCCAAACGCACTCTGCCTTGGCCCTAGCTATGCTAGTCACACCAAACGCGCCAAAGCATGCCAACCATGCTAGCCGCACCTCTGTGCCAATGGCAAATCATGTCAGCCACACCTATCCCAAGCTAGCCGCGCCATGCCAAACACACTCTGCCTTGGCCCTAGCTATGCTAGTCACACCAAACGTGCCAAAGCATGCCAACCATGCTAGCCGCACCTCCGTGCCAATGGAAAATCATGCCAGCCACACCTAGACCAAGCTAGCCGCGCCATGCCAACCACACTCTGCCTTGGCCCTAGCTATGCTAGTCACACCAAACGCGCCAAAGCATGCCAACCATGCTAGCCGCACCTCCGTGCCAATGGCAAATCATGCCAGCCACACCTAGCCAAAGCTAGCAGCGCCATGCCAAACGCACTCTGCCTTGGCCTAGCTATGCTAGTCACACCAAATGCGCCAAAGCAGGCCAACCCTGCTAGCCGCACCTCCGTGCCAATGGCAAATCATGCCAGCCACACCTAGCCCAAGCTAGCCGCGCCATGCCAAACACACTCTGCCTTGGCCCTAGATATGCTAGTCACACCAAACGCGCCAAAGCATGCCAACCATGCTAGCCGCACCTCGTGCCAATGGAAAATCATGCCAGCCACACCTAGCCCAAGCTAGCCGCGCCATGCCAAACACACCCCTGCCTTGGCCCTAGCTACGCTGGTCACACCACGCCAAGCCAAACACCCTTACCTTGGCCCTAGACGCGCCATGCCGAAGTAGCGCCCGCGCCTAGGCTTGCAAACCGTGCAACCTAGGCCAAATTGGCCACGCATGCCATTGGCACATGCCAACACGTATCGCTGGTAGCTTTTCTTACCAGGCCGTGGCCCTAATGGCCGAGCGTGCCATTGGCACATGCCAACACGCTCGCTGGTAGCTTTTCTTGCTAAGTCGTGGCCCTAATGGCCGAGCATGCCATTGGCACATGCCAACACGCATCGCTGGTAGCTTTTCTTACCAGGCCGTGGCCCTAATGGCCGAGCATGCCATTGGAACATGCCAACACGCAACGCTGGTAGCTTTTCTTACCATGTCGTGGCCCTAATGGCTGAGCGTAACATTGGCACATGCCAACACGCTCGTTTGTAGCTTTTCTTACCAAGCCGTGGCCCTAATGGCCGAGTATGCCATTGGCACATGCCAACACGCATCGCTGGTAGCTTTTCTTACCAGGCCGTGGCCCTAATGGCCGAGCATGCCATTGACACATGCCAATACGCTCGCTGGTAGATTTCATTACCTAGCAGTGTCCCTAATGGCCATGCGTGCCATTGACACATGCCAAACACGCACGCTGGTAGCCTAACTTGCAAGCCGTGCAACCTAGGCCAACTTGGCCGTACGTGCCATTGGCACATGCCAAAACCCACGCTGGTAGCCTAACTTGCAAAACATGCAACCTACCACCAAGGCATAACGCACATGCCATTGTCATATGCCACACACGCCACTAGCAGCTATGGCATTTCCACTTGCACTCAAGGTGCAACCCGCAGCAAAGGCATTCCGCACATGCCAATGGCACATGCCACACGCGCCACTAGCAGCGCCACTTGCACTCAAGGTGCAACCAACACTCGAGACATCAACACAAACTGGGGGGATGCTTTCCAGGGTCTTGGTTTGGCGGTCACAGCATGCAACGTACACTATGCTCACATTAAGAAAGCGTGAATAGGAATAAAGCGGTCAAATAAATGAGGAAATAATGGTGAAAACGTTTTCACCCATAAACACCATGCAGTTACCACCTCCTCCCATTATTTCACCCTTTACTATCTTCCTTCATGAGGCCAGGGTACGTTTCAATCTCGACTTGTATAAATAAGTCTTACCTATTTCTACCGGACAACAAGTATCGGTCAGGAGAAAAACACAACACTCTCAGAAAAGGCAACTTTGCAAGCTCTCCAAAAAAGCTTTCATCTCTTGCAAGCTTCCGAAGCTTTCACTTTATGATACAAGTCGAGAAACTACTCTCCTAGAATTATTATGGTCTCAACACCTTTCTTTGCTTCCCTCCCCAAATCAACCCTTCTCCTCTACTTTGTGACCGAAGCAAGTCTGGAACGGCCATTTCTTGGTTTAGGCCGGACTTGTACAGATTGATCTCTCGAATCTAGAAACTGCTCACGTGCAGCACATTTGTTTAGGGTTTAAACCAGTTTCTCACTCACCTACCGAATTTACCAAAATCGGCGGAAACGATTTTTACCCATAAACAATTGGCGACCACAGCGGGAGGATTGATTTTTCGGTTACAATATCAAATTCCAGTTTCCGTCCTCAAATTTCGTGCAAGCATGGTCGGCTATCAGGCCATCTCCACAAACATTGATCCCGCTCAAGGTCATGATAACTCGTCAATTTCTGGAAGCAATATGACCAATGAAGAGGTCCCAAGACTGGTTGACCTGATGCGAGCTCAGGAGATCCATGCCAAAAACATGGATCTAATGAAGGATGCGATTAACAACATGCTCGACTTCCTCATCAGCCTAACATCGGAGCTAAGTGGTTCATGTTCCCCAGGAGATCAAGAGCAGGGGACTAACATCCCGAATGAGCATTCTCAAATCAATGGTTTCTTCACTGACTGGAATCCAGCGGACCAGGAGGCAACCATGTTGGTAGAAAACTTATGTGAATTGCTACACCTCTCCAAGGACCAGCGAATAAAAATATTCTCTGCTATTAACCGAATAGCACTGAATGCATCACTAGTTCCTGCACCCACGGGGACTCCAAGGATCCCCAGAAGATCCAATAACAATATTGTTTTCACCGATGACGACATGATGGTAGAAGACGGTCACAACCGGGCCTTGCATGTTACGGCTCTCGTCAGGAACATAGAGTTTCGAAGAGCGCTCATTGACACGGGCGCATCTTCCAATGTCATCACTCTCAAGATACTTAAAGCTGCCAGGGTGCGACCTAACGAGATCGTACGACAACCCACTACGATGCCACCACCACGAACCTTAAAAGAGCTCCAGAGTTTCATGGGCAAGGTAAACTACATTCGTCGCTTCATACCGGGGCTGGCACAGCTCATCACTGCGTTTACCCCTCTGCTGAAAAAATGAGCGAATTTCACATGGACTACGTCTCAACAAGAAGCGTATTAGAAGATCCAGCAAATGCCGTCCTCCCCGACCGTCATAAAGCCTCCTATGCAAGGGAGACCACTATGTCTTTACACAGCCTTTAGCGATACTGCCATTGGAGCCCTCCTCGCTCAAGAAGACGACGAAGGAATTGAATATCCCATATACTACTTCAGTCGAACGTTAAGAGACGCTGAACTCAGATACCCCAAAGCGAAAAAGGCGTGTTTAACATTAATTTATTCCATCCAAAAGTTCAGGCACTACCTCCTCTCCAACAAGGTGGTGTTAATATCCAAATTAGACCCTGTAAAGTTTCTCCTCTCAAAACCTGCCCTGATAGGGAGGCCGTATAAATGGCTCCTGCAGCTGTCAGAGTTCGACATAACGTGCGCTTCCCCGAGGGCCATAAAAGGACAAGCTTTTGCAGACCTGTTAGCAGCATTCCCAGGGAAAAACACCGCGGTGTTACGAGAATATCTCCCGGGAGACCTTCCAGATATCTTCTTAGTCAAAGAAGAGGCATGGCTGCTGTTCTTCGACGGATCTTCCACCCCTAGCACTAATACCGGAGGAACGGGTGTAGTACTAGTATCTCCTGCTGGAGAAGTCTTCTCGCACTCTTTCAAGCTAGACTTTCCATGCACCAATAACTCATCTGAATACGAAGCCTTCCTCATAGGACTATCACAAGCTAAACAAGTTGGGGCCACGCGTTTGGAGATAAGAGGAGATTCCAAATTACTCATGAACCAGGTAAACGGAATTTACGCATTGAAAGAACTGACGCTGGCACCATACAGGGCTGAAGCACAAAAACTACTAAATTATTTCGCCGATGCAACCATCACACACGTCGGCCGTAGCAGTAACAAGCATGTTGACTGCCTAGATACACTAGCATCAAAGCTACAGTTCGAAGGATCCGAGGAAACCCTGACAGTAAAACGGCGAACCATAGCTTCAACATGGCTTTCACAACCTGAGAAAGCCGAAGACGATGACTGGAGAACTCCTATCATTCAAGAACTCAACAACTCACTTTTCCAAGGGAAGGTCGACCTCAAGAATTTGCGGAATTGCTTTATGCTTCAAGATGTTCTGTATCATCGAAACCCAGACAGCTCTCTGTCAAGGTGTCTCGGAAAAGAGGAAGCACAACAACAACTTGAACATGTCCATACCAAAGTCTGTGGAATAACATCAGTAGTAACCTTCTACTGTCGTTTACAACGACTTGGATACTATTGGCCGGAGATGGAATCCCAATCTCGATTACTCCAGAAGGCGTGTCCCAATTGCCAGGCACCCCCATGTCAGACAGAAGTCCTCAACATCAGTCACACCGGGGACTGGCGGGATCCGTACATCGGCTTCCTTCGCGACGACATTCTCCCTACTGACAAAGAGGATGCGTCCAAGCTAAAACAAAAGTCCAAAAGATTCGTGTTCCATGATGGGATTTTATATCGCAAGAGTTTCGGAGGAAGTCTACTGCGGTGTTTAGGCGATACATAAATCCCAGTTATGTTAAGAGAAATGCACGAAGGCGAACACCAAGGGAAACAAAAACTGTTCCTGCAGATACACGAGAGGTACTACTGGCCGACCATGGAAGACGACGTGGCTAATTTCGTTCAGAAATGCCGAGAATGCCAGATTCACGGAAACCTCATCCACGCGCCTCCAACAGCCCTGCACTCGATAAGTAGCCCGTGGCCCTTTTATAGCTGGGGACTCGACATCATTGGGAAGATCAACCCGCCATCCTCAAAACAGCATGAATACATAATAGCCGCGACCGAGTAATTTACCAAGTGGGTTGAAGCTGTCCCGCTGAAAGGAACCACTGGAGCCACGATTGCGGCGTTCTTCAAGGAACACATCATCTGCCGTTTTGGCGTACCTAAACACGTCATCACCGACAACGCCACGCCTTTTGCTAACAAGCAAGTACAGGAACTACTTGAGAGGTACGGCATTAAAAAAGTCTTCTCTACCATCTACTATCCCCGTGGAAATGGGCAAGCCGAAAGTACCAACAAGACTCGATCAGAATCCTCACCGAGATAGTACACGACAATCCCAGGACTGGCATGAGAAATTGCCAATGGCTCTCGGGCGTACGAGCATCTCCTAGAAGCTCCACCGGCATGTCTCCCTACTTCCTCGTCTGATGCAGACTCGATCCTCCCAAGCGAAAATCAAGATCCCGTCTGCGAGAATCGCCGCAAAGCAAGTGGACCTCGGTGGAATGAAGCCGAGACACTCAATGCCGAGAATCGCGGAACTAGATACTATAGACTCCGGAAGATCCCGGGCGGAGGAACATGCACAAGCATACGAAGCTTGATATTCCGGGCGTACAACAACCATGTAAAATCCCGGGTTTTTAAGGAAGGAGATGGTAGTGCTAAAACCGCCAAACACATCCAAAGAAGATGCATCGGCACCGAAGTTTTCTTCCAAATGGGAAGGGCCATACATAATCACTAAAGCGTATGACAGTGGTTACTACAAGATTATCAAAGAAGATGGGGGAAAGCTAGAGGCAGTCATCAACGGAAAGTGGATTAAGGCATACTAAGCCTAATCACTTCCCTGCAACATGCTACATCAAAAATATGAACGTCCAGACACCCTCTCTGCTTTTACTTTTCTTTATTACCAATTATCAAATTTCAATACAATCCAACAGATTAATGGAATTTCTTTATTTCTTCAAAAAAAAAAAAGAGGAGCCATCAAACCTCGTGATACAAGTTAGAAAATCCCATCTAGTAAATTATAATCCCTACAAAATATCATTTTCAATCGACCATGATATCTTTTAGTCCCACTCTTCAAGTATCGAGTTAACTCTTCAATCCTCTGAGACTCCAAGGCCAAAGCTTTATCCTCTTCCAGCATGGCTTTTGTGGAAGGAATCACACCAGCAAGAATACCAGCTCTGTCGACTTTCACAATATTGAGACGATGACGCAACCAGCTGATATTAAACTCCAAGGATTCACAGGTGAACACCATGTTCTCCCACCTTTGAATGGCTGACTCTGAAATAGCACGGATGGACATATTCTTCATCTCAGCAATCATTGGGAAAAGACAGTTCACTACGGAAACCAAGGCGGACGAACATCACTTCACTACGCTCCTGGTAGCGATATGGCCGTATGTCTTCCATATCCTCGTATAAAGGACCATGAATTCTTTCCGCACCAGGAAACCGCCAACATTCCGATAATTGGAGGAGAGACACCTCATACGAGTCCCAAACGACAAACCTGCATAGGGGTATTCATGACAAGAGAGCCCTAAATCAGCGTTCTCCAAGTCTGCAGCAGTCAACAAGGTTGGATTTGAAGGGAGGGGAACGAATAGGTCATCCTCGTCGATAACAGTAACACATGCTCCAACGGGATATCTCTGCACAAAAGGGAAATTTTCCATTCATCAAACCAGCGGTAAAGCGTACGTCAGTCCACCAAAGAAGAAGAAAACATACTGGTATGATTTTCTTAACCCGAATAACCCTTGTTGGGATGCTCCTTCAAGAGTCAGACCTCGCGCCTTCACCTGGAGAATCTGGCTGGTTAGAAGATGGTTCGTCTCTGTGCGACATGACAAAGAAGAACCCTTTCTCAATCGATGGAGATGATGCAATTGCACTGGGTGTGAATACGGAACCTTCCAGATTTTAGCACGGGTGATGCTCCGATGGAAGCCGCGTGTGAAGGAAGGCAAAATAAGGAAACTTTGCTATCTGTCGAAACGCCTGCTCCCTCCTTGTTTACACCGGCCCCACCAATTGCGCCAACTTCCCAGTGACCGCCCAAGTCACGCCAGCTAGCACGCTCAGCTTCCCCACCTTGCGCCGGTCCCGCCAGCTAGCACGATCAGCTTCCCCACCTTGCGCCGGTCCCGCCAGCTAGCACGCTCAGCTTCCCCACCTTGCGCCGGTCCCGCCAGCTAGCACGATCAGCTTCCCCACCTTGCGCCGGTCCTGCCAGCTAGCACGCTCAGTTTCCCAACTCGCGTCAACTTCTCAATGCCGCCCAACTTCCTGTCTCTCAATGATGCTGACTTCCCAATTGTGCCAGCCTCCCGATTTGTGCAAAACAGCCAGAGGCAAGGATTCCAAATCCTATCTATAAAAAGGTCATACAAGCCTCCTCAATTCTCTTTACGATTTATTGTTGATAGTCTGTCACCATCTTATGCTTACCTCGCAACAAAGCCCTGTTCCGAGCTAAGCAGGGGACTTAATGTTGATGTGGTTTTTAGACAAAGGGTAAAATCGTAAAACCCCGAATAACCTAATGTCACCGGTGACACATTTATTAGAACATTCAATGCATGTAGTCAGTAATTAATAGGGGTATTTTTTCAAATTAGGGTTACAACGAACAAAACCCTAATTCCCCTCCGTGCCAATGGCAAATCATGCTAGCCACACCTAGCTCAAGCTAGCCGCGCCATGCCAAACACACTCTGCCTTGGACCTAGCTATGATAGTCACACCAAACGTGCCAAAGCATGCCAACCATGCTAGCCGCACCTCCGTGCCAATGGCAAATCATGCCAGCCACACCTAGCCCAAGCTAGCCGCACCATGCCAAACGCACTCTAACTTGGCCCTAGCTATGATAGTCACACCAAACGCGCCAAAGCATGCCAACCATGCTAGCCGCACCTCCGTGCCAATGGCAAATCATGCCAGCCACACCTAGCCCAAGCTAGCCACGCCATGCCAAACGCACTCTGCCTTGGCCCTAGCTATACTAGTCACACCAAACGCGCCAAAGAATGCCAACCATGCTAGCCGCACCTCCGTGCCAATGGCAAATCATGCCAGCCACACCTAGCCCAAGCAAGCAGCGCCAAGCCAAACGCACTCTGCCTTGGCCTAGCTATGCTAGTCACACCAAACGCGCCAAAGCATGCCAACCATGCTAGCCACACCTCCGTGCCAATGGCAAATCATGCCAGCCACACCTATCCCAAGCTAGCCGTGCCATGCCAAACACACTCTGCCTTGGACCTAGCTATGCTAGTCACACCAAACGCACCAAAGCATGCCAACCATGCTAGCCGCACCTCTGTGCCAATGGCGAATCATGCCAGCCACACCTAGCCCAAGCTAGCCGCGCCATGCCAAACGCACTCTGCCTTGGCCCTAGCTATGATAATCACACCAAACGCGCCAAGGCATGCCAACCATGCTAGCCGCACCTCCGTGCCAATGGCAAATCATTCCAGCCACACCTAGCCCAAGCTAGCCGCGCCATGCCAAACGCACTCTGCCTTGGCCCTAGCTATGCTAGTCACACCAAATGCGACAAAGCATGCCAACCATGCTAGACGCACCTCCGTGCCAATGGAAAATCATGTCATCCACACCTAGCCCAAGCTAGCACCGCCATGCCAAATGCACTCTGCCTTGTCCTAGCTATGCTAGTCACACCAAACGCGCCAAAGCATGCCAACCATGCTAGCCGCACCTCCGTGCCAATGGAAAATCATGTCAGCCACACCTAGCCCAAGCTAGCCGCGCCATGCCAAATGCACTATGCCTTGGCCCTAGGTATGCTAGTCACACCAAAAGCGCCAAAGCATGCCAACCATGGTAGCCGCACCTCTGTGCCAATGGCGAATCATGCCAGCCACACCTAGCCCAAGCTAGCCGCACCATGCCAAACGTACTCGCCTTGGCCCTAGCTATGATAGTCACACCAAACGCGCCAAAGCATGCCAACCATGCTAGCCGCACCTCCGTGCCAATGGCAAATCTGCGCCGACCACACCTAGCCCAAGCTAGCCGCGCCATGCCAAACGCACTGCCTTGTCCCTAGCTATGCTAGTCACACCAAACGCGTCAAAGCATGCCAACCATGCTAGCCGCACCTCCGTGCCAATGGCAAATCATGCCAGCCACACCTAGCCCAAGCTAGTAGTGACATGCCAAACGCACTCTGCCTTGGCCTAGCTATGCTAGTCACACCAAACGCGCCAAAGCATGCCAACCATGCTAGCCGCACCTCCATGCCAATGGAAAATCATGCCAGCCACACCTAGCCAAAGCTAGCCGCGCCATGCCAAACGCACTCTGCCTTGGCCCTAGCTATGCTAGTCACACCAAACACGCCAAAGCATGCCAACCATGCTAGCCGCACCTCTGTTCCAATGGCAAATCATGCCAGCCACACCTTGGCTAGCCGCGCCATGCCAAACGCACTCTGCCTTGGCCCTAGCTACGCTAGTCACACCACGCCAAGCCAAACACCCTTACCTTGGCCCTAGCCGCGCCATGCCGAAGTAGCGCCCGCGCCTAGGCTTGAAAACCGTGCAACCTAGGCCAAATTGGCCACACATTCCAACACGCATCGCTGGTAGCTTTTCTTACTAGGTCGTGGCCCTAATGGCCGAGCGTGCCATTGGCACATGCCAACACGTTCGCTGGTAGCTTTTCTTGCCAAGCCGTGGCCCTAATGGCCGAGCATGCCATTGGCACATGCCAACACGCATCGCTGGTAGCTTTCTTACCAGGCCGTGGCCCTAATGGACGAGCATGCCATTGGCACATGCCAACACGCATCGCTGGTAGCTTTTCTTACCAGGTCGTGGACCTAATGGCTGAGCGTGCCATTGGCACATGCCAACACCCTCTCTGGTAGATTTTCTTACCAAGCCGTGGCCCTAATGGCCGAGCATGCCATTGGCACATGCCAACACGCATCGCTGGTATCTTTTCTTACCATGTCGTGGCCCTAATGGCCGAGCATGCCATTGGCACATGCCAACACGCTCGCTGGTAGCTTTCATTACCTAGTCGTGGCCCTAATGGCCATGCGTGCCATTGACACATGCCAAACACGCACGCTGGTAGCCTAACTTGCAAGCCGTGCAACCTAGGCCAACTTGGCCGTACGTGCCATTGGCACATGCCAAAACCCACGCTGGTAGCCTAACTTGCAAACCATGCAACCTACCACTAAGGCATTCTGCACATGCCATTGGCACATGCCACACACGCCACTAGCAGCTCTGGCATTGCCACTTACACTCAATGTGCAACCTACCACCAAGGCATTTCGCACATTAGCACATGCCACACACGCCACTAGCAGCTCTGGCATTGCCACTTGCACTCAAGGTGCAACCCGCAACAAAGGCATTCCGCACATGTCATTGGCACATGCCACACGCGCCACTAGCAAGTGCCACTTGCACTCAAGGTGCAACCAACACTCGAGACATCAACACTGGCGGGGATGCTTTCCAGGGTCTTGGTTTGGCGGTCACAAAGATGCGGCGTACACTACGCTCTCATTAAGAAAGCGTGAAAAGGAATAAAGCAGTCAAATAAATGAGGAAATAATGGTGAAAACATTTCACCCATAAACACCATGCGGTTACCTCCTCCTCCCATTATTTAACCCTTTACTCTCTTCCTTCATGAGGCCGGGGGTGCGTTTCAATCTCGACTTGTATAAATAGGTCTTACCTATTTCCACCAGACAACAAGTCTCGGTCAGGAGAAAAACACAACACTCTCAGAAAAGGCAACTTTGCAAGCTCTCCAAAAAAGCTTTCATCTCTTGCAAGCTCCGAAGCTTTCACTTTCTGATACAAGTCGAGACACTACTCTCCCAGAATTATTCTGGTCTCAACACCTTTCTTTGCTTCCCTCCCCAAATCAACCCTTCTCCTCCACTTTGTGACCGAAGCAAGTCTGGAACGGCCATTTCTTGGTTTAGGCCGGACTTGTACAAATTTATCTCTCGTATCTAGAAAGTGCTCACGTGCAGCACATTTGTTTAGGATTTAAACCAGTTTCTCACTCACCTACCGAATTTACCAAAATCGGCGGAAACGATTTTTACCCATAAACACTAGCAAAGCAACGTTTTTTCTCACATGGAAGAAGACTCGATCAACTTTGATCATGACAACTTTGAGGGGATTAATCACGGGGAGAAAACGTACAATATCAACGGTACATACATCGTACTTCTGTACTCTTTGTATGTTATTAGGTTTTAGTGTATATCGGTTAATCAACAATCTAATCTAATATCACCCAACTAATTAACAAGTATATGGTTTTCGTATGTTTTGATCATCTGGACTAACTCTTTAATTATTTTTTTTTAATTTATATTTAGATCATCCGGAGAAAGAATACAACTGTCATACTGACGGGAAATCTACTGTGATGGATGAACATGACCATCGTGATGACAAGATAGACGAAGTCAATTGCAAAAGCTTCCTCGAGAATGAGATGAATGAATTCCGCCCATATGTAGATATGGAGTTTGAATCGCAAGATACTGCATATTCCTTTTATAATTTCTATGCATCGAAAATTGGGTTTAGCGTCCGAAAGCATTCTACTAGTTTATCACGTAAAGATAATAAGGTAGTCATAGGGCGTACTTATTATTGCTCACTTGAAGGTAAGCGCGATCCTAGATCTAAGCCCATTGAAGAACAAAAGAGAAAACAAGTTGATACCATAACAGGATGTAAGGCACACATGATTATAAGGAAAAAGGCAGAGAAATGGGTTGTGACAGTGGTCGTAGAAGAACATAACCATATCCTTATATCTCCGAAGAAGAGGCATAAACTTAGATCGCAAAGACACATTAGTGAAAGCCATGAAAAAATTATTGATAACATAACATTGTCAGGAATAAAAACAAATCTTGCAATGAATTTTTTCGGTCTCGAATCTGGAGGAGTTCAAAATATTGGGTTTACAGCAAAAGATGTTAGAAATTATTTAAGTGTGAAGAGATCATTAGAGATTAAAAATGGAGATGCACAAGCTGTACTCGACTACTTTGAGCGCCAACAAGCAGATAACCCATCGTTCTTCTACTATATCCAAGTTGACTCAGAAGGCCAGATGACAAATTTATTTTTGGCTGATGCCAAATCACGAATGGATTATTTTCATTTTGGTTATGTTTTGTGTTTTGATCCTACTTACTGTACAAACAGGTACGGCATGCCATTTGTTCCTATTGTAGGAATCAATCATCATTACCAAACTACTCTGTTTGGTGGTGCCTTGCTTCATTCGGAAACAGAAGAATCGTTTGATTGGGTTATAAAAACGTGGATGAAATCAGTGCATGGTAAGCAACCAAAGGTTATATTAACGGATCAAGAATCGGCTATAGCATGCAGTATCCGCAACTTTTTGCCAGGTACTCGCCATCGTTTTTGTTTGTGGCATATATGTAGACTAGCTGCTAAGCATTTATCTCATATTATTAATGCACATGCTGATTTTACTTCTGATTTTAATAAATGTTCATATGGTAATGTGACAATTGAGGAGTTTGAATCTGCCTGGGCATCGATGCTTAGAACATATGAATTAGAGGATAACCAATGGTTGCTGGAGTTGTACAAAAAGAAAAGAAAAGTGGGCATCCGTGTATACACGCGATATATTTTGTGCGGATATGTATACAACTCAGAGAAGCGAAAGTATAAATGCGTATTTTGATCATTTTATGAAAAGAGATATGCCACTATGTGAGTTCATTAGGCAATATGAGAGGGCAATATTGGCTAGACGAGAAGCTGAAAACGATCAGGATTACGAAACAAAATATAGAAAACCCATGTTGAGGTTTTTCGTGAATATAGAGCAAGAGGCATTGGATATTTACACAAAGACAGTATTCCGCAAGTTCCAAGAGCAACTAGCTCAAGCATTTCACTATTGTCAGGATCAAGTTGAACAAAATGGGACAACATTCACTTTTCATGTATGGCGGTTTGGGTATGAGAAGAAACAACGAAAAGTTGTATACGATTCTGATGACAAGAGTGTCAAATGTAGTTGTCAGTTATATGAGTTTGCAGGCTACCTGTGTAGACATATCTTAAAAAATTTCTCTGTTGTGAATATTCAAAGTATTCCACCTCAATATATACTAAAAAGGTGGACGTTAGACGCAAAATCAGTTACGTGATTTATGATCAAGGAGAAGAAATTACGAGATATATGTCGTGATACTACTAGTGTTCGATACAGTTACCTTTGTCAAGAAGCTATTAACATTGCAATTAAAGGTTCAACAACCACTGAAATGTACAATGTGACAAAGTGCATCCTTGATAAAGGATCAGACCATGCAAACAAGAGATGATGAATGTCTAGAGAATACATCCATGCCTCAAAAACAGTTGATACATGATCCCACTATCGCCAAAACTAAAGGGCGGACAGGTAGGATGAAGGCGTGTATTGATAAACAAGTTATCAAGAAAAAAAAAAAGCTACTAGTCCAGTTACAGATATAACATCAAAATCTTCTTCAAGGTATGTGTTATTATGTCTTACATTGATCATTCAATATATATATATATACACGTCATTAACTAGTTACTTTGGTAAGCATGCAGTAGACGCCATAAATCTAGTAAAAGTCTGACATCTCAAAAAGAAAGTCCTATACTAGGCAAAACAAGTATGTATATTTGAATTATATTACGTAACGACTTAGTTAACTTGTTGTTGAGTCAACTGTTCTTACTTATGCTTTTATTATGCAGAAGCGATGCAGGGTAGTAGTCAGGCAAAGAATCATGTAGCGGAAAACTTTGTTCACAAGTATGTTTCTAGTATTACCATGTTCAATTTACATTCTGAATTTAAATATATTCACACCCATATATTTATTTGTTTGCAACATTTGTCTTAGCAGTGAGTGCGATTCTAAAGAATATCACCTCCCGCGTGATAATAATATGGATTTTGATCAAAATTCGGATGGTTTCAACTTTGGATAGGTAAATAACTCAACTTAATTCAAGATAGGATTGTTTTAGTTTTTTAGTCACTAACCTGGATTCTTTTTTTTTCTTTGGCAGGGAGGAAACAAATTTGCTGCTAGAAATTTTGTGGGCTGAAGTAATGAGAATTATTGATTTTTGAGTATTTTTCTTTTTATTGGACATATAAATTTAGATAGTTGGAAATAAGATTTTGAACTTTGTTGAGATTAAAGTACAGATCTTTTGTTCAAGTTAATTCCTCTCTTGAAATGAATAAAATACACTTTCCATATGTGAGTTTTTTTAATGTCTAGTACAAAAGAGTGAATGTTGCAGGTGCTAATACCATAACCTTTGTGGTTAGTGGGCATTTCACTTTTGTGGTTATTGATCCCTTCATTGAACTACAGTAATTAAGCTTAAGTTTATTCAGTTTTTGTCTGTACAAGATGTAACGTGTGACTGAAAGAAAGTCGAAACCGAGACATAGATAAGCAACTTCGTTATTCTTTCTTAATCTTGGATTCTCTCACAAATTTATTATCATTCTAAGTGTGAGTGGACTCATTTCATTGCTTACATCCGACTGTATGCATTAAACTTTGCGTACGCGAATTGATAACAGACTGTAGCTGATCACTGGCTAGGTTGCGCACCCATGTAGGAATATAAGCAGGTTCTGTTGTGTACCATTTCAGATCGTTTTCGGATACTGCAACGTTGAATCTCTCGTAAACCATTTCTGACAATGTAAAGTTAAAATGTTCCGTAAGTGATTATTTAAGCTCCATACTACAACTATATAATTTGTAGTCTATACAGTTGGCTGCTATTTGGCTGGTATTTTATTTTCCTTGTTAGTATGCATGTGAAATCCGTGTTCAAGGGTGGATCAGTAGTTACAGAATCCCATAGAGAAAGTTTTATAACAAGTTCAACACCTTTGGAATCGTAGGGAGTAATATTGTAGAACTCCATTTCCAAGGAGCCCAGAAAGTCCCTCTCAATCACCTGATGCATGTACAAGATTTGAAGAATGTTTATGTCTTTACTTGGAGCCTTCGTTGCTGAACCGCCTAATCTGGGCAAATATAACTTTTGATGAAGGTGCGTGTACAAACCAGTTTCTTGGTTTCTTTATTAATCATTCAAGCTCCTGTTTATTAATTATTGAAGCATCCAAGCTCCCGTTACCTGATCTTGGTAGTACGGACCAAAATAAGTCTCTAATTTATTACAGGGACTAAGGAGAAAATAATATAAAATGTAAGGATACGAAAATAATAAAAATAAAATGAAAATAATAAAAATATTTAATTTTATAAAAGCTGCCTTGAGATATGCATAGATCTATGATACAATATTCAACGGCTTTTAGATGCACCCTTACGGAAGCTGTCACAAGGGTACCCTCGTCACATCAAGACTCAATAATAATATTTAAAAATTCTTAACATGTATCCCAGAATACAAGTTAACAAAAGTCTAAATATTAAACAAGGCTTTTATGAATCATACGATGAATTGTACTACTAGTTAACACAAATAGAAAAATATAAAGGGTATTGGGTACTCCGTCTCCCTTGCACACTACATGCTGTCGCTAGTTCACGATGTTTTTTATTAAATGTTTTCAGGTCAATCCGGAAAAAACAATTAATAAGGCAGTTCTTTAGTCAATTTGAACAGTCTTCACTCTTCAGCTTCCAACACCATCTCAATTCTCAAGGCAATTAGAGTAACAGATACCTTTTCGAAAAACACAAGGCAATAAGTTCTCTAACCTCTTCGTCTCGTCTTCCCGCATTAATTCAGTCAGATGTTTGGCTTCGACTTCTTCTATAAAGACCAGCGCACTGAGTTCTCTAACCTAAGAAAAAATCCTAATTTCTCCTTCTCTCCCACACTGCAAGAAACTAGAAAAAAAGAGAAGCAAAAATGTCCAGCATTCCAGAAGATCTCTACCTTCAAATCCTTCTAAGGGTACCAGTGAAATCCACATTTGTATGCAAGTGTGTGTGCAAGAATTGGTTAGATCTAATTTCTAGTCCTAAGTTTATTAAAATGCATCTTGATTTTCATATCCAAAAGAATAACTATAATCTCATGCTTAATGAGTTTAGTGAGTTTAGCCAGGATTACGAATTGCACTCCATAAGTTATAATTCATTATCTGTAGGGTCCATGAACGAATTCCAAGATGGTGTTGTTAATATGATTTACCCATTCATGTCAGAAGATCATGATGTTTCATTGAAAAGTTCATGCGATGGTTTAGTTTGCTTAGGTTTTCATGATGGTAGCGATTTCTTCTTGTGTCTTTGGAACCCAGCCACCAATGAGTTCAAGATACTCCCCGATCCACCGCGTGAAGATGAAAACGAGAGTGAGCACTCGTATTTGTTAGACTTCTTTTCCATTTATGCTTTAGGTTATGATTACAAGATAGATGATTATAAGTTGGTAAAAGTCTTGATTGGAGGAAGGGATAGTTTAGTCTACATTTATACGTTAGGATCAAATTCCTGGGAATCCATTCAAACCATCCCTTGCAAGTTTACTTTTAATACAGGGTCTGCTGGGGATATTGTTAGTGGAGCTCTTCATTGGTTAGTCGAAACCCCGACCAACTCCAAGGCTATATTGTCCTTCGATATCAGCGACGAGAGATTAAAAGAATTGCGACTACCAGAAAAACCTCTGATAAAGAAGCAGAAATTCACTTTGGGAAAGTGGGATGAGTGTCTCTGTCTACTTGTTAATGCTGATAATAATATTCAATTTGATGTATGGTTGATGCAGGAGTACGGAGTTCAGGATTCGTGGTCTAAACATATTTCAATTACCCTGAGATCGGTTGCAAAGGATTCATTTTTGAGGCTGATGTGGTGTTTCAAGAATGGTAAGATTCTACTTAAGACTCGCGGTGATTTAGTATTGTATGACCCGACGAATGCAAGTCCAAGGGAAACATATATTTGTTGTCGATCGCTGGTGGCCGGAGTGGAGAATTATGTGGAAAGCCTTGTTTCGCTCAACTCTGGTACTTATGTAGGTAGATAGAACTCTAGAGGCGTCAGATAAAAACATGAGGTAAAGAATAATTATGTTGCATTTGGTGATTTCTATGTTTCGATCGATCTTGCATACTTCTTGGTTTGTGCCATATAATGGGACAAGGGATTGTGTTTCATATCCAGGCTAGAGCAAAATACCTGTTTCGAATTTAGGTTAACTTATTGTAGTCCTTTTTCTTCTTTCTTTTTTATTTGTTTGTTGTGAACATCCATTCTTTTAAAGTTCTCTATCAATATCAAGGATAATTTACCAGTGCAGTACTTCTCATCCGTGTTTGCAGTCTCTTAGAGCAACCACAGCGGGCGACTAAATTCAAATATTTGGTAAAAGAACGAGACGTAGTGAGACGTACTATTGACTAACGTATTATATTTAGTCTGGGACCAAGACCAAACCCAAACTATAGTCGAGCGAACGTATAGTTAATGCCCCACACCAGGCGAACGTATAGTGTACGCCCCACACCAGGCGAATATATAGCCTCCGCCCCATATATATATATATATTTTCTTTTGTGTGGGGCGTGGTTTATACCTCCGCCCCATTCTTTTTTTGTTTCTCTTTATAGTGGGGTGGGTTTTTTTTTTTTTTTTTTTTTTTGAAATCTCCCCTATCAGGCGAACGTATAGTCCACGCCCCACACCAGGCGAACGTATAGTATACGCTCGACCAAATTTAGTCTTCTACCCGTAGTGTTACACACCAGACTAAACTCAAATTTGATCGTTTTTTTTTTAATCTTTGGTTATACTCGCACCACTGCAGTTGCTCTTAGGCTTATTATTCAAAACTTAATTCGAGACCATATGCATTTCAGAATTAGTTTTTCTTCTGGAATCCTTCTTTTTAATAGTATACCAGTGCAAAAATTATACTTCCGATCTGGAGTTTAATGGCTGATGTAATCTAGTCTTCCATTCTATTTAAGATGTCCATATGGGGTTTAGTTTTTTCTTTTATAAAATTCTGTTGCTTTGTTATACTGGGTAGTCCTGATTTTGAGTATCTGTGTCTGTTAAGGTGCAACTTCTCCTGACTAGTTGCGTCTCACTAGATACATGGCAAACTGAACAACAAGTGTGCGCTAGCGAAAACTAATCCATGCGGATATTAAAGAATTTCATTCATTTAACTGAAGATTTTACATTTGTCTTCCTCTACTAGAGTAGAGATATAATCTGGAAAATTTCCTGTAAAATGAAAGACCGCAAACTGTTCTCTAGCTTGTTTAGCTATGCAATGAGATGCATTATTACATAGTCTATTTATAGACTTACGAAACCAAAGATTACTACTATTGAACTTGTTTTTGATAAATTGAAGTTTTTTCTGGTTGAACCAATGCACCTGCAGCTCATTCCTAACTATGGAATTCACTACTGATTCGCAGTCCGTTTCAAAAATTACTTTTGTTGCTCTAAGATCCTCCATCCATTCAACAGCTACCTCCAAAGCCTTGCACTCAAAGTACTCAGCCCCATATTCTTCTTCCACCTCTTCTAGACAGCATAGTCCTTTCACTACTAAGCAATTCCCTGCAAAATCACGGATTATCAGACCTATGCTTCCTTTTTTGGTTTGAGGAATATAAGAACCATCTAAATTTACTTTCACAAACTCCTTATCTGGAGGTATCCAAATTTTTGTTTGGATGATATTGGTGACAGTATATGTTTGTGCAGTAGTAAGTTGAACACATAGAGAATACAAATGATTTATTCTAGCAATCATAGTCTGCATATTAGGTTTCTTATTCTAAAAAATAACTGAACACCTCTCCTTCCAAGTATGCCAGATTAGACACATAAACCTGCAAATTAAATTTCCTTCATTCAAACACAAAGCAGAGGTATTAGTATCTGTAGAATGAAACCAATTTATAATCCAGTTCTCAAGGTCAGCAAATTCATACTTGATTGCATCAATGTTAATGTTCATAGCAAACCAAATGGCTCTAACAAAATTGCACTCAATAAACAGATGGTTCATTGTTTCATCATTAGAGCCACAAAAACAACACTGGGTTTCAATGTTTGGTTTGTACTTAGAGATGGTAGTTCTAACTGGAACAATTCTTTTAATGCATTTCTAGACAAAGATCTGCACTATCTGTGGAACTTTAAAGTTCCACAAGTTTTTCCAGACATCCCTTGGGATATTACTATTAGCAACAATTTTATTAACCTCACTGTGCATATAGTATTATAAGCACTTTTGACAGAAAATTTACATTTTCTGTCTGGTTTCCAAATCGTCAAATCTTCTCCTGTAATTGGAATTATCATACTCAAAATTAAATTAGTACAGTCAGGTGAAAATATAACATTAACCACATCTGCATTCCATAGTTTAGTGCCTTCTAGGAACAAATCACAGACCAGAGAATAGTTTGCAAAGCTAGATGAACCTACAGTAGGTACAGGTGGGCTATTTAATCCTATAACCCAACTGTCTAGCCATATGTTAACTTTAGTACCACTTCTAACTAACCACATTGTGTTTTGTTGCACAATTTCCAAACCAGAGTAAATACTTCTCCATAACCAAGAGCAATCATCCTTAAGGTTGTCTATATGAAGAAAATTTCCATTCCTAGAATACTTAGCTTTGAGGATTTGATAACAAAGAGAGTTATCATCATTACAGGATTTCCAAGCTACTTTAGTTATCAACAAAGAGCAGTGTTAAAATTTTCAAGATTTCTAAATCCTAGTCCACCTAAGGCTTTAGGAATCTGGAGTTTATCCCATCCTATAAAATAGATACCTTTAGAATTACCTTCTTTTCCCCACCAGAACTTTCTTTGGATGGAGTCTAACTAATTTATGGTGTTCTTAGGAATTCTAAAAACTCCCATCTGATGAGTAGGTAGAGCATTGAGCACATCCCTCACCATAGTTGATCTAGCAGCATAGTTCATACTTTTTCCTTTCCAAGGAATCAGTCTAGAATTGAAACTCTGCAAAATGGGTTTTAAAGATTTAGATTTGTCCCTGCCTATCACCAAAGTAACACCTAAGTATTTGTCAGTATCCTTCATTTCAATCAGCATACTAATCTAAGTGGTGTTCTTAGATTAGTACACAAGTTATGTTTGCTATATGCATGTCCCTTCTGTAAAAATTAGCCAACAATGATGTTGTTTTGAAATTGTTGTAGAAAGTGGTAGTAAAAGATGTCGTTCACTCAGACTTGTGAAGATTTAATTTTAAAGATGTGCTTGGGTGTCGTGGAAGATTATACATGGAGAGCTAGCAACAGACGAAATTATGTGTGACAACGGTATCACGGTGGTGGTATCTTGTTTTAAAGATGTCGAAGAGTCATATAATGATCAAGAATCATGTGCCTTGTTTTATGCACTTCCTCACCCATTCATAAGATTGAGCACAAAGGTTAACATGCACATCCAGCCTTATCTTGTTTGTCATAGGCTAAGACAGAATCATCATTATTCTGGAGCTTTTACTTACAAATTATTTTGCAAGCGAGCATCAGTGGGTAATCCATATTAGAGGCAACTTGAAATATCATACAAGTTAGCTATATCTTGAGTTTTCAAGGTCATGAGTACGTAGTAATATTGAGAGAGATGTATGTCGAGCTTTCTTCCAGTCGTCTCTTAGTCCTTTCTCAACCTCGTCTTTGGATACCCATAGCATATGGCATCCTTTTACCAAACCTTGGGAAGCCCCACTAGTCGGTAATCAAGCTATCATCATTTTTAGACTTCTAGTAGGGAAGTATATCTAGTTTAGGAGCCTACATTCTTGGGGCGAATCATCCCCATTTCCCCCTACTACCTAGACTATATTAACCTTCATGATTTAATGCTTAAGATATGGCATCCTACCTTGGTCAGCGGTACACTCTTAGTTGTTCTAGTTCCCTGAGTTTATGTTGCATGATTTAAACGTTAACCTGTTGGACATTGGTTTATCCTTACAACTCACAGTTGTCACCTAAATCTTTTGTTTAATGAGAAAGAATCTATGTTCAAAGATTGTCAAATAAGGTAGAAAAGAGTATTTATGATTGTCAAATAGGGTAGAAAAGAGTATTTATGATTTTTTACGGTGCCAAATAGGACAAATGGGGAAAAAGATTTAAGTATAAACGACAAATGAGGGAAAAAAATAAAGATGAATGCCCACCCATGAATGTATGGCATGTTGGTTTTTGAATACCAAATCCCACCCATAAATACTGATGAACATGGCTTTCCTATAAAGATGAATGCACTTCACTGGTTTCTCTAACCTAAGAAAATAAACAACCCTAATTTCTGTCCATCTGTCTCACACTCCACGAGACTAGAAACAAGAGAAGCAAAAATGTCAAACATTCCAGAAGACGTCTACCTTCAAATCCTTATAAGAGTACCAGTGAAAACCACATTTCTATGCAAGTGTGTGTAAGAATTGGTTAGATCTAATTTCTAGTTCTCACTTTGTAAAAATGCATCTTGATTTTAATATCCAAAAGAATAACTATAATCTCATTCTTCATGATTTTGATGGGATTAGCAAGTCGAATTACCCATTGCAGTCTATACCTTATGCTTCATTGTCAGAAGCAGCATGGATGAATGAGTTTCAAGACGGTGTTGTCAAAATGGATCACCCATTCAAATCTGCAGGTCCACGGTATCATGTTTCATTGAGAAGTTCATGTAACGGTTTGGTTTGCTTAGGGTTTTCGTATAGTCTTACCGTATTCTTGTGTCTTTGGAACCCAGCCACCACTGAGTTCAAGATACTTCCGGAACTACCGCGTGAAAATAACAAGGAAACTGTGAACTTGTATATGATTGATTACTGCGCCATCTATGCTTTAGGTTATGACGACAAGATAGATGATTACAAGTTGGTGAAACTTGTAAACATGACTGGAGGAATGGATACTTTAGTCAGTATATATACGCTGGGATCAAATTCCTGGAAATGTATTCAAACCATCCCCTATAGGTTTACTTTTCATAGAGGGTCTGGAGAGATTATCAAAGGAGGTCTTCATTGGTTAGTCAAAACCATTACCAACTCCACGTCTATAGTCTCCTTCGATATCAGCCACGAAAGATTTGAAGAACTGCAACCACCACTTCTGGGAGGGAAGGAATTGTTCACTTCAATAGGAAAGTGTGAAGAGTCTCTGTGTTTATTATCTAATGCCGGTAACTCTCAATTTGATGTATGGGTGATGCAGGAGTACGGAGTTCAAGAATCTTGGTGCAAACTTTCTTCCATTACCCTTAGATTTGTTGCGGGGGATTCCTTTTTTAGGCTCTTGTGGCCTATTAAAAACGGAAATATTTTGCTTTCGTATCGCGGTGATTTGATTCTATATGACCCGAAGGGAGAAACATATGAACGTCTTCGAAAGATGGTAAGGAATGTTGAAAATTATGTCGAAAGCCTTGTTTCCCTCAACTCTAGTACTTATGTGGGTGGATAGAAAATTGAAACGTAAAGAAAAAATTGCATTTGTCCGATTTCTTTGTTTTGTTCTATCTTGCAAACCTTTTGGTATATAATTAATAAGGATTTATCCAGTCTCTAGAGCAATACAATCTCACATACAGAATTTCGATTTTTTTGTTCTTTTTTTTGTAATTGATTCTTGTAAACAATCAATATTTGATTTTAGGGCAATATAAGAATCCTTATCATCAGTGAAGTATTTTTCTCTGTGTGTTTGCAGTCCAGTCCCTTAGGATTATTGGTCAAAAATTAAGCAGAACCCATATGAAACATCTTTACTGTTAGTACTTCTTATTCCAGCTATCTTCCATTCTCATAGGTGTGAGTCGGTAGGTGAGGTAGCCCTTTTGTTAGATTTATTCTTCAACTGAGATTGCTTTCATCCAATTGAATAAATTTAAAACCAATACCAACCTGTTTGAGCATACTAATAATTGCGGGCATTGTCTATTCATTGTAAACAAAGATCTTCAAGAAATAAATAGATAAATAAATAAATCATAGTGCTTGATTTTTGAAGAGCGATCGAACTGACCACTCAACCCTAGACCAGATACAGGTAATAGGACAGACTGGACCAAAAGAAAGCACAATAACCATCCCAGGTCGGATTAACGAGATATACTACCACCACTATTAAGGTCCTCCCCGAAAGCTTCAAAACAGGCTAACCGATTACAATAACCTAGTTCTAAGCTTTTGAAGAAGAAAAGTTAAAAAAGATAATAAAAAAAAAGAGAAAAAGGAAGAACGAGAAAAGAGCACTTAACTAAGCGAACAGCAAAGAGCAATGGCAAGGCCAAGAATAGCTCTACACCAAAGAGAACAAAAGTAAAACTGCTCTACTAAGCGAACAGCAAAGAGCAATGGCAAGGCCAAGAATAGCTCTACACCAAAGAGAACAAAAGTAAAACTGCTCTACTAAGCGAGACAAAGGACTAGCAAAAACACAAATCCTGAACCACCGAGGGTAGATTTGGACGGCAGAACGTCCATGCTTCTGTTAGACTTGTTTTCCATCTATACATTAGGCTATGATTACAAGATAGATTATTACAAGTTGGTAAAAGTGTTTACTAACGGAGGGGATAGTTTAATCTATCCCGTATAAGTTCACTACTGGTACGGATCTGGGAATATTGTTAGTGGAGATCTTCTTTGGTTAATCAAGACCGTTACCAACTCCAAGGCTCTATCTTCTTCTTCTTTTTATAGTATCTGTGTATCTAGTGGTGAGCCTTAGTTCTTGGGGAATCATCCTCAGTACCTAGCGTTTATTAACCTTCAAGATTTATATCTTACGATGATATGGCATCCCACCTTGGTCAGCGCTCCTTTCTTTTCATTGTAGTATTGTACAAGTTCCCTGAGATTTATGCTGCATGATTTAAAATATACCTACAAGGTACAAAGAGTATTTATGAGTACAGCTGTCTCCCTGAATCATTGGTTTAATGAGAATGAATCTGCTATCATAAAAGGTATAAAGAGTATTTATGATTTTTCAGGGTGTCAAATAGGAAGTATGAGGAAAACATTTAAGAGGATTTAATTGGGTTGGTAAATATGGAAAACCAAATTCTCTTTTTAAGAAATGGAAGGCAATAAATTTTCTTATCTCTTCATCTTTGTGCATTATAAAGAGCAATATGCAATGCACTGAGTTCTTTAACCTAAGAAAATAAACAAACCCTAACTTCTCCCCTCACACACTGCAAGAAACCAGTAAAAACAAGAGAAGCAAAAATGTCCAGCATTCCAGAAGATCTTTACCTTCAAATCCTTAAAAGGGTACCTGTGAAAACCACACTTGTATGCAAATGTGTGTGCAAGAAATGGTTAGATCTAATTTCTAGTTCTGAGTTTATTAAAATGCATCTTGATTTTAATATCCAAAAGAATAACTATAATCTCATGCTTAAGAATATTGTTAATGAGTTTAGCAGGTCTTGTGTATTGCAATCCATAAGTTATGATTCGCTATCAGCAACAGGTAGAAATGCATGTCAAGGTGGTGGTGTTCAAATGGATTACCCATTCAAATCTGAAGATTATCGTGTTACATTGAGATGTTCATATCATGGTTTGCTTTTCCTAAGTTTCTCTGATTTTCTTATCAAAACAATCATGTGTCTTTGGAACCCAGCCACCACTGAATTCAAGATAATTCCCGAACCACCGCGTGTAGATTTCAAGGACATAGAAAAGTTAGATTTCTCTGACATCCATACTTTAGGTTATCAATTCCCTGACATCTATAGTATAGGTTTTGATCAGAAGATGGATGATTACAAGTTGGTGAAACTCTTAATTGGAGGAAAGTATACTGTAGTTTATATTTATACGTTGAGAACGAATTCTTGGAAATGCATCGGAACCATTCCCTATAAGTTTCCTTATCATAGCGGCCGGTCTGGGGAGATCGTTAGTGGAGCTCTTCATTGGTTAGTCAAAACCGCCACCAACTTCAAGGCTATAGTCTCATTTGACGTAGCCGAAGAGAGATTTCAAGAATTGCAACTACCAGAAAATTATCTGGAAAAGAAGGAATCGTTCAATTGTAACACTTGTTTGGCAGAGTGTGAAGGTTATCTCTGTTTACTTGTAAATTCTGATAACTATCAATTTGATGTATGGGTTATGCAGGAGCATGGAGTTCACAAATCATGGGCTAAGCGTTCTTCCATTACCATAACATTTGTTGCGGGAGAATCCTTTTACTCGAGGAATCATGTATGGAGTTCAGATAACAGTTCACGTACGCTTAGGCTTATGTGTTATTTCAAGAACGGTAAAATTTTATTTGGGTTTTGCGGTGATCTGATTCTATATGACCTGGAGAGAGAAACGTATAAACCTATTCGAACCCAGGTGGGTAATGTGGAAAAATATGTTGAAAGCCTTGTCTCACTTAATTCTGGCACCTACGTGAGCAGATTGAAAACTCGAGCTGTTAACTCGAAACGTAAAGGAAAGGAGATTGTGTGTGGTTGGTAGTAGTTTTGAGTTTTGACTAAAGAAACTGTCTTAATTATGAGGTATATGTAATTGTTCTATCTTGCAAACCTTTTGGTATATGACAGAGCAATAAAATCTCATATATAGAATTTGGGTAATCTTTTAATTGTTGTCGTTTTTTTTTTTTTGTATTTGAATCTTGTAAACATCGATCCAATCTGTTGAAACTTTTCTGGGAATATAGGAATCATTTATATTTGCAGTATTATTCACTTTATGTTTGCATATTGATGGATGGTTCATGTTGAACTTTGTGGCAGTCTATCCTGTCTTTAGATACTATTTGTCAATGTGAGTAATCCAGCTATCTTCCATTCTCGTGGAGTGGTTAACATTTAGTTAGCAGAGGAGTCCGACCCTGGGTTATTCCCAGTTGGTTCCACGGATGACTTGTTATCCCCAAGCTATCTGTATAAAATCAGCCTGACAGTTTTCTCCTTCAGGAATGAAGGCTTTTGGAGAACGGATGTTCTCCACTTGAGTGTGCAGTAGTATCACGATAATAAGGGATAGTTGATTCATTCAGCTTAGGAAAAATACGAGGATAGAAGCATGATCCGTGCACCATCTTGACATATTTCGTGTGCCAATTGTAGAGTATTAGGCATTCCAAATTAAACTCAAGAAGATGATCTACAGCGAAAAATGGATACTCACCCTCGGAATCTGACTACACTATATAAAATTAAGTACAGTGTAATAAGGAAAACCAGATTCTCTTTTAGGAAAACAAACACAACGCAAAATAAAAGAGAGATGGCAAAAGCAGCCAAAACTCAAACCAAAAGAAAAACTAACAAGAAACAAAGAAAAGCCAACAAAATATTTCAGTGCCTCTATATAATCCTCTACACCCGGTACTTCTTCCTGGCAGGGTTTCTCTTACCTCGACCATAATTCTCGTTACTAGCAGCCTCACCATTCCATAAGAGTCTAGCAAGTTCTCGGTCAGTTTTCGAGATCCTCCGTCTACCGACGATGCCCTCGCAGATGTTTTCTTTGCCTCCATGAGGAACACCTAACAAGGTACCGACTTGCGTAAGTTTATCCTTTCTGCGAGAAATCTGATCCTCAATGGATTTTAACTTCTCAGTACATTTGTCTTCATAATCTGTTTTGTATTTAGACTCCTCGGTTGAATCTTCACAATCATCCACAAGCACTTCATCTTCAACTGGAAGAACATCATCGTCGATTGGAGCTTCATAATCCATATATAAAGTCTCAAAGAGATTCGCGCTAATAGCCTTCCTACTTGAAATCATTTTCCTTCTTGTATATGTCCATTCCTTGACTGGACAAAGAGCCAAAACCTCACAAGCGCTGTACCATAACTTACTGACGCAACTGTATACCGCTACTGTCCAAGCTGATAATCTCGTCAAGACACTTTCGATCAGTAATTCCACGGGAATATCTTTGCATGGCGGAGGAGGAGGACCATCATCAATTCTTTTTACTATTGATCTTTCCTTGCATATCTGCTCTTGATTTATCTTCTTTCTTTTTTTTACAGTTGATCACTCTTGATTACCGGTGATTAATATTTTTCCGTTTCTCAAAATCATCATGCAACTTACAGAAGAAAACTCAAAATAATTAACTTTGAGAAATATCTCCAAAATAGAAAAAAAAATTAGGGTTTAGAGAGAATAAAATCCTAGGAACGGTGATGGATTGATTGGGGATCAGGCACCTTAAACGAATGGAAGATAGTGATCCACGGCAGATATACTTAAGGAAAACATTGAACAGTTGCACAATAGAAATAATTAAATTAAGAAAAAGAATTTGTTTAGGAAACAAAGTAGTTTCCATATTCCTGCATCCCACCTTCCTTCAAACAAGGCTTGTCAACAAACCCGAAAATCTGGGAAACGGAGAAGGACACCATCGACATCCTCCAAGACTCCGTCCGATCGACTTGGCCGATGGAATGCGCACACTGGTCTGTGTTCTCGTGTAACTGGTTCATTAGACCGAGCCAGATATATGCTAAACAGACCAAGACATCTTACGATACTCTCTTTTTCAGATAACCTAAATATCTTCAAACGCGAACCCTAACCCATACCGGAACTGGGATGAAGATTTCAGAAGTTATTCCTCTTGAAATCTCTGATGAAGATTAAACTGATGTGCCCGAAGAATTCTCTCGTCCAATACCCAATGGTCCCAATCGAGTGGAAAATCAAGATTCATCAGTTCTTTCCTTTACGGAAAGTAATAGTACTGGAACCACGATTGATAGTTTTCTTGAGAATCGTGGATTCAAACTGAGAATAGAATGGTTGAATTCATGTGTTTCTGAATTGAACAACTCAATTCTTGGTTTTGGTAAATTGGATGTTGCTGACAAAGGCGAGCACTTCATCCAAAAGTTTTTGTTTTCTGATATAATTTTTTCTTGTGGGGGTGGTGTGCTTCCTGAAAATGTTAATAATTTGGATCGCGTTGATCTTCCAGGCCCATTTGTTCTTCAGGTCTAACGTTTAAAGTTCTTAGAAGTAATTTAGTACTTATTGTTTAATCATGTTTGAGAATATGTCGTTACGAAGTAATGTTATTTGACCTTGCGTAACAATTTTTACTGGCAGGTTAATGAGATAATTAATACAATTGTCAACCACTAGATAAGTATCAGGAGGTACCTTCAGGGAACAAGAGGTGTCTTAAGTTGTCTATTACGGATGGTGTTCAATGTGTAGTTGGGATGTACAGACATATCGAGGATCTTCATGTTTTAGCTCCTGCTGGTTTGAAGGTTTGTTCTTCTGAAATGAAATGACTAGAAATCGGGTTTTTCTTTTGTTATTTATAGATCTTCATCTAGGGGTTTCTTGTGGGGATAACTTGAGGTACTTTGTTACCCAACTCAGAATTTATATTTTTTGGCATATAGGTTGTCATTCGTAATGTAACCGTTCGGTTTGGGCATCTAGTGCTGGTGCCTGAAGTCTTGATAGTACTTGATGGAAAGGTGGAAGATTTGGAAGCTGCACGCAAGAAATTGATAGAAGAAGTAGATAAGCTTCCTACTGATAAAAGAACGCAAGCATGGGTTGCAACTCCTTTGACTTCTAGAGCTACTATTGCTGCTTGGAAACCCAATGACGTTGACGCTAGTGCCAAGGGTGCCATAACTAACAATTCAATTTTACTGTATATTCCCTCTAGATATATCCAAGGATCTCCTTACTGGCCAAGAGAAACAACTGAACAAGTTTCTGGAATTTTTAATAGGGCATCCAATGTTGAATGTGATCCAATATTGAGAACTGCTACCCATCTGCCACCAACACCTTTAGAAGGTCAAGACAAACGACCCAACAGGAGACTGAAATTCCAAATAGGGTATCTGATGCTGAATGTAACATAACATCCGGAGTTGCTACTGGGATTAATATTAACGTGGTTGATGTCACTGTGCCTATGTCTGAAATTGATATCGCAGAAAAAGAGTTTGCTGGCCCCAGTAGAAGCCAAACATAGAACGTAATCCTTTTTACAATGCTGTTCCTGATGTTGGGGAAATTGCAATAGACAACTCAAACAGATTCACCGGAGATAAAGAGATTCCTTTTACATACTTGGCTAGGTTGTTGTCAGATAGGGCTGAGAAGATGGATGACGCACCATGCATGGTGAATAAAATCAAGTGTGTCATGACTACCATAGAAGAATTTGAGTTTAAGAATAGGACAAAGTATCAGCTTCTTGTTTCTGTTGATGATCGGAGCCTCATTTCCGAAGTCTGCATCGATCACAAAGTTGTGCAAAGTAGACTAGGTTTTTCTCCGAAGGAGGTCAGTGATGCTCTCTCTTATCCAGACAAGGACGTAGGTGGTAAAGTGATGGAGACCAAGATGGCCTTTGATACCATGTTGCTTAAATTTAGGGGTATAATGCTCGTAAAGATGGACAAACAGTCTAATATACCGGTTGCCCTGGAGATGAACGAGTGCGAAATCAATCCCTCGTGGTTTCTGACAGGTTTGCGTTCGCGTAAAAAGCGAGGAAGATGTACCTCTATCATCGACAATTGATTCTCCGGTTGTTTTTGTTGTTTTTAAAAGGGAAGGTTAGTATTTTATTTAACTCCAGTTACTTTTGAACATTCAATCAAGACCACCGTCCACCAAAATGCTTTTTGTGAGACCCAAGAATAAAGAGTTTACAAATTAGGTTAACGTATCAGTGGTACTCTTCATAGGTTTTCATTTCTCACAAGTCACAAGTTTCAAGTCACGCCTTAACTAAGTTTTTTGTGCAAACTTGACAAGGTCTTGACAAGGCTAACCCAATATGTTGGGTTATCTAATTAATAATCTTGACAACGCTAACCCAATATGTATGGAAGAGAACTGGGCATTGGGCTTTCCTTCTTTCCGCAGTCAACCTATTTCAAGTGTCTTTAGAGAAGACGATTTGGTAGCTGAGTTAATGAGAGATGAGGGAGATGGAGGAAGGAGGGGAATGAAAAATCAAGACAGTGTCAAAGGGGATAATTTGCTCGTGGTTCTTGATACAACAAGAGTGCAAGACCACAATGCATCCATGTCTCCATCAATTTCTAGGAGAATTGTCACTAATAAAGACCATGAAGAAGATGAAGTCAATGGTGTTAGGATTTCCAGTGAAGACAAAGAAGTGGGTGTGGGCAAAATTAATGAAGACGAAGTCGAAGAGGTGGGCGTGAATGAAATTAATGAAGACGGGGTTGAAGAAGTGAATGGGAAGATTTATGAGATGGGTAGGAGAAAGCAAAATAAAGCAGCTGAGAAGAACAATCAATTCAGGAAATGGGAGGCAACTAAGTTCGGCAAAGGAGGTTGCATTTCTGTATGGCTTGGAGGGGATGCTAAGTTAAATGGATTGTAATATATTATCACGGAACATTAGGGGAGCTGGAAAAGAAGGAATACTAGGGGAGATTCAAAAATTGGTGAAGGAAGAACAAGCGACTGTTTTGTTTGTCCAAGAGACTAAAACAGAAGTAGTAACGAATCGAATGGTGCGTTTAATGTGGGGAAACAACAGTCATCAATGGGCTGCTCAACCATCAAGGGGTGCCGCAGGTGGAATGTTAACAGTGTGGGATGACTCCAAGATAAGAGTTGACGACATACTGATTCTTAAGTACTCGGTGACAATTAAGTGTGTGTTTCTACAGAACGGTTTCGAGTGTATACTAACTAATGTGTACGGGCCAGCTGATGAAATATTACAGCATAGTAAAGATTTTTGGCAGGAACTGGATGAAGTAAGAAGGAAATGGTCGGATACTGTTAGAAATGTAAACTTGATTTGTAGATTAGCCTAGAATAATCTAGACACAGCTAGCATGTCCTAGCTAAGCTTACGGTGGTCTAGAATTAGCTAGAGTACAAGGTCTAGAGATTTCTATGATGAAAATAAAGTAATGCTAGTTCATGGTTCAAGAAACGTGGAGTATTCTAGAGTTGTATTTGGTCAAAGTCGGTTGTAAATAGACAATAGACTAATGAATATTCTAGATACAACTAGAGTAGATAGTGTCGGTTGAAAGCTCCCTATAAATAGGGTAGTAGAGATAGTGGGGAAGGTGTAATTGAGTGTGTACTCAAAGTGAGGTATAGCCTAAGTGAGTGTGTAGTTGAGCAACAACTACTTGAGCAAGAGTAAGTGACTTAGTAAATAAACTAAGTGGTCTGTGTACGATCAAAGATTGAGTGCAATAAAATTCAGTTTTGGTTAACCACCAACTTGAGAGATTGTGAGCCTGTTTAGTCATTCCAATACCCATTTTCAAATCATCATCAATACCCATTTAACCTTTAATCCAAAAATCATTCCCAAAAGTGGTATCAGAGCCATAAATCCTAATGGCTACCGAAATGTTTCCCTTTCAAATCCCTAAACTCACCAAAGATAGCTATGAAAATTGAAGCATCCAAATAAAGGCGTTATTAGGCTCGCAAGATGCATGGGAGATAGTAGAAAAAGGTTATGTCGAACCAGAGAATGAAGCGGCGCTACCGCAAAATGAAAAAGATATGCTACGTATATCAAGAAAGAGAGATAAAAGAGCTCTTTTCCTTATTTATCAAGGCATGGATGAGTCGTCGTTCGAGAAGATATCAAGAGCCGCTAATGCAAAGCAAGCGTGGGAGATTTTGCAAAATTCCTTCAAGGGAGTTGATAAAGTAAAGAAGGTGCGATTGCAAACTCTAAGAGGTGAGTTCGAATCTCTCTCCATGAAAGAGTCCGAATTAATCTCGGATTATTTTTCAAGAGTTTTAGTTGTCGTCAATCAACTAAGAAGAAATGGTGAGGTCATGAGTGATAGTCGTGTGATCGAAAAAATATTGCGGTCACTCGTTCCAAAATTCGACTATATCGTCGTCGCAATTGAGGAGTCCAAAGACGTCGAAACCATGACCGTGGATGAGCTCATGGGATCGTTACAAGCCCATGAAGAAAGGATGAGGAAGAGAAGCAAAGAGGGAGCAGTAGAACAAGTTCTACAAGCGAAGCTCACTTTTAAAGACAAAGGGGAGAGCTCTAGTAGTAATGCTAGAGGAAGAGGACGCGGCTACTACGGCGGAAGAGGAAGAGGCAAGTAGAATAACGATGATCAAAGGGGGCAGAGGTCAAGCTTCACAAGAGGTCGTGGCAGAGGAAACAATTCATGGCACAACAATAATAGGCCAAGGTATGACAAATCTCAAGTTGAGTGCTATAATTGTCATAAGCGTGGTCATTATGCTTCGGACTGTCGATCTTCCTCAAATAATGTCGAGGAAAGAGCAAACTACGCTAGTAAAGAAAATCAAGAAGATCAGACCTTGTTGGTGGCATGCAAAGGAGGTGACTATGATGAAAACTGTACGTGGGTGCTTGATACGGGAGCAAGCAACCATATGTGCGGAATGAAGGAGAAGTTCGTGGAGCTTGATGAATCAGTTTCCGGCAACGTGACGTTCGTAAATGGAGCGAAAACTCCGGTGAGTGGTCTTGGCAAAATCTTGATTCGATTAAAAAATGGAAATCATGAGTTTATTTCTGATGTTTATTATGTCCCTAACGTAAAAATGAATATATTAAGTTTGGGACAACTCTTAGAAAAAGGCTATAGGATGAATATGGAAAACCTTAGTCTTTTCATAAGAGATAAGAGAGGAAAACTAATTGCCAAAGTGCCAATGATGTGACGGGAAATAGGATGTTCTATCTCGAACATTCAAAATGATGTCGCAAGATGTCCTGGATTGCTTGTGTAAAAGACCCGTCATGGCTCACGGCATCTTAGGTATGGACATCTCAATTTTGGAGGGTTAAAGTTATTGTCCAAACAAAAGATGGTTAGAGGTTTGCCAAGAATAGACCACCGGATCGGTTTGTGTGAAGGATGTTTACTTGGGAAACATTTCATAAAAAGTTTTCCTAAGGAAACATTCTCAAGAGCCACAAGACCGCTGCAGTTGGTTCACACAGATGTTTGTGGACCAATAAAACCAACCTCGTATGGTGGAAATAACTATTTCCTCATATTTGTCGATGATTTTAGTCGAAAAACATGGGTTTATTTCTTGAAACAAAAATCGGAGGTTTTCTCCAATTTCAAGAAATTTAAATCCCTTGTGGAGAGAGATAGTGGCTTTGAAATTGTGGCTATGAGATCAGACAGAGGAGGAGAATTTACTTCGAGGGAGTTCGAGTCTTACTGTGAAGACAATGGAATCCGTCGGCCTCTTACAGTTCCATATACACCTCAACAAAATGGAGTTGCCGAAAGGAGAAACAGGACAATTCTCAACATGGCTCGGAGTATGTTGAAGACAAAGAGAGTGCCCAGGGAGTTTTGGACAGAAGCAGTTGATTGTGAGATTTACCTGATAAACCGTTGTCCGACAAAAAGCGTGTGGAACATGACTCCTTTGGAAGCATGGAGCGGAGTGAAACCTGGCGTCTCACATTTACGAGTATTCGGGAGTATCGCATATGCTCATGTGCCGAGTCAGCTAAGAACGAAGTTGGATGACAGGAGCACCAAGTACATATTTATCGGTTATGACCCTCGATCCAAGGGATACAAGTTGTACGATCTAATCAATAAAAAGGTCGTTACAAGCAGAGATGTGGAGTTCGATGAAGAGGGCTTCTGGGATTTTGGCGTTCAAGAAAAGGATTATAATTTGCTCCCTATTGTAGAAGAAGAAGAACAACAACAACCACCTGAACCAGCTGCTCCAGCTACTTCACCACCACCATCACCTCCTGCAGTGCATCATGATGATCCATCATCCGCAGATGAAAGTTCTAGCGAAAGACCCTTACGGACGAGGAGTTTAAATGATATCTACGGAGACAATATATCTCTCTTTTGTCTCTTTGCAGAAAGTGAACCAATAAATTTCGAAGAAGCCGTCGAAAGCGAGAAATGGAGAAAGGCGATGGATGAAGAAATTAAGGCTATTGAGAAAAATAACACTGGAGCTTGTAACACTTCCGAAAGGACAAAGAGCGATTGAGTGAAATGGGTGTACAAAGCCAAGAAAAACGCTAAAGGGGAGGTTGAAAGATACAAGGCAAGATTGGTTGTAAAAGGTTACAACCAAAGAGCGGGCATCGATTATGATGAGGTATTTGCTCCAGTCGCCCGTCTTGAAACTATTGGACTAATTATTTCTCTAGCTGCTCAAAATAAATGGAAAGTCCATCAAATGGACGTCAAGTCTGCCTTTCTAAATGGGCATCTTGAAGAGGTGGTATACGTCGAGCAGCCACCTGGGTACGAAGCCAGGGGACATGGAGACAAAGTCCTTAAGTTGAAAAAGGCTTTATACGGCCTAAAACAAGCACCAAGGGCATGGTACAGCAGAATCGACAAGTACTTCCAAGAAAATAATTTCAGTAAGTGCCCGCATGAATATGCTCTCTATGTGAAGGTGAATGAAAAAGGAGATATGTTGCTCGTCTGCCTGTACGTAGATGACCTGATCTTCACGGGAAATGACCCGACAATGTTCGAAGAGTTCAAGAAAGCGATGACGAGAGAATTTGAGATGACGGACATTGGTCTTATGTCATACTATCTCGGGCTTGAAGTAAAACAACAAGAAAATGGAATATTTATATCTCAAGAAGGATATGCGAAGGAAATCCTTAAGAAATTTAAAATGGAGAAGTGCAATCTTGCAATCACTCCCGTGGAGTGCGGAATCAAGCTATCAAAGGTCGATGGAGGCAAGAAGGTCAACCCGACTCTTTACAAGAGTCTTGTTGGAAGCTTGAGATACTTAACTTGTACAAGGCCGGATATTCTCTATGCAGTGGGGCTAATTAGTCGCTACATGGAAGCACCTACGACTACCCATATGAAGGCTGCCAAGAGAATTTTGCGCTACTTAAAAGGTACGCTTGATTTCGGTTTATTTTACTCGTCGTCAGACAAGTATAAACTCGTTGGATATAGTGATAGTGACTGGGCTGGAGATTTAGATGAACGGAAAAGTACTACTGGATTTATATTTTTCCTCGGAGATACGGGCTTCACTTGGAGTTCGAAGAAGCAACCGATCGTCACACTCTCCACTTGCGAAGCCGAGTATGTCGCAGACAAAGCATCATGTGTCTCATCACGCGATATGGTTAAGGAGTTTAATGAAGGAGCTTAAAATGGAGGGGAAGAAGCGACTACAATATTTGTGGACAACAAGTCGGCTATGGTTTAGCAAAGAATCCTGTGTTCCACGATCGCAGCAAGCACATCGACACACGGTACCATTTTATCCGTGAGTGCATATCGGAGAATAAGGTACAACTAAAATACACTAAGTCTCAAGACCAGGTTGCGGATATATTCACGAAACCACTAAAGCACGAGGTCTTCTTCAAATTACGAGAAATTCTTGGAGTTACTTCAAATCAAGTTTAAGGGAGGATGTTAGAAATGTAAACTTGATTTGTAGATTAGCCTAGAATAATCTAGACACAGCTAGCATGTCTTAGCTAAGCTTACGGTGGTCTAGAATTAGCTAGAGTACAAGGTCTAGAGATTTCTATGATGAGAATAAAGTAATGCTAGTTCATGGTTCAAGAAACGTGGAGTATTCTAGAGTTGTATTTGGTCAAAGTCGGTTGTAAATAGACAATAGACTAATGAATATTCTAGATACAACTAGAGTAGATAGTGTCGGTTGAAAGCTCCCTATAAATAGGGTAGTAGAGATAGTGGGGAAGGTGTAATTGAGTGTGTACTCAAAGTGAGGTATAGCCTGAGTGAGTGTGTAGTTGAGCAACAACTACTTGAGCAAGAGTAAGTGAGTTAGTAAATAAACTAAGTGGTCTGTGTACGATCAAAGATTGAGTGCAATAAAATTCAGTTTTGGTTAACCACCAACTTGAGAGATTGTGAGCCTGTTTAGTCATTCCAATACCCATTTTCTAATCATCATCAATACCCATTTAACCTTTAATCCAAAAATCATTCCCAAAGGTGTTTGGGTGGTGATTTCAATTGTATCCTTTTTGTTGCCGAGAAGAATAGGAACAACAGATCTACCACGCACATTAAGTTATTTGATTCGTTTCTGCGAAGACACGGTTTATTCGACTTGCCGCTGTTAGGAGGTTGTTTCACATGGTCTAGCATGCGAGGTGAGGCAACTTTAACAAGAATTGATCGTTTCATCTTTTCTGGAGAATGGGAAGATCAATTTCCTAAAGCAACTCAGCACTTACTTCGTAGAAATTTGTCGGACCATTACCCGATCGGTTTAAGAGGTGGTGGTATCCAGTTTGGTCCTTATCCTTTTCGCTTTGAGAACTTCTTGTTGAAAGATGAAGATTTTTTGGTGCACTTGAAAGATTGGTGGCAGAATATGAATTTTTCTGGCTCTGCTAGTTTTGTCTTCTCAAAAAAGCTTCAAGAGCTAAAAAATCTTCTCAAGGGCTGGTGCAAGAGTAAGTATGGTCAGTTGGATGACCAAATGCAAAGGCTCAGCTTGGCAATTGAGATGATAGATAAAAAAGAAGATAACATTAGTGAGACAGAATTTTCAGAGAGATTGAAGTTAAGGAGTGAATACTCTAAACTTGCCACAGTGAAGGAAAGAAAGCTGAAGCAACGTGCAAAGAATAATTGAGTTAAAGATGGCGAAAGAAATACCAAAATGTTTCATAAAATAGTGAATGGAAAGAAAAGGAAAAACACAATTTTCAAGCTCCAGGTTCAAGGAGAAGATGTTACAGACCCGGTGCAAATTAAAAAAGAAATAGTGAGCTACTACGAGCAGCTATACACTGAAGAAAATGCAGATCGACCAAGGGGGGATGGTTTAGATTTTAGGAAGATCAGCATTGAGGATAAGTGTTGGTTAGAGAGGGACATACAAGAGGATGAAGTCACTGAGGCAATAAACACTACCGGTCTCGATAAATCCCCGGGACCGGATGGTTACACAAATGAGTTCTTTAAAGCATGCTGGAGTATCATTAGAGTTGATTTCTTGAAAGTGATAAATGAGTTTAACAAGGAAGGTCGTTTGGATTGGCGGATGAAATGTACTTTTATCTCTTTACTTCCAAAGAAAACAGAAGCTACAGAGTTAAAAGATTTTAGGCCGATAAGTCTTGTCGCGGGTGTTTATAAGATAATTGCAAAAGTTCTTGCAAATAGGCTTAAGACAGTCCTTCCCAAGGTAATATCTCAAGAGCAGGGGGCATTTCTTCATGAGCGGCAAATTTTGGATGGCATTTTGATGGCATCTGAATGTATAGACTCGCGAATAAAAGAGAACAAACCAGGGATTATTTGTAAAATAGATATGGAGAAAGCTTACGACCATGTAAACTGGAAAATAATTGAGGTCATTGGTCGCAAAATGGGGTTCGGCTGGAGGTGGATAGGATGGATGAAAATGTGCTATGAGGATACGCGGTTCTCGGTTCTTGTCAATGGAGAAGCGTCGAGTTTCTTTAAGGGATCAAGAGGCCTTCGACAAGGAGACCCTCTCTCTCCGTTCTTATTTCTAATGGTGGCGGAGGTTTTCTCAGTTCTTATGAAGAAGGCAGAGACTAGTGGGTTAATAAGCGGTTTCAGCGTCAAAAGCAACGGAACACAAATAACGCACTTACAATTTGCAGACGATACAATTTTATTTCTTGGTGCAAATCCAGCACAATTTACGGTATTAAAACAAATCCTACTTGAGCTACAACAAATTACTGGTTTGAATATCAATTTGGATAAGTCTTCAGTCATTGGGGTAGGAGATGGTGTTAACAACTGTGGAGAATGTGCTAGAGTGTTGGGCTGTGAAGTTGGAAGTTTTCCAATTACATATCTTGGACTGCCAATAGGAAGTTCTTCAAGAATGATAAGTATTTGGGATCCAGTTATTGACAGGATAAAGAAACGCCTAGCGCCATGGAAACGACAATATTTGTCAAAAGGAGGGAGGTTGAGCCTTATAAAAGATGTCGTAAGCTCGATGCCTATATACTATCTCTCTTTATTTACAATTCCAACTTCAGTAGCGAACACATTGGACAAAATAATGCGTGGATTTCTGTGGGGGGACTCGGAAAATGGAAAGAAGCTACATTGGGTCTCATGGATGAAGATGCGCAAGTCAAAAAAAGAAGGTGGTCTATGCATAAAGTCTGTAAGAACAATGAACCAAGCTCTTTTAACTAAGTGGCTATGGAGATACGGAAAAGAAAAAGCAAGTCTTTGGCGTACTATCATTCATGAAAAATTTGGAGGAGATGAAGAGGCATGGAATGCTCCACAGACAAATCAGAATCAAGGTTGTGGTCTATGGAAAAATATCCTCAAGCAATCAAAAATCTTAAAAAAAAGGGACAAAACAAGTAGTTTCGGGCAGTAAAAATGTACGTTTTTGGGAGGATTTTTGGAAAACCGCGCAACCCTTGAAAGAACTTTTTCCTAAAATTTGGAGAAAGTCGAGTAAGAAAGGAAAAGTGATAAGAAAAATGATGATCAACAATGGGTATCAACCTCCAAAGATGGGATCCGGGTTTTAAATCTAGTTTTAGAGAAGAAGAAATGAGTAGTGTTGCTGCCTTCATTGAAACAATTGGGGATCCTGCGAATTTTGGGGATGAAGAGGACACGAGGTCATGGATTGGAGGGACTAATGGAGACTTCTCAGTTTCTTCATGTTATGAAATGATTGACGTACATCTACAACAACAAGGACAAGCTCAAGAGAGACAAAGAAAAATGCCGTCAAAGTATGTATGGAATTCAGCCATCCCACCAAAAGTGTCATTCCTAGTTTGGGCTGCAGCAATGAATGGTTTACCAACTGTTGATCGTCTTCTTCGAAGAGGTATGGCAATTACAAACATCAATTGTTGTCTGTGTCACCAAGAATCCGAAACAATATCACACATATTTATCCATTGTGTATTTGCAAAGAAAATGTGGGAGCGTTTCCTAAACGTGTTGGAGTCAAGATGGCGACCGCCGGATTCGTGTATGGAGCTTCTTATCTCGTGGCAGCTAAAACTCAAAACTGAACCAATTGAATTCCTAAAATTTTGCTTGCCTTTCGCTATAAGGCAACAAATTTGGAAGGAAAGGAACGAAAGAATCTTCTGTAACAAAGAAGAATCAGTGGAGCGGGTTATCCTTCAAGTGAAAGCTTCTCTATTCAGTTGGGCAAGTGTTCATATTTCCTTTAAGCAATTCAAGTTTGCAGACTTCATCCATGATTGGCGGGCTTTTAAACGATAATCGGTGGTATCTTGTATTAGGGAAAAGCTTTCGTGTATCTTTATAGTTTCTGGCATGTTGTTGTTGTAATTTTTAAGTGCTTTCTCAGCACTTTCTTGAATGAATTTTATCTTTTCCAAAAAAAAAAAGTTTTTTGTGCAAACAAAATACCAGTTACCTATTAGAAATATTTTAGAAGTTTTCTAACAAGTTTTAAACAAAGACAATGAAATTCTTGTGATTGCATATTAACCTTTACCGGCAGATAAAAGGGGATAAATCTCATCCGCCCAATTCTAATTTATCCAGTATAGTCTAGTTAGTGCTAATTTTTGATACCACTTACCACCCACCATAAAGACCCCTAGATACTTTTCTTTCTTTTTTTTCATCAACTCATTAAGTACTATCTTTGAGCCTGTTTAAAACCCTACATATATTAGTGACCCTTAAGTTATGGCATTAGGCATTAGCAAGGGTGGACCTAGTCGTCCAGAAGTGTTTTGAAAAGAATTTTTACATGGGCTAATAATATAAACAGATCCCAAAAACTAAGCCTCTAGTTAGCAAGTTAGTGGCGTTGTTTTCATATCTCACACTTACTGCCACACTGCTTTACAACATTGATACTGAGTGAATCAAGGGAGGAATTTTCTTCATGTTGTTTGGGTATATATAAGTTAGTCCATTTCCAGTTGTATATAGTTTTGGACTTTTATAGTTGATTCACAGCTTACTTTCTTGCTTTATAAAAATAAATTAAATGGAAGAACTGGGATGTAGGAGAATATTGAAGTGCTCAGTCATAGAACAAAGAAGCTAAAACTGACATCCATATGGGTTGATATATACAAATAAGTAGATTTATCAAGAGAGCACACAGTACGCCGGACAAATTCCATTTGTCTTCGGCAGTTGCACTTCATGGAAATAGAAGGTGCTTTCTCAAAAAACTTAAATTTCCTTCCTATGATTGTTTTATTTATTCACATTTAAGTAAAAGAGATACTCTGAGTATCATATTCAGGGTCTTTCCAGTTATTAATTTTGTATAAAAATTAAATTATTAAATTAAAGAATTTGAGTAAAACAATATGAAACGCTTAGATGTTATAAAACATATCTCATCCGAGATTAATAATAACCAAATTGCTAAATATTATTATGCATTCATCTTATAATAAAAATCACAAGGTATACCAAAAAAAAAAAAAAAAAAAAAAAAAAAAAAACTTTAAAATTAAGACATATCTAAAACTATTGGAAACATTATTCACCCATTGTAGCCATTCCTATGTTTGAAGATCCACGGACCTCTAAGCACAAAATATCTAAAATCCATTAGTAGAATTCCAGCAAAGGGAAAGGGTTTAAACATTTCATGATTTATATGGCCTGATACCAGCTCTATTAGGGGCTGATACCAGTCTATCGATTCAATGATCAGGATCGTCAGGATTTTTTTTGTCCTATATGGACTGGTATCAACTCTTAGCAGAGCTGGTATCAGCCCATATACATCATGAAACATTTCGACCTCATAATAACATCTTAAAGTCTGAGGCTGCTAATAGGGGTACCATTTTGTTTGGGGGTGTACCAACCCAAAGGAAAATGCTTTTTTGTCCTATATGCATATTCGTACACTCTCAAGCAAAGTACCCCATTGGCAGTCTTGTTAAAGTCCGGTAAAACATATTAGCTTCACACATTACGTAGTATTCCCTCCGTTTTAGAAAAAAGTGATACTTTCAATTTTTCATTTTTGCCTAAAATAGGCCAAATTGAAAAAGTGAAAATATCACTTTTCCTAAAACGGAGGGAGTATTATTTATCTTAAATAATATATTTGCCTCTCCCGCATCTACACTTTTTTCGTTACAAATTTCGAATCATTTCCCGACAAACCATGTTTTCCTTTTGGTTCAAGATATTGGACAGTATTACTAATACTGTATTAGTCTACTAGAGTTTCCAAACGATTGAACCAACCACTAATTAATAACTGAATAGTTGACGCGTTATAAGTTGTGATGTTCACAAGTTTTTACTCCGCACACTTATGTTATTATATGCGATAATTAAGCTTGAAAGTAAGTGAATCAGGCATGGAAAAGAAAAGGTTAAAGAACATTTATTTGATGATTCCGCGTACAAATTATTTACTTGTTTAGTTTGCATCAAATTCGGGGTGCATAGTGTTGGACATGGTTAACTAACTCGTAGTTTTATGTGTTCTGTGTTGAAAGTAAAAGACGAGGAATTGAGGTGAGGGAGGAAATTGAATAATTGAGTCTAAGATTGCTTAAAGGGGAGATTTGTTCAGGCAAGGTTATGGATAATCACATCTCTATTTTTCTGGTGTTCCGTGTAGTTTCGCTATGATATAACCAGGGTCTGTATAAGGGGGAATGCCACAATGCTGACTCTAATCTATTGTCTAGTGTTATAATGGGATCAGGGACAATAATGGCTCATCAAAATAAAACATAAGAATCCAATCACTTCCACACGAATCACACTAGATGAGGTGGGTGAGGTGGGTTATGTAAAATGCACAGTCCAACTAATCAAAATTACCAAACACAACCATGTGATTCGACTTTATCATTATGTTTTCCAGTCCACTCGAGAACTCGAGCCGCACTCCACACGCATCTATAAACCAGTTTTACTAACTATTGTACCAACCTTCTGTTTGCACTCTAGAGGCCTCTCCGATTTGCTGTCCTTAGACACCTGGTACTCTCTACTTTCCTGCAACCGGGATGTAATTGTCTACCACCACTTCCAAGATTTAATGGATGTTTCATCATCATTCGTTATCATTGTCTTCATTATATTCAACCTTGTAGCTTCTCCAGTGAACCACGACACAGCATTTGGGATGATCTTGTCACGGATGGTGGAACCAATATCATAGTCTTCTGCCATTTTTTTTCTGAATCTCTTCAGCTGCCTCTTCGTCAACCTCATAGTCATACTCAGAATTGAAGAAATTGAAGAAACTTTTACAGTATTGGACATGTATCGTCCCTTCATTTGATCCAAGCTTTCGCTTCATCACCACCTGTTTCTCAGTCAGATTCATCCCACAATTCCATTCAATCCCAGTCCCTATTACTTTTTCCAAAATTGGTTCTTCATCGTCGATCACGTGATAAGTTTTTGTCAGTATAGTATTACTAAAATAGGGATTGGTATCAAAAAAGAAATCAAGCTTGAACCCCTTGGGTTCTTCAATCCTGCACCACTTGATATCTTTCAGATACTTCAGGGGACCTTCATCCCTCTCTTTGATCTCCCATGTTAGTACTTCGTTTGCCTTCATCGCATTGAGCCAAAAATCGGGAACGCCCTTCTCTACTTCTCCTTCTTTATCAGCTTCTTTGGCAGCCTCAACCACTTTAATAACTCCATCCACTTCGGACACAGCATTCACAACATCATACCTCAGTTTGTAAAGTGGTTCATACATCTTCTAGTACTCGGCTTCAGGTTCTGCTCTCTTCTTAAAAAATTAGATTTAATGTTTTTATGTGCAGTTTGAATATCTCTCAAAATCTCAACCCGCTTCAAAACATTTGGTGTAAGCCTTTCAAGTACATCAGAATGTTCTTTAAACCAACTCTGACGCTTATTCTTTGAAGCAGCACGACCTTCAAAGATATGGGAGTAAAGCACCACGATCTTCCATTTTGATCATTCTAGATTTGACGGCTGCAGTGATCGAAGTAAAGTGAGCCGAAATATCTTTCATGAATTCTTCGTTATTGTCCGCACCGTTGTCTTCATAATATTCAAGATGCGTAGCTTCTCCAGTGAACCACGCAACGGCATTTGGGATGATCTTGTCACAGATGGTGGAACCAATGTCATAGTCTTCATCCATTTTTTTCAGAAGTTTTTCAGCTGCCTCTTCGTCACTAACGCAATAACCCTCAAAGTCAAAGAAATTGAAGAAACTATGGGGGGTTAGTCAAATGTGATTTCAAATGACTTCTGGGAGTTTCCAAATCTTCTATTAGTCCATAGAGATTTTCAGAGAGTCTCAGAATGTCTCTTGTTATTGGTTAGAGACTTTTTTTAAGTTATTTAAATTCTCTGAAACTCCATGTTATGGATTAGGATTTCATAAAAGTGACTCCAACACTCTTGTTATTCGAATGAGAATTGAAAGTCATTGATTTGTGTTATTCAGAGATTTGGAGAGACTTTTTTTGAAAAATAGGCATGGTTGAAATCTCTCCCCAAGAGGTGATATTTTGGGAGACTTGGAAATATGGGGAATACTTGTTTTTGAGAGCATGACCTAAAAAAATTTCTCCTTTTTTGTTTGAGCTGATGACCAAAGAATGAGCCATTTACAACGAGAAGATGTTGACTAATGTACTTTTATTAAAATGTGAGATGAATGAAATAAACATAATAAACTTAGGCATGGGACAACATTGAGATTTATTTGACAAGGACGCATATTTTACTAGGTATTCATGGTATTTTTATTAACATTATAACGTGCATAATAAAAAAAATGGGATTTGAAAACAGCCTTTGTGATTTGTAGAGAGAGAAAAAAACAATGAGATTTACTTGAACAATTAACACATATTTTACTATGTATCAGTGGCACTTTGATTAACATTATAACGTGAATAATAAGAAAAATCAGTAGATGTTTTGAATTTTTATTTAGATACTATACTTTTTTATTTCTCTACTGTTTATGGGTAAAAATCGTTTCTGCCGATTTCGGTAAATTCGGTAGGTGAGTGAGAAATTGGTTCAAACCCTAAACAAATGTACTGCACGTGAGCACTTTATAGATTCGAGAGATCAATCTGTACAAGTCCGTCCTAAACCAAGAAATGGCCGTTCCGGACTTGCTTCGGTCACAAAGTGGAGGAGAAGGGTTGATTTGGGGAGGGAAGCAAAGAAAGGTGTTGAGACCAGAATAATTCTGGGAGAGTAGTGTCTCGACTTGTATCAGAAAGTGGAAGCTTCGTAAGCTTGCAAGAAATGAAAGCTTTTTTGAGAGCTTGCAAAGTTGCCTTTTCTGAGAGTGTAGTATTTTTCTCCTGACCGAGACTTGTTGTCTGGTGGAAATAGGTAAGACCTATTTATACAAGTCGAGATTGAAACGTACCCTGGCCTCATGAAGGAAAAGAGTAAAGGGTGAAATAATGGGAGGAGGTGGTAACCGCAAGGTGTTTATGGGTGAAAACGTTTTCACCATTATTTCCTCATTTATTTGTCTGCTTTATTCCTTTTCAAGCTTTCTTAATGTGAGCGTAGTGTACGCTGCAAGCTGTGACCGCCAAACCAAAACCCTGGAAAGCATCCCCCAGTTTGTGTTGATATCTCGAGTGTTGGTTGCACCTTGAGTGCAAATGGCGCGGCTAGTGGCACGTGTGGCATGTGCCATTGGCAAGTGCGGAATGCCCTTGTTGCGGGTTGTACTTCGAGCGCAAGTGGCAATGCCAGAGCTGCTAGTGGCGTGCGTGGCATTTGCCAATGGCATGTGCGGAATGCCTTGGTGGTAGGTTGTACGTTGAGTGTAAGGGGCAATGCCAGAGCTGCTAGTGGCGTATGTGGCATGTGCCAATGGCATGTGCGGAATGCCTTGGTGGCAGGTTGCATGGTTTGCGAGTTAGGCTACCAGCGTGGGTTTTGGCATGTGCCAATGGCGCGTACGGCCAAGTTGGCCTAAGTTGCACGGCTTGCAAGTTAGGCTACCGGCGTGCATTAGGGGCACGGCTAGGTGATGAAGTCTACCAGCGAGCGTGTTGGCATGTGCCAATAGCATGCGTGGCCGTTTAGGGCCGTGGCCTTGGTAGGAAAAGCTACCAGCGAGCGTGTTGGCATGTGTCAATGGCAAGCGCGGACGTTAGGGCCGTGGCCTTGGTAGGAAAAGCTACCAGCGAGCGTGTTGGCATGTGCCAATGGCATGCGTGGCCGTTAGGGTCGTGGCCTTGGTAGGAAAAGCTACCAGCGAGCGTGTTGGCATGTGCCAATGGCATGCGTGGCCATTAGGGCCGTGGCCTTGGTAGGAAAGGCTACCAGCGAGCGTGTTGGCATGTGCCAATGGCATGCGTGGCCGTTAGGGCCGTGGCCTTGGTAGGAAAAGCTACCAGCGAGCGTGTTGGCATGTGCCAATGGCATGCGTGGCCGTTAGGGTCGTGGCCTTGGTAGGAAAAGCTACCAAATGAGCGTGTTGGCATGTGTCAATGGCATGCGTGGCTGTTAGGGCCGTGGCCTTGGTAGGAAAATCTACCAGCGAGCGTGTTGGCATGTGCCAATGGCATGCGTGGCCGTTAGGGCCGTGGCCTTGGTAGAAAAAGCTACCAGCGAGCGTGTTGGCATGTGCCAATGGCATGTGTGGCCGTTAGGGCCGTGGACTTGGTAGGAAAAGCTACCAGCGAGCGTGTTGGCATGTGCCAATGGCACGCGTGGCCTTTAGGGCCGTGGCTTTGGTAGGAAAAGCTACCAGTGACGCATGTTGGCATGTGCCAATGGCACGCGTGGCCAATTTGGCCTAGGTTGCATGGTTTGCAAGCCTAGGTGCGGGCGCTACTTTGGCATGGTGCGGCTAGGGCCAAGGTAAGGGTGTTTGGCTTGGCGTGGCGTGACTAGGGCCAAGGTAAGGGTGTTTGGCTTGGCGTGGCGTGACCAGTGTAGCTAGGGCCAAGGCAGAGTGTGTTTGGCTTGGCGCGGCTAGCTCGGGTTAAGTGTGGCTGGCATGATTTGCCATTGGCACGGAGGTGCGGCTAGCATGGTTGGCATGCTTCGGCGCGTTTGGTATGGCTGGCATGATTTGCCATTGGCATAGAGATGTGGCTAGCTCGGGCTAGGTGTGGCTGGCATGATTTGCCATTGGCACGGAGGTGCGGCTAGCATGGTTGGAATGCTTGGCGCGCGTTTGGTATGGCTGGCATGATTTGCCATTGGCATAGAGATGCGGCTAGCTCGGGCCAGGTGTGGCTGGCATGATTTGCCATTGGCACGGAGGTGCGGCTAGCATGGTTGGCATGCTTCGGCGCGTTTGGTATGGCTGGCATGATTTGCCATTGGCATAGAGATGCGGCCAGCTTGGGCTAGGTGTGGCTGGCATGATTTGCCATAGGCACGGAGGTGAATTAGGGTTTTGTTCGTTGTAACCCTAATTTTGAAAAAAAAAAAAACCCTATTAATTATTGACTACATGCGTTATATGTTCTAATAAATGTGTCACTGGTGACATTAGGTTATTTGGGGTTTTACGATTTTACCCCTTGTCTAAAAACCACCATCAACATTAAGTCCCCTGCTTAGCTCGGAACAGGAGCTTTGTTGCGAGGTAAGCATAAGATGGTGACAAACTATCAACAGAAGAAATCGTAAAGAGAATTGAGGAGGTTTGTCGACCTTTTTATCAATAGGATTTGGAATCCTTTCCTCTGGCAGTTTTGCACAAATCGGGAGTCTGGCGCAATTGGGAAGTCAGCATCATTGAGAGACAGGAAGCTGGGCGGCATTGAGAAGTTGACGCGAGTTAGGAAACTCGGCGTGCTAGCTGGTGGGACCGGCGCAAGCTAGGGAAGCCGAGCGTGCTTGTTGGCGTGACTTGGGTGGTTATTTGGAAGTTGGCGTGAGTTGGGACCGGTGCAACTTGGGTGGCACTGGGGAGTTGGCGCGATTGGTGGGGCCGGTGCAACTTGGGCGACGTTGGGAAGTAGGCGTGAGCTGGGAAACTGAGCGTGCTAGCTGGCGAGACCGGTGTAAACAAGGAGGGAGTAGTTGTTTCTACAGATAGCAAAGTTTCCTTACTTTTCCTTCCTTCACGCGCGGCTTCAATCAGGGCGTCATCCATGCCAAAAAAATCTGGAAGTGTTATGTCGCTCATTGCTTCCTTTCCTTTTTTAAGGTTCCGTATTCATACCCAACGCAACTGCATCATCTCCCTTGTTTGAGAAAGGGTTCTTCTTGTTGGTTTCTCTTTTCTTTGCCTAGAGACGAATCCTCCTCTAAACAGCGAGATTCTCCAAGTGAAGACGCGAGATCTGACTCTTGCAAAAAGCACCCCGACTAGGGTTATTCGGGCTAAGAAAATCATATCGGTATGTTTTCTTCTTCTTCTCTGTTCATGTTATCCTCTTTTTATATGTGTATAGATAGGATGGAACTTGATCATTTTCCCCATTCTTTGCAAGTGTATGATGGGACCTTCCAGGGATGGTCATGCCTTTAACTTTTCGGAAAAGGACTTCAGAATTGGCTGAGATCGATCTTCTCCTCTTAAGGAGACATTTGTTGGGATTGAGTCCTTGCTCCATGAAGCTAGTGAAATTGTTAAATACCTCCCTTCCATCTACCCCCACGAAGAACAGTGCATGCTCGGACTCCTTGGGTTCAGTGAGCGTGGAGGAGAGCGCCATGATTCTTGATTTTGATGCGGATGAATCAAAAAACTTTCTTCGAAATATCAATGAGAAAACCTTCGAAGGAGCATATGATGGAAACGAAATAGCCTTTGAAGTTGATGCCAAAGGTGTTGTTGGTGATATCGGAGGGCTCATGGTGGCGTATGCTGGAATGATCGTCGGGGAGGACACTATTGCTGCTGCTGTGGCTGCTTCGGGATGGGATGTTGAGGTTGCTGCTGCTAAAACCGTTGAATAGAATCTTTGTTGCCCGAAGGATTGCTGGGGGAAGTGCTTGAAGATAGCCTTGCCTGAGGGGACTCGTGCTCCATCCTTCGAGGGCTAGTTCCTCCCTTTTGTTATTTCTGTTAGCTGCTTAGTTCCCCTGATGCTCTTTTTTTTTTTTTTTGGTAAACTCATTTTTTCCTTCTTGTTCATCAGTAAACATTTTGCTTATATATATATATATATATATTTTTGAAAGAGGTTGTGGTATGATGGCTCTGCAGTGGTTTTCTGGGTTTATCTGATGTATTTCTCTGATATCTGGAGGATTTGCTTGGAAAGAGATGTATTTATGCCCCTCCCCCTTTGACGGGAAGGGAATCCCCAGGGAGAAATACAAACGGTGTATTCATCTTGGGGAAGTACAACTACTAAGAGGAATTGTTAAAGGAAATACTAAAAGGGGAGTAAATGGGAAGTACAGTTTTTTTTTTTTTTTTTTTTTTTAGGGATTGGATTCCTTGAGCCATCGTGAGTGAATTATCACTCCTTCAGGTGTGTCTGCATTGATGAGCTTGCAATATCCTCCCAAAAGGTATCCGCAACCAGATACGTCTCGTCTTCTCCTTCACTGGGCAAATCCATTTTTATTGTCATCTTCCCAACTTGAAACGAGCTTTCCTTAACCACTACATCTCCAATTGAAAACGGGTTCAGACGGCGTGCAACCGTTTGAGTCTTGACTTCGTTGGCTTCAATAGAAGTTTCCAAGCTTCTTGCAAAGTGTTCAAATGGTCCAGCTCCCCATTCACATTTCTTGACAGCGTTTGTGCCAGTAACCGCGCCGAGTCCCCATGACAGAATGGGGGAAGGAAGGACTGGTTGCAGAAAAGGTTGCTTGGTCAGACTTACTTGCATTTGAAAATCATGGGCTAGCGCCAACGGGTCCTCTCCGGATGCCTGGGTTCCTTCAATAGCTCGTTGATGCGATAACCCGTGGGATGATTTGTTGGGAATTTCTTCGGGCGTGGACGTCGTCAGAGGGTGTACATCCAATTTCGCTTTGTTGTCGAGCACCCATAAGCGTCCCAAAATCATGTCATGATCTAGTTCTTTGACAATGTGGAACTTGCTATGCGTTATAGCGTCTCTCATCTTGATCTCTAGGTTGATGTAGCCAAGCGCGTTCAAAGCTTCTCCTCTCAAGCTCTTAATCACAGACGGGGAATAGGTAGCGTATTGTTTTGTAAATCCTGCTGCCTTTAGTGTCTTGAAAGTAATGATGTTGTGGTCAGAGGTCGTGTCGATGAGTGTGTTGTCAAATTCGTTACCTCTTAAACGGGACGTGGTCAGCAGTCCCCAATTCTCCTTTTTGGTTCCGCCTGTTTGGGAAGCTTGGGCCCCTGGCGTGGTTTCCGAGGGAAGAAAAAGTCGTTTGCCGGATACAACGCGATTGAGAGATGCGAAAATATCTTGGCGCTGTACCTTGGAAAGATAGAGAATTTCGCACACATGTTGCATCATGGATTGTACATTCTCGTACACGGAGTCCCCAGAGGACCCGCAGTTTCTTATTGGGAGTGGGTCTCGATGCACTCTTTCGTCTCCTAGTTGGAGTTCTCCTGCTTCTATCCTTTATTTAAAAATATGCTTTAGTCTGTTGCAATCGCTAGTCGGGTGGTGAACGAACCTGTGGTAATGGCAGTACTTTGGGTTCGCCATCTCAGCCTCAGTTGGTGGACGCCTGGGAGGTGGCAGTCGATGACATCATCTTGAACCCAGGCTTCTAGGAGGTCAATCACCTCCTCGATGGGAAACGGGAAATCAATGGTATTTCCTTCGGTCTCATGGTGTTGCATTGGAGTTTTAGTGACGGTCTTCCGTGGCGGGGGTTCCCGTTGTGCCGGCGCTTCACGTTTTGGCTGGTGGCTCGTAGTTGGGGCTTTCCTTTTTCCCCTTTCGTTTACTATGTTCACGGAGGATGAGCCGGCATTAAATTGTTTGTTGATGAGGCGTCTACTCCCGCGGGTTTCACGCGTGTCTTGATTCGAGTTGGCCTAGCTCTTTCCAAGAATGTCTTTGTGCCGTTGTTGCGATCGTCTGGAGGCTTCATGGAGTTCGGAGAACGTTTGGAAACGCAAGTTTTCTAGCAGGGCGCGGTAAATTGGAACCATACCATTGATGCATGCGTTTACCAGTTGTTGTTCGGTTACGTTTGGGTCGTGATAGTCGAGTGCTTGAACCCTGAACCTTTTGACGAAATCATTAGGATGTTCGTTATCCCACTGGTACATTCTCCCGAGGTCTGAGAAAGTAACTTGTTCAGACACGAAGAAGTATTTCTTGTAAAACGCAGTGACCATGCTATCCCAGTTGGGAATGTTGTTCGGTGGAATGTTGTTGTACCATGTGTACGCCATTCCAGTAAGTGATTTTGATAATTCCTTTAAACGAAGAACGTGATTATATTCATGTTCACCTAGGGATTCCAGGAAACGGGAGACATACTCATGTGCATTCCCGGTACCATCGTACAGGGTAAATTGAGGAGAAGAGTACCCCCTTGGGAGAGGGATTCTCTGCATTTCGGATGGGTAGGGGGTTGGTAATGATGCACGTCCAATTCATCATTCTTGATTCGGTTGCGGAGAAGTTGCTCCAAATCTTCTCTCGTGACGAAGTTAGGCGGCTGATTTCTTTCCGACGGGATTCTAGCGCGAGTTTCCTCATCCGTGGAGGCGTGTTCCGCCTAGGTGCTGGCGTCGGGGTTGTTGGAGACGTTCCTAAATGGCTCTGGAGGGCGCGACTCACGTGGTAGTCGTTCTATCAGGGTCTTGAGAAAGATGAGTACCTCCTTCTGCGTTGAAACCATATCCGTCTGGGCTCTGGCGAGCATCTCTTGTCGTTCCATCAAATCAGCGATGGTGACGTAAGGACGACTTCCTATGGTCCCTCCGGTTTCTCATCCCGTCGGCGGGGTAGTTGGGACCTTGGTCGTGGTTGGAGGCGCCATGCTAGACGAAGAATTTGGGGTCGTAGCGGCGGCTCTAGCCCTGGTGACTGGTGGCGCGACACCCGAAGAAATATTTTCGTTGCCGTGATTAGAGGGTTGTGCAGAGACACTAGAGGAGGCTGCGGCTCTGGCCCTGGTGATCGGCGGTGTTACACTTGAGGGAGTGCATTCGATGTTGATGTTGTCAGCCGGTGATGCAACAACGTTATTGGTAGAGACGCTAACAACAGGGATGCGTTATGTGCTGGTGTTCTTGGCAGCCGCTCCGGACCTGAGTTCCACCATGTTGGGATTTGACGTTCGGGAAACGAAATCAGAAGTCGGAGTTGGTATTGTAACCGATAGATCAATCCTCCCACTGTGGTCGCCAATTGTTTATGGGTAAAAATCGTTTCTGCCGATTTCGGTAAATTCGGTAGGTGAGTGAGAAACTGGTTCAAACCCTAAACAAATGTGCTGCACGTGAGCACTTTATGGATTCGAGAGATCAATCTGTACAAGTCCGGCCTAAACCAAGAAATGGCCGTTCCAGACTTGCTTCGGTCACAAAGTGGAGGAGAAGGGTTGATTTGGGGAGGGAAGCAAAGAAAGGTGTTGAGACCAGAATAATTATGGGAGAGTAGTGTCTCGACTTGTATCAGAAAGTGGAAGCTTCGTAAGCTTGCAAGAAATGAAAGCTTTTTGGAGAGCTTGCAAAGTTGCCTTTTCAGAGAGTGTAGTATTTTTCTCCTGACCGAGACTTGTTGTCTGGTGGAAATAGGTAAGACCTATTTATACAAGTCGAGATTGAAACGTACCCTGGCCTCATGAAGGAAGAGAGTAAAGGGTGAAATAATGGGAGGAGGTGGTAACCGCAAGGTGTTTATGGGTGAAAACGTTTTCACCATTATTTCCTCATTTATTTGACCGCTTTATTCCTTTTCACGCTTTCTGATGAGTGCCAAATATTGTATATTTCTACATCTATTTATTGGCATTTAGCTCATCTTTTGTTCTCAGAAATCAGATATTATCCAAGATTCTGTGCTTTCTTTGTTTTCAAGAATAAATATTTGTACTAATTAATTTTGTGTTTTTAGGTAGTAAATAAAGCTCAGAGAAATTAAGGAGCCAAAAGAGCAAAGAATTGGAGACGAGCGTCTATGGAGCAGAAAGCCAAAGCCCGCGCGCGCATCAGTGCAACTCAACAAGAAGCAATCCATCTACAAGACATGGGCTTGAGCTAGCCACGACCCGGATCCGAACCCATTCCCTGTGAGCCGTCAGATTTGCTCCTTCAACATCCAACGCTCGCTCCACCATGCGCATCAAACTTTGCTACTCCCGCTCAACAGCAATATCTCCTACAACTTTCTCATCAATCTCCGCAGCATCCAATGGTCGCTACAGCTTGCTCATCAATCTTTGCTACACCCGCTTCACAAAAAAACCCACCTACACCTATACCCTATCGACCAAAACCATTTTATCCTCCATCTTCTCTTTCTTCTCTGACACAAAATCAGAGAAACCCATCTCCTTCACCTTCTCCCCCATACCAGTTGCAGAGCCATCACCACCATCCCTATCTCCTTCTCCTGACAGCACAAACCGCACCGGTAGCCCCTGCTCCGCCTCTCTATTTCGACTTATCTCTTTCATAGCTTCTCCATACCTTAGAAGCTAGGTTAGAGATAAGTTATAACTAGGGTTTCTCCAACAACCATGCATGGTCGATTCAGAGACGAGTAAGGGAGGAAAGAGGTTGGGTGAGCATTAATTGCAAGCTTTGAGTATTTTGTGAGTTTTATATAGAGTTGTTCTTCATTTGTTAAACATATAGTCTGTTTTAGGGTTTGGTTTTTGGAATTTAATTTTGAAGTTTTTATTTATCAGCATGATGTTCTAATCACCTCTGCTAGGGTGTAGATGAAACCACTAATGCTTATAAGAAGTTAATTCAATTTTCAAGTTTCTCCTCTTACTGTTGTGAATTGTAATATGGTTATTAGCCAATTGTTGATCAAATTAGTTTGTGATTGGTTGTATTGTAAGAAGACAACCAATACTAGGGAATAATTAGTGAATGCAATTGGTATAATTCCCACCTGAAGCCTTCAAGGGAAATGTAAGAGTATAACTTGAGTTGTATTACCTTAGAATAGGTTTAGGAGGTGAATTCAATCACCCTAGTGCTCTCACATATCTGTTTACAACATATCTTACTTATTTGCTGCCTTAGTTTAGAGCCACATCAACTAGTCGTATCGACAACCAAAAATTAGTTCATAATTGTGTTACCCTTCCTTGAAATCAGTTAGAGTAAGCCTTAGATCATTCACACACACACCATTTCTCCGTGGGATCGACCTGTGATTGCCACGCCTCCAACAGGCGCTATGCACTTGCAGTTTAACGTAGGAAAACCATCTTTAGAATCCTACCAAGTTTTTGGCGCCGTTGCCGGGGATCTGGTAGTGTGATGTGTAGTTTCATAGTGCTTTCTTTACTGATTCTCATTCTAAGCTTTGTATATATGTGTAAAAGTTCTTTTTTCTGTAATTTGTTCCTAGTATAACTTAGTTGAATTTTTGTAAACTTCATTTGTAACTTAGGTATTCTAGTATAACTTAATTTAATACTTGCAAATCTTAGTTAGTAACCTGTTTGCTATCTGCCATCTCACCCTGTAATTTGTTGTTTGCTAGTTTTCTTTGTTCTTGTTCTAGATCATTATCTCTTGTAGTCTGTAACCTGTTTATAACTTGCTTTTCTCCTAGTCATTGAGTTGCACATGATGTGGCTTAAGTTGTGAACTTGCTACTGACTTCATCAGTCTCATTAAAACCTTCATTTTTATTTTTAAACATTGTGTCAGCTAATATCATCTTGTGGCTCAACTTTTGCCTTAGGCATAACTCTGAACTTTGTCATTGCAGCACTAGTGCTTTCTTGCCCTAATTGTGCAATATTGAGAACTGAGTTTGATCTGTTAAGTTAACAGGTACATGTTGTGCTGCTGTACAACCAAGGGAGAGGAGAAGACCAAGGCGCAGGCATTAGTGGATTTGCCTAAACCCAGTGTTATATTGGCGGTATTGCGTCTCAACCTTGCTTACATGAATGAATGAATGATATAGCATGCTTGCTTGTTGACCTTGTGCCTAAACCCTGTGAGCCATTACTCCCTGAATGCATGATAACCTAGATATCTCCCCAAGAATTGCTCAACCCTGCAACACCTGAAACCTTTGTTCTTGTGTGCTCTGAGCTGTAACCCTTAGCTTCAACATACTTTGTGCTCATCTTTCAGCTGCCCTGTGCTCAGCTCCAGCCCCTGACGCTGTGAGACTGAGCTGCAACTTGGTTAACCAAGTTTGCTGCATTACCCACTTGATATCAACTGATCCAGTTGACTCTGTCAACCACTGAGCATAACCTGTGAAAACCAAGTGAAGTCAACTGAGTGCGTTGACACAACTTAGCTCTGAGCCTATGCATACTGTGCTTTGTCAACCACATCTGTGAGACTCTCTGAAAATTGTAAGTTGTCATTTTCACTTGTTGAATGTTGAGCATGCCAAACCTTGCTTGAGACCTTGTGTGAGCGGTTGAGCCAAGTTGTTGCCAGACCCCTGCATCTGTTGCAACTTGTGTGTAAACCTGTGACCACCACAACCCATCTGCCCTGCAATTGGTGGTGCATAAAGTTGTGAGCATTGAGGTCAACTGACCCAGTTGCTACCTTGCCTTAGCTAATTGCCATGAGAGCTTAGCTCTGAAGTGGTGCTGTGATCACACAACCCTGCTGATATCTGCATGTTTATGTATAATCTCTGAGATTTGATATCAACCAAGCCAGTTGACACACCCTGAGCATGTTGAAACTGTTGGCTTTGTTCATTTGTTGTTGATCTTTTGCGTCTGTGAACCTATGATGTTTTGAACGGTTACGCAATATCTGTGGTGACTATAATCTGTGATCTGTGTATGAGCATGTGACATTGGAGTGAATGATTGAAGGTCTGAGATTGCATTAGCATCACATTTGTTGTATGCCACGCACAACCCAGCACATGCTTCACCATTGAGTGAGCACATCCCTTCACCATGTGCACTTCACACAGTTTTTACTCATCTCCGTCGTGTCTTTGTGACCCGCAATAACCAGGCATGACACGCCCTGGCCGTGTAAACTCTACAAAGAATTTCAAGCACTTCGTGTGCTTAGTTCTACAAATTAGGTGTCATTCTTGTGAGCTTGTGCTACCCTCGTGTGCCGAGCCGCACTCGGACTCCGTGTTGTGCTCATTTGCCAATTTGTGCATCAGCCTGTGCATAAGCTGCTCAGGTTTCCTTGTGTTTTTCTTGATCTGTGCAACTCAATCTTTGCTTGGCTCTGCACAAAACTGGGCTGGAATCCATAACAGCTGAAGCCCACATAACTGGGCTCTGCTCCAGCCAACCACTGGGCTTTGCATCCAAACTAAGCTGTGCATTTGCACACGACCTAGGCTGCAAACAAACTAAAGCCCGCATAAGCTGAGCTGCTGGGCTCTGCATAACCTAAAGCCCACATAACCAAACTAAGCCAAACTGAAACCCACCCACACAGCTGGGCCTTACAACATCAAAAAGCCATCTTTTGGGCTTGAGTCTTGTATTGGTGAGCCATTTTTGAGTTTTTGCTTTACATTGTTAAACTTGATTGTTTGTTAACATGCTAGATGCGCTAGCTAGGCTATGATTGTGTCTTTTAGAGACCAAACAAATCGACTAGTTAGAATCCGCCCTGGACGAAATCGTAAGCATACCCAGGTTCTTCAACAGAAAGCCCAAGCCCATACCTATCTCAAACGAAACCATGGGTGATGAACAAAACCAACCCCGTAGTCTCAAGGACTACATGTACCCAACTAGGGCAAGCCAGCCCTCTTGCATCATTCTCGCGCACTGATGTTGGTCGGTTTGAACCGAAAGCAAGCACCATTCACATGCTACCCGTGTTTAGAGGGGTCAATGTCGAAACCCCTACCATCACGTGAGAGATTTTGAGGATATTTGTGGGACTCTGCGTTTTAACCAAATGCCAGAGGAGTCCCTCAAACTGAGATTGTTTCCTATTTCTCTGAAAGACAAAGCCAAGTCTTGGCTCCATGCCCTACAACCACAGTCCATTAGAACGTGGGATGACCTCACAAAAGAGTTTTTCAAAAAGTTTTTCCCAAACCATAAGACGACGACAATTCGCCAAAGTCTAAATGGTTTTGTGCAATTAGAAGACGAAACTCTAGCAAAGTACTTGGAGAGATTCAATGAATTATTACTCCAATGTCCCCACCATGGTTTTGAAAAATGGAGACTCGTGCAAATATTGTATGAGGGTCTAGATGTTAGAACCCGAACCACAGTCGAGTCAATATGCAATGGTGCATTTATTGACAAGAGTGCCGATGACGCTTGGACTTTCTTAATCGAAGTCGCTGAAAAGACTCAACAATGGGAGTCCATCCGTGAACCAAAAAGGACTACCCCTGTAGGTAATGTTCATAGAATCGAGTCTGACTTTGAGGGAAATGCAAAAATGGCATCTTTGGCCCGGAGAATAGAAATGCTTAAATTGCAGAAGAATGTAAAATCTAATGCCCCTACTCTCCGTGACCAAATTGAAATGGCCACTTGTGCCGCATGCCATAGTTCTGACCACTTAGTGGACAGCTGTCCAGACTTACATGCATTTCAAGAGTCCAAAACCGAGCAAGCCAATGCATTGTACCATAGGCAAGAGAACAACCCGTATTCTCAAACCTACAACCCGTGGTGGAGGAATCACCCTAACTTCTCATGGTCCAAAGGACCTGTACAAGGGGACCAACAAATAACAACCAAGGATACTCATATCCTAGAAACCCCCAAGTACAACCACACCCTCGCACTCGTAGAGAAAAAACTAGCTTTGAAGACTGTGTCGGTCTGTTAACCCAAAATATTTCACAACTTCAGAAAACTACCGACCAACGTTTCACAAGTCTAGAACTTAAAATGGGTCAAATCTGTGATGCATTGAATGAGATAGAGAAAGGCAAATTACCTAGTCAACCCCAACAAAATCCAAATGTGTTTCAAGCAGGCTCCTCTACCTGCAATGAAACTCCACATATTCATGTGAATTCTGTCACCACTCTCCGTAGTGGTAGAGTTGTCGAGAACAATGTAGGTGTACCACCGTCAAGCGAGTCTACATCGACTCACCAAGACACACAACACCGCAGTAAAACATCTAATGTAGAGAAAGAATCGTAACCGTTGATAAAACCAAGAGTCCTACCGATATAGATGTTTCTTTGCCAAGTCATGTACCCGTTGCTCCATTTCTACAACGGTTGGTGCAATGAAGGGGGTAACCAATACAACGATATTTTGGAAATGTTCAAAAGAGTTAACATAAACATTCCATTTCTCGAAGCAATCAGACAAATACCCACCTATGCTAAGTTTTTGAAGGACATGTGCACACAAAAGCGAAAGCTTCATGTGCATAAGCGTGCCTTTCTCACTGAGCAAGTGAGCTCCATAATCCAAAACAAGATTCCAACTAAGTTTAGAGACCCAGGTAGTCCAACAATTACATGCACCATAGGTGGCCATACGGTCGAAAAGGCATTACTAAACTTAGGAGCCAGTGTGAATCTATTGCCATACTCTGTGTATGTGCAATTGGGCCTTGGGAGTCAAGCCCACACTGTTACGCTACGTTAGCGGACAGATCCGTGAGAATCCCCCGTGGTATTGTTGAAGATGTGTTAATCAAGGTTGATAAATTTTTCTTTCTGTGGACTTCATCGTCTTAGATACTCAACCCGTGCAAAACCCAAGTAATCACATCCCTGTGATTTTAGAACGTCCTTTCCGGGCGACGTCCAATGCCATCATCAACTGTCGTAATGGTGTGTTGAAATTGTCTTTTGGTAACATGACCGTAGAGCTGAATGTTTTTAACACTAGTCAACAACCCATTGATTGTGATGATACCGATTTGCTTGAGATTAACATGATTGAGAGTCCGATCCAAGACTCTTTGCCCGACATTTTGTCGGTGGACCCTTTGCAAGCATGTTTAGATAACTTTGACTTAGATCTCTTCGATTCTAAGTACATTGGTGAAATTCACTCTTTGCTTGAATCTGTTCCACCCATGGATATTGCTAAGTAGCAGAATGCAGTGGAACCACTTCCACTCTCTGATACCAAATCTGCCCCACCTCTTGATACACCACCTAAGCTTGATTTGAAACCATTACCTGATACTTTGAAGTATGCTTTCTTATGTCCTTCTGACACTTTACCTGTGATTATTGCATCATGTTTAGACACTGAACAGGAAAGTCGACTCTTAGAAGTACTTAAAGAACATAAAGGAGCCTTAGGTTGGACCATCTCAGATCTTAAGGGTATAAGTCCCACAATTTGCATGCATCACATAAACCTTGAGGAAAACACTAAACTATCTAGGGAAATGCAAAGGAGACTTAACCCCAACATGAGATATGTTGCCAAGGGTGAGATCTTGAAACTGCTTGATGCGGGTATCATTTACCCGGTTCCAGATAGCCAGTGGGTCAGTCCCATTCATTTAGTACCCAAAAAGTCTGGCATTACTGTAGTTCAAAATGAGAAGGATGAACTTTTCCCTACCCGTGTGACCACAGGGTGGCGAGTTTGTATTGATTATAGAAAACTGAACACAGTAACCAAGAAAGACCATTTTCCCCTTCCTTTCATTGACCAAATGCTAGAACGGTTAGCAAAACATAGTCACTATTGTTTCTTAGATGGCTATTCTGGCTACAACCAAATTCACATAGCACCCGAAGACCAACAAAAGACCACGTTTACATGTCCCTATGGAACATTTGCTTATCGTCGTATGCCTTTTGGGCTGTGCAATGCACCCGCTACTTTTCAACGTTGCATGATGAGCATATTTTCTGACATGGTAGATAAGTTTCTTGAAATTTTCATGGATGATTTTTCTGTGTTTGGGTCTTCTTTTGATGAGTGTTTGCATCACCTCACTTGTGTGATGATTAGGTGTAAGGAAAAGAATTTGGTCTTGAATTTGGAAAAATGTCATTTCATGGTTAACTCGGGCATTGTTTTAGGGCATATCATCTCGGAAAAAGGCATAGAAGTAGACAAAGCCAAGGTATATCTCATTCAACACTTGCCTCAACCTCGTTCTGTGAGGGACATAAGATCATTCTTAGGCCATGCGGGTTTTTACCGCCGATTCATCAAAGACTTTAGTAAAATTTCAAGACCTTTGTGCAATCTTCTTGCAAAAGATGTTGCATTTGTCTTTGATGATGCTTGTAAGGAAGCATGGGAGCAACTGAAGGCTCTCCTTACACCTGCCCATATAGTCAGACCACCTGATGATCGTGTGTCAATCCGTCAAAAATAATTTCACTTTCTTACGCACTAAATTTAAATGAAGCACAAGGTAAGGAAGAGTTCGTATCCACAGAGAGGCAATTGTTGTTAAGTAATTTTCAGTTTCTAAAGTAACCCAAGGTATGTTTGTTGTTTAAAAAAAAAAATAAAAGTAGTTGAAAGCAAAGTAAATAATTTGAGAAATCAATAAGGAGAAGATATTGGTCAAGGGATAGTATCATTCACAAACATGTATTTTCATCAATGATTAGAATTGGTATTTTAATCTCGTATTTACTAAAATTCCTAGGATATCTTGATCGCAAGTATAACCCGTTAATTCCCTGTTTTCATCACAACCACATTAAAAGATGCATATGTGAATTCTTCGTCGAAAGCAACCTAAAGTGTAAAAGCACAATTAAGTTTAACTCCCTAAGAGCATTAAGTTTTATGGAATAAGACTCGTCAATGCAAACGAATGTGTAAAAGCACTAGACGTTTTAACAAAAGTTATGATTCACTTGTGACTAATAGGATGTATCACTACAAGCACTAACCACAATTATGCTACTTAGAATCGTGGGGATAAACAACTTTTTCGTATTGAAAACCCTAATATAGCTCTAGAGATGAACACAAATCGGATTGATTAGGACTCAACCTAACAAGTTTTCAAATCTTATAACACTATTAATTGTGAATCACAAACAATAAATACCGAGACAAAACTAATTCATTGAATCAAAAGCATGTTGAGAAATCAACTTTTATCCCATAACCAATAAGGTGTTTAGCTACTCATAGCTATGGAGTTCATCATCATCAATATTCAATAATAAAACAAGGAAGAAGAAGAACAAAAGCAAACCCTAGAAGCGTAAACAAAAGTGGCTCTCCCAAAAATTCCAAGCAAAAAGATATCTCATAAGTTGTAGAAGACCTTCCCTTTTATAACTTTCTCCAACTTCTAAAATTAGGTCTAGTCTTCAAAGTCCATTAGGTGAGAGTCCACCAAGCACACAAGAAAGAGAAACCCGTGTAGAAAATACGCCCCAAAATCGGTCGCCGGAAGTCTGGGATTGTGGCCGGAAATCGGCTCCGGTGACCGGCAAAGTCCGCCCGGTCACCGGTCAACGGGTTGGATCGGTCGGGTCAATGCTGAGTCAACTCGGGTCGGGTTGCTGAGTCAAACCGGGTCTGTTCAGCCGAGTTGTGTGAGTCAGAGTTGAGTCACCGTCTGAGTATAGGCTGAATTAGAAGTCAGCCCTGAGTTACTTGGCCTAGGCCATTTACAGTCTTGCACAAGCTGTATGTTGTGATGCACCAAGATTGCACTTCAGCTTACAAAACCAGTCTATCAAACAATTTGCCAGGCTAGACCAGAGCTGCTGCAACCAATGTAATACTTCTTCACAGCCATGAGGGCCCTGCTGCTTAAGAGCCACAAGCTCAGGCCATTGCAAATAATTCCACCACCACCAATGTGTGCCTCTGCACTGCAGCCTCATCACATCCCCACAATTGCAGGCCAGTTTCTTAGACAACCTGCAACATCAGCTCAGGCTACCACCAATATCTGCACCTTATTTTCACAACCTTGGCATCAAACTCAAACTCAACCACATCCACCTGTCCGAGCCATACCACCACCTGACTCAGGACCAACACTGGCCAACCTCAGCTCACTCCATGGCAGCACATCACAGCATCTGCAGTAGCAACAGACTTTCAACTCATATCATAGGCTCAAATGTGAGCTATCTCCTGCCATTCACAAGACCCACAGCAGTTGCGCTAGTCAGCTCTCCCTCACTCCCTGTAGTTCAGCTCAATAGCAGCTGCTAACTCGAACACCTGCAACTTCCAACAACACAGCATCATCACATTAAACCTGAATCGATTCCATTCTCAAAACCTCCAACTTCTCAGGCCATCTTTCTTTGTAAAAACTGCAACTCATTAATAACCAGCGCAATCTCAGTAACAGCACCAGAAATCCAACCTTACAGCCTCCTCAAGTCTGCAAAGCCATTCCACCTTCAAAATGCCACCAAAACTTATCAAACTCCAACTCTATATGCAGCTCACAGGGCATAACATCATCTCCTGAGTCTTCCACTCCCTAGCTCAGCTCCAATCCACAACTCCTTCTCATCTCTCTGACATCTCAGTTGCCACCTTCTCCATTGCCATTCAGCTGCAGCTCAAACAAAACTACAGCTCCAAATACCCATTCCTTCTGTGAATTTCTGCATCTACCAGGCCTAGCACCACCAGCATCAGTGTGCCTTAACTCAACCGAACCCTTTCTTGACCTAGCCATAGCATATAACTACATTTTCTTTCCATCTTACATTGCAGCATCAGAGCATCTCTGAGAATTGTTGCAAAACCACCTGCAACAGCATCAATAAGTCTCAGAACTATTGATGCGGGCATAACATTAACGGATGCGCCTAAATCCAACATAGCTTTGTTAAAAGTTGTGTTACCAATTGTGACGGGAATGTCAAAACTACCCGGATCCTTGCACTTAAGTGGGAGTTTGTGTTGTAAGATTGCCGAAGCATTCTCCCCCACACTAAGCACTTCATTACCTTTGAGCCTTTGTTTGTTGGTACACAAGTCCTTCAACACCTTTGCATACTTTGGAACTTGCTTGATAGCATCAATGAGTGGTATGTTCACATGGATCTTCTTTAGAACGTCTAAAATCTCCTTTTCTAGTTCCGCCTTCTTAGAACTTGCAAATCTGCGAGGAAAAGGTAGAGGAGGAACATAAGTAGAAACCGGAGTTTTAGAGTTAGGAATAGGTACCTCAGAAGTTTGGGGAGAATCCTCGGTTTTCTCCTCCAAAACAGATTCCTTAGGTGGTTCCACCGTGCCCGAATCAGCAACTTCGGGTTGCACAAGTTGTGTACCACTTCTCAATGTAATTGCATTAACACCCTCTTTTGGGTTGATAGGTTGAGAAGGGAGTTTCCCACTATTTTGCGCCTTCAATTGGTTCAACTCAATAGCCATGGAGCCCATTTGTGTTTGCAACTCCTTAATAGCACTCTTTGTTTCTTGTTGACTTTCTTTGAACATGGTGGAAATACCTTGCATCATTGTTTGAAGCTTTGAATCAATATCAGCACCTTGATTTTGTGATTGTTGTGCTTGTGGTTGCTGAAATTGTTGTTGTTGTGGTTGAAATCCACTAGGACGGTTGAAAGTAGGTTGTTGTACGGCACCTTGCTTGTTGGCATAGCTAAAATTAGGGTGATCTCTTCATCCCGGATTGTAAGTGTTGGAGTAGGGATCATACCGTCTTGGTTGATTCGGAAAGATCGCATTAGCTTGCTCGTCTTCATAAGATTGAGAAGAAGTTGGTATAACCGCGGATGCAACTTGTTGCAACATTGCTGTCATGTTACCCATTTGTTGACGAAGTTCCTCCACCTCGCTCACTTCACTCACCCTTCTTAGAATCACATCCGAACCACGACTTAAGAATTGTTGTGAGTTCGCTGCCATGTTTTCAATCAACTCTCTAGCTTGTGCCACCGTCTTGTTCACTAGTGCACCACCACCCGCGGCGTCAAGAAGATTCCTATCACTTGATTGGAGCCCTTCATAGAAGTATTGGATAATCATCGCGTCACTGAATTGGTGGTGAGGACAGCTCCCAACCAATCTCTTGTATCGTTCCCAACATTCATATAAGGATTCTCCCACGTTTTGCTTCATCCCGCAAATCTCCTTGCGAATTTGAGTAGCCTTGGATGCAGGAAAATATCTCTCCAAAAAGAGTTTCTTCAGCGCATTCCATGTTGTGACACTTCCGGGAGGTAAGTAGTATAACCAATCCTTAGCACTATCCATCAAAGAGAAACGGAAAACTTTCAACATTGCACCATCCGCCTCTACATCCATTTGGAAGCATAGCCATGACAAGTGGTGTGGAAGTCCATAAGATGTTTGTTTGGGTCTTCATTCACCATGCCATGGAATTTTGGTAATTCTCTAAGCAACCCCGGCTTAATCTCAAAAGTAGAGTCCGTTTGAATACAACCCCGTTGTGTATCAAGCTTATGAGAAGCCAAGTCCTTGAGTGTACGATTTGCATCACCCATTTCTATTTCAACTTGTGGTATGTCTACGATTGGAACCTCTTGTTCTCCTTCTAAGTGTAACTCTTCGTCCACCTCTAACTCTTGCACGTCCGTTGCGCCTTGACTTGGTTGGAGTATTGTGCCTCTTCGAGTAGCTATCCCGCACCTTGGATAATTCCAATCTTTAGTAGCCAGGGATTGATACCTGAAAACAATTCTAGCAACCAAGTGAGAACCAAGACGACAAACAAAAAGCAAAGATAAAAGCAGAAATTGTAAAAAGAAACTAAAAACTCAATAACAAGCCGTGTGCCTCCCCGGCAGCGGCGCCAAAATTTGGTCGGTTGTCAATCCGTCAAATATAATTTCACTTTCTCAATCAACTAGATATAAATATAGTATGGGATAAGAAAGAGTTCGTATCCACAGGGAGGCGTTTGTTGTTATAAACTTTCAATTTCTAAGAAACCCAAGGTATGTTTGTTGTATTTAAGCAAATAAAAGTAATTAAAGGCAAAGTAAATAATTGGAATTATCAATAAGGAGAAGATATTGGTCAAGGGATAGCATCATTCACAAACATGTATTTTCATCAATGATTAGAATTGGTATTTAATCTCGTATTTATTAAAAGTCCTAGGATATCTTGATCGCAAGTATAACCCGTTAATTCCCTGTTTTCATCACAACCACATTAAAAGATGCATATGTGAATTCTTCGTCGAAAGCAACCTAAAGTGTAAAAGCACAATTAAGTTTAACTCCCTAAAAGCATTAAGATTTATGGAATAAGACTCATCAATGCAAACGAATGTGTAAAAGCACTAAACGTTTTAACAAAAGTTATGATTCACTTGTGACTAATAGGATATATCACTATAAGCACTAATCACAATTATGCTACTTAGAATCAGGGATAAACAACGTTTTCGTATTGAAAACCCTAATATAGCTCTAGAGATAAACACAAATCGGATTGATTAGGACTCAACCTAACAAGTTTTCAAATCTTATAACAATATTAATTGTGAATCACAAACAATAATTACCGAGACAAAACTAATTCATTGAATCAAAAGCATGTTGGGAAATCAACTTTTTATCCCATAACCAATAAGATGTTTAGCTACTCATAGCTATGGAGTTCATCATCATCAATATTCAATAATAAAACAAGGAAGAAGAAGAACAAAACCAAACCCTAGAAGCGTAAACAAAAGTGGCTCTCCAAAATTCCAAGAAAAAGATATCTCTAAGTTGTAGAAGACCTTCCCTTTTATAGCTTTTCTCCAACTTCTAAAATTAGGTCTAGCCTTCAAAGTCCATTAGGTGAGAATCCACCAAGCCCATAAGAATGAGAAACCCGTGTAGAAAATACGACCCAAAAATCGTCGCCGGAATTCTGGTATTGTGGCCGGAAATCGACCGGAAAGTCGCCGGAAAACAGCCCCGGTGACCGGCAAAGTCCGCCCGGCCACCGGTCAACGAGTCAAAACGGTCGGGTCAACTCGGTCAGACCGAGTCAAACCGAGTTAGAGCAAATCGGCGCGAGTCAGGCCAGTTCATCCCTGAATCAGATCTGAGTCAGACTCAGCTGAGCTGAGTGACCTTGCCTGGGCTTGTTGCACTGGCCAGATTTCTCTGGTGTAACTAGCCGTGATGGCTGCGTTCCTTTCCTGTTTCAGTCATGGCCAAGATGGTCCTGCTCAAACTCATTAAATCTCAACCCCATTGCCAGGCTGCAACTTCAACCCATTTCAACTCCACTTCACCCACTTTACATAATCACCACCACTGGCTCAGCCTTGTTATCTTGACCCTGGAATTTGTACCTAGCGTTCAATTGCTAAGCACATGACTTCGCCTAATTTGTGACTGCAACCACCAATCCTGAATTTCAAAACCCGTCTCTCCAATTGATTGCAGACCTAGCATTCATCTCAGTTCATCAATTTACCACCTGAAGTTCAAGCTTCATGACTCTGCAATCTCCCATCTTCGAATGCTGCTCAACCAACACAACCACAGCTCTTATTCACAGTTTCAAGACCATGAGCTCCAACACCTACAACCCTAACTGAATTACCATTCCTGCCTATATCTTGTCAGCTCAAAGATGAGCTCTTAACCCTTCTTCACTTCCCAGATTGATCTCCGAAATACCGTCGAGCATACTCATTAGTTCCATGGCAACCTATACCAGTTGCTGCTCCATCATCCCATTGCCCTGAACTACCTCACAACACCATCAGCCTCACACTACCCATTCAGGCAACAGCCACATGCAATATTGAGCCATGCCCTGTAGCTACAGCTCCACACTTCTCAGGCCAGCATCAGCTCAACCTGGCCATAACTCCACCTGCAAATCCTCTCCATTGCATTTGCTCTACCAACACATCTCAGGACCAACAGCATCACCAGTTTAGCCTGCCATCTCATTTCAGACCTGCAATTCCATCTCAATCTCAGTCTCGGCCGCTTGCAAGCACACCGGATCTGCGATGCTCATCCTAGGCCTTGAACACCACCACCGACCCTTTTTTTCTGACTCCGGACTCCCTATTGCAAGCAACCTCGCCTGCATCTCGCTTTAAATTCCATCCGCAGTGCGCACAGAGCCACACAACTCCACCAGCAAGGCCTGTTACCTACACCTCAGTATCATCATCCTAGCTCAGGCCTGTAAAATATTCCCATCATCAATTCTGGCAAGTTAGCTCAAATCCCTGGTTAAATCATAGCTGAGCTCAAGAGGTTCAGTCCACTGCTTCTGCTCCTGCCCTGCAAAGCAGCTCCCTTTGCTTGAGCTTTAGTCACCATTTCTCTAACTTCCAACACCACTGCATTTCACTCTACAGCTTCATATGTTCCTATAATCTTAAATATAGTTCCAGAAATTGCACAACTTCACCAGATCATCCAATTTCACTGACTTCCTTGATTTCCAGCTGAGTCTAACCCATTCTTCTCAAAGAAGTAACACAACAACTGTTGCATCTCCTCGACAAACAACAACAACACGCCCATTGGCTCACCTATGAATCTCCACACCAGTTCTTCCCTAATTCATCAATTTCATCCAAAACCCATGAGAACATTAGTCGCAGATCCCCTTAGAACATCACCCAACTCCATTTCAAACTCAGAACAATTCATCACAATACCCTAAATTGATTGATTGAATTTACGTGTTCTTGACTCATTTGCGGCAACATCTCAAATCATCTCGAAACCCATCTCTTTGCCTCGAGCTTCTCAACTCTGATTCCACCAACCACAAACCCTAACCTCTCCTCAATCTCTTGAACTGCTTAAGAAACACAACCAACAACTACTCGATCTTTCTAAATCAAATCGCTTCTAATCCTCATAACCACGAACCCATTTCAATCAATTTCTTCTCAACAATTTCTTGGATAGTTTTAATAGCAGCCATGGCTGCTTCTTCAGATGAACGAGAGACACTCCTTTCGATTTTAGGGTATAGGTAAGGCTGGATTGAGACACCCCTCATAAGAGCCACCCTACTCATTGGATAAGGGATACCCCAGTGGATACCCTATATCATGTAGTCACCCCTTAACATCAGCCGGTTGTTCTTAATACTCCTCTGAGGAAGTTTCCCTTTAAGCGTGATTCGTCTCCAGATATTGTTCGCCCATGAAATGACAGTTTTGCCCTTTTGCTCCAATTGGGATGATTTCCGCTTCTTTTCCTCCGTGCGACTCCAGAGTACCTAATAACTCAAAAACACGCGTAAAGTACATAATTCACAAGAAAAATAGCAAAGAAAGCATAAACTCTATATAGTAAATACGGTGTATTCTACACCTATCAGTAGACTTATTTCTCAAAACGTCTGTTTCTGGGAGCACTTGAATCTATTCGAAAACGACTTCCTTGGCGGTCTATTTATACTGCGATGTAAGAAGACGTTTATATTGAACATATTTTATAAAAAAAATTAATTAAGCTGAATCAAAAGCTGATTCAGCTAAAGATGAAAATAAAAGCTGGATCACTAATAAATTAATATGTACTTTTGAACTGTATTAGCCAAAAAATCAAATTGATTAAAAATAAATTTTTATTAAAAAATGCCAATAATTTACAACTTAAACCATCTAAAATACTTAAATTCCAAATCTGACAACCTCAAATGCTAAAGTTTATATTTCTATTACAAACTTAACTACCAGAAAGTTTCAACACGAAGTTGAAGGCAAGAATGTACCATCTATGCCTTCGTTTACAGGAGAAGGGATCAATGTTGAAAGCTACTTCAATTGCAAGAAGGAACCGAAAATAGGTTGCAAGTTCAACGAGAAAGTACAAGATAAATCAAATAACATCAATGTGATAGCCAACACAGAGTTGCAGCAGCAGACAAGCAATCATCTTTCAGATGGCTGTCGAATTACAGATATTAGATTGAGCACAACACCTTAATGAAAGAACAAAAGGAAGCAGCTAATGTTATCATACGGGGACAACGAATGGATGCTTCGGATAAAACACCACATCCCTTCAATTCTAGCAGCACTATCAGAGGTGCTGCAATGTTAAGTGCCTCCAATTTAGGGCATATAAAGAAATTAAGAGACTGAATACCAACCTACAATAGCAAATAGAAAAAAATTGGTCTGTTAGTGGGTTCTAAATGGACAGCGAGAACTGCATAAAGAGATATCAGAAGCATAATACACTTTGCTGAAAGAAGACACACGAAGAAGAGAAACTAGAAATGAACTGCTAAATTTTACTACCATTACACTTTGTAAACAAATTGAAGTCATGAACAAGTGCAGTCGCATACATATAAATTGGCAATTGGCAAGTATAGGAGGAAGACAATTGGTTAAGGCGAGCATAAATATATACCATCTTCATCTCTGGTATAGAGGTACAAGATATATTTTGATTAAGGCGAGCAAACAAACCTCATAAACAGGAGGAAGACAATTGGTGGTGCAACTAGCGTTTGAAAGAACATTTGCTGTCTGAGGTGTATTCCTTCTCGTTGAAACGAACAACAAACATGGGAGCGTCCTTGTTGGGAGCAGAAATGATAACCTTCTTGTAAAAACTGTCACAACGCCAACGGCTCCATTAACTTTTCCAGACGAGAAAAGATGACCCAAAAAATGAACCCATTGGGGAAATGTAAAAACCCCAATTAAAAATGTTAACAACAATATATATGATAAAATACAGAAGCTCCATCAAAGGTCAATGAAAATTAAAACTTACCTTGACACACATTTAACTAAAATAAAGTAATGACCATTTGAAGCATACTGTATTATCCTTCACCATCTACAGTTCGACGCTCGACCTATAACTGCCCAAAATGTACCCACAAGACAAAAAAAATTCAAGTAAGTTGGTGAATGCACAAACTTTAAACGAATAAAACAACATCACCAATATGATAGTAGGTGAAGGTACATTCACAAGACTAAACATTAATAATTATCTAAACCTGAGAGTATTAATTGTCTAAGGTGTAGGAACTTGAGAAGAGACAAACTCATGCCACTCTTATTTGTACACACCACAAGAAACATATGAAGATTCAGAAAATATATTTAAAAATTCCATCTAGCATTTTGCAAGATTATTGAGTTGATACTGAAAAAGATAAAACTAAAAACAAAGAGCATATGATCGTAGATACACTAACTTTTGGTCAGTTGTGCTCAGGCCACTTGGTATATGCAAACTTTCCGAATTCCTTAGTCTACAAATCCAATTACGAGTATAATGAGAACCCTTTCCATTAGACTTCCAATCCTTGACATAAAACAAATTCGGTAAGAAACAAACTAAAAACCATATACTAAAACAATTCAAACACCATTCACACCATGCTATCAACACATATATCATATCAAATTACTCAATATAAGACCAGAATCACAAAAGATTTTAGATCCTTACAAAACAGAGTATATATGCAGACATTTCTAATGACCATCAAACACAAAAACATCAATTGAGAAATTAGTACTTACATAAACTACTCTTCTTATCCTCAAGAGAAATCCCTGCAAACATCAAACAACAAAAAATCCACAATCAAGATTCATATAAAACCCTGTTCCATACAACCGACTTAAAGAGCTAAAACCACATACATTTTTTTATCAAACAAGCAATTAAAACACAAAAATTAAGAAATTTGACAACTAAAAAACATCTCTAAAACTCAAAATCCCGAACCCCAAACTTCTTAGCTGCATTTAATGTCCATTACAATACCTGAATCACCAAAAATAAAGACTTCTTAACATTTTGGTAATCAAATCAACCTCAAAGAATAGATCTGAAACAAAACATAAGATTGATATTCAAATCTTTGTAAGTTCCAGAATATCTGAACCATGGGACAGCTTCAAGAAACCTGATTTTTATCTTCTAAATGTCTAAACTGAAGCAACATCAACTATTTAATCATCATTAGAAAAAATAAAAAAATCAAAATTGAAGAAAAAAAATAGAAAATAACAAAACCGTTATGTAAAATCGCTGCACTATCTTACCACATAAAGCAGAAAATTGGCATAATAAATAACTTCTATTTCATCTGTAAAACATTAAAACTCGCCTTTCGTCTCTTGTTTAAGACGACCTCGAATATATCTGGTGAAGCGAAGGACTATTAGGGTATTGAAACTGGGAAATTTTGGGTTTTTTAAGAGATGGTGAGAAGATGAAGTAAGGGGTTTTGTTTAATGATGATGAATATAGTTTAGGAGATAGGGTTTTCATTTTGATGTTGACAAGGAAACTGTTATCTTTAGATTTGTTAGAGAATTTGGGTTTTGTGGAGGGGATAACGAATATGGACAAAGGGGATTGGGTTTATGAGACATAGAAGGGAAATCACTAATTATTTTTCGGTTTCACCATTGTAGAAGAGGGGGTTCCTGGAACGAGAGGCTTTTTAGATTTGTTTCACGGAGGAGATGAAGATGGAGAAGTAGAAAGAGAAAAAATAAAATAAGGAGAGAAAGCTGAGAGAGAAAGAAACAAGAGCATACTGAGAAAAAGAGGGACAACATAAACTGTTTCTCACGCTGACTTAATTAGAGTACACGTGGACACTTTTATTTTTCCTAAATTACCCACCGATATTAAGACTTCCACGATAGCTCTTTTTTGTATTTATCACAAAAACGTCTACCTTGGGAAGCCAGTTCTATTGAGATTGCCCTTCGGAAGTCGTTTTTGTAGGATCAGAATATCGCGACATCAATACTTCGCGAAAGTAAGGGACAATAACATTGCGAGAGAGTCGCAGAGGGTTAGATATGAGTGACGCACTGGATGACGATAGGAAGATATGAAATCTGGCGAAAGTTAAGAAGTGTCGCGAGTTTAAATATTTATACGCTTGCGACACTTCGCAAGGCATTCCCGAAAATAAAGGACAGCCTAGCTGTCATTCACTATGTATTACCCTATATAAAGGGATGAGTGAGTCTGTTGTAGGGGGATTCTTTTGAGTTGGAAAATAAGTCATTAGGAGAGAGAAGCGGGAGAGTGTTTGTAATTCTTAAGTGTAATTCTATTTTCTGTGTAGTGACTTCAAGAGAATAATCAATAAACATTTTAGTTATTCATCTTTCAATGGATTAGTTAAGTGAATTATAGTGAGGGGTGTATTGTGGGATTTCCTGCAACTACATATTGGCGCTAGAAACAGGGACTGAGAGATTGAAGAAAAGAAGATTGCAATTTGAAATCATTCAAATCAAGAAAATGAAAAGGGAAAATGTTAAATTAGATAAGGGAAAGGAGAAAGATATGGAATACAGTTCGGTCACAAAAGCAATGATTAATGAGTTTCACGAAAATATCAAAGGAAGAATACACAAGCGGGATTTTGAAGGAAAGAAAATTACAGATAGAGAGGTGACATTGCCTTTAGAAGATTGGGAAAAGCAAAAGATAACATTCACAGCAGCAGAAATATCTAAAGAAAATTTGAATCATACATCTCCACTGGTAATCACAATAAACACGTGTAAAGGAGAAGAATTAGCAAAGGAAAAGAAAACATGGACGGTAAACAGGACCTTAATTGATACAGGAAGCTTGGTGAACATCATGTTTTATCATGCTTATAAGAAAATGGGATATAAAGATGAAGAGATGATTTCCACGGCATACAATATCCATGGTTTTGGTAAATCCATAACAAAAGTTAAAGGAGAGGTAAAGATGCGAATGCATGTTAGGAGAAATCGAGACACAGGGTAACATTGTGTGTAGTGGATATGGAATCGCCATACAACGTATTGCTAGGAAGACCATGGGTACACGCGATAAAAGCGTTAGCATCAACATTTCATCAATGTATCAAATTTCCCACACCAAGTGGAATTGGCGAGATTATAGGGGATGTTGATAAAGGAAGAATATGTTATCAAATTGAGGTGAAATATTATGAAGAGCAAGCAAAAAGAGAAAGTACCGCGAGAAAAATGGCAAAAGCAAGTTAGAAAAGAAGAAGAATTTCGAATTTACATGATAAGAGCAAAGGAAGGAAAAGGGATACCTAGCGAGATCTCGGAAGAAGAAAATGAACTCGCGAAAGAGCTGAAAAAGGACCGACTCTATGGGAGAACCGAAGGCTAGTTATGTCGCGGCGGAGAGACGAAAGAAGTGAACGTCGGAACCAGCGAAGAGCCCAAGATGCTAAAAATTGGGACCAAGTATGGAAGCGGATGAGGAAAAGAGGATCATTGATTTCTTTGCGAGACTATAAAGATATCTTCGCGTGGAATATGGATGATATGCCTGGTATAGACCCATCGATAGCTTGCCACAAATTAGAAATAGACAAAAGGGTGAAGCCATTCAAGCAGAGAATTAGAAAGATCGCAACAGCGTATCATCCCCAAATAGAGGAAGAATTGCATAAAATGCTAGATGCAGGGATCATTAGGCCAGCAAAGTATCCTGAATGGATAGCAAATATGGTTATAATCCCAAAGAAGAAAAAGGGAATAAGAATTTGCATAGATTTTACTGATCTAAACAAAGCCTGTCCTAAAGATAGTTTTCCATTGCCAGATATTCCACAACTGGTCGAATCAGCGGCGGGGAATGAAAGAATATCATCCTTGGACGGATATAAAGGTTACAACCAGATTCCTCTCGCAGAGGAAGATCAAGAACATACTGCTTTCTTCGCCCCAAGGGGGTTATATTGTTATACAAAAATGCCATTCGGTTTACGAAATGCTGGAGCCACATATCAAAGAATGGTGGAAGAAGTGTTCGCAGAGTGGATACATAAAACACTAGAAGTATATGTAGATGACATGCTCGTAAAAAGTAAGAAAGCGAGAAGATCATGTACGAGATACGAAAGAAATCTTTGAGCAGATGAGGCGTTTCAACATCAAAGTAAATCCGAGGAAAAATGTACCTTCTGAGTTGCATCGGGAAAGTTTTTGGGTTACATCGTATCAAAAGAAGGGATATGCCTACACCTGCGACAGTAAAAGATGTTCAAAAGCTAAATGGGTTGTTAGCATCACTAGGAAGATTCATCTCGCGATCATCTGATAAGTGCAAACATTTTTTCAGCGTCTTGAAAAAAGGATCGAAGTTTAAATGGACAGACGAATGTGAGAAGGCTTTACAAGGAATTAAAGAACATCTAATGGAAATATCCATTATGCAAAAAGCAGAACCGGGAGAGGAATTGTTAATATACCTTGCGACAACTTCGCACGCATTGAGCGCAGTATTGCTGCGAATGGATGCAGGAGTCGAAAAACCAATTTATTACATCAGTAAAACTTTTAATGCCGAGAAAGGAACTATTCAAAGATTGAAAAACTAATCTCGGCGTTAGTCTATGCAACGTTTAAGCTTCGCATATATTTTCAAGCACATCCGTCGGGGTAGTAACAAAAATACCAATCGAAGTCGGTAATGAAAAATTCAAAGAGATCAGGGAAGAGTTGAAAGATGGAATGCTCAAATAAGCCATTGTAAACTCAAATATGAAATATTATCTTCAACCAAGTCACAAGGTTGTCGCAGATTTTTTGAGAATTTCCCTTGGAGGAAGATGAAGCGGTGGATGAAATGATGGATGTAGAAGAAGAGCATGGAGACCCAAAAGATCTGCTAACTGAGCCAGATAGGTGGGAAATATTAGTGGATGGATCATCAAATGGAGAAGGTAATGGAGTGGGAATTGTTGTGATTTCGCCACAAGGCAATAAATTAGCTTTCTCTTTTAGGTTGGAGTTTGAATCCACCAATAACGAAACGGAGTATGAAGCCATAATACATGCTCTGCGATTCGCAATAGAAATGAAACTAGAAAATGTGAGGATTACCAGTGACTCGCAATTAGCAATTCGCCAGATAACAGAGAAGTACGCTACGAATGAGCCATCTTTGCAAAAGTATAGGAAGCTAGTCGAAGAATTGTCGGCCTGAGATACAAAAGAAAATGAAATGGAGGCACATATCAAGGAGAAATAACAGACTCGCAGACGCTTTTGCCTTTATATCAAGTATGATGACAGACCCGACTGCGAGGAACATCAAAATACAAACACTTCTGGCACCGTCAATCAATAAAGAGGAAAAGCAAGAAGTAGATGCAATGTTGGTAGAAGACATACCGCAATGTCGCGATAAAGACCGGAGAAACAGTAACTTCACGCATACTTGATGAAAGGGGAAGTACCAAGAAATAGATTAGAGGCACACAAATTGAAAAGTCGTGCAACGAATTATGAATTAAGAGATGGTGTACTTTATCGGCGATCTTTTGATGGACCTTCACTTCGATGCTTAACAAGGGAAGAGGGAGAAACCATATTGAAGATGTTGCACAGTGGAGATGCTGGAAATCATAGCGGCGGAAGATCTTTAGCATATAAAGCAAAAACGCAAGGATATTCTCGGCCATATATGCATGAGGACGCAAAAGCAATATCAAGGCGCTGCGAAGATTGTCAAAGACATGGGAAGAAGATACACGCACCTGGAGCACCGTTAAATTCTTCGAAAAGTGTGTGGCCTTTTGGAAAATGGGGTTTAGATATTGTGGGACCATTTTTACCGGGAACAGGACAAAGAAGATACTTAATTGTCGCAACGGATTATTTCACAAAATGGGCAGAAGTGAAAGCGGTACAACACATCCGCGACAAAGACGTATTTACTTTCATATTTGAGAATATTATATGCGGAGTTTTGGATTCCTTACGGTTGGTATCGACAATGGGAAACAATTGAAGGAAAAATATAGAACTCATTACTTAATGCATTTCGAGATAAGGTGTGGAAAATCAACTCCATTATATCCACAAGCTAATGGTCGCGGAGGCAACGAACAAAACAATAGCGAGATATATTGAAGAAGAAATTAGAAGGACACAATAAGGGATGGTGCGAACAAGTACCCAGTGCAGTATGGGCATATAATACAACAAGAAGAGAGGCTACAGGGATGTCTCCCTTTTGCTTAACATATGGAGTTGAAGCTGTGCTCCCAACAGAGATTATGATCCCAACAACCAAGAAAGAGGTTTGGGAGAAAAATCTTAGTGCAGGTAACATTCTAATTAAGTTGGACGAATTAGAGGAAAAAGGGGAAAAGGCACTACGACATATGGAAAATTATCAGCGAAGATTGGCTAGAGAATATAACAAGCGTGTCAAAATACGTGAATTTCAACCAGGAGACTTGGTGCTGCGAGAAACACCAATATATCAGCGAGAAAATGGAGGCAAGCTGGCGAGAAAATGGGATGGACCTTATATTATCAAAGAAGTAGTTGGTACAGGGGCATATAGATTGATGGATCCTGAAGGCAAAGATATGGGACAAAGATTGGGAAGACCATGGAACAGATTGTATCTAAAGAAATATTACCCATAAAAAATGGGTGAGATGAGATGAATCAAGATGAAATATTTTAATGCAAGGTATTTGCGAAATTCAATAAAATGCGAGAGAAAATCAGCGAATATCTCGCAACAAGAATAGCAAGAGAAAATGAATGATCGAATGAATAAATATAATTGAAAGAATGAATGAATGGGACGAACCTTTATGGCGTACACCCTAGTTCGCGAATGATATTTCGTAAGAGGCAAATGTAAGACCTAAAGTGCGTCATATAAGGGGTATCTCTTAACATGGCTCAGGGAAAAGGTTACACCGCTCCCGGAACCTGGGTCATGTAGATTTGGGGCCCATGAAAGCCTATCCGGAAGAGGTACCTTGGATTCCCAACTATATATATAAGGTTATACCCTGGTTGGGCGACCGAGGGTCTCTTCCAAGGAGTCAGCGTACGATCAAGGCGCCGAGGTACACGGTTGAGTCAAGAGTGCGGGGAGCATGGAACTTCCTTACCACTCTTGACAAGTCTTGGCGCATGCTGCACTCGCCCGAAGAAAACTCCACTTAGGGTGCAGCCTTGTAACCATAAACCTTATAGGTATAAGGGATAAGAGGCTGCGAAAACAACTGGTTGTTGTCAAGACCGGATGGGAGGAGCTAGCCTTGTATGGCCGATGTACGCCTCCTTGAAGGGGCAACCAGGGAGATGATAAGGGCGACACCCTCCATTAGGGAGAGTGTCAAAACAGACGCAAATGTCATGAGGTGTGTTTCGCAAGGAAACTCAGGCTTGTCATATTTGTGAAATGATCCTGAAGAGGCAATAATACTAACGCGAGGGTAAGACGAGATCAATGGGTCTTTACACGAAAGTGTACGGACGTCCTGCGATTTCGTCGCAAGACGACAATGTCATGGGGCTTTATTTTCGTAAGAAAGTTTAGGCATGTCATATTGTCGCAAACAAAATATTCTGCAGAGGCAAAAATACTTGAAAAATGATAAGGCAAGATTAATGGGTTTTTACATGCAAGTGTAAAGACGTCCTGCGATCTTGTCGCAATGAAAGGTGGCAGAGTAAGACCTTTAATTAGGAAGGTCTTACTTAGAAGACCACACAAAAATGATAAGGCAAGGTCAATGGGTCATTGCATGAAAATGCAAAGACGTCCTGCGATCTTGTCGCAATGAGAAGAGGAAAAGTAAGGCCCTTAATTGGGAACATAAATGATCACACAAAAGTGTAAGCGAACATGCTTGCAAGGTTATATCCAAAATTCTTTAAATAAGGAAGAAGGAGAAAATAAGAGAATTATTCAACAAAAGATTTAATCTTTTCAAGCAAAAAGAAAATTTCATGAAGCAACAAAAATAGTTTAATTCTCTACATCAACATCATCGATTACAGAAGATGGTAGAGATTTTTCAATATCTTTATCAGCTCCACCTTCACCAGTCGGTAGACTCTCTTCAGATACTCTTTTATCAGATTCATCTTCGACAGTTGGCGGATTTTCATCAGAAGTTTTATCAGCCAGATCTTTGTTGACAACTTCAATGTTAGCGACATCTTCGCAGCTTTCATAGTCATAATCACTATCAGGGGAGTTGGGGATTTCATCATCACTTACTTCCAAAGGGTCAACATGAATAGGTTCAAGAGATTTAGACAATAAAATTTCATTCACAAGGACTTGACTTTGAGGGGAAATTGACGACGCGGCGCAGCTTTGACGATTTTTACTATCTATGTCTTTACTGATCGGACACGTACTCAAATCTTCTTTTTGCACGCTCGCGAGAACGCGCGAGGGAAGCAGCGAGTAACCCATTTTTTTTGCGAACTTTAGTATAATCTGATTTGAGGGTAGACATAACGAAGCGAAGCTTTCTCTCAGAATCTGCATCACAAATACATATGAAAAGATTAAAGAAGACTCTTACAGAAGATCTTTGGAATGTTCAAATACATAAATGAATTAAGGTAGTCAAACATTATGACTACCTTTCTTTTGAGAAGTAAGATGCTGAATTAAAGCCGCAAAATTATTCCCCAAACAGTCCATGGCATCATCGAATGTATCTCCAACTAAGCCTTTCAAACGAGATCGCAAGCTTTTTTCATTGGAAACAAGTATGGAATTCTCGGTCGCAAGAGAAGAGTTGGATTTTTCTAATTTGGCACATTGATCCTTGAGTTGGCTTGCTTTTAAACTCAAGGTTATCCTACGAATAAGTTTATCTCTCTCGTGATAACTTCTTCAATTGATTTCTCAGGGTGTGAATAGATTGTTCTTGTTCTTCACATAATTTTTGACAAGCATCATATTGTTGCGAACAGATCGCCACCTTGTTTAACAGAGAACGCTTCTCTTGAGAAAGAGTTCCATTCTCATCTGATAAAGTTCCCAACTCCATATTAGCTTTAGTTAAAGAGTAAGAGAGGCGAGATAAGTCATTACTTAATGAGTCTTCTTTGTTGAGCTAAATCAAAATTTTCTTTAGATAAATTATTTATTTGATCAAGAAACATATGTATGAAGATTATCTAAAAGATTATATTGCTCCATCCAAGCATCTCTTTCAACTCGAACTTCTTCAACAATTGATTCCAATTGATATATCTCCATTATTCGTTTCTGATTTAAAGCTTGAAGGGCGAACAAGAGTTTAAGTTGTAAAAAAAAAAAAAAAAAAAAAAAGTTGCGAGAATCTACCTTTTAATTCCTCATTCTTTCTGCGAAGATTATCACGATCTAGCGAGATGTTGTGAAATTTTTGATTTTCAAGATGGAGATTATTGCATCTCGTGGTCATAGCTTGGAGATCACTCTTCAGCACATTAATTTCTTGAACTAAGGATGCTTGCGAGATCTTATCAGGACCAAGATGTTTACTTAAAATCTCGCAGACGTTAGATTTGACAGGATCGACAGAAGTCTTCTTGGCATCATTTACAAGGTCCGAGAGAACTTTGAAAGCCACATCTATCCCTTCCAAATTTTCTGCAGTAAGAGGGATTTGCTCGGATAAAGAAGGTAGAGACGAATCATTCTTCGCCAAAGGAACATCATGAGAAGAGGAGATTTCAGGAAAGGTAGTGATCGGAGGAATGACAGGGGCATTGATGATAGGAGAAGGAATAAGGTCATTTGTAGTAGGACTATTATGAGGAACTTGGTCTATGAGGAGTTGAGGCAAAGGAATATTGTCATTAGTGATAAAATTATCCTGCGATAGTTTCGCAACAGGAGACGAAGGCGTAAATGAGGGAAAAGGAACATCAGGAGTCACGGGTTTAGGTTGGCGAGGTCTTTTGGGAGTTCTATCAATAGTTTTATCATCCTGCGAATGACAAGATAAGTAAGAAACAGAGGCAACAATATGACTATTAAAAAAAAAGGTAAATATTTCTTAAATACCTTGTCATTCGCAGGCTTTCTTTTAGAAGCGGTAGATTTTGCTTGCAAAGAGGACTTTGGTTGCAGAACGGGTTCCTGTTGAGAAGTGGGTTTCGACTGCGAACCCAAAGAGAGAATGGGGTTCTTCACGGTGAACTTGGTGCTGGGTTTGTTCTTACTAAAACAAAAATGGCAGAAAAGGGTTAAAAGAGAAATCAGAATAAAATAATTTCAACAAGAGAAATCAATCACAAAATCAATCCATCACAAAATCGATTGAGTTTAGCAAGGATAACAAACCTGGATGCCATGGAATAACAACAGATAGGAAGAAATAGAAAAACGGTGAAGAAGACGATGAAGAAAGACGGCAGAAAAATAGTTGCAGACGATGAAGGAGATGAAGTAAAAGAAAAGAAGTATACTTCACAAAAGATCCTCCTATAAATAGACAAGGAAATGTTATGACCGGGTAACATTAAATACACCGGTAAAAAGGATGGTTCTAGACACGTGTAAACGGTCGTTCCTAGATTCACGGAACTATGCTACATTGGACTTTTAGTGGAAGACGAACAATTGCGACAACTCAAGAGGCATAACTCCTTATTTTTTAAACTTGCGAGGTGATTTCGCGAGATTTATCACTTTCCATAATCCCTTGAGGCAAGAAATGATATTTCAAATATATTTCTCAAAGCTTCGGAACTTCGCCAAAGAATAGAGGCAAGTACGTACTTTTCAAGAAAAGTATTCTTTCGCTCGTCCCTTCATCAATAAAGACCAAAGATTACTACAATAATAGATTTTTCCTTAAAGATCGCTTCTCAAGCAATATTCAAGGAAAAAGAGGCAAGATGTAGGATCAGAATATCGCGACATCAATACTTCGCGAAAGTAAGGGACAATAACATTGCGAGAGAGTCGCAGAGGGTTAGATATGAGTGACGCACTGGATGACGATAGGAAGATATGAAATCTGGCGGAAGTTAAGAAGTGTCGCGAGTTTAAATATTTGTACGCTTGCGACACTTCGCAAGGCATTCCCGAAAATAAAGGACAGCCTAGCTGTCATTCACTATGTATTACCCTATATAAAGGGATGAGTGAGTCTGTTGTAGGGGGATTCTTTTGAGTTGGAAAATAAGTCATTAGGAGAGAGAAACTGGGAGAGTGTTTGTAATTCTTAAGTGTAATTCTATTTTCCTGTGTAGTGACTTCAAGAGAATAATCAATAAACATTTTAGTTATTCATCTTTCAATGGATTAGTTAAGTGAATTATAGTGAGGGGTGTATTGTGGGATTTCCTGCAACTACAGTTTTTATAATGCCCTAACAGACTTAATAAACTCATTTTCCACTAGTGATGTGTGATAATAGTTGCGTCTAGAGTTGATTCTCCTTTAACCTTAGCTTTTTCATGAAACCATGTAGGTTAACGACTTAAAGACTTCATTAGGATTGTGAAGCCAGACCCAACTATTTATCTATAGTTGCGTCTTCTGATCTTGTTGTTTTCTATCGTGATTGAGTACTATCTTCTTTAAGATTTGCTCGAGATTTATTCTCCGATAGGCAAGATAGAAAATTAGTCACAAACATCTTCTTCTCATCGTTTGTGATTCCATAATATCTTATTTCGTTAATCGATTAAGATTATTGTGAGGTGATTGATAATACTAGGTTGTTCTTCGGTAATATAAGTCCGGTTTATCAATTAGTTTATGTTCACCTTGATTTATCAAAACACGGAACAAAACTCGTAGGTATATGTGTGGGAGCCAGATTTATCTATTCAATAGACTTTTCTGTGTGATACAGATTTGTTTATCAAGTCTTCGACTTTGGGTCGTAGCAACTCTTAGTTGTGGGTGAGATCATCTAAGGGAATCAAGTGCGAAGAATCCGGCATGGTTCAAGAGGCGTAAGGAACGCAACTTGTAAGGACCCTCAAGCTCGTCAACGTGGTTAGACCAGTCATGAGACGACTAAGCCGTTATTGACTCGATTAATTAGAGACAGACGTTAATTATTAGAAATTAATCTAACAACGGTCTAGATACGGAACTAGTATCAGTAGATAGATCTAGAAAAGTTATGCGCAATCGACTACTCGAACGTGTCATTCAGACACCGGACGAAGAAGATATCACTGGATTATTATGAAGGGCAAATAATGATTTTAAATCTAAACCTCCACGGCTGCCCGTATCAACTTTATGGGTGCCTTAATAATTCCGATTGTCCTTATCTACCCGTGTCGAGAGGATAAACTCTCATTTCTCATTTCTTTCTTCTTCATTCTTCTTTCCTCTTTTTTTTTCTGTTTTTTCTTCTTTCCTTCTCCACCGATTTCGATTCGGAAGAACCGAGTTATTCTTGTGTTTGTTGTTCTTGGGAACTTGTTAGTACGTTGAATCGAAGGTGAAGATGTTGATTTTGTGGTTGAACTAGACCGGGAGGAGAAGAACTGGTTATTGATGTAGATTGAAGTTAGGGTTCTTGAGTCGATTGAGGAATTAAGTGGATTTGAATATGAAATCAATCATTTGAGAAAGATGTACAGATGATAAAGGGGTTGTTATGTGAATACTTGAAGAAGAAGATTGTGCGATTAAGAATCAAAACAGGTAATTTAGGGTTTCGATTTGATTGTTGTTTATTTATGAAATTGCCCTGTGTTGATAGATTAGAAGTGGGTTAGTTGTTAATTGAACTATAGATGATTGCATGAAGTTTAATTTTAGTTTCTCTAGTAAATTAGTTTCACATGTTAGGGTTTCAATGAACCGAGGATGAAAAGTGGTGATTGAAGTTGAGTTTCGATTTAGGGTTACGCAATGAAGAAATATAAACTAGGGTTTGAATTTGTATTGAGAATTATCTGTATGGTTTTTGTAGGAAGATGAATTGGTGAATTGGAATTGTTATTGGTGATTTAGAATTAGATTTATGTGCTCGGAAGATGGAGATGGCCGAATATTGGGTAGTCAAATAAAATGGTAATGGTTGTGGTGATGTTGAGCTTGGTGGTGAACGGTGATAGTTGCGGTGTTGATCTTTGGAGTATGGATGCTTTAAAGTTTGTATTGGTGCTTTGATATGGTGGTGGTGAAATTGTGAAAGTTCTGCAGGTGGAGTATAATTGTGTTGGTGGTTTTGTTTGTATGGTTTATGAAGATTCGGTTGAGATACTATGGCGTTTGTTGGGGTGATGTTTGTTGGGATAAGTTAAATGGAGATGTATCTACGGTTTATAGAGGCAGTGGTGGTCTTGGTTTTGTTAATCGGTGGTGTTGAGAACTGGAATAGATTGTGTGTTTGAACTGAAGTTTGAGTGTCTTTGGAATTGGATTAGATGTGGAGGATGAATGAGAATTGTTTAAGCGAGTTGGAGGTTAAGTTACGGGGATCTTTGAAGTTACTAAATGATTGCATTTGAAGGTTTAATGTATGAATTATGAGATGTATGAATTAGTACACCAAGATTGAAATGAAGTTGGAGTTGTAGGATCGAGAAGTATTAATAATGTGGAGTTGCAATTGTAGTTGTTGGAGCCGGTAGAGCAAGTAGTGGAGCCGGAGCTGTAAAGGCATCGAGACAGAGGAGATAGTTGGAGGTATTGGAGTTGAACCGGTGGTGCGAAATGAGATTGAGTTAAGTATAGAAAAAGCTGTGATGTAGTTTAGTCTAGAAGTGAATCACGGGGAGTTCTTGGTTAATGAATATAGAGGCGGGTAGTGATGAATCGAAGAATTATTAAACCTGTAAAGAAGAGATTGAGTTGCAATTTGGTTGTGGTTTAGAAACTATAGGTGTTGGTGTTGTTTTAATGAGATATTGCAAGATGTAATGGTTCGGTTGGAGGTGTTGTATCTAGGCGAGATGAAGTTTAATTGGCAAGACAGTTGAGACAAGTTTGAATGAAGTGTTAGAGATGATGTTGATCCATTTAATTGAAATTCAAGATTAAGAAATAGAGGTTGTGAATTGGTTAAGTTGTAGGGTTGTAATTGAAGTTAGAAATGCATTGTTTGGTTTAAGTCTTGGCTTGTTCAGTGTTGCATCATGATTGTCTATTATAAGTTTGGCTTAGGCATTTGGCCTATCAGTCATCCCATCAAAGCTAGCCGATTTATCGACTTAGACCATCCGGACCGAGATGAATCGGTCTAACCGGTGTTGACTCATTAACCGAGACTTGACTCAATGGACCTTGACCGAGTTAACTCGTTGACCTTTGACCTGACCTTGGACGTTGACTGTTAATTGACCCTTACGACCGGCGTTGACTGTTAGTTGACGGATGGACCGGACCTTAAGTTAATGGGCATGTTTAGTGGACTTGGGCTTAGTGTGATGTTTTCTTAGTTTGATACCTTGGAATTAGTTTGATACTTTGGACCCTTTATGGTCCCAATTGACCTTTGGTTCCTTTACAAAGTTGTAGATATTCATAAGACCTATTGAATGGACTATAGAACCAACCCAAATCATTTAGTAAACCTTGGTTGTACTAAAGTTAGATAATTAAAAGATATAGAACCATAATGGGCTTAGAACCATTCGATAATTCACCTAGTATATAACTAGAGAATTGTATGAGATTTTGTTATGAGCCTTGTGTGAGCTTTTTGGCTAATCTTTAGAGTGCTTGTGTGTTTAAAAGTTATTCTTTATTAACAACGATCGATATAAAGAATGTACCAGTGGATTATGGATCTTGAGGTAGGCGAGGCTTGTCATCAAAAGAGGTGGGAATTGATAACGAACTCTCTTGTATTCATTATTGTTTTACAAATATGTCTTTTGTGAAATTCATGCATATCTTTGTGTGCTTTATGTGGTATGAGATGTGTGCCGACACAATATGCAGTATTCTATGGCTAGGGCGATACACCGCAATATTACATGGCCAAAATTATTCTTCCTTTATATCTCATTCTATGGCTAGGGTGATACACCGCAATATTACCTAATCGGTGTGGAATTGGCATCAATATTACTCTTCCTTATGTGCGGCAACACACATCTCATATATGAATGTTTACTGTTCTTTATGGAATTTTCTGTCTTTTAAAGTACTTTGAAAAAGTTAAGTTTCTACAATATGTTTTGCTGTCTTTCCGTATATTATCGTCTTCCGATAAAACCTGCATTGTTTTTAAATCATATTAATGATTACTTGAAAGTTAGTTGTTATTTCTACTGGGCACCCCTTTTAGGGATGATGTGCTCACCCATTCCCACTTTCAGTTTCAGAGACAGATTAAAGTTGCGCAACGGAAGCTTCGTGGCGTTGAGTCCGTTAGTTGAATAACTTACGCTATATTTTATTTGTATTTATAATTTATTTGAAAACCGAATAACTATTGAATATGTATCATTTGAGAGGAGTTTGTGTATATATATTTCAGAGCGGGGCTAGTTTTTAGGTTAAGTTTTGTAGCAGATTTCTAAATTGAATGTTTAAGTAAATGATTTAGATTCTTAGTGCCTCTTTGTTTAGTTAATCTCTTGGATTAGTCAGCTGCTAGCTTAGGGGGCGCAACACAACTGTACCTTGATCAGTGTGAGATTGATTAGGGATCAACTTTCCAGACTGAAGTTAGCTTGGTAGTAGGCTAGTGTCTGTAGCGGCTTAATACAGTGTGGTGTTCAAATCTATACTAGGTCCCGGGGTTTTTCTGCATTTGCGGTTTGCTCGTTAACAAAACTTCTGGTGTTTGTGTTACTTCTTTTCCGCATTATATTTTTTTATATAATTGAAATATCACGGGTTGTGCGTTGAATCGATCAATTGGTAAATCCAACCTTTGGTTGTTGATTGAAATTGAATTGATCCTTGAACATTGGTCTTTGGTACCGTTCAAGTTTTTTCTCTTATATTCAATCGGGCTCGCAAATTCCCATTTGTTTGATTGCGGATTGAGAAATTGAGATACGAACTCTTTGATATACGTTTCTTGAGATTGAGTCTAACTGTCTACTTGATTCTCTCGAAAGTATATTGGAGTTTGTCCATACAGATTGCTAAGTGAAATATTGGGTGTGGTTGTTAGATCCCCGTTTTTCAGGAACCCAGTCATTGGGGGTATAAGAAACTCCCTTCCCCACCGCATGAAGCTCCAAATGACAGTACATATTTGTGTCTGTTAGACTACTTTTCCATATATGCTTTAGGTCATGATTACAACATAAATGATTACAAGTTGGTGAGAGTTGTAAACATGATGAGAGGAAACAATAGTTCAATTTGTATTTATACTGAAAAGACGAGGGTACCCAAATATACCTCAATCTAAAACTTTTCCACCTATAAGTCCTTTCTCCGAAAGTGATTGTCTATGGACTGAGTCGAGACAACAAATCTAATCGGTTCACACTTCGTGTTATCGTCTATGGATACGAGATCGAGACAATACAACAACGAAGTATGTTTACTTGATAATATGTTCGGACTTAACCAAACACAATAGGATTACCATCAAGTAAATAGGAATTAAGGTTTGTGTATTTTACTTCTAATTATAATAAAAACAATTATAATTGCGGAAATAGAAAAGTAAAAGACACAAAGAAGATTTTGTTAACGAATAAAACTGAAAATGCGAGAAAAACCCGGGACCTTGTCCGGGTGAGTACTCTCGAGATTAATCCGCTATACAAAATCAAATCAACTTCAGTATAATTGAGACCAAGCAACTAAACCTATAGTTCATCTAGTTCCGTCTGTATTCCCACGCCTCCAACTTATAAATTAGTCACGTACTTGGAATAATTCCTTTGGTTCGTATTCCAAACAGTAAAGGAACAACAAATTTGTTTGGTAACAACTCTTTTCAACCAAGTGATGTGAGTTCGACAAAGGCTCTTCTGTTTATCCCAATAAACTCCTTTGTCAGGTCCTTGGATCTATCTACTAACAATTACCGAAGTAATCGTCTAGATTTTGCAATCAATATTTTGAATCACAAAGAAATGTATTGATGTCGATGTACTCAACTAATCAATCCAATCTACCACAAAGATAAACTGATTATAGTTGTATCCTCTTTAAACGAAACAAGTATTGTGCACACCAAAGATTATGAACCCAAATCATAAATCTTCAAAGTCTTCTTTGTCTTCAAATATTCTTAGATCTTCAATAAACACCTGCACACAATCAACTTGAATCTCTTGTGATCAATCACGCACAGAACAGAGTCTGTTAACAATGGATTATCACAAAACGTCTTTAGATCTACAAACAGTCTAAAGATCCCCGTCGAAACTTCGATCTAGTTTGAATGAATCTTATATCAGAAGAGAAGATTCTCAAGTATAAACAAACTAGGTGCAATCAAAGTTCAACAGTCGTTAGTCAATCAAATCAATCGAAAACTAATAATAAACCATAATTATCTAGTTTCCCACCAACGGTACTAATAGAGCTTCTCAATCCCAAAGAAGTCTTTAAACTGACCGGCCGTAAGACATTTCGCCTAATTAGGTTACTTTCCTCTCCGAATAGGCGTTCCACCAGTAATAACACAACTAGGTAGTTTTGCTAGCTCTGAGGATTAGTTTGCTAGAAATGCAAACTTTTATATTTATAGACCAAGGAATTTTGGACACCAAGGAATTTCCAAAACCGAAAATATTCTCGAGATATGCAATATATTCCAGATTCAGTTTTTATAATTCATGGAAATGCTTTGACCAAACATTAACCGAAAATCTCTTAGAAAATCACCAATTAGTAAATGCACATTACCAATTTTCATTTTCCAAAAATAAAATTAAAAACCTTAATTAAAAGATTCTCAACTTATTTTTTGATCCGGGATTTTCCTTTAACTATTGAGGAATATCTTTGAACAATAAAAGATAAGCGTTACTGCACATGTTCAAAGTATGTCGACATCTTTACTTTGTAAGTCCTCATTCATACTTACAATCTTGAAACCGATTTGCCACACTTCCAAACGAGTTTAGAATTGGTTCATCTGACTTTCAAGAACTATATGATTGATTAAGAACACTCAATCACAAATCATGGGTTTCACGGTTCTACCAAAATAAGTTTCGGTTCTACCTCCATGTGAGTATTGTGCATAGTCACACTAGCTTTCCAAAAATTCGGTTGACTAGGTACTAGGATCGGTTCCCCACATACTTATGGTAAATACTTGTATTTGATGCACATGTCCATAGGATCAGTTTCCCTTTCACTAAAAACTTGTTGCACATGTTCATAGGATCGGTTCCCCCATCTACTAAAAACGTGTTGCACCTCTTACAAGGATCGATTCTCCTCTTGTGATCGGTTGCACCTCTTCATAGGATCGGTTCCCCTTTGCCTAGAGTTGGTCATACCAATAACACTAAATCGATCATACCATCTCAGGTGATTACTTAAGATCGGTTTCACTAATAAAATTCATACCAATACAAAATTCAGGCCTTGTGAATAGTTTTACCAAGAACATAAACAAGTCAGGAGCGGTTATACTAATCACAAATATTGGTAGTTCAAAAGATATGCAATGAATAACAATACCAATAAGCCTAGCGATTTCCCTTTCGATTCACGAAACAAGTTCATGAATTTCTTCCTTTAAACTAATATAAAATATTGTTTCCTAGGATGAAATCTTCACCTCATACCCATACATAATCACAATGGCATTCAAACAATTATGTCGATATCTTATATACGAAGTTAAAAAGATAAGCGTTATACTTCGTATTGTATTCCTTAATACTACGTCTAACTAGAGTGTAATCATTCATGCTTCGCAGTTATGTTTTCAATATGCACGACTTGAAAGATACGTTTGGGAATGAAACAGTTCAAGTCAAATATCACTAACCTCAAGTGGAAGGATGATGTTGTCGTTGTAGTTCCTTACTTCTTCACTTCTTCAAGTCTTCACAATACTTGTAATGTCTCATATCCTAATACTTTTAATCTAACCTATACGAAGTTGACTCTAGTACATAATCAAGCGACTCTTTAAATGAGTTTTGGTTCACTAAAATATGACAACCAAACTTGACATACCGACGCTTGGTGGGTTCAACCGAGCTATGCTCTAACATATACGCTGGGATCAAACTCTTGGAAGTACATTCAGACTGTACCCTAAAAGATTCATGTTTATAAATGGTCCTGGAATATTGTTAGTGAAGTTCTTTATTTGTTATCCAGAATCGTCGCCGACACCGACGCTATAGTTTCCTTTCACATCAGTGATGAGAGATTTGAAGAATTGCACTACCAGAAGAATTTCTGCATATGAAGGAATTGTTCATTTTTATAGGAGAGTGGGAAGACTGTCTCTGTCTACTTGTTAATGCTCGTAACTTAAGGTATGATAAATCGGTGATGCAGGAGAATGGAGTTCACAAACCTTGGACTAAAATTTTTTCCATTACCTTAAAAACGGTAGATTCCTTTCAGTAGCTGATGTGGTCTTTCATGAATGGTAAGATTCTACTTAAGACTTCCCATGAGTTGGTGTTATATCACCCGGGGAATGCAAGTCCAAGAGAAACATATATTCATCGTCCAATGCTGGTGGGCGAAGTGAAGAATTATGTCGAAAGCCTAGTTTCACTCAACTCTGGTACTTACTTGAGTATATAGGAATCTGGAGGCGTCATAATTGTCAGATGGAACACGACGAAAATAGTTTACGAGGTAAAGAATTATTATGCTACATTTTGAAAGTTGTTATGTTTTGTTCAATCCTACAAATCTTTTAGTATATGCGATATAATGGTATAAATGATTGTGTTTCATATCCAGTGTATAGCAATAAAAACTCCTATTAGGATCCTGGTTAACTTTTTGTTGTCAGTTTTGTATTTGTTTCTTGTGAACATCCAATATTTTGAAGTTTGCTAAGAATTTTAACAACATTTATGAGTGAAGTATTACACCTCCCTTAGGTTTATTATTCTGAAATGAATCAGAACCCACATTAAACACCCTAGATGTTAAAATTCCGGATGAAACAGAATCAGAAAAATTAGATTTACATAAGGATATCCAGAGTTAGTTCTTATTATGGAATCCTTCTTTTTCATAGTTTAAATCAGTGCATTAAACGATACCCGACTACAGTGCATCATACATCCCTTTTTGCTTTTCAAACTAAAAAAACCTTTGAATGTGGATACTGCGGTCTTATTCATGACTGCCCCAATGAGGTGATTTGGAATCGAGCAATAGTCATAGTTTCATGTAAGATACGAAGCAGCTCCATTGATTCTGAGTTACTTTATCGCGATCAAAAGCAAATTGTACAAAGGCTTCTAAATCTGCGAATTGAGCCAGCTCCAATTTTAATTTGTGTAAGCCTTCCAAGTACATCACAACATTGTGTAGCACTCTCAAAATCTTCTAGTAATATTAAAATATTAAACCTCAAACCCTGATCGAAAAACCAAAATCATTGGGAAAAATAGAAAGGATAGAATAGGGAGGGGTTGAATATAAAGAGACTGGATGGTTTGATTTAGTCGAGTCCATTCCTAAAAAGGATCCATTCCCATGATACTTGACTTGAGTCTTCAAGAGTATACAATATCATTAAAGAGGGACACCCGGACACACCCACTTGCCCGGGTGACTAAGGTCCATGTATCGAACTTCAGGCAAAAAATATATGTATATCTAAAATCTGAATCTATAATTCCAGTAGTCATTCATAAAAGTTTGAAGAGGTTTCTACTAGACAACATTCATTCAAATTGACAACATATTAGCCTTCCACGCCTTATTTTTAATCTCAAATCATTTCTCAACAAAAAATGCTTGTCATTTGGTTCCAGATACTTCATGCAACAATTAAACTTGAAAAAATAATTAATGAACAATTTAGCTTGTTGCGACATCTATTTACAAGTTGTTGTTTCATACACTAATGTTAGGATACTGAAATAAAGTGATCAAGCAGGCAAAACAAGGGAACTTACCTAAAACTATGACTGAAATGTGCATTTCTTATAAAAGTGTGACCAATTTGAAAATTCTTCTAAAAGTGTGACCATGGCCTGTCAACCGACATATATGCCTAGTCTTTTACGGAAATACCAGATTTTGTCCTTAAATGTGTGCATATTGACAACATATGTGTACACATCGGGTAAGGATGTGTAGACACCCCTTCATAGATGTGTACATATAGACACACTGATACCCCACCATATTTTAACCGATGTGTAGATATTATATGTAGACATCCAAAATCTAAGCGTAATCATATGTGGATATCCATGTTCCGAAGTCTATACACGGACACTATTCATAAAATATGTGAACATCAGGCAATAAATATGTGGACATAAGCTATAAAATGTGGACATCACCTATAAATATGTGGACATCATGCTATATAAATGTAGACATCGGGCTATAAAGGGTACCTTGGGTATTAGGTAAAGTCAGTCACACTTTTGGAAGATATTGGAGATCAGTCACACTTTTGGGAAAAAATGCACATTTCAGTCACAGTTTTGTGTATTTCCTCACAAGTTCACAATTTTTTTTTGATGATCCTTTCCTTATAAAGTCGATGTTCAGCTTTACCTCATATAACAGTTTGTTATGATGAAATTAAATGGCGATATAATTGAGTTGGGGGAGGAAATTGAATTCAACAAATGTAAAATGAAAAATTTAATATTCTTCTAATGTTTAACCTAAAAATGAGGAAATTGAATGTCCAAATAAATTCAATGGATACAATCACCGAAGAGATAACATCTCCATTTAATTCTAATAAAGAATGTATCAAAAATTATGTTTGTTGTCTAGGCAGGTCAATTTTATGGATTAGATGATATTATAAGATTTATTAGATTAACAGTGGAAATAAAATTAATCATTAGTTGATAATACTTTTATTAACTTGGAAGAGTAATTGTGAGACTGAGAGTGAGAAGTCGTATTCACCTGAACTAACGTGATTCATCAAGTATTTTAAGTTTCATGTACATCTTATTTCACTCGATGAAAGTTGTTTAAAGTTTCGGTACTTATTTGGAATTGTCAAATTTTAAAAATTGTTCAAAGTTTCGGTTTCTATTTGGAATTGTCAAATTTTAAAAATGGGTTTTGAAATTTATAAATTGATCTGCACCTTTCAAAAGTTATGGACAAACCGCCTTTCCGAACTAAAAACCGTCATTTTTGGGGCCCCCTTTAAGTAAAATAAAAAATCTCTAATAATTATAAACCTTGGTTTTGAATCATGGTAAAATCGCGCACTAATAATTAGTGGGTCTTAAAACCAACCCCTGTCTTTCCTTGAGGGCTGATCCCCATTGTGAGTTCAGCGATTTTACTATGCTTTAAAACTATTGTTACGTCGATTAAGAACGACTCAAAAGAAGAAGAAAAAATAGAGGTCTCATTTTTGGGTTTGTTCATGAGTTAACGGTTTTTAAAGAGTCTATGTAGATGGTCTATCAAAAGTCTGCTTATTTATTTTATTGCATAAATTAGTGTCCCCTGGAAAGTTGATACAACTGAAAAAAATAAAAATAAAAATTGATTTATTTTATTCTTTGATAAATAAAGAAAAATGACTACATAAGAAAAAAAAATATATCAAGAAAAGCCTATTGATCCAACCTATTATAAATTTGTGCACGAGTTTCTCATCATTAGAGCAAGTTTTATGGTGGAATCTAAGTTATTCCTGTTGGGATTACTTGGTAAATAATTCCACAAGACACTAGTTCTTTGGATCAATGTAGAAGTAAAGTAAAAATAAAGAAGATGCACACTAAAAGAAACAAGAAAGCGAGAACACAAGAATTAACGTGGTTCGGCGGTACGCCTACATCCACAAACGGCTACGATCAACTCTTTATTATAGAACTTTTACAGAGAATTAAAACACTCAAAGATTGATGAATCAATCACTAACTTATGAATAGCTAGAAGCTAATCATAACACTAAAATAACTCTCTAGTAATATTGCTCTATATCCTCACAAATAAAAAGTAGAAAAGAAGTAGGAGAGAAAACTCATAAGGTTCTTAGAGTTGGTGTATTGGTGTATTTTTCTCCAAATGATTTCCCTCCTATTTATACTAGATAAGTACTTGGGATTCAAGCAAAATACTTGACATCCAAGTAGTAAAACCTTGCAAGCAAAGTAAACTTGGTTGCCAAGACTTTACTAGATAATTCCCATGTGTACTTAATAGCCAAGCCTTCTTCTTCTCTATGCCAAGTGTCCTATAACCTCGACAAGTGTGAATATAGGATTTAATCTTTGACAACATTAACAATTCTCCACCTTGTCAATGATTCCACAAAAAAAACTGAGTTAACCGTAGCCTCCAAAACGCCTAAGCATCAACAACGAGCAGTGTTGATCAAGTTGAGACACCTCTCGAACTTGACCTTCGGAATGATTTTCGTCAACATATCTGATGGATTATCTTCAGTACCAATCTTCAATAGAAGAATTTTTCCGTTATCAATCACTTCTCGAATTTTATGATAACGGACATCAATATGCTTGGTGCGCGCATGGTAGACTTGGTTCTTTGCAAGATGGATTGCGCTTTGACTGTCACAATACACAATGACATTCCTTTGCACAATCCCGAAGTCTCCAACTAGACCTTGAAGCCATAATGCTTCCTTAATGCCCTCTGTTACTGACAATATACTCCGCCTCTGTAGTAGACAAAGCAACAAGCGATCGTAACATAGACCTCCAATAAACAGGTCCTCCGCTCAAAGTAAAACAATACCCCGAAGTAGAGCGACACTTATCTCGATCACCAAAGATAATCGAATCAACAAATCTGAGACCTTCAAAATCTGCTCCTTCTGATACACTAAACCAACATCTAGAGTTCCTTGAAGATATCGCAAAATTCCCTTAACCGCGTACCAATGTGCTCTCCCAGGATTAGCCATATACCGGCTAACTAATCCAACCGCTTGAGAGATATCTGGACGGGTACAAACCATAGCATACATCAAATAACCTACTGCATTAGCATAGGGAACCTTTGACATAAACTCTTCTTCCTCAGTAGTAGTAGGACTTAACTGGTTTGACAACTTAACACTTGGTGGAAATGGAAGACTAATAGCTTTAGAATTTTGCATTCCGAAGCGACAAACAATTTTCTCAAGATAAGATTTCGAGTAAGACATAGCTTCCCCTTTGATCTATCTCGAGTAATTTCCATGCCCAATATCTTCTTACCGAACCCGGATCTTTCATCTCAAACTCGAACTTAATTGCTTCTTCAAAGCATCAATTTATGACTTGCCCTTTGCAGCTATAAGCATGTCATCAACATAGAGTAAGAGATAAACAAAACTCCTATCTCGGAGCTTCTTAAAGTACACACATTGATCGTACTTACTACGAGTGTACTTTTGCTGCAACATAAATGTATCAAACTTCAGATACCACTGTCTTGGAGATTGTTTTAACCCGTATAGTGACTTCTGAAGTCGACACACATAATCTTCTTTACCGGCAACCTCAAAACCAATGGGATGTGACATATAAATGTCCTCCTCTATATCCCCATGCAAGAAGGAAGTCTTGACATCTAGTTGCTCGAGCTCTAAATCAAACTGCGCCACAAATGCTAGAAGGATTCGGATGGAAGGTGCTTAACAACCGGAGAGAAAACTTCATTGTAATACAAACCTTCCCTTTGTGCATATCATTTAGCCTCTAACCTTTCCTTATATCGTACACCACTAACGATACCCTTAGAGTCTGGAGTTCCGTCCTTTACTGTATAGACCCACCTGCACCCGATCTTATTTCTACCCTTGGGAAACTTAACTAGTTCCCAAGTGTGATTCTTATGAAGAGACTTCATCTCCTCATCCATAGCGGTTTTCCACTCAGCGACATGAGTATCACTCATCGCCTCCTTGAAGGTAAACGGCTCATCTTCGAAAATGGATAATGCGTGAGAAATACTATCCTCATAACCATATCGAATAGGTGCACTAATTTGACGCCTATCACGCTGAGATGCCAAAGACGGAATAATCTCAGTTTGTTGCCGAATGGGTTCCTCGATGGGAACCTCATCTTCATCTTCTACTTGTTCATTTTGAACTTCTTCTTCTTGTGTAGTAGATGAATAAGGAGCTCTTTGCTCCACCTGCACCGAATCGTCATCAATATCCCTAGTACTCTCCTTTTCAATTTGAGAGTCCCAACCTGTGAACTTCTTTGAATCAAGCATAGCTTTCTCATTGAAGGTCACATCACGACTGATCACAAACTTTTGAAAGTCTGGGCACAATAAACGATACCCCGTCACACCTTCTGGATAACCTAAGAAAATTGCTTTCTTAGCTCTAACACCTAACTTATCTTCTCGACGTGAAAATAAGTAAGCAACCGAACACCTTCAAATTTGAATAATTTACAGGATTACCGGTCCAGATTTCCATAGGTGACTTACACTGACTAGATGTTGATAGTGATCGATTCACTAAATAGCACGCCGTATTAACAGCTTTAGCCCACCAAATTTTTCCCAAACCCGCGTTTGACAACATGCACCGTGCTCTCTCAAGTAGTGTGCGATTCATTCGCTCCGCTACTCCATTTTGTTGTGGTGTACCTTTTACTGTGAAGTGTCTAGCAATACCTTGTTCCTCACAAAATTCTTTTAATGGATCTTCAGTGTATTCACCACCATTATCGGAACGTATCTTCTTGACCACACGACCAATTTGTTTCTCCACCATGGTCTTCCACTTCTTAAATACCTCGTTGACTTCATTTTTCTGCTTCATGGTGTAAAGCCAAACTCTCCTCGAAAAGTCATCGATAAAGGTCACAAACCACCTAGCACCTCCCTTTGAAACTGTACAAGAGGGACCCCAAACATCCTAATGGATGTAATCTAACATACCCTGTGTGTGGTGCACGGAGGTACCAAAACTGCTTCTACATTGTTTCCCAACAATGCAATGCTCACAAAAATCAAGCTTACATGTCTTTTCTCCTCCAAGTAAACCTTTCTTTGCTCAACACAGACAAGCCTTTCTCACTCATATGCCCAAGACGCATATGCCACAAACGTGTTGACTCCACCTGTTTCTCATCAACTGATTGAGAAACCATAGCTCCACCACAAATTATATCTCCTTGTAAGAAATATAAGTTACCATGTCTTTCACCGGTCATCATCAAACTACTACCGTAGTATACCTTCAAGAATCCATATTCTGCAACGTACTTGTATCATAAAGATTCAAGTACTCCCAACGAAATCAAACTCTTTCTCAAATCAGGAACATGTCTAACCTCTGAAAGTGTTGTAGTAACACCATGCGAACGAACCCGTACTGTACCAACTCCAACTGTTTTGCAGGTATTAGAGTTACCCATCAAAATAGTACCATTGTTCACCTCTCTATAAGTGGTGAAACATTCCCTAGTGGGACACATATGGTACGAAGCACCGGAATCGAGCATCTAACCATCATTGAGATAACTATTTGATGTAACGGTTAACACCTCCTGATCAAAACCACACATTGGCTCCACCAGAACTTCACTGCCTTCCGCAATTGAAGCAACAACATTCTTAGAATTTGATTTCCTATTATGTTTCAAATCCTTTGCTTTTAGCTTAGGACAATCAACTCTTATATGACCGGGTTTACGACAATAATAACACTCGATGTCGTTCCTTTTGAAATTGGAACGATTCTTCGACTTCGACTTCTTATTACCATTTTTACCTCCATTAACAAAGAAGCCCTCAACTTCATCGCCAAACTCTTGCTTTCTTTTTCTCATAGCTTTGGCTTGTAAAGCCGAAACCACATCATTGAAAACCAATTTATTATCTCCTTCAGTTTTCCCACTTAACAAATAATCCACAAAAGTTTCATATGATGGAGGTAAAGAACATAGTAATATCATAGATTTATCTGTATCCGAGATATTAACTTTGATATTGGATAAATCAGATATTATCATATTAAACTCATTAATATGATCTACTAAAGATTTACCTGAAGCCATCCGAAAGGCATGGAGTCGACGCTTCAAGTAGAGTTCCGAAGTCAAGTCCTTTTATAAGTAGAGCTTCTCTAATTTCTCCCAAAAATCCTTTGCCGAAGTTTCACCCGAAAAATTATGAGTAATTTCCCTCGACAAACACAAGCGAATAGTTGAACAAGCCTCCATATCAAGGTCAGCCCACTTTTCGTCGGTCCAATCTTTTGGTAAGACCGTTGGCTTCTCCTTGATTGCTTTAATTTGTTTCATGCTAACAAGAATATCTTTTACATCAGTTTGCCATGATGTAAAATTATTCTTTCCATTGAACTTGATGATATCAAATCCATGCACCTTCGAGAAAACTCCACCAGATGTGGAAGCTGACATCTTTACTTCTAACTATGATCCTCTCCATGCTCACCGCACCACTTGTTGGGATTACTTGGTAAATAATTCCACAAGACACTAGTTCTTTGGATCAATGTAGAAGTAAAGTAAAAATAAAGAAGATTGATGCGTGTCGTAGGTGCAATCAAATTAATTCAATATTTCCACTTAATTAAAAATAATATAATGGAAGTCAAGTTCGTTCCCACGAGGAGCAAGAGATCTTAGTTGTAAAAGTTGTCACGAAAGGGGGGTGTAAAAAGCAAAATAAAAATAAACAAAGCAATTAAAATCGAAAGTTGAAAGATGAAAGCAATAAGAGAGAAAAGATCAAGGAATCCTTCTTCGTTACGAAACAATGAATCAAGTTATGTTCTTTTCTACTTGTTATTAGTCACAAATTATCACCAACCGTAGGTAAAGCGGCTAGCTCGGTGCTAAACCCCTAAATCCCTTGTATCACCTAGGACACGGAAGTTCTCGACTCACCGGATTCTAATCACCAAGCCACCTAGAATTAGCTCAACCTAGATGTAACTTGGCTCATGCATTAAGTTTTGTGAATTTCTTAGGTTGATATTAGTAGTTAGACTCTTAGCTCAAGGTCTACTTGCTAACGTTGTTTCTACACACAATTGCTCCACGGAATCCCTCCGCAAGGTCTCGTGTTTGCTACTTATGTAAAGAGTCAAAGAACGATTACTTATCCCCTAACTTTCACTAGCTTTAGATCGAATTAACAAATCAATTTAGTTGGCCACCCAAACAATCTATCAATCAATCATGAATGTCTTTAAGATCACTCCTATTAGTAAAAACAAGCGATAATTATGTGAAAAACTTCAAGATAGAATTTGAAAACAAAAACTCAAATCATGTTAAGAACTAGGAATTCATCCTCAATCAATAAGAAATTTAGCTACTCATGTTTTTGAAATTCACACAAATAATAATTATTAAAAGAAGAATTTTCAAATTCACACAAGTAATTAAAAAGAAGAATCTTAGAAAAGCAAGCAAAACACAAGTGATGTGTGTGTAGAGGTGTGTAGAAGTTGTAGAAAACTTCTCTATTTATAGGCTTCAAAATTCTCCAAATCTTCTAAGGAGTAGAATCCTTTTCCCTTTGCAATTCAATTTCCAAATTCAAGTCTTTCTCTTCTCTTCCACCTTCTCTTTCCAAATTTGAGTCCAATTCTCCATCCAATTCCAAGCCCAAGTCTTCACACCCATGAGAGAAGTCCATAGAAAATTCTGGAAATTTGGTCGACGGAAAACTGGGATTATGGCCGGAAGTTGGCCGGAAAACGTCGCCGCCGGTCACCTGGAAATTTCTCCGTCAAGAGAATATTCGACGGAATATTCCGTCCGGTCCTCCGTTAGGACTAACGGTCAAACGGGTCAACCGTCAGTCAAACCGTCAGTCAACCGTCAAAGGGAAGAAGTGAGTCAGACTCGAGTTAGCTTCTGACTCAGCTAACTGGGCTCACTCAGCTGAGTCGATCTTGAGTCATTGCTTACTCGGCCGACTTGATTAATTCGACTCACCGGAATCAGTCATCGGGCTCGGTTGGGATCGGTCATCAGGATCGTTCGGATCGGTCCGAAGTCAACTCGCTGGAAGGACGATTTGGCCGAGTTTCGGCTGTTTATCAGGTTTTCCCGGCCAATTTCAGGCCTCTCTTCAGCTCCACTTCCCTGTTAAGAATTCCTAGCATTCATCTATTGTATTCATTAGCTTCATTCTTCATCTGCTTCTCAACCACAAAGAACTCGGCCATCTCGCTACTCGAACCCATTCCTTACCACCAACAAAGACCACACTCCTCTGTTGTTCTTCATCTAACTCGGCCCATCGAGCTTCAAACAACGGCCACCAAACCCATTATTCAGCTTCACCTCAATTTCTCAGACCCACTGGCAGCATCGATTTATTTATCTCTTGGATTTCAACCACGACCAATTCAATTTCTTCATTATTAGTTCATTCAACAGATCTGTGAGTTTCTTTTCAAGCTCAATCCGTGACGACAATGACTTTAATCATCTTGGCTCTCTCGAATTCACGAAGCGCCTCATCAATTATCATCTCACGTAACCCGTCATCGATTATCATCTCGTGACTCACACCAATCAACACCACCGAAGATTCAAACTTCTCTCAAATTTCGGATTCGGAAATGACGATTTCACTTGGATCTTTCTCGCATCTCGCCTCTCGTCGATAGCAATCAATCCCATCTCCATCTTCATTCGGTTTTGAGAGATAGTAAACCCTAACTTCTCCATCGATTGCAGCATCGAGTCTTGCCGATTTCCTCGATTTGATATATAATCATTCCCGCACTGGACCTAACCGATCTCTCCCTTAATCTTCATCTCCTCAACCTTTCGAGACAGAGTAAATACTGAAGAAGAAATTGCTTTTTCTTCTCTCAATTTCAGAGAATGATATGAATGAGATAAGAAAAATCAGCTCTCTCGATTTAGTTTTAGGATACGGTTGGATATTGACACCGGGTCACCCCTGATAAGGGCTGCTCAACTGGTTACCCCTTAACCTCGATGGATCAGTATTTAGTATTTCTCCAAGAAGAGTTGCCCCTTAACCTCATTGGCCTGTCTTTAGTGCTCCTCCATAAGAGTTGCCCCTTAACCGTGGTGGGCTCCATATATTACTTGCTTGTGAAATGACTATTACGCCCTTTAGCACAACTTTGAATGGTTTCTTCTTCTTTTCTTCCGTGCGACTCCATAGTAGCTATAAAACTCAAAACAAGCGTAAAATACATAATTTACAAGAAAAATAGCAAAGAAAGCATAAACTACTAGATAGTAAATTAGGTGTATTCTACACCTATCAAATTCCCCCACACTTAGACTTTGCTAGTCCTCGAGCAAATCAAACTAAAAACTCACAACTTCAAAGCGTTCAAGCGTCACAATCATCAAAGAGTTATGAGGACATAGAATTTCGCATGCTAGTAATAAGAAGTTAGAAATACCAAAGAACATATTCTCATTCTTAAATGTTGAGTGAGAAATAACCACACCATAATGAGAGAATGCGTGTTTGAGAAACGATCAATAAGCATTTCGCCTCGACTTCTCGCTTCACCAAATAAGGATTTTATGATAATTGCACTCTAAAAGACTGACTTTTTTATGGTTCTCACATGTGTGCGGTAGGAATGAAGAGAGAAATCCCGCATCACGTTGAATGGTGGGAAGGATAACTTCCGAAATTTTGAAAAACCCACATCTTTTAATATTTTGAAAAACCATTTTTCTGACGATCTCTAAGAAAGGAAATCAACCATTATTATCGAGGATGAGATTACTTACTTACCTTCACATCTGATCGCCAATTATGATAACACCACTCTCACGGCATCCAATAGAAACGTCTTCCGCTCCTCGTCTTGATCTTCATGGTCCTCGTCTTCGGTTTCAACTATTGATGATAAACCCTCGAATTTCATAAATCCTTGACAATTTGTAACCTTTTCCTTAATAATCCTTGTCGCTTGAAATTTCCTTATATATTTTCCTTCCCCACGGCTTAAACAAAACAAATATTTCTCTTGTTTTTCTTTTTTTTTTTTTTTTTTTTTTTTTTTTTTTTTTTTTTTTTTTTTTTTTTTTAATAACAAGAGAAATTAAATACAAAAATAAACCATGGCCGTGGGAGAAGTATTTTACCGCTTGATTCTTCACAACTTGTATCGTCTTGAAATCATAAACTTTCAAAAATTCTCACCTTTTAATTTTCTTCGCTTTCATGAATAAGTCTTCATACTTGAATATAAAATTACCTCATTGTATTGTAAGTCTTCAACAAATATGTAAAGATCCGCTCATTTGTATGTTGCTTTACTTGAATTTGAACTTTGCTCTTTTTCTCATTCCGTTGCTTATAAACCTTAAACTTTTCCAACTTTCCTTGTAGATTTTGATGTCGCTCCTTGTTGATGATGACTGTGTTTCTATGGATCCGTTGTTGTCGCGAGAGAGAATGGTGCTAACTGCAAATCGAACTACAAGAAGGGAGCTTTCATCCATGGACGTCACCCTCATGATTGACAAAATTAGCACTCAAGAGATCAAAGAGTAGTGCTTTTAGTGGTGGGAAGTTGGGTAGCTCACCATTCTACCCGGAATTAACTTACGGTGACACACACTCAAAAGAAGCTCTTTAGTAGATGGAAGATTTTCTGGTCGGTGCCTCTCATGATATGAATCGGGTAGTCTCCACTAATGATTGATCAGCAACTCTAATAACGCACTTCTCCCCTGCACCAAATTCGCATCACCGGCATGATTAAATCCATTATTTAACACTCTAACAAACAAGAAATCCGAATGTAGTTCTCTAACACTTCCAAGTTCAATTATGTCGGTCACAAACTCTATGTAAACATACCTAGAAGTATGCTAGTGACTCTAAAATCTTTAAAAGTTGGAATTTTTATGTAAAAATTTTTTTTTTTTTTTTCAAATTTTTTTCATTTTTTTGTAATTTTTTGTTTTAAAAACATGCTTAACCACTCCCCCACACTTAAACCTTACATTGTCCTCAATGTAATTGAATCCTCCTAGTAAAGTCAAGGTGGGAAATTTTAACATGATAAGAAACAAGAAAAAGAAATAACAAAAATAAAAAGATAAGAAATACAAAACCGATGGGTTGCCTCCCATTAAGCGCTTGTTTTAAAGTCGACGGCCCGACTTAGCTCTTGCAAGATTCATTAGCCCGGATCAATCTCTTTCACCGGAAAACATGATTCCACATCACTAGGGTATCGCGTTGTCTCAAAGATATTGAAGTGGATGAGTGTACCATCAAACTCCATAGTCAAGGTGCCATTTTGGACATCAATCTTTGTTCGTGGTGCTCAAAAATGGTCTACCCAAAAGCAAAGGTGTAGACTTGGAAGAATTCTCATCATTCATGTCTAAGACATAGAAATCGGCCGGAAATACAAGCTTATTAACCTGCACCAAAACATTCTCAACAATCCCTTTCGGGTAAACATTAGATCGGTTAGCAAGTTCAAGAACTACCCAGGTCTCTTTAAGAGGACCAAGATTCAAAGAATCATAAATCGAAGACGGCATAACATTAACCGACGCTCCCAAATCTAGCAAAGCTCGAGTAAACCTTGTTTTACCAATTGTGCAAGGTATATTGAAACTAAGGGGTCCTTTAATTTTGGTGGGAGTTTCTTGAGAATAAACGCATGAAGCATTCTCCCCACACTCATGACTTCATTCCCTTTCAACCTTTTCTTCTTCATGCACATCTCCTTTAAGAACTTTGCACAACGAGGAATTTGACGAAGAGCTTCTATGAGTGGAATATTGACTTGTACTTTCTTAAAGATTTCCCAAATATCCATGTATTCCAAGTCTCTCTTTGATTTAGCAAATCGGCTAGGGAACGGGGGGTGGAGTTGTGAAAGTAGGAACCGTCTCCTCGGGTTGATTGGTTGGAGATGTTTTCTCCTTTGGTGCGGTTTCAATTTCCTCTTTCTCATCATACACCTTATCTTGTTGATTTGGTTGCTCCACATGTGTCCCACTCCTCAAAGTAATCGCATTAACGCTCTCTTTTGGATTAACAAACGGTTGTGAAGGAAGTTTTGTGGACGCTTGCGCTTTCAACAAGTTCACATCGGTCGCTAATTGCCCCACTTGAATTCGTAAATCCTTGATTGCCGAATCGGTCTTTTGTTGATTTTGTTGAAACATTGACGTAATACTTTGCATCATGACATTAAGCTTATCATCAATTGAAGATCCTTGTTCTTTCACTTGAGGTTGGAATTGTTGATAACCACCTTGTTGCTCATATGGATTAGGAGCCGCGCTTGCTTATTTGCATAGCTAAAGTTAGGATGATCCTTCCACCGGGATTGTAAGTATTCGAATATGGATCGTACCTTGGCCTTTGATTCGGATATAAAGCATTCACTTGTTCGGTCTCATTATCGGAATAATTACCGCGCAATCCGTTGCATCATAATCTCCATGTTACTCATCCTTTGATCAAAATGTGATGATGAATCACTAACTTCATGCACTCGCCTAACCATTGGTTCATCCCTTGTGTAGAATTGTTGCGAGTTTGCCGCCATACTTTCAATCAATTCGGTAGCTTGGGCCACCGTCTTGTTCATTAATGCACCACCACCCGCGGCGTCAAGAAGAGACCTATCACTTGGGTGGAGAGCTTCATAGAAGTATTGGAGTATCATAGCATCACTAAATTGATGGTGTGGACAGCTTCCTACCAACCTCTTGTATCGCTCCCAACATTCATACAATGATTTTCCCACTTGTTGTTTCAATCCACAAATCTCCTTGCGAATTTGAGTAGCTTTGGATGCGGGAAAATATCTCTCGAGGAAAATTTTCTTCATCCCATTCCATGCTGTGATACTTAGGAAGGCAAATAATATAACCATTCCTTAGCATTACCCGCCAAAGAAAACGGAAAGCTTTCAACATTGCTCCATCCGCATTAGTCTCCGGTGGAAGCATGGCCATAATTATGGCGTAGAAGTCCATAAGATGTTTGTTTGGGTCCTCATTCACCATGCCATGGAACTTTGGTAACTCTCTAATCAACCCCGGCTTGATTTCGAAGGTTGAGTTAGTTTGGATACACCATTGTTGTGTATCAAGCCTGTGAGAAGCTAGGTCCTTTAGTGTACGATCAGCCATCGTCTCTTCCTCTTTGTCCGAATCACTTGATGAAGAAGGAGGAAGTGGAGTGTTAATCGCACGAATGAAATCCTTTAATTGAGTGCCGGATCGAAGACGTATTGGACTCGGTCTACCCCCTTTAAGCATTCACCAAAGGTATAACACCTGAAACAAGATTCTCACAAACTAAGTTAGATACGGTAAAGAATCTAACAAAGCAAGAATAAAAATAAATACAACTAAAAAAAAAAAAATCGCCCGTTGGTCCCCTAAGAGTGGCGCCAAAATTTGATGCGTGTCGTAGGTGCAATCAAATTAATTCAATATTTCCACTTAATTAAAAATAATATAATGGAAGTCAAGTTCGTTCCCACGAGGAGCAAGAGATCTTAGTTGTAAAAGTTGTCACGAAAGGGGGTGTAAAAAGCAAAATAAAAATAAACAAAGCAATTAAAATCGAAAGTTGAAAGATGAAAGCAATAAGAGAGAAAAGATCAAGGAATCCTTCTTCGTTACGAAACAATGAATCAAGTTATGTTCTTTTCTACTTGTTATTAGTCACAAATTATCACCAACCGTAGGTAAAGCAGCTAGCTCAGTGCTAAACCCCTAAATCCCTTGTATCACCGGACACAGAAGTTCTCGACTACCGGATTCTAATCACCAAGCCACCTAGAATTAGCTCAACCTAGATGTAACTTGGCTCATGCATTAAGTTTTGTGAATTTCTTAGGTTGATATTAGTAGTTAGACTCTTAGCTCAAGGTCTACTTGCTAACGTTGTTTCTACACACAATTGCTCCACGGAATCCCTCCGCAAGGTCTCGTGTTTGCTACTTATGTAAAGAGTCAAAGAACGATTACTTATCCCCCTAACTTTCACTAGCTTTAGATCGAATTAACAAATCAATTTAGTTGGCCACCCAAACAATCTATCAATCAATCATGAATGTCTTTAAGATCACTCCTATTAGTAAAAACAAGCGATAATTATGTGAAAAACTTCAAGATAGAATTTGAAAACAAAAACTCAAATCATGTTAAGAACTAGGAATTCATCCTCAATCAATAAGAAATTTAGCTACTCATGTTTTTGAAATTCACACAAATAATAATTATTAAAAGAAGAATTTTCAAATTCACACAAGTAATTAAAAAGAAGAATCTTAGAAAAGCAAGCAAAACACAAGTGATGTGTGTGTAGAGGTGTGTAGAAGTTGTAGAAAACTTCTCTATTTATAGGCTTCAAAATTCTCCAAATCTTCTAAGGAGTAGAATCCTTTTCCCTTTGCAATTCAATTTCCAAATTCAAGTCTTTCTCTTCTCTTCCACCTTCTCTTTCCAAATTTGAGTCCAATTCTCCATCCAATTCCAAGCCCAAGTCTTCACACCCATGAGAGAAGTCCATAGAAAATTCTGGAAATTTGGTCGACGGAAAACTGGGATTATGGCCGGAAGTTGGCCAGAAAACGTCGCCGCCGGTCACCTGGAAATTTCTCCGTCAAGAGAATATTCGACGGAATATTCCGTCCGGTCCTCCGTTAGGACTAACGGTCAAACGGGTCAACCGTCAGTCAAACCGTCAGTCAACCGTCAAAGGGAAGAAGTGAGTCAGACTCGAGTTAGCTTCGACTCGACCTAATCAGGCTCACTCGGTGATCGATCTTGAGTCATTTGCTTACTCGGCCGACTTGATTAATTGACTCACCGGAATCGATCATCGGGCTCGGTTGGGATCGGTCATCGGGATCGTTCGGATCGGTCCGAGTCAACTCGCCGAGAAGGGCGATTTGGCGAGTTTGTTGTTTATCAGTTTTCCGGCCGATTTAGAGCCTCTCTTGACTCCACTTCCCTGTTAAGAATTCCTAGCATTCATCTATTGTATTCATTAGCTTCATTCTTCATCTGCTTCTCAACCACAGCAACCTGGCCATCTCTGCTTACTCGAACCCATTCCTTACCACCAACAGCACCACACTCCTCTGTTGTTCTTCATCTAACTCAGCCATCGAGCTTCAAACAACGGCCACCAAACCCATTATTCAGCTTCACCTCAATTTCTCAGACCCACCGGCAGCATCGATTTATTTATCTCTTGGATTTCAACCACGACCAATTCAATTTCTTCATTATTAGTTCATTCAACAGATCTGTGAGTTTCTTTTCAAGCTCAATCCGTGACGACAATGACTTTAATCATCAGCGTGCGGCTCTCGAATTCACAGCAGGCGACCTCATCAATTATCATCTCCACGAGAACCCGTCATCGATTATCATCTCTGTGACTCACACCAATCAACACCACCAGAAGATTCAAACTTCTCTCAAATTTCAGTTCGGCAGCGACGATTTCACTGGATCTTCTCTGCATCTCGCCTCTGTCGATAGCAATCAATCCCATCTCCATCTTCATTCGGTTTTCAGAGATAGTAAACCCTAACTTCTCCATCGATTGCAGCATCAGGTCTTGCCGATTTCCTCGATTTGATATATAATCATTCTGCACCAGACCCTAACTGATCTCTCCCTTAATCTTCATCTCCTCAACCTTTCAGACAGAGTAAATACGGAATGACGGCTTGCTTTTTCTTCTCTCAATTTCAGAGAATGATATGAATGAGATAAGAAAAATCAGCTCTCTCGATTTAGTTTTAGGATACGGTTGGATATTGACACCGGGTCACCCCTGATAAGGGCTGCTCAACTGGTTACCCCTTAACCTCTGATGGACTGTATTTAGTATTTCTCCAAGAAGAGTTGCCCCTTAACCTCATTGGCCTGTCTTTAGTGCTCCTCCATAAGAGTTGCCCCTTAACCGTGGCTGGGCTCCATATATTACTTGCTTGTGAAATGACTATTACGCCCTTTAGCACAACTTTGAATGGTTTCTTCTTCTTTTCTTCCGTGCGACTCCATAGTAGCTATAAAACTCAAAACAAGCGTAAAATACATAATTTACAAGAAAAATAGCAAAGAAAGCATAAACTACTAGATAGTAAATTAGGTGTATTCTACACCTATCAAAGATGCATACTAAAAAAAAACAAGAAAGCGAGAACATAAGAATTAACGTGGTTGGTGAGATGCGCTACATCCACAAACGGCTACGATCAACTCTTTATTATAGAACTTTTCTGAGAGAATTAAAACACTCAAAGATTGATGAATCAATCACTAACTTATGAATAGCTAGAAGCTAATCATAACACTAAAATAACTCTCTAGTAATATTGCTCTATATCCTCACAAATAGAAAGTAGAAAAGAAGTAGGAGAGAAAACTCATAAGGCTCTTAGAGTTGGTGTATTGGTGTATTTTTCTCCAAATGATCTCCCTCCTATTTATACTAGATAAGTACTTGGGATTCAAGCAAAATACTTGACATCCAAGTAGTAAAACCTTGCAAGCAAAGTAAACTTGGTTGCCAAGACTTTACTAGATAATTCCCATGTGTACTTGATAGCCAAGCCTTCTTCTTCTCTATGCCAAGTGTACTATAACCTCCACAAGTGTGAATATAGGATTTAATCTTTGACAACATTAACAATTCCAAGCTTGGAAAACGTGTAGAATGTCAAGTCTAATAGCTTCCAAATTGAAGTATTCCACACTTTTTCCAAACATGTTCCAAGGTTTCGTAGAAGAGAGTTTGGAATCCAAGTGAAAATGCCAAACAATACAACGTTAACGATAAAAATAGTGTTTTACCCGGCAAAAACGCTATTCTTATAAAACGCTAATCCAATTCGCGTTCTTAAAAAGTGATCTGAAATCACACTCTCATTGGTAAAGGGGCGGTAGGAATCGGTAGAGGGGCGGCAACCTAATAAGACAAAAAAGGTCATTAGAAGTAAATTCAAGTGCCCCTTATCAATAAAACCTGGAAATGACTAATTAACCCTTATTGTTAATAATCAAGTTTAGTAATGATAATCAAGATTAGTGTAGATAATCAAGATTAATTTTGATAATTAATTTTCACTTATTATAGAATCAAAAAATCGGATGTTTAGAGTTATAAGAAAAAAAAAAATTGAGGAGAAAAAAAAAAAAAAACTTTTGTGATATTTGTGAAACCCTAGATTTTGATTCACTCAACCAAAATGAGTGATTCCAGGTGACCCCGGTATACTTCTAAATTAGTTTTCATTAGCCTTTTCTCGCTCAAAATTATCTAAAGTATATAACAAAATCAAAACTTTTGAATTTTTGGAAGAACTTACGGTTGCAATTTTGCTCGTGACCAATAGTAACTCTTAGTTACGGTTCGTAAGTTATCGAATACCAACCGTGAATGGTTAAATTTGGGGAAGATCCAATCGTAAAACCGATTACGGTTGGTAATTAAATTTGGACAACAATAGTAACTAAATTACGGTTGGTAACTAATGAATCGAGACCAATAGTAACTACCCTATGGTTGGTGTGTTAACTTAACTTTTGAACGAAGTAAATCATTATTTGATAATTTCTTAAGACACGGGAGTATTTACGGTTGGTATGGTTGTTTGAGTAACAAAATAGTAACTCAATTACGGTTGGTAATTGAACTATTACCAACCGTATGTTCTTCAAAATCTCCAGTTACGGTTCGTAATTGAGTTATTACCAACCGTAACTGGCATAAACCCAGAAATTTCAATTTCAATTTTCATACAAAACTCTAATTTTTGATACAAAATTAACTTAAATCCAACACGATAAACTAAACCCTAACTTGGTTTTTCCAAACATTTTCAAATCGTCGATTAATCGAAGGCGATGAAATTTTTGGTTTTAATGGAGGTTAGGATTGATGGAGGAGAAGAGAAGATGAAGAAGAAGATGAAAAAAAAAAACTAATTTGATTTTTTCGATTCATTAGGTTTAAAAAAATTGATTTGATTTTGGTTAATTTAAGGTGAAAAGGGTAATCTAGTCAATCTACACCCCTATAGGACACCCCCTAACTAATAAGAGGGACATTGCTATCATACTTGCCGCCCCTCTACCAATTCATGCCGCCCCTTTACCAAGCTTTTTTATTTATGTGTTAGCTAGTGGTCATGTCTGGATGTACCAATTTATGTGTGGACGTGGCAATTTATGTGTGGTTGAAAGAAGTTAGTGGATCTTAGAAGACTATTTGTGGATCTGTTTATTTTTTTATTTTTTTGAAAAGAGTTGTAGATCTGTTTATATATGCCTTACAATATCTTCGGATTATTTCAAAACATTTTTTTCTCTTTCGCAAGAATGCTATTTTAATTGTCGTTAAATGCTATTTGTTCTGCTGTTTTGGAACTTTCTCATCATAAGTACATTAGACTTGAACTTTCATGATCTATTCCAAGTACTGAGGTGTGATAGAACTTAAAAGATGAAATTCTTCCGCCATAAAACTTATCCTTAGTAACTGGGAATATCAGTTTACTACACAAGGTACCAATTATCATCATTACTCCCGTACACTATACCCATACACTAATACCCGTACACCAACCACTAAATTCTTTATGAATGTTTAAGAACTTTTACCAACTAGTTGACAAGTGGAACAACCGTGCTCACCAGCCTCACTTGCTCTACCCAACTTATCGTAGTAGCACGTAATTATTGCAAGTTTTTGTTACCACCCCGTTATAGGACACGGCTGCATTATTATTTTTTTCTCTCAATACTAATCATGCTAGTTTTACCCTGTTTTAGTTTACATGCCAAAAGTTTAGTTCAAATTTGTGCATCTTTATTTAACCGGATGCACGTTCCGACTTCTATTATTGGTTCAAATTTCTCTCAAACGGTTTTATACTCGAAAGTTTCATTCAAAACAGAAAAGTTACCAAAACCAGATAACCCCTTTAATACTCTTTCTTCTAACGCTATCTTTCTATGCCATGATATATGGTAAGCTCGAAAGTAAGTGAATCAAGCATGAAATCTAAAGGTGAAGAACATTTATTTGACGAGCCTTCCCGTATAAAACACTGGTAGTTCATTTTACTTGTTTAGTTTGCATCAAATTTTGAGTCCATTTTAACGGGTATAGTTTTATATGTTCTTCGTTGAAAGTAAAAGATCCAGGATTTGAGGTGGGGGAGGAAATTGAAACATTGGATTCAAGAACCGTAAAATGAGGAATTCTTTCGAGGTTTTGGTCCTGACGTGCACATGGGAAACACAAACATGCTTATGAAACTGCAACAACTCCATATCCATTTCATGAAGAACACATGTATTGACAGTTAAAATGGTAACTTATGACAGTCGGTTCTTTTTATCCTAGATAATTTATCTACCCGAAATAGAGTGAAGCCAACCTTGTTAGCGAAATGTTATCGCCGAGTCCAAATCTATTCACACTCCTCTAAAGAATGGATATTTCACATGTTTTTCTGATTGGTTGATTATTTAACTAAATCTCGACCCTCACTACATAACTCCCTAATTAAATTAATTCAATATTGGAGATTGAAATGTTACGTGCACACTCGTTAAGGAGTATACACAAATTCAAAGCTCACATAGCCTAAGGGGCAGCTTGGCCGACCAATACACATGGCAGGATGAAGTTCATCAAATCAACAAATATAATAATATAAATAAATGTCACTGGATTACACACTAAATTAGCGCATGTTCCTCCTTCCTTGCAAAGATGGTCCAAACAGGTACGGTCTCCGTTTGTCCACTTGCCGCGAGTGTACGGCCGTACGGCTGATTGATTTGATAAAAATGCCCAGGAAATTAAATTCCCATAGGAAGTTTTTAGGATTTTTTTTTGTTTTTCAATTTCAGGTATGTCTAATCAACTTGCACATGCGATATGTGCACCTTCAGTATTCACACATCCATGCCATGGACACCAAGAAGATAAGAACTATGGGGCCAATGCCCCAATGCACCAACTATGTACGGATCTCTGTAATTTGACTTCTATCATTATCATTTACACTATCATCCGCGACAAAATGCTCAATTTTATATTGTTCTACTTTCTAATCATTTATCAAATGGTTTCGTACATATGCCAGGCTTGATGTGGAGGAAAAATTTGTAAACCGAAATATGGCAGGCCCTAAAACAAAATTTAGTCAATAAGGCCAATATCCACCACAAAACTGGCAAATTATCTATAATATGACATGAAATAATCAAATCTCACTGTAGTATTTTGGGTATTTAAAAATTTTACTCCCTCCGTCCCACATATATAGGCGGGGGGACACAATTCTCTTATATTAAGAAAAGAACATTGGATTCATAATATTTTATGTTTTTAAATATTTTTACCCTTGTCACTATTAAGTAACGATTATCTATGCACCATAAATAAGGGTATATGTAGAAATATTCATCTAGGAAATAGTAGACCGCCTATCTAATGGGACAAGCAAAAAACAAAATTCCGCCTATATAATAGGGACGGAGGGAGTAGTTAATAATCCCGTGGATTTTAACAAAGCGGGAATTTTGCAACATTAGAAGGGGAAGTGGCTATGAACAAAGCGTCCCAAACAAAAAATGATGAGAAAATAAATAGTCGTTCTGTCTTCTAACTTCAGTCGTTTTTGAAAAGTGGGAAAAATTATCTATTTTAAATGCAAGATTTATTAATTGTGTCTTAGGGTATAATGGTGAGATAGTACGAGAGCCTAGTCCTATCCATAACAAATCGAATTCCTCCGAGAGAAGAGAGAGGAAAATCCCCTTCCATAACAAATTGAAGTTCCCTTTTGCAGATTCTCCTTTCTCACCTCCTTAATAGCGTGCTTAGATGCATATTCAGAAGTTGTTTTTCGATTTCTAAAAGTCAAAAGGTCAGAAGTCAGTTTGGCAAAAATATTTGAAGCGACTTAAAAAGCGAAGAAAAAGTTAGCTTTTTGTGAAGCAAAATAGTTTTGCTTCTGAGTTCTACTTATGGAGAAGCAGAAGTAGAAGCAGATTTGTATCCAAACACACTATCTTTTCTTCCTTCTTTATTACAAGATTGTTAATTCCAGCTTAATAAGCTAGCGTTGACTCTTTGGTCAACAACTTTTTGCTCCTCCTAGACTTCTCATTCTCTTTATTACCCTTGGATATTATACTTAGGGTCAATCCAAACCCCTTTTTGAACCGGTTTGAATCCTCAAGTCCTCGGTCCCCTTGTGAACTTGGGTTTAAAAATCATGTAATGACCTTCTGGTCCAATTACTGGTGAATTTTCATATTTCAACATTGTCTCCAGATTGTTGAAGAGGCGTAGTCTCACCAACAGTCATACCAGTTGATAAAGTAATACTCAATGCATGCATGTATACGCTTAAGTATGGATTAACAAGATTTACATTAGTAGGATTCGAATATACTTAGCACAATATATGATAAAGGTGGAATACCCCGACAAAATTAGCAGATTTATAATATAGTTCTCGTGGATTTAGTGATCAAATGTTTTTATGGACCGTAAGTTGTATTTTGTGTCTAATGTTAACCGTTATAGGCTCACATTTTCATATTAGTTGAAGGGCATTGCGCGTGTGAGGGTAAATTACCCGATGGCCACGTTTCAACATCTCAAGGGATGGTTTTGATGATAAGGTGATAAGATGAGAGCACTTGAATCATATTCTAAAAATGTGATTTAAATGCAGATCGAGACGCTTTGCTACAACGTTACATGAATGACGAGTGTAAGGAGTGGTCTAATCGACTCATACGGTGAAGTCTAAAAAGAAGGACCGCATTTAATGAAGGATCAAAAGAGGCGTGGGCGAATCTACATCGTATCAGAAGGCTCAGGCGATCTATACTATATAGAAAGATGATAAACGAGGACGGTATTGGGGGTGGCTTTGAAAAAAAAAAAAAAAAAAAAAAAAAAATTGTAAGAACTTATTTGGCCCTTGTAATTTTCGGATTTTGAAAAAATAGCCCAGGTGAAAATTAAAATTAGCCCAAGTATTGACTTAGCCCAACTACAATTTTACAAGTATTGACATAGCCCAACTACAATTTTGAATCGTTTTGGTATTTCTAGTCATAGAATCTGACGTTGTTATACCACACGGTAGCCGTTCAAAGAATTAGTAACACGGTCCCACAAAAATAAATCATCAATTAGGTGATCTTAGCCCTTCAAAGACTAAGAAGAGGAATAAAACATAGTTGTTTTCATTTTATTGGTTAAAATACATATTCTTTTTTATTTCTTTATCAAATTTGATTATTTGTTAATTATTTGATATGATTAAAAAGAAAAAAATTATTGTACTTTTTAATTTTCTTGTGTAAGAAAGACCTAAAGTTAGGAAAGATCTTAAAATCTATAATTTTAATAACAAGTACTATCATTTCCCTATCTCCACCTCCATTTCTTACGGTGACGGAATTGGGGGTGGCTTACCTATGCTGAAGTCCAAAACTTGATTTTCATTGTTCCTAAGATTTAGCCCAGGTGTAAATTTGAGATAGCCGATTATCAAGACAGGAAATTCGCGCAACTATAATTTGAAACTCTTATTTTTATTTCTGTGATACTATGATGCTACGTTGAAATTCTGCAAGAAGATTGAAACTCGGTCCCATATAGATAATCCTTGATAATATGATCTCAACCGTTAAAGGATTCCAAAGACAAAAGTAAAGAACTAATACTTCAAATTCTCTCTCACACATTGTGTTCGTCTAATACGGTCAAATCTTATTAGGATAGTACCACGTGTGTTAGTTCTTGTTCTACTTCTTCTTTTTCTTTTAACTCCTCATGTTTCACCATGATACGAAAATAAAAAAGCAAAGGGTGTGAAGAATAACATAACTTCCTCGTGTTTACTTAAGAATAACATAACTTCCTAGATGTATCATTGTTGCATCCGGTTCATTTTTGCTTTTCTTCCTCGGCAAATGTAAGTATATTGACGAAGATTACATAGTGTAAGCCCAAAGCAACATTCTAGAAAGACAAAAAGAGTTCAGCGTGATAGCAAAAACCGCAACCACTTCCGAGCATTTTGCTCTGGAAACAACTCTCAAAGCTGAAACCTGATATGTTGAAAAGAAAAAATAGCATGTCGCATCAGGTATTATAACCGCAGCTATCGATATTGAATTCGAAAAAGTAAAATAGAGTATTGGCTAAAAAAATATTTTTTATCCCACCCAGACATAAAATCCTGGATCCATCGCTGATGATACATCACGAGGTTCCCCAAGGAAGAGTAACACGATGACGTATGGAGCGAGATGACTCGGAAGGAGAACCAAGCAGGCCATCACGAGGGATAGTATATAGAGATCGTCCGAAGTAATGAGAAGATGTACGAATAGCTCCCCCAGCTCGGCGAGACCAGGACTTAACGAGTCTAATTTGCCTATAAATACCAGTCCATGTAGAAGGAAATGGATATGTAATCTTAGATGGTCTTTTACAGAGAATTCTTGTGAGAGATCTATATAAATTGAGAGTGAGAAATCTAAGTGATATTTGTAACTCTTTCAAGGGTAAGACCTTAATCAATAAAGAAAACATCTTCTTTCCCGTGGACGTAGGTCTTCATGGCCGAACCACGGTATATGCTTGTGTCAATATTTACTTTTCATGTACTTTACATCTTGCTTATCTTTGAATCTTGAATGTTAATTAGTTTATAGCCTTTAGATTTACTTGGATGTAGTCATCAGAAAAGATGCATGGAACCTTACTTTTCATGGGAACGTTATATGCTTGTGTCAATATTTACTTTTCACGTTCTTTACATCTTGCTTATCTATGAAAATAGGGTTTAAATCCCTACTTGCTAAAGGTCATGGAACCTTACTTGAATGTACCAAGGGCTTATAAACCCTCTTTTGAAAATAATAAAATTACTCCTTTTGTGTACTCGTTCCATTCTCTTTAACTATTTCTTTCATGTTCATTTATTTTTTTTATTCGTTTGCTTGCAATTTTTTGCTTTATTTTTTTTTCTTATGCTTGCATGTAGAATAGTCATTCCATATTTGCATTATAACAACAATACAACAAAAGCCCATCAAGATTTTGGCACGGTGCTAGCCACACCTTTTGTTCTACAACGAATGATGCGGGTAAAATACCTAAGCTACCTAAGACGGGAACAAACCTAAGGTAATGCCATCACGGTCACTATATCAGATGATGTCCTGCCATAACAGGAGACATCCAGACTCAAGGTACTCGTCTTTGGCTAAGACAAGAATCACTTGACCGAGATATTGCCCTCTAAAGCATGGTTAAATAGAAAGTGACTCAAACATCTTATCACTCAACCAAGGGGCCAGTGTAACCTAAACTGGACATTAAAAAAAAAAAAAAAAAAAAAACCATGAAGGAATCAGAACAAGGCGAGAAGGGAAATGTTCTATACTCAAATTCCAACAATGTAAGAGATGCCCTATCCAATTAAGGAATTAATCACTCCTTGGCTTTGTCACCCATGGTTGGACCTAAAGCATGCACAAAACCTCCCCCATAGCCACAAGCATAAACATATCATACGATATAATTTACCGAAAGAGATTATCATCCATACAAGAAACTATTTCAAAAGAATGTATCATTTCCTCCCACATATGAGGACTTAGAAAAATAGGAGTAGCAACATAATGCCTCCAACACAAAAGAGGACATGGTTAGCATACTGACTAATCTCATCAATTAAACATTGCCTCGCAAGGAGCACGAGAACTTGCCACACAATGTTTTCCTAAACATCACCTCAAAAACAACACGAGGTTTAATCACAAAAAGGAGAAAATAATAAGTTCTTAAAAAGCAAGGAATATACGAGCAAAAGTGCTGACAAACTTAAGCCTGCCCGTCACCAGGAGCACCTTGATCAGAATCACAATATTGGCAGCAGCATCCGCAGCAATTCTTTGACGCTCACGAAGGATGGAAACCTTGCATGTATTTGTCATCATAACCTTGTACTCAGCATGAAGATTTCTCATCTTCTTATTCTATCAGCGCGTTCAGCCTCCATCTGTTCCTCATGGTGACTCACAAATTCATTAAGATCCTCATCAAGACTTTGCTTTGCCGCTCTCATTTCTTCCAACTGCCTCTCCAACTCTACATTACGCTTGCGAGCCTATGCAAGATAAATAAATGGAGACAACCAGTTTGAGAAAACACCACAATGATGAAATACATAAAGTCAAAAAATAGCTAATAAGCAACCTTCGTGTTCAATTAAAACAGAAACTAATATCTGCTCTACTTGGTATTTTTGATTATCTAAAGCACTAATATGTGCTTCAATAGAAGTTATGGCAGCATCACCCGCCGGGCACGATATCTTATGTCTATCGCGCTCCTTATCAGGATGAATAAACTCTGGCTTAAGACGAGCGAGTCCTGCCCTATCCTCCTCCGCCTACGCTAGCTGGGGCAAATGATCAGACTGCCACTCAATAAGCCCATCTTTTTGAGATTGGAGCAGCTTGATCTCATCCGAGCGAGCCACATCCACCTTCTTAGCTTTACCTAACATCGCACGAAGCTCAATACTGCGATCTCGGTGTACATCCACATCCACCTGACGTTGTGCATTTTCATGTTCCAAGGAATCATTCTTGCACTGACGAGAGCTCACATCGAGCTTTAGGTTTGCAAAGTTCCCTATCATGCCTCTGACCAGTATGATCTATCTTCTCCTCCAAACGTTTGACGGTGGCTACCAATAGAGGGACTAATTCAGAACTCTAGAACCTATTATGGAGACGAAAAACTTAAACAAATGAGCAAATAAGCACCTTCCAACTCATTCTTATCCTGGCGAAAGGACAAGGCTTCCTTCTTAGCTATTTCCACGGTGAGACGCAGATTGTGGTTCTCGTGCTCTACAGCTCTAGCTCGCTTCCTAGCAACACGAGTCTCGGACAACATACCCACCCTCAGATTGTTGCTCTAGTAAAACAGACAACATCACCAGTTAAGAACACTTTAACTGGAGTAATAATAAATTACATACTATTACAAATATAGTCAAATTTTAATACATACCGCCTACACAAGCTGATGCTGATCGGACTTAGGAAAAGAAGTTAAGATACGAGCTTGCTCGTCCTCACTCAGCCGAGCATACTGATCCGAGCATAGCGTTTTCTTTGCCTCGGATCCTCCACCAAAAAACAGTATAATACGAACTAGAAGGAGCCGCTGGAGCAGACGGAAAACCATCAGCAAAAGTACTTGGTACGCCAATACCAACACCACCACCACTTGAAACCACATGAACAATATCACCAACACCACCCTCAACTCGAGCATCTACATCGGGAAAAGCACCCTTATCCGCAAGATTACTCGCCTGTGGTGCCCTCACATACGATAAGGTAGTAGTGCCATCGGGATTGATAGGATAATCCAACAAGGCTTGGTCAAGATCATTAAATAATGCATTACCAAGATCCACCATCTCATTCTCACCAAACAACGCACCAATATCGACTTCCAAAGCGTGTTCTTCAACCTCCACAGGAGCAGTAGATGGCCCAGAACCATCAACAACCCTCCTCTTCTGCCAAGATAATAAAACAACATCAGATACTAAGGCATAAAACAGGGGCAATGTATATATACATTAAAATATTAAGACAGTATTTTCTACCTTAGCATCCTCAATAGCTCGAGCAGTATGCGAGGGCCTCCTACAAGGAGGAACCCATCTAAGCTCCCATGGCCTGTAAGGTGGCAGATGATTGTGCATCTCGGGAATCTCAGGAACAACATTGCCAGTCTCATCCCAGCCAAAAATTTAAGTCTCCGCAATGCGAAGAGGAACTAAAAACCACTTGGGATCATGAGTCTTGCGAAGTGTAAGATTGGGATAGGGAGGATCCAAATCGGCCATGAGAGGAGGACCCCTGAGAGGTTTGCGAGATCTAGAAATCCCAACTCCAAAGCCCTCAAATGTATCAGACTATTGACACCAATAGTTCTCCATGAAGGTCGCAGGTGTATACAATTCCTTCTGAGAAGGAACGAACTCGTTCAACTCGTGCTCAGTAATCTTTCCTTGACTTCGCCTAGCACATTAATTCTCAGGTGATCCTATAAAAGTTACCATTTGGTTGGAATATACCTCGATGAGGACTGAGCCGACAAAGTACCTCGTACTGGAATGGAACTAGTGGGCAATACAGAGGAAGGCGAAGACCAGCATCGAGCTGACCCGCTGCCACGATAATCTCGTCGAGACCACAAGGATTATCCTCAAAGAGTTTCTTTGTCAAGACGTCAGCTTGACCCTCCGGAGTGGCTACAGTAACTTGAAATCTCTGAAGACAATGCTTAGTCTTCACCATCTCCAAGAAAGCGGCATCATACATGCCGGAAGAACGACTAGTGCTCGGAGTTCTCATCGACCTCTTATCAGCACTATAAAGAATGAACAGAAGAAAAGAATCAGAACTTACTCTGGTAAAAAACCAACGGAAACAATAAAAAGAATGCGGAGACGATAATGGCGATTCCCAAAGAAACTTCACAGTCGAAAAACAATGGCGAGAACCATTGATTAAAGTAACCATAATGATCACATAAGAACCACACAGTTAAAAATAACGGTGTAAACCACCGATGAAAACAAAAAGAAAAACAAAAAGAAAAACAAAGAAGAAGGACCATACCATCTTGGAGGTCGAGATGGAGAGTTTCTCCCAGACATAATGAACTTCTTTATAGGAGACAAGAGGTTAAGAAGGAACAACAAAAGACAGAGGAGAGAAAGAATGAAAAAGTTCTGAACTCTGAAAACAGAAAATAAAGACATCATTGTCTTCCCCAAAAGATTTTATAAGAAACCTACGGATAACCAACCGGCGCCTCAAGTCCAACAGGTAAAAGCGCACTAAAAGTGCAGACGTGGCGAAAATCTCGGACGTGGCGATAAAGACGGGACAGTTACAAAGTTTTTTTCCCATCATGCCCTTGGCAAGTTGCAAAGAAAAGGAGCAAAATGTGAGGGTAAATTACCCGATGGCCACGTGTCAACATCTCAAGGGATAGTTTTATGATAATGTGATAAGATGAGAGCATCAAATCATACTATGAAAAGGTGATTTTGTCTGAATCGAGACGCCTGCTACATCGTTACATGAATGACCCGCGTGTAAGGAATGGTCTAATCGACTCAGACGGTCAAGTCTAACAAGAAGGACCGCATTTAATGAAGGATCAGAAGAGACGTGGGCGAATCTACATCGTATCAGAAGGCTCGGGCGATCTATATTATAACCCAAGGATGATACAGCACGAGGTTCCCCAAGGAAGAGCAACACGATGACGTACGGAACGAGATGACTCGGAAGGAGAACCAAGCAGGCCATCACGAGGGATAGTATAGAGCTCGTCCGAAGTAATGAGAAGATGTACGAATAGCTTCACCAGCTCGGCGAGACCAGGCCTTCACGAGTCTAATTTGCCTATAAATACCAGTCCATGTAGAAGGAAATGGACATGTAATCTTAGATGGTCTTTCTACAGAGAATTCCTAAGAGAGATCTAGATAAGAAGAGAGTGAGAAATCTAAGTAATATTTGTAAATCTTTCTTGGGTAAGACCTTAATCAATAAATAAAACATCTTCTTTCCCGTGGACGTAAGTCTTCATGGCCGAACCACGTTATATGCTTGTGTCAATCTTTACTTTTCATGTTCTTTACATCTTGCTTATCTTTGAATCTTGAATGTTTAGTAGTTTATAGCCTTTAGATTTACTTGGATGTAGTCATCAGAAAAGATGTAACTACAGCGTGCTCACTGTATGAATGACTTATATTCCAACTAGTTCGTAATGTATGAAACTATAATGCAAAAGTGGTGTGTTGGATATTGTTTATTACTCATTTTCTTGAAGCGCTTTGGCATACAAGTGAAAGGTTGAGAAAACAAAGGATGATGTGTTATTGTGTTACCTTGAGTTAATTTGGGTTTCAACGTCCGCGACATAGTTTCGCATTCAGTCCCCAATGTTGAGAAGTTTACAAAAGTCATTGGCGACGATGATTTAAATGTCTGTATGAATTATTTTAAGATGTCTTCCAGGTTTCAATCTCGGCTAGTAGTAATCTCGCTTTATCAAATGTAGAAAGCATACACTTAATTCGAAGATGGTTGACATTTTGCATAATGAGTGTTTATATAGGTATTCTCCAAGGGTTTTGTGTGAAGTGTTGCGAACTCGGCGTATAGCTACCGATGTTTTATTATGAAGAACTTTGGCCTATCCCCATAGAAATCCAAACTTTGGATTTTGCATTGTATACAGACAACTTTTAAGTCAAATGTTGTTGATGGACAAAATCGGTTGTCCGTCAAAGTTTCTTATGTTTCATTTTTTTTTTTGCCAAGTTTATCCCTCAACCATAGTTAATATCCTTAAACTTTTATTATTTTCTATTTGAGTTGTATTACTACTAATCCACAAAAGAAGTAAGTCTTAGGCATATCCATGTATTTAATCAATCTTCAAATACTATAAGAGTAGGCCTTTTAAGCACAAAATGGCTGAAACGGTGAAACCCATTAGTAGACTCCAATAATGCACAAGGGTTTAAAAACGTTTAATAAAATAAAATAAAATAAAATAAAAAGATTGACTTGAAAAGGCAACTTTTATAAAATAAAACCTAGTATCACAAAAATAGTGACAACCGTGTACACATATTACATACTCCCTCCCTCCGTACCACATATATAGGCGGAGGGACAAATTCTCTTAAATTAAGAAACTTTTTTAGTTTTCAAAATTTCTATGTTTTTTTTCTGTTTTACCCTTAGTCATATTCCCAATGTTAGAGACATATACTCAATTGTGATGATTCCCAAGCAAATAAATAGGGGTAATATAAGTAAAAAATCGTTTTGAAATTTGGGCTCTCACTTTATATAGTGGTACAAGGTAAAATGAAAATTCCGCCTATATAATATAGGTACGGAGGGAGTAAAAGTAAACAAAGTAAAACCTGAGAACCAATCGGACTTCAAACCCCAATTAAACATGAGACACTTGATATCTTCTTTCAACTGATGACTCAAGTCCTTGTTCACATTTTTATGAATTCTCGCATTTCTTTCCCTCTGAACACACCATCAGCCATCAGCCCCCAATTAAACATGAGACACTTGATATCTACTGTCAACTGACTCAAATCCTTGTTCACATTTTTATGAATTCTCGCATTTCTTTCCCTCCGAACACACCACCAGATAGCAAAAGGCATAATACTCCAGATTTTCCTTTTTCTGTTTTTAGATATTTTTTTTCCGGCTCTTGTCACCCACTCCCATATTAGAGCTCGCATTCTTAGTTAAGATCCATTTGATCTCAAAACTATCTATAAAGTAAGATCAAATATCAAAAACAAACTTGTAATACCCTGTATTTTTAGCTATTGTTTCGGGTCGGGTTATACCCGGATTAGTTAACCTTGTGGCTTAGTTTGTTGTCCCTTAGCCTTTGCCTAGGTGGGTGGATTGAAGTAGAAAGGCTACAATTTAGGATGGAAATAGAATAATCAATAATAAATAAAATTAAGGGAAAATGAAAAGATACACTACACCAAATTCCCGGATTCGTAACAGGAATTCGTAACGGCTTTACGGCCGTTACAAAATTCTCGTTACAAATGGCCGTTACAAAAAATTCGTAACAGGTTGGAGCCGTTACTAATTTCTTAAAAATTCGTAACAGGGCTAAGCCGTTACGAATTCTTTTATATGCGTGCCAGTCACACGCTTGGTAACACTAGGGTGGTCACACTTGGTTTTTTTTTCCACCCAACTTAGTTTTAACTAAAGGATGTTTCCTCCCATGCCAAGGTGGCATAATATCCCTACATGCGTATAACCCTAACTCTCTACTCTCCTTATCTTCTTCTTCTTTTTCCATTTCCAAAAGCTCCCGACGCAGCTTCTTCTTCAAAATCTTCTCCATCCTCTTCTTTGTTTTCTCGGACAAAATCGATCACAAGATTCGCTGTTATGAAGTTGAGGAAAGTTAAAAGTTGGTTTTCCTTTAAATCTAGCGAAGATGGTGAAGGAATAAAACCCTAAATCAATTTTTGTTGTTATGCTTTTGTTGTTGTTAATAGAGAGATGATTTCACGAGCAACTTTGTTATACTTCATTAGCTTAGATTTCAATTTCGATTACGAATCCTAAGTAAATCTTCTTTAAATTTTAATTTCAGTTGTAAACCCTAACTAATTTTTTATTTTTAATTTCAGACACCTCCAGATTTAGATAATCTTCAGGGAAACTAATAACTAGTTGTTTGTGATTTTAATTTCAGTCACCTCTCGGTTTCAATCTCAATTCTACACCATTTTTTGATTTTGAATCTGTGTGTGTGGATATAATAACTGGTTGTTTGTGAATTGTCTTTGGAAAACTTAGAGGAGAACTCACAAGAGAATAAGCCTGGAGGTAGATTTCACAAGAGGATGCAATACAACATATGTTTAGATTCTTTCTTTGGTATAATTTCTTCTTCTTTATTCCATTGATATTAAGTTAATGTTGGTGTGAATCATATCTTTGAGGATCTTTTTGTGTGTATACTGCTTGTTATAAGTTGTTATGTGTGTTTTGGATGTTTAATAGGTTGTTGTAATCACTACTTTAGTAAGAAAAGATGGGTTTTAGCTATTAAAGTTGCTTATATTGGATCTTGAAGGTTTTTTTTTATAGAATTACAAGTCCTTCCAGGCCCGTGCATGAATGTCCTGGCTAGTGTCATAAAACTTATTTTCCTTTTTGGATTATATGAAAGGTATCTATTGCAAATAAGATTGGAAGTGCAAGTCGAAAGTGTAAGATGCCGTGAACTGGGGAATTGTCTAATTACCATGAATATTATATTACACCGTGATCATTTTGTAAAGTACAGCCGAAAGAACTTTACCCACCACTACTGAAACTTAACGAACCCAAGTACACCATGAATCCATTAAGTGTAGCCTCAATTCATCAAAACAGAAACCCATAGTCTCAAGTGTACATCCAAATACACAAAGTAATCAAGTAGTACTTTCGTTCTCGATAATATGTCCACCACCATCCTCTTTTATGACCGATACGCATCTACTTTGCATTTGGTTAATGTCAACCACCTCTGTTAGCAGCCTATGTTGGAAAAATATATTCTTTACATGGTTATACACTAACGATTCATACTATGTCGGTGCATTCCAGATGTGGATGAATGCAGGGAGAATTCTGTGTGCCAATGCACTGACTGCAAATGCAAGAATACTTGGGGAAGTTACGATTGCAGCTGCGGTGGTAATTTTTTGTACATGCGAGAACACGACACTTGTATAAGTGAGTACTTTTAGGGCATTCTTACTAAAAGTCGTTGGTCGCGATCCAGTAATCATTATAAAATACAATTACCAAAATTTTGAAATTCTCGAATGATGCCGCCTAAGCTGTGCTATTTCAAAATGAAAGTTTTAACAAAATAATAGCACCATGTTGAAACTTGGGAAGTGCACGTGGATTCACTTTATTTTCTAGCTGCTAATGTTTGTTGTGTTGTATGTAGGTGGTGTAGGCCAAAGTGGAAAATCATCAGTTGGTTGGAACTTTGTGTGGGTCATTTTCCCCGGCTTAGATATCACAGGGGTTGCAGGGTATGCAGTGTACAAATACATAATCAGGGTATGTTGTTTATTTTATACATCTGCACTTGTTTGTGAAAAATAGACCGTGAATTTTCCGGTCACAGAGGCATTTCTGTATTCGGACAGATCGAACCAAAAGTTAGTGTCGTAGTGTTTGCACCGACGCATAAGCATGTACAATTTGAACGTGAATGGATGGCTTAAAATAGTTTACGTACGAAGATCATTTTATTTTTTTCTTCCGCCGCTAGCTTCAATTATAGATTGATTTTTCTGCCTGCAAAAAGCGGCATAAACCTTTCAGAGAGCATGTATTGTCGAACTCTATGTATTTATAATCAATGAAGTGTCTTAAACGATACAAACAGTCGTAAATGAAACGGAAAGTTTTTCCTTGCACCGGTTGGTTTTGAAAAGACGTATCTTATTCATGGGTAACAAATTATGTTGTGGTTAAATGACGCATCTGTTCGCCTACAAACCAACAGACGTATCTCGTCGAAGACAACTGAATTTTCCACGTGGCATTCTATATATTTAGGAAACGTAAAACTAAATCTGGTGGCAACACGTCAGTAGAATCATTCTCCTTTATATTAAGAAGAATTGATGGTTAGTTTGTGTTGAAAACTGTTAATGAAGACTAAGTTGTTGCTTATTAATGAGTGTGCTTTAGTTAATTTCTTGCAATGCAGGGTTTTGTAATTTTGTTTAATTTATTTTTGGTTTTTATTTTGCATATATCCGTTGGTTGGAAGTAATAGCAGCAATGAGCGCTCATGAGTAACGATTTGAGGTGAAACAAGAGGAGAAGTTTGGTTCTTTTGGAGCCTCATGGTAAGGACATGCTTGATCTAAGATTGAGATTACAATTTTAAATGAAAATTCTTTTAGTCAATAGGAATTTAACATCAGTTTTTTTTTTTTAGTTATCTTATTGTTATATTGGGATGGTCATATTTACTGCAAGGATCAATAGGTCCTCTTTAGATCAATTAGGTTAATGACATCTAATGGATTTATTCATTGGATGTCCACTGCATTTTTATGTGTTTGTAGCTGGAAGGACAATTTACTTCCCCTACTTTACTTCCATTTCGTAAATTGGTCTTAGTTGCTTAACACTATTTTGTATGTCATGTGGTTTCGGCCTTATGGTGACATGATCATGAGCCGCCACTTTTTGACAACGTTTTGACTTCAATGCACACGTAATTGTGGATAGAATGTGATCCTTGGATTAAACCTTTTATTTAAGTTTTCGATACATTTCATGTGTTACGTTCCGATGATCAATACAATTCAGTGCAGTAAATTAAGTTTTGTTTTGTAGGTCAGTAGGATAACTATAGATTAAGACCTTTAATTTATCGAGATGCAGATGTTTTTAAGTATTGTAGCATACACCATGTTTACAATCCCATAGCTTTACCCTGTTGAAGTGCTAATTGTATTTACAAATTTCTTAAGTTTTGTTTTTCAAGTTGCTGATTGGTTCTATATCAGGGATTAGGTTCAGAACCAGTTAACTGGTGAAATTACTAGGTTAATCTACTGGGATGAAGTGTTGCGGTATTTTTGAGTACATTCCCGCCTTAGAATAATCATGTTTGATTTATCAAATTTTCAGTGGGTTGTATCTTCTTTGTGTTCTTACCATGAGAGTCTGATTTGTTGCAGAGGCCTGTGAGTCGATGGCCTACAACAGAGACTGTTGGTGCATTAAGAAATGGAGCTGCTGCAATGAAGCCAAACCCCATTGGAGCCGCTGCAGACTTTGATAAGGTAACCTTTTATATTTTATTTATATTTGTTCAGACTTAAATTAACTTTAACCAGAGAGTGGTAGTTAATTATCTTTGTTGGTTGTAGGATGAGTTCTAAGCTGAACTTGAGTAGTTGGTCAAGAAGCTTACAAAGAAGTTCCATGTTTTTCTAGCTTCAGAGGCTGTTATCAAGCAGATTCATTGTCTTCTTGGACCTGGACTTAACAAGGAAAGCATGTTTTTGTACTAAGAACTATAGTTATTTGTTCACTTGTGATTTTTGTTCACTGTTGATTGTATTTTATTTGTTTTAGCTTATGTTTGGATTGTATGCCAGGTGTATATGTACCTTCCTACATTCCTACCTCCATTTCTTATCTTTCATGTTTAGTTTTTCTTTTATTTCCTCCAACCATTTAATAAAAAATTTAGAGAATTCTGATGTTGCATCATGTTTTCCTTGTATATTTTGTCCCTAGAGAGTACACTGGAGTTCCATCCTGTAGTCTCCTGGCCTTGATGTCATTTACATGTTGATCACAAGCTGTGTTGTTACAATTGCTCCTCCCATTTTCCATGACCATTGTCTACGTCTTCACTATGTATTTGACTGTCCTCTTTTATCTTATGTTCTTCTCCCTGGTTTGGTCTGACCACAGAGACAAATTACGTTTAAGTCAGCAACTTAGTATGACATGAACAAATAAGGAAAATGCTAACTCCTCGTGCGTGTGTGTGTGTATGGCAGGAACACACGGTGATTGAATAGAAGCATGATCATTTCTTGGATGATATCCAATTAAATAATTTATGACCTGAAATCAAGTTGACGTCTAGGGAGGCGTATCTTATAATATTGTGGAGTTCATTACAGACATCTGGCCTGAAGTAAGTCACTGTCATCCTACGGAATGTCAGTTGTGCGGTTACTCAATCTTTCTTACGTTTTTAGTCATTTTCATGAAACTATACTTCACTGTCTTAACATGGTTTTTTTGGTTTGCTTCATATTACTATTTTACATTCTCCCATGTTAGTTTTCGTTGATGGTGGAATCTGTGGCCTTGTGCAAAATACCATGTTGAGAGCATGTGACCTCTCTGTATGTTCAGTTTTTAATGCTTGTAAATTCCAAATTTGGTATCCTTTCTTATAGATTTTCTGGTTTGTTTCGTGTAGTATGGGTTGGGCATTATGAACTTAAAGCGAGGGATTATGAAGAACTTGATGAAGAATTCTTGGCAACTAGTGTTTGTGAAGTATCTCATAAGCTTTGAGTAAGTTACTATGTAGTGTATGAGTTTGAACTTATAAGTAAAAATGATTTGGACCTTAATGTATTCCCTTAGAGTCTGATACTTCACAAAATATAATTTGGTACTTAGAAAATTTGAGTTCTTTTTTGATATGAATTGACTGAACGTGATTTTATGAATATATTGATGGAAGAACTATTGTTGAGTGTGGACGATGGATAATGTAAAGTGTATGCAGTTGGAATTCCGGCGTACTTTCAGGCCGACAATGAACTGTCGGTCAATATTTACCTGGTCAAAACTGGTCGTTATTAACCAATTTTGACTAGGTCAAGGTTGATTGGCAGTAATTTTTTTCTGTTACAAAAAAATTCGCAACGGCTCTAAGCTGTTACAATATTCCACGTAGTAACGGCTCGTCAACGTTACGACAGCGTTGTTACAAAAAAAATTCGTAACGGCCCAGAGTTGTTACCACGTGGCAAATTTGTAACGGCTCAATTTATTACGAGGGCCGTTACAACCAAAATTCGTAACGGCCACAAAGCCGTTACAAAAAAAAATATAACACCCACTTTTGCAACAGGCAAGAGCCGTTACAACCCGTTTTCGTAACGGCTTGGTTCTGTTACTAATCCCAGAATTTGGTGTAGTGATAAATAAAATAGTTAAGAAATATAATAATAAGAAATAGTTTTAGATTTGGAAAAGAATGAGAAGGGAAAGAGATGGAGCTAGAGTTTTTAGAGAAGAAGGCTATGGATAATCTAGAGGATTGTAGCTAATTAAAGGTAGAATGTTAAATCCCTTTCTCTTGTGTTTCTTTGGTATACTTTGATTTTAATTTTTTTTATTCTTATATCATTAGGGTTCTGAAATTTATATATATAATTTGATGAATCTGATTAATGATCAGCCTTTTATTATTGGTAGATAACATAATTTGGTATTACTAGTTTAAATTTGAGGTTAATCCAATGTAAATTCACCGTTGAATGTTTGTTTTAGTTTGGGTGATGTTTCTGAAATTTCTGGACAGATTCGCTTTGTTGTGGTTTTGATATTCGAAAGGAAGTCTTAATGATACTGAAATGATTTGAGGTCTTAACAAAAGTTGTAGATAAACATCTTGTCTCTCATTTTTGTTTGGAATTTCTCCATTTGAGATTAATATGAATTTACTGTGAATAGTTTGCATATATGATGTTATCTGCCCAGTTTTTAGAATGATCATATAAAACAAATATGTTTTGTTGGAACCGTTGGTTTGGTGTGGATTTTGGATATGTTATATAATAATGTGTCAAGAATGTCCTTGTAAAGTTTGAAGATGATCAGATAAATTTATTACCATGGAACATATAATATAATATGGTTGTAGTTAACTTGTTTGCATAAATGCTTGAGAGAGATTCATCTTGTTAAGCCACGGTTGCTTGTGTTGTTTGTGAAAATGATTTACAAAAGGGAATGAGTTCATGTTTTACCGTTATATGGAACATGTTTCATGCTAACGGTGGGTAATGATCCCCGAGAGTTAAATGGGTAATGATCCCCATGGGAACTTGTGTTTCCCGACCATCGATGGCGGCTGTACGTGCCGGTAAACGATAGGTGAATGTACGAACCAAGGTTTTCGTACTGTGAATGAAACGGGTAATGATCCCCGAAAACAGGTGGGTATGATCCCCATAGGAATTTTTGTTCCTGACCATCGATTGAGGTTGTCCATGCCGATAAACGATAGATGGGTGTACAAACCAAGGTTTTCGTAACGTGAACTTATGTTTTCTCTGTGACTATACTAATACGTCAATAGATGTGTTGAATCTTTGATGAATGACTTGTTGACAATCATTTTGGTATTGTAAAATCATGGTTTGTTGGTGACAATATTAATATGTGAATGGCATGTGGAAACTTAAATGAATGAGTTGTTGAAAAAAATATTGTTGTTGTGAATTGTTGAGTTGATCCTAAATGGATGATTTGGTGATAATAACATTAATGTTGTGAAATATAAATTTGAACTAAAATGTTGTTAAAGATTTTTAGTAAATTCATATGAATTAACTCATGTATATAAAGTTTCAATCATTTTTAATATAAAATAAACTTTAAGTCTCTTTCCAACCCGTAACGCTTCAAGTTCGGATCTCCATACGGGTTTGAACATGATCTGGAACTCGGGGTGTTACAAAACTTACAATGAAGGAAGAGATGTTCATTTGTCTCCACAGCATCACCACAAAAAACACAAGTAGTGAAAAAGAGGGGGTCTGACAGCCACACCCAATATTTCGTTTAGGCAATCTGTATGGACAAATTCCAATATAATTTCCAAGAGAATCAACTACACAGTCAGACTCAATCAATGGAAATATATCCAAGAGTTATATCTCTGTTTCTATATGTAATCAGCAAATCAAACAGATAGAATTTGTGAGCCTGATTATTATGAGAAACAACTTGAACGGTACCAAAGACCAATGTTCAAGTGTCAATCAATTTATATCAACAACCAAAGGTTGGATTATCTAATTGATTGAACTACGCACAACCTGTGATATTTCAATTATATAAATAAATATAATGCGGAAAAGAAATAACACAGACAACAGAAATTTTGTTAACGAGGAAACACAAATGTAGAAAAACCCCGGGACCTAGTCCAGATTGGAACAAGCATCTACAGACACTAGCCTACTGCAAGTTAACTTTGGACTATAATGTAGTTGAGCTCTAACCAATCTCACACTGATCAAGGTACAATCGCGTTCCTTACGCCTCTGAATCCCAGTAGGACTCTACGCACTTGATTCCCTTAGCTGATCTCACCCACAACTAATAGTTGCTACAACCCAAAGTCGAAGACTTGATAAACAAATTTGTCTCACACAGAAAAGTCTATTGAATAGATAACTATGTCTCTCACATAAATACCTACGAGTTTTATTCCATCGTTTGATAAATCAAAGTGAACATGAACCAATTGACACACCGGACTTATATTCCTGAAGAACAGACTAGTAATATCAATCACCTCACAATAATCTTAACCGTATGGTAGCGTAACAAGATATTGTGGAATCACAAACGATGAGACAAAGATGTTTGTGACTACTTTTTATCTTACCTATCAGAGATTAAATCTCGAGCAAATCTTAGATAAGATAATACTCAATACGATAGAACAAAGTAAGATCATAACACACAACTACAGAGAAAATAATTGGGTCTGGCTTCACAATCCCAATGAAGTCTTTAAGACGTTAACCTATAATGGTTTTAGGAAAAAACTATGTTAAAGGAGAATCGACTCTAGTTGCGACTAGTATCACACAAGAAGTGTGAGGATTAGGTTTCCCGGTTGCTAGAGTTTTCCCTTATATCAACACATATTTTGAGAAATATGTGAGTGAGTTAAACTCAACTCGAAATATCAAATGTGTATAATCGAAGTCTATATATCTATACGACTTTTCTCTCAAATAGGAGATAGAGTAGAAATAGACTTTTGAGTGATAGATGAGTTCAAGTCTCCACATAACTTTTGTTGATGAAGTTCCACAAGCTCCCCTTGGTAGTGATAAATGAACGTCGTGAAGTCTAAAGCTCAAGACTTATAGTATTGGCAACTAAACTTGACAAATAAGCTTGAGATAACAACGCTTGCGAGTTCGACTGAGAAGTGCTCTAACAGGTAGGATCTTGCACTATACCTGCATTGTAAAGATAGTTGAAAGTAGGGGCGCCACTAAAACACAATGTCCAAACCGTGAAAGATACTTTCAGTGGTACATTAGAATTTCGCAACTGTTTTGCAGGAAAAGCTAATAATCCACCATTTTTTAGCTTCACAAATTACATTTCAAAAATAATATATTTGCCTCTCATTTTCTTCCTTACAAAGCTCGAATCCATTTCTCAAGAAAATATTTGTTTGTTTGTCCTTTCGTTCTAGATGTTGGGTAGTGCTAGTTTAGTGTACTTGCTAGAGTTTAGTCCTTTCATGTTTTTTTTAAGCATGAAAATTATTAAATTAGACTAAAATTACACGGGGATACGTAATACCCATCAGTATGCTATTACAATATGAACTTATAGACTATGGAATTGCATGTTCCCATACTGATGTTGTGAGCCTCCCTATGGAGTAGTCATCTGCTGCTCGATTTGCTAAACCGTCTGTTGCTTGATTTCCTTCTCTATAGACGTGTCGAATGGTGTATTGCTAGATTTGGGTGAGAATTTTTTTGATCTCTGCAACCATATTAGATATATACCATGGGGTGTCGGTTTTTGTGGTTAGAAATCCCATTAAATTTTCCGAATCCGTTTCAAATTGAACTTTTGGCCATCCTCGCACGTTCTGTCGCTGATTTAGAAGCGATGTGCATGGACCAAGTTTTCGTTGCAAGTGTTGTGGTGATGCTTAGCGGTTGTGCAATTGTTAGGATTGTGTTGTTTTCCTCGTTTCGACATATAATACTTGCTCTTGCTATTCCGGGGTATCCCCTTGCTGCCCCGTCCGTGTTGATTTTGATCCAATTTGAGTGGGGCTTGATCCATACCACAAAGATGGTCGAGGTTGTTACTGTTCTTTGTGCAGGTTTTACATATGGCTGCATCCTAGGGAGCACCAGCGGGAGGTGGTTCTGGGCCCATGAATATTCCTGCTAGAATTTGATGGCCATTTGCATTACATTTGTCGGATTTGGTTGTTGTTGGCGATACATCACGTTGTTCCTGGTTATCCATAAAGACAAAAATAGGAAGCAGAAGGTTTTGGTGATCGCTGCAGGCACTTTTGTTTTAAGAAGTTGGGATATAGTCGTTTGATGGGGTAGTGAAGTGGGATGCCATGATTGGCGTTTTGGTGGTTTGTGAGGTGAGTTCGTAAGATGTTCCAAGAATCTATAGCTGTTTGACATTGAAGCAGAATGTGGGTGGATGTTTCAAGATTAGAATTGCATTGAGGGCATAAATTGGAGTTGATGAGTTAGATGCGGTTAAGAATGTTGAGGGTTGACAAAATCTCATTAATTGCTTTCCGCGAGAAAGCAGAAGGTTGCTTTTCACATACGTATGTCATGAAGTATATGATAAGCTTGGAAGTGAGTGAATCTGGCATGGAAAAGTAAAGGTTAAAGGCATTTATTTGTTGAGCCTTGAACATTTATTTGATGAGCCCGTATAAAATAGTAATAGTCCATTTTACTTGTTTAGTTTACTTCAAATTTGGAGTCAATTTTAATGGGTAACTTGACATGTTTGTTCAATGAAACTAAAAGATCGGGGATTTAGGGTGGGGAGGAAATTGAAAAATTGGATCGAAGAATTATAGCAGGAGACGTTTCTTCAATGAATTGCCTTCATGGTGAATAACAAAAGCACAAACAACATAAGCTTATGGAACTGGATTACAACTCCACATCGCTGTTTTCTTTTATTGTCTAGCAGTAATTGTTTATGTAATTACGACTCCACCACTCTGTTTTCTTTTATTGTCTAGCAGTAATTGCCTATGTAAGTTTCTAGTATTGTGAAGAGAACATATGTATTGGCAGTTAAAATGGTAACTTATAACAGTTAATTTTTTTTTAACATAGGTTATGGGAATTACCTACATGGAATAAAAGTTCACCAAATTATCATCATTTTTTTGGGGCAAAATGTTGTTATCTCGTAGCTCACATGGCCTAGGGGACAGTATGGCCGACCAAGACATGGCATGGCAAGATTTATCTAAACAACAAATTTAATAATTTCATTTCATATAAAATATAAACAAATGTCACCGGATTACACAATAAATTAATGCACGTTCCTTTCCTTGCATGAATGGTCCCGAACAGGTCCGTATAGTCCAGTTGCCACCAACGTACGGGTGATTGATGATTGATCTGATAACAATGCCCAGGAGGAAATTCCCATAGGAAGTTTTTAGGATTTTCTTTCCTTTTCATTTTCAGGTATGTCTGTTCGACTTGCACAGATATTCAACACATCCATGCCATGGCCAACAAGAAGATAAGAACCAAGGGGCCAATGCCCCAGTGTACTACCAACCAGTTTCACAAGTAAAGTTTTTGTCCGGTCTCTTTAATATATCTAGTCTAGCAGCAACAATGAGGGCTTCTGCCCAAATGCAACATTGGAATCCACTTTCACGCCGCATGAAGTGGATGGGTTATGCAAAAAAGAATTGAACAGGTATAGATTCACCGGGATTGAAATCCCGTGAATCGCACCGCCCGAAACAATTATTGTGGGTCCTACTGTGGTTAAATCCCCACCCCCTATTCTTCTCCCGGTGGTCCCAGGGGTTTTCTCTCAGTCTGTGTATTTCTCGGTGGACTGTGTGTCTAGTAAAACTGAAAAGAATTCCTGATTTATCTCTTGAAAATGATGCAAAGTCAACTAAACGAAAGTACCGAACACAACCATGGATTGATATACAGATCTCTGCAACTTGACTTTATCATTATTATTTACACCTGTTATTTGCATATGCTAAATCTTATTTTTTTTATAAATTCTAATCATTTATCAAATGGTTTTTTTTCTTTCTTTTTTTATAATCAAAGGCCTTCAAGAAGGCTAATGGTCCTCCTCAACTGTTGGTAAAACCCAAACAGGAGGGACAGACCAGTACATAGTAGAATTGTTTTTCTTTGCCCACAGAGCAAGCTCATGAGCTACAAAGTTGCAAGAGCGAAGTTGAAAATTAAAGATACAAGCAACTAACTTAGAAGAGAAAAATTTAATATCCTTAAAAATAGCATCCGTACGTGAGTCTCATTCGAACTTCCCAGCTGAAAATTGGTCGATGAGGGATTTTGCATCACTTTCAACAATGATGTGTGTTAACTTTTGCTCCAAAGATTTCTTCAAGAGCGCCAGGATGGCTCGGCTTCGACTTCTTCAATGAGAATGAACTTCAAAGACTAAGGAGGCACAAAAGGTGGCTTTTCTTGAGAAGTCACGCATCACATACCCTGCACCATTTGCTCCAGAAGTGTCATCAAAAGCGCCATCAGTATTGCATTTAATCCATTCAAAATAGGGGGCATCCATTTATCACAAATACTGACAGAAGTAGTGGTAGAAACTATAATGCTAGTTTTCCTAGTGAGGAGCATAGCTCTGGCTCTAGCTAGGACAGTTGTATGATATTCAGAAAGGCTTTGGAAGATGAAATTGTTTCTACTAGTCCAAATAGACCATAATATAGCAACAAAAAGACTTTGAGCTTCATCAGAAAGTTTAGACAGAGGGTCAGTTAGCCAAAAAAGAAGCCAGTCAACGAAAGACTTGTTTTGAAAAAATCGAGTGTTTATATTGAATTCAGAAATGAACCAGACTCTGCTAGAAAAGGGACAAAGGACCAAAGCATGCATAATAGATTCATAAGGATCAGTACACCTAGGACAATCTATACTATGCATAGGCATTCTAGTATGAAGAATGGTTCTGGCAGGCAGAGCATTTCCAACTGCTCTCTAGACAAAAACTTGAATTCTGTAAGGAACTCTGATTTTCCAGATACGCTTCCAACGATTTTTACAAGGCCTAAGACCTCTGAGACCCATGTAGGTAGATTTAAAATAAAACTTGTCATTCTTTGAAATATCCCAAGCCCTCCTATCAGGAGTGCAAAGCTGGCTTAAGGGAATTGTGATAATCTTCTGAACAGAAGCATTATCAAAGTGGGTGTTAAGTCTAGACACATCCCAATTTCTAGAATGAGGATCAATAAAATAAGACACTTTAATACTAGGATCAGGGGGGGCTAGAGGGTTGGGTGTAGCAGAACCCAAAGTAGGTATCCATTTGTTACACCATGGGTCAATAAATTGACCATCCCCAACTATCCAAGAAATGAAAGGCTTGATCAGTTCTTTTATGGAATGTAAACACTTCCAAGTCCAAGAGCACTTACCAGTGCACTTGGCATTCAAGAAATCAGTTCTAGGAAAGTATTTAGCCTTAAGAACAGTAGCCAGCAGACAACTAGGATTTTCCAGAATTCTCCAGGCATTCCTAGCCAGCATAGCCAAGTTATTTAACTCAGCCTTTCTAAAACCCAAACCACCTTCAGCCTTTGGGGAGCATAAAATATCCCAACCAAGTAGGTGCAATTTCCTATCTTTTGGGTCTAAAGTTTCACCCCACCAAAATTTACAGAGATGAGAATCCATTTGTTTACAAAGGTGCTTAGGAATGAGAAAATCTCCCATTTGGAAGAGGGAAAGAGCTTGGCCAATATGTTTAATCTGAGTAGTTCTAGCAGCTTGGGACAGAAGCTTATGAAGCCAGATAGATATTATGGTATCAACAGCTTGGAGAATACCCATATGTGTCTGAATTTTAGAGGCTTGGAACACAGTAGGAGTGCCAATATATTTATCTCCTAAGTCCCTGCTCTGGATCTCTAGAATTTTAGCAATGGGAGCTTTTCTATGCTCAGGAATCTTCCTGCAAAATAAAATACCATATTTTTCAAAATTTATTTCTTGCCCAGAAGCCAGGCAGTATTTTTGAAGATAATCTTTAATGACTTGAAAATTTTGAGAAGTAGCTTTTGAAAATAGGAGAAAATCATCAGCAAACAAAAGGTGTGTCATTTCTGGAGCATCTTTACAAACTTTGATACCTTCTAAAATACCCTTCTTTTGAAGACTATCAATATAAGAAGATAAAGCTTCAGAAAAAATGATGTAAATGTAAGGAGAAATAGGATCTCCCTGTCTCAGACCTCTTTCAGGTAGGAAGAACCCAGTTGGGCTGCCATTAAAAAGAACAGAATATGAGACAGTAGAAACACACTGATTTATGAGTTTAACCCAGTGGTTTGAGAGACCCATTTTGGTTAAAACCTTTTCTAAAAAATCCCATTCAAGCTTGTCATAAGCCTTGGACATGTCAAGTTTGATGACAGCTATGCCTTCAACTTTGTCATTGTGGTTGACAGCATATATGGCCTCATTAGCTAGCATAATATTATCAGAAATACTCCTCTTAGGAATAAAGGCACTTTGCTTTTGGGAAGTTATATTGTTCATAAAAGGTTTGAGTCTATTGGAAAGGGTTTTTGAAAGAATTTTGTAAATAAAGTTACAGAGCTCTATTGGTATGTATTGAGAAACAAGTTCATCAAGAGGAACTTTGGGAATAAGAGCAATATTAGTATGGTTAAAAACCTTAGCAATATGCCCAGTTCTGAAGCAGGTTTGAGTCATATCAATGACAGCATCTCTCACAATATCCCATTGTTTTTGATAAAAAAGACCCGTGAAACCATCAGGTCCAGGAGCTTTTTTCCCCCCATTTGAAAAACATCATTCTTAATTTCCTCTGGAGACAGGGGCATATTTAAGAAAGTGTTATCCGCATCAGAGAACATAATGGGGAGCTCAGCAAGAATTTCATCCTGGAACTGCTGAGGGTGGGAAGAATATAGGTTTTTAAAATAGTCTATGAAAGAAGTTCCAATACTATCTCTATCAGTTAGAATAGTATTTAATAAATTCTTGATCCAGCTAATGGCATTCCTTTTCCTCCTAAAGAGAGTAACTCAATGAAAATAGGGTGAATTTATGTCACCTTCCATGAGCCAAACCTCCTTGGATTTATCTTTCCAGTATAAATCTTCTAAATTATAAAGGTACTCAAGCCTAGCTTTGAGTCTGGAAGTATTGCTGGTATCAGTAGGATTAGAGACTTGAATCTCAGCTAAATCTTTCCTAATGATAGATATATTGGTTTGAATATTACCGAAAAAAGACTTACTCCAATCCCTTAGACCCTTCTTAGTACTTAAAATTTTAACTTTAAGCTTGTAAGCAGGGGATCCTACCACATTAGAAGACCAAGAGTTAGCAATAATGTCTCTACAAGTAGGATCCTCAATCCACATAGCCATAAAGTGAAAAGGTCTAGGCATACAAATATCCTCATACTTAAAACCTATATGCATTGGACAATGATCAGAAGATTCCCTGGGGAGGTTGTTAACACAAAGTTTAGGACAAATATCTTCAGCAGTTTGGTTCATAAAACATCTATCTAATCTTTCAAGAATTAAATCAGGACCTTGTTGCATATTGGACCAAGTGAACCTAGGTCCAGAAAAACCAGGGTCATGCAAATTAAACACAAAACAAAAATTTCTAAGGTTTTCAAAATCAAGATCATCAAATTTTAAACCACCATTTTTGTCTTCAGTTCCTAAAAGAGCATTAAAGTCTCCTATAAAGAAGACAAGTTCATCTAAGGGAGCATTAGATTGTTGGCGTTGTTGTTCCCAGAAGGATTGTCTTAAACTACTATTAGGTTCACCATACATAAAATGAATGTGTCAGGTTTTAGAATGAATGATGTCAGTAGATGTAACATAGATACCCCTCATACTGGATGAAACAATGTTGAGATGAATTTTCTTCTTCCAAGCAAGGACAAGACCACCACTTCTACCAACACTAGAAACATTAAATGTGCAAGGGAATCCCATGTTTTTAGCTTTCTAGCCGCCATATCTTTGTTCATTTTTGTTTCAGAGAGAAAAATGATATTAGGGTTGACATTCCTACATAGTAAACTAAGTTCCTTATTAGCAGATTTTTTCCCAAATCCTCTAATGTTCCAAGAAATCAAATTGATGTTATTGATAGGGAATTTTTATGGTGTTATTAACGCATTATCAATTAAAGGTGTTGAGTGGTTGGATTTACCTGAGTGGTAGAGTCAGAACCACCACCAAGAGAAGCACTAGTATCCTCACCACTTTGAGAAGCATTTTGGGAGGAATCGAGACTAGAAGTAGCAGCATTGAGATGAGAATTATTACAGACACCATTGTTGTTTGGGGAATTATCAGCAGGTACATTGTAGCTCCCATAGGAATTAATCACATGTTGGGTATTGAGAGAACAGTTAGAAAGATTGATAGCAGGTAAATCCTCCAATTTTGTAATTGGAAGACGCAACTGAGCATAATCAGGTTCAGTGGTATCATGTTCTTCTGGAATAACCACTATACTTGCCAAACTAGAGTTATCTCTTGTACGTTTCCTCAAATCAGCCCTGGGGTTAATCTTCCTTTTGAGGTTTGCTAAAGCATCATTCTCAGTTAAATTAGAAGCTCCTCTAGTGATAATGAGATTGGCATTTGGAACAACAAGTCTTGAATCTTCTTGAGTGCGAATCAGTCCATTATGAGTTGGCTCAGAACCATAAATAAAAGCTTCAACAGTTACGTTTTGAGCCGTAACCTGTTTAAATATGATTGGTTGACCATTATCCTGCTGATTCGATTGTTGTTGAACATGACCAACATCAAAGATCTTCAGAGCAATTGATTTGTTGACAAAGAGACCCATCTGAAAAGAGTTTGATAAACCTTTTTGAGAAGTATTTTACATTCTTTGATCGATATCCTTTGCTTTTCCTTTGTTGCACATTGTGACAGTAGGTGATTCAATTTGTGTTTCTGGCATAATCTCAGTTTGTTGCATAATAGTACTGTTATATTTGTAGAACAAGGAACAACTTGCTTGTTTACCGGTGGAGATGGCATCATTAACCTTGAGACAGCGGGGAGGACATACTTGCTGCTAGAGGATGCAGCTTCTTTGATCGCTTTCTGCTTTAGTTTTCCAGGCTGGACAGTTTTGATCTTTATGATCAAGTACGCGGCATGAAGTGCAGAAATACCTTGGAACTTTGATGTATCTGCATTAAATCAAGAATGGTTGAATTCTGCCACTGGTAAAAAGGGGGATGCCTACTGGTAAATCTTTCTGCAGTGGGATTCTGAGACACACCTTGACATTCTTCTTTAGAGGATGTTTACCATAAGGATCTAGAGCTTCAATGAGTTCCCCCATCTTTAAAGTAAGTTTCTGAAGATCTTAAAATTCTGTACATTCATTTGGAATGTTACACAATATAAACCACATTAGTTCTTCAGTGAAGTAGAGTTGGTGGTTTGCTGGCCAGCCTTCTGTTGGAACCACTTTTAACACCATTAGATAACCAAATACAAACCAAGGTCTTTGAGAGTTGATTATACTGAAATCATCTCCAGCTAAGAAATGAATAAGAAATTTGTTACGCAATCCACTAAAAGTAGTGACAGTAGGAGGTTGAGCAAGAGGCCACTGATTACATATGTAGAAACGGATTGAGGATGTAGGAACCAAGGTTTCACAGCATAAATATCCCACTATACACCATTTCCAGTTACTATCAGACTCATCTAGAACAACTTTTTTGTCAATGAACACTGGTTCAGTAAGGGTAGATAGTAATGTTAATTTCTCAGCCATTTGAGCAGACAAGTTTTGAATATCTTGGTCTAACTTTTGAGTGTTGTCTGTGACATTTGAGAACTCCATCAGGTAAGAGGATTGGATATATATGAATAGAGATTGATTGAGATCAGAGTTACATATAACTAATATAATATGCAGTTGTAGAGAAAGGAATCTCTTTTTGGTACTATACTGATGTTGATCACATACAATGTGGATGGAGAGAGTGCAAGAGAGGTTGATTTTTTTTATATGTTTGAACCTTAAAAAAGGAATGAGAAGACTGTTGAATAAAGTTTGAAAAATTTTCAAGAGAAATTTGGTGTAAGGTAGTTGTTATAGCATTGCAATGACTGTGTTGGGAGGGGGGCTTAACATACGAGCTGATACTTTCGTATCCAAACTTTATGGATACCATCAGTGTGGGGATATAAGCATTCACATGAATTTGGTGAAAAAAAGACCAAGTAAAGACAAACCCCATAATCAATTGTAATAATCTTGGGGTATAAGAGGATGGTATGTAGAGGTGACGTAATTTGGGGTTGGTGGATTTTTAATGGGTTTGTCTTTTTTTAGATTGACGTAGGTATGATTGTACAAACAGCCAAATATAATAATGGTAGGGAAATTGTGAAGTGGGAGGTAAATATGGTAATTGAGGGAAAGGTTGTGTTTGAACTGATAGTTTTGATTGGGATGTTGCATTTTGGGGAAAGGCATAAGCTTGGTAGTAGAGCTAGTAACCCATCTGGCAGACATTCCCCAGACCTCAATGGTGCCTCTCAACTGATGCTGCCTTCTTCTAATCTGCATAAAACACATAATTTTAATTAGACCCCAAAATGTGATACCAAAATTTTGGTAACCTACCAGTGCCTCCCTTAATAGTAGTTCCAATGAGAGTAAATGTGATAATGAGTTTTAGGTGTTGAAAATAGGTATGCATAGGGTAATTATGATCAGAAGGGTGAAAGTAAGACGCATGGTTTTCAATGGGCGTGGTAAACAAAGCGACATGACGCTTAACCAAGCGCCACAAATGGGAATTAATAGGCACAATTGGGTCTTTAAAAGGATGATTAGCCAAGAGATTATCATATTCAAGATTATTTTCTTCTAAGTGTTTCACAGAAAGGGAAAAGTTTAACTGAGAGGATAGAAAATTAGAGAATGGTTGATTCATCTGTTCAGAATCCACCATACGCCTGTGAGGAACAGCTTCCCGTTGAACTGCCAGAATCCCCTGAATATGCACAAGCCAAGCTTCTTGTTCCATATTTAAGCACTGAAGAGCTACATAAATTGAGGATTGATGTTCAATCTGAGATTGATCGTCGAATTCGTGAACGGATTCGCCAGAGGGAGGAAGAAGAAAGGGCACGTCAGAGGGAAGAAAGGAGAATATAAGATCTTTATGATCCATGAAGACCAAAGTACTTTGCAAGGCGAGATAGAAAAGATGAAGAATGGGCAGAAAAGCATGCCAAAGCGCCAAAGTATGGGAGTGCAATAGAAAGTGATTCAAAGGCTTCTGATGGGTTCGAGTATGATGTGGAAGAGGTGAATACCAGTGGCCTTGATTCTGATGCTGCAGAGGATAAGAGAAAGATGTAGAGGTATCATGAGAGTAAGGTGAGGAGTCGATTTGAGTATGAGATTGCCAATCCCAAGATCTTTGCGCGGACCATGAATGAAGGCGAGCCAAGAAGAATGGATGTAAAGATGCTATGTGCCAACTCCGATGAGGAGGATACTGAAGAAGAAGAAGAAGATGGTGAAGATGGCAGTGCAGATTATTCATCATCCAGTGGAACTTCTCCAGCTCCATCAGATAGCGATGACAGTGAGCGTTATGAGGAAGATGGATGGGATACTGATGAAGGAGATTTTTGGTAATCTCTTTAGAATTACCAGAAAAGGCTAGATTTTCAGGCTGCGCATAAAGCTTGAAAACAATCAACAAGTTTTTAACAAAATAACTTTTCTGGTAATTTTTCTTTTTCCTATCCTTCTTGAATCTGATGCTGGTGGTGGTAAGCTTCTTTTTTTGTTGTTTGAAAATTCGGTCGGCTTTGTCTTTTTTTTTTTTTTTTTATGTTGGTGAAGTAAATGTGTGGTGATGTTCAGGGAAGTTTTTTGTTTTAAGGATGTATAGTTTGATGGGGTGAAGGTACTTTGGAGGATGTTATGGTAATTTGTAGTGACTAGGGTTTGAAAGATGGTGTCCTGATGTTTAAATTCGGGTTTGGTATGTTGAAATTTTGGAACTCCGAGGTTTGGAGAGTTTGATGGGTTGTAATGTTAAATGAAGATTTGGAGACTTTTTATGTTGAACTTTATGAAATGTATGCAATTTGTTTCAAGAAAGTTGAAGAAGTGCTTGTAGTTCTTAATGTTTGAATCGTTTTTGTTTTGCACTGATTTTCTATCTGAAGTTGTAGTAAGAAGTAACAAGGATTTGCAAATGATATAACTGCAAGTGAGAAAAAAAGATTGATGAATGCTAGCAAGATTGAGTCTCAGATTGAGAGTTTTAGAGAGCATGAAAGAAGAAATTGAATGCATTTATCAAATGGTTTTTGTACCTATGCCAGGCTTCATATCAAGGGAAAATTCATAAACCCAGAAATTGCATGCCTACAAAATTTGTAATCACCTAATAAGACAATATTCACCACAAAACTGACAAATTATTTATAAAATTACACGAAATAACCAAATCATACTGTAAAATCTTGCGTATTTAAATTTTGATTTTGTGATTAATCACCCATGGATTTATACGAAGCAAGAAAATTACAATATTACAGGTGGAAGTGACTATGTATAAAGCATTACAAGTAAAAATGATCAAAATATAAACATTAGTTACTTATCGTGATGTGTTTCCAACTATTCATTTTTTAACGAGTTTACGAAGTAGCCGGATGGATTTTTACACCCTATCTAGTCACGCCTCCATTGCAAACACAGAGAGCCGACCATAGCCTAAAAGTACGGATAGGCGACTGGTGCTATACGCACATCTCAAACATCTCTCTCTACTTATCATCATCTTTATTGTGGGTCCCACTTTCCTATTTTTAACGGGTACCTACTCTTTTCATTTGTCACTTTGTCTACTCCTCCTCTCTTACAAGATTTTTTAAGATTTAGACCCTAAACAAACATCATCAGCAGCATTATTATTAACACTTAGCTAATTAATCTAATTTTCAGTTTGATTGATAATATCTGGTTGGTAAAAAGAAAGAAGAAACAGTGACACAAACAAACAAAGAAAAAAAAGCTAAGAAAATAAAAGGAAGACTCTTTTTGTGACTTTTTCATCTTCTTCTTCTTCAAATTTGATGCCGATATAAGGAACCCCACATCTGAATTTTCTTTAATTTGGTTGTAAAGATTTGATCTGTTGATGGATTCAAGAAGGGTGCTGTTAATTTTAGGGTTGATTCAACTGTGTTTGGTTCAGTTGGTGTTTGGTGGTGATATTGTTCATGAAGATGATAAAGCTCCTAAGAAACCTGGTTGCTCTAATAACTTTGTTTTGGTAAGTAACTATTTTACTTTGAACCATTTTTCTTCTTTCTGTATGTTCTAATCTGGGGTTCTTTCATTTTTCTCAATTTTTGCCCCTTTTGGGGGTTCTAGTTCAAATTATGTATTTTTTTTTGTAAAAATTATGTTGAAAAATGGTCTAATTTGTTCTTCTAGAGAGGAATTTGATGTTTTGATAAGCTTGGCAGTGTTAATTTGCCTGACTAGAGGCATCAATTTCTGTTATTTGGGTTCAATTTTTAGTCATGGGGTTCATTTCTGTTGCTGTACACCTAAATTTTAGGTATTATCCACCATTAGGGCATTACTTAGTTGATCACAAAGAGAAACTGAAAGAATTTGTTCTTCTGTTACACGCTGTATGTCTAGTCTTAATGGCTTTTGCTTCCCTTACATGATTTGATTGGGGGATTACTTAAAACTCTGCTTATCCTAGTTGTACCTAATTTGAAACTTCTCGATAGTTGTTATCGAAGCTTTTTGAACATATAGTTATGTTGTGTTCTGGTGATTGATAGGTAAAAATCCAGACATGGATTGATAATGCAGAGAGTCAGGAGTTTGTTGGTGTTGGTGCTCGTTTTGGTACTACCATGGAGTCAAAGGAGAAACATGCAAACCATAGTAAACTTGCACTTGCAGATCCTCCTGATTTGTGCAGTCCGCCCAAGAATAAGGTATGCAATAGTCATGCTTAAATGTGTATGGTGTTGGTGAAAGAGGAAGACCCGTAGAATTTGTTTTTGTTAGTATTCACATAATCTTGAATTTTATGTCCTTTGCATTAGCTTGCTGGAGAAGTGATTTTGGTCCATAGGGGTAACTGCAAATTCACAACCAAGGCAAACGTTGCTGAAGCTGCTGGCGCTTCAGGCATCCTCATCATAAATTTCAAAAAAGGTACTTCGTTTTTATGTCATTCAACCGCAAGATGAAAGTTAATATTTGTATATGGAGACATATGTGATCCATCTAGCAAAAGTACAAATGACCCTTAAACTTGATTTGCTAATCTTTTCTATCTTGTTTTCATCATTTCATGGGGAGTGATAAAATGTTGGAGGCATATTATATGTTTCGTGCCTTTTAATTGTTTTGTTTTTGTCACATTTTGCAGAACTGTACAAGATGGTGTGTGATCCTGATGAAACAGATCTTAATATCACTATACCCGCTGTCATGCTCCCACAAGATGCTGGCTTGTTTTTGGAGTCGAGCATGAACCACACTTCTAATGGTAAGCTTCTCCTTATTTCTTTTTTTCAACAGCATTTAGTCTGTTATCTGATGTTCCATTTGGTTCAACATTTAGTCTTTACTTGTCAGTTGTATGGAACCTACCTAAACAAAAATTAGTTGTATCGGATCATTCTGACATTTGGGGTTGTTTGCAGTTGCTGTGCAGCTATACTCTCCAGAGCGTCCGCTGGTCGATATAGCAGAAGTGTTCTTATGGCTCATGGCAGTCGGTACCATCTTATGCTCGTCTTTTTGGTCTGCTTGGAGTGCAAGAGAAGCAGCTATTGAACAAGATAAGATTTTAAAGGTGATTTTGCAAACCCTTTATTTCCATCTTTCTCCTACCTTCTACTTCACTGATTGTCTCTCTTTTCCCTCCCCCACCTCATGACTCGGATTAATAGGTGATCTGCATTTTTTGGTTATAGGATGCTTCATTTGATTATGCGAATGTTGACCAAGGTTCTAGTGGCGTAGTAGACATTAATACGATGTCTGCAGTTTTATTTGTTGTGGTCGCTTCGTGCTTCCTGATTATGCTTTACAAACTTATGTCCTACTGGTTCATCGAGCTTTTGGTGGTCTTATTCTGCATTGGAGGGGTAGAGGTGCGTTCTTAATCTCCAAAATACTACATTCTCACATATAGTTATCATGCAAATGAAGTATATATATACACGCATGCGTCTCACCTTATATGTTAGATGTGTAGGTTCATGTTTGTAAGAAACCGCTATTTGATTCATTGGCTTTCTGCAACTAAGAGTGGACCTTGTTATTTCTTTTACAGGGCCTGCAAACTTGCTTAGTTGCTTTGCTTCTGAGGTATATGCCTCCCAAATGAAATTTCATTTAACTCAATATTTATAAGCCTTGGCTTAGTTATAAAGCTGATAGCTTTTGTAAGTTTATAAGGTTTTATTCAGTTATTCGAAATGAACAAAATTGCTGCTTGAATATTGCAGGTGGTTTAAATCTGCTGGAGAAACATTTATTAAAGTTCCAATCTTTGGGGCTATTTCTTACCTTACATTAGCCGTTGCTCCTTTCTGCATAACCTTTGCTGTGGTATGGGCAGTTTATCGACGTGTCAACTTTGCCTGGATTGGCCAAGACATCCTTGTAAGAATGAAGCTTTTATTTCATTCAACTCAAATTTCTTTCATTTCCTCTTTCAGTTGATGACATACTGTACCAACAGTTGAACGCAAATTCTGTTACCCAATTCTGAATGTGTTGACTTTCCCTTTTCCAATCAGGGTATTGCATTAATAATCACAGTTCTTCAAATTGTCCGTGTACCCAATCTCAAGGTGATGATTTCCTCTCACGTAGTTTCATTGATTTAAGTGTTTGAAAGCATGTTCGCTATATTTGTTCTCTCTTTTTTATTGTCATAAACGGTCCATGGCCAAATGAACCATCCTACAAGCAGAAAATAATAATTATCTGTTAATTAATCTTTCACTGTTGGAAGGAAGGAAAAAGAAGACTACTCAGCATATGAACAATTGTCATAAAATAGGGATATTTTTCTTCCTTATAGTGGAAGTGTGTAGAATGTGTTGTTTTACTTATTTATCAGTTTCAAGGATGCCATTCTATTCATGATGATTCTATAATTCTGTATGTGATATCTTATGCGTAACTGGGTGAATCAGGTGGGAACTGTGCTGCTCAGTTGTGCTTTCTTGTATGACATATTTTGGGTATTTGTTTCAAGAGTTGGTTCAATGAAAGTGTGATGATTGTGGTAAGTATTCCATATTGTTGATCGTCAATATATTTCTGTATCTGTATGCCATAACGACTTGATTGTGGAAGTGTTAGATTGGACTGACACCCAGTTATATAGGTTGCTCGCGGTGACAGAAGTGGAGAGGATGGCATTCCAATGCTACTGAAAATCCCACGTATGTTCGATCCTTGGGGTGGATTTAGCATTATCGGGTTCGGTGATATCCTGTTACCAGGATTACTTATCGCCTTTTCATTGAGGTCAAATCTCTGAACTATTTATTGGCTTAGTTTCAATATTGAAAACTTTGGGCAGTACCTTCTTTGGATGTAGTTGTACTTTCTACCTAGTCATGTGGTGAATTAGAAACTTTAATTTCAAAACCAGGAAACAGTATAAACTACATTGGCCGGTTTGAATGATATTGTTAATGTCTTTCAGGTATGATTGGCTTTCCAATAAATCTCTTCGAGCTGGATATTTTGTTTGGGCAATGTCAGCATACGGTCTAGGTAAGACTTCATAGCTGTAAGATAAAACCGCATACATTTTTGGTGTTAAAATTGAGAGATGAACCCTTTGAAATGCATTCAATTTGTAGGTCTCCTCATCACGTATGTAGCTCTAAATTTGATGGATGGACATGGCCAACCGGCTCTTCTTTACATTGTTCCATTCACACTCGGTATGTAAATCTAATGAACATGGTGACAAAAGTATCTATTTGGAGAGAGCCAAAGTTAATCCTTCCTACCGTAATTTATCTTATTACTCTGCTTTTTATAATGAACTCTTGTGTTATGGTGGGCACAGGCACGTTTATAACTTTGGGAAAAGTTAGAGGTGATCTTTCTAACCTGTGGTCTAGGGGAGAACCTGTTAGACCCTGCCCCCATTTCCAACTTCAACCCACCAATCAACCAGAAGAAGAAAACGAAGAACACCAACACTGAAGCCTTACTATTACCTGTGTTTGTATAAATAGTAATTTTCGTACTAACGTTAACCGTGTCGCAAGTATAATAGTACTAGTAATACCAGCTGTAATTGTAGTATACCAGGAAGAGATTATCAGGAGCACCACATATGTACTTCAGGTACATGTAATACCTTCTGATTTATCTGATTGTTTCGGTTGCCAGGTACTGAATGCTTGGGTTAGTAGTATTTCCCTTCTCTGCAAAATTACGGCACTATCTTGGAAAAAACTTGAACAGAATCAATGTTAATAACCAGGAGGAAGTTTACAACACTTGGATAATCATTATGGAACTGACTGCTATTAATTTGAATGATGTTAAACATTTGTAAAGCGGAGGATCAATAGGTAATAACTTTTTCAAATTTTGATTACTATCACTCCAAAGAAAGTATCCTGTTGAAGGAGCGTGGGCTGCATTTACACAGCTCTTGTCGGTTGAACAACTTGTTTGCCCATGCCCACAGTCTGTACCCACCATGACCATGGTATGCCATCAGATAAAACTAAGAGAGCAGCAAATGCAAATTGGTTGGTAAAGTCCATAGTCATGATTACATTTGATTGTTGGGTTTATAGATAAATTATTGGCGTTGTTGTTGATTAGGTTTTTTTTCTTTTTTCCTCTTTATCAATAAAGTCCGTTGAAATGGAATTCAGAACAATAGAATAATTGCACTGTAATCTAAAATATGTTTTGTAGCGCAATAACCTTGCAGCCTCACCTTTAAAGCATCCATGACCATGATGAGCAGTGTAAAAAGCTTTCAAGATATCTATCCATTTCTTTCATGTAAGAAATATTTAATCAACTTTAAAGTACGAAAATAGGGAAAATTTGGTAAAACAAAAGCCAAAAATTAGATCAAAAAGAGAGGAAAAAGAAAAACAGGAGAAAAGAAATTAAAAGAAAAAAAAGAATCACTCAAAATTAAAGTTAAAGGAATACCACCACTACAAAAAGAAAAACCCACTGGATGACAAATAAAAATTCCGTTTCTTAATTATATTCGTTTTGAATATTTGTTACTACCAAGATAAGATCTGTATTCTGTACCGACGGAGTTTCCGGCTGGTCTCACGGTCTAGGTATCCCAGCCACCGGCCTCTAGGAATATCTTACTGTGTATATATAATGAAGAAAACGACTCAAAGCAGACACACTCATTTCTTTCCTCTTTCCTCTCTTTTTTTTCTTTCTTTTGCTCCAACTGTCTCAAGAATTCTTTATATCCAGCTTCGTCACCATCCACTCTTCACTCAGCGCTCTTTCCTCCAAACTAACTTTCTTTCTTTTCTTTAATCTCTATCACTTTCTCACCAACTTACCAGTACTAATTCTATATAAACCCCCCTAAACATCTCCCTAATGGCTGAAGAAGAACCCACACAAAAAGCTGAGGATCATGATCATGAAGCACAGACAAAGGTAGCCGTAGAAGAGTCATCAAAAAAGAAATCAGGAAGAAGATCAGAAGAAGGTGCCGGCATGACTTCTGACTTCAAATCCGGTGGTGATTCTCGTAAACTTACTTGCTCTGTCATACTTATTTTTCTTCTCTTAGCAGGTGTTACCACACTCATAGTATGGTTAGTATATCGTCCTCACAAGCCAAATTTTACGGTTGTCGGTGCTGCAATATATGAGCTAAACACAACCGCACCGACACTGTTGACAACATCCATGCAGTTCACAATTGTTACAAGAAACTCAAACAAAAGGGTATCTATATTTTACGATCATCTTTCAGCTTATGTTTCGTACCGTAATCAAGCTATCACACCACCGGTTATGTTACCTGATTTGTTTCATGATAAGAAAACTACGGTAGCTTTGTCTCCGATATTAGGTGGTGGGGTGGCGGTTCCGGTTTCGCTTGAAGTTGTGAATGGTTTGGTTATGGATGAAGCTTATGGTGTTGTTGGTTTGAGATTAGTTTTGTTGGGAAGAGTAAGATATAAAGCTGGTGCAATCAAGAGTGGGAAATATGGCGTGGTTGTGAAATGTGATATGTTAGTTGGTTTTAAGAAAGGGTTTTTAGGTCAAGTTCCATTACTTGGATCTCCTGGTTGTCATGTTGATATATAAACAACAGTACGTTTTCTTCTTCTTATGACTGTAAGGTCTGTAAGTTAGTTCTTGCGCATAATTTCCGTCTTCTTCTTTTTGTTGTTGTTCTTGTTAGTTTCTTTATATATAACTACGTTTTGTTCTTGATCATAAGGTAATTATTTCTAGCTTAATTGTTCTGTGATAGTATATTATTCTCTTCACTGGACTAGCTTATAATTGCTTTTGGGTTTTGGAAATACATATTCGATATTCTTCATTTTTTTTTGTTTGCAAGTGGTTGTGGTATCAAATCCATTCTCTTTTAGGGATTCGAGTTTCGAACCCAACTAGCTAGACTTGTAGTAATGGCAACAAGCTAAACGTACAGTATCAGATCCACAATATGAGATCCGGATGTATTTTTAAATCTTGTCTTGTCGTGTTGACTCTGTTCTAATAGCGGATACTATTAAACTACAAACTAGAAAAAATGAGATTCGGAGAGTACCTGGGTTGTAACCGTGTGTGTGCCCACTGTATTCATCAGCAGTACCCGCACGAAGTCACTTATAATCTGTTTGGTTCTCTTTTGTTTTCATGCTAAGATTTTCTCTCTACTACTTTATTTTCCTGTGGATTTTTGGTGTTTTCTTCTTCAATCTTCTGGTCTGTCGACCAAAGAGGTTGGCTTTTCTGTTTTGGTTGGTGAGTGGGATGGGAATCGAATGAAGGTTGAAGTAATCCATTCTGCAACAGCTTTTAAATCGACACGTAAACCCACTCCATGCAGTGCATACACATGGCATCACTTTGACCAAGTCAATAGGTCACTCGTATTGTATTTTCATATGTTACTCACCCAGGTGCCCATTTTTTTTTCTTTTTTTTTTCGTGTGGGCGTGTAGGTAAGGCCTTGTTTGTTTTCTCATGACTCGCTTGACTCATCTAGATTTATTTTTGAGTCAGATTTGACTCATCGGACTTAATTACCTGATTCAAGCGGGTTTAAATCAGGGGTTAAGTTTGACTCTAATAGTGAATCTGATCTAACTTAAAAAGAAAAATAAACTGGCTAACATTTGATTCGGGCCGAGTTAGATTGAGACCCTGAGTCAACAAAAAAAAAAAAAAACTTGCTCGCAGTCTCAAACCTAGCACATGTGTCTATGTTACCATAAGCACAAATTTTGATGAAATTAATTAAGCAAAAGAATTAGATTAAGGAAAAAAAATGTACATTCATTTGGGAATTGGGATTTGGATATCTCGCCGAGTAATGAGTATTAAATGAAGAGGAAAACAGAGTGTTCCTTTCCTCCATTTAATATAAGCCTAGGAGTGTAGGACACTAAAAGCTTCCCCAAGATGCCACAAGGTTCGATCGTGTCCGTAGCTTCAAAAAACCATCACAGGAATCAAGAAAGATTAAAGGTTCACGGACTGGGAGAGATATACTAAAATTGTCAGCCTTAGGATGCATACCACTTTCCTTTTCTTCTTTCTTTAACCTTAGCAAAGCACTTTGAAGTAGTTTTGGATTGAGAGTTTGAGTGAGTTACAGCTTCTAGCACACCACGCCATGGGATTTGGTCTAAGAAACCACACTTCTTTACCAACAAACATGTCTGGAGTTGTTATACCAGAAGATGATCAAAACCGAGTTACTGAAAAATCCAGCCGTCCAATTCATATCATAGCCATGTTCAATGTAAAAGTCTTCTTCCTCTATAGTCTTCTTGGATTGATTGAGGCTTTTTAAGTTATTGTGTTCTGATGGTATTCGGATCAGACCAGAGAGTACCCCTCATCAAGTAATTTCTTGTTATCTTATTATTATTATGATTCACAAGTAGTAATGTCTTCAATTTTTGTTTGGTTTTTATTTTTTATATTGATATGATTATTTTGGTGTATATGGCTGCAGCTTGGAATACAAGATGGAGATGAAATTGATGTGTTTCGGGTTCAGTAATTTCACCGTAAGAGGATTCAAGAACTGACTATAGCCTTTTAAATGGTTCTTAAGTTAAGCAAAAAATGTACAGTAGAATTTTAGATGTATCCAGCAAAACTTGTTTTTGATTAATATTAAAAGAAATATGATGATCAGACTAGCTGCTATTTGACATTTGTTTCTATAAGTTTGAACCACTGAGTCTCAGGATTCTCTTTACAACTGCTAGATGCATCATCAGCACATAAACATTCATTACTCAAAACTAGAGGAGATATTGAAGGGTTGTAATCCAAGCAAACCGATCTCCCTTCTTTATCAGTGGTAGCTAAACGTATATTGGAATCTGCAATCACCTTCCAAACACTTGAACAGTCATCCGAAACTGTCACAGGAAGGCCATTTCCAACAATCTTCAAACATTTTGAGGTGCCCATCAATCTTATTGCAGTTTGGTTACCAGCATAACTCCAATGACTTCGGTTCAAACAATCGCTAGCTTGAGTGTTACTGCTATTTTTATCATCTGCGAGTAAACAATGGCCGCTTAGCGGGTGATATATTATCTGATCTCTTAGTAAGTTTGATCGTGGATCTGCATAACACACATGAAAAACTGGTTAGTTTCGAACACATGCGTAACTGGTTATACAAATCAAAAGCGAAATGAGTCGCGGTTGAAACATACCTTGTAACATATCTTCAATGAGCCTGTATCTTTCTCTGAACTTGGGGTTTCTAGGCTGATCCCAATTTTTATCCAGAACACCGTAGGTTTCGTCAAAATTAGGTGTCTCGTTCTTTATGTAATAACTTCCTTGCAATGCCCACATTGCCCAATCTAAATCCTTCTCAGCTGCATATGCAAGAAAACAACTTAAAAACCGATTATCCCCATCGTTGAGGCCTCGCTGATCTACACCGAATTCACTCAGAAATAGAGGAATTGGATACTTTCCGAGCGTCACGAATTCAAGTTTATCATCAAATTCTTTCATTGTAATTGCACATATTTGATCTGGTGTCTTATTCACCCAGTCTTTCCTTCGCCCGTCAGTGAACGCATACCAATGGCCCTCGTAGACTAACTTGTTATGGAAATTGGTGTGTAGAGTTACATTTCTTAAGAAGCTCAAATCTGTATCATAACCCAATCCTGAAATGATGACTAGTAGTTTAGGGTTCAGTTTGTGGATCGTTTCACCACCAAGACGGACATAGTGGTACCAAACGTCTTTGTTTTGGTGAGGCCCTCGTAGTTCATTCCTCATGCTCATAGCCACAACCTGTATGAAAAATAATCAAACCAAATATCATTAACTATATATGTTGTTAAAGGCTCTCTCAAGGCGCTCAAGGCGCATGACTTAATATATATATGTAATGGTATGTAATCAGAAATTCAAAATCATTAACATCATCAGAATAATAAATGCTAAGGTTTTTAAAATGATGAACAACAGACCTGAGGTTTACCCCTGAACCGATTCGCCACGATAGCTAAACCTTGTAGCCATTCTTTTGGATCAAAAAACTTATCTCCGAAAAATCCATTATCATCACCGTCACCACAACACCATTGTGGCTTACTAACATGATTATCCAAGATCACCATGATTCCCTGCTTACCAAGCTCATCAACAACTACTTCATAAGCTTCAAGTACTGTTAACTTCAACAGACCCGGGTTATTCAAAGCTATCCCAGCTTTGGCTTCTAAGAGTCCTAGCCTTTTGAATGATTCATCAACAGTAAGATTCCAGTTATATGGTTTTGTGAACATATAAGTTGCCCACGTAAATCGAACACAATTGAAACCTAATGAAGACATTGATTTCACTATAACGGGTAATGGTTTCTTATCGAGACCTTCTGCTAACATGGTTTGCATGTGAGACGCCCAGTTTACACATCGAAGCTTAACGCGATCGCCTGTGGATACATTCACTACCCATTTCCCATTAGTTGAGAGCGGTAATGAATAAGAAACAGATGCAGAAAAGAAAAATAAAGATACTAAAAGAAGAAGTATTTTCAAGAATTTCACCATGGTTTTTTTCTGAGTTTCTTCGTCTTGTCAAGATAACTAGAGAAACAGAAAACTATGTGTATATATAAGGAGGGAGGAGAAATGGATTAGTGTTGTTGAATGGTTCTACGAAAATGAGGATAACTGCATATTAGTTATCGAATCCTGTTTTACAGCTAAAAATCCTATATATCCTGCAGAGTTTTACTCACCAAGATAAATCTCCAAGACCATTCATAGCTTATCTGGTTTTACCTAAGAACTGCTGTACAAGTCAAACAAACTCGTAACTTAATGAGGTGTAGAGTAAACCAACTCCTAATTCAGTTTCGTCATAACTTGAGAGGTTGGCTTTCTGTTGTAGTTGGTAGAACGAATGGGAAGATCTGAAGTAATCCACACCACAGCTTTTAAATGAACACGTATACTCCTCATGCAAACAGGGCAACTTAATTGGCTATTTTTCACGGCACACTATTTTTTTGTTTCTTTTTTCAGCGGGGAAAATCCTGTGAAGTAAATGAACGATCAGATTTTAATGACCTGAGCATTTTGGATAAGAAATTGTACTTAAGTGCATCCCATTTCCTTTATCCAGAATTGGTAAAGTGCATCCCATTTCCTCTCTCACCCGGGATTTTCTCCGGAGATATAAATCATGATATAAATCATTTTGTTCTTTTCTTGTATACAAAGCATGGTGCACTTCAAATTATTTTCTTGTGGAGTATGTCTGATACGGTCAACCTTACTAACAAGGATATTATAAATCGAACTACAAAGTACTTTATCGTATATGAATTTGGGTACCCGACCAACAAGCTAGTATGCCCCATTAATTAGCAGACATGGATACGACACTTCATCTTTTAATATTTGGGACAAAATATATTTTCAAATGGTTTAAGGAAGAAAGTGTGGAGTTTAGCTCCTTTACTGCATTTTGGATTAAGAAAAGAGTTTTCACCGTCTTAGGGGTTCTCGTCACAAAAATGTCACAAAAGAAATATCCTTTGGTATAAAAAATATCGTTTGGGCACATCAGTGTTAATTAAATTTTGTTGAATAACAAAATTGTTTTTCTTATGTATCGTATCTGTAAAAGATCCTACGCGGCTACGCCTCTTTTATGTCTTTCTTAATAACATAAAAATGACCCGTTAATTCTTAGGAAATGTTTTGTATTTTGATAAAAAAGATTCGAGATTTATCTCGCGAGAAAGCAGGGATCCCACTTTTGCAACCCATATCTTAACGATGGAGAGGGACTATCTCAACTGGTATTAGAATATTACTACTTTTTTGAATCTTAATTTTTTTAATACTTTTTTTTTTTTTTTTGAAGCATGAGAATATTATTAAGAATTAAGCGCCAATTACACGAGGGTATTTGATACCTAATGAGTTGTCTGTAAAATTTAATTAATCCAGCATGGTATCGTACTATGGTCCCAAATCAAAGTTGAATGGCTTTCTGTTGGTTGTTGTCCGTAGAAAATTGGCCAGTCATCCTTAATTTGATTGTCTTACCTGTAGTTGAAGTTGATGGTGCGCGTTGGGGGATTTGGCTCTTGATTTGCTTGTTGTCCGAGATCATTCCCAAGATGTACCATGGAGGTTCGGCGTATGAAGTTAGGAATCGAAGTAGATTTTCGGAATCAGTTTCGAATTGAACATTTGACCAGCTTCGTTCTTTTGCTGAATATGACCAAGGATTCGGTTATGAGAGAGATGGTGTTTCATAGATGTTATTCTAAAATTACTAGGTATTATTGGCAGACGCATCCCTGCAAATGAAACCTGTTCCTGCTATTTTGCGGTATCCCCTCGCTACTTCGTCCGCGTTGGTCTTGATCCAATCTAGATTAGGTTTGATCCAACCTATTAAGATTGTTGTAGATGCTCGTGTTCCATCTCCAGGGTTTACGGAGTGGCATCCCAGGTAGCACATGAGAGAGGTTCTCCTAGCCCAAGTGAATTTATGTTGAAGACTAAGACCCATATGTGCTATGTTACATGGATTTGGTTGTCTTGGATGACAAATGAAATCATTTCTAGTTATCAGTAAGGGCCATAAAAATAAAAAGAAGGCAGTATTGATAAAGTGATAAGATGTTAATTGTAGTATTTGTGAGATTGTCATCTGGGGATTTGGAAGGTTAGGAAGGTTTTTGGTGGTACTTGAATGAGTAGGAAGTCTCGTTAGGAGAATGTTCCATGAGGACATGTGATATGTAAAACCAAGGGAACAAATAGGGTTCTTTTGCTACCTGTTTTCTATCATTTTCCTAGCATAACGTTGTAATAAATATTTTAGACAACTTTAATGCATGGGCTTTTGGTTTTCTGTGATCTGCATTTCTTTCTTGATCACTAAAGTATAATTGAAGTCGCTCTCTCCATCTTCCTTCCTCCAACTTCTATTTGTCAACATGGAAGTACATTTACCTCACATGTATAATTCACGTCATTATGTACAAATTCAATGGTGTAACTTCTATAAACAACATATACATAATTAAACTAAAAAGGGTGTTGGTTTTGTAGTATAAAAGATAAGAAAAGAGGAAGCGAAGGATTCTATATTGAGAAGAGTTCTTAGGTTACAAGGATATAATACATGTATGGGTTGTAAGCCCTACAACACATGGAGATGGGAAAACCAAAACGTCATCTGTTTATAGAACAACGAAAAAGTCATTAAAACCAAAAAGTCATCTGTTTTGGGCTGCACACCTATGGGTTGTAAGCCCTACAACACTCCCCCTTGTGCGGTCCAATAGAACTCCGTATGCAGTGCTTCATATAAAGTTCTTCGAATATAGTTCTTCAAATGTTATCCTCTCCTTGATGACTTGTGCCGAAATCAATTTCCTCATAACTTTGACAAGGAACGACCCAGTGGGACAAAACCTTGATACAAATATTCAAATGTAGTACTTCAAATGTTATCTCGTACTTTACATGTAGTTCATCACATGCAATACTATCTTCAAAGACCGACGAGTCTAAGTTAATTGCCTCGTTAAAACTTCGTCAGGAAAACCCAGAGGGACAAAACCTGAACTAAAGAAAAAGATTACAATATTAAGCAAACTTAGAACATAGTTGGACTCGAATATGTTGCCTCATTAAAAACCTTGACAAGGAAACCCATTGGGACAAAACCTTGACGAAGGGGAAAGAGAACAACGTGACAGATGCAAGTAAATGTGATCCGTTGCAGATGATCACTTTGCTTCGTTGAAGTTGATTAGTTACTTCACAACTTCTTAGGAAGAAAATCTTTCTGGAAAAATACAATAGCCTTACTTGGGAAGTTAATTCCCGGTGTTTGTTGTTGTCTAATTAAAAACATTGCCGAGCAACAAAACCCTGTGGGAAAAAGTAACCTCGGTGAAGGAAAATATTTCAACACACCATTAGATGCTCCCCCTGATGTTAGACAATTTTCATTAGTCTAATGTAGTCAAAAAGAGTTTATCACACTTTACTTTGGTGACATGAATATTTATAAGACCATGCTGTCGATTCTGTAAGTTACGTTGCTTAACAGAATATCGTGTTTCATTTATTTGATCCAGATATTTTCAGTAATATCAACGACGATCTTTATGTCTTCAACGTTCAACATACTTGATGTTTTTAATGTTGTCTCGCTAAAAACCTTATCGAGTAACAAAACCCTTTGGGAAAAACTATTCTCGATCGAAGAGAAAAAGAGTACAACACAACTTCAATTTCGAAGTAAAATATGTCGACATCATATCCTTGGATCCTCCCCCTGATGTCGGCATCTCCCCCTGATTACTTTCAGAGTTGTTCTACACAGTTCCTTTAGTCATGTACTTTTCGAAACTGAATATCGGTAATAACCTAGAAAATAATCTACCATATCTCCCTATGATTACTTTCATTGGAGAAGAGATTATTGTTCCTTCATAATCAACAACTTTTGGATTTCACTTTCATTAGCATTCCTTTTAATGTCTTTGTAGGGATAATACAAATTTATGTCAATGGTTACTTTTAAGTACATGATTACATTCATTATACCATTCCAATGACGTTGCGTTGGCACTGTGGATGTAAACTTTAATCGAGTACATTATTATACTAAGTTCAACAATGCGTCTATTGTACTTAGATATGGGAATTTCAGCTCCCAACACATATTCGCCATCTTCCTTTAGACGAAATGGTCACTTACTTACATTTGAACCTCGAATAATCATGGGAGTGCTATTAGGATGCATGTCTTTGTTAAATTGCCTGTCGACTTTAGACATATGCAAACTGGTGGAGTAATATCCCACAAGCTCAGTACTCGGTCGAGCTTTCCCTAGATTTTTCATCTCAAATTCGGATTTTAAATAACTTTTAAGGTCTCTTATTACATCAAGAGTACCCATCATGTCTGTACTGTCGACATAAATAGCTACAATTCCAAATTAGGAACTTTCTTGTGAATACACAAGAAAAAATAACTTATTTGTCTATCCCCTCCAAATCAAGTAGCCACATAGACGGGTATACCACTTCCGCCTGATTGCTTCAATCTATAAGTGAACGTTCTATCCAATTGTAAACGCACTATGTGGTTTAGAGTTACTTGATTTGGGCAACAAAAGTCTATCAAGTACTTTTGTAAATATCTTCTATCTCTTAATTCTTTCAGAGATACGTAACAACCACATAAATATGCTGCATTTCAAGTCCTTTTGAAATTACCAAGCTAACTAAGTAGCAGAACTCTATAACGTTCATTAAAAGAGAACAATTCCAGGGCTTTGTGAGAGACTTCGCGCCACAAGGCGAGTCTCTGTACTTTAAGATTACTTCTCTTCTCATTATTCTTTGTGACAAAATAATTATGTATGTCCAATAGGCTTTACACTTGGTTGGTTAGCACTACCACACCAAATACCCGTATATTTACCAAAGAACTAAGTTCTACCTGGATTGTGTAGGACAAATATGTTATTTATTGAATTAAACAATAAGAAGCATGGTTCGGTCTCATCGTACTCTATTTCCTTAAGAAACTATATATAAAAATAATCATTAATATGCTCGCACGATCTTTCCAATGACTCGTGTGTGTTCTCATAATCCTTTAGGATTTAATTGTTTTCTGGAATCATTAAACTTCGGAGCGTCCTCCAGTATTGATTCATGGACATAGTCAGAGACAATCAAATAAGATGATTTCATTAATGATAAAAACTGGATTGTGCCTTACTCATCTACTTCCTTTCTAGGTGAGTATTGATCGAACCTGGTGGTCTCTCCATTTTCCTTTGTGGAGCCACATCCTTAACTACACTTCCACCAAGTGTAGTTGCAATACCTTAGTCTAAGGTATATATCCTTTATGAAGGATTTGTAACCTTGCAGGTAGGTTTGCAGCTGGTATGTGTGATGTCATCACCTTAGCGACATCAATGTACATTCTGAACATCGATTATTCTTTGTCACTTCACATTTACATTTGTGGAGTACAAGAATCAATATGAGACACATTTGGGAACACACCACGACATTTCCTGTCGTTCCCTTAGAAAATACTTTTTCTTATCTCCCCCTAATGATGGGAAGATTGTCTTATTAAAGTGATAACCCGCAAATATAGCGGTAAGAGTTCTCCTGCCAAAAGGTTTAAAATGCGGATAATTTTTGGGAACTCATTTACAACATAACTACTTAACAGTTTTGAAAACCCATCATAGTACGATATGTGAAGTCGTAATGGCCATATCTAGTGCAACCAAAAATGCGTAAGAACATGAATGTCAGGTTTAAATCCAGTTACCAACTGGTACGCAGTAAAGGTTCACTAATATTGGGTTAAAAAATGAATTAAGTAAAGATGCGTGTAATATTACATATCCCCAAAGCAATAAAAGGTAGGTTGGTACGCATAACATATTCCTTAGACACCATTGTTGATGGTGGCTTTTAGTTCAGGGCTAAAATTGTAAAACCCTGTATTTAATAGGCTGTCAATCCGCAAAGAGACAGAGCCATGTGAAAGAGATGAGTGTCCAACCTCTTCACTGGCACGCTTATTGAGCAACTCAATATTTTCTCATGAAAGTTACCCAGAATGGTGCATGTAGCAACAATCCCAGATATTCTGTAAATTTTGGCACCTCGCCTGTATTCAATTAATATAAAGTTCTTTGAGTGCTTTCTGTGCTATGTTCCCCGGATGAACCCTTAACGTTGATATGGCAGGAAAATTTGTGTTCACTCGCAGCAGAGTAGCACGAATTTCCAAATATCAAGGATAAGGTCTTTGCATAAGGTATTCAATAAGAAAGCATCTTGCTCTTTGACAATGAACTTGAAGAACTTTGTGTCAACACATAGAATTCAATCAATTACCCTGGCTAATTTGCAAAAATTAGGGTTTTGCGCCTTTCGCAGTATATCAGACCTTGCTTGTCGAATTTAAGCCTAGGCAAACTAGGTAATTGATCCACCATGGATTAGTAAGCGCAAAATCTTGTCCAGAATCAGAGACCAAGGAGCCGCAGGGTAGGAGAAGCAGCAAAGGGAGGCGTGGCCATTCCTTAGGCCAGCCGGCGCCACTTGCCATTGGCCACGCCCCCATCCTAAACCGGCCCTACTTCCCTCGGCCAATCAGGTCGCCTTAAAACCTCCACGCTCACACCAGTCATGGCTGGGCCCATACCTGCCGGCCCTAGTTTCCATCGACCAATCAGGTTGCTCTAAAGCTGCCACACTCACGCTGGAAGTGTGGCCACACCATGTTTGGCCGGCTTTCCCTTTTTCGAACAATCAGGTTGCTCTAAACCTGCCACAGCTTTAAAAGAGGTGTCAAGATGTCGTCATACCATGTTGGCTTCCCAAAACCGCGCCAACATGCTAACGGCATGCCAAACATGCCAATCGCACATGCCAAACGGGCATGCCAAGTTCACGTGCCAAACATGCCACTTACCGCGTCAACATGCTAACGACATGCCAAACCTGCCAAAACACGCCAAACGTGCCAACGCGCCATATCGTAGCCACCCATGAAAATCCTTACTCTTGTGGTCGTTTCCACACTATGGCCTCTTTGGCATAGCTATAGCACCGTTTGCACAAAAAGTGTCGCCATGCCGCGGCCGCATGCCACACGCACCAATTAGGGTTTCGACATGCCAAACCCTAATTTGGGCAAAGTTGCTACGTCAACCAAGCCAAGTAACGTTTCCCAGAGCATTGGGATTGATGTGGCAACATGGCCAATGTTTCCACGCCACATTTGGGTCTAACACTGATGAGCCAAAGTCTAGCGTCCATGGTTACTCTAGGCGCTACTTCGTGCCACTGGCATGTGCTAACTATGCCAGCCACGCCACCATGCCACCACAGTCATTCCACACGTGCTAAATAGAGTTGCGATGCGCCAAACCCTAATTTAGCTAAAAGTTGCCATGCCAACTGGGTCTAGTGACTCTCCTAAGACCTCAATATTAACTTATCAACATGGCCAATGTTGCTAGAGCCATATTTGGGTATAACACCAGTATGCCAAAACAGCTGCCATGGCTACGCCACTGGCATGCCGCTATGACATGTCTACGCCAGACGTCACTATGACAATGGCGCCACTTTTCTATATAACAAGATGTGGCCATAATCAATGTCCATCCTTCCTCATGATATGCAATCTCAGCCATCCAAGTTCGCCACTGAACTGACAGACTTGTGGCAAGCTTCAGGCGACCAACTTCCTAAATCTAGTGTCCATGGCTACGTCAGGCGCCACTTACACCACCGTGCCACTGGCGTACACCAAAACGCCACTTCGCCATTATCAGGCGCCAACACAAGGTATCCATAATCAACGGCTACCCTTCCTCATGAGATGCGATCTTAGCCATCGAAGTTCGCCACCGAACTAACAGACTTGTGGCAAGTTTTAGGCGACCGGCCAAGACGATCCTAATAGCATCACATGTTATTTTCCTACGGCAATCCTCTTGATTTTAACTTGCCACACGTAGCAAAATGTTACATGTTTTCCACGAAAACACTCGAGACATCAAATATGTCACAAACTGGGGATACTCATCGAGTATTGGTGCAGCGGTTTACGTCGTGCGAAGTGCAATACGCCCGTTATAGGAAAGTGTAATGAAGTAGGACAATTAATGGCGGCAAGAAGTAACGGGTGTAAACGGATCCACTTCCTTCATCATGGAAGCATGGGTTTCTGGCGGTTATACGTTACTCCGTTCTTCCACCACTCAATCGTTTCCACTTCCTATGAGACCAGGGTACGTTTTAATATGACTTGTATAAATAGGCCACCAAACAATAGGTTTTGGTCGGCAACATCACAGCATCCAGAAATCACCAAAGAACTGATACCTTTCATTCCAGTTCCACTTTCTGATACAAGTCATAAAACAACCACACCTTCAGAATCAACTATTCTGGTCTCAACGCTTTCTTTGCTTCCCTCCCTAAGACCAACCCTTCTCCTTTACTTTGTGACCGAAGCAAGCCTGGAACGACCATTTCTTGGTTTAGGCAAGGATTGTACATATTGATATCTCGAATCAAAAGTACTCACGTGCAGTGTATTTTTTTTAGGGTTTAGATTCTTTTCTCATCCACACACACAAAATTACCAAAATCGGCAGAAACAGTTTTCACCCACAAACAACTGGCGACCACAGTGGGAGATTGAATCTCTCGTTTGCAACTCCAATTTCCAGAAGATGGTCGGTCTTAGAACTGATTATATGATCCCAAATTCCACTCATACTCTGGAGAATGGCGATGTCTCTTCCACCAACACGGCACCTAATGGCGCATCCAATGAAGAAATTTCAAGATTGGACGAATTGGCACGGGTTTAGGAGATCCACACAAGGAACATGAACCTGATGAAGGAGACGATAAACAACATACTCAACTTTCTTGTCAGAATTACATCGGATTTGAGTGTTTCACCCGCCCCGAAAATTCCAACACTGGGGACTGACGCCCCGAATGATCGTTCTCAGGTCAACAGCTTCAACACCAATCATAAACCGGTGAACCAGGAAGCAGCCGCGTTGGTGGAAAGTTTATGTGAACTTCTGCACCTTTCAAAGAACCAACGAGCAGAGACATTTACTGCGATTAATCAAATAGCCCTAGACGCGTGTTTGGTTCCTTTACGCTCGGAGACTTCAAGAATATCAGAGATGTCCGTCAACAATCTTACATTTACTAAAGACGACATGATGGCAGAAGAAGGACATAAACGGGCCTTATACGTCACTGCTCGCATCAAGGATTCAGAGTTCAAAAGGGCCCTCATCGACACGGGAGCGTCCTCCAATGTTATTACTCTCAGCACGCTCAGGACAACCAAGGTGCGGCCAAGCAAAATTATACGACAGCCTACCATGATGACAAATTTCGAAGGGAACCAAACCAACACGTATAGATACATCAACCTGAATCTGTCAGTGGGTCCAGTCGAAGATCATGTTGAATGAAGAAGTTATTCGTATTCCCGCGTCATTATCTCCTTATACACCAATCTATGGTATGGAGATGTTCGAACCGAAGGAAAATTCGCGGGACTCGTCAGGAAAATTCCACTGCACTCCACTCCCGACATGAACGTCAATAGAAGAAGAGGACTGGCTCGCATCGCTACACAAAGAGACCCGATCTCGCACCATCTCTCCAAAAGAAAAGCACGCCAATTTCTGCTCATCAAACGGAAGTATGGCTCATACTCATACCAAGTGGGAGCGGGCTTTTATTTCAAGTCGTGACGAAAAAGGGAAAACCGTATATCGGCGCCGTTGTTAGCAATTAGCAGGGGAGACTACCACTCATTATCTCCGCCCAATGGAATGCAATCACAACAGCGAGCCACAAGACGAGGTGCCGGATGCACCACTCCAACACAAATGAACTCGAAGTTGTCAACATCGGAAGCGAGGAATTTCCACGACCTGTCTCCATCAGCTCAACTCTATGTGCCGACGAACGTGCAAAACTTGTGGACCTTCTTAAGGAATATCAAGACGTATTCACATGGACATACGAGGAAATTCCCGGGTTTGGATGAGGCGGTCACTTATCATCTACATATAATACCCGGATCCAAACCGGTCAAACAATCTCCAAGACAGTTCAGACACGATGTGGAAGAACAGAACAAGACGGAAATTCAAAAATTACTAGCCGCTGGTTTCATCAAACCCATTCACCATCCTACTTGGTTGGCCAATGTGGTTCCAGTAAAGAAGAAGAGCGGCCAAATCAAGTGATGTGTTGATTTTAAGGATATGAACAAATGCTTCCCCAAGGACGATTTTCCTATTCCTAACATTGATATGTTGTTAGATGCCACCAGTGGACACGGTATGTTCTCTTTCATGGACGGGTACAGCGGTGTTGATGGTGGTTTTTAGCTTAAGGTTAAAATTGTAAAACACTAAACCTAACAGACAGTGATGTCACAACATTTAAAGTAACAAGAATTTACTAGGCACATTTACTGAAAACTTAAATGTGTCCCTAAATAATTACCGGGGTATCTTTTTAAAATTAGGGTTACGACAAGCCAAACCCTAATTCCCACGTGTGCCAATGGCAAACCATGCCAGCCACACCGACCGCGCCAAAGCATGCCAACCATGCTCGCCGCACCTCTGTGCCAATGGAAAATCATGCCCGCCACACCGACCGCGCCAAAGCATGCCAACCATGCTAGCCGCACCTCCGTGCCAATGGAAAATCATACTAGCCACACCTACTGCGCCATTGATAGGTGTAGAATACACCGTATTTACTATATAGAGTTTATGCTTTCTTTGCTATTTTTCTTGTGAATTGTGTACTTTACGCGTGCTTTTGAGTTTTATAGGTGCAATGGAGTCACCGAGAACAAGAGGAGAAGAAATCATTCATTTAAGAGGAAAAGAGCAAAAAGGCGAAGCTATCGGCGAAAGAACGAGGCCATTCCGGGTCCATATGAGAAGGTTATAAGCAAATAATTGTCGGTTCCCTGAAACCGACAAGCTAACTCTAAACTGGGTGGCCCATATCCATTATTTGGGTGCCTAAATATGGCCGTACAGCAGCCTTATCAGCTTGGTTTTGTGAAGAAACTCGTTTTCTTCCACAAAGTTCATTTTGCATCTGAGAAAGAAATTGGCACAGCGGCCATGGATCGAGGTGTTGAGAGAATTTGGAGACGAGGAGGCGACACCGAGTGAGGAATTCATAGGAAATGAAGCACCGAGTTAGTGTGTTCTTGAGCTAATAGGGAATGATGAATTTCGGAGGAAATACGAGAGAATGGCTTATTAAACTTAATGGTGAATTGAGATGATTTGGTTGAATCGTGAAATTGAGTTAGGGTTTCTGTAATTGAGGATGAAATCGTGTTGTTAAGATGGGTTCCGATCTGAAATCGAGAAATTATGATCGAAAGGAGATAGATGTTGGAATTAGGGTTCACAACAGGAAGAAGGTGATTAAGCTCAGATGAAGATCGAGAGAAATTGATGGTGGTTGTGGATGAATGGTCGATTGCAGCAGGGAATTTAAGGGTTTGAGTTGGATTCTGCTGTTAAGTTACCCATGGGTCGATGGCAGTGAAGATGTGCTCTTGCTCTCATGGATTTTGGGGCCTGAGTTTATATGGTTGGATGCTCGAGTTAGTGGTACAGAGAATGGCTTGAAACTGTGGTTTTATTGAGCTAATGGTGATGTGAATCTTTTCAGTTGGATCTCTTGTTGTTGCTGGTGCTCAAACATTGAGAACGTGTGAACTGCAGCTGAAATGAAGCAATGATGTTTTGTGAAGGAACTGGTACTGGTAAAATGGTTTACAGGGAATTAATTTGCAGGCAAGAGTGCAGCTGCAGTTGCAGATTGTGGATGAGGCTCTGGTGGTGGATTGTTTCTTGATGTTTTGAATCGAACTATTTGGTGGTACTGAATTGGAAGGCAATGAGAGTTAAGCTGTTGATGATGGCTAAGCAGATACAGGGAGATTGAGCCAAGAAAGTGCCAGTGAGTGGAAGGTTACAGGCCAGGGCAGGGTATGCATTGAGATTCAAGTGAGAGTTTGCTAGGCTGAGAGAAATGGAGGAATAGCCTATGGGTTTGAGCCTGATGTTGTTAGCCTCAGGAGCTGGTGTTTGCTAAAGTGCCAGGGTGCTGTTGCAGGTGTAACTAGTCTGGCATTGAAGTTGGAGCATTGCAGGTGGAGATGTTGTTAATTGATGATGTTGGGTCAGGGTGCATTGGTTGTGTCTGCCAGTAGCTATGGATGTGAAGCAGGTGGTCTTGAGTAATTTGCTGGTTTTTAGAGCTGGAATGTGAAGCTCAGGTGGACATGGGAAGAACAATGCTTGGTTGCACAGGCAATATGGTTCAAGTTGAGAAGCTAGGGTTCTTTGGTGATCTTGCTGTATGGACTGAGCTGGTATTGGTGCTGCTCAATGGTAGACAGGGAAATGTTGCTTCAGTTGGGTAATGGCATTAAAGAACATTGCAGGTTTGGCACTGCAATGATTGCACTATGGAGATAGTGTGTATGCAATAGATGAGTGCTAGGTTGCTGTGGAGGGGTTGAATTGAGCCCATGGTGATTCTGGTAAGGTGTTAGCCTGGTCTTGTAATGGGAGCTAAACTGGATGAGAAAAGAAGAAGAGATTGGTGCTTCGTGTATGGTGTTGGAACGAAGTGCGAGTGTAGGTATTGCAGCTATCTTGCGGGGAAATACAATGAAGATGCACTTGAAGCTACGAAGTATGGAGGCATTGGTGGTCCGAATCACGATGAGGAATGGCAAAAGGGATCAAGTAACAGTTGTGGATGTGGCAGAGTGTAGTTGTTGCAGTTCATGGCTATGGATAGAATGAGAAGTGTGATCATTATGCATCACAAAGGCCTGGGAGTTTACAATGATGGTGTAAGAGGAATTGAAATAGTGATGCAATTGGCAGCCAGGGCCATGATGGCTGGCAGCGAAGTGGTGAAGCACAATGATTGTGCTGCAGAGTTTGGCCTCTGCAATGGCTCAGGCCAAGACAAGTCAGCCCAGTTAGACACCAGCACATCTGAGTCGGTGCTGACTCGGACCCTGACTCATCCAGCTGACTCTGACTCTCTCCCTGACCCGATCCAACTCCGAGCTGACTCGCTGGGTTTGACTTAGTTGACCCGAGTCAACTCAGTTCGACCGATCCGACCCATTGACCGGTGGCCGGGCGGACTTTTCCGGTCACCGGAGCTGTTTTCCGGCGAACTTCCGGCCGATTTCCGGCCACAATACCAGATTTCCGGCGACCGTTTTCGGGGCGTATTTTCTACACGGGTTTCTCATCCTAGTGGGCTTGGTGGACTCTCACCTAATGGACTTTGAAGACTAGACCTAATTTTAGAAGTTGGAGAAAAGCTATAAAAGGGAGGTTTTCTACAACACATGAGATATCTTTTTATATCTTTTTGCTTGGAATTCTTTTGGAGAGCCACTTTTGTTTACGCTTCTAGGGTTTGGTTTTGTTCTTCTTCTTCCTTGTTTTATTATTGAATATTGATGATGATGAACTCCATAGCTATGAGTAGCTAAACTTATTATTGGTTATGGGATAAAAGTTGATTTCTCAACATGCTTTTGATTCAATGAATTAGTTTTGTCTCAGTAATTATTGTTTGTGATTCACAATTAATAGTGTTATAAGATTTGAAAACTTGTTAGGTTGAGTCCGGAATCAATCCGATTTGTGTTCATCTCTGGAGCTATATTAGGGTTTTCAATACGAAAACGTTGTTTATCCCTGATTCTAAGTAGCATAATTGTGATTAGTGCTTATAGTGATATATCCTATTAGTCACAAGTGAATCATAACTTTTGTTAAAACGTTTAGTGCTTTTACACATTCGTTTGCATTGATGAGTCTTATTCCATAAATCTTAATGCTTTTAGGGAGTTAAACTTAATTGTGCTTTTACACTTTAGGTTGCTTTGATGAAGAATTCACATATGCATCTTTTAATGTGGTTGTGATGAAAACAGGGAATTAACGGGTTATACTTGCGATCAAGATATCCTAGGACTTTTAATAAATACGAGATTAAATACCAATTCTAATCATTGATGAAAATACATGTTTGTGAATGATACCATCCCTTGACCAATATTCTCTCCTTATTGATTTCTCGAATTACTTACTTTGCTTTTAATTACTTTTATTTGCTTAAATACAACAAACATACCTTGGGTTACTTAGAAACTAAAAGTTTATAACAACAAACGCCTCTCTGTGGATACGAACTCTTTCTTATCGAATACTATATTTATATCTAGTTGATTGGGAAAGTGAAATTATATTTGACGGATTGACACACGATCAAATTTTGGCGCCGTTGCCGGGGAGGCATACGGCTTGTTATTGAGTTTTTAGCTTCTTTTTACAATTTCTGCTTTTATCTTTGCTTTTTGTTTGTCGTCTTGTTTCTCACTTGTTTGCTAGAATTGTTTTCAGGTATCAATCCCTGGCTACTAAAGATTGGAATTATCCAAGGTGCGGGATAGCTACTCGAAAAGGCACAATACTCCAACCAAGGCGAAACACAACGGACGAGCACGAGGAGGAAGTAGGAGAAGAGATTTTCCAACAACAAGAAGAAGAAACAATGGGTGATGCAAATCGTTCACTCAAGGACTTGGCTTCTCATAGGCTTGATACACAACAGGGGTGTATTCAAACGGACTCTACTTTTGAGATTAAGCCGGGGTTGCTTAGAGAATTACCAAAGTTCCATGGCATGGTGAATGAAGACCCAAACAAACATCTTATGGACTTCCACACCATTGTCATGGCTATGCTTCCAGCGGATGTAGAGGCGGATGGTGCAATGTTGAAGGTTTTCCGTTTCTCTTTAATGGATAGTGCTAAGGATTGGTTATATTATCTACCTCCCGGAAGTGTCACAACATGGAATGCGCTTAAGAAACTCTTCTTGGAGAGATATTTTCCTGCATCCAAGGCTACTCAAATTCGCAAGGAGATTTGCGGGATGAAGCAAAACGTGGGAGAATCCTTATATGAATGTTGGGAACGATACAAGAGATTGGTTGGGAGCTGTCCTCACCACCAATTCAGTGATGCGATGATAATCCAATACTTCTATGAAGGACTCCAATCAAGTGATAGGAATCTTATTGACGCTGCGGGTAGTGGTGCACTAGTTAGCAAGACGGTGGCACAAGCTAGGGAGTTGATTGAAAACATGGCAGCGAACTCACAACAATTCTTAAGTCGTGGTTCGGATGTGATTCTAAGAAGGGTGAATGAAGTAAGCGAGGTAGAGGACCTTCGTCAACAAATGGGAAACATGACTGCAATGTTGCAACAAGTGGCATCCGCGGTTATACCAACTTCTTCTCAATCTTATGAAGACGAGCAAGCTAATGCAATCTTTCCGAATCAACCAAGACGGTATGATCCCTACTCCAACACTTACAATCCGGGATGGAGAGATCACCCCAATTTTAGCTATGCTAACAAGCAAGGAGCCATTCAACAACCTACTTTCAACCGTCCTAGTGGATTTCAACCACAACAACAACAATTTCAGCAACCTCAAGCACAACAATCAATGCAAACTCAAGGTGCTGATATTGATGCAAAGCTTCAAACTTTTATGCAAGGTATTTCCACCATGTTCAAGGAAAGTTAACAAGAGACTAAGAGTGCTATTAAGGAGTTGCAAACACAAATGGGCTCCATGGCGGTTGATATCAACAATTTGAAGGCACAAAATAGTGGGAGACTTCCTTCTCAACCTATTAACCCAAAAGAGGGTGTCAATGCTATTACGTTGAGGAGCGGTACACAACTTGTGCAACCCGAAGTTGCTGATTCGGGCAAGGTGGAGACACCCAAGGAACCTGTTTTGGAGGAGAAAGTCGAGGATTCTCCCCAAACTTCTGAGGTACCTATTTCTAACTCTAAAACTCCGGTTTCTACTTATGTTCCTCCTCTCCCTTTTCCTCGCAAATTTGCAAGTTCTAAGAAGGCGGAACTAGAAAAGGAGATTTTAGACGTTCTTAAAAAGATCCATGTGAACATACCACTCATTGATGCTATCAAGCAAGTTCCAAAGTATGCAAAGGTGTTGAAGGACTTGTGTACCAACAAACAAAGGCTCAAAGGTAATGAAGTGCTTAGTGTGGGGGAGAATGCCTCGGCAATCTTACAACACAAACTCCCACTTAAGTGCAAGGATCCGGGTAGTTTCGACATTCCCGTCAAAATTGGTAACACAACTTTTAACAAAGCTATGTTGGACTTAGGTGCCTCCGTTAATGTTATGCCTGCGTCAATGTATAATTCACTTGATCTTGGTCCTCTTAAAAAGGCTGAAATTGTATTGCAATTAGCCGATCGCTCTAATGTTTACCCAATGGGTATTGTTGAGGATGTTCTTGTGCGGAGTTAATCAACTTGTATTTCTGCGGACTTTTGTGTGTTAGAGATGGATGAAGGTTCACCGGACTCATCTCTTCCATTGCTTCTTGGGCGTCCTTTCATGAAAACGGCGAAAACCATAATTGATGTGGATAAGGGAACGCTAACTATGGAGTTTGATGGAGAAACAATACGTTTCAACATTTTCGAGACGATCAGATATCCTAGCGATGTCCACTCTTGTTTCTCCATTGATGTGATGGATACATTGGCACAACAAATGTTTGAATTAAACGGTGATGATGCTTTGGAAACCGTGTTAACTACATCCATGGATAATGGTGTAGAGTGTGGTAATGAAGTCAAGGAAGCTCTTGGTGATCTCAATTCACTTCAAGAATGCCCAAAAACTCATAATATCTCTTTTATTTCTTTACCATGCAGTGATGAAAAGCTTGTACCTTCAATTGTTAAATCTCCGATTTTAGAATTGAAACCTCTTCCCGACCACCTTAAGTACTTGTACTTGGGTGATAATGAAGAGTTACCGGTGATTGTTTCTAACAAGCTTAGTGATTTACAGGAGCAAAAACTTCTAAGGGTGCTAAGGAAGTACAAGACGGCCATAGGATGGACAATTGCCGATATCAAGGGTATTAGCCCTGCCGTTTGTATGCACAAAATTCGTTTGGAGGATGATGCAAAGCCTAAAAGGGACGCGCAACGTCGTTTGAATCCTCCCATGATGGAAGTTGTGAAAAAGGAGATACTCAAGCTTTTGGAAGTGGGTGTTATCTACCCCATATCCGATAGCAAGTGGGTAAGCCCGGTACAAGTCGTACCAAAGAAATCTGGTGTGACGGTGGTGGAGAATGATAAGAATGAACTTGTCCCAACTCGTGTGCAAACCGGTTGGAGGGTTTGTATTGATTATAGAAAATTGAATGCCACCACTAGAAAAGATCACTTTCCTTTACCTTTTATTGATCAAATGCTTGAACGTTTAGTTGGACATTCTTACTATTGCTTTCTTGATGGCTATTCGGGTTATAATCGATTGTGATAGCGCCGGAGGACCAAGAGAAAACCACTTTCACTTGTCCTTTCGGTACTTTTGCTTATAGAAGGATGCCTTTTGGCTTATGCAATGCTCCGGCTACTTTTCAAAGGTGTATGGTAAGTATCTTTTCGGAATATGTTGAAAACATAATCGAAGTGTTCATGGATGACTTTAGTGTCTTTGGTGATTCTTTTGACCTTTGCTTGAACAATTTGTCTCTAATCCTTGAACGATGTGTTGAAACAAATCTTGTGCTAAATTGGGAGAAGTGCCATTTCATGGTAACTCATGGCATAGTTTTAGGCCATATAATATCTTCTAAAGGCTTGGAAGTCGATAAATCTAAGATAGACCTTATTCGTGCTCTAACCCCTCCCACCACGGTGAGGGAGATACGTTCTTTTCTTGGTCACGCAGGTTTTTATCGTAGGTTCATCAAGGACTTTTCCAAGATAGCATCACCACTTTGTAACTTATTGCAAAAAGATGTGGTTTTTAACTTTGATGAGAAATGTATGGCGGCATTCAATCGTTTGAAAGAACTTTTGATTTCAGCCCCTATCATTAAACCACCGGATTGGAGTAAGCCGTTTGAACTCATGTGTGATGCTAGTGATTATGCGGTTGGTGCGGTGCTTGGGCAACGTGTGGGGAAACTTCCTCATGCTATCTATTATGCTTCTAGAACGTTAAATGAGGCTCAACAAAACTACACCACCACTGAAAAGGAGTTATTAGCCATTGTTTTTGCTTTAGAAAAGTTTCGCTCTTATCTAATTGGTACAAAAGTTGTTGTCTTTTCTGATCATGCAGCACTTAGATACTTGCTTACAAAGAAAGAGGCGAAACCGAGGCTCATACGATGGATATTACTCTTGCAAGAGTTTGATATTGAAATCAAAGACAAGAAAGGAATTGAGAACACCGTTGCGGATCATTTGAGCCGACTTGCTGTGGACAAGGAGACTATCCCGTTGCGTGAAAGTTCCCGGACGAGCAACTTTTCTCAATTGCCCTTGGAGAACCATGGTATGCCGATATTGTCAATTACTTAGTTTCTAAACAAATCCCAAAGAACTTGTCTCGTGCTGAGAGGGACAAACTTAAGAGGTTAGGGAACCAATACATATGGGATGATCCATACTTATGGAAACATGGTAGTGACCAAGTAATACGAAGGTGCGTGCCCGAATCCAATTTAACTCTATCTTGTCTTTTTGTCACTCTTATGCTTGCGGAGGACATTTTGGGAGTAAGAGAACCGCGCACAAGGTACTTGAAAGTGGTTTTTATTGGCCAACTTTGTTTAAGGATGCGCATATATTTTGTACAACTTGTGATAGGTGTCAAAGAACCGGCAATCTAGGTGTCCGAAATCAAATGCCACAAACTTTTATTCAATTTATTGAAGTTTTTGATGTATGGGGTATTGATTTTATGGGGCCTTTTGTCAACTCCCATGGGAATTTTTATATCTTACTTGCGGTTGATTATGTCTCGAAATGGGTGGAAGCTAAAGCCACCCCTACTAATGATTCTAAAGTGGTTTCAGATTTTGTGCAAGCTAATATTTTTGCAAGGTTTGGAATTCCAAGAGCCATAATTAGCGATGGGGGTTCTCACTTCAAAAACAGGTTCTTGCAAAGCTTGCTAAGGAAGTACAATGTGTCGCATAAGATTGCAACACCTTATCATCCACAAACCAATGGACAAGCCGAGGTGTCTAATCGAGAGGTGAAATCAATTCTAGAAAAGACGGTGAACCCGACAAGGAAGGATTGGAGCATGCGACTCAATGATGCTTTGTGGGCGTATATAACCGCATACAAAACACCTATTGGAATGTCTCCTTTTAGGCTTGTGTATGGTAAACCTTGTCACTTACCCGTGGAAATTGAGCATAAGGCGTTTTGGGCTATTAAACAATGCAACATGGAGATGGATGGGGCTGGAAAGCAAAGGAAGTTACAACTCCAAGAGCTAGAGGAGCTTCGCAATGATGCATTTGAAAGTTCACGTATTTACAAAGAAAAGACGAAAGCATTCCATGATAACATGATTTCTAGGAAACAATTTTGCATTGGGCAGAAAGTGCTTTTGTTTAATTCTCGCTTGCATTTATTTAGGGTAAATTAAGGTCACGATGGATCGAGACCTTTTATTGTTACTAATGTGTTTTCTCATGGTGCGGTGGAAATTCGTAGTATAGCTACGGGAAAGAACTTAAAGTGAATGGGCACCGGTTGAAACCATATTATGAGAACTTCTCTTCCGAAGTGGTGGAAGGAGTTAACTTTGTGGATGTACTCCTCCGGAGGAGTCATAGAAAGCAAGGAGATAGTCGGGCTGACGACTTTAAACCAAGCGCTAATTGGGAGGCAACCCAAAGGATGAGTATTTCTTGTCTTGTATTTATTTCTTTTCTTGTTTTTAGTTTTTCTTGTTTTGTTTTACTTTGTTTTTGCTGATTTCTTGCTAGGATTTCCCACCTTGACTTACTTTGGACGATTCAATTTACATTGAGGACAATGTAAAGTTTAAGTGTGGGGGAGTGGTTTATGTTGTAAGTTTTTGAAAATTTTCAACTTTTTTGTGAACTAGTGAATAAGAAAACTCCAACTTGTAGTTATTTAGAGTCACATAGTATACATGTCGCTAAGATTACATCGAGAATCTCACAATAGTGACTGAACTTAGAGATGACAGAGAACATGATCGGGTTTCTTAATTGTATGAGAGTTAAAGTTGGATTTAACCATGCCAGTGGCAAATAAGGTGCGATCGAATTCGGTATTAGAACAGTGATCCCCTATAGTGGAGACTACCCAAGTTACATAATGTGAGGCACCAACCTTCAATTCTTTGTACCTGTCTAAATTGTGCTTTTAGAGTGTGTGTCACCGTACGTAAATTCCGAGGCGAGAATGGTGAGCTGTCCAATTTCCCACCATAGAAGCACTATTTTGATCTCTTGAGTGCTATTTTTATCAACCATGTTGGTGACATCGAATTGCTAACTTACATACCACTTGTGATCTTGTTCGCAGTTAGCACCATCCACCTTATCTCTCTCTACACCAACAGGTCCATAGAAACACCATCATCATCAACAAGAGGAGCATCACAAATTCGAAGGAAAGTTGAACACGTTCGAGGTTTAAAAACAATGGTATAAAATGGGCAGATTTCAGATTTGAGTAAAGCAACAAAACAGGGAGCATAATTTTTATAAGTTGAAGACTAATATACAAGAGCGGAAATTATTAAGGATGAGAATTCGAGAAGTCTATGATATCAAGACATATAAGTTGTGAAGATTCAAGCGGTAAAGTACTTACACCATGGCATTGTATTTACATTTTTATTTTATTTTTGTATTTTACTTTCTCTTGTCTCAATCAAAAAAAAAAAAAAAAAAAAAAAAAAAACGAAAATTAAAAAAAAAAAAAAAAAAAAAAAAAAAAGAGACAAGAGAAAAATGTTTTTATTTGGGTTTGTATAGTTTGTTTTTATTTTAGTATTCTTTCAATAAAGCCTATGGAAAGAAGGAATATTTATAATGAAGTATCAAGCGACAAGGAATTTGAGGAAAGAATCATATTGTCGAGATTCTACGAAGTTCGAGAGTTATCATCAAGAGTTGAAGACCGAAGACGAAGATGAAGACACCGATAGAAGACCGAAGACGTTTCTATGGATGCTGTGAGAGTGGTGCTAGATGCACGTTGAACGGATAACGAGGTAAGTAAGCATATTCCCACCTTCGTTAAATGGTTGATTTCCTTTCGAAGAGATCGTCAGAAAAATGGGTTTTCAAAAATATATAAAAGATGTGGGTTTTCAAAACATTCGGAGGGTTTTGCCTTCCTACCATTCAACGTGTCTCAGATTCTCTCTTCATTCCAACCTGGACACATGTGTGACCCATAAAGAGCTGTTTACTATTGAGAGCAATATCATAAAACCCTTTCTTGTGAGGCGAGTCGAGACTTTTGATCACTCCGAACCCGAATTTTAGTCGAGAAGGGATGGTTATCTCTCTCTCAACTTTTAAGAATGAGATTGTGTTCATTTATGTGTCTAACTTCTTATGACTAGTGTGCAGAATCTCTATGTCTTCTTAGCGTGTTGGATACTATCATTACGGAGAACTAGTAAGTTGGAAAAATAGGTTTTGTGGGTATATCTCTAGTAAACCCTCACGAGACTATAACTCGTCCACTAGGGACACCTAGGGGTTTAAAGGCTTGTTATTTATGTTAAAAGTGACCGTAGCCTCGACGACACGGAGTTGTTGTATTTTATTGTTTTGTTTGATTTGCTCGAGGACTAGCAAAGTCTAAGTGTGGGGGAATCGATAGGTGTAGAATACACCGTATTTACTATATAGAGTTTATGCTTTCTTTGCTATTTTTCTTGTGAATTGTGTACTTTACGCATGCTTTTGAGTTTTATAGGTGCAATGGAGTCAAAATGAGAACAAGAGGAGAAGAAATCATTCATTTAAGCGGAAAAGAGCAAAAAGGCGAAGCTATCGGCGAAAGAACGAGGCCATTCCGGTCCATATGAGAAGGTTATAAGCAAATAATTGTCGGTTCCTCAAAACCGACAAGCTAACTCTAAATTTGGGTGGCCCATATCCATTATTTGGGTGCCTAAATATGGCCGTACAAACAGCCTTATCGGCTTGGTTTTGTGAAGAAACTCGTTTTCTTCCACAAAGTTCATTTTGCATCTGAGAAAGAAATTGGCACAGCGGCCATGGATCGAGGTGTTGAGAGAATTTCAGAGAGAGGAGGCGACACCTGAGTGAGGAATTCATAGGAAATTGAAGCACTGAGTTAGTGTGTTCTTGAGCTAATAGGGAATGATGAATTTCAGAGGAAATACAGAGAATGGCTTATTAAACTTAATGGTGAATTGAGATGATTTGGTTGAATCGTGAAATTGAGTTAGGGTTTCTGTAATTGAGGATGAAATCTGTGTTGTTAAGATGGGTTCCGATCTGAAATCGAGAAATTATGATCGAGCAGAGATAGATGTTGGAATTAGGGTTCACAACAGGAAGAAGGTGATTAAGCTCAGATGAAGATCGAGAGAAATTGATGGTGGTTGTGGATGAATGGTCGATTGCAGCAGGGAATTTAAGGGTTTGAGTTGGATTCTGCTGTTAAGTTACCCATGGGTCGATGGCAGTGAAGATGTGCTCTTGCTCTCATGGATTTTGGGGCCTGAGTTTATATGGTTGGATGCTCGAGTTAGTGGTACAGAGAATGGATTGAAACTGTGGTTTTATTGAGCTAATGGTGATGTGAATCTTTTCGATTGGATCTCTTGTTGTTCTTTGGTGCTCAAACATTGAGAACGTGTGAAGCTGGAAATTGAAATGAAGCAATGATGTTTTGTGAAGGAACTGTCTTGGTAAAATGGTTTACAGGAATTAATTTGCAGGCAAGAGTGCAGCTGCAGTTGCAGATTGTGGATGAGGCTCTGGTGGTGGATTGTTTTGCAGTGTTTTGAACTGAACTGCTGGTGGTACTGAAATGGAAGGCAATGAGAGTTAAGCTGTTGATGATGGCTAAGCAGATACAGGGAGATTGAGCCAAGAAAGTGCCAGTGAGTGGAAGGTTACAGGCCAGGGCAGGGTATGCATTGAGATTCAAGTGAGAGTTTGTTAGGCTGAGAGAAATGGAGGAATAGCCTATGGGTTTGAGCCTGATGTTGTTAGCCTCAGGAGCTGGTGTTTGCTAAAGTGCCAGGGTGCTGTTGCATGTGTAACTAGTCTGGCATTGAAGTTGGAGCATTGCAGGTGGAGATGTTGTTAATTGATGATGTTGGGTCAGGGTGCATTGGTTGTGTCTGCCAGTAGCTATGGCTGTGAAGCAGGTGGTCTTGAGTAATTTGCTGGTTTTTAGAGCTGGAATGTGAAGCTCAGGTGGCCATGGGAAGAACAATGCTTGGTTGCACAGGCAATATGGTTCAAGTTGAGAAGCTAGGGTTCTTTGGTGATCTTGCTGTATGGACTGAGCTGGTATTGGTGCTGCTCAATGGTAGACAGGGAAATGTTGCTTCAGTTGGGTAATGGCATTAAAAAACATTGCAGGTTTGGCACTGCAATGATTGCACTATGGAGATAGTGTGTATGCAATAGATGAGTGCTAGGTTGCTGTGCAGGGGTTGAATTGAGCCCATGGTGATTCTGGTAAGGTGTTAGCTGGTGCTGTAATGGGAGCTAAACTGTGACAGAAAAGAAGAAGAGATTGGTGCTTCTGTGTATGGTGTTGGAACTGAAGTGCAGGTGTAGGTATTGCAGCTATCTTGCAGGAAAGACAATGAAGATGCACTGAAGCTACAGAAGTATGGAGGCATTGGTGGTCTGAACTGATGAGGAATGGCAAAAGGGATTGAAGCTGCAGCTGTGGATGTGGCAGAGTGTAGTTGTTGCAGTTCATGGCTATGGATAGAATGAGAAGTGTGATCATTATGCATCACAAAGGCCTGGGAGTTTACAATGATGGTGTAAGAGGAATTGAAATAGTGATGCAATTGGCAGCCCAGGGCCATGATGGTCGGCAAACAGTGGTGAAGCACAATGATTGTGCTGCAGAGTTTGGCCTCTGCAATGGCTCAGGCCAAGACAAGTCAGCCCAGTTAGACACCAGCACATCTGAGTCGGTGCTGACTCGGACCCTGACTCATCCAACTCAGCTGACTCTGACTCTCTCCCTGACCCGATCCAACTCCGAGCTGACTCGCTGGGTTTGACCGAGTTGACCCGAGTCAACCTCGGTTAACCGATCCGACCCGTTGACCAGGTGGTCAGGCGGATTTTTGCCGGTCACCGGAGTTGTTTTCCAATGAACTTTCTACCGATTCCGGCCACAATGTGCAATTTCCGACCGTTTTCGGGGCGTATTTTCTACACGGGTTTCTCGTTCTAGTGGGCTTGGTGGACTCTCACCTAATGGACTTTGAAGACTAGACCTAATTTTAGAAGTTGGAGAAAAGCTATAAAAGGGAGGTTTTCTACAACACATGAGATATCTTTTTATATCTTTTTGCTTGGAATTCTTTTGGAGAGCCACTTTTGTTTACGCTTCTAGGGTTTGGTTTTGTTCTTCTTCTTCCTTGTTTTATTATTGAATATTGATGATGATGAACTCCATAGCTATGAGTAGCTAAACTTATTATTGGTTATGGGATAAAAGTTGATTTCTCAACATGCTTTTGATTCAATGAATTAGTTTTGTCTCGAAGAATTATTGTTTGTGATTCACAATTAATAGTGTTATAAGATTTGAAAACTTGTTAGGTTGAGTCCGGAATCAATCCGATTTGTGTTCATCTCTAGAGCTATATTAGGGTTTTCAATACGAAAACGTTGTTTATCCCACGATTCTAAGTAGCATAATTGTGATTAGTGCTTATAGTGATATATCCTATTAGTCACAAGTGAATCATAACTTTTGTTAAAACGTTTAGTGCTTTTACACATTCGTTTGCATTGATGAGTCTATTCCATAAATCTTAATGCTTTTAGGGAGTTAAACTTAATTGTGCTTTTACACTTTAGGTTGCTTTCGACGAAGAATTCACATATGCATCTTTTAATGTGGTTGTGATGAAAACAGGGAATTAACGGGTTATACTTGCGATCAAGATATCCTAGGACTTTTAATAAATACGAGATTAAATACCAATTCTAATCATTGATGAAAATACATGTTTGTGAATGATACCATCCCTTGACCAATATTCTCTCCTTATTGATTTCTCGAATTACTTACTTTGCTTTTAATTACTTTTATTTGCTTAAATACAACAAACATACCTTGGGTTACTTAGAAACTAAAAGTTTATAACAACAAACGCCTCTCTGTGGATACGAACTCTTTCTTATCGAATACTATATTTATATCTAGTTGATTGGGAAAGTGAAATTATATTTGACGGATTGACACACGATCAGCCATGCCAAATGCACCTCGCCATGGCCCCATGCCGCGCCACCATACTGGCCTTCACTACGCGGCTATCAAAACGAAGGCGTGCAACAATCAACGGTTACCCTTCAATCCCAGGAGCAAATCCTGGCCGTCTAATGTTACCAAACGACCTTTGACCCAAAACCCTAGCTTGGTCACGCACCTAGCCCAAGCTAGTCACGCTATGCGCCTATGGCAAACCCTTGGCCCCACATGCCAAGCCAAAACCGCGCCTAGCCCAAGCTAGTCACGCCATGCGCCTATGGAAAACCTTTGGCCCCACATGCCAAGCCAAAACCGCACCTAGCCCAAGCTAGTCACGCCATGCGCCTATGCCAAACCCTTGGCCCCACATGCCAAGCCAAAACCGCACCTAGCCCAAGCTAGTCACGCCATGCGCCTATGGAAAACCCTTGGCCCCACATACCAAGCCAAAATCGCACCTAGCCCAAGCTAGTCACGCCATGCGCCTATGGCAAACCCTTGGCCCCACATGCCAAGCCAAAACCGCACCTAGACCAAGCTAGTCACGCCATGCGCCTATGACAAACCCTTGGAGCCACATGCCAAGCCAAAGCCGCACGTATCCCAAGCTAGTCACGCCATGCGACTATGGACAACCCTTGGCCCCACATGCCAAGCCAAACCAAACCTATCCAAGCTAAGTCGCGCCATGCCAAACGCACTTTGCCTTGTCCCTAGCCATGCTATTCATATCATGCCAAGCCAAACTCCCTCGCCTTGGCCCTAGCCAAAGCTAGCCACGCCCAAGGCGACCCCTTGGACCCACATGCCAAGCCAAAACAAACCTAGCCAAGCTAAGCCGCGCCATGCCAAACGCACTTTGCATTGGCCCTAGCCATGCTAGTCACATCATGCCAAGCCAAACGCCCTTTCCTTAGCCCTAGACAAAGCTAGCCACGCCCAAGGCGAACCCTTGGGCCCACATGCCAAGCCAAACCAAACCTAGCCAAGCTAGCCGCACCATGCCAAACGCACTTTTCCTTGGCCTTAGCCATGCTAGTCACATCATGCCAAGCTAAACGCCCTTTCCTTGGCCCTAACCAAAGCTATCCACGCCCAAGGCGAACCCTTGGCCCCACATGCCAAGCCTAACCACACGCTAGCCGCGCCACCCTGTTGGCCTTCCCTATGCGGACACCAAAACGAAGGCCTGCAACAATCAACGGTTGCCCTTCAAACCCAGGAGCAAATCCTAGCCATCCAAGGTAACTAGACGACACATGGTAACCTTTGGCCCGAAAACCTAAGTTTGGCCACGCCTAACCTTGCCATGCCAATGGCATGACAACCTAGCCGCGCCACCACGTTGGCCCTCACTACGCGGCTACCAAAACGAAGGCGTGCAACGATCAACGGTTGCCCCTCCTCTCAAGATGCAAAATCTCGACCGTCGAAGGTCACCAGGATGGCAAGTTTCCCGAGCTTGACTTGTCGATCCACAACAACGTGCTACATGTTTTCCAAAACATTCGAGACATCAAGGGTGAGGCGGTTAGTAAATACGGGAAGTTATGTGTGAAACGTTCATGGGACATAAAGCACATGCGTTAACAACTTTATGGGACATCAATCCCATAACGTTAGCCGATTCATGAAAACCAGTTTCATGCGTTAACCACTTTCTGGAACATCAATTCCATGCATACAGTTATCACCTCCTCACATTTACTTCCCCACTCCTTAATGAGACCAGGGTACGTTTTTACTCCGACTTGTATAAATAGGTCTTACCTATTTCCATTGGACAACAAGTTCATACGGGAGATACAACACTCAGAAATATTTACTTGCTAGATCACCTTGCTAGCTCTCTTTTCTGATAACAAGTCGTAGTAACCCAACTACTCTTCTAGAATCAACTATTCTGGTCTCACCACTTTCCTTGCTTCCCTCCCCAAAACCAACCCATTCTCCTCCACTTTGTGACCGAAGCAAGTCTGGAACGACATTTCTTGGTTTAGGCCGGACTTGTACAGATTGATCTCTCGAATCTAAAGTACTCCCTTGCAGTACATTGTTTAGGGTTTAAATTGTTTCTCACCTGCGCACCCGCAATTACCGAAATCAGCAGAAACCATTTTCACCTACAAACAATTGGCGACCACCGCGGGAGGTTTGATCTTTCGGTTACAATGTCAATTTTCAACCAACGATCTCATTTTTAGACCCAGACGTCAAGATGGTAGAGGAAGGCGATCCACTCGGACTCAGTTACTTGACGACTGGATTATCAGTCATGACACGACAAGGGATGACTGGGGACTTCTCAGAGGATGGAAGCAAAATGATCTGCCCAGGGATTAATGACGCAGTTATCAGACAACTCAGCAACGACTCGGAAGACTGGGGACTTCCCATGACCATGTTTCTCGAAAAAAAAAAAAACTTGGTCCTACACCCGGAAAGATTATTCTCATCAGAAGACCTGAGAAACCGAGTAAGTCTTATATCTAGACAAAAAATACGTGGTTTGCTTTTTCAAGTTCTGATAAAACCTATAGCCATGTTTCATCCCATGTCATCTACCAACACACGGTTCCGTGGTTTTCCTGGGATGTCTGCGTCACTTTCATTCATAGCCAAAGACAATTCAATTCTAAACATTTCATTCAAAAAAAAATATATAATCCAAAACCGTCAAGGTAGCATTTATCTATTAACCCGATAAAATCGAGGAAAATCAAAACCAAAACCAAAGCGTCTCATTTGCCTTTCAAAAAAAAAAAAAAAAACCTAAACATAAGAGGTCCAGAAGACAGATATATATTCAAGGGAAGTTTTCCAACAGCGGCTTGCTCCTTTTGGAAAAGGCCTCCCTCGTGCTTTGGAGAGCCGCCCTCTTAAGTTTCAGCCTCCGGCACAACTTCTTGAATTTCGCTTCCTGCTTCTTCATCATGTCCGCGGAAGGACCTTCAACTGCTCCATCCAACTACCTTTCAACATCAGAGAGACCTTCAACGAACCAAGGAATGTTGAATTCGAAGCCCACGCGCATGTCACGATGGAACTTCCAGCTCGAGATTACATCCTCAGAAATTATATGACCAGTCACATTGCACATCTCATCAATCGAAGACAAGGCTTCCTCCACACGCTTGACCAACGCATGTCGACTAATGATCTTCTTAGTCGTGGCAACGTGACCATAGATTTCCAAAATCTTGGTGTACAATGTCGCATGTTTAGCTGGCACGCTAAATCCACCTATCAACACATGACCTGGGAAAGGTGCCAGATACGGAGGATTGAAGGTGGCACCGCAATCGAATCAAGAATCGCAGAAGATCCCTAACTACGATTTCACCCCCGAAGTGCTCTCCTCCACTCGAGTCACGGCAGCACCTCGGGACGATGAATTTCCATGTCCAAGTCGCTAATGGCGGCACGAGCCAAATGATGGGAAGTACGACTACGTCTTTACTCTGGTGGTGTTCCACTTCAAGATCATCCCCAGGAACAGTTTCCTCCTAAAAATCAAAATTTAGTTTTACTGCAAAAAAATAAAAGAGGGGAAAGAAGAAAAACATGGAGGGGACTCACCGATTCAGTTTCAGACTGACTTGAGGAAGATTCAACACTGCTATCGGAAGAATTGCTCTCGCCACTGCTAGACCCTGAACACTCATCCTTTTCGAGTTCCGCGTCATCATGGGTAGGCTCTGCAACACCGCTCTCTGTCTCGAAAAATGATGGTTTCTGACTACTCGCAAGTTTGGCAAAGGCGTTCGTACTAGTGAGACCCTGGACAGAATACAAGGGAGCATTCTCAGAAAAAAAACAAGGAAATAAACGATCTAGGCCAAGGTCAAGAGGAGAGCCGTACGTACCCGCATATTGGATGAACTAAAAGTCGGCAGAACCGTGGACTCTGACTGAAAGCCGCCCGCACGATCTTTAGAACTTCGTTCCTTCACCTGGGGACTATCTGCATTTGGACTAACGGATTTTCGCTTGGGATCCCTCAGCAGTGGATGTTCCGCTAAAACCGCAAGAGAATGCTTATCCTGACGATTCTCTACCACATCATTCACGAATCCATGAATAGCAAGAAAGTTATCCTGCCAAAATATGTTGTATTTGGAGGTCATTGATGGATTCCGTTCCGCGAGGAAATGCAGACTTTTACCCGACACAAGATCACTAGTATCGAGAATAGTTGATAACGGGATTTCTTGGACAACCGGCTGACGAACAAGTGGGACCGGCCCCGTGGTCAAAACCCATATGGCGAGCAGCCCTATCAACATTGTAAGAGATCTCTTTGCAAGCTCCTCGAAAAAAAGATGGCACGTGGCCAGGCGTGCAGCTACGCATGAACACCATCTCTCCAATGCTCATACCCTCCTCATCAAAAGACAAAGACATATTCGAAGCAGGAAAAAAGTTACTAATCTGAGTTATGGACGCATGCACCGGATCCCATGGACAAAAATTAACTGCATACGAGTTGTCAAGAAACTTAATCGATTTGGACCAGTTTTCGGCACTGTTCGACCAACGCAGTATTCTGGAGCCACCCCAAGACTCATGAAGTATATCCAACGGTTTCGGGGCATACTTATCGAAATGCTCCCACAACCATGCTTGGAGAAAGGCGGCATGAACATACGAATCCACTTTCATATGGCCGTTCGAGGCGCGCATGTCCAATACCAGCTGATCCAGGTGTGCATACAGAGAACCAAGAAACAAACCACCGAGGGGGAGAGCAACGCCCTTTGATAATTTTATGGCAAATGTGATAAGTTCCTGTCTTATCTCTTTCTTGCCCGAGCCGTCGTCAAAAATATCCCTGGATAGCCAAAGAGCCAAGAACGCCGTGACATGAAGTACGTTATTCTTCCGGTTCGACTCCAACTCGTCAGGAAACCACTGAGACACCCACCAGTCATAAAATCACTTCGTCTCGTTTTCCTTCCGAACGAATCCATTTGAATTCGCAACCAGGGTGGCGCGAACTTCTTCTTCGTCTGCAGACAGCCTGACATCGAAGTTTCCAATTACAGGAAGATTTAGCAGCACAACAACGCTCTCCAAAGAAATTGTCATTTCGCCCCACCTGCATATGGCCGTATGGGTGTCTGGACACCATCTGGAAACAAAAGAAGCCAACCCTGGAATGTCTTCCCTAATCTGAAGCACTGCGGAAGCCACAACAGCGTCGAGAATCTGCGCCCTGGTCAAATTGGTCTTTACAGGTTCCTGGTCCATCATAAATCGCGTCCATTTCTCAAAGGAACGCAACGGACTAGCATGGATTTTAAAGTCGATAGAAGAGGCACGATATTCTTTCCTCTGAAGGCAAAACCTTATTACGCCTCCTGGCCGAACCGATCGATCCTCTCCTTCGCTTTCCCGGCCGGTCAGAAGGATCGGCATGTATTGAGGATGGTTTCTCCTCATCGTGGCTGATGCCGTGAAGAACTCGTCATCTACGTTTGGCTTGGAATTACTCCCATCCCTCGGTACCGCAGAGAATGTTGACATCTTAACCAAAATTCTCTTACACTGTTTTCACCGTTGCGATAACTACAATGGAATAAGAAGAGCAGGAATTATTACATAAAGCGTGTAGAAATTATTCTATTAGACGCAAGAGAGCCTCCTCGGGCACAAACTAATTGGTTTCAAAGTCCTTGCATGCATACGCAAAAGTGGGGACTGGCAGACTCTACATCACCACTATATGCAGCCGGATACTCTCGCTCAGCCAGATAGACGCGCCCCAAAAATGATGGGACCATGCACACGACTACACCAAGACAAGGAATAAACCCTAAAAAACTAGGTTTTCATGGAAAAGGGATAGCAATTACTATTGCGTGCTTACTTTGCACAGCGAGTTGAGGCGGTCAACATTACTACGGTCATGGAAAGGTACACCTACAACTAGGTTTTTCTTCACCAACAAAAGAAAACAAAAAAAAGCAAGTCACAGAGGAAGTACTGGAAGACATACCTAACCCACTTCACCGCTACTAAGCAACAAAAGAAGAAACAATAAGGGCGTGAATCAAAGGGAGAGGCCAGCCATCCTTTTTATAGGCGTGATACTTGGGAGTTCGAACAAGAAAAGGATTTCCAATTTTGAGCCAAGGAAGGAAAAAACCGGTCCCGCAAAAACCAATTTCCACGTCCATGACCACTCACACCACACCACGACCCCACCACGCCTAGCCGTCCTTGCACGTTCCACCATGCCATTGCCGCCCCCACCCCACCCCCCCGCCAAGCCATTCGCTCAATTTCCGCGGCCCCACCACGCCTAGCCGTTCGTGTACGTCTCGTCTTGCCAAGGCCACACTATGCCAAGCCGCCTGCTCCACTATCGCGACCCTAACATCCACGCGCGTTTGCCTCACCAAGACCACGCCACCTCTTGGCCCCTCGAGCCATGCCGTCCACTTCCGTCGCCTTCCGAGACCGCCCCCCTTTGCGTTGGAGATGTACGACCAGACCAAGACGGTAAATTTCATCTCACCACTCCACGGTCTGCATTCCTAGTACAACTTACACAGGGCCGCCAACACGGGAAGCCAAAACTCTCTTTACCACTCAAAAAGGTTAGTATGATTCTCCTGACCATCTCTGCAACGATTTACACCTCGATTCCGTCCTTGTCTGTCACCATCATATGCTTACCTCACAACAAGACACCTATTCCGAGCTAAGCAGGGGACTTAATATTGATGGTGATTTTTAGCTTAAGGTTAAAATCGGAAAACACTAAACCTAACAGACAGTGATGTCATAACATTTAAAGTAACAAGCATTTACTAGGCACATTTACTGAAACCTTTAATGTGTCCCTAAATAATTACCGGGGTATGTTTTTCAAATTAGGGTAACGACAAGCCAAACCCTAATTCCCACGTGTTCTAATGGCACACCATGCCAGCCACACCGACCGCGCCAAAGCATGCCAACCATGCTTTCCGCACCTCTGTGCCAATGACAAATCATGCCAGCCACACCGACCGCGCCAAAGCATGCCAACCATGCTCGCCGCACCTCTGTGCCAATGGCAAATCATGCCAGCCACACCGAACGCGCGAAAGCATGCCAACCATGCTCGCCGCTCCTCTGTGCCGATGGAAAATCATGCTAGCCACACCAACCGCGCCAAAGCATGCTAACCATGCTATCCACACCTCTGTGCCAATGGCAAATAATGCCAGCCACACCGACCGTGCCAAAGCATGCCAACCATGCTAGCCGCACCTGCATGCCAATGGCAAATCATGCCATCCACACCTACTGCGCCATGCCAAACGCACCTCTCCATGGCCCCATGCCGCGCCACCATACTGGCCTTCACTACGCGGCTATCAAAACGAAGGCGTGCAACAATCAATAGTTGCCCTTCAATATCAGGAGCAAATCCTGGCCGTCTAAGGTTACCAAACGAACTTTGCCCCAAAACTCTAGCTTGGTCACGCGCCTAGCCCAAGCTAGTCACGCCATGCGCCTATGGCAAACCCTTGGCCCCACATGCCAAGACAAAACCGTGCCTAGCCCAATCTAGTCACGCCATGCGCCTATGGCAAACCCTTGGCCCCACATGCCAAGCCAAAACCGTGCCTAGCCCAAGCTAGTCACGCCATGCGCCTATGGCAAACCCTTGGCCCCACATGCCAAGCCAAAATCGCACCTAGCCCAAGCTAGTCACGCCATGCGCCTATGGCAAACCCTTGGCCCCACATGCCAAGCCAAAACCGCACATAGCCCAAGCTAGTCACGCCATGCGCCTATGGCAAACCCTTGGCCCCACATGCCAAGCCAAAACCGCACCTAGCCCAAGCTAGTCACGCCATGCGCCTATGGCAAACCCTTGGCCCCACATGCCAAGCCAAAACCGCACCTAGCCCAAGCTAGTCACGCCATGAGCCTATGGCAAACCTTTGGCCCCACATGCCAAGCCAAAACCGCACCTAGCCCAAGCTAGTCACTCCATGCGCCTATGGCAAACCCTTGGCCCCACATGCCAAGCCAAACCGCACCTAGCCAAAGCTAGCCACGCCCAAGGAGAACCCTTGGCCCCACATGCCAAGCCAAACCAAACCTAGCCAAGCTAAGCCGCGCCATGCCAAACACACTTTTCCTTGGCCCTAGCCATGCTAGTCACATCATTCCAAGCCAAACGCCCTTGCCTTGGCATTAGCCAAAGCTAGCCATGCCCAAGGTGAACCCTTGGCCTCACATGCCAAGCCAAACCAAACCTAGCCAAGCTAAGCCGCGCCATGCCAAACGCACTTTTCCTTGGCCCTAGCCATGCTAGTCACATCATGCCAAGCCAAACGCCCTTGCCTTGGCCCTAGCCAAACGCCCTTGCCTTGGCCCTAGCCAAAGCTAGCCACGCCCAAGGCGAACCCTTGGCCCCACATTCCAAACCAAACCAAACCTAGCCAAGCTAGCCGCGCCATTCCAAACGCACTTTGCCTTGGCCCTAGCCATGTTAGTCACATCATGCCAAGCCAAACGCCCTTGCCTTTGCCCTAGCCACGCCATACGCCCATGGCAAACCCTTGGCCCCACATGCCAAGCCGAAATCGTACCTAGCCAAAGCTATCCACGCCCAAGGCCAACGCACTTTGCCTTGTCCCTAGCCATGATAGTCACATCATGCCAAGCCAAACGCCCTTGCCTTGGCCCTAGCCAAAGCTACCCACGCCCAAGGCGAACCCTTGGCCCCACATGCCAAGCCTAACCACACCCTAGCCGCGCCACCCTGTTGGCCTTCCCTACGCGGCCACCAAAATGAATACGTGCAACAATCAACGGTTGTACTTCAAACCCAGGAGCAAATCCTAGCCATCCAAGGTTACCAGAAGACACATGGTAACCTTTGGCCCGAAAACCTAAGTTTGGCCACGCCAAACCTTGCCATGTCAACGGCATGACAACCTAACCGCTCCACCACGTTGGCCCACACTACGCGGCTACTAAAACGAAGGCGTGCAACGATCAACGGTTGCCCCTCCTCTCAAGATGCAACATCTCGACCGTCGAAGGTCACCAGGCTGGCAAGTTTCCCGAACTTGACTTGACGAGCCACAACAACGTGCTACATGTTTTCCAAAACATTCGAGACATCAACACAAACTGGGGGATCCTCTTTGGGTATTGGTTTGGCGGTCTACAGCGTACGGCGTACACTACGCCCATCATAGGGAAATGTCATAAGGGTGAGGCGGTTAGTAAATACGGGAAGTTATGTATGAAACATTCATGGGACATAAAGCACATTCTTTAACAACTTTATGGGACATCAATCCCATAACGTTAGCAGATTCATGAAAACCAGTTTCATGCGTTAACCACTTTCTGGAACATCAATTCCATGCGTACGGTTATCACCTCCTCACATTTACTTCCCCACTCCTTAATGAGACCAGGGTACGTTTTTACTCCGACTTGTATAAATAGGTCTTACCTATTTCCATTGGACAACAAGTTCATACGGGAGATATAACACTCAGAAATATCTACTTGCTAGCTCACCTTGTTAGCTCTCTCACTTTTCTGATAACAAGTCGTAGTAACCCAACTACTCTTCCAGAATCAACTATTCTGGTCTCACCACTTTCCTTGCTTCCCTCCCCAAAACCAACCCATTCTCCTCCACTTTGTGACCGAAGCAAGTCTGGAACGACCATTTCTTGGTTTAGGCCGGACTTGTACAGATTGATCTCTCGAATCTAAAATATTCCCTTGCAGTATATTGTTTAGGGTTTAAATTGTTTCTCACCTGCGCACCCGCAATTACCGAAATCAGCAGAAACCATTTTCACCTACAAACAAGCGGCTACAATCAAATAAATATGTACAAGCACGACGCAAGTAAGACAGCTTTTCGATCTTCTCTCAGAAAGTTTTACTATACCGTGATGCATTTCGATTTGAAAAATGCTGGCGCCACCTACCAACGCGCCATGACCGCAATTTTCCATGATATGATGCATAAGCAAGTTGAAGACTACGTGGATGACATAGTGGTTAAGTCAAAAACCCGGGCGTCCCATACAGAGGTTCTGCGACAGGTGTTTGAAAGATGTCGTGAATAAAAACTAAAGATGAATCCTTTGAAGTGTGGCTTTGGCGTCTCTTCGGGAAAATTTCTAGGTTTCCAGGTGACCGCCGAGGGAATCAAAGTCGACCCATCCAAAACCCACGCCATCCTCACGATGCCACCTCCACAAACTGTGAAAGAACTCCAGAGCTTCATGGGTAAGGTAAACTACTGTTTGTATGTGAAAATGGTTTCTGCTGATTTCGGTAATTGCGGGTGTGCATGTGAGAAACAATTTAAACCCTAAACAATGTACTGCAATGGAGTACTTTAGATTCGAGAGATCAATCTGTACAAGTCCGGCCTAAACCAAGAAATGGCCATTCCAGACTTGCTTCGGTCACAAAGTGGAGGAGAATGGGTTGGTTTTGTGGAGGGAAGCAAGGAAAGTGGTGAGACTAGAATAGTTGATTCTGGAAGAGTAGTTGGGTTACTACGACTTGTTATCAGAAAAGTGAGAGAGCTCCCAAGGTGAGATAGCAAGTAAGTATTTCTGAGTGTTATATATCCCGTATGAACTTGTTGTCCAATGGAAATAGGTAAGACCTATTTATACAAGTCGGAGTAAAAACGTACCCTGGTCTCATTAAGGAGTGGGGAAGTAAATTGGAGGAGGTGATAACCGTATGCATGGAATTGATGTTCCATAAAGTGGTTAACGCATGAAATTTGTTTTCATGAAACTGCTAACGTTATGGGATTGATGTCCCATAAAGTCGTTAACGCATGTGCTTTATGTCCCATGAACGTTTCACACATAACTTCCCGTATTTACTAACCGCCTCACCCTTATGACACTTCCTTATGACGGGCGTAGTGTATGCCGCACGCTGTAGACCGCCAAACCAACACCCAAAGAGGATCCCCCAGTTTGTGTTGATGTCTCGAATATTTTGGAAAACATGTAGCACGTTGTTGTGGCTTGGCAAGTCAAGCTCGGGAAACTTTCCAGCCTGGTGACCTTCGACGGTCGAGATTTTGCATCTTGGGAGGAGGGGCAACCGTTGATCGTTGCACCAATTGTTTTGGTAGCCGGCTAGTAAGGGCCAACATGGTGGCACGGCTAGGTTGGCATGCCGTTGGCATGGCCAAACTTAGGTTTTCGGGCCAAAGGTTACCATGTGTCGTCTTGTAACCTTGGATGGCTAGGATTTGTTCCTGGGATTGAAGGGAAACCATTGGTTGTTGCACGCCTTCATTTTGGTAGCCGTGTAGTGAGGGCCAACTTGGTGGCACGGCTAAGTTGGCATGTCATTGGCGTGGCCAAACTTAGGTTTTCGGGCCAAAGGTTACCATGTGTTGTCTGGTGACCTTGGATGGCTAGGATTTGCTCCTAGGATTGAAGGGCAACTGTTAATTATTGCACGCCTTCGTTTTGTAGCCACGTAGCGAGGTCCAACGTGGTGGCGCATCTAGGTTGGCATGGCAAGGTTTGGCGTGGCCAAACTTAGGTTTTCGGGCCAAAGGTTACCATGTGTCATCTGGTAACCTTGGATGTCTAGGATTTGATCCTGGGATTGAAGGGCAACCGTTGATTGTTGCACGCCTTCGTTTTGGTAGCCGCGTAGTGAGGGCCAACGTGGTGGCGGGGCTAGGGTTAGACTTGGCATGTGGGGCCAAGGTTTCGCCTTGGGCGTGGCTAGCTTTGGCTAGGTGCGATTTCGGCTTAGCATGTGGGACCAAGGGTTTGCCATGGGCGTATGGAGTGGCTAGGGCCAAGGCAAGGGCGTTTGTCTTGGAATGATATGACTAGCATGGCTAGGGCCAAGGCAAGGTGCGTTTGGCATGGCGCGGCTAGCTTGGCTAGGTTTGGTTTGGCTTGGCATGTGGGGCCAATGGTTCGACTTGGGCGTGGCTAGCTTTGGCTAGGTGCAATTTCGGCTTGGCATGTGGGGCCAAGGGTTTGCCATGGGCGTATGGCGTGGCTAGGGCCAAGGCAAGGGCGTTTGGCTTGGCATGATGTGACTAGCATGGCTAGGGCCAAGGCAAGGTGCGTTTGGCATGGCGCGGGTAGCTTGGCTAGGTTTGGTTTGGCTTGGCATGTGGGGCCAAGGGTTCGACTTGGGCGTGGTTAGCTTTGGATAGGTGCGATTTCGGCTTGGCATGTGGGGCCAAGGGTTTTCCATGGGCGTATGGAGTGGCTATGGCCAAGGCAAGGGCGTTTGGCTTGGCATGATGTGGCTAGCATGGCTAGGGCCAAGGCAAGGTGTGTTTGGCATGGCGCGGCTAGCTTGTCTAGGTTTGGTTTGGATTGGCATGTGGGGTCAAGGGTTTTCCATGGGCTTATGGCGTGGCTAGGGCCAAGGCAAGGCGTTTGGCTTGGCATGATGTGACTAGCATGGCTAGGGCCAAGTCAAGGTGCGTTTGGCATGGCGCGGCTAGCTTGGCTAGGTTTGGTTTGGCTTGGCATGTGGGGCCAAGGGTTTTCCATAGGCGCATGCCGTGACTAGCTAGGGCTAGGTGCGTGACCAAGCTAGGGTTTTGGGGCAAAGTTCGTTTGGTAACCTTAGACGCCTAGGATTTGCTCCTAGGAATGAAGGGCAACCGTTCATTGTTGCATGCCTTCGTTTTGATAGCCGCGTAGTGAAGGCCAGTATGGTGGCGCGTCATGGGGCCATGGCGAGGTGCGTTTGGCATGGCGCAGTAGGTGTGGCTGGCATGATTTGCCATTGGCACGGAGGTTCGGCAAGCATGGTTAGCATGCTTTGGCGCGGTCGGTGTGGCTAGCATGATTTTCCATTGGCACAGAGGTGCGGCGAGCATGGTTGGCATGCTTTGGCGCGGTCGGTATGGCTAGCATGATTTTCCATTGGGACAGAGGTGCGGCTAGCATGGTTGGCATGCTTTGGCGCGGTCGGTATGGCTGGCATGATTTGCCATTGGCACAGAGGTGCGGCGAGCATGGTTGGCATGCTTTGGCGCGGTCAGTGTGGCTGGTATGATTTACCATTGGCACGGAGGTGCGGCTAGCATGGTTGGCATGCTTTGGCGCGGTCAGTGTAACTGGCATGATTTGCCATTGGCACAGAGGTGCGACTAGCATGGTTGGCATGTTTTGGCGCGGTCGGTGTGGCTGGCATGATTTGTCATTGGCACAGAGGTGCGGCAAGCATGGTTGGCATGCTTTGGAGCGTTCGGTGTGGATGGCATGGTTTTCCATTGGCACACGTGGGAATTAGGGTTTGGCTTGTCGTAACCCTAATTTAAAAAGATACCCCGGTAATTTTTAGGGACACATTAAAGGTTTCAGTAAATGTGCCTAGTAAATGCTTGTTGCTTTAAGTGTTGTGACATCACTGTCTGCTAGGGTTTAGTATTTTACGATTTTAACCCTAAGCTAAAAACCACCATCAACATTAAGTCCCCTGCTTAGCTCGGAACAGGTGCCTTGTTGCGAGGTAAGCATATGATGGTGACAGACAAAAATGGAGTCAAGGTGTAAATTATTGCAAAGATGGTCAGGAGAATCCGACTAACCTTTTTGAGTGGTAAAGAGAGTTTTAGCTTCCCATGTTGGAGGCCCTGCGTAAGTTGTACTGGGAATGCAGATCGTGGAGTGGTGAGATGAAAGTTACCGGCTTGGTCTGGTTGTACATCTCCAAGGCAAAGGAGGCGCGGTCTTGGAAGGCGACGCAAGTGGACGGCTTGGCTCGAGGGGCCAAGAGATGGCGTGGTCTTGGTGAGGAAAACACGCGTGGATGATAGTGTCACGACAGTGGAGCAGGAGGCTTGGCATACTGTGGCCTTGGCAAGACGAGAGTACCCGGACGGCTAGGCGTGGTGGGGCCGCGGCAATGGAGCAAATGGATTGGCATGGGGGCCGCGGAAATGGCATGTTGGAATGTGAAAGGGCGGCTAGGCGTGGTGGGGCCATGGTGTGGCGTGAGTGGTCTTGGACGTGGAAATTGGTATTTGCGGGACCGGTTTCCTCTTTTCCTTCCTTGGCTCAAAATTGGAAATCCTTTTCTTGTTCGAACTCCCAAGTATCACTCCTATAAAAAGGATGGCCGGCCCACTAGTGGAAATGGGGGTTAAAAAGACCCACATCCTCGACCCTCAATGACGGTCAACGGACCGTGGACCGGTCAAGACGGTCATAGATTTAATAAAAATGCGGAGCACAGTTTCAACCGTTAAAAACGGTCATTGAATAACTAGTTTTATTTACAATTTTACCAATCACACAACGACCGAAATAGCTACGGAGGATCATGGTTCTTTCTATGGTTTGGATTTTTCTGGTCCCACACTTTCTATTGTCTTATCTCTTGTTTTATTACCTTAAAAATATCTCTTTCCTTTCCTTATCTTTTTCTCCCTCTTCCACGTTCTACCCCATTGCCTCTCTTCCCTCTTATCTCTTTCCAGCCGAGCACCTCCAAAGAAAAACCATTTTTTTCTTCATCTTCCCAGATCTGCTTGCTATCTTAGAAAAACCAACAGATTTTCATGAAACAAAACAAATCACTACCATGAACCAGGAAGAAAGACCATTATCTTCTTCATCTCTCCGGATCCATTCATATCATTATTTTCGATCTAAAACCATTTTCTTCAATCTAAAGTGAGAACCATTCTTATTCAATCAATTTCTTTTTCATCTTATTTTTTGAGTTGTTAATTGTTCTTCTTATATTTTTAGTTAGGGTTTCATATGATGCAACTTGGGTAGCTAAAATCAGGCTTTGGAAGTGTAAGTTTCCCCCTTTTTTTTTTTCTTTGTTCTCGTTGATTTTGTTTGTTAGAGTTTTAATCTCTTTCGATTTCTGTTGTAGGAGTTATCAATTAGAAGAGCAATTATCAGTCTCAATTGGATTTTTCGAACATCTTCAGGTATAAATTCTCCACCACTTTTATTTGTTGTAAAAGTTATTCATTTGATGTGGATATCAGTCTTAGGGATTATTCAAAATAAATCTATTTCAAGTATTTTTAAGCCTTGTTATTTGATAGGTTTTATCAAAATTTCAATGTAAACTTCCTTGGTAAGATGCTGGCTATGTTGATATTTAGGTTTTTCATTTTCAGGTACTGATTTGTTTTATATATTTATTGTCTAGAAAAGATTTATGGAGGTTTTTCGTGATTTTGGTTTTTTATTGATAATTTGATACGATGTATGTGTTGATAGCATGGTGGGAATTAATGATCTTGAATGAGTTTTTTTATAAGGAAGTTTTGTTTATTTCTTACTGGTAACTGATGGTATTATTAAGATTTAATTGATTTGATTTTAACTTATAAATGTATTAGGATGTGAATATTCAGTAGTTTTGGATTGTAATTGTGATGTTCAATTTATAGATGTATTAAGATTTGTGTATTCAGTGGATTTTGATGTCGAATAAAACCCACTCTAGTTTTTTTTATCAGTCTAAAAGGTATGTATGAGAAGTAGATGATATAATTGTGGTGGTTTATGAGCCATTTTTCTGTACTCACTATCTTTTTTTCTTTTGTGATGCATGCCATCTTTTAGAGGTTTGCCGAGGATCAGATATTCAGTCAGATACCAAGCATACTTATTACTGCCGTAGGGTAGTAAAGACGGAGTTTCATTCTAAATTGAATGAAGTGAATGAATTTTTTAGTTCAAAGATGGTGTGTGATTATTGTTCCCGTGATGTCAAACTTAAATAGGTTTATTTTGTATCGACTCAGCCGAGATTTCTCAAACTTGGCTCTATAGGGCTGGTATATTTTCTTAAGATGATGTCATGTGGCTGCTAGGTAATATTTGTGAGTTCTGTTTTCCTTTAAATGAAGAATTATCACTCTAATATCTGAATCAAAATGCAATTTTTATATGTTAAGAATGTTTGCTATTGTAACTTGTGCTTTTATTAGCAAAAGACTGAAGTTGGGAAATAGTTATTGATTTTCAATTTTTTTGCTTCAATTAGGTTGTGGCGCCTGACCTAGTGGAGAAACATTATCTATGAGTGGAAACTAGTGAGTTCCTCACACCTTGGGCTGGGGAGCTGGAACTGGAAATCAACCCTTTAACAACTTGGTAAGTATATATACATTGGGAGAAATCACTATTAGCATATAAAATCTCGTGGTTTCTTTCTCTGTAATTTAGTTAATTCTTGTGGCCGCAGTTTAAAAGGATACTATTGATGGTGTTAACAAAATGGAGTTTTGGAGCCATTTTTGATGGAACAAAGCTAAGGTAAACTTCCCCTGCTTCTCTCCGTAGTTTGATGAAGTCCTCATATCATGCTTGTTAAAGAAACTGGTTTTTGATCTTCTCATTGCCGTATCTGCCACATAGCAGTTTAAAGTTTAAAGTTCAAATTAAATTTCTTGTTTGAGTCACCGTGTCAATTTAGCATGGTGATTAACTAGTGTTTGTTTGTTGAAGTATAAATTATAGATTGGGGATGGGAATGTCTTCATTGAACTGAATCTCTGTAGGTAGCTCATTGGTGTTGCTTTTTTTTTGTGATTTGTTTTCTGTTTATAAATATAATATGATATATATTACAGGCACGGGTAAGAAAGCTGAATAAAACTGAGCAATATAAAGAGGAAACCCATTTGGACAGAGATGCAGTTGCCATGGTGGGTGCACATGAATTCGTATTAGAGTTTGCAAAAAATACAACCCTTGTTAGTTATAAGTTAACTGATTTTGTTTACTTCTTCATAGATGTTTTGAGTTGATGATAGGGGCTATGTTCGAGGAATGGAAGGTGGGATATCTAAGTCTAAATTTCTTGCTTCTGCAATTTCTAGCGAGTAGTTACTAAAGCAAGTGTCAAGACTAAAAAGTGGAAGAGCGTGTCCTTAGTCTCGAGGTAAATGCTGAGACACTAAAGGATGGTTTGAGTTGCAATATGATTTATCTGCTTGACTCCGTCACTCATGAATGGATTCCGAGTAAGGTATTTTGTACCTTCTCCAGACCCATAGTTGTGTCACACCTCATAAGGTGCTTTACTTTTGAAGGCTACCTTTGAATTGCTAGGAATTTTCCCCTTGCACCCGAATCCTTATGAACCCAATTAGGTTGAAGATATAGAATCTAAAACTTGTTCCTAAAATTATAATTTTTTCCTGGATGTGTTAACAACATACTTCCAGTTAAGTCTAAGTTAGCCTCTTTAGGTGTCGAGTATCTCTAATTTGTATTCTTTGTGATAATGCTCCTGAGACCATGAATCACTTGTTTTTGGTTGCTCCCTTTCAAGAGTAGTTTGGTTTTCTTTGCAGTGTCATGTTCTTAGCTCTAATTGGAATGACCTGCGATTAAACATGATTTTTCTACAATGTTTAGTTTCTCTAGACGTCTTGGGGTTATTTTTAATGTTAGTTCTACCTTTGATCATAACTGCTGGTGTGTAATCTTGGTTTTGATGTTTTGATGTTTCTTTGTAAATTGGAAAATGATTTATGGTGGGTTTGGATGTAGAATTTTAAAGTTGGAATTTATGGGTCCAGGGGATTTGGTAGAATTACGTTTCCCTCGGTAAGTTTGGTTGCCCAAATCCTTGGAATTACGTTTCCTACGGGATTCAGTTTTCCAGCAAATCCTCCATATGGAGTCCGACCCCTCCCCCCTAAGATTTGCTGGGAAACTTATCAAGGGATTTATGGACCCACTTTTTTTTTAACTCTAAACCCCATATATATGCAATTTTAAAATTTGAGAGCAATGTCAAACGGTACAAAGACTTTAGAACAAGAAAACTCTATAAATCCTAAGAATTTCAATTGAGTTACCAAACACACAAGGGATTTATATGAATCCAAGGATTAGTAATCCCATGGGATTATAAATTCCTAGAAACGGTGAATTCCGCAAACAAACCCACCATTATTGATTTTTTTTTTTTTGTGTTTTTGTGTTTTTTTTTGCAGCTATTGATGTCCTGCTTTACCAAGGCTTGCCATAAATGAATATTACTTCACAATTAAAGTACATATTTCTATCTATTCCCATAAATATGATTCATTGATGTTTCAGATTATCGGTTGATGAATGCTAAGATAAAAGTTGTCTGAATCTCTATTTTTCTCGGTTTCCCTCAAATTTTGGGTCAGACCAACATTCAAACAATGTAATTAGAATGTTATTCCACTAATAAAACTGATATTTCTTCATGTAGTTTTTTCACTTCGTGCCAAGTTAGATTAGTGTAAATTAAAATTCACAAGCATGCGGATCAGGAATTAAGTTTCAATTGTAGATTTTAGCAGTATTTGTTTAATTAAATTCGAGTAACCACTAAAACTACTGTAAACTGCATTCTAGATTGCAAACACCAGTATCTTTGGTCATTCAACCCATTCATGTATGGGTGTTCTATTTTCAAGCTTTGATATAATGTGGATATGGTATGGTTATTGTTTTTATAAGCATTTTATTGAGTATTGTAACCTCCCACGTTAATCAGCTGATGGCAGGACTTATTTTTTTGCTGTGCAGGTACACCATTGTTAAGTATGGGATAAGTTCATCATAATCGGAGTTTACGTTTGTGCCGTTGTGTCGATTTTGGACAGAGTCAGGTAAAGAGATTGACATCATATTGGTTAGGATACCCACCTTTATAGATCACTGTCCTCTCATGTGCATGGTAATGGTTATTATTTCTAAAAGCATTTTCTTGAGTATTGTGACCTCCCCACATTAATCAGCTGATGGATTTTTCTGTGCAGGTACACCATTATGAAGTAGAAATAAGTTCTTCATCATCATCGGAGTTTAGAATTTTGTTGTTTAGTCAATAGTTTTTTAGTTCATCGTTTTGTAATCGAATCCTAGAACTATAGATTTTAATCCTTTGTGTAATTTGAAACCAATGAATCAATGAATGCTAAATTGAATGATAATTTGTGTGCAAGTTTAATTTGATTCTCATTTTTATTTGATTTGAATTTGGTTTTCATTTGATTCTCATTTCTTTCTAATTTGAGTTTCATTTGATTCTAATTCTAATTTGAGTTTCATATCTGTTTGATTTCAGATTTAGTCAGATTCAGTCAGGCCAGACAGGCAATTTGAATCTATTTTTTTTTATATTAAGATTTATATCTATGACTGATTGAAGACAATCATAAAGTTTTGACCGTTAAAATCGGTCGTTGATATAAGAATTTCAACGACCCCCAAAGACACGTCATAGTTGAAAAAGACACTCAAACAGCGACCCTTTCTTCGAACTACAAAGCAAGTCATAGATACGAGTTAAATGACTTGTTTTTTCAGTCGCGAAACTGCTGATTTCCACTAGTGGCCTCTCCCTTTGATTCACGCCCTTATTGTTTCTTCTTTTGTTGCTTGGTAGCGGTGAAACGGGCAAGCGGATTAGGTATGTCTTCCAGTACTTCCTCTGTGACTTGCTTTTTATTTTGTTTTCTTGTGTTGGTGAAAAACCCTAGTTGTAGGCGTACCTCTTTATGACCTTGTAGAACATGTTGGTGTGAATCCTAGCCACAGGTATGTCTTGCACGCGCTCATAGTAGTACTTGGGCATGAATACCATAGTAATGTTGACCGCCTCAACTCGTTGTGTAAGGTAAGCATGCGATAGTAATTTGCCATCCCTTTCCCATGAAAAACTAGTTTTTAGGGTTTACTCCTTGTTTTGGTGTGGCCGTGGGCATGGTCCCGTCCTTTTTTGTGGGCGCGTTTATCTGGTTGAGCGCGAGTTTCCGACTGCATGTAGTGGTGATGTAGAGTCCGCCAGTCCCCACTTTCGCGTATGCACGAAAGGAATTTGAAACCAATTAGTTTGTGCCCGAGGCGACTCCCTTGCGTCCAATAGAATAATTTATACACGCTTTATGTAATAATTCATGCTCTTCTTGTTCCATTGTAGCTATCGCAGCGGTGAAAACAGTGTAAGAGAATCTTGGTTAAGATGTCAACAGTTTCTGCGGTACCAAGGGATGGGAGTATAATTCCAATCCAAACATAGATGACGATTTCTTCACAGCATCAGTCATGATTAGGAGGAACCATCCCCAATACGTGCTTCTGACCGGCTCGGAAAGCGAAGGAGAGTATCGATTGGTTCGGCCAGGAGGCGTATTAAGGTTTTGCCTTCAGAGGAAAGAATATCGTGCCTCTTCTATAGACTTTAAAATACCTACAAGTCCGTTGCGTTCCTTTGAGAAATGGACGCGATTTATGATGGATCAGGAACCAGTAAAAACCAATTTGACCAGGGCGCAGATTGTCGACGCAGTGCTTCAGATTAGGAAAGACATCCCAAGGTTGGTTGCTTTTGTTTCCAGATGGTGTCCAGACACCCATACGGCCATATGCAGGTGGGGCGAAATAACCATTTCTTTGAAGAGTGTGGTTGTGCTGCTAAATCTTCCTGTAATTGGAAACCTCGATGTCAGGCTGTCTACAGACAAAGAAGAAATTCGCGCCGCCCTGGTTGCGAAGTCAAATGGATTCGTTCGGAAGGAAAATGAGACAAAGTGATTTTATGACTGGTGGGTGTCTCAGTGGTTTCCTGACGAGTTGGAGTCGAACTAGAAGAATAGCGTACTTCATGTCGTGGCGTTCTTGTCTCTTTTGATATCCAGGGATATTTTTGACGACGGCTCGGGCAAGAGAGAGATAAGACAGGAACTTATCACATTTGCCATAAAATTAGCAAAGGGCGTCGCTCTCTCCCTTGGTGGTTTGTTTCTTGGTTCTCTGTATGCACACCTGGATCAGCTGGTTTTGGACATGCGCGCCTCGAACGGCCATATGAAAGTGGATTCGTATGTTCATGCCGCCTTTCTCCAGGCATGGTTGTGGGAGCATTTTGAGAAGTATGCCCCGAAACCGTTGGCTATACTTCCTGAGTCTTGGGGTGGCTCCAGAATACTGCGTTGGTCGAACAGGCGCCGAAAAACTGGTATGAAATTGATTAAGTTTCTTGACAACTCGTATGCGGTTAATTTTCGTCCATGGGCTCCGGTGCATGCATCCATAACTCAGATTAGTACCTTTGCTCCTGCTTCGAATATGTCTTTGTCTTCTGATGAGGAGGGCCTGAGCGTCGGAGAGATGATGTTCATGCGTAGTTACACGCCTGGCCACGTGCCATCTTTTTTTCGAGGAACTTGCAAAGCGATCTCTTATAATGTTGATAGGGCTGCTCGACATATGGGTTTTGACCAAGGGGTCCCACTTGTTCGTCAGCCGGTTGTCCAAGTAATCCCGTTATCAACTGTTCTCGATGCTAGTGCTCTTGTGTCGGGTAAAAGTCTGCCTTTCCTCGCGGAACGGAATCCATCAACGACCTCCAAATACAACATATTTTGACAGGATGAGTTTCTTGCTATTCATGGATTCGTGAATGATGTGGTAGAGAATCATCAGGATAAGCCTTCTCTTGCCAGTTGCTGATTCAGTTGCAGGTGCCACCTTCAATCCTCCGTATCTGGCCCCTTTCCAAGGTCATGTGTTGATTGGTGGATTTAGTATGCCAGCTAAATATGCGACATTATACACCAAGATTTGGGAAAGATATGGTCACATTGCCATGACTAAGAAGATCACTAGTCGACATGCGTTGGTTAAGCGTGTGGAGGAAGCCTTGTCTTCGATTGATGAGATGTGAAACGTGACTGGTCATACAATTTCTGAGGATGTAATCTCGAGATGGAAGTTCCATCGTGACATGTTCGTGGGCTTCGAATTCAACATTCTTTGGTTAGTTGAAGGTCCCTCTGATGTTGAAAGGTCGTTGGCTGGAGCAGTTGAAGGTCCTTCCGCGGACATGATGAAGAAGCAGGAAGCGGAATTCAAGAAGTTGTGTAGGAAGCTGAAACTTAAGAGGGCGGCTCTCCAAAGCACGAGGGAGGCCTTTGCCAAAAGGAGCAAGCCGCTGTTGGAAAACTTCCCTTGAATATATATCTGTCTTCTGGACCTCTTATCTTTTTTTTTTTTTTTTTTTTGAAAGGCAAATGAGACGCTCGGTTTTGGTTTTTGGATTGATAGATGATTGCTTTTTATAAGAGTTTTGGATTATTTTGGAATAATGGTTTTTTTTTTTTTTTATATGCTAAAGTCTGAATTGGAAGTGTAAATAACAAATCATCTGGGAAAATTGTTAAACCGTGAATATTGCATGATGATGGAAAGCATGGGAACAATATGGTTATCGGTTTTTATTATCTCTGTAAAGATTTGAAGTAGTAGACCATGTATTTTGTCTAGGCAAGACTTACTCGGTTTTCTGGATCTCCTAACGAAGAATGAATCTTTTGGGTGTAAGTCCGAGTTTTGTGGGAAGCACCGCCGTAATGTGGAAAGTCCCCAGTCGTTTCTGAGTCACTTGATAATCGAGTCGTCGATGCCTGGGTGGATCGTTTGCTTTTAACCTCTGGGAAGTCCCCAGTCGCCCCTTGCGGTGTCATGAATGGTAATCAGGTCATCTGGTGACTGAGTCGTCGATCCCGGAGCGGATCGTATAGGGTCATCTGATAGCTGAGTCAATCCATGAAAGGATTGTTTTCCACTACCTTTATGATGTCTTCGTCGAAGTATGAGATCGAGGATTGAAAATTTGACATTGTAACCGAAAGATCAATCTCCCACTATGGTCGCCAATTGTTTGTAGGTGAAAATGGTTTCTGCTGATTTTGGTAATTGCGGGTGTGCAGGTGAGAAACAATTTAAACCCTAAACAATGTACTGCAAGGGAGTACTTTAGATTCGAGAGATCAATCTGTACAAGTCCGGCCTAAACCAAGAAATGCCGTTCCAGACTTGCTTCGGTCACAAAGTGGAGGAGAATGGGTTGGTATTGGGGAGGGAAGCAAGGAAAGTGGTGGTAGGCCCGAGAAGTGTATGTATTTTACGGCCTACGGTAATACCGCAAGTGCACGGTGTCTTGGTTGTAGAACTGGGCACGTACGAGTCGAACCACAGAGACTTGTGGTGCTCTTGTATTGATCAAAGGCTTGCTAACTGAATTCTAGTGACGTAACAGTGACAACAGATGGTAACACAGATATTTTTGTGCCGAAACGGCTGATATTGAAGAATGAACCTAAACTAAGGTAAAAACAGTGACAAAAGTGTAAAACTAGGGCTGCAATTCCACCACTAATCTCTATTGTGCTTTCAACTAAGTTAAAAGTTTTGTTCCTATAGTAGCTAAGGGCAGTGTGTCAATTCTGCCACTTAACTAAGGAGTTTCTCCATGTAAAACTTCAAATACCAGCTAAGGGTACTAACCGCAGAGCATTAGTTATCTAATCAAGTATAACTAATCAAAGGAATTAGCATTTAATAATTGAAACAAAAGTCAGTAACACACTCAACATAGATAGAACCTAACTACAATCCATACTTGGCATGAACTGTGAGAGAAAAACATTGAGGTGTTAGAATTGAAGTTATCTAATAATATTAAGCATGCAAGAACATTTCAACTGAGTTTAAACACAACCGTGAATTAGGGTTTCATCTCAAACCCTAGCAACTAAATTAAAACATGAAAAAACAGAAATTAAACCTAATTGACAGCACTGGCTACTCCAGGCGTGCCCTCTATCAACACCCATCACTCATATTTATACATGCACAGCTCCAAAATAATTCCAAACCCTAATTCATTATAAAATGAAATTAATTGAAAAACAATGCAACCCATACTCTGATTCGCCTTCCTCTTCTGTCTAATCGCCTCAGAGGACTCCATGCGTCGGTTGTGGCTAACCCTAGCTCTAGTTTTCTCTAGGTTAGCTTCTAAGGTTAAGAGAAGCTAAGGGAGAGAAAACTAGCTCTAGATAGGTGGTGCGGGCAGAGATGGTGTAGCTGACAGAGTTGTTGATGGAGGTGAGAGCGGCTGTTGCAGATGGCTCTGCACAGGCGTGGGAAGAAGGAGGTGGAGGTGAGGGTTTTGCAGAGAGCTCGTAGGAGAGGAAAGAGAAGGTGAGGAAGGAAATGGTAGAGTCGATTAGGGGTATAGGGTTAGGTAGATTTCTTTGTGAGGCGGGTGCAGCTACGGTCGATGGGGAAGCTGCAGCGAGCATTGGATCTAGCTGGAGAAGATCTGAACGGCCGAGGATGGTAAGCGGTTTTGGTATGATCTGGTGTTGAGTGGAGTATCGAACATCGATTCTAGTGGGAGCAGCGACCGTAGGATGTAGAAGATCGAAATCTCGACGGCTTGGAGTGGACGGGCTCGGGTCCGGGTCGCGGGTCGGGACTAGCTCAAGCCCATGTCTTGTAGATGAGTTGCTACTTGTTGGGTTGCAACTGTTGCGTGCGCGGGCTTTGGCTTTCTGCTCCATAGATGCTCGACTCCAATTCTTCGCTCTTTGGCTCCTCAAATTCTCCGAGCTTTATTTATTACCTAAAAATACAAAATTAATTAATACAAATATTTATTCTTGAAAACAAGGAAAACACAGAATATGGGATAATATCTGATTTCTAAGCGCAAAAGATGAGTAAAATGCCAATAAATAGATGTTGTTGATGGGTGAAAACTACTCCTGCCGAATTTGGTAATTTGGGGTGTGGATGAGGAATGAATCTAAACCTTCAACAAATGCACTGCGCGGTGAGTGCTTGTAGATTCGAAAGATCAACCCCATCTCCTTCACTTTGTGACCGAAGCAAGTCCGGCCTAAACCAAGAAATGGCCGTTCCAGACTTGTTTCGGTCACAAAGTGAAGGAGATAGGGTTGATCTTAGGGAGGGAAGCGAAGAAGGTGTTGAGATTGTGAAGGTGTTGGCTTCTTTGTGACTTGTGAGAAGATGGTTGAATATGACGGTATCAACACTTGGTTTCGTCGACCGAACTTGTGTTGTTCTGTCCCTGTATATTCCTTGTTGTTGGAAAATAGGGCGGAGAACCTATTTATACAAGTCATTGAGCCTCATTCACGTTTCTCGTGGGAAGTGGAGGTAGTGGAATGATGGAGTAGTGGAGTTGTGTGTCGGTAATACACGACCAGTCTTGCTCACTTTTCTGTTCATCTCTAACCGTCCATGACTCCCTAACACGTTCTTGTGATGGCGCGTTGCACGCCGCACGCTGTAAACCGCCGGACCAATACCCCGATAAGTATCCCCGAGTTTGTGACATGATTGATGTCTGGAATGTGGATCGTGGATCCACGAAAGATAGCATGTAATGTTGAATTGAATAACTGCGTTATTCGGAAAGTCGATACTTGTGCGGTATCGATGTGTATTTTATGCTGAGTCTTTGCATTACGGTGTGGTAAAGTGATGTGTAATGACTGCTCACTAACCAAATAACTCCGACCGGGGTTGTATAACCAAGCTGGTGAGGTCGGACGGATGAGATGATGTTTGAGACACTCATCTGCGGCCAGTTGGTGAAATTAGGGTTTTTAAAGAGGTGCGCAAGCATCACTCTTGACTTGGTCGAAACCAAGCGTGGGAAGGATTTTGAGAGGACCGACCATACATGCGTGTTGACGGCATGATGGTGTAGGCGCCTATATTCCGTTCCCTCATGAAAGCGCGATCTGGGCCACTCAATTTGACCAGGTAAAGAGGAGTGGTCGAGATCGGCTTGCTGCAGTAAATCCTTGCCGCAAAGGAGTTGGAAACCGGCGTGATTTCCCTAGTTTGGGCACGCGTTTGAAGCGACCAATCATTGGTTGGTTTTGGTCGATCACACTACCGTGTAGGTGGTAGGTTGGTGCTCACACCTATGTCTTACCGTCTCATGAAACGTGATCTAAGCCACCCAATTCGTCCGGTGAAGTTGAGTGGTCGAGATCGATTTAGGATTTGGGAGGTGTAACCGCACGAGTTTGGGCGTGCGTTTTGGGTTGCAGGGAATGATGTGCCTTGGCCGACCGCGTGAGGAGGTAGATGGGCCCACGGTGGTCATCTTTGGTGTGACCGACCCTTGCTCAATCTAATCTGTGACCCTCCATTCGTGCCGGAGAAGATGGACGCGCGATGTCTTGAACCCTAATTTTGGCTTTCAAAGCCGCGCGACCATGCTCTTTCAAAGCGGACCAATTTGTTGTAACCAATCATGGTTGGTTTTGACCGATTGGTCGAGTGTGTAGGCGGTCACATGGTGATTGTGTCGACATGCTCAGGCCCTTTGAGTCTACATCTACACCCTCCATCTATGCCTGCGAATGTGGACGGTTGAGACGTTTTTGCGGCACATGTAATATGCCGCAAACCCTAATTTAGGGTTTTCCGTCCATAATGCTTGGTATGGACGGTTTCTTGGCAAGCGAAGGCCAATGGTCGACCATGCGGGGTCGGTTGTGTGTATTCCATACCCGCTTGGGGGTGATGGAATTGATCCGGGTCATCCAATCATGCTTGTGGAGTTGGATGACTGCGATCGAATCATATCCGGCAAGCTAAGGCCGTGGGTATTCCATACCATGCTTAGGGTGATGGAATTGATCTGTGGTCATCCAATCATGCTTGTGGAGTTGGATGACTGCGATCGAGATCATATCCGGCAAGCTAAGGCCGTGGGTATTCCATACCATGCTTAGGGTGATGGAATTGATCTGTGGTCATCCAATCATGCTTGTGGAGTTGGATGACTGCGATCGAATCATATCCGGCAAGCTAAGGCCGTGGGTATTCCATACCATGCTTAGGGTGATGGAATTGATCTGTGGTCATCCAATCATGCTTGTGGAGTTGGATGACCGCAATCGAGATCATATCCGGAGACTGATACAGTCAAGTCCGGATGCTCAATCGGGCTAATATAACACCGAGAGGGGCTCAATAGGGCTAATATAACACACCGAGAGGGGCTCGGGCTAATATAACACACCGAGCATCGGCCCGTACGGGTATTTCGTACATGGTTTCATTATAGTGCTTGGAGGTTCGTGTTACTCTATATATGAGTAACACTCGGTCTCATGCCACATCGATAATGATTCATTATAGTGCTTGGAGGTTCATGTTACTCTATAAGAGTAACACTCGGTCGTCATGCCACACCGATAATGAGTACAGAAATACAAAGGTCGATATGAAATTCACAAGAAGGGATTGTTGCTACATGATCCATTCTTGGTGAATTAAGTGAGGGAATATCCAACACTTATAAATGGCTTTATCTTTTACAAGATGTCGGCGCATGATTTTTCCGGGTTTTTTACAAATCTAACCTTGAATGAAAATCCACCATCAACATTAAGTCCCCCGCCTAGCACATAATGGTTATACTATTGTGTGGTAGGCATGAGATGGTGACAGATTAAAGATAAAACTTATGAGACAAAGTTAGATGTTACCGGGAGAGACGGTTCGTCCGTCCTTCGAGCATGTCACGTTCAAGAAACGTCCAGGAAAGTGTTCCCCTAGCATGATGTCGGTCTTGCTCTGCCCGATCGACCTTGCGATGACCGCCGGTCGAGGGGCTATTGCGCTCGCGCCGTTCAATCGTGGGGATGTGCCTAATCGACGATCGTTGCGCATGCTTCGTTCGTGGGGTTATCGCGCCGCTTGATCGAACGTGGGCTTGTTGTGTCTGCTTCGGTTGAAAGTGGGTCCACCGTGTACATGCTTCAAACGTCGGCCATGTGCTTGGCTGAAACCGGCCTTGTTTGTGTGCGCCGAGACTTGAGACTTGAGCAATACCGGTCTTGAAACTTATACCTGGATGAAATCAATACCGGACATACTTGAACAATGTTTGGACCGGTCATTGTGTACTCCGATATGAGTTGTGTCTTGCCGTGTGTGACTACACTTCTCATGTGCTTTCATAGAAGTTCTAACTCCTGTCTTTTATTTCATTGCGGTAGAAAGAAAAGAACTCCCGTTGATATATCTTCTGAAGATAATGCTGGTGGAAGTGTTGACAGCTTCAAATACATGCCGAACATTGATGATGAGTTGTTCACCGCGCTCTCTCTACTATATGAAAATATTCGTTCCACAGGATAACCCTCCTCCTATCGACTTCGAGGTTTTTTTCATGCTCGCTGGATCCTCATGAAGGATGAATGAGACGCACGTTGAGCAATGAGTACATCAAAGACAACTTGACCGGAGCGCATATTATTGATGTAGCTTGAGTGTTGAAACGACTCGAGAGGATGTTAAAGTGGCTTCTGGTGCGAACGTTGAGGTAGATCTGGAGAGAGTGTTGAAGCGAGGATTCGAGGTGAACAGGGGTCCCAGAGAGAGCATTGAGGCGGCTCTTGGATAGACCATTGAAGCAGCCTGGCTGGAGGAAGCGTTGAAGCGGAGCGGCTCTTGATTCGATTTACCCTTGCGAATTCCATGATTCTTGACTGACCATCTTTCTCGTGTTGAAGAAGTCTTTGATCGAAGGTGAAGGAACTTCATGCTGAGCCTCAGCCCCCAAGCGTGGTTTACATGGTTTGTTCGTAGTAAATCTGTTGACTCGGGGAGGATCATTGTGAGGATCGGTCCCCAGTGTAGGAATCTCCATGACAGGACCGTTCATATACGATGTCGCTCATTTGATCAGGGGTCCACGTAGGTCCGCGTGGCTGAAATACCTCTTTCGAGTTGCGGCCATATCCGTTTGAGTCTTAGCAAGAACTTCCGCTTCTCCATCAAGTCCGAAATGGTAATGGATGGTGGTCCTCCTCTCGTCCCTCCGGCTCCTCATCCCGATGCGGGAGTGAAAGTTGTTGCTCCGGTGACTCTTTGGAGGCGTTACGCTTGAGGAGTTATCGGGATTTGCGGCTGCTCCGACTGCGAGTGACGGGAGGTGTTACACTTGTTGGAATATCTCCCCTTTCTGCTGGCACTTAGGTGGTAGAAGTGACGGCTGCATAAGGTGTATTGACCACGGTAGCTCCGAAATTATAGGACGGAGCCCCTTCGTATCTTGTGTTACTCGCGGGAAGAAGAGGTTGAAAAGTTGCCTAAGGAACTGAAGTCAAGCGGGTTGTACTTCAAAGGATGAAAGTCTCTCTTGCCCAGAAGGATGAGTTGCTGTTGAAGGACTTCCCTTGAAAGATTGTAGCTACCGACTTGTTTTTCCTTTTAGATTTTTTTTTTTTTTTTTTGAGTGATAGTGAGGATTTTCTTCGACTTAGGTCTTGAATAGGTAATTGAATTGGCTTATTTTGAGATAGTTTTGTGAACAAACTTTTTGAAAGAGATTATGTTAAATGAGGTTTGCATCTTGGTCATGAATGATTGCACATATATGAAGTTGCAAATGTTATGTAAAAGGGAGGTACGAATGGAAACAAACATGGCGTTTGATCATCGAGCCTCTTTCTCCACGTGCGGGATGCTAAGTCCCCAAAGTGAATTCTAAACTATCTTTCTTGTAAAGTTGTTGAGTAAAACTTACTTGCCTTTTGAAGCCTCACCATATCAGACCGAGTAGCCTCTCTAAGAAAATCCTCCGCAAGCTATCTCCGAACCGAGCTTCTCCCCGAACAATGCGCTTCAAAGCGTTGCATTCCTTCGGTGGGGTGATGAAGGAACCGATGGTAATGACAAGTACCTCGGATCCATTACTTGTTGATCGAGAGGTGGGCGCCGCACGGGGTAGCTTCAACTCTCCATTTCGCACCCACGTCTCTAGTAGCTCCAGGATCTTCTTCACCGGGAAGGGAAATGTAAGTACCTTGAGTCTAGCTTTTCTGCGTTAGCGGGCGTTGCAATGTCTCTCCGTGGCCTTGATGTGGAATAGGAGATGAAGTTGTAAGACTTGCGGATGTCATCATATCTCGTGGATCGCTTGCCTAGGCGAGTGATGTGGAAGGTGTCGTAATGTCACTGCCGAGTGATCGAATTGAACGTTCCCATCCTCTGTACTCACGCATTCCTTGATTGATCTCTCCTTCCTCAAGCATTTCTTCACTCAGTTGAAAGGTTGATGCGGGTCGAGCAGTCTTAGGGCTTCACGAGGGTTTTGAGATATAAATCTTCTAACACGGTTCCATAGGCTGCAGGCTCCCTTTCTTTATCCGGCAGAAATTGTAGTGCTCAGGACAAGTCTCTTCTCCCGTGGAGTCGTCTCGGATTCTCATCGTCGACCGGACCTGCTTTGTTCATCTTTCCGAGTCCCTGCGATTACGCGCTCTTTTGTTTCTCCCCTGGTAAAGGTGTGATCCCGGCTAAGGATTCACCGTTTCTTGCGGAGTGGATGCATCCTTCTTGTAATTGTCTTGCTATGTCATTCAAAAGGCGAAATGTCTCGCTCCGCCTCCCGGTGATACCGGCTTGATTTGCCAAGACATCCTCCAGCATTCCAGCTATGCTTCCCATGATATCCGAACCGCCTGTAGTTTCCGGATACATTGCGAGATGGAAACTGAAAAATTGAGGATTCAATTTTATGCAACCGATAGATCAATCTCCCACTGTGGTCGCCAATTGTTGATGGGTGAAAACTACTCCCCGCCGAATTTGGTAATTTGGGGTGTGGATGAGGAATGAATCTAAACCTTCAACAAATGCCTTTGCGCGGTGAGTGCTTGTAGATTCGAAAGATCAATCTGTGCAAGTCGGCCTAAACCAAGAAATGGCCGTTCCGGACTTGTTTCGGTCACAAAGTGAAGGAGATAGGGTTGATCTTAGGGAGGGAAGCGAAGAAGGTGTTGAGATTGTGAAGGTGTTGGCTTGCTTTGTGACTTGTGTGAGAAGATGGTTGAATATGACTCGGTATCAACACTTGGTTTCGTCGATACATTGAACTTGTGTTGTTTCGTCTCTGTATATTCCTTGTTGTTGGAAAATAGGGCGGAGAACCTATTTATACAAGTCATTGAGCCTCATTCACGTTTCTCGTGGGAAGTGGAGGTAGTGGAATGATGGAGTAGTGGAGTTGTGTGTCGGTAATACACGACCAGTCTTGCCCACTTTTCCTGTTCATCTCTAACCGTCCATGACTCCCTAACACGTTCTTGTGATGGCGCGTTGCACGCCGCACGTTGTAAACCGCGGACCAATACCCCAGTAAGTATCCCCGGTTTGTGACATGATTGATAACGGAATGTGGATCGTGGATCCACGAAAGATAGCATGTAATCTTTGAATTGAATAACTGCGTTATTGAAAGTCGATACTTGTGCGGTATCGTGTGTATTTTATGCGAGTCTTGCATTACGGTGTGGTAAAGTGATGTGTAATGATTTGCTCACTAACCAAATAACTCTGACCAGGGTTGTATAACCAAGCTGGTGAGGTCGGACGGATGAGATGATGTTTGAGACACTCATCTGCGACCGTTGGTGAAATTAGGGTTTTTAAAGAGGTGCGCAAGCATCACTCTTCAGCTTGGTCGAAACCAAGCGTGGGAAGGATTTTGGAGAGGACCGACCATACATGCGTGTTGACGGCATGATGGTGTAGGCGCCTATATTCCGTTCCCTCATGAAAGCGCGATCTGGGCCACTCAATTTGACCGGTAAAGAGGAGTGGTCGAGATCGGCTTGCTTGGCAAATCCTTGCCGCAAAAGGAGTTGGAAACAGGCGTGATTTCCTAGTTTGGGCACGCGTTTCGAAGCGACCAATCATTGGTTGGTTTTGGTCGATCACACTACCGTGTAGGTGGTAGGTTGGTGCTCACACCTATGTCTTACCGTCTCATGAAACGTGATCTAAGCCACCCAATTCGTCCGGTGAAGTTGAGTGGTCGAGATCGATTTAGGATTTGGGAGGTGTAACCGCACGAGTTTGGGCGTGCGTTTTGGGTTGGCCGGGAATGATGTGCCTTGGCCGACCGCGTGAGGAGGTAGATGGGCCCACGGTGGTCATCTTTGGTGTGACCGACCCTTGCTCAATCTAATCTGTGACCCTCCATTCGTCCGGAGAAGATGGACGCGCGCGATGTCTTGAACCCTAATTTTGGCTTTCAAAGCCGCGCGACCATGCTCTTTCGGGTGACGAATTTGTTGTAACCAATCATGGTTGGTTTTGACCGATTGGTCGAGTGTGTAGGCGGTCACATGGTGATTGTGTCGACATGCTCGGGCCCTTTGAGTCTACATCTACACCCTCCATCTATGCCTGCGAATGTGGACGGTTGAGACGTTTTGCGGCACATGTAATATGCCGCAAACCCTAATTTAGGGTTTTCCGTCCATAATGCTTGGTATGGACGGTTTCTTGGCAAGCGAAGGCCAATGGTCGACCATGCGGGGTCGGTTGTGTGTATTCCATACCCGCTTGGGGGTGATGGAATTGATCCTGGGTCATCCAATCATGCTTGTGGAGTTGGATGGAGCTGCGATCGAATCATATCGGCAAGCTAAGGCCGTGGGTATTCCATACCATGCTTAGGGTGATGGAATTGATCTGTGGTCATCCAATCATGCTTGTGGAGTTGGATGACTGCGATCAGATCATATCAGGCAAGCTAAGGCCGTGGGTATTCCATACCATGCTTAGGGTGATGGAATTGATCTGTGGTCATCCAATCATGCTTGTGGAGTTGGATGACTGCGATCGAATCATATCACGGCAAGCTAAGGCCGTGGGTATTCCATACCATGCTTAGGGTGATGGAATTGATCTGTGGTCATCCAATCATGCTTGTGGAGTTGGATGACTGCAATCAGATCATATCCGGAGACTGATACAGTCAAGTCCGGATGCTCAATCGGGCTAATATAACACACCGAGAGGGGCTCAATCGGGCTAATATAACACACCGAGAGGGGCTCGGGCTAATATAACACACCGAGCATCGGCTGTACGGGTATTTCGGACATGGTTTCATTATAGTGCTTGGAGGTTCGTGTTACTCTATATATGAGTAACACTCGGTCTCATGCCACATCGATAATGATTCATTATAGTGCTTGGAGGTTCATGTTACTCTATAAGAGTAACACTCGGTCGTCATGCCACACCGATAATGAGTACAGGAAATACAAGGCTGATATGAAATTCACAAGAAGGGATTGTTGCTACATGATCCATTCTTGGTGAATTAAGTGAGGGAATATCCAACACTTATAAATGGCTTTATCTTTTACAAGATGTCAGCGCATGATTTTTCTGGTTTTTTACAAATCTAACCTTGAATGAAAATCCACCATCAACAGATGTATAAATATGCACTATTTGGCACTCATCAAATACCCCCAAACCTGAATTTTACTTGTCCTCAAGTGAAACAGAAAATAAGAAATCCTAACTATATACCCCGCGCGCAGTCTCTCGAATGCATTTAGCGTATGCACTAAGCCTTTAAACCCCTAGGTGTCCCTAGTGGACGAGTTGTAGTCTCGTGAGGGTTTACCGAGAGGTGTACCCACAAAACCTTCTCCAACTTCGAGTGTAAAAGAGTCTCAAGCCTCCAAGAAGCTATGAGGACATAGAGTTTCGCATGCTAGTAACGAAGTTAGAACTATCGAAGAACGCCTTCTCATCCTTAAGTGCCGAGCGAGAAGTAACCATACCATATGAAAGAATTCGGATTCGATTGTGATCATAAGTCTCAACTTCTGCCTCACCATTAGGGTTTTATGATAATTGCACTCAAAAAGATCGCTTTTTAGTCTCTCATGTGTGCGAGCAGGAATAAAGAGAGAAATCCCGCACACGTTGTAGGTAAGAAGGATAACCTTCCGAAATAAAATCGGAGACTCCACGAAGTGTGGACAAAAAGAATCTTTTACGATGATCTCTAAGAAAGGAAATCAACCATTAGCAAGGGTGGGAGTACTCACTCACTTCTCACCCGATCGGCAATTAACATCACTCTCTCATAAGAACCATAGAAACGTCTTCAATCTTCGGTCTTCGGTCTTCAATTGTTGATGATGAACTTCTAAACTTCACAAAAACTTGACAATTTTTAACTTTTCTACTCAAATTCCTTGTTGTTTGGATTTTTCTTTTTGAACTCTTCTTTACCATGGTGGTAGCAAAAATAAGAAAATAAACTACAATATTTTTTTGACTTTTGATTTTTTGAATTTTTTTTTTTTTTTTTTTTTTTTTTTATAATAAGTGAAAATAAAAATACAAATACAAATAATGAAACAACTAACTCCATGGACAAAGGACTTTATCACTCAATTTATCCACAACTTGTATTGTCTTGGTTTTATAAATTTTATTAATTCCCATCCTATTTTCTTTTCTTTGTTGCACATAAACCTTGGACTATATCAATTTTTCTTTCAATATTCCGATTCCGCTCAGGTTCTTGTGATGATGTGTTTCTATGGGTCTTGATGATTGAGAGAGAGAATGATGCTAACTACAAATCGGTATTTAGAAGGAGTTTTCATCTTTAGACGTCACCCTCATGATTGACAAAAACTAGCACTCAAGAGATCAAAAGTAGTCTTTGAAAGTGGTGCGAAGTTGGGTAGCTCACCATTCCTACCCGGAATTTACGTACGGTGACACACACTCTAATGAGCTTTTCTAGAAAGTTGCAAAAAATTGAAGGTTGGTGCCTCACTTGATGTAAATTGGGTAGTCTCCACTATGGGTGATCACAATTCTACTACCGAATATCTAAACAACACCTAATTCGCCCTCCCGGTATGGTTAAATCCAACTTTAACGCTCTAATCAACTAAGAAACCCGATTGTGTTCTCCGGTACTTCCAAGTTCTGTTATTTCGGTCAGATTCTCTATGTAAACATAGCTAAAAGCATGCTAGTGACTCTAAAAACTCTAAAAGTTGGAGGTTTTTACAAAAAGAGTTTTGAATTTTTTTTTTTTTTTTTTTTTTTTTTTTTTTTGAAAATAAAAGGTAAAATAAAAGACTAAAAACTCTAAATGCAAAAATATGCAAATGCACCCCCAAACCTAAATCAAACATTGTCCTCAATGTGTCTACATATAGGAAAAATTTAAACAGTCACATACCGAGAGAACTATCTTTGAAAAAGAGAAAAGGGAAGAAATTAATTTGTCGGCGAGGAGCAAGGTTGAGCTTCATTCGTCAAGGCAAAATCCAACATTCTCAGTGGTGATTATATCGGATTAGCACAAAAAAATGCACAAGAAGACTCAACCGATTCAAGAAAGAAAAAATTAACAAGTCCTACAAAAATTTACTAACAGTCTAAAGAGTTGAGGGTCAACCCAATAGAAAATATGTACAAACATTAACAAATATAACATGAAAATGGGCTTTGGTTTATGTGGGAATTTGGTTTATTGGGCTTTGGTTTTTATGGGATTAGTTTTGTTGGGAAAGTTTGGTTTATTTGGGAGGCCCAGGTTGCTGTGGGCTCAATTTGGTTTGTTTGGGATTTGCTGTTTGAAGCCCGGGATTTGTGAACCGCATGCCCGAGATGTCTAGCTTATGTGGGCTGAAGGTTGTGTGGTTGCGGCCCAAGTGGTTGTGCAAAGCCTAGGTTGAGTTAGCCCGATGAAGGTGTTATTATGGTTAAATGGCCCAGATTGGTTGCACAGCCCAGCTTTGATTGTGGGCTCAGGTTATGCAGAGTGCAAGCCCAGTATTTGGGCTTCAACCTATGCGGCCCAGGCTGTGCAGTTGCACAGCCTAGCAGTTGAGTTAGCCTAGCAGTGTATGTGAAGCCTGATGGTTGAGTTTCAGTTTTGTGCAGAGCCCAGCAGTTGAATGGCCCAGTATGTGGGCTTTAGTTATGCACAGGCTAGGTCAGCTTGGTTATACACAAGGTCAGCTCAGGCAAGGTCAAGTGTGTGCAGAGGTTGGTTTATCGTGGGTTGGTTTGGGTGCGAGCTCGAGATGTGCATCCCTGGTCGAGGTTTTGTGCGGGGCCAAAGACAATTTTTAGTTTGCACACACAGCTTAGACCCAGCACTGGTGAGGTGGTCACAGCACAGCTGTGAGCTCAGCTCAGCACAGATCAATACCAAACAGCTTAAATGCAGTTCTCAACACGGCACTGGACAGGTTACTCAAAAATTCATGCAAAAAAATTAACACACCAATTCACAAACAAGGATGCTCGATCCAAGATGTCAATTGATCGAGTTGATGTCAACTATCTCGGTTGACATCAACTCAGATTTTTCACAAGCTAGTTTCAGGGGGCTAGCAAGGAAGTTTCACTGAGCAAGTTAGCTCAACAGAGTAATGGTTGACTGGGAAGAGTATGCTAAGTGTTCAGTTGGCTAGGTCTGATGGTTTGCAGGTCAGTTCAAGGTTGATAACTAACACAAAATCTCATGTAAGCTTTCACCAACTAGGCTATCCAAGTCATGGCTTACAGCATGCAGCTTCAGGGGCTTGCAGCTAAGCATAGATGCACACGATTTAGCAATGCAATTGGTCTATCAGGCATTCATGGCATGGTTATAGCTCAAGCTTACAGGCTAGTTCACACAAGCTCATGCTCAGGTCTTGGGTACACAAGTTGCAGATGTCAACAGGGTTCAAAGTCTAGCAATAGCTCATGCAAGGGGTTATGCTCAGGTTGGTTATCTAAGTTCAAGCTCAAATCGCAGCTACGGGGCACTCGCACTGACTAAGGACAGGGCGAGATGGCTCCCTAGAACAATGCACTAGGCACAAGGCATTCTGGGGAAGTTTTAGGCTTACCTCACTCTCAAAGCAATGCAAGGGTCAATTATAGTTCAATCACGAGGCTAAGCTCAAGCTTGAGCTTTTCCTTGCCTTCCTTTGGTTGGCTCGGAGCTCGGCAGCCCACGGCTGACATAGGTACTGTTCACTCGGCAAATAAATATCAGTCCCGAAGTTGCAAGTTATAGCGAGAGAAGATGCATAACACTAATGACTAGCTTTTCCTTGCAAGTTACTGACTCGGTGCAAGGTGCAAGCTTTTCCTTGCACTTTGGAGATGATGACCGGTGAGAGGAAAATTGGTCGACACTGAGGGAACAAAAGTCACTAATGACACTAAGATGCAAGATGTATAGTTTGTAATGACTACAAAATGCAAGAAGAGAAGTATGGATTAACTATGCAATGGATTAAACAAACTGAGTTACACTAACACTAAGCTACAAGGCAATACTAAGTTACTCTACAAAACAGTGATGCAAAGATACAAGTTACAGATGACTATAAATTTTAAACTAAGTTACACTAAAACATGACTGAGTTACACTAAGTTACACTAAAACAAAGAATGTAAAGTGAATATATACAGAGATGATTTGCAACTCAGCGAAGCAAGCAAAAGATCACAGGCACGCGCCAAGTCCCCGGCAGCGGCGCCAAAAACTTGGTAGGCCCGAGAAGTGTATGTATTTTACGGCCTACGGTAATACCGCAAGTGCACGGTGTCTTGGTTATAGAACTGGGCACGTACGAGTCGAACCACAGAGACTTGTGGTGCTCTTGTATTGATCAAAAGGCTTGCTAACTGAATTCTAGTAACGTAACAGTGACAACAGATGGTAACACAGATATTTTTGTGCCGAAACGGCTGATATTGAAGAATGAACCTAAACTAAGGTAAAAACAGTGACAAAAGTGTAAAACTAGGGCTGCAATTCCACCACTAATCTCTATTGTGCTTTCAACTAAGTTAAAAGTCTTGTTCCTCTAGTAGCTAAGGGCAGTGTGTCAATTCTGCCACTTAACTAAGGAGTTTCTCCATGTAAAACTTCAAATACCAGCTAAGGGTACTAACCCAGAGCATTAGTTATCTAATCAAGTATAACTAATCAAAGGAATTAGCATTTAATAATTGAAACAAAAGCTGTAACACACTCAACATAGATAGAACCTAACTACAATCCATACTTGGCATGAACTGTGAGAGAAAAACATTGAGGTGTTAGAATTGAAGTTATCTAATAATATTAAGCATGCAAGAACATTTCAACTGAGTTTAAACACAACCGTGAATTAGGGTTTCATCTCAAACCCTAGCAACTAAATTAAAACATGAAAAACAGAAATTAAACCTAATTGACAGCACTGGCTACTCCAGGCGTGCCCTCTATCAACACCCATCACTCATATTTATACATGCACAGCTCCAAAATAATTCCAAACCCTAATTCATTATAAAATGAAATTAATTGAAAAACAATGCAACCCATACTCTGATTCGCCTTCCTCTTCTGTCTAATCGCCTCAGAGGACTCCATGCGTCGGTTGTGGCTAACCCTAGCTCTAGTTTTCTCTAGGTTAGCTTCTAAGGTTAAGAGAAGCTAAGGGAGAGAAAACTAGCTCTAGAGAGGTGGTGCGGGCGAGAGATGGTGTAGCCGACGAGTTGTTGATGGAGGTGAGAGCGTACATTGCGAGATGGCTCTGCACGGGCGTGGGAAGAAGGAGGTGGAGGTGAGGGTTTTGCGAGAGAGCTCGTGGGAGAGGAAAGAGAAGGTGAGGAAGGGAAATGGTAGAGTCGATTAGGGGTATAGGGTTAGGTAGATTTCTTTGTGAGGCGGTGCGGCTACGGTCGATGGGGAAGTGCAGCCGAGCATTGGATCTAGCCGGAGAAGATCCGAACGGCCGAGGATGGTAAGCGGTTTTGGTATGATCTGGTGTTGAGCGGAGTATCGAACATCGATGCTAGTGGGAGCAGCGACCGTATGATGTAGAAGATCGAAATCTCGACGGCTTGGAGTGGACGGGCTCGGGTCCGGGTCGCGGGTCGGGACTAGCTCAAGCCCATGTCTTGTAGATGAGTTGCTACTTGTTGGGTTGCAACTGTTGCGTGCGCGGGCTTTGGCTTTCTGCTCCATAGATGCTCGACTCCAATTCTTCGCTCTTTGGCTCCTCAAATTCTCCGAGCTTTATTTATTACCTAAAAACACAAAATTAATTAATACAAATATTTATTCTTGAAAACAAGGAAAACACAGAATATGGGATAATATCTGATTTCTAAGCGCAAAAGATGAGTAAAATGCCAATAAATAGATGTATAAATATGCACTATTTGGCACTCATCAAGTGGTGAGACCAGAATAGTTGATTCTGGAAGAGTTGTTGGGTTACTACGACTTGTTATCAGAAAAGTGAGAGAGCTCCCAAGGTGAGATAGCAAGTAAGTATTTCTGAGTGTTGTATATCCCGTATGAACTTGTTGTCCAATGGAAATAGGTAAGACCTATTTATACAAGTCGGAGTAAAAACGTACCCTGGTCTCATTTAGGAGTGGGGAAGTAAATGGGAGGAGGTGATAACCGTATGCATGGAATTGATGTTCCATAAATTGGTTAACACATGAAACTGGTTTTCATGAAACTGCTAACGTTATGGTATTGATGTCCCATAAAGTCGTTAACGCATGTGCTTTATGTCCCATGAACGTTTCACACATAACTTCCCGTATTTACTAACCGCCTCACCCTTACACTAGTACAAACAGACCCTTTTGCCACGCCAAATTAGCGTGTCCATAGGGGTTTTGACACGCCAATTTGGTTTGAACTTGGCGTGACTTCTGCTTGCGTGGTTTTAGGTTACACGGCGTGGTTTTAGGTAGCTTATAGCCACGCTTGCCTTTCGTGTCTATTTCTGCATCAAATAGACACGCCATAGCCATATAGGCGTTGCTATACAGTGTCCCAAAAACTTAAGTACTGGTACTCTATAGACACAGGATTTATTATTTTGGCGTGGCTCTTTGATAACCTATAGATACCCTAAGTGCTTTTGGCGTGGCTATTTGATTCACTATAGACATACAAATTGCTTTTTGGCGTGGCTATTTGATTCACTTTAGATACGTCAATTGTTTTTTGGCGTGGCTATTTGATTCACTATAGACACCCAAATTTCTTTTTGGCGTGGCTATTTGGTTCACTATAGACACACAAATTGCTTTTTGGCGTGGCTATTTGGTTCACTTTAGACACGCCAATTGTTTTTAGGTGTGGCTATTTGATTCACTATAGACACCCAAATTTCTTTTTGGCGTGGCTATTTGGTTCACTATAGACACACAAATTTCTTTATGGCGTGGCTCTTTGGTTCCCTATAGACACGCTAAGTGCTTTTAGGTGTAGCCATTGGTTATCCGATAGACACGCCATATAGGTTTAACGTGGTTATATGTTATGTTTTAGCCACGCCAATTTCACTTTCCTTCATCCACGTGGTGTATTAGGAACCATTGAAGACCATCCACATGTAACGTTGTGAGCCGTTCATTGAATATCCTATAGACACTCCCCATAGAGTGTGGATAAATGTGATATTTAGCCACGCCCATTTCCAATTACCTTGATCCACGTGGACGTATTAGGAATCGTTGGATCTAATTTATGATGATGCAATATTGACCGTTCAGATGTAACGTTCACCGTCCACATGTAACGTTGGCAGCCGTTCATCGGAGAACCTATAGACACGCCATATAGCGTGGCTTTATGTGATATTTAGCCACTCCAATTTATATTTGTTTAGTGTGTCTTTATGTTATGTTTAGCCACGCCAATTAACCTCGAAGCGTGTGTATTACGCGTGTGACACCTCTAAGCCGTTCAGATGTGACGCATCTAAACCATCCACCTGGCACTATCCAAATTTTCTTATACTTTATATAAATTGTGGTTAAATCTGAAATTCATATTATTTTTAATAACACAGTAAAAAATATTGAGCTTTGGTCTAACAGTTTGCAAAAGAAAATATTAAAGAGAATTTATCCAAAAATCATCAGTTTTTCTTCAACTTTTTTGATGGTGGTGTCTCTTCAAGCAATTGATCAGGTTGTGACATTCTCGACGCGACAAACCTTATCATCCTCTGTTTCCCATCTGGAAGTTGGTATGCCTGATCTACACTTTGTACATATAACTTTCTCTGCACCATTTTAATCTTCTTTGGAAGCTTGTCAGAGGATGCATGACTCCCCGAATGTGGATTGACTGCTAGGTGCTCCTCATTCAGTTTATCTTCTGCAAGGCTACTTGTTGTTCTTAGGTCCTTTGTCCAATTTATTCTCGAGAATCTAAAACTAGTTCGGTTGCTTATGAGGTTTTCCATCTTTGTGGAGTTTCTATGACAAGAGATTAAATGTATTATATATATATATATATATATTCTAAATCCAAGGCGAATTCGTCTGTCATGTGAATTCTCAATAAGACAAAAGTCATTTTTCCAACAATGTAATATATAAAGCAAACTTCACTGAAGGCCGTGGCATTTTTCACAGCTGACGCCCATAATAAAATCCGTAACCAAATATCAATTTTCAAATTTACGTACACTGGCATTCATGTTCCATTTAGGTGTTAATATATTTCTATCTCGTACTTATTCTTTAATCAAACTGAATACACGATTTATGTAAAACTATTTATATACTTGATTAACAAAGCAAAAGAGCTAAGAAACTAACCTTGTCATCAGAGATGGAACAGTTATCTTTCGTCCATGCCACAAAACCATCTTTAGCTTCCCCTAATAACTTAAACTCACCACTTGGTTCGGTTAACACGAACGATGGAACTATAACCTCCTGAATATTGACAACATAACCGTTTTTAGGAAGATCTTCTCCATGTATTTTCTAGTTAGGCAGCGTAGGTAAAATACTGCCTCTAGCAACGACGTTTCCATTAGATCCATTCCAAAAATCGTATTTTGCTTTCTGCGGAGATACGGCATATGAACATCATATAAAAAGAAGATGCTATAATTAGCAATATAGATTTACGAATAAAAAAAATCAAAAAAAACATACTCCATTAGATGTCTTAGCCAGAGGTTCTGCCGTAGATGTGCACGACTTCTCTAGAGATATTAAAGGATTTGGTTGGGAATTCTTGGTAGAGTTACGTATAAGATTAGGAGACTACTTCTTAGATCCATCGGAAGGGTTGCTACGTGAAGGAGACTTCCGCAGAGAAGTAGTTGGTTGTGAATTACTGGTAGGGTTCTGCATAAGATTAAAAGAGTTATTAGTTACTTTTGAAAGTTACACATGTTTCTATTTTTCTAGGTTCTCTAATTTACACTTGGATCGGTGATTCATATAATTGATAGATTGGTTTATGTATATTCGACTTACAAATCAAACAAGCCAAGCAACTAACCTTCTTAGCAGGCTCAGTAAACTGAACACCAAACTTTGGCCAAGAAATCGCTTTTCCAAGAGTTTTCCCTAATGTTTCCATACCAGAAAATCGTACGGGTAGACAGAAATTCGGTTTTATTACTTCATCAATCAGGATTTTGTGGCAATCAACCTCCAACCCATCCTTTCCATGTAATTGTTGTTTTCCTATTAACAGAAAAGCTCTACCTCTAGCAAGGACGTTTGCCTTAGACAACTCGTCAAAAAGGTTGCACCTTCTACCATGCGGAAATATATGGCATATGAACATCTTCAAGCGAAAACTTCAAAACAAATTGAGATTTAAAATGCATATAAAAATAAAACAGATATAGGAGAAACTGCTTTAGTTGTCGCGATCTCAGATTGGCTCCGACTAGGTGGATCTTTTGACGTCACATCCAGGGTATGTTTCCACGAATTTCGTTGACTTACCTGCAGCAATAGAGTAATATTCCATATTCGGGTGACAAATATGCCAAATTCCACCGTGAATGCGAAGACACAGATGAATAGGTAACAAATATACAAGGTTCTCCAAAATACACCCTAGAATCCGTGATTCATATAGTAGTTGATGGCATATTTCAGACTCATATGGTCTTAAGATCATGTAACTGGTTTAAAACACATACCTTCGGAACTTTTTCAGATACTGCCATACGAGATTAGCTTCTGTTGAGTAGATCCGGTGATTTCACAGTCTCAGAATGTTTTGGTTGACTTACCTACATCAGAAAATTGAAATGAAAGTTGTACCTTCTTTTTGCAGTGAAACCATTTAAGCAAAATGCACAACTGACTCACAATCAAATAGCTAACCACATATCATATTCTATAAGGTTCTCTAAAATATACACTAACATCCGTGATTCATATAGCTGATAACATATTCGTCTCTTATATCAAACAAGATATATATATAAAACTGGTTTGTGTAAAAACATATCCAATGACTTAATAAAGCAAACAAGCATAGCAACCAACCTTTTGATCCAAGATGTTTTGATTTGATGGCCAACTAATTTCAGCATCACCAACATCTTTTAAAGTTTTTATCCCAGAAGATGTGCCAAAGGGTAATTTGATGGTTTCATTTAGCACTTCACTAACCATGACGCTATAGCATGTAACCTCACTCGTCATTCCTGAATTCATTTTATAAGATACCTTCTTTGAAGAGTAAGATCTACCAATGGCAACAATTTTGTCCTTTTCTCCAAACCAAAGTTTGCATCCTATGCCCTGCAGAAATACAAGGCGCGTGAGAGATAGTAAATGGAAGATTGAAAATTTAAACGCGTTGGAAAACCATACATCAATGGTAACTTTTTCGGATGGCACGTTCGAGATTCCCGGTGGATGGAGGAGACGAAGACTTCTTTTTGATACTAAAGACGGCGAGGATTCGGTAGAAACGGTCGGCGTTTTAGTACAAGGAGAGTCCGCTTTGCGGACCCTTTGGTGCTTTCAGATGACTTCTGCGGACCGGATTTCCCATGTTTTTTTGGATGTTTCTTAACTGATTCTGGACCTATGTTATTCTTAGATCGATTTGATGCGTTGCTAGGTCCTGCATCCTGTGACTGTAGTTGAGCACATTGTTTGAAAAAATCAGATACTGTCTGCCAATTTTTTAAAAAAATTACACAATCTAATCAAAACTCGGTTCACTTACCTCTCCTCCAGACTTGCTGATATTGTTGCCCACAATTTTTGCAATGTCGACTCCTTGAGATAACAAGTTATCTGTTAATCTCTGATACGCATTTTTAGTAGACTCTAATTCTTTCTCCTTAGCTTTCGGCTTTTCACGTGATTCATCGTTCTCTTTCGAGTGTCTTGGTTTTCTACCATTTGGAAAGTAAAGGGTTGCCGTCACTCCAAAGCCATCCCCCTTGACACGTCCACCCTTATCCGGACCGATTGCAACTGTTAGGGCATCCTCGTTATGACCAACCGTTAGAGTTCCCTCTCGAATCATCTTCCGCTTCTCTTCTTGTTCAAATAATGTGTTAAATTCCGATTTAAACCTTGCGCAATTAGTTTGCACTTACTTTGGTTAAAAACATGAGGATTTGTAAAGTTTGTTTTCTCACAACTTGAGATGTCTTTTGCACGACAAACTAAATGGAACAATTCCGTCTTTGTTTTCGCGTGCTCTTGCCCACATGAAGCACGGTCTTCAAGATCTTCTTCGGCAACTTTTCCGCTTTGGACCTAGTAGTTACCGAGAAACAAGTAAGGATTTACACCATACAGATATTAACTTGTGTAAAGCAGAAAACCTATTCCAAAGCATCTAATGTGACAAAATTACAGATTGGTGTAAGAGGACACATCCCTATACCATTTTAAGTTTCTGCATATATGAGACACCCAACACGACATACAAAACAGATATGGCCGGTTTTACTGTGAAGTGTATAATAAATAAGACAACATACTTACTAATTTTAGTTTTAATCCCGAGTATCCTCCTCGTCCCGTCCGATGTGGGAACTTGGATTGTGATATTGCCTCTTTTCCCCTCTCCGAATTTTTCTTGCAGAGGAAATAAAAATAATTTCATTAGTATCTTTGGGATAGACAATAAGAACGAAACACAAATTAGAAAAAGCAATGTGTATTCCATACCTTAAAAATAGGCGATTTTAGTACATGATTAAGGTAATTGTCCCAGTTTTCTTGGTCCATTACCGTTTCGTACTTTTTGGGGAAAGTTCTTAGTTTGTGCGGCATTTCCGGGAAGGGTTCTACATGATTTTTGTATAATTTCCTTCTAAAGTCCCTTGGTGAGCAGTAGACGCTTCATGACCACTCGCTTCAGCTCATGGGGCACCTCATAATGAAGTCGCAATAACATCTAATGTATGTTAATCACGGACTTGATTAACAACAAATTCGACGAATTGGTAACCGCATATGCATACCAGAATTTTCTCCCACATATTTTCTTTTGTTGTTGAAGGGACTTCCTTCCAACATAAATGTTTTATGCCAACCATATCACGGACCAAATAGCCTAGGTAGCTCTTTGAATTCAATTCTATGGTTACCAATAGGTAGGAACATTTTGTCAAATTCAATATCCCTTCTTTTGGCATTTTTATCCGAGAAGTATCTATGCGGCTTCAACATTCTTGTCATTCCCCTCTCTTTTATGATCACTTCGTAGAGTCTTCTTGTTGTGGTGCTTTTCGCTTACGGAGCATTTTCCAATTCTTTTTCTTCTAACACCTCCAAATCATCATTTTCAGAATCTTCTGACTCTGGAAATAACCGAGGCAACATATGAAACCATGTGATGTTTAAGTAGAAACAATTAAGTACAAGGTTTAGCACATTACCTGTTAAGTCTTCAAATCTAGCAGTGTGGAGCATATGTTCACCATCATCGTCATCTGATTGTACAATGTCATCATGACTCTCATCTAAATCCATCGTTTCTTCATCAGAATCCACCTCATAATCTGATTCCCTCCTTTGGTCGTAATCATCATCTTCTCCCATGACAAAAGCTGTGTAGGTACATGCATCTTAGTTAGTAATTTGAGCTTATTTTGGAAAATATTAGCTAAACCTAACAGGATAGGAAACATGTGTTACACCTATTTTTAATTATATGAAAAGAAAACAAACATGAACTCATTGATGCATGTAACTTGAGGCTAAAACATCACTGCAACACACAAAATCTCCTCATGATTATTGTGTTATCCACAAAGCGAAAGGTACGGTTAAACGGTCTTATATAACTTTTTGTTACAAAAGCCTAGAGCATTAAAGCACCAGATAGTGATTATCCATTTTTAGCTTGAAGATATAGTCAAATTGGCCAACCAGCAACATGGTATTATTACAAGTGGCAACTTTAAATGCAGACGTTACAGGCTAGCCAAGTAACGGAGACTCAAATGATTAAATCTTGAGAAGCCTTGTATATAAATATGATTGACACAACATCGTCGATCAAAGTAGAGTTATTAACTCTCAATCAAAATCCAACCCAAACAATAACAAAAACCCTAGAAAAAAAAATTAGCATCGTTAAGTTTTTTATTTATTTTTATTTTGTAAAACCTAACTAACTAGTAAAGCCTAACTAAGTAACATGAAAGAAAGATCCTTACCTAAACCTTAATTATAATAGTTCATGCATGTAACTTAAGCCTAAAATATTATTGTTGTAACAAAATGAAATCACATCTCATCGTACAACCCGTGATTGTCATTAACTTGTTCTTTGATATAGCCGAATAAAAACCCTAATCATGCTTTAACTAGTAAACCTATAAGATCTAACATCTAATTCCATGAGATCAAACAAAAAATCTAACATAAATTTAATATTCATTCGATAATGGGTTGTAGAAATAATACCAACAACAAAGATCGAGTTTAAAGAGGTAGATTCCTTGTAAAGATTAGAGATAGTAATAGAATAAAAACCCTACTCATGCTTTAACTAGTAAACCTATAAGAAGTGATAGAATAAAAACCCTAATTATGCTTTAACTACTAAACCTATAAGATCTAACATCTGATTCCATGAGATCGAACAAAAAATCTAACATCAATTTAATATTCATTCGATAATGGGTTGTAGAAATAATACCAACAACAAAGATCGAGTCTGAAGAGGTAGGTTCCTTGTAAAGATTAGAGATAGTAGTAGAATTATGATTTCATAGAGAGAATGAATCGAGTAATAAAAACTGAAAAAGTAGATCGAACTCATCTTTCTTTTTCTTTTTGGAATTTAACCAAACCATTAGGCGGGAATTGATTTTCCTTTTGAAATCATCCCACCCAGTAAAATCCATTTTCATCTACCGCCAAACAAAAGATTTTTGGTGTTTTTCTTTTTTTATTTCCAAATTTTTGATGTGTAACCAATATGGTTAGTTTCCTTATTTTATGAGAGAATATATCGTAGACAGTTATGATAAAATTGTTTCCCAAAATTTTCAAAATTTTGTTTCCGATCTCTAACCAACTCGAGAAGAGGCTATAGAAAAAAATTACTTTCCTATTTCGAATAATATTTACCTTAATAATTTTAAGCTGGGTTGTCTCCTGTATTATTCTTGGTTTAGGGAGGAAACATATGAATTATTGGTGGCACCTATGTAGGAAACGCATACAGTAAGCTAATAAAGATAAATAAACTAAACTCATCCATTTTCATGTTCATCATTTCCAGAAAACATAAAAGTTCAACGTGAATCATTCATCACATAAATATCAACCTATCTATCAGCGTAAAAAGCCTCCATCTAGTGCAGTACTTAAAAAATAAATAAAACCACCACTGAAAACAAAATGGTCATCAAAAACCTGGTTCTTTGTCAGATTAGTCTGGTTCCTCATTCTCATCCAATTCCACGCAAAGATCATTATCATTAACATCGTCGTATAGCAGTACTTTACTTTCAATAGCACTTTACTTGTTCAAACTGGTATTTTTGTTAAAAGTATTTGCAAGGAGATAATAAGATCAGACCTAAAGTGATAAATTGATTCTTATTGTTTACATGGGGGAAAATTGTATTTTTCTACATTTCCTCGTTCTTTCGACTAATTATATTTATTTTTCCAAAAGAATTCACACCTCATAAATAAATAAATTTGCAAGAATATATTGCATTCTGTAAAGTCTATGAACTTGTAAATAATTATTTGATTTATTTCATGATTCCAATACCTAAATAATAAAAGAATTCATAAACATCACCTTCTTCTAAATGACAAAATTAGCAAACGAAACAAGAAATGAAAACAACTTTCAAAGCGTCCACAAAATGAAATCGATAAATCAAACCATATCAAAAAAAAAAAAAAAAACCATATCAAATGAACCATCCCCATCTTCAAACAATTCTTCTTGCAATGCTAAGGTGAACCTGATCACTCCAACCAGCAGGCTTGGGCGCCTTGTCATCCTCAGATTTGTCATTTTTCGCTTCATCAGGCTCCACAGGCTTGTTAAGATCATGCTTGTTAACTTTTGGATTATTATCTGCCATATCCGGAACATCGGGACGATCTTCATCAATAATTTCAATAATAGAAGCGGGAGCATCATCATTCACGGTAGGAACATCGAAAACATCCTCATCCTCATCGCTACGATTACGGCGTCCGAGGAGGAACACCGGGAATAACATCGGCATAAATAGGAACATCATCATTGTCAACACTACGACAACGAGAACTAATTACGGCGTTGAGAGGAACACCGAGGAACAGTAGTTATTCCGTCCACGTAATGATAATCCTCAATTTACGAGGACCAGCCATCAGTCGAGGATATTTTTGGATCCTCTCTTCAGTTTCATCTCTACAGTCCCTCTTAGCAGAACTCATTTTCCTCTTAATACTCTATGTTAATTTTTTTCTATGCTTGGTGTAATTTATATATATTTCTAAGGAAAACCTTAATTTCTTAGGTTTTCCATCATTATCTTAAATCACCTATTCTTTGGTATTTACATCGAATATTGTAGCAATATAAGGAGATATGGAATGAATATTTTCATGTTGATCTAATTTCCTTTTTAATCTAATATACATAACGAACATAACAAACTAAAATAAATTATGATCTCATGAGATTATCTAATTTCCTTTTTAATTTAATTACCTAGGTCGGTTGGGGTGGCCCGGCCGGCTGGACCATAGGTGTAACGCAAAAAAAGGAAAAAACCAAATATTGGCTAGTTAAACAATGACCCAACATTTAGCGGCAACACTTTCATGTTGATGCACGAAATTGAACATTTCAACATAGAAAAAAATCCAAACACCAAAACAAAAAACAAAACAAATACAAGGAAAAAAAAAAGGCAACATAAATAACCCAATGAATAAATTGTACATTTTAGAATAGAAAAAAAAATCCAAATACCAAAAAAAAAAAAAAAAACTGCAAGAAAAAAAGCTACATAGATAAGCCTAGGAATGTGTTAGCGGCATGGACATCCTGAGTACACGTTTCCGATTGTCCACCAAAATTCTTCAACGAGACAGCGCTCCTCATGTGTGGAATAATTGCAACCCTTGTTTCCCACGGTAGTGCCCCCCCAAATTTCCGTCCAAGTTCTGGTGAGTGTATTACAACGCAATAAACGCGTATTTTGCCAAAATAAGAGGTCCTTGTTATTTACAAAGGCTATCGGGTTATAAGTCGGCCATTCATCCTCTTCAAAGTAAACGCTTATCTTATAATTCCAATTCCATTCCCCGCCAGGTGCCCATGTATGAATATTTTCTTCGGAAATGGAGCCCATAAATCTATCCGGGGCCGATCAATCCCCTCATGGATGTAGTAAAATAAAATGCGAACTCCGAACATGACCATCCCAAGTGATGGGTTAGTATTTATCTAAAATTCACTCCCAGGAATATGATGCGGGGGTGGAGAATGTTGATGGAACGTCTCAGTGTGTAAATTGAAAGATATTATGCCAATATCCTGCTGAAAACAATCCTTCCAAAAAATACAACCATGTGCGTACACACCTGAACTCCGAAAAGTATAAGGAATCTTCGTTGCTATGTTCCTCCATCCCCTCTTGTCTCCTAGAGTGTGTATTTGAACTTTACCATGCATCCATGTGAATTCGAACTACCTTGTACTCATTGGTACGTTGAGATGGCAGAAACCCCCAATTATGTTGTATCGTGGAAACCACGAATTTTACGGATACGGTGCAATTGGGACGACACCAAAAAGGAATCCAATTCTTTTGTCCCCAAGGATAGTATTCCATTCTTTGCATACACATTTTAATATTAATACGATTTCTGCAGTTTGGATGCGCTGAAGTATCTCGATAGTTATAGTTTCGGCAACATATCCATCACTATTATACTGATGAAAGATTATCAAAAAAAATTTTACAAGCTTTTAGGATTTTCTTATTGTAGAATGCTACAAGCAGATACGAGCAAAGCTTAGAGCATCTCCAACATTGGGTGTAAAAAATCCTACGTGGAAGTCTATTTAAGACTTTTATTTAAGAGATTATACACATATAGTAAATATAGGATCCTATGGTTAAAAAATTATCTCCAATAGTGAAAGGTTTAATCTTTAGAATATTTTATATGATAAAATCTTAACCGTTTATCTTTACTTTTACTAATTTCTAAAAAAAATAAAATAATTGAAAATATGACGTGGGGTGCAAGTGAAGGTGTAAATAAGACTTTATTTTCACATCCATCCTAGTTTGTAGGATCCCACCATTGGAGATGGATTTATGTTAATTGGGGGTCTAAAATCCTACATGTCATGAAAAACAAAAAGCTTGACCCTCTATTAGATATATATATATATATATAGACATCCAATACACCTGTTGGCTAAATTTTTTAGGTTTTCCATCTTAAATCACTATTCTTTGGTATTTACACCGACTATTTCAATTTCCATATTACTAAAAAATGAGATATTGTAGCAATATAATGAGATATAGAATGAATATTTTCATGTTTATCTAATTTCCTTTTTAATCAAATATACATTCCGAACAAAACAAACTAAAATAAATCATGATCTCAATAATTTTTCTACTTTTCGACTAATTACCTAGGTTGGTTGGGGTGGGCGCCAGGGTCTATTTGGACCATAGGTGTAACAATAAAAAAAAGGAAAAAACCAAAGGTTGGCTAGTTAAACAATGACCCAAACTAATTAAATTTTAAATTTCAACATAGAAATAATCCAAACACAAAAAAAAAAAAAAAAAAAAAAACAACTACAAGAGAAAAAAAAATTTACATAGATAACCCAAGGAATAAATTGTACATAGAATAAAATCCAAATACAAAAAAAAAAAAAAAAAAAAAAAAACATCACAACTACAAGAAAAAAAAAAGCTACATAGTAACCCAAGGAATGTGTTAGTGGCATGGACATGATCATGAGTACACGTTTCCGATTGTCCACCAAAATTCTTCAACGAGACAAGGTGCTCCTCATATGAGGAATAATTGCAATCTGCTTGTTTCCCACAATAGTTTCCCCCAAATTTCCGTCCAAGATCCGGGTGAGTGCATTGTAACGTAATAAACGCCCATTCGCCACAATAGGAGGTCCTTGTTTTTTCCAAAAGCTATCGGGTAATAGGTATGCCACCTTTCATCCTCATCATTTTCTAAGAAAATGCTTATCTCATGATTCCAATTCCATTCCCCGCCAGGTGCCCATGTATGAATATTTTTTTTTGGAAATGGGTGCCCAGAAATCTATCCGGGGCTGATTAATCCCCTCATCGTAGGCCTCATGGATGTAGTAAAATAAAAGGCGAACTCCGAACAAACCATCCCAAGTTCTGGGAATTCACTATCAGGAATATGATGCGGGGGTGGAGAATGTTGATGGAACGTCTCAGTTTGTAAATTGAAATATATTATGCCAATATCCCGCTGACAACAATCCTTCCAAAAATACAACCATGTGCGTACACACCTGAACTCCGTAAAGTATAAGGAATCTCCTCTGCTATGTTCCTCCATCCCCTCTTGTCTCCTAGAGTGTGTATTTGAACTTTACCATCCATGTGAATTCGAACAACCTTGTACTCATTGGTATGTTGACAGTAGCCGAAACCCCCAATTACATTGTATCGTGGATACCACAAAAGTACTTGATCTCGTGCAATTGGGATGCATAGTTGTGGCAGATGTAGGTGCTCATTAGTTTCTGGATTCATAACGTATAAAGGATCTTGTATGCCGTGGTGTGAAACATAAAAACATACCAGACCATTGCAGGATCCAACTATTGGGTGCAACTTACTCAAATCTTCATGGGTTCCATCATTCTGGGCATCGTGATTGTTGGCTGTTACGATCGGGCTGAAATCTTCCTCTCTATAAAAGAGTTGAGTAACTTCTTTCCTTATTCTTGGTGTGACACCAAAAAGGAGTCCAATTCTTTTGTCCCCGAGGATAGTATTCCACTCTTTGGAAACACATTTGCTTTGTAAAATGCTTTAGCGAGTTTGGAGGTGTTGTAGTATCTTGGTAGTTAATTAGGCAACATATCCATCACTATTATCGATGAAAGATTATCAAAAAAAAAAAAAATTTACAAGCTTTTAGGATTTTCTTAATATTGTAGAATGCTTCAAGCAGGTACGAGTAAAGCTTATATAGACATCCAATACATCTGTTGGTGAATGGTCGCGTCCATGATGAGCAGGCATTATTTGAATGGTCGCGTCCTTAATGAGCTAGGCAAGTAACGCATATTTGCCCGTTTTATCTTATAAGCGGTTAAAAGGGAACAAAATCTATAACTGGATTTAAGGGAACAAAGTCTAAAGGATAACTATTACGTCATGAAGTAGGTCTGAAAGGACATGACATTTTAGTAGGGTGTTATAATTTCTTTGAATTCAACCGCTGCATGCGTCTCTTGGGAATAGGTCTCAGAAGAAAAAAGAAAAAAAATAAGATAATTAATGTGAAAGAGAGAAAATTAAGCCAAGAGAGGAGAAGAAGAAAAAAAGTCTCAGAGATAACAATGGCTCCGAATAACCCAGAAAAAGGGAGTGGTTCCAAACCATCAAAAGGAAAGACCCCAATGACAGCAGAAGAAGTTGATAAGGAGGAGTGCTTGAAGAGAAAGGAAGTGATGATGAGGTTCAAATTAGCAGTATGTGAAATGAATTTGGAGCAACTAGAGAAAGCTAAGTACCATATATCGAAAGAAATAAGATTGAATAAGAAGAAAGAAGAGGCAAGGAATATGAGAGAAGAGGAAGAAGTAGGTTTGCAGAACAATAACCAAGATGATGATATGGATATGTTGTGGAATGAGTTTTATCATGCAAATTCAGTATGCGCAGAAAATGAAGAGACAAAGAAGAGAACCATAGAGAAAGTAAAAGATGAAGAATACCCAGAAGAATTTTTGCAATTGTTGCAGAAAAGGGAAAGGAGACAAGGTGTGTTTTTAATGAGAAGGATTAGGGCTAGAAGAGCATCAATTTATCTTTGGAAGATATAAGGATTATAAAGACCACCCCGTGAATGAAATCAGTGTAGAGGATGAGTATCGGGGTACCTATCACGAACAACACATGAAAATGAGGTCATACTCAACATAGTGACTGATTCTGAAACTGATATGTGATCGGATAGAGAAAAGTCGGATTACGACTCCGAGTGATGGCCGGCAACAGGTAAGGTTCTACCGATTTCAATTTTCTTATAGCTGGTGAATTTTTTGGGTTAAGTTGCTTTAATGGAAATGATGATCTGATTTTGCAAATGGTTATACAAGTTACTATTTTGAAGAAATAGGTATCATCAAAGTACATAGAAAAATTGGAATTAAGAGTGGTCTAATGGGAAATTGTGGGTGTGGACGATTGAATCTTGTTCTGTTTTTTGGAATTTATGTTTTGGATTTAGGATTTATTTTCATGTTTTTTGTAATCTTAATGATTGAATGGTGTTGGAGTTGCTTAATTAATGACTATTTAATGACTTGTCTAATGGATTAATCTTCTTGTTTAATGACTGTTTTCTTGTGTATGATTGAATGGTGTTGGAGTTGTTGGTTGCATTGTCAAACTCAATCTATGACCAAAGAACTGGATAGGAGTATATATAAAGCACAAGTACTGTGTTGAAAACCCGGAAAAATCACGCCTAATTTATTACACAATATTACACAAATTTGACATTGTATTGAAATCACAAAGGATTGCTGAAATTACATGGATTCTATAAGACTAGGTCCATCAAGGGGAAGGGGTCTTCCTGTCTTTCGTCTACAAAAAGAATCCCGATTAGTCACGTAATCAAAAATTTTTTTGTTCGACTTCTCAAAAATCTTTTTCATTCGTGTGCATTTTCAAGAATATCATCATTGATTTGTCTATCAATCACTTATACCTTTTGCATCTCAAATTCTCACTTCTTTTTACATTTTTATTTTTCTCTCTCGGATTTACTTTAATGAACACATAAAAGGCTCCCTATAGATTCGCATAATTTATAACCATAAATACAACGGGAATACAAAAATGCCTCCCTATTTTTCCGTATTTAGATAAATCATATATATATATATATATATATATATATTAAATCAATGTGGTGTTGTTCGCTTATATGATGACCATATATTTATCGATATGGAAACTGCTAATGCTGCAACACGAGTACCAGATGCGATGGTTTTAGTTGAGCAGATAATCAAAGGAACTTTCGAATAATGTGGTTTTTGTTTTTAGAAATTATTTAGTTTGATTATTATTATTTATTTTTTTAAATGTTGAGGATGTTGGTATTATTTTGCTTCGTTTAGTTTTATAAAAATATTGGTTCTTTAAATTCTTTGCTTGATATTTGTTTGTTAATTAACTCGTTGAGTCAACCCAATTCCGTTTTCCATAATATACCTTATATAAACATAAGCCCTCATGATAGTTATCAGATTTTAATTTTAATTTAGACTCGACCAAATGGAAGAAATATAGCAATAATTTATGGAAAGACTGGACCACAAGGGATCTTGGCACCAATGCCAAATTTGGGTCAAGCCAAAAAAATGTGGCAGACATTTTAGAAACAAAAAATAATCTTCTCTATATTATTTGGCAAAAACAAGAAGAAGAGGAATCGAAGAGATCTATCTTTTCTTTTGCATGTACCCAAGAAAGCAGTAGCGTGGTGATTGACAAATACTGCTTTTGAATGAGAGAATACTCTAGAAGGTTTGATAACACCCATAACCCTATCAGTATCTAAGGTAATATTAATATATATATTTCCAAATAATATGGTCCCAAGTTTTACCAAAAATAAAATGTTAACAAATTCAAAAAAAAAAAAAAAAACGGAAAATGTTTTATTACACAATTAATAAAAAAAATAAAAAGGCTTCATTGCTCTGATCAAAGATACTGCTACATTTAAGAATAATACTTATTTAGGTAAGCCAAGAGTGTGAGAACTGAGAAGCATATAGTTAAGTTGTTTTCTTTCTCTACTTTATATCTTGTTACCAAAAAAAGTAAATTAAGAAATGTGGCTATACCAACTTTTTATTGTTTTTGATAAGACCAAAAATTATCAAATCTTGTGGGGTATACAATAAAGGCTCTTGTTGTAATACAATTATACTTCTCTTTCAGTCACACATCACAAGAAGTCCCAAAGTACAACTACCATAGGAATGTACCCCTAAAATCCAAAAACCAATCATAGGAATGTTCCATATATATACTCCTAGTATTTAGTGATGAGGCTGGTATTTAGGACAGGGTCCCACTAGATATACCCCTAAGATCATAAATGCTTTTTGGTGCAATTTTTTTGATTATATAAATCCCAATTCATATTCTTAGAATCATAGCTAGCTCTTACAATTAAATTTGTATTAAAAGAACCGATCGATCATTATTTATTTTTTAAAATACTGGCCGATAATATAGGATTTTATCATGTCTGTGCCTTTAATCTGGACGAAACATGAAATATCAGGGATACATATGGATACATGAAATATCTGTGCCTTTTCATATATATATGAATATCTGATAATATCGAATTATTGGTCGTATCGGACCGATCAACCGATAATATTGGCAAGGATGTTTGTGGATGTTAGTTTATCAGGTGTAACTAGTTTATTTTATTGGTCGGCATTATGAATTCACGAACGACTATGATTGGCTTCGTCGACAAGACTCGATATCCAATTTTTTGACCAATGTCACTCTTGGACATGGCTTATTCAGCTAAACCAATTTTAATTTCGATGTCACGATCTTAGAGAGTATAGTTCATCCAAATATAAGTTTCCGAGAGTATTTCCACCAACATAAATTGATTGATGGTAATTTTCCATTTTTATCGATGTCACTCTTGGACGAGCTTCTAAACCCCTAATTTTTATTTCGATGTCAAGATATCAGCAAGTATATTTCATCCAAATCTAAGTTTCCGGAGATCACCGAGATAAATTGGTTTAATTTTCTATTTTTACCGATGTCACTCGTGGACGAGCTTGTAAACCAATTTATATTTCGATGTCACGATCTTAACAAGTATAATTTATCGTCCAAATCTATTACGGGGAATATCTCCACCAAGATAAATTGATTGATGGTAATTTTCCATTTTTACCGATGTCACTCTTAAACGAGCTTGTAAACCAATTTTTATTTCGATGTCACAATCTTAGCAAGAATTTTTCGTCCAAATCTAAGTTTCCGGGGAGTATTGCACCGAGACAAATTGCTTAATGCTAATTTTCCATTTTTACCGATGTCACTCATGGACGAGCTTGTAAACCAATTTATATTTCGATGTCACGATCTATGGTAATTTTTAATTTTTACCGATGTCACTCTTGGACGAGCTTCTAAACCAATTTTTATTTATTTCGATGTCACGATCTTAGCAAGAATTTTTCGTCCAAATCTAAGTTTCTGGGGAGTATTCCACCAAGATAAATTGCTTAATGCTAATTTTCCATTTTTTCCGATGTCACTTATGGACGAGCTTGTAAACCAATTTTTATTTCGATGTCACGATCTATGGTAATTTCAATTTTTACTGATGTCACTCTTGGACGAGCTTCTAAACCAATTTTTATTTATTTCGATGTCACGATCTTAGCAAGAATTTTTCGTCCAAATCTATGTTTTCGGGGAGTATTTCCACCGAGACAAATTGCTTAATGCTAATTTTCCATTTTTACCAATGTCACTCTTGGACGAGCTTGTAAACCAATTTATATTTCTTCCAAGTTAAATTCCTTGATGTTAATTTTCCACCCAATTTTTTTATTTATATTGTAATATTTTGTATTGTAATATTTTTAGTGTTCATTAAGTGTTTTATATTATACTATATTTATTTATTTTCCAAAGCTATACTTGTTCACTAACCAAGTTATCATGCTTGTACGTGGCTAAGCTAGAGGTTGAATATTAAGGTGAAAACGTGTGTGAGGGTATAAAACACGAGCTAGAGGTTGTACTCGGCTTTATCTCTGTCAAGTCTCTCTCTAAACTGAACCTAGGGTTTCAGTATCAAAAACTGAAAGTTTTAGTATCAAACCAGACAAAATGACTGCTCTAGTTGTAACCTCCTTCCGTTTTCTTCTTCTTGATGAAGACAACGAGATCGTTGGTTATTTTGGTTCTAAGGTTGTTCCTTGTTTTGGAGATGAAGAGGACGATGATTATGATGCTGTTGACGATGAAGAAGAGGAGGATGATGAAGAGGATGATGAGTATGATTCTGAGGATGATGATGATGATGATTTAGATGATCCAGAACACTTCTTTTGGTTTGGGCCAGCGCCTGGGGATGAAGATGAAGACGATGATGTTGATGATGATGATGATGATTGGCCATACAAAGATGTGGTTACGATTGTCGACAGAAGCAGTGAAGAAGAAGAAGGGGATTCTAACTGATTTAGTCCTCTGTTTTCATGGTTCTGCTATGCAATAATGGTATTCAATCACATCTTGATCCATCATCTTTTGTTTAGTTATATATATATATATATATATATATGTCTTTTTTTTGTGTTATTAGTGTATCTTATGTTTTTTTTTGGATGTTTAATTAGTCTGTTTGTAAAGTTGCTTGGAAGTATACTTTTTGTGAATGTTTAATATTTACGGATGCAATATTTTGTTTAAATTCCAAGTGCATATGTTGTTTAATTTCTGTCCATTGTTCATCTGTTGGAGTATCAATCTTTTGACAAAACAGAATGAACTAGTAACGTGTTTAAGGGGACTTGGCTTAGAGATTTGGAACTGAAGAGGAGGATCATTTTCAACATGGATCATTTTCAACATGGATCATTTTCTTAATATGAACCAATTCCCATTCTTCATCGACAAAATCTTCTAGTATATCACCAATGCTTTCCACAAAGTCATCCCATGAAGCAAAGCCCTTCGGAGGAGGAGGATCATTATTAATAAGACCATTGGAAGGAACAACACATTTCTCATTAGAACTCATCCTCTCAATTCCTTATTTCTTTTACTTATGAACGAGGTATCTAATTTCTTATTTCCAGCTAAATATAGTGTTTTTTTTTCTTTTTTCTATACATATCTAGTATGCAAATCTAAATATAGTGGGTGGGTTATGTTTACCATGTATAACAAACGAAAATCAAGGTGATATATGGAAAGTGCGATTTTGCGGATTTTACGAGACCGAGCAGAAAAATATTGCATTTATTAGGATTGTAGGATTATACTACTGATTGTCAATTCTAATTAGACGCCTATAATCTTGCCGTAACCCTAAAGATATCTCTAAATATCCTGACACGTTAAGCATGCATGTCAACACTTGTTAAAATTAAAATTCTACCTTTCTTATTTAACAAAATACTCCTTCCTTATGGAATTTCAGACGCTACATTATTACTACAATCATAATTGAATTTTTGCAAAATTATTATGGTGATTATGAAGTATGAACATCTCTATGTTTCAGATTTTAGGTTTATTTTTATGTTGCTGTTTTGCATTTTCTAATGTTGGTGATTGATTTTCAGCCATCTCTTAATCTTCTTCTCTCTGTAAATTTTCTTTATTCTTTTGGTTTGATTTAGAGTAATTTCAAGTATTTCAGTTTGTGCGAATTCGTGCACACTCCTTAACGAGTGTATATTTCACATTTTAATCTCCACCCTTGATTTAATTCAGGGAGTTATGTAAAGAGGGTCTTGAATCTAAACATGGAGGGTAATGGGGCCATCCGTTAAATAATCAACCAATCAGAAGAATATGTGAAATATACACTCATTATAAGAGTGTGAATAGATTTGGACTCCTCATCCTTTTGAAGAGTGGTTAGATTAACCATAAATGTCCATTTATGGCGCATGGTTAAACATCTAGTCCCTTGGCAGACCACGCGTCTTTAGTCTCAAGACACAAGTTTTCAAAATAGGCCGAGTACATCATTATTATCCTCTCCAGACTTGTCTCATCTCTTAATTGCACACGGCGGTTACCTAATTTGAAGGCCATAACTGTAACATTATGGTTCACCAGGGTTCAAAAGTTTAGCTCATGTATCATGCCATGTCTCAAGTACCTGACCAAGTGACCAACAATTAAAATCAAAAAATGGTCAAACATAAGAGGTCGTGTATATTCATTTAATTTTAATTAGTAAACAGACGAGCCATATCTTGTACTGCAGCATGGTTTGGCTCAGGCATCATGCTATATCTCAATACCCTGGTCCCTGACCAACGACTCAAACGAGCCACAAAAATCTACCAACACTATTTCAACAGCGCCTGAGACATAACTCATTATCATTTCATCTAATTCCATTCATTTGAGCCGCACAACACTTCATCTGCAGAAAAATTCATCAACAACAATGAATCAATTGATTCTTCTGTGAAAGATCAATTCAGGCCTAGATTTAAGTTTAATCGATCTCTCATAGAAGTATTCATAGTGATTCATAATTTTGGAAATGCAAATCTTGGTCATCTTCATCTAAGGTATTTCTCATTCATTCATTTGGGGGTTTAATGATTTTACAAATTGGAGGTTACACACTACTGATTTTGAATGGTACAATTTCTGATGGTGATTATGAACATCTCTATCTTTAATATTTTAGGTTTATTATGTTGCTGTGAATTGTATCCTGTTTTAGAATGTTTTGGTGATTATGAACATCTCTATCTTTCAGATTTTAGGTTTATTATGTTGTTGTGAATTGTATCCTGTTTTTAGAATGTTTTGGTGATTATGAACATCTCTATCTTTCAGATTTTAGGTTTATTATGTTGCTGTGAATTGTATCCTGTTTTTAGAATGTTTTGGTGATTATGAACATCTCTATCTTTCAGATTTTAGGTTTATTATGTTGCTGTGAATTGTATCCTGTTTTTAGAATGTTTTGGTGATTATGAACATCTAAATTGCATGATTTATGCCTCCACCAAGTAGTTTTATATGTCAGTTGACAGATGATCTTAAACTCAGACATAGTATTTGGTTGTAGGATGTCAGCATTGGTGAATAAAGCTTGTATTCTGCTTTTGAGAAGACATCTCAGGAGTCTTTGTGATTTGTATTTACTGTCAGATTGTAGAATCAAATTAGGTTTGCATAAGGCTCCACCAAGTAGTGTTCATGTCAGTTATGTGCAAGTCAAATACACGTAACCAAAGCAAGCCAATTTTTGTTAGTCATGTATTTGACAGAAGACTAGGTGTGAGTTTACTTGATATGCTTGACTTATTTAGTGATTGTAGATTAAGACTAGGTGTGTATATCCCTCTCCACCAAGTGAATTAGACTGCATAGAGAAACACTAAAGTGACTTGTTTTCAGTATGCATTTGTTTTCTATACATTTTAGTCTTGTACATGTTCCAGTTCTTTGATTGTAGTTTTAGTTTCTGGAATACATCCTGCATCTCCAACATTATCGACACACAATCGGTGGACAATATAAATAAGCTGACTTCATCATATTGCATTTAAAAAGTTACAACCGTTCTGTTCATTCAGTCTTGAGCAATATTTAGCAGCAACACTATCATTTCATATCCACTTACATGTTCATAAACTAAAACATACCCATTTACAAGTATTTCACCATCTTACCCACAAAAAGTCCAAATACCAAAAAGAAAATGAAAAAAGCAAAATAAACATAACATTACCCTGCATTTTCAGTTTCCATTGCCGAACCAAAAAGAAACACATGATTCAAGTGACTTACCATTTGCATTAGACCCCTCTCCATTTGAATTCTTCTCGTACTTTGGTGATAATATCTATCTCTTAACCATTTTTTAACATTATGTCATCATTTCCATTCGAGCACTTACCCAAAAATCCACCATCTCTACGTAAGAATTCAAATGTCGATAAGGCTTACTCATTTTCATAACCATCACTCGGAATCAGAATCATCGATTCATCTTCCTCCTCAACAAACTCCTCTTCCTCCTCATCGACCCTCTTCCTCATCAAACCCCTCTTCCTCCTCGTCTTCATCCGCATCGTCCGCTTCCGGAATCGGTCTTTTGGTCCAACAATGAATCATTAATCCCAAATCTCTCATCTTGGTGAAATTCCTTAATTATCTCTTGTAGATGAAACAAGATGTGTATCACTTCGATGATCAACAAAAACAAAGAGCTCTTCATCTTCTAAGCATCACTGTCATGCGGCCCAGATTCTTTCTTCATTACTGCCATTTCAGCCAACCTCATCTTTTTACCATGCACTTCCCAGAATTTTTCCTCCTCTTCTTCATCTATGAAAAAATCATGATGACGCTTCTTTGGCAAAATCTGTACCGGTTTCTCTACCGGTTTTTCAACTGGTTTCTCTTCTGCTTTGTTTTCATCCATTAAGGCATACATATCTTCCCATAGAGGTTGGAGTTAAATATCATATAACAAGTCACTTAATCTCTTTTGTACCTTCTCCAGATCATCCTTGGTCATCTGCCCAATCATCTGCATAGTGGCTGATAACCTCTCGTTTTTCTTTCTCTTCCAACTCTTTCATTAGTTGCTCTTCAGTCATGGGGGCTTTACCCTTTCGTTTGTGTTGATCATCATCACCAGCCATTTTGATTGATTTGATTTAGAAAAAACTCAGTAAACAGAGTCTCCATCTACAAATTTCACTCTGAAATTTTTTGCTCTCTCTCTCTAACTCTTTGGTTTCCCTGTTAATACTCTATCTACTCTATCAGGAACTATAAATTCTTGGAGGGTCACGTCTGCTCCCAAGATAAAGGCTTAATCAAACACGTTCCTAGTCTAGCCAAAGTATGTCATAATGACGTGACAAACCTAGGTAAAATGGCATTTTGGTTAATTAAAGTAGCTTTAATTTAATTAGGGGTGGGACTTGGGTTGGGTTGACCCGCCCAACCCATGCCCAACCGTGAACGTTGGGCGGACATGAGCAACGTATTTCGAACTTTGGGCAAGTTTGGGCATAAATTTTATAAACCCGAGCTAAATTTGGGCAAGCATGGACACAAATATTTCTAACCCAAGTAACCCGCCTAACCCGAAGAACTATGACATAGTCATATAAAACTATTTTTATAATTGGTATTATTATTTATTTAGAGTAATTTTAGTATTTATCTTCAAATATAATAATGAAAATATATATTATATCTAGAGAAATTTATTCTTATGACCCTGGAAATTATGGGTCTTACACTTTTGGCCCCGGGGTTATTTAATAAATTTGCTAATTATTCTAGTGACCCTAGAATATTATAGGAAGCAGGATTAACAAAAAGCTTTCCAAATATATAAAATTTATTGAATTCTTACGTATGATTTGTGAGACATGTTATGTTTAAGTTGGCATGACGATTATACCCTAAAGGATATAGTTTATCATTTGATAACATCATGAAACATCTTTATCCAAATGGCCCTCCTTCTTTTTAAAGGGTTATTTCAATAAAAATGAGTTAATTATTTTAAAATTGAGTTTTAATCCAAAGGCCATTTGAGTAAGAGAGAGTGAGGGGAGGGCCAAACACTTAATTCCCACTTATATCTATCTCATTAATTTTATTGGATTGTTGATGGTGGATTTTCGTTTAAGGTTAAATTTGTAAGTAACCAGAAAATCATGCGCTGACATCTTGTAAAAGATAAAGCCGTTTATAAGTGACGGATACTCCTCACTTAATTCACCAAGAATGGAGCATGTAGCAACAATCCCATTCCGTGAATACATGAAATTCCTCCAGGTTGGAGCATGTAGCAACAATCCCTTCATGTGAATTTCATATCAGCCTTGTATTTCCTGTACTCATTATCGGTGTGGCATGACGACCGAGTGTTACTCTTACGGAGAGTAACACGAACCTCCAAGCACTATAATGAAACCATGTACGAGATACCCGCATGTGCTGATTCTCGGTGTGTTATACTAGCCCGAGCCCTCTCGGTGTGTTATACTAGCCCGATTGAGCCCCTCTCGGTGTGTTATACTAGCCCGATTGAGCATCCGGACTTGACGTATCAGTCTCCGGATATGATTCGATCGCGATCATCCAACTCCACAAGCATGATTGGATGACCACAGATCAATTCCATCACCCTAGGCATGGTATGGAATACCCACGGCCTTAGCTTGCCAGATATGATTTGATCGCAGTCATCCAACTCCACAAGCATGATTGGATGACCACAGATCAATTCCATCACCCCCAAGCAGGTATGGAATACACACGGCCGACCCCGCATGGTCGACCATTGGCCTTCGCTTGCCAAAGAACCGTCCATACCAAGCATTATGGACGGAAAACCCTAAATTAGGGTTTGCGGCATATTACATGTGCCGCAAAACGGTCTCAACCATCCATCTTCGCAGGTATAGATGGAGGGTGTAGATGTAGACTCAAAGGGCCCGGAGCATGTCGACACAATCACCATGTGACCGCCTACATACATGACCAGTCGGTCAAAACCAACCATGATTGGTTACAACAAATTCGTCCGCCTGAAAGAGCATGGTCGCACGGCTTTGCAAGCCAAAATTAGGGTTCAAGCCATCACGCGCGTCCATCTTCTCCAAGACGAATGGAGGGTCCAGATTAGATTGAGCAAGGGTCGGTCACACCAGCATGACCACCGTGAGCCTATCTACCTCCTCATGCGGTCGGCCAAGGCATATCATGCCTGGCCAATCCAAAACGCCCGCTCAAACATGCGTGGTTACACTTCCCAAATTGCAAATCGATCTCGACCACTCAACTTCACCGGACGAATTGGGTGGCTTAGATCACGTTTTCATGGGACGGTGAGACATGGGCGTGAACATCAGCCTACCATCTTCACGCCAAACCAACCGGCCAAGACCGACCAAGTCAGGTCATCTTGGAAACACGCCGGAAAAGGGTATGGTGCGCGACTCCTTGCGGCATCAAACTCCTATCGCAAATCGATCTCAACCACTCAACTTTACCGGTCAAATTGAGTGGCTTAGATCACGCCTTCTTGGGAAAGTGAAGTATGGACGTGCACACCGGCGTGTTGTCTACACACATGCCCTGGTCGGTCCTCTTCAAAACCCTTCCCATGCTTGGTTTCGACCAAGCTGAAGAGTGATGCTTGCACGCCTCTTTTAAACCCTAATTTCATCAACGGTCGCAGATGAGTGTCTCAAATATCATCTCATCCGTCCGACCTCACCAGCTTGGTTATACAACCCTGGTCAGGAGTTATTTGGTTAGTGAGCAGTCATTACACATCACTTTACCACACCGTAATGCACGATACGCAGCATAAAATACACACGATACTTCACAAGTATCGACTTTCGAATAACGCAGATTATTCAATTCAGCATTACATGCTATCTTTCGTGGATCCACGATCCACATTCCAGACATCAATCATGTCACAAACCGGGGGATACATCTTGGGGTATTGGTCTGGCGGTTTACAGCGTGCAGCGTGCAACGCGCCATCACAAGAACGTGTTAGGAAGTCAGGGACGGTTAGAGATGAACATGAAAAGTGGGCAAGACTGGTCGTGTGTTACCGACACACAACTCCACTACTCCATCATTCCACTACCTCCACTTCCCACGAGAAACGTGAATGAGGCTCAATGACTTGTATAAATAGGTTCTTCGCCCTATTTTCCAACAACAAGGAATAACGGAGAACAACACAAGTTCGGGCAGACAGTAAACCAAGTGTTAATACAAAACCGTATTCAAACACTCGAGCTGCTTGCATCAACCGTAAGCTTGCTCATCTTTCCGTTACAAGTCATAAGCAAGCCAACACCTTCACAATCTCAACACCTTCTTCGCTTCCTCCCTAAGATCAACCCCATCTCCTTCACTTTGTGACCGAAACAAGTCCGGGAACGGCCATTTCTTGGTTTAGGCCGGACTTGCACAGATTGATCTCTCGAATCTACAAGCACTCACCGCGCAGTGCATTTGTTGAAGGTTTAGATTCATTCCTCATCCACACCCCCAAATTACCAAATTCTGCAGGAGTAGTTTTCACCCATCAACAATTGGCGACCACAGTGGGAGATTAATCTCTCGGTCGTAAAATCAATTTCTTTGAAATTCAATTTCATCAATTTCATCAATTTCAAAAAGGGTAGATCTTAGAACCAATTCAATCAGCAATTCATTCCAAGATGGTGGAACTGAGGTCCGGATCAGCAATCAACTCTGATGGAGCCAGCATGGATGACACTTCCGGTGTTGATGTACCCGTCAGTGGAGCTACAGCGGTCAATACATCTCGTGGAGCTGTCACTTCTATCACCAACACTAGCGGAGTAGGAGACATCCCAAGAGGGTGTAACACCTCCCATCACCAGAGCCGAGCAGGCCGCAAATCCTGGCATCTCTTCGAGCGTAACGCCTCCAGTGGTTACCAGAGCAACAACTTTCACTCCTCCATCAGGACGAGGAGCCGGAGACACGAGAGGAAAACCGCCGTCTAATACCATTGCAGACTTGATGGAGAAGCGAGGAAATTCTTGCTAAAACTCAAACAGATATGGCCGCAACTCGAGAAAGAGGTACTCACTTTCCTTAAAACTTTGATCGAACGATTGCCGCAAGATTCACGGCAACCCTTGGAGTCGGCGAGAGATGCATTCAATACACCCGAGCAGGCGTTTTCACTCATACCCACATGAATGAAGAAACTCGTGTTGCTCCCGAGCACCAAAGGGGAGAGACCAGCCTTCCAACTTCATTACGCGTGAGGATCTAGAGCGACTTCTCCAAAATCGAGGAAAAGGGGACCGAACGGACGTACACCAACATCAGCCGCCGTACCCTCAAGATGTGCAACGGATTCCTCTACCAAAAGGTTACACCTCTCCCCAGTTCTCCCTCTACGACGGTACTGGTAATGCTCGCGAACACATTTCTCGATTCTTGGAAGCCTTGGGGGAACATGAATACAATCATGTTTTACGCCTAAAAGAATTCTCAAAATCACTCACGGGGAGGGCATACACAGTACAACAACATTGCGCCTAACAGCATATCCAATTGGAGCGAGATGGTCGAGTGCTTTCTACAGAAGTATTTCTTCGTGTACGAACAAATCACGTTTTCGGACACTGGGAAGAATTCTCCAGCGGAACAATGAACATCCCAACGACTTCGTTAAAAGATTCGAACCCAAGCCTTTGGACTGTCACGACCCGAATGTTACCGAACGGCAATTGGTGGAATCATGCATCAATGGGATGATACCCATATACCGCACTCGTTAGAGAATCGGGCTTTCAAACATTCTTCGAACTCCACGAAAGCTGCAAAACGTTCAAGAACAACTGCACCAGCATTACTAGAAAGAACCAGAGCTGTTCGAAGTGAAGATTTGCGTGAAAGTCGGGGAAACAGGCGTCTCACAAACAAACAATACAACACTGGCCCTTCTGTGAGTGTGGTAAGCGGAGGAGAAAAGAGGAAAGCTTCGATAACGGAACAACAAACCAAGCGAACATCCTCGGCACACAAGACTTCGTCTCGAAAAGGAACAGACAAAACTCCTGCACAAAACGCCAAAGACACGGGTTTTCCTTTTCCCATGAATGAAGTGATAGAGCTCTTGGAAGCGTGGATCCAAGATGATGCCGTAAAACTACCCCCTATCAGGCGTCCTCCGACCGAGGAAGAAATAGCAGATCCCGGACATGTTGCTACCACAAGGTTCGTCCATCATCCAACCAAAGATTGCAACAAAGTTGAAACAAATATTGGGGAAAAGGTAGAGACAGGGGGAACTCCAGCTTGGAAACGAAGGTGTTCATAGAGATCCTCTACCTATCAGGAACTGCATGATTTCAGGGACTCTATTCGCAAGACCGTGCAATCTATGATGGAGCACATGTGTGAAATCTTATATTTCTCCAAGGGGCAGCGTCAAGACATATTTGCGGCCCTCAACCACGTTGTGTCAGGTAGACGTTTGCATCCAGTAGCAGTCCAGGAGCCCCAGTCTTTCCTAAAAGACATGAGCAATGGAAACCGGGACTCCTAACCGTCACTCGTTTGAGAAATGTTGAGTTCGATAACGCGTTGATCGATACGGCTTCAGAGTTTAACATCATTACAGTCAAGACCTTGAGAGCGGCAAAGATCTCGAAGCAAGAAGCTACCCGTCATCCAACTGTGGTCAGGGATTCAACAGGAGAGCTTAGAGATGCATATGGATACATTGATCTTGAAGTCAAATTGGGTGATGCCTCAACGCAAGCAAAGTTCTACATAGTCAAAGACCATCCCAACTACGACATGATCCTAGGAAGCTCCTGGATGCGGGACAACAAAGCCATCGGAGGTCTGTCCTCTCTGGGGTGTCAGTCGAGAGAATCTCCAACACGCCCTGGACCCCTGATGACTGTTTGCTGCCGCATCGACAACTTTCCGACGTGACATAATTTTCTGGGAGAGAGCCTGTCGGCATACACTGAAAGGTTCCGGTCTCAAGTAAGTCTCATCACACAACCCTCCTTGCAAACTACCGCCCCTCATTCTGACAAGTCCTGGGGACTGGCTCCAACCGACAAACCAACCCCGGCTAGGAGATGTGAATGGGAAGCCGGCCCTTTCAAACGTTTTATCAGGAGCATAGAAGTTGTCTTGGTCAAAGACAACAAGGCCAAGGTCCAAGTGTCTGCACGCTCAAACCCATTCGGAATTGGAGACCTAGTGACGAAGGCGACTACATTCAATGTTGGAAACATAACGGTGAAGATGACCACTCTACCTGACTCACCCACCAAAAGAGAAGATGAACCGTGCACTGTAGCGAGATGTTATCCTAGGTGGCTACTGCAAGCTCATCAACGCTGATAACCTGGAGGGCATAACATTTCACTCACGATGGCTCAAACCTTACCGAACTTAAGATACTGTGCTACTACTCTCCAGCATCCTCCACACCTTAAAACGCTGTGCTATATTTTTCCAGCGTGTTTCCTTTTACAGTTTCATGTCATATTTGTAATTTCTCCAGAAAATGATTGCAATACTTGCATTCATAATTAGGGTTTCAATTTTCAATTTTCAATTAAAGCATCATTTTTCATCTGAGAACCTCTCCACTCCTAAAGACACAAAGTCCTGAGTCAGCTAAATCAACTGGAGCAAGAAAGGAAACCCTAAGCAAACATTTCTCGGGAAGAAGGGAATAGAACGTGTGCGCAAGAAGTGATTTGAGCCATCTACCCCAAACAAAGCCGGGAAGATCTTGCATCAAGAGTACAGTGCATGGGTATTCCGCTATAATATTATTTCTTTTACCATTAAGAATTACGTGTGAAGACACACTCTAGCACCTAAAGAGTTTCAATTCCAGTTTCGACAAAAGGATTAAAAAAAAAAAAAAAAAAAAAAAAAAAAGACTTTTGTTCAAACAATGAAACGAAAGAAAAACTTGAAATCAGCTGCCACTGAGTACAAGGGAGATATTCAAATGTACGGAACATGCTTGGAAAAGAAAGAAGGAAAATTCTAATCGCCAAGAGAGTCAGCCTCGCCTGCATCACTGTCAGAATCTGCTCCATCACCTGTTGATGCGCCTCCCTTCGAATCTCCTTCAGTTTCTGCATCAGGCATCTCCGCAGCATCACGCTCCATCCTAACATCATCGGCGGGAGCATCAAAAGGCACATCAACATCAGGAGCCGCGCAGGTTGCTTTCAAACGTTCAGGCTCGTCTGTATCGGAATCAAGGATTATCACGCCGTCCTGAACCGGGTAATCACACTTGCCTTCATTCAGAGGTTGTTCATGCTCAACTCTCCGCCTCTTCAACCGCGCTGCAAATCTCTCTGCCCTTGCGCTTACTAGTGTGCGAAGCGTTTCCTCGCGCCTCCGCCGCTCCTCCATGTCAATTGCACTGAAAGTGCACTGAGATACGTCCTCGACAATACGAAGGTGGGAGATAGACATCCCCCGTATAGCACGGCCGACTTCGCGAAGTGGAAGATCGATCTAGCCATTACTTCTTCGTGCGCATGGTTTTCGGGCTTGTCGACTTCAAAACTTCTTTTCCGGGGAAGCAACGAGAATGAGCGTCCACTACTTCCATGATAAAGCGCAAAGGAGAGGGAGTTATGAGCACGTACACAAAAAAAAAAAGAGGAGATCATCAAATCCATTGATCAGTTAATCAGAAAATCAGAGCAGTACCTGAGATACCTGGGATATAGAATAAACGACCACGTTGAGATGATTCTTTATAATCTCACAAGTCGACAGAATCCCATAAGGAAGAGAAGTCTCTACTTACCACCTATGAAGGCTACTAATTCGGGATAACAATCAACAAGGCTTATCAAATTTACCTGAGGAAGGCCGTGTATAACTAAGGAAGTACACCTGAAGGAGCGGCCGAGCTCATACATGTACAAGAGGAACCAAAGGGACTCACCGGATCAAGTCCTGCTTCCTTCGCATCCTTAATCAAGACCGACCAGTTCAGTGGAAACGCTTTTGACAGTGTGAAACTATCCGGTAAATATGTATTCACTCTAGCTTGGTCATTTCTGTATGTCACCATCTCATGCCTACCACACAATAGTGTAACCATTATGTGCTAAGCATGGGACTTAATGTTGATGGTGGATTTTCGTTTAAGGTTAAATTTGTAAGTAACCAGAAAATCATGCTTGACATCTTGTAAAAGATAAAGCCGTTTATAAGTGACGGATACTCCTCACTTAATTCACCAAGAATGGAGCATGTAGCAACAATCCCATTCCGTGAATACATGAAATTCCTCAGGTTGGAGCATGTAGCAACAATCCCTTCATGTGAATTTCATATCGGCCTTGTATTTCGATTACTCATTATCGGTGTGGCATGGCGGTAGAGTGTTACTCTTACGAGTAACACGAACCTCCAAGCACTATAATGAAACCATGTACTGAGATACCCGTACGGGATGATTCTCGGTGTGTTATACTAGCCCGAGCCCTCTCGGTGTGTTATACTAGCCCGATTGAGCCCCTCTCGGTGTGTTATACTAGCCCGATTGAGCATCCCGGACTTGATCAGTATCGGTCTCCGGATATGATCGATCGCAGTCATCCAACTCCACAAGCATGATTGGATGACCACAGATCAATTCCATCACCCTAGGCATGGTATGGAATACCCACGGCCTTAGCTTGCGTGATATGATCGATCGCAGTCATCCAACTCCACAAGCATGATTGGATGACCACGGATCAATTCCATCACCCCCAAGCGGTATGGAATACACACACGGCCCGACCCCGCATGGTCGACCATTGGCCTTCGCTTGCCAAAGAACCGTCCATACCAAGCATTATGGACGGAAACCCTAAATTAGGGTTTGCGGCATATTACATGTGCCGCAAAAGCAGTCTCAACCATCCATCTTCGCAGGTATAGATGGAGGGTGTAGATGTAGACTCAAAGGGCCCGGAGCATGTCGACACAATCACCATGTGACCGCCTACATACATGACCAGTCGGTCAAAACCAACCATGATTGGTTACAACAAATTCGTCCGCCTTGAAAGAGCATGGTCGCACGGCTTTGCAAGCCAAAATTAGGGTTCAAGCCATCACGCGCGTCCATCTTCTCCGGCACGAATGGAGGGTCTGATTAGATTGAGCAAGGGTCGGTCACACCAGCATGACCACCGTGAGCCTATCTACCTCCTCATGCGGTCGGCCAAGGCATATCATGCCTGGCCAATCCAAAACGCCCGCTCAAACATGCGTGGTTACACTTCCCAAATTGCAAATCGATCTCGACCACTCAACTTCACCGGACGGTGGGTGGCTTAGATCACGTTTTCATGGGACGGTGAGACATGGGCGTGAACATCAGCCTACCATCTTCATGCCAAACCAACCGGCCAAGACCGACCAAGTCAGGTCATCTTGAAAACACGCCGGAAAAGGGTATGGTGCGCGACTCCTTGCGGCATCAAACTCCTATCGCAAATCGATCTCAACCACTCAACTTTACCGGTCAAATTGAGTGGCTTAGATCACGCCTTCTTGGGAAAGTGAAGTATGGACGTGCACACCGGCGTGTTGTCTACACACATGCCCGGTCGGTCCTCTTCAAAACCCTTCCCATGCTTGGTTTCGACCAAGTCAAGAGTGATGCTTGCACGCCTCTTTTAAACCCTAATTTCATCAACGGTCGCAGATGAGTGTCTCAAATATCATCTCATCCGTTCGACCTCACCAGCTTGGTTATACAACCCTGGTCAGGAGTTATTTGGTTAGTGGGCAGTCATTACACATCACTTTACCACACCGTAATGCGAAGCACTGCATAAAATACACACGATACTTCACAAGTATCGACTTTCTGAATAACGCAGTTATTCAATTCAGCATTACATGCTATCTTTCGTGGATCCACGATCCACATTCCAGACATCAATCATGTCACAACTGGGGGATACATCTTTGGGGTATTGGTGCGGCGGTTTACAGCGTGCAGCGTGCAACGCGCCATCACAAGAACGTGTTAGGAAGTCATGGACGGTTAGAGATGAACAGGAAAAGTGGGCAAGACTGGTCGTGTGTTACCGACACACAACTCCACTACTCCATCATTCCACTACCTCCACTTCCCACGAGAAACGTGAATGAGGCTCAATGACTTGTATAAATAGGTTCTTCGCCCTATTTTCCAACAACAAGGAATAACGGAGAACAACACAAGTTCAGACGACGTAAAACCAAGTGTTAATACAAAAACCGTATTCAAACACTCAGAGCCTGCTTGCATCAACCGTAAGCTTGCTCATCTTTCTGTTACAAGTCATAAGCAAGCCAACACCTTCACAATCTCAACACCTTCTTCGCTTCCCTCCCTAAGATCAACCCCATCTCCTTCACTTTGTGATCGAAACAAGTCTGGAACGGCCATTTCTTGGTTTAGGCCGGACTTGCACAGATTGATCTCTCGAATCTACAAGCACTCACCGCGCAGTGCATTTGTTGAAGGTTTAGATTCATTCCTCATCCACACCCCCAAATTACCAAATTCTGCAGGAGTAGTTTTCACCCATCAACAATTGGCGACCACGGTGGGAGATTAATCTCTCGGTCGTAAAATCAATTTCTTTGAAATTCAATTTCATCAATTTCATCAATTTCAAAAATGGTAGATCTTAGAACCAATTCAATCAGCAATTCATTCCAAGATGGTGGGTGAGGTCCGGATCAGCAATCAACTCTTATGGAGCCAGCATGGATGACACTTCCGGTGTTGATGTACCCGTCAGTGGAGCTACAGCGGTCAATACATCTCGTGGAGCTGTCACTTCTATCACCAACACTAGCGGAGTAGGAGACATCCCAGTGGGTGTAACACCTCCCATCACCGAGCGAGAGCGTTGCGCAAATCCGGCATCTCTTCGAGCGTAACGCCTCCAGTGGTTACCAGAGCAACAACTTTCACTCCTCCATCAGGACGAGGAGCCGGAGACACGAGAGGAAGACCGCCGTCTAATACCATTGCGGACTTGATGGAGAAGCAGGAAATTCTTGCTAAAACTCAAACAGATATGGCCGCAACTCAGAAAGAGGTACTCACTTTCCTTAAAACTTTGATTGAACGATTGCCGCAAGATTCACGGCAACCCTTGGAGTCGGCGAGAGATGCATTCAATACACCCGGAAGGCGTTTTCACTCATACCCACATGAATGAAGAAACTCGTGTTGCTCCCGAGCACCAAAGGGAGAGAGACCAGCCTTCCAACTTCATTACGCGTGAGGATCTAGAGCGACTTCTCCAAAATCGAGGAAAAGGGACCGAACGGACGTACACCAACATCAGCCGCCGTACCCTCAAGATGTGCAACTGATTCCTCTACCAAGAGGTTACACCTCTCCCAGTTCTCCCTCTACAACCAGATCTTGGTAATGCTCGTGAACACATTTCTCGATTCTTGAAGCCTTGGGGAACATGAATACAATCATGTTTTACGCCTAAAAGAATTCTCAAAATCACTCACGGGAGGGCATACACTGGTACAACAACATTGCGCCTAACAAAGCATATCCAATTGGAGCGAGATGGTCGAGTGCTTTCTACGGGAAGTATTTCTTCGTGTCCGAACAAATCACGTTTTCAGACACTGGGAAGAATTCTCCGGTGGAACAATGAACATCCCAACGACTTCGTTAAAAGATTGAACCCAAGCACTTTGGACTGTCACGACCCGAATGTTACCGAACGGCAATTGGTGGAATCATGCATCAATGGGATGATACCCATATACCGCACTCGTTAGAGAATCGGGCTTTCAAACATTCTACGAACTCCACGAAGCTGCAAAACGTTCAAGAACAATCGCACCAAACATTACTAGAAAGAACCAGAGTTGTTCGAAGTGAAGATTTGCGTGAAAGTCGGGAAACGGGCGTCTCACAAACAAACAATACAACACTAGCCCTTACGTGAGTGTGGTAGCGGAGGAGAAAAGAGGAAAGCCGATAACGGAACAACAAACCAAGCGAACATCCTCGGCACACAAGACTTCGTCTCGAAAAGGAACAGCAGACAAAACTCCTGCACAAAACGCCAAAGACACGGGTTTTCCTTTTCCCATGAATGAAGTGATAGAGCTCTTGGAAGCGTGGATCCAAGATGATGCCGTAAAACTACCCCCTATCGGGCGTCCTCCGACCGAGGAAGAAATAGCGAGATCCCGGATATCGTTGCTACCACAGGTTCGTCCATCATCCAACCAAAGATTGCAACGAGTTGAAACAAATATTCGGGGAAAAGGTAGAGACGGGGAACTCCGGCTTGGAAACGAAGGTGTTCATAGAGATCCTCTACCTATCGGGAACTGCATGATTTCAGGGACTGTTCGCAAGACCGTGCAATCTATGATGGAGCACATGTGTGAAATCTTATATTTCTCCAAGGGGAAGCGTCAAGACATATTTGCGGCCCTCAACCACGTTGTGTCGGGTAGACGTTTGCATCCGATGCTTGATCAAGAGCCCCGGTCTTTCCTAAAAGACATGAGCAATGGAAACCGGGGACTCCTAACCGTCACTCGTTTGAGAAGCGTTGAGTTCGATAACGCGTTGATCGATACGGCTTGAGTTTAACATCATTACAGGTCAAGACCTTGAGAGCGGCAAAGATCTCGAAGCAAGAAGCTACCCGTCATCCAACTGTGGTCGTGGATTCAACGGGAGAGCTTAGAGATGCATATGGATACATTGATCTTGAAGTCAAATTGGGTGATGCCTCAACGCAAGCAAAGTTCTACATAGTCAAAGACCATCCCAACTACGACATGATCCTAGGAAGCTCTGGATGCGAGGACAACAAAGCCATATGCGGAGGTCTGTCCTCTCACAGGTGTCGATGCACTCGAGAGAATCTCAACACGCCTTGGACCCCACGATGACTGTTGCTGCCGCATCGACAACTTTCCGACGTGACATAATTTTCCGGAGAGAGCACGTCGGCATACACCGAAAGGTTCGGTCTCAAGTAAGTCTCATCACACAACCCTCCTTGCAAACTACCGCCCCTCATTCCGACAAGTCACGGGGACTGGCTCCAACCAAACAAACCAACCCCGGCTAGGAGATGTGAATGGGAAGCCGGCCCTTTCAAACGTTTTATCGGGGAGCATAGAAGCTGTCTTGGTCAAAGACAACAAGGCCAAGGTCCAAGTGTCCCGCACGCTCAAACCCATTCGGAATTGGAGACCTAGTGACGAAGGCGACTACATTCAATGTTGGAAACATAACGGTGAAGATGACCACTCTACCTGACTCACCCACCAAAAGAGAAGATGAACCGTACCTGGTAGCAGATGTTATCCTAGGTGGCTACTGCAAGCTCATCAACGCCGATAACTTTGGAGGGCATAACATTTCACTCACGATGGCTCAAACCTTACAGAACTTAAGATCTTTGCTACTACTCTCCTAAAGCATCCTCCACACCTTAAAACGCTCGTGCTATATTTTTTCCAGCGTGTTTCCTTTTCCAGTTTCATGTCATATTTGTAATTTCTCCAGAAAATGATTGCAATACTTGCATTCATAATTAGGGTTTCAATTTTCAATTTTCAATTAAAGCATCATTTTTCATCTGAGAACCTCTCCACTCCTAAAGACACAAAGTCCTGAGTCAGCCTAAATCAACTGGAGCAAGAAAGGAAACCCTAAGCAAACATTTCTCGGGAAGAAGGGAATAGAACGTGTGCGCAAGAAGTGATTTGAGCCATCTGCCCCAGCAAAGCCAGGAAGATCTTGCATCAAGAGTACAGGTCTGTGGGTATTCCGCTATAATATTATTTCTTTTACCATTAAGAATTACGTGTGAAGACACACTCTAGCACCTAAAGAGTTTCAATTCCAGTTTCGACAAAAGGATTAAAAAAAAAAAAAAAAAAAAAAAAAAGACTTTTGTTCAAACAATGAAACGAAAAGAAAAACTTGAAATCACTGCCCACCGAGTACAAGGGAGATATTCAAATGTACGGAACATGCTTGGAAAAGAAAGAAGGAAAATTCTAATCGCCAAGAGAGTCAGCCTCGCCTGCATCACTGTCAGAATCTGCTCCATCACCCGTTGATGCGCCTCCCTTCGAATCTCCTTCAGTTTCTGCATCAGGCATCTCCGCAGCATCACGCTCCATCCTAACATCATCAGCAGGAGCATCAAAAGGCACATCAACATCAGGAGCCGCGCAGGTTGCTTTCAAACGTTCAGGCTCGTCTGTATCGGAATCAAGGATTATCACGCCGTCCTGAACCGGGTAATCACACTTGCCTTCATTCAAGAGGTTGTTCATGCTCAACTCTCCGCCTCTTCAACCGCTTTGCAAATCTCTACGCCCTTGCGCTTACTAGTGTGCAGCGTTTCCTCGCGCCTCTACGCCGCTCCTCCATGTCAATTGCGGTGAAAGTGCACGGATCGTCCTCGACAATACGAAGGTGGGAGATAGACATCCCTGTATAGCACGGCCGACTTCGCGAAGTGGAAGATCAATCCTAGCCATTACTTCTTCGTGCGCATGGTTTTCGGGCTTCTCGACTTCAAAACTTCTTTGCGGGAAGCAACGAATGAGCGTCCACTACTTCCATGATAAAGCGCAAAGGAGAGGGAGTTATGAGCACGTACAAAAAAAAAAAAAAAAAAGAGGAGATCATCAAATCCATTGATCGTTAATCGAGAAAATCGGAGCGATGCACTGAGATACAGGATATAGAATAAACGACCACGTTGAGATGATTCTTTATAATCTCACAAGTCGACGAGAATCCCGGAAAAGGAAGAGAAGTCTCTACTTACCACCTATGAAGGCTACTAATTCGGGATAACAATCAACAAGGCTTATCAAATTTACCCGAGGAAGGCCGTGTATAACTAAGGAAGTACACACGAAGGAGCGGCCGAGCTCATACATGTACAAGAGGAACCAAAGGGACTCACCAGGATCAAGTCCCGCTTCCTTCGCATCCTTAATCAAGACCGACCAGTTCCGTGGAAACGCCCTGACAGGTGTGAAACTATCCAGGTAAATATGTATTCACTCTAGCTTGGTCATTTCTGTATGTCACCATCTCATGCCTACCACACAATAGTGTAACCATTATGTGCTAAGCATGGGACTTAATGTTGATGGTGGATTTTCGTTTAAGGTTAAATTTGTAAGTAACCAGAAAATCATGCGCTGACATCTTGTAAAAGATAAAGCCGTTTATAAGTGACGGATACTCCTCACTTAATTCACCAAGAATGGAGCATGTAGCAACAATCCCATTCTGTGAATACATGAAATTCCTCCGAGGTTGGAGCATGTAGCAACAATCCCTTCTGTGAATTTCATATCGGCCTTGTATTTCCAAGTACTCATTATCGGTGTGGCATGACGACCGAGTGTTACTCTTACAGAGTAAGTAACACGAACCTCCAAGCACTATAATGAAACCATGTACGAGATACCCGAGACTGGTGATTCTCGGTGTGTTATACTAGCCCGAGCCCTCTCGGTGTGTTATACTAGCCCGATTGAGCCCCTCTCGGTGTGTTATACTAGCCCGATTGAGCATCCGGACTTGGCGTATCGGTCTCCGGATATGATACGATCGCAGATCATCCAACTCCACAAGCATGATTGGATGACCACAGATCAATTCCATCACCCTAGGCATGGTATGGAATACCCACGGCCTTAGCTTGCAGATATGATCGATCGCAGTCATCCAACTCCACAAGCATGATTGGATGACCACGGATCAATTCCATCACTAGCGGTATGGAATACACACGGCCGACCCCGCATGGTCGACCATTGGCCTTCGCTTGCCAAAGAACCGTCCACACCAAGCATTATGGACGGAAACCCTAAATTAGGGTTTGCGGCATATTACATGTGCCGCAAAACAGTCTCAACCATCCATCTTCGCGGTATAGATGGAGGGTGTAGATGTAGAACTCAAAGGGCCCGGAGCATGTCGACACAATCACCATGTGACCGCCTACATACATGACCGATCGGTCAAAACCAACCATGATTGGTTACAACAAATTCGTCCACTTTGAAAGAGCATGGTCGCACGGCTTTGCAAGCCAAAATTAGGGTTCAAGCCATCACGCGTCCATCTTCTCCGGCACGAATGGAGGGTCCTGGTTAAATTGAGCAGGTCGGTCACACCGGCATGACCACCGTGAGCCCATCTACCTCCTCATGCGGTCGGCCAAGGCATATCATGCCCGGCCAATCCAAAACGCCCGCTCAAACATGCGTGGTTACACTTCCCAAATTGCAAATCGATCTCGACCACTCAACTTCACCTAGGACGAATTGGGTGGCTTAGATCACGTTTTCATGGGACGGTGAGACATGGGCGTGAACATCGGCCTACCATCTTCACGCCAAACCAACCGGCCAAGGCCAGACCAAGTCGGGTCATCTTGGAAACACGTAGGAAAAGGGTATGGTGCGCGACTCCTTGTGGCATCAAACTCCTATCGCAAATCGATCTCAACCACTCAACTTTTACGGTCAAATTGAGTGGCTTAGATCACGCCTTCTTGGGAAAGTGAAGTATGGACGTGCACACCGGAGTGTTGTCTACACATATGCCCGGTCGGTCCTCTTCAAAACCCTTCCCATGCTTGGTTTCGACTAAGGCGAAGAGTGATGCTTGCACGCCTCTTTTAAACCCTAATTTCATCAACGGTCGCGAGATGAGTGTCTCAAATATCATCTCATCCGTCCGACCTCACCCGACTTGGTTATACAACCTGGTCGGGGAGTTATTTGGTTAGTGAGCAGTCATTACACATCACTTTACCACACCGTAATCGATGCACTCGCATAAAATACACACGATACTTCACAAGTATCGACTTTACGAATAACGTGAGTTATTCAATTCAGCGATTACATGCTATCTTTCGTGGATCCACGATCCACATTCCAGGACATCAATCATGTCACAAACCGGGGATACATACGGGGTATTGGTCTGGCGGTTTACCAGCGTGCGGCGTGCAACGCGCCATCACAAGAACGTGTTAGGAAGTCGTGGACGGTTAGAGATGAACATGAAAAGTGGGCAAGACCGGTCGTGTGTTACCGACACACAACTCCACTACTCCATCATTCCACTACCTCCACTTCCCACGAGAAACGTGAATGAGGCTCAATGACTTGTATAAATAGGTTCTTCGCCCTATTTTCCAACAACAAGGAATAACGGAGAACAACACAAGTTCAGACGACAGAAACCAAGTGTTAATACAAAAACCGTATTCAAACACTCGAGCACGCTTGCATCAACCGTAAGCTTGCTCATCTTTCTGTTACAAGTCATAAGCAAGCCAACACCTTCACAATCTCAACACCTTCTTCGCTTCCCTCCCTAAGATCAACCCCATCTCCTTCACTTTGTGACCGAAACAAGTCGGAACGGCCATTTCTTGGTTTAGGCCGGACTTGCCTGCATTGATCTCTCGAATCTACAAGCACTCACCGCGCAGTGCATTTGTTGAAGGTTTAGATTCATTCCTCATCCACACCCCCAAATTACCAAATTCTGCAGGAGTAGTTTTCACCCATCAACATGGATAAAGTTGGAAGCCTAACAATCTAAGCTCCAATAACATACTACTTCATTAATTGAACAGGTTGTTGTGCTAACCTACCAGCGAGCCTCATGGGTAACCTAGCCAAGGGAGCCGAAGCAGATGGGGGGGCTTAGATTGTGTCACAAGGGGGCAAACTAACACTACCTTCCATGTTAATTCCTGCAATATTACGCCATTGGGGGCTTGAACCAGGTGATAGAATGTAGTTGTTTGGATTTTTCTGTTAACTAGAGAATAAATGTATGGATTGTTGAAAAAAATTGATTCTTAAATTATGGTGGGGTTTTGTATGCAGATGGGTTTTAACAATGTTGTATGAGTTTGGATTTGGCTATACTGATTGTTGAATTAATATTCTATCATGCCTGGATTAGTAGTAATAGTACTAGGCTTGCACATAGATTTTTTTTTGGAATTGGGCCTAAAATAGTCTTTGAATTAATCTTACTCCAACAACATTTTATAAACTGGATTAATACCCACCATCTTAAACAGCATTTTATATACCCTATTGATTCATTAATTCAGGTCATTCCTACCCATCTCTACTTAACAATCATTGGAAATTTTGAATCATTCACCAAGAACATTGCTTGTTTGTACATTTCTCGTATTCAATCCATTCTTGTTGAAATCAAAAGAGCAAAAAAACTGACACTTTATGTTCAAAGTTCAAACCCTTCAAACATGCATACATCCATCACAAGTTTAATACTGCTGAAAATTCAAACAACTGGAAGAACACAACTAGTTTAATTACATCTAAAGAAGGACAAAGCAAACATAATACGACTTCTAAACACCCGACAGGCTACCAGTTGCATTACAACTTTCTTTTTACAATCAAAATTCAAAGATGCGCATTACTAATCTACCTGACATAAAAAGTTTACTGTATTCAATCCATTACTACTGAAATCAAAAGAGCAAGAAAAACTGACAAATTTCTTCAAACCCTTCATACCTACATCCATCACAAGTTTAATACTACTGAAAATTCAAACAACTAGAAGAACACAACTAGTTTAATTACATCTAATTAAAGAATGACAAAGCAAACAGAATACCACTTCTAAAAACCCGACAGGATACCAGTGCCATTACAACTTTCTTTTTACAACCAAAATTCAAAGCTGCAACATTACTAATCTACCTGACATAAAAAAAGGTTAATCCTAACCAATGCAACTCTCCCTACTGCTATATTTACAATGCACTGCTGCAAACTGAACCCCAAAAACACCTTATATTATAAGATCTTCATCAACACCATCTATCAAACAAAAAAAGAAACCCCATTCTACATACACTTCTTCAGCAACATAAAGTACCATCAATATCCCCACAAGTTTTCACGAAGATGCACAAGAGAAATAGTAATCAAAATCACATTACTCTAGTTCTAAGAGATTTGACAGTACCTGCAAGGCAATCACCAAGATTCGTCGTCACTGTTGCTGCTGTAGTTTAACTCATCCTCTTCATTGTAGGCACCAGTACCATCATCATCGTCTGAAGATGTGTAGGGACCCTGGAGATCATCATCATCTGTTTCTTCTTCCTCATCTTCTTCTTCACTGCAAACCACCATCTCACAGGAAAACACAGGCTCTCCATTGAGGTCTAACCCAGGAATCTCCTCTCCGTCAGAATCCACGTTCAGGGGGTTCGACATGGTTCGAGCAAATTTACGAGGGTTTTTCTTCTTTTGGCGAGATAGATCTTGTACATCACATCTTCAAACTCTTGCCTCTTCCTCTTCTTCCTCTCTCGCTTCTTTTGCTCTCTCATCTCTCTTCATCGAATCATCACTGCTCTCCTCATCTTCTAATCCTTCATAGTTCTTTTCTTCATCTTCACTATCACTTTCAGTCGCACTACGAGTTTGTCCCCATGAACACTTCCACTCTCCTCGTCGTTGAAGCTTCTCCCTGCGTCGGCGTGCATCTATGGCATCTAACTTTCTCATCCACAACTGAAATTCCTCATCATTTTCAACCCTTAATCTTTGAAATTCTTCTTTCTCTTCTTGTTCTTTCTTCTTGGTGATCTCCAGATTCATAAAAGCGATCAAACTTTCCATCTCAAAGCTTGTTAAAGCCTCAATCGCACTCTTTGCGTGTCGTATGGCAGGGGAATCGGCCATTTTACTATTCCTTAACCGCCTCTCTTTCTCTTTCTCTTTCTCTGATTTCTATTTTTGGTTTAATAATCTGTTTATCTCTTTATTATCTTTATAATGATGGTGGTAATTTATCCATAAATGGTCGTTTATGGCATTTGGTTAAAAATCTTGTCGCTTGGCTATTCACGCCACTTCAATGCCATGCGCAATACCATCATTAATCTACTAAACCCTATTTTCAAAGTTTAATGTCAGATTATCAAAGAGTATCTTCAACCCTTTAGATACGTACCATCATTACTCTACTAAACACTATTTTTATCCATTGTTGGTAAACATAATGATGGTGTTAGGTAGTTTTCTGGTCTTTAATATGGAAATTTTGCGTATGCTAACATTATTAGAGTTTAAGCATTTAAAGCACTAAAATGTTGAGTAGTTCAACCAGTTTAGTATTTTCAAAACACTAATCATAAACATCTAAAGATGGGCAGCTTGTTGGATTGGTACGTTATCTAAATCCTTCGAGGTCAAGCGTTCAAATATGGGCGAAAGATTTTTATTAATTTTTTAAAAACGAACTTTTTCGCCACGCTATAAAACCGGCGTGTCTATAGAACGCACACTATGGACACACATATACTAGCGTGTCCAAAGAAGAACTTTTTGGCCACACTTTCAACTTGGCGTGTTTATTTAAATGTTGAGTAGTTCAACCAGTCTAGTATTTTCAAAACACTAATCCTAAACATCTAAAGATGGGCATCTTGGTGGATTGGTACGTTATCTAAATCCTTCGAGGTCATGCGTTCGAATATGGGCGAAAGATTTTTATTAATTTTTAAAAATGAACTTTTAGCCACGTATAAAACCGGCGTGTCTATAGAACACACACTATGGACACACATATACTAGCGTGTCCAAAGAAGAAATTTTTGGCCACACTTTCAATGTAGCATGTCTATATGTCCTACACTGTGGACACGCATATACTGGCGTGTCTATAAATCGTATACTATGGACATATTTGGTATAGGCATGTCCAAAGAAGAACTTTTGGCCACACTTTGAATTTGGTGTGTCAATCAATCGTACACTAGGGACACGCACTTTAAATAGCGTGACTAACCTTTTGGACACACCACAACTACCTAATGTGGCCATAGATGTGGGGTCTATAAACACGCCCAATACCTAATGTGGCCATAGACTGGTCTATAAACACGCCCAATCAAAAATTTGAAGTTAACGTGACTAAACGGTTGAAATTTTGACACGCTAGTATCCATGGCGTGGCTGAAAGCACTTATATGAACACGCCCATTGAACATGGCGTGTCTATAGGGTAGAAGTATACCCTATAGACACGCCAAAACCAAAAAGGCGTGACAGGGAAATTTATATTTGGCGTAGCTAAAGGCCATTTCTTTACTAGTGATAAAAAGGTCCAACTAATTAACTCTGTCGGAAGCTTTCGACATGTCTATTTTGACTCCTAGACCTTTTTCTTTAGTTTTCCTATGATTCATGGCATAAATTAACTCATGTGCTACTATAATATTATCATTAACATGTCCTGTTTGACAAGAAAGCCGATTGGAAAGGAGAAATTAGCTTATCAAGTAAGCCTTTCATCTTATTTGCTAATGAGTTTAGGAATCACTTTATAAGGAACATTACATAGACCAAGTGGTCTAAAATTAGAAGGTGTTTTTGGTTCTTTGCATTTGGGTATTAAGAAGAGAAAATTTTTGTTTAGTTCAGGGTTAAGTTTTTTTGAAATCCAAAAATCTTTGACTAATCCTACTAATTGATCACCAACTAATGACCATTATGTTTGAAAAACGACACCGGGAAGCCATCAGGTCCCGTCGATTTGTTGGGTTTCATGTTTCTCACTACTTCCCAAATTTCTTCATGAGTAGGTAAAGCCATCAATTTCTTGTTATCTTCCTCAGTCACTCCTTCAGAGAGATAAGAGAAGATATTATCATTTTCCAGGGTTGGCATTGCCTTGAAGATATTTTCAAAGTAGTTTTTCAGTTCTTGTTTTATTTCCTTCTTATCTTTTAATTCTAAAGAATCAGCATTCAAAAGACAGTCTATTTTGTTTCCCTTCCTTCTTTTCATTGTTTTGAGATGGAAATATCTTGTGTTTCTTTCTCCTAGATTTACAATGTTATCTCTAGAAAGTTGTTTCGCTATCTCCTCCTCAGTTTCATAGAGTTTCTCTAGACTCGGCATTTTAGAGCTAATCAAATTTTGAGAACTAGCAGAAAATTTTAGCTTGTTCAAGTTTTCTATTTCAGTTAAAAGTTTCCTAATCTTCTTAGTAGGTAATCCATACACATTTTTCCTCCAAAAAGTCAGCTGATTGCCCAAATTTTGAAGGTTGTAAATCATTGAGTCTGTTGGATTGGATGTTTCCTTAATCCAACACTCATTTATCAAATCTAAGCAAGATTGATCTTTTAACCATGTATCAAAAAATTTAAAAGAAAAAACAGAGTTGTTCTCTTCATTTCCATCCATATTAACCAAAAGTGGACAATGATCAGAGCCAAATGATATTAAAACCTTAAGAGAAGAGTCCTTGAATTGGTTTTGCCATTCAACATTAACAAAGGCTTTATCTAATCTTTCCTGAATATTTTCATTACCTTCTCTATGGTTATTCCATGTAAATTTAGGTCCTTGGTAACCAAAATCTTCTAAAGCTGATCTAACAGGGAGTCTTTTGAAAGGTTCTACTTCACTTTCAACAAAAGGTGCTCCTCCTTGTTTATCTTCTATGCACAAGATTTTGGTTCCAGTCCCCTAAAACCATCCAAGCCATCTTTTTATAATCGACTTTAACTGCTATTTCTTCCAAAAAATTCCATGAATCTAGCTTAGATGGTTTGTAAGGTGATCCATAAAATCCTGTTAAAAACCATTCCTTGTCAGAGAAGTTGGTTTTAACTAGGACATTGATCATATTTAAAGTTTAGTGAACAATTTCAAAATTAAACCCATCCACCCATGCCATAGTAAGTCCTCCTGCTATGCCCACTGGGTCTACTATGAAGACATTTGGGAACTCAGACAAAAACTTCCTAACTACTGATCTTTTCTTTTTAGTTTCAGAAAGAAAGACTACATCAGGTCTCTCAGAATTTATCAAAAAGTTGAAACGTTGTTTTTTTTTTTTTGATCCACAGCCTTGGGCATTCCAAGCTAGGATTTTCATCTTTTGACAGAAGGCAACTTAGAACCAATCTAAACAAACACCTTTAAGAATTCTAAAGTAATTCCTTGCAAAGTAATTTGTATCTAAAGTTAAGCTGTTAAATTGAGATAGCGTTTTATGAACTTATGATCTAAAGGTAAAGATTTTAATCACTCAGTATAAGCATAATAGAAATAAGAATTCTAAGACTGTTATATAAAAAAGTACCTGTTTCCCTTTCAATTTTTTCCCAGCATCTCCATCCTTATCAGCAGTCACCATCTTATTGGTCTGATTCCTTCCATTCTCTAATTCTTCAATTTCCTTATAGTTCAAGTTTGATTCCAATTTTTCCACAAAATCAGACCCCAGGAAAGACCCAAACTGATCTAAAGAAATCTTAGATTGAATTTCATCGGTTACATCTACTGAATTTGAATCTAGAGAGCTATTCAATTCTATTGGATCTGGAGAGTTTAGTGACATTCTAAAAGCAGCTTGACTACTATCAACTTCCAATTCTCTATACGGAGTGTAATATTCATCCTCTTCCTCAGACAGATCCTTTGAGAATGAATAGTGAGCATCAGCAGTTTCAAAGTTGAAGTCCGGCCTTGGTTCGTATGAAGATAATCTCTGAGTTACCACAACTTGCAGTAGACCCAATTCTGGTGGAAAATCATTCAGATCTGGTGAAATTTCAGAGAACAACCTCTTTCTATTTTCTATGTTTTCATCTGAGTCTAGCACTATTTCCTCACCACCATCTCTTTCTAAGACAATATAGTGCAAGGTCTTGAAACAATTTTTTTGCGTATAAAACAGCAGTGTAACATTCAGCTATTATCCAATCATTATACAGTGGAATTAACTCAGGTTAAGCAAAAACTAATCAATAACAAACTGAGTTCTGGCATGTGATTAACAAGAAGTTCTACGGATCCATTAAATTTGTTATCCGATAATAAAGCACATTACAAAAGTTCTGACAAAATCAACACCCAAGCTATCGACCATTTGCAAAATGATGCATTCTGTGTGCTATTGAGACAATCAAGCACATTACCAAAAATAAAAGTCCTAATAAAAATAAAAACCCCAAAATGTCTACCCATTTGCAAAACTAGTGTACATCAAAACAGAAATGCAGCTAACAGAACGGGTCCATAACAAGATAACAAAATTAAAAACTTAATAAGCATCAGAGATTGCAATTTAGCAGGAGGCCACAAAGTCCCTTTCGTCTAAAACAATCCCCACAAAATATCATTGCGTACGTATTAGTCTTCGCCCATATAGCTTCAATTTTTCCTGTAAACACCCGAGCAGTATCAAGAGTTAGTGTTTAGGACAACTGAAACCAACAATAAATCATCACCTGAACTTACCGCTCTACACTTTCAGGTTTCGCATATTCAGTACGAATCTTAGTTTCTTTTGTTTGAGCAATAACTGGTCGAGCTTTTGTTTCATGATCTTCGGACATCGTTGCTGCCAGATTGCAATAACTAATCAATCAATCTAAAAAGTTCAATTCAAACGGAATCACCATGTATCATATCCAGAGAAATCTAGTCAAAATTGTTTACCGCAGTTACTGTTCGTACAATGACATTGACACCGTCCGGTATAATAGCCAGTAAGATAGACATTTCGGTATGGAGGCAACGACTGACTATAAAATGAAAAAGCAACTTCTTCATCTTCTTCGTCGAACTCAAGATCCAGCGAACATGTTCGATTTGATTCACTTAAGCTGCAGACCACTACTATAGGTGCGCCCCTAACGGAGCAACGTACACTGACGCCGTCCGGTGAAGTTAGACAACCTAATGATGCCTGAAGAAATATCATGAAGTTAGTCATTCAGTACAGTACACCTAAACAGCTTAAGCATCATCAAACAAATAGTATAATAATATGTATTCTGGAAACCAAAAATTGAAACTTGAATGCCAACTTTTGTTATCTTAAGTTTTCCTTGAGCTTTGTCAACACGAACTGTTGCATCCTCTTCTGGTGGTACTGTAATTCCTGATCAGTAACAGCAAGGGGATCATTGATATCCAAAAGAAATGCATTTTACAGAAAATTATAAACAATTTATGGTCAGATAAGAAAAACTCACCAAAGAAACCCATTTTTGATATTGAGAACGTAAATGAAATGGAGCGACAAATTAAAATCACTATTGATTGTGTGTCATTTTTCATATATGTAACCCTCTATATATAGCAAAAAAAAATCAAGAGACTTGTTTGCCTTTTCATACCTGGCGAGATTGGGGTAAAACCAAGCCACCCCAATGAGACAAAATAGGGTTATTTTGAAAAAAACCAAGCCACCCCTTAACCTTGTATTTTCAAAATGGCTAATATGCCCTTGTTTAATTAACACTAAAAAATTGATTAGGTTAATTAATTGAGTTTAGATTAAAATTTTGAAAATAAAAATCCAGTAGGTTAAACCTTTAATCCGTCTTATGAGTTCGATTTCGATCAAAAAATTTGGTTTTCAAAAATGTAAAAGGTCGGCAAGATATACGTTTGAATAAGGTGTTGGCTACAATATAGCCGGCATGGTATTTGTTTGAATAAAATGCCGACCAATATTAGCCGGCATGGTCCTTGGATGAATAAAACGCCGACCGTTTTGTGGCCGGAAGGGTCTTTGAATGACGATTATGCCGACTTTCTTACGTTCGGCATGTAAATATCTCCTATAACGCGGCTATAATATAGTCGGCATGCATATAATTTATGACAATAGGCGTGTGTGTAGCCGGCATGTTAAGGATTTATAACCCTGCCGACATTTACGTATACCAAACAGAAAACAGAATATCGGAAGATCTAATTCACTTTATTCATGCAATTTTTGTTACTACATTGATTGTAACGGAGGGTTTACATAGAGGTCTACCCACAAAACCTATATGAAAACTTCTAAAGCCATCAATCTTCCTCATCCGAAGACGATACGGCATCCAAGTATTCCGGGTTATCCTTCGGGATTCTTTCTGCCAAGAAGTGATAGCTTGCATCGAAAGCGAATGCTTCCCCTTTTTCCTCCAAGTAGCGCGCTTTCACGACTTCATGCTACAAAAACACAAAAAAAAACTTACATATGTTAGTGGTGTTTCATTGGAAGATAAAACAACATGGGTTGCGTAAAAAAAACCACAAAATTTCTTACAAATTCTGCAATGGACAAGGTGAAGGGGCGAGTGTTAAAAATCCGAGGTTGGAGAGCCAAAAAAGCAAGTATCAAGTTTTCGATGACTAGGTGCCTTTCATGGACTTGTTGAATACTTCTTCCATTAGGATTACCAAACTCGCCGCTAAATTTTTTGTGTACCCTAGCCCAAAAGGTTGTGGAATCCTCCCTTTCGGAGGATTGACGTCTAAGTCGATTTCCCGCATACCATGCTTTGGTGATTGCCAAATCTTCATTTGAATCAAATGAAGTCATTGTTTTTTAGCTATTGGGTGAGTTTGATGGATTGTATGATGATATGAGCTTTGGATAGTATATGGAACTATTCGTATGTTGTTTTGTAGAGAGAAGTAGTGTATTTATAGGATTGTACCCAAATTTGGCCGTTATAGTGCCCAAGTACAAGTCAATCAATGAAATTGTACTTGTCAAAAATTTGAATTTTGAATTTTCCGGCGAGATTGTTTTTTCTCAGTATGCCGACTACCCAGGGCCGTTAGGGTGGGAAGTGTATAAATATGCCGGCGTTATGATGGTTTTGGGCATCAGTAAATCATTTTCTTCTGTCAATACGCCGGCAATGTATTTTGAAATTTGACTGCCGGCTACGATATGGTCGGCAGGGTATAAATTTAAAACCATGCCGGTGTTATGATGGTTTTAGGCATCAGGAGAAGGTATTTTCTGTAACAAATTGCCGGCGTGTTCGAAAACATAATACACTGCCGGCTGTATCTTTGTCGGCTTGGTAATGATTTGACTCACTTTCCGACCCTGGTATGCAAGCATTTTCTGTTGACAGGGCCGGCAGTCTGACACTTCAAAACCTTGCCGGCCCTGGTATGGTCGGCATGGTGAATTAAAAAAAACATGCCGGCTATTTGTCTTGAAACTTTACGTAGCTAAACAAACCTTTCATTCAACAATTAGAAATCAATTACTAGTTGTCCAAAATAAGAAAACATGTCCCATAAACCTTAAAAAACCATTTTTCCAACCATTAACCTTAACATTTGTCCAACCCAACATAAAGAAATAAACTAGGAAAAGATTCATTCACCACGAGCACGACCACGACCACGACCACGGCCCCGTTTAGGAACACCAGCACTACTACTACCTTCACCACCAAGACCACTACGAGCCCTCTTTTTGTCAGCATTCATCTTGGCTTGTGCTTCCCTCCTGGCATTTTCTTCCCTCTTTAATTCAAAGATCGACTTGCTTGAACATTTCATAGGCATCCTCATTGTCAAGATTTCTAGCATAGTGAATGTGCTTGGTTTGCTCTTCAATCGACAAAGGCTCTCCTCTTTCTCTCGCGCAACACAACAGCTTCACAAAGGTCTTCAAATGCCCTTTCTATTTTCAGTTAAACAACAAATAATTAAAAGAATTATTCGATAATGCAATCTTAAAACAGTAAGAGCTACTCCAAAATACTTGCAAGGAAGTTAGGAATTGTTGCTGAGTCATTCGATGCCATCTTCCTCTTACGAGCCAATTGTTTACCAGTCATTTCCCTAATCACAGTAGGACGAGCCCAACCCAAGTACCACGACATGTATCTCTCCCCGAGCTTCATGACCTTCGGTCACCTCGTCCAAAAGACTCGTATCGACTTTACGGCCAAGTCTTCCGTTCCAATGTCCTAGAGCTGGGGGTGGAGCGTAAGCGACGATAATAGTTTTTTGGGATGTGCTGCAGTCCTCCCTTAACACTTTAAAGAACGGCTCAAGATCGAAATTGGGTTCTTCTTGGACGTAACCCAATTGTCGCATTACCCGAAGTGGATCGTACATTGAAAAGCAATGGGAGAACAACAAGGGTCCGTAGTATAATGCAACATCATCTCTCCTTTGGATTAAACCTTGATTTCTAGCATCTCGGTAAGGATCAAATATTACCTCATCCGCAGTCAATTTGTCCAAGGTGATTCGCACGTTAATAAGAAGCTGCGGCATATCCTTTTCCTGAGCACCCTTAAAATTGTATCTTTGCGCTCTTGGCTTATCAATCGCAAGCTTTTCATTCACTTTGACATAGGAGTTGGTTTTCACCAAAGTAGGGAAGTGCTCATATATCCAAACATATGCAAACACAAAGTTTAGTAAGAATCAAACATTACAAGCATCTGGAAAATATAAATGATTTAGACAATACAATTACCTGGAAGAGACATATGTTTCCGTTAACTTGCGCAGTGAGTGCCCTTGAAGCCTTTGTCAACTCATTGTTCAAGAAGGTGACCACTGCAGTACCCCAAGAATACTCATGCATATTATCTAAGGGATCCAATAGTTGCAAATAACTGGCGTCGACCAAGCTTCCGGAAATGTCGGGGAAGATACATTTGCCCAAGACGTATAGCAAATAAGTTGACGCGGTAGCATTGATTCGCACGGGGTTCACCCTTCCTTCCTCATCAAAGATTTTCTTGGTCCCAGATAATGTATCCTCGAACTTCTTGATTAAACTTCTTGCTTAGATTACCATCCTTCATCGCAAGCATAGGCTCCGTCTTAATCTGATCCCAACCGAACAAAGTTTTGGTCAATTTGAAGATATGCTCCCAAGAAATGTTATTATCGAAGCCCTCACTGATTGCTTTTCCATCAACCTCGAGGCCTAAAATTTGATGAGCATAATCGGGAGTTATCGCCATCTCACCGAATGGGAATAACATTGTATCGGTCTCTCCGTAGAACCTCTCACAGAATGCAGATACGGTAACTCTATCATACTCAACATTTGAACTCTCCACCGCAGGCCACAACCCGAAGTTTTTGACAATCGCTTGCACCTCGTCACATTCCTTGTCAAGGTCCCAGTTTTTAGTCACTGAACATGAACCTTGGCGCCTCTACAGATGGATGGCATGCTTCTGATCCTAAATACCAAAAACACAAAATGAAAAGAAATACAAACACTTGACGCAAATTTAAGATAGTTACACACTTAAATGAAAAATAAAGACGGATTGAGATTACTTACGATATTATTTTGGATTTCACATGCACATGAGTCTTTGTATCCAAAAAGAACATGTTCACCATCTTCTGGGGTCCCCCGGGGAAGCTCGTTTGGTTTCATTTAACCTTCAATTCAGAGGGAGGCATGTGGGAATTAGCTGGTTTAGTGATAACCATTTTCTTCTTCCCGGTTGCACTAGTACTTGCAGCTTGGGTTTGTTCCCCAACTTCTTCTTTTTGTTCCTCTGCCTCTTCAACAATTTCATCCTGAATATCCTTACATTGATCTCCATTACCATTACCATCATCATCATTAACTCCTCCAACATTAGGCATGTCTTGATCACCATCATCATCATCGTTGTTACCTCCTCCAGCAGCCAGATTTCTTTTATCACCATCATCATCGTCACCTCTTCTACCAGATGGAATTGTTTGGTCTTCATCTGGAGTCTCGTCTGAATCACTGGGTTCCGATGGTAGTTGATAATCATCATTCGATACACGGATCTTTGTCGTTCCCGCCACAACATATGCCTCTCGATGTCTTGAAGTTAAGAGTTTTTCACCAACACGAGGAAGTCTTGAAGGAAGACTAAGAGCTTTCAGAGCTTTCTTGTTTTCCTTTTGCAACCTGAACAAGAACAATTAAGAAAAAAACTATAAGTCGGAAGGCTCAACATATATAACCATTCCGGCGGAATAATGTCGGAAGGGTCGATATCTAAACAGCAAGCCGGCTAAACAAGGGTCGGGAGGGGTTTATTCCAATAACCTGCCGGTTTTTAACAACTATGACTGGGTTTCAACTACAAAAGTCGGCAACATCTATAATAAAAACAACATCGGCTAACATAACGCCGGCGTGGTATTATTTACATACCATTCCGACCTTTATAATTTAAGGCATCAGGAGACGCTAAAAACTGAAATCCCGTAAGCAAGTTAAAAGTTTATAACCGGCAGGCTTAAAAAAAAGCGCGAGCAAGATTATACGTTGATTAACTTCCGACCCCGTGAAAGCGAGTTACAAAAACTAAACCACCTAAGCAACATATTCAACCAACGAGCATCCCGTGGAACACTAAATATGAAATCCCTACAGGTCGTGAAACAAACACATTGCACGGCGAAATAACTGCAAATTCAAAGATTCAATTTTTCTGACCTAATTTGACATGCAAACATGAAATCGAAGTACTAGAGTGAGTTTAAGTAGGCCCTTACTTTCTTAATCACACCATTTCTTCGTTTTGAGCGGGTTCAATCTCTTCTTCTTCGACGGTTTTTTTACTCACTTTCTTTTGAACCAAACTTGCAATTCCAGGGTTATACTCATTGGGTTTTCTATTAGCGCATTTCATACGAGTTCCCTTCCGCCGCGGTGGTTCCATTGATGAAGATTACTCGGAGTTTTCGAATCGACAATGTTAACGAATTAATCGACGAGATTTGGTGGTGGTGGTGTGGGAGGAGCCGGTGTGGTTATGGAAAAGAAGAAGAAGAGAAGAAGGAAGATGAAATGAAAATAAAAAAACTGATTAGAGTAATTGAATTATAAATGTCAAGGGTAGTGTTGTAACTTCAACCATATTTGACCTCCCCTTGATAAGGTCACATGTCCACTTAAAATTGGGTATAATCTCGCCAGGAAGTTAAACAGCGTATATCACTTGGTTGTGTATTCTCCTTTTTAATCCACTATTAAAGTTTTCTCATATGGACCTCGTTCAAAGGATTTAAATTTTTTTGAATGGTTAGTCGGAATCTAATCGAGTAATAGTGTTCTCTTTCTCGACAGTCTACATTATTCTTTTGGAAAGCTGATTGATCAGTTGATAAAGATAGGTTGCTTTAATCTGCTTTTATTTAAGGTTTTCTGCTTTTACTAGGGGCCATAATATTAGACCGCCATATGCATGATTAAAAAAAAATTTGAAAATTGCCCTTGTTGACGTCGAGCTTGACTTGTTTGTTGAAGGCAAAGCTTTTAAGCAGTTTCGTCTACACAAAATTGGTTAAAAAGACCAAAATTAAAATTTTCTGGGTGAAAAGGACAGTTAGATTTTGATACTGTTTAAATGGACAAAAATTTAAAAATAGGCAGGATGTAACCAGTTTCATCCTGTCCATTTTCAAATACTTTTTCTTATTTTTAATTTACACAGGATGCATCCAGTTTCATCCTCGCTATTTTTTAAGTTTAAGCAAGGATGAATCCAGTTTCATCCTTGCTATTTTTTTGTGTCCATTTCACCCATAAAAATTTTTAATCGTCAATTTGAACCGTGTTTTAATTTTTTTTGGACAAATGACCCATTTTCCGTTTCATCTATTAGACCTTTAATCATCAACATCCATTCAAGCTTAAAACAGCAGTTGAAATTCCGCCACTGAAATGACATTTTGGGGTTAGTTTTTTTCTTTGGATTTTGATTTGTAGTCCTCAAATGATACTGTATCATCTAAGTTTGTTTGTTATGTTTCCTCTTCTCAGGAGTAGAAATCTTTCCATTCCAAAATGTCATTCTTCAACCAGATAAATCTGAAGGAAAGCTTCACATATTTCGGGTAAGATCAGCACTTAACAAATTTGCAAATATTCAATTAAGACTAATATGTAGCTTAATCTGTATATTTACAAATGTTTGTTTCTCTTGAAGATGCCATTGTTGTCCTTCTTTGGTTTCTGTTTTTGGTAGTCTAAACAACCCACGATTTGACGTTGCAGGCAACTTTGGGAAAGGGCCGCAATGAAAATAGGTGCATCGTTCTGTGTAGGGAGGGCGTGATTCTGTTAACTTATGCTCATTGAGGGCGGAAAAAAATGAGTCCTGCGAACTGGATTTGGACTTTGATGAGGACACCGAAGTTTATTTCTCTGTTGATGGTCCTCTTAGTGTGCATCTTACAGGCTATTACCGCGAGAAACGTAAATCTAGCAAGAATGGTAAGGGATTCGGCTCGAATCATATTTATGCATCTGATTGAAGTTCAGTTACTTAGATCATATTTTCTAGTATGGAGTTATTAATTCTAAATGAAAAATACTCAGATGATGATGAATATCAAACTGAAGAGGAGGACTAAACCTGGTCAAAGGCGATTTAAGTTCAGATAAATACTATATTCGCTTAAAAAATATTGTACTCGTGGCAATATTAAAACGGAAAATGGGTCATTTATCCAAAAAAAAAATTAAAATACGGTTCAAATGGACGAGTAAAAAATTTTATGGGTGAAATGGATAAAAAAAAAAAGAAGGATGAAACCTGATTCATCCCGCTTAAACTTAAAAAAATAAAAGATAAACCTGGATGCATCTTGTGTAAAATAAAAATAAGAAAAAAATATTTGAAAATGGACAGATAAAACTGGTTACATCCTGCCTATTTTTAAATTTTTGTCCATTTAAACAGTATCTAAATCTAACTGTCCTTTTCACCCAGAAAATTTTGATTTTGGTCTTTTTAACCAATTTTGTGATATTAAAAATGGTAGTTATTTATTCTAGCCAGTTTGAACATTGTGCTGATGCGAATTAGCTTCTTTTGAAATGCTGTATATTGTTCTTATAGGTTCGAGGGCAACATATTACTAGCAGTAAAAACGGAGTGGTGTAACTATGGATCCTTGGTTGCTTAATGTAAAAAAATAATACTCCATACTTGCACTTGTATTAACTTCTGTATTACATTGTGCAAACTTGAGATCAAAAATTGTGATGAATGTTTCACTCATATTACCTCTTCCGTATTTAATTCTGTATTAGATCAAAATGCCAAACCGAAACCACAAATTTCAATACTCCACCAAATCTTGAAGTAATTGACTTGTCCGAAGCAAAATGAAAGTAGTGCAAGGGTTAAATTTTGCCACGAGCACAAATGTCCAAACATGTCACCCCGGCTTTATTTTTCACAATCAAAAAAAGGGATGCGTCTACTCTTATACAACTTCGTAACCACTGGTATTGTGAATGGGCGTGGCTTAAAAGTTAAAAACGGGTGCCATCTTTGGACATTTGTAATCATGGCAATAAACTTTCATTTTGCTTCAAACAAGTTGGCCTAGAGCGTCATGTGACTCATTTTGTTGTGAAGTGCTCTGTTCTCATATGGTTTGTATATCTCTTGGTTGCATACAGTATTCTCTTTCTCTCGCATCATATTCTAGTGTAGGTGAGAATGTGACGCGCACAATTCGTCTAGCTCCATGACGTCTTACACCACCAGTGCTTGGTTTTCAAATGGACCTTCATCCAAAGGATTTATATTTTATAAAAGATTGGTTGGAATCTAATCCGATAATATAATTTTCATTTGTTTCTCTTTCTCCACATTTTCAAAAGCTGATTGAGAATGCTTCCTTTAATTTGCTTTAATTTTAAAGTTATCTGCTTTTGCTAGCTAGGGGTCAATAATGCCCCTGGTATGTTTTAAATCTTATCTTACTAATGTAAAGAAAATAGGTAATTGTTTGGTGAAGCCTTTTCACATGACAATAATATTCCCATTAACTAAGCTTTCAGTTAATATTTGTATATTTATAGGAATGCCATTGTTTTAAAAATAAATCAATAAAAAAACTTAGATATCTTTAAAAATACACATCGAATTTTTGCAAAATTAATATATTTGGAAAGCTCTTTAAATTATCTACGTAGTGAGTACAAACAAGGATATTAAATTATTTTTTTAAGATTTTTTTTCTCCATTATTATCAAATTTGGTGTTGTTAAAAGAATCTAATTCAAGCATGTGCATCGCACATGTGGCCTTACTAGTAGCGAGAATAGTAACTACTCTTTCTGTTTTTGGAAAAGTGAAAGTATCTCTTTTCCAGAAACGCAGGGAGTAGTAAGTTTTTAAGCAGGTTCATCTATTAATTAGATCTTTATTCATCAACATCCTTTCAATAGCAGTTGAAATTCTGCCACAGAGATGTCGACATTTTGGGGTTAGTTTCATTGAATTCTGTTTTCAGTTGAAGTAGTAGTCCTCAATGAAGTTGTATTATCTAAGTTTGTTTGTTATGTTCTCTCTTCTCGGGAGAAGAATCCTCCCAGAGAGAAGTTTCATGCTTTTTGAAGATGAACCTAAAGGACGGCTTCATATAACCCGGGTATCAATATCAACACTTTAATTACCTGGGGTCTTTAGGGGCGACCCCAAAAGAATTAGGGGCGACACAAAACGACAAAAACTGTCATGTCGGTAGGTTATTTCACAATCGGTAGGTTATTTTCGTGGCATTTTTTTTTAATCCCAAACTACCCTTTACAATCGGTAGATAACTATACAATCGGTAGTTAATCAACAATCGGGAGTAAATTTGGTTTGTATAACTTAGAATATAAAGTAAAATCCTTTATCTTTTGAATTTTGACTATCCTATAATCGGTAGTCAAAATAGTTATCTTGACTCCCGATTAAAGTAGACCTTTGGCAAATATCCTACCATAATCGGTAGGGAATTTAGGTTATTTAACTCCCGAATATAGAGTAGCCCCAAATTCAGATTTTGCAAAAATCCTTTTTTTCTTGAAATTTTGGTTGAGCCTATAATCGGTAGTAAATGAAGTTATCCTAACTTCCGATTATCCTTGCTCTCTTTGCAAATATCCAACCATATTCGGTAATCAAAATAGTTCATATAACTACCGAATATAGAGTAGCCCCAAAATCAGATTTTGCAAAAATCCTTTTTTTTTTTGGAATTTTGGTTGAGCCTATAATCGGTAAGAAAGGAAGAGTTATCATGACTTCCGATTATACAGTGGCTCTCTTTGCAAATATCCAACCATATTCGGTAGTCAAGATAGTTCATATAACTACCGAATATATAGTAGCCCCAAATTCAGATTTTGCAAAAATCCTACTGAAATCCTACCGATTGTATAGTTATCTACCGATTGTAAAGGGTAGTTTGAGATTAAAAAAAAATGCCACGAAAATAACCTACCGATTGTGAAATAACCTACCGATTATGACAGTTTTTGTCTTTTGTGTCGCCCCTAATTCTTTCGGGGTCGCCCCTAAAGACGCCAGGTTTAATTAGGATAAATTTACAAATATCGCTTGAACATGTGTTTTGTTGTTGTGTATGTCATTGTTGGGGGTCACAAAAAATGCCATTGTTGGTCAAGTCTTCTTTGACTGTGTATTTGGTAGTCATAAAAACGCATGATCTGGTGTTGCAGGCAACTTTGGGGAAGTGTCTCAATGAACATGATCGGATGATGTTGGAAGCAGCTATAGAAAAGGCTTGCAAAGAAAACAATTTGATGTTGCAGGCAAATATGGTAAAGGCTCGCAATGAAAGTTTAAGTAGGTGTAACGTTCTGTGTCGTGTTGGGTTTGGTCCTTCAGTTATCTTATTGTTTGTATCATAAGTAAAAATGCCACATAATGGGCCAAATTGGTACTTGAATCATCTTTTGGCCCTCATCCAAGCCCACTAATCAGTCAACCGAAGCAGCCCACCAACCTGCCCAGTATGACCGGTCAATGGTCAAAGTCAACACTCGGTCAACAGATCAAAGTCAAATTTGCCAAACTGTCAAAATCAGTTGCACGTCGCACCTCCACCAATTTTCATCTTTTTGCTAGCAAAGTGCTTCTAACCAATTTCCGGCCAAGTACTTTTCTTGACATCCAACCGGTTTCAAGCCATCTTTGCCGGATGTTGTTAACTGGGGTTTCAGTATATGTTGCGATCTTGTTGTCAGCCGGCCTCCATCCATCTTGCCAGCCCATTATGCATGTCAATCATCAATCGATCACAAAGCATGCGAGAATTAAACAGAAGGCATGAATGAGCGATTTCGTGCGAATTTAACATGGAGGCATAAATGAGCAGTTTCATGCAGAATTTAACATGGAGGCATGAATGAGCAGTTTCATGCAGAATTTAACATGGAAGCATGAATGAGCCGTTTCATATAGAATTAAACAGGGAGGCATGAATGAGCAGTTAATGCCATTTAAGTTTATATTGAAATTAGGTATTCAACTGTATAAATAGGGAGGAGCAGAAATCATTATGGGGGGAGAAAGAAGAGAGAAAAAATAGACTGTAATTCTATCTTTCTTTATAATAAGAGACCCCAAAAATGCCACATAGCGTCCCCACAATCAAACTTGATCATAGTGAAGCCATGTCAACAATGATTTTCCATGTCATCAGGTCTATTTGGCTTACCAACGGTCACTACAAATGAGACAGTCCGGTTGGCAACTTGAAGGGTCACCATCCTTTCACAAATACTAGAATACTCAAAATCGGGTTACCTTATCTACAGACACATCTCTTCATCTAAGGACACATCTCTTCACATAAAACTTTCGTAACCGACAACCATTACAATAGACACCTTACTACCAAGCGCCTCTTCCAGTAGATATATAGACATAGTCTGCTAAAATTGTGGCTAATTAATTTGGAGAAAGAGACAGAAAGATAAAGAATACCTAAGAGGAGAAGTGACTGGAATAGTAAACCATGCCATATAAATAATAAAGCCGATATGAAAACATGGAGGGGTTCGTTCACTTGGTTTACTATTTCCTGATCTTACATTGTACAAATAAGCAACATGCTACTATAACGATCTACTAGCCTAATGCTTCGATATTTGATGACGAAGAATGACATACATTCTCTGTAACACCATCCCTAAATAATCAGTGCAAGTTCATAATGTTCATTCATTACAGCATTTGGACATGGAAGCGTCCGCGCATGCAATAAGATAACCATCACACATATACATCTACATATGTAAGTTGTAGTGTATATAAGTCAAGAAGCGGGAAAATTTGATAGGGTCGTATTATAGCGTCGAGACAGCAGTAGCTATAAGGTTGGAGTGGTTTCCATGTTCAAAGCACAAAGTTCTGAAGGTGGAAGTGGAAATTGTTATCATCGCTAGGAGGAAATAAAAGATTTGAAGAAATAGTTCGAGGAACACATTTAAATGTTAAGCAATATGATGTTGTTGTCCATGTAGGCTTATGGATTTATTAATACTGAAAATAAAATAGCGGCGTTTAGCACAACTACGTAGAAAGGTATTGAAAAATAAACAATCGAAGAACGGGTATCTATTGGTAACCACAAAAAAAGAAGATGTCTTCGTGGTTGTGATGAAACTGTAGTTTAAATTCATCCATGAATTTTTCAAAATGATGATAATAATTAATTGGGTGATTAGGAAACTAAATTAATTAACAAGTTAATCATAAGTAGTAATAAATTTGGTACTGTTTTGTTGTTTGTTGGTAAATAATTCAAGATTTGGAAATAGAAATGTGGGAAAGAGTTTATATTATTACTGGGTTTTGGAGAATTCATTCTAATTATCTTGATTCGTGACGCTAGACGAATGCTGAGATGGTTTCAGACTGTCAGTGGTACTAATGAAGACAAATAAGATCTTGGTGGTTAGTATTGATGGTGGAAAATCACGAGTCTACAGTTGGTTACTGGAATTCCAAAGGTTGTATTTCTAACAAAACATCCTAAAATATTGGATATCTATATATTACACAAATTTGGAAGATTCTCAGATCATATATTCTCATTCTCTGTTCCAATATATTTCAAGTTCAAATAGACTTATGATCGAAGGACTATATTCTGCAGCACTTTCCAATGGTCATGAATCTCTTTCATGCATGTTTCTCAACAGACATATACGTCAGTCAACATATATAACTCTTCGCGGCACCAGACAAGCCCCAGTCGTTTTTAGTTCCAAGCGGCACCAGACAAGCCCCAGTCGTTTTTAAAAAGTTTTCATTTTTACCAAATCCCATATTTTGGGAACAATTCAAACCAATACCAGAGAGGTTAGTTTTCATTTATCATAATTGAGTTTGCATTCGTATTCAGACTAATTAATAATACAGATTCTATACAATAGAAGAATGTAAATTGAGAATAGGAAATCACACAGGAGATTTAACTCATGTAGAATTTTCGGCAATGTTGGCAGCCTTTAGTAGCATTACAAGACCTACACTGTTTGAGATGCAGGTACATGCAATGGATAAAGGAATTATCATTCCGCCATCATAAACCAGCCTACGATAATGTGTTGAAAACAAAGGTATATGTATTATGGGAAGACGGGAACTGGAAGAGAAGACTAATCAATGTCACACAGGTGAAGTGCGAAATCCAGATTCTTCGTCAAAAAGGTAGAAACTAATAAAAAACGTCCTCTACTCAATTTTTATGTCACTGCACTGTCATCATGTCTCATTTGACCATAACAGACAACTAATAGTGTAATAGAAAAGACACCATATACTACCCAGGCGTCCCCTCCAATTAATTTATATAGATTTCTAAAATTGGTTGTGGCTAATTTGTTGAAAAAGACGAAAAGACATGAAGTACTAAGAGGAGAAGTGAGAGACCAATATTCACCACGCAAATAGAAAAAGATAATTCCTGATCTTATGTTGTTGTACAGTTAAGCAGCAAACTAAACCAGGAGATGAGGATATGCCGGTGTGTATGCATCGGGTTAGGAGCTTGTTATCAATAAAACACCACTCCCCAAGGGGATTCACCCGTGGATGTAGGCAAACCATGCCGAACCACGTAAAACATGTGTCTCTTTTATTTGTTCTTCAATTCGTCTCCAACCCTAAATACACACCTCAATCGTGTTTCGTGCCCAAAAGTAATTTTGGGTACAAACACTTATGCTCGTTGACGGCGGGAAAAAATGAGTCATGTGAGCTTGATCTAGACTTTGATGAGGATATGGAAGTTATTTTTTCGGTTGATGGTCCTCACAGTGTGCATCTTACTGGGTACTACCACGACAAGCGTAAACCTAGTGAGGATGGTAAGCGGTTTTGTTTGTTTTTTTTATTATGCATCTGGTCGAAGTTCAATATTTATTTAGTAACTTTCTTTATTCAGGTAAGTGTTTTTTTTTTTGATCGGTCAAATAGAAATTTCATTGAAGGAAGGCACTTAAGTGGGGTACCTTAACCCAATGATTACAACCGAACAAAAAAGGGGAACCGAAAGGGGATTCGGCTACCCAAAAAGAAAACACACAAAAATTATGGACGTCGGTATAATGAATCTGATGTGATTTTAAATTGTTGTAGAAAATGGTAGTAAAGGTTGTCGTTCACTCAGACTTGTAAAGATTTGGTTTCAGAAAATACTAAAAACAAAGAAAATATATACACAAGATGTCACAATATCGAGAGATTACTGGGACTTCGGATTCCACCATTAATCACATTCAATTGGTTTATATAATGACTCATAACAATTCTAGCTCTTTTGTTGACTCTTTTCTTTGCCGAAAGTAGTTTTTTATAAAGAATTAGATGTAAATCATAAGCATAGCGCATCAAAAGTTCTTAGACTAAGCATACGCTATCAGACAAAATCACAACTAATCAAGAAAAATCATAAATCAATTAAATCAATGCAAAAGTCATAGCGAATCAAATATAGTTACCAAACAATTGTGAAATAAGGCTTCCTCCATCATCCCAGTAGTGGGGTTTAGCTCCTCATGTTATTCACGTGCTCAAAATAGGTATTCATAGCTCAAAAGGGTGAAAAACAAGAGAAAACTAATGACTCAGACAGTTTGCAGCGTTGTATGAGCGTTACAAACAACTCGTTACAATCTTTATTCTGTAAACGATATATGAAAACCGCTGTAGAATATAAGACCGCACTGGAGAGTTGTCTCATTGTAGTAGATTCTCGCGACCGATTTCTCGCGATGACCATGAGAAGGTCCAATGCTCTTCGTGTTCTTCCTCTACACCAGCAGCAACAATTTCCTGAAGCTCCTGCGATTCTTCTCTGCAGCTTCTACCGTACCTCTGTATCGACCCCAAACCCTCAACTCCATTTATGTGACCTCCCTCTTCTATTTATACCCTCACAGGTTCCCTAAAACTCGAGTAAATCTCCGGTTTCTTTGAGCAAAAGTCTCGGCTTTTTTTCTTGCTTTTTCTCGCTTCACCTTTACGCTTGAATTCTCTCACGCGTCTCTCGTCCAATCCAAACTCTCCGAACTAGCCAAATATCCCGAGAATCTTTCTTCTATCCCACGTACTTTCCAAAAATAGATCACCCGAGTATCTTCCCCTGTTTTCTTCAAACTCGGTGATGCATCCCGATTCGATCAATTCTAATGACCATACCATGCATGTTTAGGTCTAACGGTCTATCCCTAAGATATCGAGATTGAGTCTCTCTCCATCACGCTTAAAAATCCAACCCTAATCTGCTTCTCAACTGTAACAATTTTCCCGCCTTTTTGCATTTGAATTGTTGAAGATGGGTTGTCCCTTAACCAGAGTAAGGGTGCCTTTAGCAGACACCTTTTGGGATTCCCTGGGGTGCAAATAACAAGTGGGTACCCCTTAGTAATTGAGGTGCCCCTTATCCATTTGAGGGGTGCGAATAGTAATTTTCTCCCACGAGCGCAAAAACCACTTTTCGAGCCAATTTCTCCGCACAAGTGTATTTCTCCAAAAACACCTACAAAGACACAAAAAGCCATAATAAATACAAAATCGAGCACTAACAAAATATACAATTGAGATTAAATCAGACACAAAAATGTGTCTATCAGAATCCCATAAAGAGATCACCGTATTTTCCGTAAGACCTAACATTTTTGTATTCGATTCCGCCCAAAAGAATGCTTGTAATTTGATATCTCTAATGAGGCTTGCCAAAGTTTTCTTTTTGTTATCGAAGGTTCTTGCATTTCGCTCTTTCCAAATACACCACCTATTCGGGTAAGTGTTTGCAATTACCGTATTGATGAACATATCTCATTCGCAAAACCTAGCGGTCTTGTAAATTTGTAATATATAGGGCATATCACTGGTTTTCATGAAGCAAGCTCAATGACTTACAATTGACTGAGTACTGAGAAATTACAACTTTATTCTACCAAACTTAAAGTGTTGATACGAATTAGCTTCTTTTCACTCGAACAATTAGCTTCTTTTGAAATGGCATATATTGTTTTTATGGGTTCATGGACTAGTAGTAAAACCTGAGTGGGTTACTATATTAATCCTTTGTTGCTAAATGTAAAACAAATGATAATAACGCTATTGGGTAAAGGATTGATATTTTATTACCTCTTCTGTGGGTACAAAATACCGCACACTCGTCTTATGTGCGAAGTAACTCCGTAAGTAGTAAGCGAACGCGACCGCGTACAACATATTCAAGATGACGAACCAGATGACGTTAGCAGATAACGAGAAAGGCGTGAAGATCTATGCGGCAGTGAAGAAACCGTGCGTCAATTAATAGTAAATCCCTACGCGATATTGACGCATGTCAGATCCGAAATAAGGGGCTTTATTAGCTATCCTCCACTATGTAAACTCCTATATAAGGAGCCAAGCGTCTTTGTAAAAGAGAGAGATCTTTTTAGAGAGTTTAGACAAGATATTTAGGAGAGAGAAAGATTATTTGCTTCCCAAGTTAGGGTTTTCATATAACTTTGTATTTGATTGAAAGAATTAATAAAAGTTCTTGAGATTCTTATGATGGTTTCTTAGATTGTTCTATAGATTTTACTAAGGGTGTGGTTGTGGGATTTCTCGCAACTACATTTTGGCGCTAGAAATCAGCTCGGAATGATGTACACTGTTGGTGAATTTCTTTAAAAACAAGTTTAAACTTCTTCATAGTTTTCATCGATCTATTTACAATCTTTGAGAGTTTCAGAAATTTAGATCTAAAAGATTAAACCAAAAGTTTTCATCTCAGAAAAACAGATTTCATTTGTAAAGTTTTCAGATCTTTAGTTCGTCAAGAGAAGATATTGTTTTAAGAAATTTGGTGAAGTTATTGATTCTGCACAAATGGACGAAAGAAGTAGCAAAGAACGGAGCCTACAAAAGAACAATTACAGAAGCGAGGTAGATGTTAAAACACAAAGCAAACAAATTGAAGCAGTAAGGATAGTCATAGCAACAGATGGAAGCAAGAGTATACAGTGTAACTCAATAACAAACACATCTATTAATGATTTTCATGCAGGAATCACAGGAAAAATACATAAGCGCGATTTTGAAGGAAAGAAAATCTTGACAGTGGAAAAAATATCTCCCTTGAAGGAGTGGGAAAAGAAGAAAATAACATTTGCAGCGGATGAGATACCAGAAGAAAATTTAAGGCGAACGGATCCCCTGATGGAGAGAGTTTTTTATTTTAGGGTATCTAAAATCCTATGTGGCACCAATTTTTTTAGAGACCCAAACTCTATTGGAGATGCTCTAAACAGAAATGATCGGTGTACCGAAAGAAAACCACCGAGCTGTGAGCCATGTGATAAGGGAGGTGGGACACACTTCTATCCACCCCATCCCGATGCTAAGAACTCCCACCGGGTCCGTTCGATTTCCTACGGTGCACTTCACGGTGTGTTTTCTCGGTCAACCTAGCAAAGCTGACTGCTAAAACTTGGTCAAATCAAAATAAACCGCACGAAGAAAACCGACTCTGCTAATAAAAAGCTTCCCCTAGATGCCACAAGTTCCATTAATCGTGTCCGTAGCTTCAAAACCATCACAGAATTGAAGAAAGATTAAAGGATCACGAATACGGAAGATATACCAAAACTATGTTCCTTAGGATGTACGATAACTACAAACCACTTCTATTTTCTCTACTTTAAGGTCTGAGACTCTGAAAGATTGAGTTGTTGAATTGAGTTTGAGAGACAGCATCTACCACTCCATCTCCATCTCTATTGGATTGCTCTAAGAATCCACACTTCTTTAGCAACAAATATGTCTGGAGTTGTTGTTCCAGAGATGATAAAAAAACCGGTCGCCGAGGGATCCAGCAGTCATGTTAATATCATGGTCAAGTCGATGGTAAATTCATAGTCTGTAGTCTTCTTGGATATTATTCATGCTTTAAGTTATAACATACATACTTACTTGGGCTGTTCATTGTTATCTAGTGCAATGGAAGTGATGTTTACTTGTAACGAAGCGCAATACCCTCCGAGGAAGCTCATGAATGCTTCTTGTGAGATTACAAAATTTGTTCTCAATATATCCCAGGGAGATCTATTTCTTATATGATGGTAAATGGATCAAACCAGAGGATACCCCTCATCAAGAATTTTTTTTTTGTTAACTTACTTTATTTATTTTCCCATTTTTGTTTGTTTATTTTTTAAAATTTTGAGAGGTTTATTTGGTGGTATACTTGAGTGGTTGCAGCTGGGACTAAAAGATGAGGATCATATTGTTGGAATATGGTTTTTGAGGTTTTAATCTCTCACGACTGTGTGAGAATCATTTCATTATTTTGTATATATACATGTACAATTACATAGGATAGGTGAGATCCTAATACCATAATTACATCAAGAGAATTAAATTTATTCCTATACATAAAATAAAGAAATTAATCCTAATTACATCTCTATTATTCTGTGCATGCATATTATATTGTTTCCATATTCTTCATTGCATGTATTCAATCACATTTACATTAATATTATTCTTTGCATGCATATTAATCTTTTTCATATTCTTCATTGCATGTGATAATCTAATTTCCAAGTTTATCAAGGGACGGATAAACTTAATACCCCCCCTCAAGTTGGAGCGGTAGGACCTGAACGAACGCCCAACTTTCCTACTAGACGACTAAATCATGGGAGCTCCCAAAGGTTTAGTGAAAACATCAGCTAGTTGATCAGACGACGGAAGATGTTTTGGTAAAATCAATCCACTTATTAACTTTTCACGAACAAAATAACAATCAATCTCGATGTGTTTAGTGCGTTCGTGGAAGACAGGATTTTGCGCAATGTGAATTGCGGCTTGACTATCACAGGAAACAGTGATAGGAAGAGAACATGAGAATCGCATGTCTTTTAATAGATAAACTAACCATTGAAGCTCTGCTGTAAGATTGGCCAAAGCATGATATTCAGCTTCGGCAGATGATCGAGCCACTGTGGGTTGTTTCTTGGACTTCTATGAAATGGGACTATTACCTAAGGTAATAAAATATCCAGTGGTAGAACGTCTAGTCATGGGACAACCTGCCCAATCAGAGTCTGTGTAACCATGGATGGAAGGAGAACTGGCGGAGGATAGAAATATGCCATGTCCAATGGTTCCTTTGAGATAGCGAAGAATGCGATGAGCAGCATCCATATGAGAAGTTCTTGGATGTTGCAAGAATTGACTCAGATAATTAACTGAGTATGTAATGTCAGGTCGAGTGACTGTTAGATATAATAAACGACCTATTAAACGACGGAAACGGCTTGGATCAGTTAATTCCGTGCCATCGGTAGGAAGCAACTTGAGTTTGGTATCCATTGGAAAAGCTGAGATACGAGCCCCTGTGAGGCCAGAATCCTTAAGGATATCAAGGATGTATTTTCTTTGACATAGAAATATACCCTTGGGAGAACGAGAAACCTCAATGCCTAAAAAATACTTTAGACAACCAAGATCCTTGATTGAAAAATGAGAAGCAAGACGAAGCTTGAGAGAATTAATTAAGCTAGTATCTCATACGGTGATAATGATATCATCGACATATACAAGCACAAAAATAGATGTTGAACCACGATGATATGTGAAAAGAGAATTATCACATAAGGATTTGGTAAAACCTTCGGCTAATAAAACTGAAGAAAGCTTCGCAAACCATTGACGAGAGGCTTGCTTGAGACCATAAAGAGATTTTTGAAGTTTAAAAACTTTAGACTCACCTGGACGCACGAGACCTGGAGGTATCTTCATATAAATGTCTTCATCAAGGTCTCCTTGGATAAATGCATTGTTGACATCAAGTTGGTGAAGAGACCATCCTTTCATTGCTGCAATGGATAATAATATGCGAACAGTAACTAACTTGGCTACTGGTGCAAAGGTATCATAGTAATCAATCCCTTCTTGTTGAGTGTAACCTTTGGCCACCAGTCTAGCTTTGTAACGTTCAACAATGCCATCAGCATTAAATTTTATTTTAAAAATCCATTTGCAACCAATGGCTATTTTTCCCGGTGGTAAATCTACCAAGATCCAGGTATTGTTTGCTTCCAAAGCCATTATCTCCTTGGCCATGGCAGCTCGCCATTTGGGACATTTGTTAGCTTGAGAGAATGATCTCGGTTCATCAGTAAGGATGACTGATGTAAGGAAAGCCTTGTGTGATGAAGTGAATTTATCAAAAGATAAATAATTGGTCATTGGGAATGGAGAGTTGGATGTGCCTGTAGTAGAAGAACAATAATAATCCTTCAAATACGAAGGTGGGTGATGAGCACGAGTTGGACGAGGAGGGATTACAGTGTCTTTGGAGGTTGAATGGATGGAATTGGACTAGGAGAGGATTGTGGCATAGAGGATTGACACGGAGAGATGTCGGAGATGAAACTACTGTGATCGTAGTGTGATCATGAGAGCCGTGTTCTCGGCAGAGGGTTAGGAGATTTCGTGTGTATTGGATGACACGGGATATCGGTAGGTGTTGCACGGAATTTCGTGGAAAAATAATAGGATCCGAATGCCGGCCGGATTAGGATAGCATGGGATAGAAGATTGAGTAGAACGACGAGAGATGTCATCGTGGGGAAGTGAAAGATAAGGAGACTGAAAGATCGAGTCATAAAAAGTAAACTCAGTTGTTGGAATGGATCAGCAACAGGTGCAGATTGAGAAGTAGAAGCGTCTTTAAAGGGAAACGTGTTCTCATGGAATACAACATCTCGTGAGACATATATTGTTTTAGATTATAAATCATAAATTATGTAGCCTTTCTGGCCATGGGGATATCCAATGAAGATGCCAGGACTGGCTCGTTGATCGAATTTATGAGAAACGCGTGTGTTTCTGCCAAAGTAAAGGCAGCCAAAAAAACGGAGAGAAGAATAGTCCGGGGGAAAGTTCAGGAGCATCTCATGAGGCGATTTATGAGATAACACCGGTGATGGTAGTTTGTTAATTAAATACGTTGCAGCCAAAATGCATTCACCCCAAAAACGAATGGGTAAATTAGCTTGAAAACGTAAAGAGCGTGCCACGTTGAGTAAGTGGCGATGTTTTCTCTCAATAATACCATTTTGCTGCGGAGTATATACACAGCTGGTTTGGTGCAAAATTCCATTTTGATGGAACCAAGATTGAAGTTCATTGGATTTGAACTCAGACCCATTATCAGACCTGAAAGTCTGTAATTGGGGAATGACTATAGAGTTAATACCAGAGGAGATCTTTGGTGATGTGATGCCTAAATTGTTTAATAACAAAGGCAAAGAAATATTTGAGAAACTTCAAAGTCTCGATTTTACTTTCATCAAAAACACCCATGTACACCTAGAGTAATCATCTACAATTGTAAGGAAATATTTGGCACCGATTAAAGATGCAAGAGAAAAAGGACCCCGAGATGTCAAGCATGAATTAGTTGAAAAGGATGCTTTGATAAAGAAATACTTTTATTAAATTTTAATCGAGATTGTTTTGCCTGTGGGCATACATCGCATAAGTGTTTGAATGGAGAGCGAACATAAGCAAATTTACTACTTAAAAAATTAAAACAATCCTTGTGCGGATGGCCAAGACGGCAGTGCCATATATCTATTGGCTTATTTGCAGCTAAACAAGAAACTGATGGATGCAAACTGAAAAGATAAAGGCCAGCGATACGCCTACTCCATCCAATCACTTTGCTGGTGAGACGGTCCTGGAAGATACAAGACTCGTGTGAGAATTTGATACAACAATTTGCTGTGCTTGTAAGCTTACTTACAGAAATCAAGTTAAATTTAAAACTTGGGATGTAAAAAACATCGAGTAATTGAATATTGGGAGACAAGTTCACAGTCCTAATATGAGTCACAGATATATTTGAGCCATCTGGCAATTGAACCGTGATTGGGTTCAAAACTAAATTGTAAGAAGTAAAACAAGAGAGAGTGGAGCAAATGTGATGTGTTGCACCACTGTCGACAATCCAAGCAGTAGAAGAACAAGTGAGAGTAATACCTGCGAAATTGGCAAAAGGAGGTACACCCATGTTTGCATTGTCCGGATCAAGCAAGGTCATAAGTCTTGCATACTGAGCAGCGGTGATTCCAGGAGCAGCAGGTGCAACAACATATGCTGGATGTGGAACAGCAGCAGCAGCAGCAGATGCTGGATGTGGAACAGCAGCAGCAGCAACATATGCTGGATGTGGAGCTTCCCTGGACCTTGGTGGATCCTTTGGATAGCCATTGAGCTTCCAGCAAGTAAGGCGGGTGTTACCATGTTTATTACAATGATCACAAAACGGACGCTGGCGTTTGTTACCACTACCAGTCCCATTGTTGTTGCCGTGGGTATTTCCATGGTTTGAAGATGTTCTCATATTGGACCGTGCCATGTAGGAATCATTGCGAGATACGTTTAGAGTAGCAGATTCAATTGGAGTAATAGAAGAGGAATTTATACCTTGTTGTTCCTCCTCCTGCCTGACCAGATTGTACAGCTTAGAGGCAGACGGCATTGGCTCCATCGTCAAGCATTGGCTACGCAAGGCATAGAATCGATCATTTAATCCCTGTAAGAACTCCATAGATCTATCTTGATTGTGGTGATCGATGAAATCTTTTCCTGTACCGCATATACATGGTACAACAGGCCTAAACGAATCTAGTTGATCCCATAGAGTTTTGAGTTGGGTAAAGTACATCGCAACACTACTGTTCTCTTGTTGCAGGGAAGAAATAGACTGTTTTAGGGCATAAAGTTTCGGTGCATTGATATGAGAAAAACGATTCTTTATCTCCAGCCATTGATCCCGTGCAGACGGGAAACTCATCACACTAGACCGGATTACTGGGTCAACAGAATGGGCAACCCAGCTTCCTACCAGGTCATCTGCACGAGTCCAATGGAGAAGATCCGTTGGATCTTTAGGTTTGGTAATGAAACCATCGATATAACCTAGCTTGGCTTTAGCACTAAGAGCTTTTCTGACTCCTCTTTCCCAGATGCAGTAGTTGTCACTGTTGAGAAGAGGTTGGAAGATGACAGTTGTAGGGTTGTCAGCCGGATGTACGTAATAGGGTGATGATGGAGATAAACCTAGATCCCTATTAGGTTGAGGAGGATTCTTTGGAAGATGGAGAAATTTGTGTATCATCTTCTACAGCCATGATTTAGCAGTTATGAAAAAAAAAATGATTGTAACCTAGCTCTGATACCATGTTGGAATATGGTTTTTGAGGTTTTAATCTCTCACAACTGTGTGAGAATCATTTCATTATTTTGTATATATACATGTACAATTACATAGGATAGGTGAGATCCTAATACCATAATTACATCAAGAGAATTAAATTTATTCCTATACATAAAATAAAGAAATTAATCCTAATTACATCTCTATTATTATGTGCATGCATATTATCTTGTTTCCATATTCTTCATTGCATGTATTCAATCACATTTACATTAATATTATTCTTTGCATGCATATTAATCTTTTTCATATTCTTCATTGCATGTGATAATCTACTTTCCAAGTTTATCAAGGGACGGATAAACTTAATACATATTGATGTCAATCTGACGCTGTTTTGGCCGTGTGGCAAGCCTCAAAATGTGAAGAAGATGCAAGGAGTGGTACAATGTGGGAGAGGTTTTAGGTCTTAAGTTATGGAGAAAATGTAGAGTTTAGACTTTAGATCTCTACTTCAATATATCTAGTCTTGTAGTATTTTGATTATTATTCCATCTCATGTGTAGACTTTTTAAGCATCCAACAAAACTTGTATTTGATTTTCATGTTTCGAACACAACTAACTAGACTACTAGTAATTGCTACAAGCAACAATATCAGATTGGGAGAGTACTATATAGCCTGTAACCGTGTTCCCACTGCACTCAACACTATCGCCCGCACGAAATCACAGATTATTAAGTTCGATCTCTTCTGTTTATGCTGAGATTGTTAACTAATTCAAAATCTCATTGCTATCCCATTCTAAACAACCAATAGGGAACGAATGGTTATGGAAGCCCCTTTGCATTGGGATGATCAATGAGTGGATGTGGGTCCCATGTATTGTTTGTAGCGGGATTTGAGTAGGGACAAAGACTCGTAATCCTAGCATTTTCGATACTCCTTCCGTTACTTTTTAATAGGCTGGTTTGATTTTTAGAGAAAATTAAGGAAATTAAAAAAACTAATCATTGAAAGTGGTCCTCATGACACTTGTCAATAAAAGAAGTGAATTGAAATGGTCCCATAACACTTGTCAACAAAAGAAGTAAATGAAATGGTCCACATGACACTTGTCATCAAAAGAAGTTAAAAGAAAAGTGGTCCCTAAAAACTAAAGTAACATTTGACTTTCCCAATTAGGAAACCAGCCTATTTTTTGAAATCTTTATTTATAGAAACCAGCCTATTACAAAATGTAACGGAAGGAGTAATAGTTTCATTCTCAAGTGCTTTGTTTTCATGTCTCACACTATTTTCGTGATATACCTCGTTAATACTGACTGAACCAAGGAAGCAATTCCTTTTTTCATGTTGTTGGAGTATAAATTAGTCCTCTTCCAGTCAAGCTCACACAATCGCATAGTTATACTTCTACAGTCGATACACATTTCAGTATTTCACCATCTAGAATTAAAGAAAATCTGAATTGAAAAACTGAGATGTGGAAGAAAATTGAATAAATCTGATGATTGGTATCTACAAAATTATTTATTTTATTGATGAAAAACCTTTTACTGCAATCAATTTCAGAGGAAATTAATTACCACCGGAGACAAATCTATTAACAATGGAAGGGACAGCCTACACCAAGTTGATGGCGTGATGCGAAGAAACTTTCGGTCCAAGTACACGACATATTTTAAATTATGAAACTGGATATATTTGACTTCAATTTTGTTGAGGTAATGTTGGCAATCTTGTGTATAAACTGCAATAAAATAAACAGAGAATAAGAGATATGCAAACCCAATTAGACGAAACCAAAGTCGAGGCAAGGATTATATCCTCTAGCCTTAAGACAGATTCACCCCGCACTGGTGCTTACGGATTATCGATGTCTGTCTCCCAGGATACAATGACTTTCTTCTCGATGTAGTAGCACTCCAAACTTCGAGAAACGGCGAACCAAACTTGAAGTGATGAACTCTCTCTTTACCACAAACTAAATCAATGATTTCTAGTGAATGCAATAGAATGAAAACTAGTTTACTGATTGATGCTTTCCTAGCCTATATGTGCGGGTATTTATAGAAGATACTAATACCTATTCATGGAGTCGTTTTCTTTCTAAGGGTTTCATAAGAAATGTCCTTTCACGTTTCCTTTCACGTTTCTGATTTCCTTTTGTTTCCGAATTGAAACTACCCTAACTAACTGGACCAGAAACTTAATTGGGACAAATCCAATTAACTCCAAAACCCTACTCCGTTAGGTATTTGACAAGGGATTTTCTATTCATCTGAAAATTCTATTTGATTTTCCAACAGGTAAAAAATTAAAGACTTGTATTATCTCTATCATTCAGACAGATTTTAGATTATGAAAGGTTTCTCAACTTGAGAAAACCAAAGGTAGAGTTCTGTTTACGACTACATGACTTGTTGTACAGGGAAAGATACACTTGCCTTAAGTTGGCATATAAAACATAACAAACAGAACTAAAAGTATAAACAGAAAAACACAGTTTCAATAGGAAATAAAGAACAAGTTTCCTATTATCTAACACCCTCCCTAGATCTAAGCGGGTGGTCAGAAACAGTGAGCTTAAAGCGTAGAGTATAAAAACGATCTCTCGAAAGACGTTTAGTAAAGACGTCAGCAATATGATCCTTAGAGAAAACAAAACGAACAAGTAGTTAGCCATGTTGAATTATTTCTCGAACAAAATGATAATCGATTTCAATGTGTTTAGTACGACCATGGAAGGTATGATTCATAGTAAGATAGGTATCACCAAGATTATCACACCACAAAACAGGAGGAGTGCAGACTGGAATTTGAAGTTCTTTGAGTAGAGACTCAATCCACATGAGCTCAGCAGTAGCAATAGAAATCCCTCTATATTCAACCTCAGTACTGGACTTAAAAACTTTTTTGTGTTTTCTAGCACTCTAAGAAATGATATTTGATCCCAAGTAAACACAATAACCACTAGTGGAACGTCTATCAGTCGGATCACTAGCCCAATCAGCATTCGTATAGGCTTGAAAACTCAGTAGCAAAGAAGAAGAGGGCCGGAGAATAAGACCATACGAAGAAGTACCATTGTAAATAACACAGTATTCTCTTGACAAGAAGAAAATGCTTATCGGTAAATTGACAGAATTTATTATCCGAGAAAGCAAGTTCAGGACGTGTGATCAACAAGTATTGAAGGCCTCCAACAAGACTCCGATATTCAGGAGGATTTTTCAATGGAACACCATCTTGCGGATTTAAATCAGTAGTGTTAGTAAAATGAGTACTCACAGGCTTGGCTCCTTGCATATTAGCACGCTCCAACAAATCTTCAATATAACGACGCTGAGAGACAAACAAACCATCAGTTGTGTGTGTAACTTCAACACCGAGAAAAAGAGACAACTCACCAAGATCTTCTAACGCAAACTCCTTATGAAGAGTGTAACAACATCTTTTCTACTGGCCACACCCAAGTAAATATAAAGGCTATAAAACTACTAACATTCAAGATTCAAAGATAAACAAGATGTAAAAAACATGAAAGTAAATATTGACAAAAGAATATAATGTGGTTCGGCCATGAAGACCTACATCCACGGGAAAGAAAATATCTTATTTATTGATTAAGGTCTTACCCTTGAATTCTCACTCTCTTTTTCTCTAAATCTCTCTTTAGAATTCTCTGTAAAAATACCATCTAAGATTACATGTTCATTTCCTTCTACATGGACTGGTATTTATAGACAAACTAAACTCGTGAAGGTGTGGCCCGATCTCTCCGAGCTGGTGAAGCTGTAGTACATCTTCTCATTACTTCGGACGAACTATATACTATCCCTCGTGATGCCCTGCTCGGTTATCCTTCCGAGTTGCCTCGCCTTGTGCATTATCTTACTGCTCCTCTTTGAAGGAGATCGCACTGCATCATCCTTGGGCTATAATATAAATCGTCCGAGCCTTATGATGAGATGTACTTTCGCCCACGCCTCTTCTGATCCTTCATTAAATGCATTCCTTCTTTTTAGACTTGACCGTCTGAGTTGATTAGACTACTCTTCACACGCGTCATGCATGTAGTGTTGTAGCAGACGTCTCGATTCAGACAAAATTACCTTTTAGAATGTGATTCGATACTTTTATCTCATCATCTTAGAATGAAACCATCCCTTAAGATGTTGACACGTGGCGATCAGGTATTTTACCCTCACAATTTGCTCCTTTTCTTTTCATCTTGTCGAGGGCATTATGGGAAGAAAACCTCGTAATCGCTCCGTCTTTTTCGCCACGTCCGAAGTTTTCGCCAAGTCTGAAGCGTCAGTTGATTGTCCTAAGGTTTCTTATAAAGTCTTCTTGGGAAGAGAATGATGTTTTTATTTTTTATTTTCAGAGTTCAAAGTCTTTTCATTCTCTTTCTTCTCTGTCTTTTCCTGTTCCTTCTTAACTCCTTGTCTGTTATAAAGAACTTTATTATGACTGGGAGGGATTCTCCATCCCGAACTTCAAGACGGTAAGGGTTTTATTCTCATTCTTTTTCCTTTTTTAAGGTTTTCTGATCGATGATTCTCGCCATTGTTTCTTTGGGATCGCCATTGTCATATCCACTTCTCTTTTGATGTTTTCACTGGTTTTTTTACCAGTGTATGTTCTGATTCTTTTCTTCTGTTTAAACTTTATAGTGTTGAGAATAGACCGGCTAGAACTCCGAGCACTAGACGTCATTCTTCCGGTATGTCTGATGCAGCCTTTCTAGAGATGGTGAAGGTTAAACACCGTCTTCAGAGATTTCAAGTTTTTTTTTGCCAGTCCGGCAGGAACTACTGGTGTCAGCAGTCCGAGAAGTTCGACGGCTTCGGAGTGGGAATCTTTTGGTCTTGAAGAACTCTCAACGGTCCCTTGCTCCTGTCCGATTTAGATCCTCCTAATCCTAATAACCTCGTGCTTCGCAAGACGCATGACCCCAAGTGGTTCTTATTTCCTCTTCATGTCGTGGGTCCTTATGTTTATGGCTGGGATGATCTTGGCAACATTCTTTTGGAGCTTCCTGAGATGCATAATTATCTGCCTCCTTATAGGCCATGGGATCTTAAATGGGTCACTTCGTGTAGGCGTCCATCGCAATCCACCCGAGCTATTTAGGATGCTAAGGTAGAAAATATTGTCTTAATGTTTTAACGTATATATACTTTGACCCTGTTTTATGTCTTAGCACCTGATCCCATTTTTTGACAGAGGATGAGGGTTGCTGATGGTTCTGGCCCATCTACTGCTCCTGTGGAGGTTGCAGAACATGCTTTGGATGTTGATATTTATGCTCTTTTTGGTGATAATGAAATGATTGACCTTGGTGAAGGATTTTTTTGATAATGTGGATCAGGCGTTGTTGCATGAAGCCGCTCATCCCGATGCCACTGCTACCATATCGGAGGTGCTCGGGTTGAGAGTGATGGTGGTGGTGTTGTTATTGGTGCTCAAAGTGGTGGTATTAGTGGTACTGGCGTACCAAGTGCTTTTACTGGTGGTTTTCCTTCTGCTCCAGCAATTCCTTCTAGTTCGTTTCACACCATTTTCGGTGGAGGATCTGATGCATTGGCGATGTTGTATTCGGAAGGGTATGCTCGACTGAGCGAGGACGAGCAACCACGGATTTTGACTTTGTTGGATAAGTCCTCTCAGCATCAGCTTGTGCTAGCAGTATGTGTTAACACTTGACTATATTTATATAGTATGTTTGTTACTGCCCCAGTCTAACTGGTGATGTTGTCTGATTTATTAGAGCAAAAATCTGAGAGTTGGCATGCTGTCCGAGACTCGGGTTGCAAGGAGACGAGCCAGAGATATGGAGCGCGAGAACAAGAAACTGCGTCTCGCTATTGAGATGGCTAAGCAGGAGCCCTTGTCCTTTCGTCAGGATAAGAAGGAATTGTAAGGTATTTCGTCTCTTCTTTTTCTAAATTTTGTTTCGACTCCGTAGTAGGTTATAGAGATATGATTTAGTCCCTCTATTGGTAGCCAATGTCAAACGTTTGGGGGAGAATATAGATTTTAATGGTCATAAGCATGCTAGAGAACTTTGCAACCTTAGGCTTAGTGTGAGATCTCGTCAGTGCAATATTGACTCCCTAGAGAATAAGTTCGCTCAACTGCAAACTGATGTGGATGTTCACCGAGATCGCATTGTTGAGCTTCTTGAGTTGTTGGATAAAGCTAAGCAGGTAGCAATAGCTCGCTCGAATGAGATCAAGCTACTCCGAGCTCATAAGGATGGGCTTATTGAGTGCCAGTCTGATCATCTTCCCCAGCTAGCGCAGGCAGAAGATGAAATAGAAGAGCTTGCCCGACTCAAGCGAGATTATATCAGGCTCGAGAAAGAGCGCGATAGACATATGTTGTCATGTCCGGCTGGTGATTCTGCTATAACACCTATTGAAGCACAGATTAGTGCTTTAGAGAATCAGAAAGCCCAAGTGGAACAAACCTTAGCTTCTGTTTTAGTTGAACATCAAGGTTGCATATTAGCAACTTTTGGTTTTTTATGTTTCATTCCTTGTGAAATTTCCTTTGGATTAACTGTTTCGTTTGTTGTCTCGCAGAGGCTCGTAAGCGCAATGCAGAGTTGGAGAGGCAGCTGGAGGATTTGAAGGGAGAAAATCAAATATGGATGATGAGCTTAATGACTTGGTGACTCGCCATGGGGAGGATCTAGAGGCTGAACGTGCTATAAGAAGATGATCAATATTCATGTTGAGTATAAGGTCAAGATGACTAATGCGTGTAAGGATGCCATCTTGCGTGAGCGTCAAAGGGTTGCTGCAGCTGCTGCTGTCAATGTTGTGGTTCCTCCAAAACATGTTGAGCCCGGTTCCGAGCAAGCCGCTCCTGGTGGTGGTGCAACCGAGGGCGAGGATCGGATGGATATTGAGAAAGATGCTCCGCGATGGACATGCTTGAGCTTATCAGTTTTCTTGCTCTTTTTTGCTTTGCTTTTGAAGAACTCTTTATTCTCTTTTTTGTGTTCAAGCCTCGTGCTCTTTCCGAGGTGATGTTAAAAAAATACTGCTTGTTGGATAAGTCCTCGTGCTTTTTCCGATGCAATGTTTAATGGTTCGATTAGTTGGTATGCTAACCAAGTCATCTCCTGTTTTTTGGAGGCATTATTTTGCTACTCATTTTTTGGTAAGTCCTCATATGTGGGAGGCAATTAACACTTTCTTTTGAAGTAATTATGAATGTGCATAAAAACTTGTGCTTTTTTAAGTTTTTCATGTGATGTTCTCATTTTTGGTGGTTCCGAGGGTTGTTGGATGTGCATACTATCGGTCCAACCATGGGTGACAAAGCCAAGGAGTGATCAATTCCTTAATTGGATATGGCATCTCTTATGGTGTTGGAATTGGAGTATGACATTTCCCTTCTCGCCTTAGTTTTGTGCCTTTATGGGCTTGGTTCTTTAACAGTGTCCAGTTTAGGTTACATTTGTCCCCTAGGTTTAGGTGATCAGATATTTGAGTCACTCGTTGTTAACCATCGTTTAGAGGCCGATATCTCTGTCAAGTGATTCTTTCCTTAGTCAAAGACAAGTTCCTCAATTCTGGATATCTCCTGTTATGGCAGGACATCATCCGACTTCGTGATCGTGATGGAATTACCTTAGGTCTGTTTCCGCCTTAGGTAGCTTAGGGTGTCCCCCGCTTCATCTTGCTTCATGAGGCTTGATGACATTGTCGTAGGTCTATGTGTACGTATTAGGCAGCTTAGATATTTTACCCGCGTCATTCGTTGTAGAATGGAAGGTATGGCTAGCACCGTGCCATAGTCTTGATGGGAATTTGATTATAATGCAATTATGAATGATTATTCTACATACAAGTGCAAGAAATGATGAAAAAATGAAAGAAAAGAAATGTAACACATAAAATCATAAGAAAACAAATAATCAAAAAAATAAACAATAAAAGGGAAGAAACAATTAAAGTAAATAAATAACGAGTGAGCAAAAGGAGGAATTTTATTATTCTCAAAAGAGGGTTTATAAGCCCTTAGTACATTTAGGTAAGGTTTCATGACCTTTTACAAGTAGGGATTCGAACCCTATTTTCCTGATTTGACCTTCCATGCGATAGGCTATTTTAAGCATTGTATTGCTTTAGGTATTTAATATTCCATGGGCGTTCCAGTTCTTCCCCATTAGGTTTGAGCAACCTGTGTGATCCATCACCTGCCTTAGCGATGACTATGAGTGGTCTCTCCCATATGGGTGCAAATTTTCCCGACTCGCGCTGGTACATCGGGATCTCGCGCCAGACTTTATCGCCTGGGTTAAATTTCCTCGGATGAACACATTTGTTGTATTATCGGACTAACTTCCGATGATAATTTTCTATCCTTTGAAGGGTTATCTCTCGGTTCTCTTCAAGGTCATCTAGCTTAGCGAGTATCATGTCCGAGGTTAGGTGTTTTTCCCAAGCCTCGGTCGATAGTCTTGTTGGTGGCCTCTGCTTGGCCATTACTCTCGGGGTAAATGGGTGTAGATTTGTTTTTTCTAATCTTGAAACAATTAAATATAAGATCAATGTTTTTCCATTGGATTTGGGCCCCATTGTCTGAGACGATGGCGGCTGGGATACCGAAGCGACATATGACGTGCTCAAAGAGAAATTTGAAGACATTATGGTCTCTGATGTGCCTAAGCGCTGAGGCTTCTACCCATTTTGTAAAGTAATATGTGGCAACGATTAAGTATTTTCTTTGCCTAGTACCTTCTCTTAGAAGTCCTACGATGTCGACCCCCCATTTGGCAAATGGCCAAGGGCTTAGTACAAATTTTAAATCCATGGAAGGGGCATGCCTTCGTTTACCAAAATTTTGGCATTTTATGCATCGTTGTGCCATTTGCTTTGAATCTTCGTTCATACGAGGCCAGTAATACCCTTGCAATTTGGCTTTGTGAGCTATGGACCTTCCCCCATTATGGTTTCCTGCGTAACCACGATGGATCTCCTTTAGTACCTCCTTCCCTTCATCAAAGGAAAGGCATCTAAATAAAGGTCCCATATATGATTTTCGATACAATATCCCTCCCTTAGTTGGTAGTTTCTTGATCGTGATATCACTTTGTGCGCGAGGTTCTGATCACTTAGGAGATCTCCATTGGCTAGGTATTTCATGATCGGAGTCCTCCAATCACCTTCGAGCAAAGCTTCTGCTTGTGCCTACATTTAGAATTCCCATATCTCCTTCTATGGGTATGGAAGGAAGTAATACCCTTTCGATTCTTACAAATGCAGCCTTTGGATCTGTCGTCATGGAGGCAAGAAAAGCTAAAGCATCTGCGTGCCGGTTGTAGTTCTTGCATAGGTGCCGAAAAGTGATGTTAGGTATCTGGCCGATATAGTGTTTGGCGAGTTGAAGATATCGCTGCAAACATGCATCGGAAGCCTGATATGTTCCATCTATTTGTCATATGAAAAGCTGTGAGTCACTTGTGAGTCGCACTTCATCGATTCCAAGTGCAATTATTATTTTGAGAGCATGTATGACGGCATCATACTCGGTTATGCTATTTGTGGATGAGAACTCTAACCTCAGGATATAAACGATCCTTCGGCCTGTTGGAGTCGTGACTATTTCGATGCCAGATCCTTCCGAGTTACACGACCCGTCCACAAAGACTTCCCATGGCCTCGGGTTTTCCAAGCGAAGCAGTTCGGGTGGATCTTCTAGCTCGTCCTCTATTCTTGGGATTTCTTCAATCTCATCGGTATTGTCTAGAGGAAAGTCGGCTAAGAATTCCACGACGACCTGGGTTTTTATCGCAGTTTGGGCTGGATACTTTACCCCAAACTGTTTTATTTGGGCTCCCCATTTGGAGATTCTTCCTGCTCTATCGAGGAGAGTCCCAATCTTAACCATACCCGTGTTTTTATGTGTTCTGATATTTACTTCCTTTGTAGGTTCTGAAGCCAAGAAATTTGACCTAAGCTCTCTGATATCGGAGAGGTTCTGTAATTGCTACAAGGGTTCCATAAGTGAGTCCGAGGTAGGGACCGGCGCATCGCTCGAGCGCCTTGCTTCATTTGTTTCTGCTATGTAAGTATCAATTTCTTCTTGGATATTGGCATTCTTAGCTCTCTTCTTCTCCTCCTTTGGAGAATTAACTCTATTCTCTCCATTCGATACATCCATATTGTAACAATACTTCACCTCGCCTGAGTCTCCAATGATCTCTGCAATCCTATCGGGTGTTGGAAACCTTAGTCTCTAGTGGTAGGTTGATGCGACTCATTTGATCCCATGGACCCAGAATCGCCTAACAATGGAAGTGTAGGGTGAAAGTACATCCACTACACAGAATGTAGTCAAGGTTAGGAATTTTCCCACACGGATTTCTAGAGTTACCTCGCCCCTTGGGCGGGTGGATGACCCGTTGAAGCCAAATATATTATATTTGGACGGTATTAGACATTGGTCCTTTAGTCCCATTTGTTTGAATATTTCATAGAACAAGATCTCAACGTAACTTCCTTCATCTATTAGTATTTTAGGCATAGCCCATGGTGGCGCCTTTGGTTTTTCCTCATCATCCTCGTGCTCAGGGAGCGCGATGGCGCCCATCGTGACCACTAGGGGATCGTTGTGATTTCTTCCACATTCTGGTGCCTCGGAGGCTGAAAAACTAATAGGTTGGACAAAACATCTCATTTGAAAAGTAGGCATACTAGACAGAACTAATTTGTTGAATACCATTTTACTCGATTGAGGTAATGTTTTGCTCTCTAACCTTGGGATTTTTTTTTCCATTTTTTTACAATGATTTCAAAAGATTTTATCTTAGATTTATCAATGAAAAGGGAAGCTCCTAAATAAGTCTTTTTTTATTATTATTTTGACAAGTTTAGACATCATTCTTTGATGTTTTGGGTGGACATTTTTACTAAAAAAAAATACTTGATTTGTCAAAATCTATCAGTTGTCGAGAAGCTTTACTAAAAATGTCGATAGCTTTAAGAAGGTTGCTACATTCATTTAGGCCAGCATTGGGAAAGAGTAAGCAATCATCTGCGAAAAATAGATGAGAGATGTGTTCACTTTTTGGAGAAAGTTTCACTCCATGAAGCAATTTGTTGTGTTCTTGGTTTAAGAGAAGACAATAGAGTATTTCCATGCAGATGATGAAAAGATAATGAGACAAAGGATCCCCTTGACCCCTTGATGGATTGAGAAATTCACCAGGAGAACCATTTAAAAAAAACACTATAGAGGTAGTGGAAATGCGTTGTCTGATTAATTTGCGAAACTGGTTATTGTCAAAAAGATTTGTACATGTCTATTTTAACTCCCGAACCACCAGTTCTAGCTTTTTTCTTTTTGAAAGAGCGAATAATTACATGTGGTTAGGGCTGCACAACGGGTAGGGTGGGTAGGATATGGCCCATTTCGCCACCCTACCCGCTTCCTGGCGGGTAAGAAAATTTTTACCCGCCACCCTACCCGCCATTAAACGGGTAAGATCCTACCCGACCCATTTATTGGCGGGTCGGGTAGGATAGGGTGGCGGGTATAACCGTTTTTTTTTTCTTTTTTTTTTCCTTTTTTCTACCAAAGCTTGAAAGGTCTGTCAGATACTCATATTACCCTTTCGAGACAAAAAAAAAAGGTGAACTTTACATCAGGGGTTTATAGCTGCATCAATCTGTGAAGTAACTCAGAAATGAAAAACATCAAGACAAACAAACAACTAGATCACCAAACAACTAGGCCTGCATGTAAGTATACTCTGACAAGGCAACTCCCAGTAACTCAGTGATGGATCAGAATCCAGATCACCAAACAACTAGGCCTTCATGTAACTTTATTCTTCAATCGTCGTCTACGATGATGGAATAAGCACTAAGATCCCCAAACAGCTCTGCAGCACACCAAAATTCAGTTAAATCTCAATAAGTAATAAGGATATGCCCCCCTGTGAAACTGAGCATCCATAATAACAGCAAGATGGTTTACCATGGAGAAAGCATATATCACTACCTAACCATTTCTATAAAGAACAATAGAGAAAGACGTAAAAACTGAAATTCAGAACTGACTCATTTTATTTCATTGAATCCTGCTAGTATTTGAAGAGAAACCCACGCAGAAACCATAAGGGTCAATCAGAAAGTGACTAATTTCTATACTGCAACAACATATCTTGGCTTGGCCATTCATGAATCATGATCTGAAAGTAAAATGGTGTTGTATAAAGTGTAAAACCAAATAAGGAATCATCAAGGAGAGATAACTGAACAGTAATCAGAATACTTTTCCTGCGTACCAAAAAGATGTAGATGTAGAATGCTCAAAGAACAAATCTCCCATTTCATGAAACAACACCAGCTAATACAATCAAGTCCAAAACATGTTCTGAGATTGACAGACACTTTGCAACTCTTATATAAGAATCTCCACGGACATCACTAATTTCCTCCAAAAATGTATGCGAAGTGACATAGGTAGATCCTGAGAACTCAACAGTGGCTTCATAAAAAACCTGTAGAAACAGTAAAAATTGTTATCTAAGTAAGCATCAAAAGTTTACTGAATTCCATAACAGGTACCAAGTTCTAGAGTTCCTACGTTCTACTGATGCAAGCAGAAGCAAAAAATAAAAGAACTACAGAGAGTCAGAGACTCCACTGCCAAAACACACACACAAAATTTAATCAACAGTTGAAGCAAAGAAAATTTAATCAATCGACCTTATTCATTTCAAAGAAAGGACTTGTTTAGCAAAGAACGGGGCCAAAACAGTGGTCGGGTAGAACATTAACTGATGGAGATTAATAGTAAAAAGCAATGAAAACAGAAAACATGTATTAAACACTAGGTTTTGAGCCTAATATGATAAACTATAAACAATAGTAAACTATCTATTTTGCATCAATGTCCAGCTTCTGAAAGCATCACCGCAAGTTAAAAAAACATCATATACAAATTACAATGCAAAAGTCATTTTCAATAAATTAACTTTAGACGGACTATAAACACGAACAAACTAGTACTGCAATATTAACAACTACGCTCTATTACGAAGATTGTGCCAGTACTTGCAAAGTTGCACATACTTCACTCCTAAGATGAATTCCAAAACACCATTGAGAGTACAATGGCAATAGCTAAAATTACACTGTTCTATTGTCTTTCTTTTTACCTGTTTTTTTTATTTGTTAACACTGTGAGCATGGAGACTAATGACCCCGGAGATTTGTCTATGTTTCCATCCATGGATAGATACCAACTAAGAAATATTCTAACTATACAAAACGAATACCGGATATTATGCGGGGAAACTCCTAATAGGGCATACGAGGATCAACACACGTCGTGGGTATATCTCCAGTCATCGGCAAACAACAGTCTACTTGATTTTCTTGGGAACTTGAATTCATGATAAGATAAGTACTGCAATGGAAATAATTGCAGTTCCTTTGGTGGTCTAGGGTGAAAGCCGGATCAGACAATGGTAAACTAGCATAAAGTAGAAAAGATAAACAAGTTACAAGTACTATCAAATTTAGTTTATAACAGAACTTAGATGGCATGGCACACTATGTTATCTTTGGAAGAAATTAAAAGAATAAGTCAGATTGAGCAATACAGCAAACCCCACACCAAATGGAAATGCTCGGAAACAAGCCATGTTAAGGTTAAGTTAATTACAAATTAACACAAAAATTACCTGCGCACGTTGATTACAAACTAACACAAAAATTACAAATTAAAAAGGTTAAGTTAATTACAAACTTGAATGGAGTCGCCCTTGTAAATCTATGATGAGAAAAAGTACCTGCGAGTAGCAAACTATTGCCATAAAGTAGTCTTGTTTCTTAAATGCATCTGTGCCGCTTAACTTCAGCTCGTGAAACTTCTCCTTGGCTTTCAGATTCCTCTTCAAAGTTAAGGAACACACAGTTATTAATTAAAAAAATAATAATTACTGCAACATAAGTAACAAAAACAGCAGCTATCAATAAAAAATGTAAAGTAAACCCAATCAAAACACTGCATATGAATATTTAAAGCCGTAAACTTTAATCATCACTAAAATCCACTTATTGAAGGAATCCATGTTAACTAGCAGGCACAGAGAGAGATCACTTATTGAAGGAATCCATGTTAACTTACGACGTACTAAGGATGGAAAAGTCCTAGGTCTCGGTCATTGTTTAACTAGCATCCTTAATTTCAGAACCAAGGAGCTGTCAATAAAAACCGGTTGGATTATTCAATAAAACTAGCAAAACTAACATAACAAGACAGTGAAGGAAAGTGCAATGATACGATTATTGTAACTATATGAACATCTTCTGTATTCACTAAAATATTAAGAATGCAGATCCATAAAAGAAGCCATATCAGCCTTCTGTTTCAGGAGAACTTGTTTTTCCACATACTCGCAAAGATGTTAGATATATCAGAACCATTTTTACGTGCGGAATGTTTAACAATGATTTAATAGAAATCTACAGAGGAATCATAAGGTATAGCTAATAATAGGCATCCAATGCCAGGCAATCTTCTTTTTCAACATGATGCATTTATTAATCCCTCAATGAATATGAAGGTCACCCATTGCCTTTCTAGACATCCTATATCATCAGTAGTAACCCCTCAATCCCAGAATCGTAAGCTTACTCATAGTTGTGATATTAGAAGATCAATAACTAAATTAAAATCAACTTTTAGTAAACCCCAAAAATCAATTTAGAGAAACCTAGAAACTACTTCAAATAATTTAGTCAAAAACCCTTCATTCATTTTCACCAAAGTTAAGTAATTCAAAACCAAAACCCTAATTTCAACCCCATTTGTTATTCTATTAAATTTAATCAAAACCCTTCATTCATTTTCAGCCAAGGAATTCAAAACCAAAACCCTAATTTCATGCCTCCAATTTTTCAACTAAAACCAAACCCTAGAGTAATTATTTTAACACAAGTATCATGCTTTTCTAAAATTAAATAAGAACCCGAGTTTGATATGCCTCTGTATACCCAGAAGAATCAATCAAAACCTAGGTTTTGTTTTCAAACAAATTAATGAAGTAGAAGAAGATCTCGAGGAAGGATTAGAAACTTACTATACAGACCGATAAATGGATCCTCTTCTTCTTCTTTCTCTTTCGATCTAAATTCGTTTTTTTCTCTGCTTTTGCGTTTTTCAGAAAAACTTTGGTAGAGAAAAATTTTCTCAGAAAATTTGTTTTTGTGTTCGATTCGAGAAAGGAAATAGGGAGAGGAAAAAGAAGTTTCAATTTTACCCCTATAGAAGGATTAACTTGTCTTTTCCATATGAGGCGGGTAGGCGGGTAGGATAGGATAATTTCGGGTTTTATCCGTCACCCTACCCATTTGACGGTAGATAAAATAAAGTTTACCCGTCACCCTACCCGTCAATGGCGGGTAGGATAGGATACGGTTAAAAAACTGGCGGGTAGGGTAGGATTGGCGGGTATGGGTAGGGTATGTGCACCCCGACATGTGGTATAATTATGCTATCGAAAATTTGTTTAGAGGATAGACAAGCTGCTTAAAAAGGAGTTATAATTATAATTCGTTGGTTGATATTTTTTTTTATTTTAAAAAGGATAAAGTCATTAAAACAAAAAGAGTTACATAGTTTGATGGATGAAGGGAGTATAAGTGAAATCTCATTTTTGTACAACATTTTGCCTCAGCATGACATTTAAAATTTCTGCTTGCATTAGCAGCTACTCCTCCTGAACAGATTAATCCCATAAAATAGTACACTCATTTAGGAAGAAATCCGTTGAGTACTTTTTTCCCTTTTTCCTACTGGCCTACGAGGAGTGTAGGGCCTGTAGGCCACTGCTAAATTATGGTCAAACCCAGAATCAGAAGAAAGGTGACTCATTAAAAAAGCTTCTCCTAGAAGCCACAAAGGTCCACTAATCGTGTCCGTAGCTTCAAAAACCATCACAGAAATCAAGAAAGATTAACGGTTCACGCACTGGCAGGATACACCAAATTGTGTGCCTAGTGATGGACTACACTTTAGTCTGAGAGTTGAATTGAAAAAGAAAAAGGAAGAAACTTGTTTTATTGAAGTAAGTCTTGGATTGAGAGTTTGAGTGAGATTTACAGCTTCTACCTGGGTTGCACGGACGCTCCATTTCTTGAGCCGTGTCCGCGTCCGACTCGTGGCGGACACGGGATGCGCGTGGGACGCTGACACGACGCGTGTCTGAACCACCAATTTGCGCGTCTTGCGCGCGTCTGGTTTGGACGCACCGATGACGCCTGTCCGACGTATTTTTTTTTCATTTTCATATAAATTTTTTTCTTTATTTTACTATTATTAAACAAATGAAGAAAGACAAACATTTAGATCAATAATTTAGGTCTTTATTAGGATTTTGTAATTGGAAATGACATCACGTATACTCATAGTTGGACATGTGTTGATCTAAGAATGCATTTTGATTGTGCTATGTGTTTAATAGTGACTGATTATTTGACATTCGGCGTGTATAAACAAACGATATCTTCTTTTCTTTTGAAATTTATACATATGTAACATCATTTTCTAATTTTTAGGGTCGAAATACTTTGTTGTATTTTATGTATAAATACATGATTATATATATAAATAATATATAAATAAAATATGTATATACGTGTCCGCGTCCTAGTTTTTTGAAAATTTTGTAGTGTCCGCGTCCGCGTCGTGTCGTGTCCGCGTCCGTGCAACCCAGGCTTCTACCATTTCATAACCATGGGATTTGGTGTAAGAAACCACACTTCTTTACCAACAAACATGTCTGGAGTTGTTGTTCCAGAAGACGATAAAAAACCAGTTGCAGAGGGATCCAGCAGTCATATTAATATCACGGTCAAGGAATGGGTAAAGTCCTTCTTCTCTTCTTGGATTGATGCTTTTGAGTTAATAACAGTGTATTTATCGACTTACTTGGCTATTTATCCATTGTTAATCTAGTGTTTTGGAGGTGAAGTTTTCTTCAGAATGAAGCGCAATTCCCGTCTGAGTAAGCTCATCAATGCTTACTATGAGCTTAAAGGAATTCAAATTGTTCCCAGTCCATTCAATACAATCTGTTTCGTATACAATGGTACTCGGATCAAACCAGAGGATACCCCTAATCAAGTAATTTCTTGTTCACTTACTGTTATGATTCACAACTAGTAATGTCTTCTATTTTATTTATTTTTTGAGATGTTTTATTTGTATACACGAGTGGCTGCTGCAGCTTGGAATGGGAGATGGGGATGTTATCGATTTCATTTGGGAGGTGATTGGCGGTGGCTGCTGAAGAAAGTTCGGATTTTAGGTCAATCCCTGATCACCAGGGTGATTATCACTAGTTCTTTCACTGTAATCAACTCAATTTCGGCCCGTGTACCTCTTATTGTTCTTTTATGAATTCGAGTTTTGAACCCAACTAGACTGCAAAGTCGCCGATTAAGATTTCTTTCTACTTTTCTATTGTGTTGTCCCGTCTCGCACGGCGCTAGTCACATTATTCCCCATTAGCTGCATATGAGGGGATGAAACCACTTTATACCCACCATAGACCCATGAAGGGAGTAGTAGAGATTAACCAAAAGAGATGAATTAAAACATGAGATCACCTGGAAAATTTCACCAGTTCAATCAGATAGAAACGGTTATAACTGTCAAAAAAGAGCACGATTTTGTACGCATCTACTACTTATGAACATGATATTGTCACCCGCATCTACAAAAGTATGAACATGACATTGTAACCACAAGAAAATTACAATTAAATCCGCCTGCGTTACAACTTGTACTGGTACCTATAAAATTATTTATTTCATTCATGAAAAGAAAAATCCGTAAACCTATCAATTTGTGATGCAAAGAATTAACCCCCCCAGCCACAACAAATCTGTCACGGACGGCCTTATCAAGTTGACGGCTTCATGCAAGAGAAGAACCTCCAGGGCCAGGACAAAATTTGGAAATCTAAACTGCTTATATTTGACTTGAATTTTGGTAAAGTTAAAAACTAAAGACCTGCATTTTTCTCTATCATTTTGAACATTACATAGGTCCTTGCGCCGAGGATTCAAAATTTCAGTAAAGTATATTTCCAAAGAACAAGAAAACATACATACAAGATCTTTGGAAACAGCATCGAAATCTCTATTTTTGTAAGTAGCCTAAGCGCCAACAGGCTTTTTCGAATCGCTGGACCCACCCCCAAGCAAATGGACTCATCTCTGGTCTAGCCCTGTCATCGGAATCACATACATGATTAATAAACGACAAATGACAAGAACAATTACTGGAGAATAACAGTTAAATCTAGTTCAGTACAGGATACTTGGGGTATCCCCCCAAGTATACCTAGCAATACAAAAATATAAATGAAGGATATGGAAACATACTACTAGGGTATCTACTCAAGGAACCATTTCCATTCAATGAAATGGGAGCAAGCCTTCCTTCTTTGCCTAGTGACAGGATCTCCTGCATTCTTTCAGGCCAATCTGAATTCAGTCTCCTAGCAAAATCCTCTACTTCCCTGCAATTGGAAAATCACACAATTTACTAAATAAGAAATACTATCTGAAAAAACAGATATATGATCCAACCAAGCTAGATACCAACAGCTAGTCATAGCACAACAGTTCACAATAAAGGCAAATGTATTAAACAATGAAAAAAGGCACCAAAACAGATGAAATGTTTACACAATATGGAACAAAAAGAAAAACTGAAAGGTGAGGGTGGGAACATGAACGAGTTACAACATGGTAGTATTCTTCAAGTTGCAAGTCACATAAATAAACTGGGATGATAAGCTAATGGAGTTGCTGAACAGATAGCAACAGATGCGCCAAAACTGCAAGATGATTGTCTCTAGTCTTTTCCGGACTAAGAAAAGAAAATACGTGTACTAATACAAACCCCTTATTAGACTCAAAACAACTAATAGGAGGACAAACAGAGATTTACCTGATCACCTAGTTTAGGAAGCTTAACAATTGAAAGTTAATATAAATAACAAAATTAACCATAAGTTCCACACCCACACTCAACCCCATCTTACCTATCAAGTTCTTCCTTCATCGCAGGGTCTAGCTCATCGTCGTCGATATCATCATCAAAATCAATTTTAGTTAAGTCATCTGCTAAATCTAGGAATTCTGAAGTCTGACTAGAACTGATGCTGATTTCACCATTTAAGCGTGCAGAAGGAAGAGCATCAGGTTCCTGAAACACGTATATCCAGAATTCAAAAACACTGGTTTACATACATTGATAACTTATCTAATGAAAATTTACCATTTTCTCACTAACCTTCTTGTCTTTACCGTTGCTCGAACATGGGTCTTTTGGCTGATCTTTCTTTTTACGGTTTTTCTTTTTATGTTTAGGAGCTTTAGCTGACTTCGAATCTGTGGCAGAAAGAAAAAGAAAATGACACTCAGATGAAGCACGTTAAAGGACAAATAGAAAATGGGACAATAGCATAGATAGAAAGTAATCTTTGGGCAGCAGTAGCCATTTCCCAACATGTGAAATTAATCTGGATTAGCACAGATATTTACCCAATGTAACTAAAGCCAAGCATTTGAAACATTAGCATTTAGTTCTCGCTAAAAATTGCAATCTTGAACAGCTTTACATTTACAAGACTACACAGAATATGCCTGAAAGGAAATATATTAAAGTACATGAATTCTAAGTGCGCTGAGTACTTCACTCAAGAATACCTTCGCCTCCACCATTGATAAACGACAACAGATCGTCAACAGAGCGTTCGTCCACCCGCTCTTCTTCAACCTCAGCAGTCTGCAACATATGGAAGACCTAGTTATGATATTGTAACCAATATACTGACTCGAAACAAACAGAGACCCCATTTGCTATCCTTCAAATATTAAGTAATTGCAAGCCCAAAAGTGGTCAATGGAGAAATTTTTGGTCCAGAAATGCCCAATAGAAAATTTTATGCAATAGTTGCTTATTCTAAAGGTTTCCAAAATGAATGTAACATCTTAGTATCAAAAACAAAGGTATCCAGTTCACCTTCTGCTTTTCCTTCTCCTTTAATTCTTTCCTCTTTCTGGCATAAAGTCGATTGAGCAGCCTGATTCGCGGATCATCAGCTGTGTTTCTTAAAGGCTCCAGCTTCTCCTCCTAGAAACATAAAAACCCGCATGAGCAACTAAGTGGAAGGAAGAAAATACCCAGAGTTACAATACGAAGATAACGTAGAAAATAATACCTCTGTGAGATCATCAGGCAAGTGAAATGTCTCACGAATCTCCTCAGGTGTTTTCCCTTCAATCATCCGAGCAAGTGCTCGGCTGGTGAGATCAACCAAAGGTTTTAGTTGTAAACTGTCAGCAGCAGACGTCAACTCACATAATCTTTTTGTATCAATTCGGATGAACTTCTCATCAAAAGATTTACGCTCCTGGCCACAGGCACACTCAATTATTACTTATATTTTCAAATTAGTTCTATCCAGACTCGCCACTGCTAAAAAAAGCTAAGGGACAGATAAAAGCATCCAGTTAAAAAATTATGGAAGAGAAGCCAAACCTTATTAGAGCGACCTGGTACTTGATGGAACCGGCAATAATCGAGTATTAAGCTTAATATAGCTGTATTTACTCGTTGAGGAAGTGAAATAGCGCAGTTCTTAGTTGATCCCATGCTATTTTGTAGCACTTCCCTGCAAATCATTGGGCTGAACATAGCAACCTCTTCTTCTACTTGTTGGATTGAGCCATCAGAAGTTTGTATCCAAATATAAGACTTCATAGCCTAAGGTTCAGACATTTAGAAAAAAACAGTATTAGTAAGATATTAAACAAAAACAATACCACAAGACTCCAAGAAGGCCAAAGGGGGAAAGAATAGAGAAAGAATCATGTCAAGAGATGGAAATAAGACAGGAGTAGTCAAGAAAAATTACAAAGAAACCGAGCCTAGGTTATAGGAGGCAATCTATATTACCATGTATAATGATGGGTTTCTTAGAAGTAAAACAGCAGAATAACACAATCAAACAGGTATAAGCATATGGAATATGAAGTTGAAGTTGAACTTTAGAATACACCGAGCCTAGGTTAAAACTGATGTGCTTATGATTAGCTACTTCTTCAGCACCAAAAACATACAGGGAGACACTTTCACAATAGATAATTCTGCATAAAATGCTCAACCACCTCTCTCAAATCTCTATTACAACTATTTTTTACTACTATGATTTATAATATACTTCTTCAATATATACCATGGGAATAAATTTCATCACTCATAACAATACAACTAGTAAATAAGACAACCAGCGCGTATGCAACTACACTTGCAGAATGTATTTATTACATGGCATGCCCCCAGAACCTGGAATTCATGATTAAAGCAAGTCCAACACCTAAGTTCGAGACCAAACACCAGGTACTTATTTTCTTGGGTACCATTGAACACATATCACAAAGATTGTAGCAAATATCAAAGCTAATGTTTTATGCCTTCAAGCTAAAAACAAAAGGTGAGAAGAAATAAAAAGATAAGCAACATTTGTTACATACCTCTGGTTTAATTATTGCCATATTGCCTTCTGACATTTGACTGTAGCCTCCAAACTTTAAGAACTATGTAAGTAAAAAATGCAAAAAAAGAAAAAAGAGTTCTGGGCAGGTGCAGAAATGCAGCTCCAAACACAACTAGCAAGGTAAATTGAAGCTTTCCCTTGCCAAAAGATCGTGATTATTAAGTGGATAAAGATCCTTCACCGATGACACCCACAGTGGTACATTCCCTAATCCCACAAACATGACTTTCAGCACCTTCGTGCTGGCGAGGCTCTTGAAATCTTGTCAATTGACTCATGCATAAAAGTGAAATGGTACGAATTTGAATCATGCAAGAGAATGCAAATAAGGTCTTCCAAGCTTCAGTAGATTGACAACCTGAAAAGCAAAGCAAGTAAATAAATAATAGGTAAAGATCAGCAATCAATTTTTGGTGTGATCCCATGGTTCTAACTTACTGGATGCTTGGAGTGTGAAACAGCAACACAAGCTCCAAGTAGTGGGAATTCACATAATGGAATTGAAAAGATCAACACTGCAATCTAAACAATGAACACGGTAAATAAGCAGGAGGAAGTTCTCTCGGGTACCCGAGTGCACCTAATTTCCAGCTAAGTCGAGGTATTCAGACATGGATAGAAAATATCACAGCGCCAAAATTCTACTAGTAAATCTCATATTCTAAATTTCGCATGTATGAATTACCTAGCCATCACTTAGAGAACATACAGAAAGGAGTTTCTTGTACTCCTTATTTTCTATGTTACTAGTTGGAAGGATGTATGATATAGAGGATAACAAGAAGCATTGCGATAAACAGGGTAAATAACGTACTTCTCACAAGGCTAATCCAGAGGACACTTTCGTCTCATTACTGGGAGATCCATATTTGGCATATTGGGAACCACATGTAAGGAAACCCTAAGATAGTTGAATTAGTTACATTTGTCAAAAAAGGACTGTTTAGATTCCTATAACAGTGTCCATCTTATCTAAAGAAATCTATCCAATTATTGAGTAAGGATTATGTACAAACATGGAAGTTTCTGTTCCCCATTACTGAAATGACTTATCAAGCATTAAACATAAAGATCGTACACCACAAAAAGGAAATCTTAACCTAAGGAATTAACTTGACATTCAACAAACCAACACATAGCCTAATGAAAATAGAGAAACCACACATTCAACACCCAACGCAAAACCTAGAATTTCGCAATAAACACTCATGGAAATGCATACTAATAAACATACTACGCCCCAAGCTACCCCACTAAAGATTATCCATCCACTCACACAGACACAGTAAGACTAAACTACAATCAAGATAACATACAAACACAAATTCCCGTTCCTTCCCACTCTAGTCCAACTACCCAATCAAATGAATACATATGCAAAGCTAACAAAATACAACACATTCAATTGAAATCAAAAGCTACTATCACATAAACCCATAACCACAAATAAACACAAATGTTAAAAAACCCCAAACCTAACCCCCAAACTCATCAAAAATGCTCTGTTTAATCCACAAAAACCTTGGCTTTCATCATACAAATCCCATTATCAACAAAATTAAACTAAACCCATTAACAACAATCAACAATTAAACAAAACCCATCATAAGAATCCCCATAAAAAAGATATATACCTGGTAAAACAGAGAATGAATGCTAGGAATAATGAGGAAGACGAAATCAAAAAGGTTTGAATTTATTTTTCTCCACAGAGGGTTTGGCGCGACGAATAAGGTTGAAGAAGAAAGGGGATAACGAATGAGAATGAGGACAGGAAGTGATGAAATTGGGTGATTTCTGTTTTTCTCTTAGGGTTTCGGCTTTTTGATTTTTTTTACGGCCGCTGTGTATATCTGTTTCTTCGGCTTCTACCCTCTTTTTTCTTTACTTCGTATCGTTTTTTTGAAATGTCGTAACATTTATTTTCTATTAAAGGAAAAAACGTTGTTTACTTTTCTGGGGGATAATTAGGGTTTTTCTTTTTTATTTTGTGTGTATCATGACACGTGTCGTCTTGTTTTAAGGGCTAGTCATCCAAAGTTTTTTCTTGGGGTCCAAATTTCTTTTTGAATATTTTTAAGGGCTAGTCATCAACAATTTGTTCAGGGTTTGGGTCCATTAGTAGGTAAGAAGAATTTTTTGTGATACATTCATTTGATTTGGACAGCAAATGAATTTGGCTATGAGTATTGTTATCCCATACGAAATAAACAAAGAAGAAGCTATGTATTTGATGAAATTGTTGGTATTATCGGAAAGTTAGTGAAAAGGAGAAAACATTTACTGGAAAGAAAATCCTAAAACTGTTGAAATCTCTAAAAGAAGAGATTTGAGACTGTGTTATTAGGTTCATATGTGTTGCCTCATTAAAATCTTGACATGCAAAACTCATAATGATAAGATCTTGACTAAGGGAAAAGAGTACAACACGATATGTCTAGAAAGCAATAACAAAATTAAAACTACCTAGAAAGACAAAATTAAATCCATAATCCATAATTCTTTAAATTCAAGAAAATCTTCATTATCCATCGGTACCCAATAAGATGTCTTATAAATTTAGCAGCTTGTATGTCGCCACAAGCAAGTTGTGAAAGATGAGTGCCATCACTCGCGATAAAATCTTCAAAATATGGTGATGAGCCCTTCTATCAATAACGAGACTAATAGAAGTGTACGATGGCTTGTATAGGATAGTATATTCGTCCGACTGGCGATTGAGTATTACTTTTAAGCCTTTTCTGCGATGAAGAACTTTAAATGTATCTCCGAAGACAATACAAGTAGTCGCGTCGCGATTATAAAATCGAACCAAGAAAATACACAGCCAAAAATGGTTACAACATCATGATGTTTCACAAGGATTCCAATTTTCTATGAAAATTAAAGTAGAGCAAATTAAATACTGATATTATAACAATATCTAACTTAAGAATTAAGAAAGACTGTTATAAAGAAGGGGAAAAACAGAAACTAAGAGATAGTTTTAAAACCTATGCACAACGACGGTACAAGGAGGCAGGTTGTTGTTAAAACAGTAAACTAACTGTTTGTAGTTTCCTAAATACAATATATGAGCTTGTTCTCAATTGAGTACAATAGTAAAACTTTAAGCTTAGTTATTACACTAAAGAAAAAAGGCTCCTAATTAAAAGCACTAGCACTGCACACAATGGTCATATATTTAAAAACAAATAAGGCAATAGAAAAAAAAGGAACCTTCAAAGAACACTTAATTCTTAACAAGTTTTCAATTACTTTTTTATATTATTAAATACCACGGATTGGGTCCAAGTTTGTAGTTCAATGATTTCCTATCAACTCCAGTAAGAATGAAGTCATGGGTTCAATCCTCACAGTAAATATTTGTATTAGTGTAGTTGTAAAATTGGGTTCGGAGGGTTAGGTCTGCCACTGGGTTAACTTTGATTTTGGGTAGGGACCTGGGTCCGAAAATACAGATTATTATAACAAGGTGAATACCCAGATATGAATTAAACAACAAAAACAAGAAACAAAAAGAATTTAGGAATGTGCCCTATAACTAGAGTCCTCAAATTCATTGTGTAACCATACTGTTGAACCTGATATGTATTCATCAGAGATATAAAAGTAAAAGAGGTTAAAAATTGAAATATGTCGACAAAACAACGGAAAAAATGTCCCTTGTATAAACAAACCACTTAATGTATTGAGGCCTGAACTCTCCTTTGCTTGCAGATTTAATTGAAACCAGCGAGAAAAATTTCCTCAACTCAACAGACACGACAAACAAAAGAGTTGTAAATGTAAATCATAAATATAGAAGAAAAAAATTTGTTAAAAAATAGTTTTAAGTAAGGATTATATCAGCAAAATTTTGGGTTTGTAGAGTCAGCAAAACCCGCCTAGATCTGAGGTTGTATAGGCCAAAATGTGACAATGAAATTCTAGAATAAGATTGTCAACAATGATCTAACTCCTAATTAAATGAACTAGCTAACATAAAAGAGCTGATGAGAGACTCACTATCATGGTTGAGCATAAAAACGAAACGCGCGCTATGGTTTCAGAACCATTAATCTAAAGAGGTTCAAGTTATATACCCGAAAGGTAGTCCACAAAATACTAGCAAACACAAGAGCACAACATAACTAAAAACAATTTAAAAGTATAACTTCGTATGTTGCGACATGAAATTCAAAAGGTGCAATAAGGAATATAGACCACTACCTAATCCTTGTTTTCCAAAAAAAAAAAAAAAAAAACCTTTTTTTTCCACTTGGAAACTGATGTTTTTCAGTTATCTAATTAGTAGATATTTTTCAAATCTTGGAGTTGAGAACATAATGTAAATTAAGAGAATAACTGAACATTTCAAAAAAAAAAAAAAACAAAAAAACTCTACTGCTCTACTTTTCTCTCAAGTTTTTTCCCATCAATCTTCATCATCATAAATCTTTGAGAATAATGAGCCTAGTTTGTGGGAGGTAAATAGATATGGACACGAGATTTATGATGTTACTAGCATCGTAGGCAAAAAAATTCTCAGTGAGATTTTATTTTATGGCACGTATCTATATGAAATGAAGAAGGAAGCAACTTGTGAACATGTTTTTCGATTAATGGACAAGGGGGGCTTCAGTTAAAGTTTTTCATGTAACCGGTGACAAAGATATAAAGATGTTATTTGGAGCTACAATTGATAGCCTTATGGTGAAGTATTTTCCTGATAGATTTAAGTTGAAGTTTTTTCCTAAGATGATAGTTGACATGTTGTTCTAAAGTGTGAACGTGTAGTGAAAAAAAGTATTTTGATGTTTTTTATTCGGACAATCTGAGTATAATGAAATTGGAATGTAAAGATTGATAAAGATATAAAGATTATATTATAAACATAACTTATTGTGTTATCAACTTATATTATAAAGATATAAAGATTGATACTTTGTCTTTCAAAAAAAAAAAAATCGTCTTCATCATAAACTTTTGTTTCTCTTCAAATTTTTCTCATTCACAATGTATAAATATTTTTTTTCTTCGTCATCGCCCGAGAATCACCTGGCTTGGATACCAAATGTTAGATTTTCAAGAACACAGTATATGGAGTGAGAGATATATGCCAAACTCCAATTGTATTTTGTTAACATATTAAAACTGCTTTTTATAGGCTACAAAGTATAAATTAAAATACCACTAAAACTCGTGTGCAATTTTGTGCACACTCACTTAAAGAGGGTGCACGTAACAAATAGAATCTATTGGCTAACTTTTTTTTTTGACATAACATTGCATTGTTGATCTGATATATATTCACCTACAGTTATCCTTAGCAGTTTCAATCTTTCGTTGCACTAATGTAACAATTAAAAGTGAACATAAAGAACTGACACAAAAGCTTGCAAACTTAAAGTAACAATTTGTTAACCAACTACAAAATGTTCAAGTTTTCGAAGCAAGGAAAATACTACTAGTATTAAACACCGAAGCTCAGCTCAGATCTTCACAACTTAAAGAACATCTCCAATCTTCTATTCTACTCATGGTTAAGAGTCTAGAGCTGATGCATAACCGCTACTTCCCTTCAGCATGTTGGAGAAGACCAGCAAGCGTTTCACGCTCCCTATGAAACGCGTTCTCATACCTTTGAACCAAAACAACTGCTGTGGGTTATTTTCCCTTCCCTTAGGGTTGTCTTGCACGACAATGTTCAGGTGAAGCCTGAATCGATAAGTCTCAGCAATTATTCCTTCAAGACTTATAGCAAATTGCCTTGCACCTGTTCATAATGATTAAGTAGGTGCAACATTCGCTTCCTAAGCTCCTGTGGGAAGCTCATTCCAGTTAAACACATAGCTGCGCAGATCTTTAGTCTAGGTTTGACATTCGGTATGATTAGTAACAAGAGCATAGAGAAACTCTTTCTGATTCATATTTCCTGAAATTGTTGAATTTGAAGCAGATTTTATAGCAGAAGAGAAGCTACTGATGTAGAAGATAGATTAACGATCAGCAAATCAAACACAAATCCAGAACACAATCACTAAATCGCTAACAAAATACAGAATATGGTTTTCCTCCATCTATCAATAGAATAGTAGAAGGTTCTAGAAACCGAATCTATTGGCTAACAATCAAGCTTCATTCCCAAAAATTTCAAGCAACATAATATCTAATAACATCATGAACTAACTATTCAGTATATTTACCAAACCACAAGACTTGTTGAGTTCTTCATTAATTGCTAATCTTTTGAAAATCTACTTGTCTAGGCAATATTTTTAGAATCAAATTAAACGTTTGAGTTGCATAATTATTGTTTTTAATTTAATCATTAATATTGGTCAATGGTGAAATCCATAATCTCAGTTCTTTCCATAATCTTGATAACATCTTTGTTCGATTTTTCTAGTTTTAATATTAGAATTTAAATCTTAAATCAATCTTCACAAGTCCGAGTGAACGACAACCTTCTTACCACTGTCTAAAATTACATCAAACCCTTGGATACCCCCTTCCATATCCATGTCATTTTAGTTAAAAGAGGAAGTTCAATAGAAAGCTATCTCAAACATGCAATCAAGCCAGCCTATTACAGGACTCCAATGCAACAAGGTAGCTTACAAGGAAACTAAGCAACACAAATTTAAAAACACAACACCCTAAAAACATACCAAAATAAAATTAAAACAATTTAATTTAATATCAAAGGTAACAAGAAATGAAAAACTCACAATGAGGCAACTTGAAAAGGAAAGGATAAACAAAAACCAACCAACTTAAAGAGTAAGAGTTAAAGAAGGTCAACTCTTCAATTTCAATTAAAGAATAAAATGTTAAAAATAATGTAGCAAAAGTCGAACTAAACCAAAATATAACTAAAGTTTAGTAACTTCACTTTTTAGTTTTACTATAAAATCCAAAGTGTTGGTTGCCAATCACAGAGTCTTCATAGAAAAACTAACGTTTTAATCCTGAAATGCTCTCCAATCTTAAAATCCAAAGTGCGGGTAACCAGCTTCCCTTCTTGAACATTTACGATAATTAACCTATGATTACCTCATACGTCAACCATTTCCTTGTTGACATCCACCATTGTTCCGTAATGAATATCTATTATTTTCTCAGTAGTTCTGGTTGTATTCCATTCATTACCAAACATGGTGGTGTAGCCATGGATTCCCCGGATTCAGTACATCGATAATCATAAATATCAGGTTTCCCAAAACCGTTACAATGCTCGGAATACCCTAAAAGTTCATCTTCAGATTTCGTTCACCGTTCAGGGAAACCATGAACCTCATCATTTTGATTCGATCGAGTACATACTTATTCCCTTCTAAGAGTTTCTCCAATGGTAGTGTGGTCAGTTTCATCTGTGGCATTGTGGGAAGACATCCTTTATCTTATATGGCAATTAATTTTCCTAAATACAAGGGGAAAGAAAAACCATTCTCCAACCCATCTGTCTTTTAATTTCTTTGTTGCCTTGTTGTCTTCTTATTTTCAGAGTTTATTTGGTTTGATAATATCAGAAAATATATTAAAATCTCTATTTTTCTGGAGTTAGTTGATTCATGTACAACGTCGTACTTCTTCTCTGAACTCCAATCAAGTAGCAGTGATCAGTCGAACATCACCGGCTATTTAGATTGCAATTGCATGGGATATTCCATCACAGGCATCACAAAGAACAATTTCCTCCTGTTGTATGAGAATCATGTTAATTCTGTTTTTGGAAACATCAAAAATATTGTTCTGGCTTATGAATAAGGCTATCATTCAAAAAAAAGTATGAGAAGAGAACCACCGATTGGCTTTATACCTTAAATTTATATAAGTCCTGGATTATTTTCCCCCTTACCAACATTTGATTTTGTCACTTGTTAATGTTCATATATGATAGTTTCCAAAGACGGATCAATAACCCAAGGTATCATCACCCTTTTAAGAAATTTGCTTTTGAAGTTACGAATGATTTCGATTGTCTCAAAGAGAGAAGGGGAAGGAAGAGGGAGAAGAAGTAAAAAAGTCGTGCAAACAATGGAAATCAGATTTGAGATTTGGTATAATCTTAATTTAAGTTCAATAATTGTTTTCTTCTAATGAAAAATATTCGTTTTTAATGGAAAAAGAATTTTTAATTAAAATAATGTTGATTAGGATGGATAGACATCCTCTTGGTGGACCTCTGAAGCAAGAGGTTGAGCAAGAGGATGTCTACATAAAAACATGCCATGTGATCTGCATGTTAGTTAAAGAGGTTAGGGTTGGAGATATATTTTTAGGAAGAGGGAAGTGGATCCTATGTGGATGTAGAGTTTTTTCGTCATACACATTCCATTGGAGAAGCTTTATTCTTTGACTTCAAAATTGGTTCCAAAAAATCAAAGTCCACAACAACCCAGAGGTTCTTCGCTGACTTAGAACAATCTCTAGCTCCGTGAGAATTTCTTTCCCCATAAATATGGTTACGGATAGCATGGCAACATAGTTGTCCTTGATTACCCACTTATCGTCAAACTCTTCCTCTACAGTCAAGAAATACTGTAAGATATAAGAGTTCGAATTAGAAGTATTACCATCGGTGAAAAAATCTTCCCAGTGAGATTTTATTTAATGGCACATATCAATATGAAATGAAGAAGAAGGAAGCTTGTGAAATTTTTTTTATATATATATTTGTCATGCTTCATTGGAGGATTGATGGACAAGGGGGACTTCAATTAAAGTTTTTAATGTTAAAGGTGACAGAGGAATAGAGACATTGCTTTATGAAGCTACAATTGATAGCCTTAGGGTGAAGTATTTTTATGATATAATTAAGTTGAAGCTTTTCCTCGAGATGATAGTTGACATTTGATTGAAGTTTTTCCCTACTACCGTGTTGGTCTAAAAGTTTGGACGTGTAGTGAAAGGGTATTTTGACGTTTTTATTCGGGCAATTTGAATATAATGAAATTGGAATGTAAACTTATTGTGTTATCAACTTATATTATCAAGATATAAAGATATCTTTATTCATCAATCACTTTTGTTTATTTTTCAAATTCTTCCCACTCACAATAAACAAATAATCTCTTTTGTTCACCATTGCCCGAGGATTACCTGGCTATAATACCAAATGTTAGATTTTCAAGAACAGAATATATGGAGTGAGAGATATATACCAAAACTATGATTATATTTCATTAACATATTAAAACTTCCTTTTATAGGCCAACAAGTATAAACTTAAAGAATACTAAAACTCGTGTCCAATTTGGTGCACACTCACCTATAGAATGTACATGTAACAAATGGATTTTATTGGCTACATTTAACAAATAGTTATTGTATAATAAAATGACTTTTTATTTTATTTTTTAATAATTATAATTCATAAAAGGAAAAAAATTTATATGTAAACCAATTGGCATTAGCCCAGTTGGCCAGGGGTTGGACTCCCAACCTATAGGTTGCGGGTTCAATTCCTGCTGCTGATCAATAAAAGAAAACAAGTAATATCTATATTTACTTTTTCATTAAGTAACCAATGGTTATTGTAAAATTAATTATTAAATGTTCTATTCTCGATGTGGTTGATGTTGACCCAAATATATGCGGAATGGATCCTTCTTGTGGTTGACCGGTTACATCGATGGGGATGGGGGGAGAGGTTCCCTAGATGGTTTCTCTACAATGATATGATGAACTTAGCGGTATGTGGGGTGAAGCTACATATAGTGCTACATCTTATCATGGAAGGGATTGTAACAACTACGGTAGTGGCAATGCTCAGTCGAGCCCATCAGCACAAAGACCCTTCAGTGTTGACAGAGGGGCTGACCACATGTTTTATCACCTGAATTTTGACTTTTCTGGAGGTAATTTATGTGGAGATCCTGGAAAAGGGGCACTATCTTATCACCTCTTTGGCCATCGTCTTAGTTTGCGTTTTCCGTGTGGTGAGTTTTCACAGTTTAAATGTCAGTGATTCTATTTTTCTTGTTTTACTCACAAGTGAAGTTTGTTAACATTTGGTGATAAAAACTTAACGAAGCCCAAAGTCGCACACCCCATTCACAAAGAAAATTTTAAGTCTGCAAATAAAAAGGTTTTCTTTTCTATCGCTCAACGTCATTATCATGTTCACATTTCCCTCTGGTATAGCCGGTAGTTAAGAAACAAAAGATACAAAATACTTTTCTTGATTTTGTTTCTATTTTTGTTTACATTGTCAAAACCCTAGCTACATACATTCATGGAATTATATATGGTACCCATCGAAACCGTAGAATCATTATATATTTTTCATTCACTCTTATTCGAATTCTTGTGAGTGGTACTCTATGGTAGCGAGGTTGTAACAAATATATATGTAATATCAAATCCATCCTTATTGGTGAAGTTAGATTCATATTGTGGTGGTACTTAAATATAGACACGAAAGCTTGGAAAAATGGTAGAATTATGATGATGTCGTTGTTATGCAAACTACTATACGAAAAACTATCAAATTTTCATCAACATTTTATCAAGAAGAAAAAAAAACTTGGTTAGAGTAGGGTAACAAAAAGGTATGAGGGAAGATCAATTTTCGAAAGTAACACATTTAAAAAAGTTGCAGACAGGTATGCCCGGTGTGTAGCATGAAAACAAACCTAGTATTGTTAAAATTTGAAAAGGTTACCATAATATTATCCATGCTAGCTAGAGCTACCTATTTTTGTTCCCCTAAAACACCTCAAATAATTTTCCCTAATTTATGCCTATTACCTCAAACAATCGCAATCCAAACCAAGATTTTCTCTAAATTAGTCTTCAGAAACAATTATGAAAATTACAAACAAAAAAGAAATTCACAACAATAAAACCATTTTTAAACAATCGGAGTTCAAAATCAACCACCAAAGATTATAGAATCAACTAGTGCATATCAAGAAAATATCATCATCATTACTGAAAATGAATCAGTCTAGATCAATGACAAGAATTAAAAAAAACTCCATTAATTGAAACCCCCGTGGCCAAAAATCTCACCATAACAATCACCAAGCAAGCATTAGAAGCACCAATCCCATATCCTTTGTTGATATTATATCAATAACCAACACCAACAACAACGTAAAGGAGGAGAAAAGAGACAGGTACAAATCAAAGAAAGAGAAGCATGAACCAAGATCCATAGAAAGTCATGTTTTTCTAGAGAACCACAACAAACTTTCTCCCCCATCTACACAAATAAATTAACATGAAGCTCATCACATCTACTCCCATAGGAATCAAAATCAAAAAATAAAAGGCATCTAACCAAGATCGAAAGAAAGTCTTGTGTTAGTGAAAACCACAACAACTTTCTTCTTCAATATAAACAGGGAAAACCTCATCACATCTACGCCTATCGTAAACCCAAAATTCATTCCTCATAGCTCATGAACCATCTAACACCCAAAGATTTTTAAAAATTTACTCCTCCATGACTGAAGTTCTTTATTTTTTTTTATTTTTTCTGAAAACACTATTTGAGAGAGGGAGAAAGCCACAAAGTTTTCTTAAGACTGTTATTGCAAAGGAGTTTGAGTAGAGTGATGGGTCTTTGGACTCCAAAACTCACTTACGGGTTTTATAGGAAGTTAGTGAATTGAGAATTACGGAGAGCTTCAGAGTGATCTTAAATCTCATCATGTTAGTTAAAGTCTCTTAAACACAATTGTTAATGAATAATGAGTTTATTTAATTTTATGAAATTCTCAAAAACTCGTTGTTATTGGTTGGAGGCTTCTAATAAGCACTTTATATGCTCATGTTGTTGGATATGGACTTTAAAGTCGTGGATTTATACTTTTCAAGGGCATTGAGAGATTTTTATGCGAAAATTCGCATGGCTAAAGTCTCTATAAAACAAGTAATATTTTGGGAGACTTTGAAACTACTGTTAGTTTTATTTTTGTTTTGCAACTGTCTTTTTTTCTTTTCTCTTGTGTATCGAATATTTTAACTATTGATTAAATGTTCAATTATTGCTTATTTTTGGGTTGTGTTTGTAGACTCTGTTCGAATATGATTCCTCACTATGTTGAAACACCAAGATGATATTCATACAATTTTAGTATGAATTTTGTACACATTTTTCTATCGATAGAGAAGATAAATTTTGCACACTACGCCCCTTGTGGACGATTAGAAGAGTCATTATTTTATTTTTGGGTTCCCACAGTTGTGTTTGCGTTATTTTCAGGGTTATCCACAATGTGCCCAGCCTTTGGGTCATAGGTAGTTCAAATTAGAAATCATTCACTAAAAACTCCTTTCTGATTCGTTTGATTTGGACACCAAATGAATTTGTACCTAACCTTTTTTTCGTTTTCGATTGAAACCATATATATATGATAAAATATCCATCCTCTGGAGCAGCAACTTGCTAATTTTTGGGTCTAAATACAGTGTAATCACTTCATCTAAATCCGTGTATGTGTTAATATTCTCGGTATGAGTTTAAAAGTTGTATGTGTATTTTATTTATATTGATCCATTAGGAAACAAAAAGATTGATGATTTTTTTTCGTGCAGTTAATCATTTGTTTGGTTGATTAACCCTTGGATTTGAATTCCTGGGTGGAGAAGACAAGCAAAATATCCAAGATTCTTTAATATACCTTCCAAATACCCAAAGTTGGGTATCTCGACCAGATCCAGTAAAACTAGTCTTTATAGTGGTTTACCAAAATATCCTGGTTGACTAATAACTTTGTTTTTCCGGGTCCATATGAATACGATTTTAATGACAACGGCGCCTATTTTACATGGATCATCTTCTCTAATTTTGATTTTGAGATCTAGACTTGAAAGAAACGAGCTCCAATTTTTGGATGTAATTTATGTTCGATTTACTATCAAACTCTTTTCTAATCTTTGTTCAAGTCGGTAAGCTTTATCCTGGTATTTCGATTTATTTATTTTAAATTTCTAATTTTTTTATCCAATCAAAACTGGTTTCCCACAATCTTTTTTTTCTTTAATTAGTTGATTTTAACCTAACAGCGAAGTTTTAAAAACGATTTTGAATTTGGGTTTTGTATGATTTTTTGATTTGGGATAAAGTTGAATTAGGGATTTTGCAACGTTACTTTCACTTTGTCCTTTCGTTTAGTTGATTGGGTTTTATTTGATTTTTTCCAATGTCATTGTTCTCTTCTTTTTCTAAGTTTACTTTTGTTAATTTTATTGCAACATTTTCTTTTGTTCTTTATTGTAATTAGAGTTAATCTAAGTTCTTTCATGGAGTTCCTTTTATGATATTCATGATTCTTGTATTGTCAGGTTACTGGTATACGGTGTCCATATGCTACCCAAGCTTGTTTCCATGTAATGTTGATGGTAATGGTGTTGGTTTATTTATTGAAGCTCTTAGTCCATTGCACTTATTTAAGATAAATCCATTACCGTCTTGTTACAGAGCAATAAACTTAGATTCATCCACGAAATACACGAGATGCACCTGAGTACATAATACAGATTCTGACAATGAAATAGATTTTTTGCCTAGTTGCACCGCAGTGCATAATGTATATATTTTCTTTTATTTTTTGTTGTTGCTCTCTTCTTCTTTTTCCTCCTTCTTTAGTACTTGTTTTTGGTTGATGTTTTGATGGTGAGTGTGATGGTAATGGTGGTGGTGGTGGACTTATCGATTACGATCACGAACTAGTGTCTTCGGATGTGTATAATATATTTTCAAGTGATTACTAGAATAAACCTACATTTATCCACGAAGTACGCAAGATGCACCGGAGTGCATAATGTATTCTCTGACAAGAAAACGTTTTTGACCTGGTTGCACCCAGGTGCATAAAGTATATAAAGCATACGTATATTCTTATAGGAAATAAGTTTTGGCCAAGTTGCATTGGGTGCATAATGCATGTTCTTATAGGAAATGGGTTTTGGCAAGGTTGCATCTGAGTGCATAATGCATAATCTTATACAAAATAAGTTTTGGCTTAGTTGCACCTGGGTGCATAATGTATACTCGGTCTGGTTTCAAATTATTTGTTTATTTTTTTTCAAATTTAATATCGGCAATTGATCTTGTTTCGTAGATCTATTCGATCCGTTTCCAAAAATACAAATTTTGTTAAGATCTGACTTATATTCCCGAAGTTAAGACCATTCTCGCGATTAATTTTAAATTGGAGAAAGAAAATAAATAAGATAAATAAAATAAATAAGTATTATTACTTGGCTGGTTCCTCATGAGGCTCGCTGGTAGGCTAGCACGACAACCTGCTCAACTAATGTAATAGTATACTCTTGGAGCTAGAGCTTGTTAACTTCCAAATAATCTCTTATAATAATACTCTTTATTATCCAATAATAATAATAATAATAATAATAATAATAAACGGTCGATGCACAAGTTGTAGTCGTGCCATGGATATTTACAGAGACCATGCATTGCATTGTGCCGAGAATGTCGGCCCCAAATTTCGCCATGACTTGGTAAGGGATGCTTTAGCAGACATTTGTTATAAGGCAAGTGTTGCTGCTCGCAAGGAGGTACCCATGGCCTTTTTATCCGAGAATGCCACGGCTATGAAACCCGCATACATACTTTATACAATTGGATAAACGGTCGTGATGTGTGTTTTGATGTTACCGGGGTTTCTCCCTTCACAACCGCCCCGGACTAGCAACTTCACCAGGTCATGCTATTTCTATGGCCATTACTCACAAGCGTAATAAATATTTGGGCAAGTGTTCGACACATGGTTATGAGTTTGGCGTTCTAGCTTTCACAACCCTAGGTGAATTAGGCGAAGACACATGTGCTTTTTTAAAAAGGTTGAAGAATTGTCTCGCCAACCAAGATGCAAATTGCAAAATTGGAGGTTCTCTTTTCCATAGATTAGGTATTATTATTCAAAAAGGTGTAGGTGCCCAGCTTGTTGCTAGGATACCTGCTACCGATATGTATTAGACCTATTTTGTATAATAATAATAATAATAATAATGAAAACGGGTAGCTAGCTCAGATGGTCATCCCCGTTTCTTAAAGGTTGATGCGCTCCGGGAGGTCCCATGTTCGAGTCCCCAATGGCGCGCAATATTGCAGTATTTGACATAGAAGCTAGAGTTAGCTTGTCCCTCTTGCGACATAATCAGCCCCCTATCCGCTTCGGCTCCCTTGGTTGGTTCCTCGTGAGGCTCGCTGGTAGGCTAGCACGACAACCTGTTCATTTAATGTAGTAGTACTTCGTTGGAGCTTAGCTTGTTAGGCTTCCACCTAATTTCATGTAATAATCGTTATCTAATTATATATTAATAATTATGAATGAAAAGAATAAAGAAAACTTCTTTTTGGTTAATATAAGCCCGTAGCGGCATCTTTTCATAAAGAAAAGAATAAAGTTAAAAATAAATGGCATATATGACTAAATTTCTTTATGTCTTTTTTACACAAACCCATAGTTTAGCAGTCCAATGCTCCCATACTTAATGATATTTGGACATCTGACCCAATTTCCGTCCATCGATATGTTCACCGGAGTAATAATTTTCTACTGCGGTACTTTCACACCATAATGGAAAAGGAAGGTTAAACCTTTGAGTTGTACCATGACTGATGGGCAAAACACAAGCAATGGTGATTATGGAGTTGTTTAAGTTCGGATATCAGAGATCAAACTCTGCTTGTTGTTTCTTTTTTCACTAGTAGAGGTAGAGCTCAAGGTAGATATACAATACTAGTCCAGCTCAATGCAATGTCAAGTTATAGCGGTAATCAGCGGTGCAACATATCAATACTCATCGCCAGATTCGCCACAGTTGTTGTGCCGCGGAAATTTTGGGATGCATCTCGAGCAACAATCCTTCAACAAAAGAACCGTTTTTTAGGGACCATGGTTTTTTTTGGGGGGACCATAGTCTTATTAGGCCACCTACCCTACAATGTTAAGGGATATCCTAAAATCATGAGATTACTAATTTGGCCCTTACCCTAATTAAAATTAACCCTAATATAATAACCGACCCTAATCTAATAACTACCCCTGATTAAAATTAACCCTAACTTAATCTAAAACAAAAACAAAAGAATCTAAACCTAGCCGCACAAAAAAATCAGTTCTCCTCTTCTTCTCTTCTTCCCCATTTCAACATCGTTTTTCATCGATTAATCTTCGATTCATAAAATTTTCATCGTCGATTAATCAATCGAGTATAAGAATGGTTCGTTGAAAGAAAACCAACCGACTCCCAGGAACATGTCCCCCATTAGGACATCTAGCAAATCAGCCAAGTGATTTTGAGATTCATAAAGAAGTGGAACAACCAAGTGAAGCCATAATCCAGTATAATAGACGCAATAAGAAGCCTGATTCTGCCATGTGACGATTCACAGGTATTTTCCAACAAACCCATACTTTTAATTTGATTTTGATTCGTTTAATTGAATAGAAATCATCAAAATATGGTTCATATGGAAGTTACAGTGCCATGTTCGGTTAGAACGCGTTTCACAAAAATCCTAGTTTCTTAACCGAACTTCCTGAAAGGAAGAACACGAAGAATAGTTCGGTTCCATAGGATTTAAAATTAGGTTACCGAACTGCGAGTTCGGTTTGTTCGCAAAAATTTTGAAAACTATTTTGTAACCGAACTCTACCTGTATTACAAAAAAAAAAAAATCTAATGTAACCGAACTGTGCTATTTTGCCCACTATGCTGAGTTTTCATTTAACCGAATTTTTACAACTCTGTTCGGTTGGTTCGCAAAAAAATTTGAAACTGTCAAGTAACCGAACTCTACCCTTATTACAAAAAAAAAAAAAAAAAAAAAAATCCAATATAACCGAACTGTGCTATTTTGCCCTCTATGTTGAGTTATCAATTAACCGAACTTTTCCAACTCTGTTCGATTGGTTCGCAATTTTTTTTAAGACTATCTAGTAACCGAACTCTACCCATATTACAACCTTGTCTAATTGCATACATGTGGAGTTCGGTTTGTTCGCAAAAAAACTGACAAACCGAACTCTTCCCTAATTTCATATAATTTGGAGTTCGGTTTGTTCGCAAAATAGATGGAGTAACCGAACTCTTCCCTGGAACACAATTTATTTTTAGAGTTGGCCTATTTTTTGTTAACTTTTGCTACTAACCAAACCTTACTACGAGAACCATTATGTTGCGTCTTATTTAGTCAATCATTTATCGGTTAAGCTAATATCTTTTGTTTTCTTGATTAGTGGGAAAGGAAAAAAATCTAACCAAGGATTAGTGGAAGATATGAGAACTCCCACGCCTCGAGGCAGAGTACACTTAGGTGCCGATAAGCGTGGAACCCAAAATGCCAAGTTTGGAGGTGGGTCATTACCGGGTGTTGTCATCCAAGATGGTGTCAATGGAGATAATATTGACAGTGTAATCCAACAAGTTAATGAAGATATCGTGGAAGAGATGGGCAGTCAAGAACATAATCAACGTGGAGAAGGTGAACCAGCTGAAAAAGGAGGAAATGAGGGTGGCGATGACGAGGGTGAAAAAGATGAGGAAGATGGAGATAAGGGTGGAGATAAGGATGATGATGAATCAGATGAGGACTCGGATGAAGAGGAAGAGGAACAAGTACAAACAGTGGGAAAGAAACCTAGAAAGACGCCTAAAAAGCCTTGTGCTAGATATTCATACATTCCTGATGACAATTTGTGTTTGACGCCAAAGAATCCAACTTATGGCACTCCAAGAGATGTAGGGGAGGTATTGATGGGCTACAAAAACTCATGGGATGCCAAGATCTTTGCGACAAAGGTATGGTTCAATCTTAACCATCAAGATTTATATTTCTCAGTCATTTTATTATATTTTGACATATATTATTATTTTCTAGATATATTAGTATATAAGATATAATGTTGTTTTTGTAGGATCATAAAAATGTTGTTCGTGTTTTGAAACGTCAAAAGAACAAGATATGGAATATAGAAAATGAGTGTGATGAGGTCCGCTTGGCGGTATTTGATTGTATACTATGGAATGGGATACATCATGCGCACCAAAAATTTGATGCTGTCACTGTTACTGCATTTGCTGAGAGGGCTTATCCAGAGACGGATACCTTTCATCTACCTTTTGGTGAGATGGCATTAACTACGGATGATTTTTTTAAAATCACAGCCCTAAAAATTACATGAACAAGTGTTCGAGATGGCTACGATCCCTCGATGAGTTAAGAACTTCTTGAAAAGCTAATCGAAGGTGTCTAGGATGGAGCGACAAAAAGGCACAATGTGAGTTTAGACGAGCTAACAAAGAGCCTAAGGAAGGTGATGAGTATAATGAGTTTGAGGAAGACCGCACGTACAAGAAGAAGTTGAAAAAGATCAAGCTCAAAACCTTGTTTGATGAGTTTTCAGGGACGAAAGATTTGGTTGCTGAAGGAAAGTTGGTGATGATAGAGGAGAAGATTAAGCACCATGTGACTTCTTATTTGTTATATCAACTAGGAACCATTTTCTTCCCCGATGATTCGAGTCACGTGGTAAATGCTCATTACCTCCAGCTATTGGACCCCTAAATGAGGTGAACAACTACTCTTGGGGAATTGCGGTTCTTTCATTCGTTCAAGCGGAACTCAGAAAAGCTTCGAGGCTTAAGAGTCTATATTTTGGAGGCTTATACACCCTTGTTTAGGTACCCCATTAAATTACCGTTTGTGTGTTTCAATATATAAGTGAATGAATGTGTATTGTTACTAATCATATTGCGAATGTATTATTTTTTGACTCTTCTCATAGGTTTTGGTGTACGACCACTTCCCTAAACTTCAATTGTCTCATGCTCATACTCCTTGGCTTTATGAGAAGTCTATAATTGGTAAATATGAATTTTTCAACTCACAGGGAAAGAATAAGAAAACAGAGGTGTTGGAGTTGAGGGAGACATTGGATAAGTTAACAGTGGAAGATATGGTTTTCCATCCTTACATCATTGCATCAGATGAAGACGAGGAGGATGATGAGGTTATTGATTTCTCACTTGTTGCGGCTTATAATGGACCGTTGTTTCATTCTGGAGGTTGTACAATGTATAATCCTCGAAGAGTATTAAGACAACTTTCTTGTGTCCAAAGTGTCCCACAAGTGGAAAACTTCAACTTCAAGGTGAAGAAGCATGGAACTAAGAACACCAAGAAGAATTTCTCCCCCAAATACGATCCCTGCTCCATCGTGGACCTTTGGAATAACTTTGGGGATTATCTTGTTCCAGTTGAAGAGTTACAAGATTCATTTGATGAGCCAAATATCGCTGACGAGGGATATATGGAATGGTATGAACATTTTTCTCATCCTCGTGTAATAAACAGTGTCCAACAAGCCCGTGCTGATAAAGAAAAAGCGACGGCAATGGAGAAAGAGGCTTAGAAAATTATGAAGCATACCCCTATGTGTGGTGATGAGGCCTTGATCTTGTGGAATTCGGCGGTAAGATATTTACTCTTATTTTTGTTTTTCAAAATGTTATAAAGTATTGAAAAAATGATAGTTACTTATGTTTTTGATGAGAAAAGGTGAAGGAAATTGCTAAATTGTTGAAGAAAATGATGGAAAAAATCCGGAGTGGAGAGCCGATGGACACTCGACAACAAACAGACCTCTACAACCAATGGACTAATATTTTTAATCCAAACCTTGTCGATACAAGCCAGGTTGATCCAATCCAGACCATGCCGTCGAAGAGGAGTCGTCGAGAAGGGGAAGGTTCAAGTTGGATGGTTGAACAACAAAGTAGTGGAGATGACACTCCTTGTGACGAAGGACGACCTAAAGCTCATAAACGCAAGAGTAGAAAAGTTTCTCGTAGTGGTGAGTTCGTCGAGGTACGACCAACAATGTTGAACAATGGCATCTCGTATTTGTTAGTCTTGTAAGTTCAATCCATTATAAGAACTTGATGGAAGCATTGAGCCAATTGAACACTCTTCGGATGCGCAATGAAGAGATGCGTTATTTCATCTTCCGGACCTACCTTCTTTTGAACCGCGTAGCCTTTCTCTTTAGTGCAAAAAAATAATTGTTGCATCACTTGTCTATCCTTCCATTCATTCCTTTTAATTGTCTCAATTGCATTGTAAATGGTGGTCAAAGATGATACATTATCCTTGTTATCATCCTTTAGTAAGCGAAGCATGTTAAGTGGTGAAATTCCCATTCTCCTAAATTTAGCTATTTTCTCCATTTCTTGAGGAGTGAGCCTTGCGGCCATTGCATGTCCTTCAAGATCATCCGGACGAGGGTGGTTATGATGACCTTCCACCTTATACATAGATAGAACCCATCCATTCTTTTTTTTTTTGCACTTACTAAATACTAGCTTGAACGGACATTTAATTTTCTTTGAGCACGTTGTGTTCTTCCTCGTCGTCTTTCTTTTATACACATAACCCTTCCTCTTGTGACTAACATCGGGATCTCCACTTCTTTCACGAACCATTTCAAAACGAGTTTGGCTTTCTTTTCCATTCAAAACTAATATGCACATGGCTTTCTTGGCATGCTCTCTAACCCAATTCTTCGCATCAATAGGTTCATCAAAAACCAAATCATTGACATAGTGATGAGATATATCTTCAAACAACATGCCAACCAGAGAAGGTTGATTATCCATTGGTATAGGTTGACATTCAATCTACAAGAAATGGAACAACATCAGTTGCAATCACAAATAAGTTCGGTTACATGATAATTTTATCGGGATAATCGAACTCATCGTTCGGTTTGTAAAGCAAGTTGACAACTAACCGAACTTTACATATACTAAGTCAAATTTTATTGTACGTAAGTTCGGTTAGATAGTTGGTTGGTATGAAGTTTTCGAACCAACCGAACTTTATACACTAATGTGAAATCTTATTTTACGTAAGTTCGGTTAGCTTTTGGTTGGTTGGTCTATAAGTTCGGTTACATTTCGGCCAAACCGAACATAACATTGTAATCCTATTTACAAAGTTCGGTAACATGTCCGTTAACTGAACTTCAAAAAACCCCCATTATTGGAAAGTTCGGTAACCTGCGTGTTTAGAAAAAGTAACCGAACTACACTTTCAGATGAGTTCGGTTACATGTTCTTCACACAAGGTAACCGAACAAGCCCAAATCTACTTAACAAATTCACATTTTTTTTTGAAAATTTGGACCAATTCAATCAACATTATCTAAGTTTAGAGCATACCTAGGTACCCAAATAGTCTTCCTCCGGTTGTGGTTGGTAAAATCCATCGTTTTCATCTTGAGATTGGCTTTGGGGAAGAATACATTCACCATCTAAGAAATAATTCATATCCGGATCATTGTGAAGATTGACATATACTCTAGGAGAGGAAGTAGATGAAGATTCGGATGAGTTATCATCAATTGAATCATCACTTGAATAGTCTAGCTTAGTGAACTCAAAAAAAAAATTTATTTTCCATGTTTTTCTTATTCATTTTCACTAACTTTACTCTCTTAATAATTCTACTTCTTTTTTAAAAATCTGATTTTTTAATCTCAAATCTTTATTCAAAATCATTTCACTAATCACACTAACTAATCATTACCCAAAAATAATCAGAGGGTAATTTAGGTATTATAATAAATATCTAGATAAGGGGTGACCTAGATTTACTTCTAATATCTTACCGAAAATAAATGAATGGTCCCAAAAAACCGCTGGTCCCCAAAAAATGGTTCCAACAAAATGGCTACAAGATTTTGAAAAATCATTCGTAGTCTGGTGGCGTTCTCTCCAACAAAAATGGGTTTGGCGAGTGCATTAAGCATGTCTTGGGGAAAAGGAATGGGCTTTTCGATGTATAATATATATGGGCTTTTACGCATTTAGTTTTTGCCAAGAAAACTAGAAAGTAGAAAAGAGTAGAAGATCAAAGTCATTTGGTTTCACGCTGCCTCTTTCAAAGGCATGTTCCGTAGTTCCTTGGAATCCAACCAAATTAATAATGCCAAGTCCCTCGACCATAACATTAAATTTCAAAGGCATGTTCCCTCTTTCAAAGGCATGTTTCGATGTAGTGATTTCCCAATCTGCCACCTTAAATTTGAAGACTACCTTTGAGCCATAACATTTGCATTTTTTACGTAGTTTAATGGAATTTCTAGAGAGTGAAAAACGATAAGATGGCAAGACTTATTCTTAAAGAATTATTCTTGCCACATCTTTATTTTACTTTTCGTTAAGAGCAAGAGTTACGACGGAATCCAAACTATTTCAAATTCGGAAGAAATGTGAAATATCAAATTTTATACTAGTTTTCAAGTATGATTCTATTTTACATTTTTTTTGGTGCCATTTTCCAAAGTCATGCATAACAGAGCGTGAGAATTCAAACACTGTTGGGCCTCTATCTGAATAAAGCTGGGTTTTTCAAAAAAAAAAAAAAAAAAAAAATCTTTTTATCGGGTAAAGAATCTGATGCTAACGAATCCAGGTCACTGGTATCATCACCCACTGACTCGCCAATGGGTAAATTCCTAGCGGCTCTATTTCCAACGGCTACAACTCCCAAACACTATAAATACCTCCATTTTCAACTATTTTCACCTACAACACTCCACTCGGTTCTTTCTAATTTTTCTCTTCAAATCTTCTACTTGTTTTCAACGATTTTTAGTAAAAACAATTGATGAGGAAGGCAATCATAAGCACTTTTAGGGGGAAATGAAATCGAAAAGATAAAAGAATACGGGCGCTTGCTATGAATGTCGATTATAATCAAAATCATAATGTTGAATTTGCTTCGCCGAATATAGTTGCTGGTCCAGAGCCTAGTTAGTAAGTTCGCGAATCATCGCGAATTTTTCCGTATCACGAATTTTACCGTTTTATTCGCGTACGTTTGCAACTCCGAACCCAAGTCGCGTATTATGTGGCATTCCCGGATTATTCGCGAATCGTTCACGAATTTTACGTATCCCGAATCCCGAATGATACGCCCGCTTAATTCGCCATAAATTCTTTAGCTTTTACGTTTTTAAAGGCCCCACTTTTTGGGGTTTACTGCCTCCCGGGCATACACGACCCAATATTAGACGTTGTTGTAATTTTTATGAAATAAAAATGATCGAAAAAAATTTGAAGGTGAAGGTGAGAGAGATCTCAAACTCACTGACCAAGCATCTAAACCACTATACCACGTCCTCTTGGATAACTAATGTTGTATATATTATTAATATCATCATATTAAATAACTAATATGCATAAATAACTCACACATATGCATATTAATATCATCATATTATTAATATGATGATTATATTAATATCATCATATTTTTCTTTAAATAACTCACACATATGCATAAAAATTGGTCTATGACCTTATAAATATAAATTATTTAGTATATATAGATACCGAATTTTCAGAGCCGAACTCACATTTATAAATCGAATTATACACGTACGTATGCCGTTCCGACCATCGACGAATCATGTCCCGTTGACCGAATCTTGGACCGAATCTGAATTTTACAAAACCGTATAATACTCGTACGTTTGTCGTTCCGTACGTTTTCCGAATTCCGAATTGCTAACTAGGGTCCAGAGTTAATTCGAGGTCATGTATCAAGGCGTCAATAAGAAAAGGCGGATGCATAGAACTAAATCATGCTTATCTAGCTCTATCCAGTGCGACACAAGAAAGATGGACACATATCCCTGGTATGGATATTATAGAATGAAAGACGGATACAAAGACTTAAATCATGTTTATCTAGCTCTATCCAGTACTGCGACGCGAGAAAGATGGACACATATCCTTGGAGTTAATTTTATTTTGTATATCACAAAAAATACAACAACGTTATTATTCAATTATTGATTGAAAGGCGGTGTCCTACGACACGCACATCCCATTTTTGTACTTTGAAATTGGTAAGTTAATTAAATTAAAATTAATATTTATTTTTAAACAATTATTGGATAAAACAAAACAATTAATTCAATGATATCATTCTTGTTATAGGAATTATCCCATTTTGTATTTCATTTGTGGAATACCTAGTAGTGTGGGAGCCCCGGTATAGATGTGAAACAAAGTTGGAAGACACCTCTTCCATTGTTTTTGGCATCGAATCTACGAAAATATTGTAAAGATTGAAAGGAGGTGGAATACATTGTTCAACGTTGAACTCTTTCCTAATAATGAAGCTGAATATGATAAATTCGAAAGAGTGTCCATGCTTTGGTTATTACGTCAAACGTTCTTTCCTAACTCGACCAATTATTTCTCATGTTGGATGGATTGAAGCGTTATTAGATCTTCACGGTACACCATATCATGATTGGGGGTCTGCAATTTTAACTGAAATGTATCATGGCCTCGAGGCAACATCCATATGCGTAACCAACTTCTTTGGTTTCAGGGCATCATAGAGGTAAAATATCTAAATTATGCATTTTAAAATGAGTATTTTCCTGAACTAAAACATGGTCAAGATACTAAATTAAGAATTTATTTTCCGTACTGGTGGTATACCTATTTCCATGTTAGCAAACTATCTTTTAAATACAATACCCTGAGAGAGCCAATAATAGGCATGTACTACAAGAGTAACTTGGCTAAAGACAATAGTAACGATCAAATGTTTTCCGATTTTGTTCAAATATATCAAACAAATGACCCAGAGAGCCCAAAATGTTGTTGTTCATCCTTACTACAATCATATGGAGTCTGGATATCATGAGATACAAGCTATTTTTATTATTCACTCAAAAGAATTATTTCTTTCACCCCCGAAATGAATAAAGTTGTTTGGTGTTCAGGAGGAATGCTACTTTTCCAAATAAATCACTTTTTAAACCCACCCACCACCCCCACCACCCCCCAGACATATACAAGTCTATGCATCAAATTATGTTAGGTTGTGATAGATGTCATGGGAGAGGTTTGAATTAAACGCTCAAATGAATATTATTGAAGCACAATATCTAAAGTGGAGAGAAGAAAGAGTGTGCATGCAGAGGCTTATCTTCCACTAAGAAAATAATATATAAAACTTTCAATTATTATTTCACGTAGAAATTAACAAAATGACCAAAAACTCATCTTATTGTTAAACCAAATTTATTGTTTTATTTTATCGGTTAATAAACTAAATTTGTGGAGTGTCAGTCAAGATACGATGGCAGACGTTTTTTTTTTCGCTCTGGAAATCCTTGCCATTAGATTTGTATTTCCATGATACATTCCAAATAGTAAGGCGACGTGGAAACGGGAAGATGAAATTTAAGCTATTCCAAGCTTGGAAATCGTGTGTGAAAAGACGAGGTACCCAAATATACCTCAATCTAAAACTTTTCCACTATAAGTTCTTTCTCCGAAAATGTTTGTCTATGGACTGAGTCGGGACAATACAACTAATCGGTTCCCACTTCGTGTGATCGTCTATGGATACGATATCGAGACAATACGACAACAAGATAACTTGTGTGATTGACTATGGATATATACAAGATCGAGACAATACAACAACGAAGTGTGTTTACTTGATAAAAGATTCGGACTTAACCAAACACAATAGGATTACTATCAAGTAAATAGGAATTAACGTTTGTGTATTTTACTTCTAATTATAATAAAAACAATTATAATTGCGAAAATAAAAAAGTAAAAGACACATCAAGATTTTGTTAACGAGGAAACCTCAAATGCAGAAAAACCCCGGGACCTTGTCCAGAGTTGAATACTCTCAGGATTAAGACGCAATACAAAATCTAAACCAACTTTGTATAGTTGAGACCAAGCAAATAAACCTATAGTTCACCTAGTTCCGTCTGTATCCCTGCGCCTCCAACTTGTTAATAAGTCACGCACTTGGAACAATTCCTTTGGTTCGTATTCCAAACAGTAAAGGAACAACAAATTTGTTCGGTAACAACTCTTTTCAATCAAGTGATATGAGTTCGACAAAAGGCTCTTCCGTTTATCCCAATAACCTTTGTCGGGTCCTTAGATCTATCTTATCAACAACTACCAAAGTAATTGTTAAGATTTTGCAATCAATACTTTTAATCACAAAGAATTGTATTGATGCCGATCTACTCAACTAATCAATCAAATCTATCACAAAGATAAACCGACTATAGTTGGATCCTTTTCCAGCCGAAACAAGTATTGTGCACACCAAAGATTATGAACCCAAATCAGAAATCTTCTTCGTCTTCAAATCTTCTTAGATCTTCAATAAAAACCTGCACACAATCAACTTCAATCTCTTGTGATCAATCACACACAGAACGGAGTCTGTTAACAATGGATTATCACAAGACTTCTTTAGATCTACAACCCGTCTAAAGATCCCCGTCGAAACTTCGATCTAGTTTGAGTGAATCTTATATCATAAGAGAATAATCTCAAGCATAAACAAACTAGGTGCAATCAAAGTTCAACAACCGTTAGTCAATCAAATCAATCGAAAACTAATAATAAACCTCAATTATCTAGTTTCCCACCAACGGTAATAATAGAGCTTCTCAATCCCAAAGAAGTCTTTAAACCGAGCGGACGTAAGAGATTTCGCCTAATTAGGTTACTTTCCTCTCCGAAAAGGCAGCCCCACCAGTAACAACACAACTAGGTAGTTTTGCTGGCTCTGAGGATTAGTTAGCTCGAAACGCAAACTTCAATATTTATAGACGAAGGAAGTTTGGACACCAAGGAATTTCCAAAACCGAAAATATTCTCAAGATATGCAATATATTTCCAAATTCGGTTTCAATAATTCCTGGAAATGCTTTGTCCAAATAATGACCGAAAATCTCCAATTAGTAAATGCACATTACCAATTTTTATTTTCTAAAGATATGCATTTTAATTGCTAGAAATTAAAAGCATATAAAACTAAAAACCTTAATTAAATGATTATCAATTTATTTCGATTCGGGATTCTCCTTTAGCTATTAAGAAATATATTTGAACAATAAAAGATAAGCGTTACTGCACATGTTCAAAGTATGTCGACTGGTCGAATTTAGAATAATGGTAAGTAGAGTTGTCGTTCACTCGGACTTGATGAGATTGATTTTAAGAATTAATAAAAGAAAATAAAAGAAAAATATATACAAGTATTGTCACAAGACGAAGAGAGTTACTGGGACTCGGGATTCCACCAATTCTCATATTCATGCGGTTCATCTATTAATTCTGGACAATTAAGGCTCATAAAGTAACAAACATCGACTCTAATTCTTTGCCAAGGTAGATTTTATAAAGAATTATGTGTAATTCACAAGCATGACGCATCTAAAGTACCTAAGACTAAGCATGCGACATCTAACGAATTTACAAATAATCAATAAAAATCATGAATCACTTATAATAGTGCAAATAGTCATAAAGAAATTAAATAGAATTACCACATGGGTGCAAAACAGCTTCCTCCGTCGTCCCAGTGATGGGTTCTAGCTCATCATGGTGTAAACTTGCTCAAAAATCATTATTAATGCTCAAAAATGGTTTACAAATGATGAACAAGGGAGAAAAGATGAAAAGCCTGATTTGTAACAGTTTTAATTGTTACAAACGGACTGTTACAGAGAACGATAAATGCAAAGTGCCGCTGTTACTGTAGATTTAAGTCTGCCTTCCGTATTACAACCCTCGCCTAAGTGTCGTTGTCACTGTAGAAGAACGACGGTCCCCTGTGCGTTGATGTTCTTCGTGTTCTTCAGCAGCAGCAGAAATGGTAGTTCCCTGTAACTCAAATTTCTGACTCTGTTGTTGCTATGTACCTCTCCCTAACTCTCCATCCCCTCAGTGATACCCCAAGATGTTATTTATACACAACAGTTGAAGAAAATCCTCAGTAATAACTCACAGTAATCTCCAAATATTCGGCAGTGAAAATAATATTTTCTGGGAATATTTTCTTCCCTGAATTGATTCTTCATGCATCTATAGCTGCAAAACTCTATTTTTTTATCTGTGACACGATCTAACTAGTGGCTGGATCCTTCTAAGCACACGCAAACAACAGCAAAGCTTGGTAAAATCCGTGAAATACTTTTCTCGGATACGTGGTTCCCTGATTACTTCTCTTCGATTATCCAGCCAAAACTAGTCGAACAAAAGGCCTATACCAGCCCTGTTAGACTCTAACAAGTCATCCCAATGAATATCAGCCATTGAATCTCCTTCTAACACGTCCAAAAATCCAACCCAGAATCTGCCATTAATGAACACAGTTTTCCCGCCAATTTTCAAAATTTGAATGAAGAAGGTGGTGTCACCCTAACCAAACCGGGGATGCGAATAGCAGTTGTCTCTCTGGGGTGCCCTTATCCAAAATGAGGGTGCCTTTATCACTTTTCTCCCGGGGGTCCAAATAACACTTTTTGAGCAACTTTTTCCACACAAGTGTATTTCTACAAAAACACCTATACACACATAAAAACACCAAAATTAGTACAAAAATCGAGACCAACAATAGAGATAATGAGGACAATTCAGACACAAAAATGTGTCTATCAAATACCCCCAAACTTATTATTTGCCAGTCCTCGAGCAAATTTATTCTAGAAAATAAAAATCATTTGAACCCCTAGGTGGCCCTAGTGGCGGAGTGTTGTCTCCGGAGGGTTTGCAGAGGTGTACCCACAAAACCTTTACTCAGGACCCTAGCTATCTACGCAGAACCTTGGAAGGCACTAAAGAATCTCCTTGGTTGGCATACTTATTGGTACGGGAGGAAGGACCACGATGCGAAATTCCAATTGTTGTACACGAGTTTGCACTCAAGCATACCAAAATTCATATAAAGTGACAGAGCTCTACTCGGCTAGTTTACGGACATCATAAACCGAGTCAACCAATCACATGGATAGATTAAGAAGATGGATGTACGGAAAAACGTAGATGATGTTGACTAAGGTGAACCTATCCTAATGGTGAGATCTTCGGTCTGGACTAATATCAACACACTTGGCATATACAAGGGAACCAATGTTCGATAATCCTAACTCTAGGTCAACTCACATTTGGCATATACAAGGGCTCCAAGTGGTCGACTTTATTGTATTTATTAGGTTGGTCGATGGTCTTTTTTTTTTTTTTTTTTTTTTTTTTTTTTTTTTGTCTCGGTCACTCTATTTCACCCTAGCAATGGTAAACAGAAAAATAAAAGAAGTGATCAGGATTCTTTCGATGTTTCCATCACGAGGATATGGCGAAACTACCATGTTTTCTTTTTCTAACACCTGAGCTCTATGCTTTTATGAATAGACTCTTTAGATGTTTCCATCTAATCAGATTGGTTCCTCAACTCCTACAACCAAGATGTTCCCATCCACTTAGATTAGTTAGTGCCAACCTTAATAAGCATAAATTTCTAGTCTCTGGAGTTTATTTCTTGCAACTAAAAAGTTTCTCCCATACCCCCAAACTTAAATCTAACATTGTCCTCAATGTTCTAAAGATGAAATTAAAAGCATGAACAATGAGAAACTGTCACCACTTGAAGAAAAGAGTAAGGAAAGATATTACCGTGTTGCAAGAGCATGGGTTACCTTCCAAGAAGTGCTAAGTTTAAAGTCTTGACCAGGACATTGGAAAGGATCGGTCACCTCGAAGAATCATATAGCAATGTTGGAATAACTCGGGTCATCTGGATCAAAAAGTGCTAACCACAAGAAGAGGAAGCGCCACAGACAGAAAGATATCCAACACACCCTTATATATTGGTTTGTTTAAGACAACTACATCTAGTTGTGGTTCGGGTTCAGGCTCTATAAAAGGGTCTAAATAAAATGTTTTCATGGGCTGGACTTCCTCAAAAGAAGGATTCTTAAGATCAGGTTGTAGAGTCTGGAAATACTCAATTAAGAACTTAGAAGCACATAACAATAACCTGAATAACTGGGGATCCTCTAAGTCAATCAGACTTGACTTACACAGTTGACCACAGTAGTGGTCATTCTTAATCAAATGTGTCGACCCTAATCTCCTAAAGTAATTAGGTTTAGCCTCAAAACTTAATAATTGACACATATGAAACTTATATGTTCCCACAATTGGTTGAAAAATATTTGGTGGGAAAACAAAATCAATCGTGGTATCATAGCTTGGGTTAACCACATCAACCAGAGGATGGGTTCTTAATAACTGAACTTCTTTATGGACACAACTAGGTTCAGGAAAAAGTGTATGAAGATAATCTTTAAAATGGTTGAGGCACATATGTCAAGTCCCAAGTTAGGGACTTTTCTAAGAGTTAAAGCACATGGAAAATGATAATCACCCCCAAACTTATAGTTTTCAGTGTCTTTAGAAAGACTAGTCACAACTTCCCTAATTTCAAGGTCATCTGATTCCTAAAAATGGTCAATTGATTCTTCTAAGTTAGGTACATCCTCACTCATCTCTACGAGTTCATTTTCTTTTTCTAAGTCTATTATTTCTAAATCGCTAGACTCAAAATATACTCATTCCTCTAAACCATCATTGGCTTCGTAATCAAAAGGAAATACTACATCGTCTAAAACGGGGGTATCTCTAGTCAAATCCTCATCCTTTTGAATAGGTGAATAATTATTAAAATTATTTGGATTTGAACTAGAAATATTATCATCATTAAGCTCAATTGGAGTAACAAATTCCTTATCACTATGCCTACTGATTTCAAGTTCTTCATCAACACTATCCTCATCATAATCATCATTATAATAATATGAAAATGGTTGAACCTCATATAGACAAGTAGTGTTACCAATTTTATCCTCGTCATCTTGATTATGTGAATAAAAATTATCCTTATTTTCAAGGGTGGTATTGGGAACACTATATTGGAATTTAAGACTATCTTGAGCAAATTTTTCCACAATCCTATTTGTACTCTCAGTGAATTGCTTGAGGGACTCTTCTAGAGATATCTTAGTTGGATCGCTCTACGGACTCTTACGGAGAGCGGAATATTATAAGTCCCTTTCATAAATAAGTGAAACTTCTGTGTTGACTCATTGAAACTCTTGAGAGACTCTTCTAAAGAAATTGGAGGATCGTTTTGCTCGTAAGACTGATGCATGTGTGGATAGTAATTGGGCTCACCATGGTATGACCCACAACCTTCAAAAGATTGGCATTCCCAACCACTATTCACACTATGGTCATAAAAAGAGTAATGTCCATATTGTTCAGTTGGATAATCATTGTATTGGCCGTTATAATACCAGTTTGGCATCCTAACTGCAAGGGAATTCTACACAAACAAAAACAAGGCTTACTCGACCAACACAAACCTACTGATTTCTAGCAAACAAAAAGCATGATGGCTCCACTGAGATTGTTTCTAGACCAGCTTCTAATCCTTCGAAAGGGAATTCGTTACAATTCTGCAGACCCTACGGAATCAATCAGGAGTTGAAGTAAGTTGAATAGAGGCGAGGGAAGCTGCATGGAGCTTTGATACCCAAGGCCTCACCGCATTACAAGGCGGCGCAGTCACGCATTCAACTCACGAAACCATCATGAACTTCAAGTATGCTTAAAGAGTAACCAATATTTTTCGAATGACTTTCCTGTTAAGCTCGTTACCCTATCGGTCTCATTCTAGTCAATATTTTAAGGCTTAGGTTCGCGTAGGTTACGTGTTCCTAAGGCGGGCAAGAAGGAAACGGTGATGAAATCCGAGTCCTTATCTTGATATGGCCAGGCCTGGCCCTTTACTAGAAAATTAAATCCGATTTCAGGTCCTCAACATATATGCATACAAAATCATCCAGTAAACCCGGCGATGGGGGATTCGCGGGTGTTTATAATTCTTACCTCCCGTTCCAGACGGGGGATGAACCGTTGAAGTCGACTCGGGCCACAACTCCTATGTCGTGTACGAACCCGAGGGGCCGAGACGTATTATTGTAATCGTCCTTCCTGTCGTGAGTTTATATTTAAATTAACCCTTCCTTAGGGTTTAAAATTAATAATGTCCAATAGTCCAAAAATTAAAAAGTCTAAAAATAAAAATTACAAAATTAATTACCTAATTAAAGTTTCTAAAAAAAAATAAAAATAATAATTACACTATATACAAAATTTTCTTCTTCACTCCGTTCGGATCTCTCTTTTCTTTCCTATTTTGGCTTTGCTTTTCTTTTCAGCACTTTCTCTTTTTCTTTCGCTCCACTCCAAATCTGAAAGCAAACAGAAATACCAAAACGCGTAAAAAAGAACAAAAACAATAAAAACAAAAATAAAACCTAAAAACAAATCTATACACAAGTCCGCGTCGGCGGCGCCAAAAATTGGTCGAATTTAGAATAGTGGTAAGTAGAGTTGTCATTCACTCGGACTTGATGAGATTGATTTTAAGAATTAATAAAAGAAAATAAAAGAAAAATATATACAAGTATTGTCACAAGACGAAGAGAGTTACTGGGACTCGGGATTCCACCAATTCTCACATTCATGCGGTTCATCTATTAATTCCGGAAAATTAAGGCTCATAAAGTAACAAACATCGACTCTAATTCTTTGCCAAGGTAGATTTTATGAAGAATTATGTTTAATTCACAAGCATGACAAATCTAAAGTACCTAAGACTAAGCATGCGACATCTATCGAATTCACAAATAATCAATAAAAATCATGAATCACTTATAATGGTGCAAATAGTCATAAAGAAATTAAATAGAATTACCACATGGGTGCAAAACAGCTTCCTCCGTCGTCCCAGTGATGGGTTCTAGCTCATCATGGTGTAAACTTGCTCAAAAATCATTATCAATGCTCAAAAAATGGTTTACAAATGATGAACAAGGGAAAAAAGATGAAAAGCCTGATTTGTAACAGTTTTAATTGTTACAAACGGATCATTACAGGAGAACGATAAATGCAAAGTGCATTTCATTATCGTAGATTTAAGTACGCCTTCATGTATTACAACCCTCGCCTAAGTGTCGTTGTCACTGTAGAAGAACGACGGTCCCCTGTGCGTTGATGTTCTTCGTGTTCTTCAGCAGCAGCAGAAATGGTAGTTCCCTGTAACTCCAATTTCTGACTCTGTTGTTGCTCTGTACCTCTCCCTAACTCTCCATCCCCTCAGTGATACCCCAAGATGCTATTTATACACAACAGTTGAAGAAAATCCTCAGTAATAACTCACAATGATCTCCAAATATTCGGCAGTGAAAATAATATTTTCTGGGAATATTTTCTTCCCTGAATTGATTCTTCATGCATCTATAGCCGCAAAACTCTCTTTTTTATCTCGTGACACGATCTAACCGGTGCATTTGGATCCTTCTAAGCACACGCAAACAACAAAGAAAGCTTGGTAAAATCCGTGAAATACTTCTCTCGGATACGTGGTTCTCTGATTACTTCTCTTCGATTATCCAGCCAAAACTAGTCGAACAAAAGGCCTATACCAGCCCTGTTAGACTCTAACAAGTCATCCCAATGAATATCAGCCATTGAATCTCCTTCTAACACGTCCAAAAATCCAACCCAGAATCTGCCATTGATGAACACAGTTTTCCCGCCAATTTTCAAAATTTGAATGAAGAAGGTGGTGTCCCCCTAACCAAACCGGGGGTGCGAATAGCAGCTGTCTCTCTGTGGGTGCCCTTATCCAAAATGAGGGTGCCTTATCACTTTTCTCCCGGGGGTCCAAATAACACTTTTTGAGCATCTTTTTCCACACAAGTGTATTTCTACAAAAACACCTATACACACATAAAAACACCAAAATTAGTACAAAAATCGAGACCAACAATAGAGACAATGAGGACAATTCAGACACAAAAATGTGTCTATCATCGACGTCTTTCATATTTACTATCTTGGAATCGATTTTCCACACTTCCAAACAAGTTTAGAATTGGTTCATCTGACTTCCAAGAACTATGTGATTGATTATCCTATCAAATCACCAAACATGGTTTCACAGTTCTACCAAAACTTGGTTGACTAGGTACTAGGATCGGTTCCCACATATATATGGTATCTAACTTGTATTTGTTGCACGTGTCCGTAGGATCGGTTCCCAATAACTAAAAACGTGTTGCACATGTTCATAGGATCGGTTCTCAATAACTAGAAACTTGTTGCACCTCTTACAAGGATTGATTCCCCTTTTGTGATCGGTTGCACCTCTTACTAAGATCGGTTCCCCAATGACAAGAGTTGGTCATACCAATTACAACAAATCGATCATACCATCTCAGGTGATTACTTAAGATCGGTTTCACTAATAAAAGTCATACCAATACAAAAGTCAGGCCTTGTGAATAGTTTTACCAAGAACATAAGCAAGTCATGAGTGGTTATACTAATCACACATATTGGTAGTTCAAAAAGATATGCAATGTATAACAATACCAATAAGCCTAGCGATTTCCCTTTCGATTCACAAAACAAGTTTATGAATGTACTTCCTTTAAACGAATGTAAAACATTGTTTCCTAGGATGAAATCTTCACCTCATACCCATACATAATCACAATAGCATTCAAACGATTATGTCGATGTCTTATATACCAAGTTCAAAAGATAAGCGTTATACTTCGTATTGTATTCCTTAATACTACGTCTAACTAGAGTATAATCATTCATAGCTTCACAGTTATGTTTTCAATATGCACGAGTTGAAAAATACGTTAGGGAATTAAACAGTTCAAGTGAAATATTACTAACCTCAAGTGGAAGGATGATTTCGTCGTTGTAGCTCCTTGCTTCTTCACATTCTTCAAGTCTTCACGTAATACTTGTAATGTCACATATCCTAATACTTTCAATCTAACCTATACAAAGTTGACTCTAGTACATAATCAAGCGACTCTTTAAATGAGTTTTGGTTCACTAAAATATGACAACCAAACTTGACATACCAACGCTTGGTGGGTTCAACCGAGCTATGCTCTAACAATCTCCCCCTTTGTCAATTTTAGTGACAAAACTCTTACATCATATGGATAAACAAATTACAAGAATTCATTACACATACGCTTGATTCCCAAATTCAACAGCACAATTTATAACCTGTATACATTCAATCCATAAATGTCGTTGTTGACATTATAATAACAAAGCTAATACTCCCCCTAAAGATAAGATATGTAGATTTTCAATCCGCACGTCTTTGTTATTCCCTTTATAGTCCATGTAACTACAAGTATCAATATGATATGCTACTCCCCCTTAGTCTATGCTTTTACTCTTTTGTTAGATATAACGTTTAAGCACCAATGTCCTTTCCCTTAGTGATACCAAATCAATATAAATTAATATCAATATCACTTGTTTACTCCATATATTTCTCCCCTTTTTGTCACAAAATGACAAAGGTACGAGCAAATAAAAGACAAACCGAAAGGATCTTACAAATTTCACAAGACTTGCAACCTATTAAGAGTTAAGCACGAGGGTTCCACACACCATTTTTGATAACCAATATCAAAACCGAAACTACACAGTAATTTTGTTTTGATATGTTACCAAGGAAACAATTGCCCGAAGCAATTTTCCCTAATAGTTTAACAAACCAAAAATCGACTACGCACCTTAGTTCCTTTGCGAAACCGATTGCACAAATACAATCGCTTGTTCGATAAGACCAAAATAAAGATCAGAATTAACTCTATTTTTCTCATCAGGTTCTAATTATCCATATAACTTAGACCTTTCACTTTTAAACAAGACAAGTACTAGGTTAGTTAACTAGCATTTCTTGTTAAGGCAGTCGATTAGACTTGAATAACCGAAACCTCCACTTCGATAAGTCTAACTAAGATCAGAATTAACTTAGTTTCTCTTATCCGGAATCAAATTGTACTAAACAATTTATCCCAAAAATCTTTTATTTTGTTAAGCCATAAACAATTCATACAAACCAAATAAATCAACTTGCATAATTATTTACCTCAGCCAGAAGCATTTGAAACAACATAGACATTAAAGCACCGCAATTGCACCGAAATTTTGTAAGCCTAAACGATTGATACCAAACAATAAAGCAAGATAACAATAGTTTTTCTTAACCGAAAACAATTGAATCACACACACATCCATACACAAATAATGGAATAAACATCAATTGTACCGAAATTTTGTTAAGCAAAAGCAATAAATATATGCAATAAAATCAGGCTTTTCTTAAACAGGAAAATGATTAACTAACAAAGTCGTTACCTCAAATTTCGCATCCTCTTCTCCAATATGTTTGCATCTTCTTCTTTCCAAGGAGAATTGATACCAAAATATCACTATGTCGTCATCCTCTTGCAAGACAAAATAACAACAACAACCAACCTTTACCAGAGAAAGGTTGAAAACCGGTTTTAACTTATGCAATGCAAAAGTTGAAACCCCGAAACACATATGCTTTTATGCTAAACCAAAACGATTCAACATATTGTGAATTTTTCACATATTGTTTCAATCATAACCCCTCATGATCCTTTGATAAAGCCTACCAACATGGGCTAGAACTTAATCTTGCTAAACCAAAAGGTCACCCAAACCATAAGGGTTCACATCATATGAGATCGAATATTAAGGTCATGAAAACCAAAATCAGACATCTCATAAATCCAAATGCAATACACCATAAATATTCAACAAATAATCAAGTATTGCAATTACCTCAATCTTGTAGGGAATTGAATTACGAAACCAGCGCTACAAGAATGAGGTCATTCCAAGTTCGGACGAAGCAGTTATAGGCAAAACAGTTTTACACTCCTTCGTATTGCACCTCTCACTAGGATCGGTTACCATATGTTACTAGTGAAGGATCACAATACTAAACTGTTTTTGGCATAACTTTTGCATACGATGTCCGAATTCAGTGATTTTTAGCTCGTTTTAACCGTAAAAACAAGAGATACACATATATGATCAGTAGATGTCAACATCATAAAATCAAAATTACCGTTTCTATCAAAAGCTCAAATATAGATAGAGAAAGTATGCGTATAGAAGAAAAGAAATCTCCCTAAAGATGGTAATTAGTCATATAATAACTGAGTGATCATGTGCTCAGTTTTCATGTGCTTCCTCACCTTTCAAAAGATTGAGCACCAAGGTGAGCATGCACATTCTAACACAACTAGGTTGTGTTGAGTTGAGCCTTGTCTTGTTCGTCACGAGTGACTAAGACATAATCATCATTATTGACCTCTTGCTTGGTTTGTTTTCTCTTGTTCCATCTCTTGTTTTTCTTATTTGACTTGTGATGAAGAGTGTCATTATCACAACGTCCACTAGTACAAGAGAATTCAGACATGATGTCTCTCTTAGTCTTTCAAGAAAACTCTTGTAATTATTGTCACCAACAATTAACAGCCGAGTGTCATTCTTGTGACTAACTTTTGGCCCCTTTTTGGCTATGGAGGATTTGGGGACCCATTAGAGTTGTCCTTTTGAATAATTTGCGTAATATCCTTTCTCCAATTTGGAACATCAGATCTTGTCTTTTCATTTAAAAAGCCATCTCTCTTTCTATAATTGGGTATTTTATGAGATGACCTTGTCGAGTGATATGCAAAATTTGAACTATCATCATAATAATTCTTTTGCCTAAACTTAGGACAATAACGATATGAGTTCTTATGAGGAGCAAACTTAGCCAATTCGTTTGATACAAAAGATAGTGCATCTTGCATCTTACGAACTTTGCATCCCCATTGCAAGTGTCCTTTATTACCACAATAATAACAATGCTTGGTATAAATATACGAAGTATGAGTTTTAATGTTACCTTTTTATGGATCTTTTTGCATTGGAGCTCGACGAGTTCTCTTATTATTCTTGTTATCCTTGTTCAACGTTGTTGCTTTCTTGACATTAGCAGAAGTGCTCTCTTTGATGGTCTTATTTGAAGAGTCTTATTGAACATGATTCTTGAGCTTGACTAGCTTTACTTCTTTACAAGAAATAGTATCATTTTTGACATCAGTGGAAGTCTTTGGTTGAGAAGAATTAGTAGCTTTAACAAATTTTACCTCTTTGCTAATATTTAAAGCATTTATTCCCTTATAGCCCAATCCTCGTGTATCACGATGATTTCTACTTGCTTCTAACATTGAGGTTAAATTGTTTGAGCTAACATTAAACTTTTTAAGGTCCAAAATTTCTTCTTCAAACGTCTTGATTTTATCAAGAGCACTGGCAAGATCAGCCTTAAGGTGTTTTTCTCGTGAGAGATATACACCTTCTTTATCTTCAAAATTCTTTGGTTGTAATTAACCCTTGCTTCAGATTCAACAAGTTTCTTTTTCGACAAAAATAGATCTCTTCGAAGATTTTCACATTCTAATTTCTTAGAATTTAGCTCGTATGTACGATCTTTAAGAAGAGAATCACCGATTTGGTAACCAATATAATATCCTTGAAAAACCTTCTTCAATTTCTTGTTCTCACGACAAAGAGGAGTCATAAGACCAACGAAATCTGAAGATCTCAGTTTTTTATTTTCCAAAGGATTCAGTAGTTTATAGTATTCTGAGATATCCTCTTCTACTTCCCTTTCAAAATCTGAGTCATCATCATCAGAAATTTCATCCATCCTTTCTTTTAGACAAATTTTCCAGTTGTCATCGGTTTCTACATCATTAACAAGATTAACTTGTCTAGTAGAATCTCTAGTGATGATTTCATGGTCATTTTCAGATATTGATTCGTAGATGCTATCATCAAGTGTTAATTCAAAACTCTTGATATCTTTCTTTATGTTAACTGAATCATTCATTAGATTCAATTCTTATAAGTTGGATCGCACCAAACACAAATTGTTAGATCTTTTCGTGTTTGCCTGCTCTGATACCAATTGAAAAGACGAGGGCACCCAAATATACCTTAATCTAAAACTTTTCCACCTATAAGTACTTTCTCCGAAAGTGATTATCTATGGACTGAGTCGAAACAATACAACTAATCGGTTCACACTTCGTGTGATCGTCTATGGATACGAGATCGAGACAATACGACAACAAGATAACTTGTGTGATTGACTATGGATACAAGATCGAGACAATACAACAACGAAGTGTGTTTACTTGATAAAAGGTTCGGACTTAACCAAACACAATAGGATTACTATCAAGTAAATAGGAATTAACGTTTGTGTATTTTACTTCTAATTATAATAAAAACAATTATAATTGCGGAAATAGAAAAGTAAAAGACACAACAAGATTTTGTTAACGAGGAAACCACAAATGCAGAAAAACCCTAGAGCTAAGTTTAGTGAAGTTTAGGTTAACTAGAAGAAGAGATAAAGAGACAGAATAGACTGAAAGAATATCGTTTATTAACTGTAATTGTACAAACATAAAGAGACAGAGATACAATATATATATACAAGAGTTTCCTTGAACTCCAAGGTAAAGTGTTTCCTAATTAGGTTTGATTTCCTAATACACAAATTCTTGGTCGACAGGTTACCGTGTATAATATTCCGTCATATGGCACACATACTAGATGTTGTGTTAACACCTTCCCGCAAGCGTAACGGGTTATCCTGAATAGTTAGCTTGAATCACAAAAGAGAAAACGATCTTTAGAAAGCGATTTTGTCAATATATCCGCAATTTGATCTTTAGATGAGATAAACCTGACGTCGAGAAGCTTAGAAGCAACTTGATCACGAACAAAATGATAATCAATTTCAATATGCTTTGTTCGTGCATGAAATATATGGTTAACGGTAAGATAAGTGGCACCAAGACTATCATACCATAAAACAGGAAGAGAACGAGTAGATACTCGAAGTTCCAAGAGAAGTGATTGAATCCACATAATTTAAGCAAGGGCAATTGCAAGTCCCCTATATTCAGCTTCAGTACTAGAACGAGACACCGTCTTTTGTTTACGAGCACTCCAAGAGATAATTGTTAGAGCATTGCTCGGTCAAACTCGCATGCGTTGCTATCTCAAGCATGTTTGTCAATGTTAGTGATCAAAACTATAAGTCTTCATTCTAGCCTATTTATAGATGTCTCGGACTAGGACATAGATAGTGTATTTGAGCTTAGATTTCACAGAGTTCATCATTTGAAGACAAAGAACTACTAAGGGGAGCTTGTGGAACTTCTTCGACAAAAGGTATGTGGAGACTTAAACTCATCTATCACTTGGAAAGTCTATTTCTACTATCTCCTATATTGAGACATAAGTCATGTTAAGATATAGTTTTCTCTATACACATTTGAGATTTCGAGCTGAGTATATCTCTCTTACATATTTCTCGAAATATGTGTTGGTAAGCTTTCGCTTCGACCAAGTTCATCTTATATCATGAGAAAATTTCCGAGTAACATCTTACATGGTTTGTGTGATACAATCATTTGATGTAGGCTTGGAATGTTTCGATAATGATTATTTCAATATCTTGAAAATTGCTTTGATGCTAAAAGTGTGTGAAAACGGCTATCATTATAGAAGAATGTTTCAATGATTGAAATAAAGAGTTTAGAATCTTGTAACCATCTTTGGATATAAGCATAGTGTGTTCGCACATTAGTGCATAAGTTCAAAACCGGGAGCCTAAAGTATGCATACTTGTGTGTATACAAAAAGGTTGTAGGAGACAGGGTAAGTATGCGTACATACACGCATACTGAAGAAATTCACGTCCGTGAATTTCTGCTGCGTTTGAAAACCAAAACCAAACTCATCCGGTTACCTAAAGTGCGTGTACCCGTACGCGTACTGGCTGAAAGTTCACGTACGTGAATTTCTGATGAGTTTGAAAAATTAAACAAACTCAAATCCGGTTACTTAAGTACGCATACCGTACGCATACTTAAGTTTTCTAAAATCGGTTATACGTGAACCTAAGCATTTATCAATAAGGAATGCAATCTTTGCAAACCGTGGCTAAAATTTTCATGTATTGATTCGAGTGAATCAAACCGATTTTGCTTCAATTGTGTTCTTGTATAATCCATGATAATATAGCAATTGAACAACTCTTTAACTAGTTTCATTTGAGTCATTTGAACTAGTTATGGTTAAGATGAATAAGGTTGATATGAGAGTAATCATATGGCTAACCTCGATTAACTATTTGTGAACCAACATGGTGTACATGTTTAGGTATGGTTACATAAACCTAAATGAGGGTACATTTCATTTGTGTATAACAAGCTAAGTTCGATCTAACGGTTGAAAGATATTAGCTTGGGAGAATCAGGTTTTTCATCTAACGGTGAATATTGAATGCTTTGTTACCAAGGTAACTTAGATTACAAACCCTGATTTGAAAACTACATAAAGGAGAACTCTAGCAACTGGAAACCTAATCCCCGCACCTCCTATGTGTTACTAGTTGCATAACTAGAGTCGATTCTCCTTTAACATAGGTTTCTTCTCGAGACCCTGTAGGTTAACGACTTAAAGACTTCACTAGGATTCTGAAGCCAGACCCAACTATTATCTTTGTAGTTGCGTGATCTGATCTTGCTAGTTCTATCGTGTTGAGTACAATTGGAATAATTGTCTCGAGATTTTATATCTCCGATAGGAAAGATAAAAAATTAATCACAAACACTTCGTCTCATCGTTTGTGATTCCACAATATCTTCTTTCGCTAGTCGATTAAGATTATTGTGAGGTGATTGATAATTCTAGGCTGTTCTTCTGGAATATAATTAGGGTTATCGATTGGTTCTGTTCACCTTGATTTATCAAAAACAGAACAAAAACTCTTGGGTATTTCTGGGGGAGACAAATTTATTCAATCCTATAGACTTTTCTGTGTGAGACATATTTGTCTATCAAGTCTTCGACTTTGGGTCGTAACAGTTCTTGGTTATGGGTGAGATCAACTAAGGGAATCAAGTGAGTAGTATCCTGCTGGGAACAGAGACGTAAGGAGCGCAACTATACCTTGAATCCGTATGAGATTGATTAGGGTTCAACTACAGTCCAGTCCGAAGTTAATTGGTAGTAGTCTAGTGTATGTAGCGGCTTAATACAGTGTGGTGTTCAAACTGGACTAGGTCCCGGGTTTTTTCTGCATTTACGGTTTCCTCGTTAACAAAATTCTGGTGTCTGTGTTATTTCTTTTCCGTATTATATTTTGTTATATAATTGAAATATCACAGGTTGTGCGTTAAGATCAATCAATTAGAATATCCAACCTTGGCTTGTTGATTTACATTGATTGACACTTGAATATTGGTCTTTGGTACCGTTCAAGTTATTCCTCTTATATTCAATCAGGCTCGCAAATTTCTGTTTGCTGATTGCGGATTGAATTAAGAGTTAGAGATATTTAAACTCTTTGATATACTTTACTCTAGATTGAGTCTGACTGTCTAATTGATTCTCTAGAAAGTGTATTGGAGTAAGTCCTCTCAAATTTCCAAACGAATTGTTGGGTGTGGTTGTTAGACCCCCGCATTTTCAATAATATTACCACCCAAATAAACACAATACCACTAGCAGAAGGACATCATCAAGTGAACCAGCCCAATCAGAATCAGTTTATGCACTGAAAGATAACTATAGAGATGGGGATGGCCGAAGAAGGATACCAAAAGTAGATGTATTTTTGAGATAACGTAATATTCGCTTAACCAAACCCCAGTGAAATATAGTGGGAGCATGCATAAATTGACATACCTTATTAACAACATATGCAAGGTCCAGACGAGTAAACGTCAAATATTGCAAAGCTCCAACAATACTACGATATTCAGTAGCATCAGATAATAAAGTGCTAGGATCAGAAGAAATATCACCAGAAGTACTAAGTGGAGTTTGAATTGGTTTAACTCCATCCATTTTTGCTCGAACAAGAATATCATGAGCATAACGTTGTTGAGAAAGAAATAAACCCGAAGAAGTGCGTGTCGCCTCAATGCCAAGAAAATAAGACAAGGAACCAAGATCTTTAATTGCAAATTCATGTTGTAAATGATTGAGAATAGAAGTAATACATTTGGTACTAGAACCAATAACTATGATGTCATCCACGTAGACCAATAAATAAATAGTACCATAGGTACCATTGTGAATAGACAGATACGAGTCATACTTTGAAATAATAAACCCAATCTGTAGAAAGAAAGTGCTAAGTCTGTGGTACCATGCACGAGGAGCCTGTTTAATTCCATAAAGAGAACGGTGTAGTTTGCAAACATGCGTAGGAAATCGAGAGTCCACATAACCTGGAGGCTGTTTCATGTATACCTCTTCTTGAAGTTGTCCGTATAAAAACGCATTCTGCACATCAAGTTGATGAATAGGCCAATTGGAAGATAAAGTTAATGTAAGAATAATACGTATAGTGCATGGTTTAACAACCGGACTAAACGTTTCGGAATAATATATCCCCTCTCGTTGATTATAGCCTTTAGCAACCAAGCGAGCTTTATAGCGTTCAATTGTACCATCTGCCTTTCGTTTGATACGAAATACCCATTTACATCCAATAACGTTCATAGAAGGATCATATGGTACTAGGGACCAGGTACCATTGCGAAGTAATGCATTAATTTCATCATCGGAGGCTGCACGCCAATTCGGATTAGTTTGAGCCTGCGAATAACAAGTTGGCTCTAAAAGAGAGTTAGTAACTAGCACATACTTGGAAGCATATAAGGGGTTTGGCTTAAAAATCCCATCCTTAGCTCGAGTCACCATTGGATGAGCTCCTAAATTAGGTGGTGTAGACAGACAAGGTGCATCAGGTGCAGTCGAGTCAGGTGCTGGAGTTGAAGACAAATATGACATAGACGTGGTATCCGGTGCTGGAGTTGAAGACAAATTCGAATCAGGAGCAATTTCCGATGCAGGTACTAGCAGAGCAATATCTAGGATATTAGCAGAACTTTCATTGGATGAAATAGAAGACCGAAGAACCAAAATTGACGATGCTGGCTGGGAATGTGGAGACTGGTCGGTGGCAGATAGAGATGAAAGTGTAGACCTGGGAGCTGATAATACACTACACCATTTTTAGGGATTCGCAACGGAGTCTGGTCGTTGCTGACCGGGCTCGCAACGGCAAAGTGACGTTTCAAAACACGGTGTTGCATTTTTTCGCAACGGCATAAGCTCCGTTGCGACTCTTGGTCGAGAACGGATATTCGCAACGCATCGTGCCGTTGCGACGCTATTTATTCGCAACCAAGGTATGCCGTTGCTAACTGTTTCTAATTACGGGAATACCCCTACCAGGAACTAAAAATTATTGGTTCGGGTTCTAATTTCATCGGTTCTGGTTCTAACTTAGCAACAGAATCACAGACGTTGCTAATTTTTGCACAAAGAAAAAAAAAGTCAAGTCTTCATTCACCTGGTCAAAATCCATTCCCCCCACATTTACCCCCCTGCAGTTACCCAGTTCCCCATATTCAGCATTCCACATATATACAAACCATGACACATTCATTCACTTTCATTTCCACATTCACCATTATGAAAAAAATTCTTCAATTGAAGTTAACAACAAGTATGAGTTTTTGATACAAACTATGTCATTCATTTAATGGACATAATACATTAAAACATACTTAATTCCTAAGTTTTTGATACAAACTATGTCATTCATTTAATGGACATATTACCTCATCCGATTGCTTTCCATATCGAGAATGTTCTTCCAACCTCGCACTGCGACTCCGGCGATTTGCTTGTCCACGAAGTTGCATCAATCTTCTCCTAAGAACTGTTTTACCGAGATAATAGATCCCAACCCATGACGGCTACCAAGGGAAGGAGAAGAGGATACGGTGAAAGAACTCGTCATGAATGATGATGTTGTTATGGACTACATGAATACACCCATAAGACTGCGTATATTAATGAAAGTATAACTATTATTCATGTCTTGTACTCACTTATTCAATATGTACATGATACTGAACACATACATTGCTAGCTTCTTGAAGTTGTTCCCTTTTAAAAGCTGAGAGCAATTATCCATAACAAGCTCCAAAGATATGTACGCGAGAGACACGAGCATAGTGGTACATGTCTCTCATGCAAGAAATGATCGGCGATGGAGTTCTTTCCTCCGAAATCATAGCATTGTCAAAACAATTCTCGCATACGCCCAAGAGGTGGTATCCAGTTGGCATCGAAGCTCTAGACATCTCCACTTCTTCTAAGAGCAATTCATCTTGAATAACCTGGAGGATAATGGTAAACGCAAAGATAAGCCCCTAACGTTTCGACTTAGACACGAAATAACTCATATGCACAAGACAAATGGATTAATCAAGTTACGCACAGAAATGCTAACACATTGGGGAAAAAAAGGGTATTTAATTTAGCTAATTGGGGAAAAATGGGTTGTGGAAGTAAGCAAAGAAATGCTAACACAATGAATTTCACTACATATAGGACATACAAGTTTCTTTACCAATCAACCTCCACACCGACATGGCAGTGAGCCAAATTAGTAAGTACTTTTTTTTGTTTTTGAAGCAAATACTTGGTCTGCATCTTTCATGAATCATCAATATAATATCTTTCTCTTTTTAATAATCCAGGTCTTACGCTTGCTCTTTTAACATGGAGGAATGTACAGTCCCTCCCACACACACCAGGTAATTAAGGAAGAACTCGCTACGATGTGGCCAACAGAATTCGAACTAGAATCCCTTACTTATTTTCTAAACCTTATGTGGAAGGTCCCCTCAACATAACATTACATATAAGCTTCTCTAACATGACACATACAGACTAACTTGGAAGATTAGTACTACAGATACAGCGTACCTACTCTGAGCAAAACATATAAAGCCATGAACCATAGCCATGCCTTGAATCATACATGAAACTAAGTTTTCGATCGATTGCTTAAAAAAAAAAAAATCAAGAATTAAGTAATAAGTGCCACAACCAGCATTTGACTAAGACTTTAGGACTCGAATCATTTTCACAAGGTTGGTGTTGTTTGTGAAAGAGTTTTCCGTAAATCGATAGCATTTTCTCCTGGGTAGCAATCCATGTATTTCCATAACCATTTCTACTCCACCAAATCCTCCCAGTAAGTTCTTGCAAATCCACCCTAGTAAGGCCATAAAACAAGATAAATCAAAATGCAATTAAGCAAACATCTTTAATGTACGCATTTGTATAGTTTCAATAAAGTGTACGGATGAGAAACAAGAAAACGACCGGATGAACAAAGATCAAGAAGAATCACAACCGCATCACCATATAAGACGACCGGTTAAAAAATGCTTCCCATGTTTAGAATAGATAGATTATAACAGTAAGAGTCTGTATATACAGATCAACATCAAACTCCAAGTGCACCCAAAAATATTAGTTCTACATAAGAATAGAAGAATAAGTATAAGGCAGTATTTTTGCCTCTCCAGCTATGCCTTAAAACGCTCTAATCTAGAAGTCACAGTCCCGAGGAATAAGTGTGAAGAGTGTTTTAGGCCTGTTTTGAGATTATCTAAGGAAAGGGGTCCAGAATTGAAGCTTAAACGAGCTACTAAGGCTTTATTTGTATAAGTTCTTCCAAATACAACAACTTTCAGAGTATCTCCTGCGAATGGAAAAGAACTGCCAAACACAATCCGTATATGGTAAAGGAGTACCTCTCATCCCCATGGATATAACACAACCCCTTACACAGCCATGGATAGCACAGCGTCTTCTTAACAACAGGAGGGGCCATTGTTCAGCGTTTTCGCAAACTAAATACTCTCCTCTACATCCTTCTTTCAGTTAGAAAGTTGTATCCAGTTCAAAAAGAAAAGAATGTGGCCAAACATAACTGAACATAACAGCACGTATGGTGTATACTTGATAGTGCATATGTGAAAGGCATCCTAGCATTTATATCTGTATGTCTCTGACATTGTAGTTATATATAACTTGATTTTAACAAGAACAAATAGCTGACCCATGTAGATTCTTTCTAGACCTAACCAAAACTGAAGCTCGCGTTAACATTAGAATATCATTGCAATAAATTACAAATCATACGAAGTCAACCTTCCTACTTTGAGCTGGGTAAATCTGGAAGTAATAAAACTATAACAGTTTATAACTACACGATGTTGACCCAATTCCTTGTTATGATCACAAACCTTTATATAACATCATAGACTTTGCAGGGCAATGAAAGTAAAATATAGCCAGAGAAACACCACAAAAAACAATGTTAAACTCCATTATGCTTAGCATCAACCCTATTCTAATATTTCCACTCATAACAATCGAGTTACATAATTTGTTTAGGTTGCAAAGCAGAAAAATGACAGAAAACTAATAACATACCTATACTGATGCTCCTCAACTCCATAATTTTGATGAAGAAACCGAACATGAGAAATCGCTCCTTCTACATCATCATCCTTTGTGCAATCATTCATAGCATCCAGATGCGCTAACTGAACATTCTTCTGAATCAATTTAAGCCCCTTCACTTCCTCAATTAATTCTTCAGTCGAGGTACTCTCCACCTTCTCTTCTTCATTTCCCACAATAGTAATCGCCAACCCCGACTCATACCTATCGGACACCGAATTTGCTTCGAATATTCACACACAAAGCATCAAAAATCTCAGATTGATCCAAGAACACTTTCATCAAACATTTCAATTCCTCTTCCTCAACAACTTTAAAACCCTCAACACCTTCAACCCCCACTACTACATTTCTTCTCAATCTCCTTAACCCTAAATCCGATAACCGATCCAAAACATTCACAAAATCAACCAAATCATTTGCAGATTCCTCCTTCAAAACCTCAAAATCTTCAACTCTCGAATCAAAACCCTCAACATTTTCCTCTTCTTCTTTCTCAACTATGAGGCTTACTTGTTGGAGCAACGCCATACTTCCTGTGCTGCAAGATCAAAGGTGGAGGCAGTTGAGGATGAGCTGAAGAAATCAGATGCGCAGCTGATTGGAGCAAAGGATGTACTGCAAGAGAAACGCTAATTAATCCATTAGAAATTAAACCCAATCGAACAAATTAAGACAAGGAGTAAAAAATAAAAATTTAATAAATCAACTTGCATAAGAACAAATGATTACAACTTACATGTTCACAATAACAAAATCAAGAGACAGAGACAAGTTCGAGTTTGGTAAAAATAATTAATCCATTAGAAATTAAACCCAATCGAAACTTTAGAAACCATAAACCCTAGAAATTAGTGAAATAATTTTTTTTTTAAATCTATCAAAACCCTAGATCCGTAGTCATAAATCAAATAAATCATACAAAAACGAGTATCACCCATCAATCACAAAAACAACACACGAATCAGATAGATCTGGAGAAAAAAATCAAAAAAATATTTGATTATTACTTCCTCCGTTGGAAGATTCGAGTCTTCGGTAGCGAGAGAGAGAAATAAATCGAGAGAAGTTGATGTTGTTGATGGTGCTGCTGATGATGGTGTCGATTTTCCAAAGAGGTTCTGAGATGAAAGAGGGATGAAGAAATGAGATCTTCAGTTCTTCAGAGAGATGAGGTTTGTGGAGGAAAAAAAATGAGAAGGAAAAACTCGATAAGGCAGGGATATCCGGATATAGGGTAGATATGGCTGACGGGTGGAAAAAAAAAAACGAAGTCTTGACCAAATTTTGACTGGGGTGTGTTTATAAGTCCTAGTGTTCCCGACCACGCACGTGGTTCACACGCTTGAACCCAGCGTAGTTGTGATTCGCAACCTTGTGTGTGAGGTTGCAATATTCGCAACGGCAGTCCTCCGTTGCGAAAAAATATCAGTTGCAAATAGAAACCAAAAATTTCGCAACCGCACTAGTGCCGTTGCAAACCTGGGTTGCGAATCCCTTAAAATGGTGTAGTGATAGACCCAAATATGAGGGTGAAGACTGGATAGTTCTTGACTGTATACCTTCAGATGAACTAACTGGAATAGTGCAAACTGGCAGCAACGGAGCAATATGAGTACGAGAAAACAAGATCGGTGGTAATGAAACAGATAAGGGTGAAGGAATTGTTACCTTAGAAGTAGTCGATGTCGGTGAAGGTGATACCGCGGATGCAAAGGGAAATGTAGTCTCATCAAAAACAACATGACGACTAATGTATATACGACCCGTAGGAATATGAAGGCATTTGTAACCTTTGTGAGATGGACTATAACCAATAAAAACACAAGGAAAAGAAAGAGGCTCCATTTTGTGAGACCTATACGGACATAGGTGAGGATAACACAGACAACCAAATACATGAAGAGAGGTGTAGTCCGGTGGGAGACCAAAACGAGTTTCATATGGAGATGAATTATTAATGGAAGTCGAGGGGACACGATTCATTAAATAACAAGCAGTGTAAAAAGAATCATACCAATATGAAGATAGTACATAAGCCATATTAAGGATGGTAAGACCAGTTTCACGAATATGACGATGACGACGTTCAACCAAACCATTTTGTTTAGAAGTATGTGGGCATGAAAACCGATGAAAAATTCCAAGTTTCTGAAGAGGCGGGGTAAGTTTGCGATACTCAGCAGCATTATAAAACTGAAATATTTTGATCTTTCGATTAAAAAAGATTTTCAACATGCTTTTGAAACAAAAAGAATATAGAAAAGACATCAGATTTCTGAGACATAGGAAACATCCAAGTAAAACGACTAAACGCATCAATAAAAATGATATGATATTTGTAGCCTTCATTAGATAAAATATGAGAAGGTCCCCATACATCTGAGACAATTAAATCTAATGGATGCAAATAAGAAGTTGTACTAGATTTGAAAGGCAACTTATGACTCATATGCTCATGAAAAGACGAACAAAAACTAATAGTTTGGCTTGAAACTGGAAGAGAGAATTCAGAAACAACTTTGCGAACTGTACGCATCATTGGGTGTCCCATTCTAGAGTGTCAGGATTGTAAACTAGCACGTTCTCCTATGCAGGATTTAGTAGATTTATACGAGTCATCGAGTTGATAAAGACCACCTTTCCTATTGCCGCGAAGAAGAACCTTCCCGGTACATCGATCCTTCACAAGACAAAAATTTGGATGAAATTCAAATAAGACATTATTGTCAGTGGTAAGACGAGAAACAAATAAGAGATTATGAGAGATTTGCGGGGCAAAAAGAACATTGAGAAGTTGTAACTTACGGTTGGGAGTTCCTAAAATAGATAAACCAACATTAGAAATTGGGATAGAAGATCCATTACCCATCTGAATCTGTTCAGGACCGGTATACTCGGATGAAAATTGAAGACGAGAAAGATCATTAGTAATATGATCTGTGGCACCACTGTCAGGAGTCCATGGAGGAGAAGGGAGCAAACTAGGTGCTTGAGCAGCATAGGCACGAGGTGCGGATGAAGGTGGTTGTCATCGAGGCGGGCGAAAAATCATATCAAAGCGATTCCAAAAGTCAGGAGCTTCATGATTCTTGCGACCACATAGTTGACAAGGCAATTCGGAATGACCAACACCACGCTGAGATTGAGGTCTGTTGAGCAGCTGACGGAACTGAGAAGAAGCGTACTGTGCAGGCGCAGAGGCAGTTGCTGTAGGGAAGTGAGATGAGGTTGACGCAAGAGACCGAGATGGTGCGGCTACATTAGCAACAGGCTGAGAGTTTAGCAGCTTGGTTTGCTGTTCAATACGTAACTCAAACGTGAGGAGATACGTAAGAAAATCCTTGATGGTGAGAGAACTCATGGTGGTAGTAAGGGATGTAACTATGGCATCATCGGAACTGTCTAAACCAGCAAGAAGATAGTGACGAAACTCCTTATCGGTGACTGTGGTATCGGCAACAGCAAGGCTATCGACAATATCTCGAGCACGATCGATATATGCACGCATAGTTTGAGATCCTTTCTTCAAAGCACGTAATTCACAATGAATATGATGGATTTGAGCATCAGATTTGGAACCATAAAGAGACTCAAGAGAAGACCAGATTTCCCGAGATGTAGTTAGGCGATGTACATGGCGAAGAACAGCTGGCGTAAGTGATGAAAACAGCCAACTAACTAGAATTTTGTCTTGTTTTCTCCATGAAAGAAAGACAGGATTAGGTAACTCATCAGCTAGGGTAGATACGGGACAAGGAGTGGCACCGATAACATGACCATCTAAATCATATCCTTGAAGGTAAGGTAAAAATTGTGCACGCCATAATGGGTAATCGTTTTCCTCCAACTTGACAGTAATTAGGTGATGGGGTTGTTAAAATTGAATAGACGACATTACAGAGGATTGTAAAGAAGAAACAGATGATGTGATAATAGAAGAAGTAGTAGAGGAGATCGAAGAAGATACGGTTTAAGGTTCAGTCGACATTGTAGAAGATCGAAGATGGATGATACCAAGCTAAGTTTAGTGAAGTTTAGGTTAACTAGAAGAAGAGATAAATAGACAGAATAGATTAAAGAAGATCGTTTATTAACTGTAGTTGTACAAACATAACGAGACATATATATATACAAGAGTTTCCTTGAACTCCAAGGTAAAGTGTTTCCTAATTAGGTTTGATTTCCTAATACACAAATTCTTGGTCGACAGGTTACCGTGTACAATATTCTGTCTTATGGCACACATACTAGATGTTGTGTTAACACCCGGGACCTTGTCCAGAATTGAATACTCTCAGGATTAAGCCGCTATACAAAATCTAAACCAACTTCGTATAATTGAGACCAAGCAACTAAACCTATATAGTTCACCTAGTTCCGTCTGTATCCCTGCGCCTCTAACTTGTTAATAAGTCACGCACTTGGAAAAATTCCTTTGGTTCGTATTCCAAATAGTAAAGGAACAACAAATCTATTCGATAACAACTCTTTTCAATCAAGTGATATGAGTTCGATAAAAGGCTCTTCCGTTTATCCCAATAAACTCCTTTGTCAGGTCCTTAGATCTATCTTATCAACAACTACCAAAGTAATTGTTAAGATTTTGAAATCAAATACTTTTAATCACAAAGAATTGTATTGATGCCGATCTACTCAACTAAAAAAATCAAATCTATCACAAAGATAAACCGATTATAGTTGGATCCTTTTCCATCCGAAAAAAATATTTTACACACCAAAAATTATGAACCCAAATCAGAAATCTTCTTCGTCTTCAAATCTTCTTAGATCTTCAATAAACACCTGCACACAATCAACTTGAATCTCTTGTGATCAATCACACACAAAACAGAGTTTGTTAACAATGGATTATCACAAGACGTCTTTAGATCTACAAACAGTCTAAAGATCCCCGTCGAAACTTTGATCTAGTTTGAATGAATCTTATATCAGAAGAGAAGATTCTCAAGCATAAACAAACTAGGTGCAATCAAAGTTCAACAACCGTTAGTCAATCAAATCAATCAAAAACTAATAATAAACCGCAATATCTAGTTTCCCACCAACGGTACTAATAGAGCTTCTCAATCCCAAAGAAGTCTTTAAACCGAGCGGCCGTAAGAGATTTCGCCTAATTAGGTTACTTTCCTCTCCGAATAGGCGGCTCCATCAGCAACAACACAACCAGGTAGTTTTGCTGGCTCTGAGGATTAGTTTGGTCGAAATGCAAACTTCAATATTTATAAACCAATGAAGTTTGGACACCAAGGAATTTCCAAAACCGAAAATATTCTCAAGATATGCAATATATTTCCAAATTCGGTTTCCATAATTCCTGGAAATGCTTTGTCCAAATAATAACCGAAATTCTTATTAGAAAATCTCCAATTAGTAAATGCACATTACCAATTTTTATTTTCTAAAGATATGCATTTTAATTGCTGGAACTTAAAAGCATATAAAACTAAAAACCTTAATTAAAAGATTCTCAATTTATTTCGATCCGGGATTCTCCTTTAGCTATTAAGGAATATATTTGAACAATAAAAGATAAACGTTACTGCACATGTTCAAAGTATGTCGACATCTTTACTTAGTAAATCATATCTTTCATATTTACTATCTTGGAATCGATTTCCCACATTTCCAAACAAGTTTAGAATTGGTTCATTTGACTTCCAAGAACTACGTGATAGATTATCCTATCAAATCACCAAACATGGGTTTCACGGTTCTACCAAAACAAGTTTCAGTTCTACCTCCATGTGGGTACTAGAATCAGTCATGCTAGTTACCAAAACTTGGTTGACTAGGTACTAGGATCGGTTCCCACATATATATGGTATATATCTAACTTGTATTTTCTGCACATGTCCATAGGATCGGTTCCCAATAACTAAAAACGTGTTGCACATGTTCATAGGATCGGTTCCCAATAACTAGAAACTTGTTGCACCTCTTATAAGGATCGATTACCCTTTTGTGATCGGTTTCACCTCTTACTAGGATCGGTTCCCCAATGACTAGAGTTGGTCATACCAATCACAATAAATCGATCATACCATCTCAGGTGATTACTTAAGATCGGTTTCACTAATAAAAGTCATACCAATACAAAAGTCAGGCCTTGTGAATAGTTTTACCAAGAACATAAGCAAGTCATGAGCGGTTATACTAATCACACATATTGGAGTTCAAAAATATATGCAGTGAATTACAGTGCCAATAAGCCTAGCGATTTCCCTTTCGATTCACAAAACAAGTTTATGAATGTACTTCTTTTAAACGAATGTAAAACATTGTTTCCAAGGATGAAATCTTCACCGCATACCCATACATAATCACAATAGCATTCAAACGATTATGTCGATGTCTTATATACGAAGTTCAAAAGATAAGCGTTATACTTCGTGTTGTATTCCTTAATACTACGTCTAACTAAAGTATAATCATTCATAGCTTCGCAGTTATGTTTTCAATATGCACAACTTGAAAGATATGTTGGGGAATGAAACAGTTCAAGTCAAATATTACTAACCTCAAGTGGAAGGATGATGTCGTCGTTGTTGCTCCTTACTTCTTCACATTATTCAAGTCTTCACGTAATACTTGTAATGTCTCATATCCTAATACTTTCAAGCCAACCTATACGAAGTTGACTCTAGTACATAATCAAGCGACTCTTTAAATGAGTTTTGGTTCACTAAAATATGACAACCAAACTTGACATACCAACGCTTGGTGGGTTCAACCGAGCTATGCTCTAAAATTGTGGAATGTCAAGTCCACCGACTTCCAATTAGGGGTTTTTCATATTTTTCTCTAGCCATCTTCCAATACTAAATAATTCAAGAGAAATCATAAATTTTATTGATGCTCAACTTCAATCAAAACAACGTTTGATTTGCCAGAAAACGCTAAAATTCGATCCAATTCGTGCACATAACCCAATTGTTGATCTAATGCAGATCCAATACTCCGATGAAAGAAAAGAACACTAATTTTAATGGCATCTAATGTCAATCCGATTCGTGCTTACAAATCTCTGAAAGAAAACGCTAATCCGGATTGCGTTAAGTGTCGATACTATTCATGCTCAACACTGAGCATTATTTCTCTTATCGTTTTAGAAGTTCCGGCACAAGACTTGTTCTTAACTGAGTCCTGAGTTGGCAAGAGAGAGTGAGCTCTCTGAGAACATATTCTAGTAAGATTTGTAGTTCGGAATCTTGGCGCGGCACATATTAACTTCTAAACAAAAATCCCACTACCCAAATATACTTTTATAAAACGTTTGGATACTAGAAGTAATAGTACTTGCGCTTCACAAAAAGCAAAAGCCGATAACAGAAGCTAGAAGAGAAACTATCGTGCTTCACAAAAAGTTAATTTCTCCGCTTTTAGAAGTCGTTTTAAAATTTGATACCCAAACTGACTTCTAACTTTTTGACTTCTAGAAATTAAAAAGAAGCCTTAAAGTCCATATCCACACTGGCTATTAGTGTTTTAGGATATTTCCCGGTGTGCGCCGATGGCCTTAAGCTGAGTGTACTGGAGTGATTGTAGGTAAGGACAGTGACATAAAGTAGTGGCTAGAGGGTGTGAAAGTTTTAATCCCGGTTCTCTCTGCTTGAAAGTAGGTAAGGTGAGCGGGGATTTCAAAATAGGCGAGGATTCAGAAAACTAATAAAAAAAATATTAATATCACATTTTGGGCCCACCTTTAGTTTTTTTATATAAATACACTAGAGTAGACTAAGACCTGACTCCAAGGTGACGTGTCATAACTGTGCATGGGGGTATCTTACCTCCTCAACCGCACACAGCCTTAGGCACCCGTTTCCTCGTTTATGGCTAGGAAGCGCCTTTAAAAAAAGTCACCAAGCTCCGGTGTAATTATTTTGTTTTGCTTTGATTATCAAAGACTGAGCTTTAATCCGAATAGTAACGACTTAAACCGTTAGAAATCCACTCACAAATGAACCAAAAGATCCCATTTCCGCATCAAAAGACGAGAGATCTGGAATGTCTAGAGCAAGGACCAAAACTAGGTATATTTTGTCCAAAGTCCAAACCATATACATACGCCTCCTATCCATACCAAGAGGCAAAAGCTTCGCAAACCGTGAGCATCTATCATTGTCTGTAATTGAAAGGCACACATTTAAGAGCATCATTGTGCGTAATTGTAAGGCACACATTTAACAGCAGTTCATATGGCAATGAACAAAAATAAAAATTTGTTGAGCCACGTGGATGAACAAACTGCATTCTCCATTATGGGAAACAAGGCAAAACGAACAAATCTGATATTTTAGGGTCCTTTTATTGATTTTATTAACATAAACTAATAAGAGTTGGGTCCCACTAATGATTTTATTTATATAAACTAATAAGAGTTTGGTCCCACGGATTATTTAACTAATAAAATAAATAATAAAAAATAAACCATAATTATAATAATCAGGTTTTGGAGAGAGAATATGTGAGGGGCGAGATTCCTACCGACTCCAGCGACATTCCTTCTAACTCCAGCGACATTCCTTCTGACTTTGCGTCTATGACACGATCGCCCGACTTTACCACAGACGCGCGCTTGATCTTCCGACTCAATGTTCAAAGCAACAGATTTGATGATTTGAACATCCATTTTTCATGTTTGTTCATGCCATAGTGGGATCAAAATGAACAAACTCTGAGTTTGTTCATCCCATAGGAACTGCTCTAAGAGCAATTCCTATGGAGTGAATAAACTCAGAGTTTGTTCATTTTGATCCCACTATGGGATGAACAAACCAACAAAACGGATGTTCAAATGAACAGATTTGTTCATTTGAACAGCGAGACACTCCAACAGCGCGTAAACATTGAAATGGCGCGCGCCATATAAAATAACTCGACGACGGCCTTGCTTGGCCCGCGTTTTCCATGAAAACGCGTTTTTGAACTCAGCGCCGAGAGATTTGGGTTATGTCGCAGGAGTTCATAGTATGAGCGCCACCGGGTATTCCCATCCGCTTCCCTTCCCCTATAAATTCAGTTCGTCTACTCACACCTTCCTCAACATTACACAATTTCCATACCGTTTCTAACTTTTCTTTTTCTTTTCAAACAAAACTACTCATATCAATTCAGTTTCACAAAAATTTCATCTTTAACAAATATGTCATCGTCACAACAACGATCACAACAACAAACACCACAACAAACACCACAACAATCACAGCAAAGGAGCACAAGAATTCGTGGTCCGAAGTATACAATGGATGAAGACGAGTCACTTTGCAGAAATTATGTATTATATACAGTAGATAATATTAATGGTTGTAGTCAAGAAAAAAAAACTTTTTATGGTAATATTTTACAAAAATTTTGTTTAGAAACCGGTAACAAATATGGTCGTGATGTCGATGGGTTAAGTCATCGTTTTTTCACAATTGCAGCAGCCGTTAGTGAATATGTAGCTATTATCACTCAAATGTGGAACAACAAAAGAAGTGGTGAAAGCGGAACAGGATGTGGAACGAAGATGTCGGGAAGAGTGGCAAAGATCCCACAAAGGTTCAAGCTTCCAACATGAAAGTTTTTTCACCATTTTGAGGGTGCTTAACAAGTTTAACCCATACTTGCTGGAAGGTCATCAAGTGCCTGAAAGATCACCACATGGTCCAATCTCGCAGGATTTTCAGAATGGAGGGCCTGCTTCCTCGCCTGATGGAACTCCAGGTAGTCAGGATCAACACAATAGTAATCTAGATGTTAACACCAACAACAAGAGAAAAAGAGGAGGTAGCGAGAGACGCAGCCCAACAAGCAGCAGAAGGAAGTTCAAGCGAGTTCAACTATGCTAATCACAAGCAAATGGAGATGCATATGGAGGCAGATAGAGTGAGGGACCGTGCCATTTCTTTAAAAAATCAACGGAAAGCTCGTCTTTCGCGAGAACAACACTACAGGGATTATAAGCAAACAAGTTACTCAACATGGACACCAGCAAAATGAATGAACGACAATATGCTACATGGAATATGCAAATGGATAAAGTCCAGGCCGATAAAGATCGGGCCGATCCAGTTGTGAATGTGGCAGACGAAGGTGATGCCTCGGAAGAAAACGAATTCAATCTTGATAATGCATGAAGAGGAATTCAGTCTTGCTAAGAACACGTTTAGTTTAATTAAATTTCAGTGTAGTCGTTTAGTTTAGTTTAGTTTAATTAAATTCAGTATAGTCGTTTAGTTTCAAAAGAAAAAAAAACAAAGTGCAATCGTTTTAATTTAATTTAATTTAGTTTAGTTTAATTAAAATTATTTTTATAATTGCATCAATTTTAACAAACAACTTTTAAATTAAAAAAAAAATTAATTAAAATAAACAACAATTTTTAAATTAAAAAACTTATTAATTATCTCCCTCTCCCCTTCCTCTTCCTCTCCCCCTGCCTCGCCCTCCCGCATCGTCTGCTGCTCCTTGTAAAGCCCAAAGGTGCTTTGTTAAATCTTGTCTTAATTGTGCATAGATTCCCCGATTGTGGATTCTGTCAGTGGCAAGTCTATATTCTCTTGTCGGACGCCCACGCTCTACCACAAGATTCTCGGTTAAATCTTCATCTTCAAAACTAGTCCAGGTTGGGTCACGCCTGGTTTCTTCAATGACCATATTATGCAGAATAATACAAGTCAGCATAATTTTGTTCATTTCTTGAATATCAAAAAAGCGTGCCGACTCAGCTATGATGGTAAACTTCCTTTTCAATATGCCAAAAGCGCGTTCAACATCCTTTCTGCATGCCATTTGTTGTGTGTTAAAGTACTGCATATCCTTCGAAGTCGTCGGATCAAAGCCTACCTGTTTATAAGCTTGAACCATAGTTGACCATTCTGGATAGATTCCGTCTGCTAGATAATAACCCTGATTGTAGTGATTACCGTTGATGGTGAAATTACAGTGCAGCGCGATCCCATTCTTAAGATCTTCAAATAATGGTGACATATATAAAACGTTGAGATCGTTATTTGAACCTGGGAGTCCAAAAAAAGCATGCCAAAACCAACAATCATAGCTAGCTGAAGCTTCTAAAATTACAGTTGGTTTTGGATAATGACCCTTATATTGGCCTGCCCATTCTACCGGACACGCATGACACGTCTAGTGCATGCAGTCAAGACTACCTAGCATTCCTGGAAAACCCCTCTCGGTGTTTTCTGCAGTTATTCTTTGAACATCTTCCTGAGTAGGCTTTCTTAAAAAGGTTGGACCAAAATGCTCGACTATTGTTTCGCAAAACAGTTTGAGATACCTAAAGGCGGTTATTTTCCCATACGAATGTAATCGTCTGTGGAATCCGCTGGTATCCCGTAACATAGTATACGGAGGGCCGCTGTGACCTTTTGTTCGGGACTAAAGCCTCGTACATTCCGTGCATCATACTGATAATTAAACAAAGGTTGTACCTGACAAAGCTCGGCAATAATCCTTTGCGTCAAGTTGCGGCCCATGCGGAATCGACGCTGAAAATCCTCATCGGAATAGACACAGTCATGATTAAAATAATCATGCATTAGCTTTTCGTGGTAAAAATGTCGATTCCGCCATGTCCATCTTCTAGTTGCAACTTCATTTGGTATGATCCCGGTTTGTAATTGCAGGATCAAATTTCATCTTTTTCTATCTTGATCTGCATCTTCATCTATTTGGTTCAAAAACTCTATACACATTTCTTCATCTTCTTCATACAACATGTCATCCATCTCCATATCCTCCTCAGAAGAATCAGAATTCATGATTGGAAATTGAGAGTAATCGAATTAAGAAAACATTGATCGGATGAAAGATTGTTGTGCATTTGTGAGATCAAATTCGAGCCTATTTATAGAAGTGGGAACTAGCCGTTGGGAAACCTGCCGTTGCCGTTGGCGATTTCACGCCAAACGCTGGCGTTCAGGGCACTGTCGCTGGCGCCATCAGCCATAACTCCAGCGCTTGGCTGGCGATCGCCCGCGTCATTATATATGTCGCGCGTTTACTGGTCGGTCGCTCACTAGTTTTCCATAATGGAGAATCGTGTTTGACCATCCACGTGGCTCAACAAACAAATGCATTTGAACATTGCCATAGGAATTGCTCTAAGAGTCCGTTTGGCACACATTTTTTTCCAATTACAGGGTGATTGAACTACAGGTAGTTCTACTGCACTGCATTCTAACTGCACGTATTGAAACCGGTGGTGTTTGGCAGGTTATATGCGGCTAGTGATTAATTCTTCAATTATCCTCATTATGATTCGTATTTTAGGTAATTTCTAGTCTAAAATATTTTGGGCATTTAATTGATGAACGTCAAATCTTTGGTTGATTTTTGTAAACATTATGGAGGGATTTGATTTGTTTTCAGAAATAAAATTGAATTTATTCTACGAAAATGAGATCATGTCTAAAGAAATTTGATCTATGAAAAAAAAAAAAAATCTGATGAGCATAACAAAAAACAGATCTGATGATCAAAAAATAAAGAAAAATAAAACTATTACATCTTGATCGTGACCGCATCATGGATCTGTTGTGGTACTGGTTAAGGTCTACCCATGTTGATTCTTCCCAATCTTTCTGCATCTTCAATCTTTTTACCTTGATTTTGTTTTTGCCTAGATTTGCATCTTTAATTTATTATGTTAATTGTCAAATAATTATCCATCAGTCTTGAGTCTTCAATCCAACAGATGTTGGGCTACTGAAGAAAAGAGGAAGATAGCATCAACTCTCGTAGCTAGTGAAGAACATCAACTTTCAGAGAAGAAAAGAGGAAAAGGAAGAGAGCAAGAGAGAAAGAAGCAAAATATTAAATGGTCAATATTAGTCAAGGTGCAGTTAGAAGGCGTAATTGAAGGCAACATTCAATGCAGAGCTCCGGAGGTGGGTATTCAACTACGCCGTATGGACTATGGAGGTAGTAAGGACTGCACGGGTTTGCTATGTCGTGCATTTAGGGCCCAGCCAAACACCAAATTTATGAATGTAGCCTTGGACTACTTCAGTTGACTGCGCTCCTTCCTCTTTTTAGACTGTGCCAAACGGACCCTAAGTACATAAGGGGGAGGGAGGCATTGCTAATAATAACCTACGAAGTTAGTGCAAACTGCAAAGATTTGATTAAAGATACTTTTCCATGAAAAAGAAAACAAAGCCAGTTCATGATATTCCCCATGATTTGCATGCTCAATAATAATAATACACCAATTTTCTATCTCATTCTCACCCATCCACCACAGAATTGATTTTGTGGTGATTTTTAAAGTATATTAAAATGTTGTATCGGCTTCTTGGGGAGGAAATGGAAACAGCAGAGCAGAATACACCACATTTCACGGTCAAAGGTCAATAAACTTTTGTTCCATCTCTGACATGCAGTGTCATCACACACACAACAGGAATACAGTTCGACATTTGAGTATTAATTAATTAATTACTACTACGTACCATTTACGAGCTAATACATAAACTAATCAGCTTAAGAAATAATTTACATAACAACGAACAATTGTGAAGATTCAACTGTTTATTTTCTGTACGTAGGTAAGCTGTAGATTGATGGCTGTTAACTACATGGTAACGAGAACTATCAAGTGGTCTGATGGTTTTTATGCTCCTTTCATTGTAGAAATCGGACTATCATATACTATTGACAGAGTAAATAAATAAAAAAAAAAAAATCAAAAATATGTAACTTGACCTCCAATTATGAGTTGCAACAACGTAATTTATTTTGGACCTTTTATTTCCCGGTCGAAAAAATAAACAAGTTAGGAGGAAATATATGAAAATGGGTGGCGTCTAATCATGGTGTGAAAGAATGTTTGCCAAATGTCGTATATTTTGCCCCTACATAGTTTCTTAATTGCCACATGTCGATGAACGATTGGACAGACGGTTCTTCGTTGTGTGGCATTGCATCATATCAGATAGTGGCCAATAAATGGAAAACAATAGGATGAGGTTTGGGCGGTTTTGATTGATGTTGATCTGCGTTTGGTGTATAATGCAAGCGGAGAGTATATTTTGTTTTAAAATTTAGTCGTTGTAATCTGTTGTTGTTGTGGTTGTGTGCTCGTAGTGAGGTGGTGGTGTCACGGTGGGTTGGCATTGGGGGCCATGGGTTACATGTGATTATGATTAGGGCGGGGTACAAGACAAGAGGGCATCCCATGAGTGTGCGTTGGCCATCACTATTATTACAGATCTCCTTCTTTCCTAAAGGATTTTCCAGAGCCATAGGTCCACTCGAGAATTTTTATAGGTGTTCAAGGACCTACATTTTTAGTTTAATCATTATACTTGTGTTATCCAAAAACTTTAAAAAAAGCACTAGTATAAAAATATGGTTTGGATTAAGAAAAGAGATTAGATTAATTAAGAATACATAATGCAGTTTAGGAAAAAATTAAACTTTTCTTTGTCTTTTGTTTTCAAGTGTAAAGAGGAATTGTACTCTTTAACATTTTTTTGGTAACCATGGAAGGTTAATGTGAAATTTTAGATATTTGTAAGTACAAAAACTTTCGCCTTTCTTTTATGAGGAGGCTAAGGGGCGTTCCCCCAACGATGCAAGATTGTTAATAGGGTACCAAATTGCTTATGGGTGTATCTATTAATATTTTGATGTATCTATTAATATTTTGATAACGGATAGGTACACCCCTAAGTAATTTGGTACCTCTATTAGCAGCCTTGCAACAATGTGAGCATTTTCGATTTTTATTAGGTTGTGTTTGCGAAACATGTATCATTTACTAGAGATAGGACACATGATTTGCTAACGAATTTCAAACTCAAATTATAAAATTTATCCGAATAAGGCTATGTTAAGCAGGAACAAAATATCTAAATCAATATAGTTAAACCTAACATTCCTTTTGATTATTCCATACATCGTGCAAGTTGGATATTAATTACAAACTTGCATGTTCATTTAGATGAACTCACATATGTACATTTAATTTTCAACTCGCCCCCAATTCAGATTTTATACACATGTATTAACATCCAACAATTTTAACATGCCACGTATATAGAATCATATATATAACTGTATTACTAATAAATTTAAGATCTAATACAGTTTAGTAATTTTTTTTATATAAAAAGTGAATTTGTACTTGACCATTGGATTCTCCTTTCTTATCCAAATCTAGGATATCTAACTTAAAAGTAGAATGTATATAGAATGTATGAACAACAAAAGCAGAAGAATATATGAAGTTTCTAGGGTTTACTTACTTTACTCACTAGTGTGTAGGTCACATCCTCATCATCCTCAAGTCTCACATGAGAAGAACCGTTGTACAAAGACAACCCTAATTCTATAGGGCAGAATTGTAATACTGAAGGAGATCCATCCCAATAGGAAAACATATAGCCGTTTGTTGTCCCCATGTGAGCTAGTAGTGCCTATCAAATCAATGCTGCTGTCACTTTTCTCAACGGTCGGAAAAGTTCCTCAAAATTTTACCCTCACATCTCAGCCCTCCAATCGCACGACCAAATCTCAATCTCATCAAAAATCCAACGGTTCAAATTCCATCATCCAAAGAGGCACAAGAAAACAAAAAGCTTTTTCTATTTTCCAATATATTCTATAAAATGAATATCCAACGGCTGTAAAAATAATAAAAAACTCCCTCAAAGAAAGATAAGACCAGCTCATAAATCAACCAACTCTTTTACACGTGTCACAGACCCAATTCATTTCCAGAACAATCCTTTACGCCTTTTATATTTTTTCAAATTTTTTTTTTTATTAAATTCACACAAAAAACTATAGTTTCTAATTTTTTAAATAATTTAAGGACAAGAAAAAAAGTAAAAGCAATTTTTAGTTGTCAGGTTTGGATGGATCAAGAAAAGAGTTTTCTATAAATCACCCACTGACTAGTTGGTCCTTCCTCATAAGTGTTCTGGTCTCATCATAAGCTCAGTGTAGAACCAGAGAAAATTTTCATTTCTTGAGAGAAATTTGTTAAGAAGAAATGGAGGGCAAAGAAGAGGATGTTAGGTTGGGAGCAAACAAGTTTTCAGAGAGACAACCCATAGGAACATCAGCACAGAACACAGATAAAGATTACAAGGAACCACCACCAGCACCATTTTTTGAGCCTGGTGAACTAAAATCATGGTCATTCTGGAGAGCAGGAATTGCAGAGTTCATGGCTACTTTCCTATTTCTTTACATCACTGTTTTGACTGTTATGGGTGTTGCTGGTAACAAGAATAAGTGTGCAACTGTTGGTATCCAAGGTATTGCTTGGGCTTTTGGTGGTATGATCTTTGCTCTTGTTTACTGTACTGCTGGTATCTCTGGTAAGCTCTTGCTCTCTCTTTAGCTCATTTCATGCTTTCCTTTCTTCTGATTTGATTCATTTCTGTTGTGGGTTTCTTCTAATTTGTTCTAATTTTGTGTAGGTGGTCACATCAACCCTGCTGTTACCTTTGGACTACTTTTGGCAAGGAAATTGTCTCTAACTAGAGCTGTTTTCTACATGATAATGCAATGTCTTGGTGCAATCTGTGGTGCTGGTGTTGTTAAAGGTTTCCAACCAGCAAATTACCAAATGAACAATGGTGGTGCTAACTTTGTTGCTCCTGGGTACACCAAGGGAGATGGTCTTGGTGCTGAAATTGTTGGTACTTTTGTTCTTGTCTACACAGTCTTCTCTGCTACTGATGCTAAGAGAAATGCTAGAGATTCTCATGTCCCTGTAAGTATTCCTTCCAATTTCAACTTCTCTTGATTTTAAGTTTGCACTAGCATGTTTAGTCAGTAATCTTGAAGAAATTGAACCCAGTTCCATAACTTATTGTCTGATCTGTGTCTGATTTCTTCTTAATAACTAGTTTCAACATGTTCTTACTAGTGGGTTGTTGCAAAATTGCTCAATCTCTCAACTAGAGAGTGTTTGAAGATACTATTGAATGTTTGATTTGTTTGTCCAAACCTGGTATTTGCAAAATCAAAAATGGTTTCTGGAAACAGGGAATGGTTTTGAGTAAAAACAAAGAATGGGTTGTGATTCTTTTCTTTTGATGTCCATATCCATGTGCAATTGTTGCTTTGGTGTATTATTTTGTCTTGAGCCTTGAAAAAGATAACATGTTCTCTATGGTGGTGGGTACATGGTCACTTTAACCCAGTGGTTGCAGGTCCATATGTCATGTTTCAAGAAAAAAGAACCTCTAATCTAGAAGTTTGTTTGTTTGTTTTCACTCTTTTGTTTGAATGAATGATGCTAATGTTTTCTTGCTTTACATTTCTCAACAACAGATTTTGGCACCACTACCAATTGGATTTGCAGTGTTCTTGGTGCATTTGGCTACCATCCCCATCACTGGAACTGGTATTAACCCAGCTAGAAGTCTTGGTGCTGCCATCATCTTCAACAGAGCCCATGCTTGGGATGACCATGTAAAGACCACCCTCTAACCTCATCTCATGCTTTCTCTATTACAGAATTCATTGGATGCCTCATTATCATTACCTACTATGGTACTACTACCCTTTTTACTGACTCTCTTTTTTGTGGTGGTGGTTTGTGTGTTGCAGTGGATCTTCTGGGTAGGACCATTCATTGGAGCTGCCCTTGCAGCATTGTACCATGTTATTGTCATCAGAGCTATTCCATTTAGAACTAAATCTTAAGAAGAATGATTTCATCTGAATTTGAAGCTTTTGGGGATGTTCAGTACTTTGTGTTCATTATTTTGAAGGGGTGCCTTTGTCTTTTTAAGTAGAGTTTTTATTTTAGAGGGGATTTATATTAAGAACCTCTGGATCAATTTAATTGTTATTATTATTGTTTATTATGAATGAAGTGTGTAAATTATTTTCTAAATTATGTTACATGTCTGGTTTTATCATATTCTGAGCCACCCATTGCAATGAAAAAGCTTTGTTCATGTCCTTCTGTAGGCTTACTGTGCACATGTTAGGCTTTAGCACGGACACAAGTAGTTGGCCCCGTTGAGTTTGTAGGTTGATCCCTGAGGACTCTCTTTTCAGTTTGGCATAAATTTTCATTTGATGGGGAAAATAAGATCAAGGAACTTATAATATGGTATTTTAACCGAGTGCAGCGATACTTGTTATCGATTAAGATAAATTGGCGAGTTAACGAGATTACAAAGCTCCCAATGCACATGTCTTCCATCACCCTGACACTGTCACAAAGGGTAAGCAAAAACTTTTGCTTATCTATGCCATAAGTTGGATAGGGTCGCAAAATGGGCATTGTAGATGTGGAAAATCCTACCTCTACATCCAATGAAACAAAGTAAGTAAGAGATGAATACGAACACAAGATATACGTGGTTCGGTATGATTACCTACGTCCAGGGGGTAAAGGGATGATCTTATTACTTGATTCAAGCTCACAATCGATGTATCTCACTAACAAACTCTTTGCTCACTCTACAAAGCTCTTGGTGTTCTCTCCTTTCTCACTGAATTGCTTGCCCCTTAACTCTCTACAAGGCTCTCTATTTATAGTTACACATGATGATACATCCAAGTTACAGTGTGAGTCGTGGTACATCTTCCTTGATATTCTTCTCGGGCGATGGATGATGTCTTCCCCGAGATGTTGGGCCGAGCCTAGTGGTATCTTCTCCCGATGTCCTTCTACCCGATGTTGGTTGCTTAGTGAGTATGGCCGATGTCGTTCTTGATACTCTCAGTCCCGAGTCTTAGTTTGACCAGATCCTTCTTATCCTCTCAACTGTTTTGTCAGTGCATTTATTACCTTCGTACTCGACAGACATCTCTTCTATCACATCCGAGTTTCACCTTTACACGTATTGGCTTCACGGGTTCCTTTGGTGTCTCTTTTATTGTGCCGAGCTCGGGTAGAGTGATTCGGTGCTTCATACTCCAGCTGCTATTGACACAACGTCGCCTAGGATGGCTCCACCTGTATATGTGGATTATTTACACCTACATTTATGCCCCTTCTTTCACTCGTGTAGTCGACACGAGGGGAAGAAACCGCTTCGCCTCCCACGTCCCTGGTCATGTCGTATTTTACGCCATGCCGTTCCCCATTACTTCCGCCTTTATGACCCGTTACCTCTTTCTCCGGTTGCAACTGTTGGGAATATAAATTCGGCGGATAAACCCTTGATTTCTTATTTACTTCTTTCAAAGAATAGCCTTCTCTTTCCTTGGTTATTTTACCTTCAACTGCTGCTCGAATAACTTTCTGTCTTCCCTTCTGTTGAGAACCTTAATCATCCTTCGATCCTTCTGTTGATTCTTCATTGCCGCTGCTGTGACTTTTGAGTTTCTTCTTCCAATGGCTTCTTGGTAGGCCTCGAAAGGTGTTTCTATTTAGCCTACATGTTATAATCCGCAAGTGCACGGCGTCTATCGGAGACGCGGCAAGTACGGGTCGATCCCACAAGGACTTGTGGTGCTTGATTGATCAAAGGCTTGCTCTAGGCGAGTTTCAAGTAGTAACAAGTGACAACAGATATTTTGGTTGCCGATACTACTGAGTTTGAACTCGAAGTGACGCTAAACTAAGGTAAAAGATACAAATTAAAACAGACCCTAGGGTCTTTAAATCCACCACTAACCTACACTTGTAAATTCAGCTACTTATCTTACTCTTGCCCTTATAATGGGTAATGGAGAAGTGTCAATTCCGCCACGTACCTAAGGTGTTTCACCAATAGAAGAATCAATCACAACTAAAGTATCTTTCCCAAGTATTACTGTCCGATTAGAGTACAACTAATCCGAGGATTGATAATGATCTAATTAAATTGAGTTGCATCATCATCATCAGGGGTAATCTAACTACAGTGCATCCATGGCATTGGCATGCACTGTGAGAGCAATGTGTAGATATGCTAAGATTAATTCTATCCTAGAACAGTTTAAGCATTCAAGAGGAATATAAATAATATGAATCACATAGCAGCAAGTTAGGGTTTCATCTGAACCCTAGCAAATTGAACTAAAACATGATTGGAGTAGCAAAAATACAAATTAAAACACAACTAAACCTAATTGACGACCTGGCTAACCTGTGCATGGCTAGGAACATATTCTTCATCCTCTATTTATACATGCACACCCATTCTCCAAAACATCAAACCCTAATTCTATTTAAAATAGAAATTAAATGTAAAATGAATCGAACCCATACTCTGATTGCCTCTCCTCTTGTCGTGGTCGTTAGAACTCCATCACTTGATTGATTACACACAGAACCCTAACCCTAGTTCCATTTATCTCTTTCATAGCCTCTAGAGTTGTTTAGAGAGGCTAGGCAAGAGATGAGTGAAACTAAAGGTGGTGTTAGTGCTACTGTTGCGGTGTAAAGAGATGGTGGTGGTGAGGTGGTCGATTTTGTGTCGGGAGGTGATGAAGGTGGTATGGTTGAAGAAGAGCGAGCTCGCTTTCTGTCGGGAGAGGGAGGAGTAGAAGAAAGAGAAAATGAAGTTGGGATTAGGGTTTTGGTCGAGGGGTATAGGTGATGGGGGTTTTGTTGTGAAGCGGTTACATCAAAGCTCGATGAGGAAGGCGCAGCGAGCGTAGGATGCATATGATGGAAGATCGCACGGCTCAGGGTGGTATGCGGTTTTGGCGTGATCTGGTGTTGCACGGGAGCAGCGATCTTCGATGCACGTGGAGGCAGCGACCATTGGATGTGGAAGATAGAAATCTCAACGGCTTGGAGTGTACGGGCTCGAATCCGGGTCGCGGGTCGGGTCTAGCTCAAGCCCATGTCTTGTAGATGAGTTGCTACTTGTTGGGTTGCAACTGTTGCGCACGCGGGCTTTGGCTTTCTGCTCCATAGATGTTTGATCCAATTCTTCGCTCTTTTGGCTCCTCGATTTCTCCGAGCTTTATTTATTACCTAAAAACACAAAATTAATTAATATAAATATTTATTCTTGAAAACAAAGAAAACACGTAACTGGGATTATATCGATTTCTAAGCGCAAAAGATGAGTAAAATGCCAATAAAACGGTGTATAAATATGCACTATTTGGCACTCATCAAATACCCCCAAACCCGAATTTTACTTGTCCTCAAGTGAAACAGAAATTAAGAAATCCTAACTATACCCCGTCGCAGTCTCTCGAATGCATTTAGCGTATGCACTAAGCCTTTAAACCCCTAGGTGTCCCTAGTGGACGAGTTGTAGTCTCGTGAGGGTTTACCAGAGGTGTACCCACAAAACCTTCTCCAACTTCGAGTGTAAAGAGTCTCAAGCATCCTAGAAGCTATGAGGACATAGAGTTTCGCATGCTAGTAATGAAGTTAGAACTACCAAAGAACGCATTCTCATCCTTAAGTGCCGAGCGAGAAGTAACCATACCATATGAAAGAATTCGGATTCGATTGTGATCATAAGTCTCAACTTCGCCTCACCATTAGGGTTTTATGATAATTGCACTCAAAAAGATCGCTTTTTTAGTCTCTCATGTGTGCGGGCGGGAATAAAGAGAGAAATCCCGCACACGTTGTAGGTAAGAAGGATAACCTTCCGAAATAAAATCGGAGACTCCACGAAATGTGGACAAAAAGAATCTTTTTCGATGATCTCTAAGGAAGGAAATCAACCATTAGCAAGGGTGGGAGTACTCACTCACTTCTCACCCAATCGGCAATTAATATCACTCTCTCATAAGAACCATAGAAACGTCTTCAATCTTCGGTCTTCGGTCTTCACTTGTTGATGACGAACTTCTAAACTTCACAAAACTTGACAATTTTTAACTTTTCTACTCAAATTCCTTGTTGTTTGGATTTTTCTTTTTAAATTCTTCTTTACCATGGTGGTAGCAAAAATAAACTACAATATTTTTTTTTGGTTTTTGATTTTTTTGGTTTTTGATTTTTTTTTTTTTTTTTTTTTTTACAATAAGTGAAAATAAAAATACAAATAATGAAACAACTAACTCCATGGACAAAGGACTTTAACACTCAATTTTTCCACAACTTGTATTGTCTTGATTTTATAAATTTTATTAATTCTCATCCTATTTTCTTTTCTTTGTTGCAAAAAAACCTTGGACTATATCAATTTTTCTTTCCATATTCTGATGATGCTCCGTTTGCTGACGATGATGTGTTTCTATGGGTCTTGCTGATTGAGAGAGAGAGAGATGCTAACTGCAAATATGTATTTAGAAGGAGTTTCATCTTTAGATGTCACCCTCATGATTGACAAAAACTAGCACTCAAGAGATCAAAAGTAGTGCTGAAATTGGTGCGAAGTTGGGTAGCTCACCATTCCTACCCGGAATTTACGTATGGTGACACACACTCTAACAGCTTTTCTAGAAAGTTGCAAAAAAATGAAGGTTGGTTCCTCACTTGATGTAAATTGGGTAGTCTCCACTATGGGTGATCACAATTCTACTACCGAATATCTAAACAAGACCTATTTCGCCCCTCCAGGTATGGTTAAATCCAACTTTAACGCTCTAATCAACTAAGGAACCCGATTGTGTTCTCCGGTACTTCCAAATTCTGTTATTTCGGTCAGAACTCTCTATGTAAACATAGCTAGAAGCATGCTAGTGACTCTAAAATCTCTAAAAGTTGGAGGTTTTTACAAAAAGAGTTTTTTTTTTTTTTTTTTTTGTAAAATTATAAGATAAAATAAAAGACTAAAAACTCTAAATGCAAATGCACCCCCAAACCTAAATCAAACATTGTCCTCAATGTGTCGACATATAGAAAAATTTTAAACAAAGTCACATACCGAGAGAACTATGCTGATAAGAGAAAAGGGAAGAAATTAGGATGTCGGCAGGAGCAAGGTTGAGCTTCATTAATCAAGGCAAAATCCAACATTCTCAGTGGTGATCATATCGGATTAGCACAAAAAATGCACAAGAAGACTCAACCGATTCAAGAAAGAAAAAATTAACAAGTCCTACTGGATTATATACAATGAAGATAATGTACAGAAACATTAACATTCTTACAAATATAACAAAAAAAAATGGGCTTTGGTTTAAATGGGTTTCATTTGGTTTTGTTGGGAGCTTTGGTTTATGTGGGAAGCCCAGGTTGCTGTGGGCTCAATTTGGTTTTGGTTTGTTTGGGATTTGTTGTTTGAAGCCCAGGATTTGTGAGACTGCACAGCCCAGTTGTGTTTGAAAAAGTATGGCCCAGAGGTGGATTTATTGTGAGCAGCCCAGATTAGGTTGAGTTGGGCTCGGTTTGGTGTAAGCCCAAGTTAGATGAACATGTGCAGCCCAGCAATTGAATGGCCCGATTAGGTGGGCTGAAAGTTGGTTATGTGGGTCAGTGTGTGTACAGCCCAACAGATGTGGGCTTAAGTTTAGGCCGGCAAGTTAGCAGCCCGGTTGGCTTACAAAGCCTAGTTGCTCAATTTAGGGGAAACCTAGTGTATGTGAAATTTGGTTTATTGCACTGACCAAGTGCAACTTGTGCGAGGTTCGGCTTGTGTGCACAGATTGACACAGCTATTTGCAGCCCAGGTTCTCAAAAAATTTTCACAGCACAATGGTTGACTTATGTGCTCATACAACACAAAGCTAAGCCCACAGATTCTCACTACTTGCAGCTTCAGGGGGCTGATGGTAGAGGAGTATAGATTGGGTGGGGGTTAGCAGCTCAAGTATAACTTGGCTAGTTTGCCCAACACATGTCTAAGTGCACTCATAGCACAGCAAAGTCACAGAAAAATAGCGCATCCCAAGAACAATAACTCACAAAAGAAATGATACCCAATCGCTCAAAATTGAACACAACACAAGAATTTTATGCACAGCATATGACAGTTTGGTGCACAGCAATGCCAGGTCTAGCACAAAGTTTATAGCACAAGGTATCAATAGCAGGGCATGCAGGGGTCTGGCACAACTTGGCTCACCAGGGCAGATGGGTTATGCACAGGCTATGCTCACAATTCAGGCCTCGATTGCACCAATTTCGGATATTGCAAGTTTGAACAATGTTTAGCACAATGATCGGCTTATCATGCAAAGCGGGGTATGAAAAATGGGCTAATGGCTCATTGCTTGGCTCAACAGGGGTTATAGCACAGGCTATGTAAAGGCCAAGACTTCACAGCACAACTACAGCTCCACTCGCAGCTTCAGGGGCTGGAGTTTGGCTCAACAGGGTACACAGGAGAGCAGATGGCTCACAGGCACTACGGGAAAAATCATCATTGACGACACTTTATTAGCGTTGTAGTACCCCTACGACAACGCTTTTTTATGTATTGTGTAGGTGGGGTATTGTAGAAAGTCCAAGCTTTTCTACAATACTTGAATATGAGTTGTAAAGTGTGATGTGATTCATGGTTCGACAATATTTTGCCAAAGTTGTGATTCTCTTTCGATTTTTTTTTGAAAGCCTAACACAACCCTTGCTTGTTGTTGTAGGAGTATCTTGGACAACACAAGTGGTGTATCGTAAAAATATGTAACACAACACTTGTATAAGTTGAAGGTCTATCTTAGACAGCCTAGGATGTGTATCGTAGAAATATGTAACACAACACTTGTATAAGTTGAAGGACTATCTTAGACAACATAGGATGTGTATCGTAGAAATATCTAACACAACACTTGTATAAGTTGAAGGACTATCTTAGACAACCCAGGATGTGTATTGTAGAAATATGTAACACCTCTTATTACTATGATGAATAAGATTTGCACGACACTTGTTAGTGTTGTAGAACTATGTTGGACAGCACCTAATTATGTCGTAAAGACATTCTTTCACAACCATTGGTTTGTGTAGTTGGAATATGGAACACAACCCTTATTAGAAGTTGTGTGCATAAAACTATTTTGAAAAAAAAAATTATGAAACTCAATTGTCGAAAGTATTTCACATTCACATTAAGTTGCCAGTGTAACACATTTACATTCATTCAAGTTAACCTGCCACTCCAATTGCATTACCTAGCTAACTTCAAATCACCTTGTATGAAAGTGTGTTGCGCAACGAAAGAAAATAAAATGAAAGATTTTTTTTTACATGACCAAAAATATCATATAAATCGTAAAACGCATATATTGGCCTCCCCTACAAATATGGCAGTAGCATACACATTCCAATAGTGGTTTGGGTTACATTGCTAAATGGAAATGATCCGCTTTTGCTACGCACTTTCTTCTCGGCAAACTGAACAACGATTATGAGAAACATAGCATTAGGTGATACCGTAGAGGCGCTGGCTTAGACGTGAAGTGTCATAGACCACTTAACCAAAATCCAAAAATGGAACCGATGGATGACTTGTCATCCACAATTGTCATCATAATTTGAAACTTCTTGATACCATATCCAACTGCGACAAGTTTGGCTGTGATAGAAATAGGAGAGAAGCATAAGTACTTAAGACGAAGGTAAGATGTTTTGACAAAATCAGTTATTTGAGAGAAGATGCTTACACATTCCCCATGAGAGGCCTTCCATTTGGACACTCCTCACGGTTTCCTCAAGCTTTGCCATATCTGTCTCGTCATCCCATGGATTCACATCCAACAAAATTGAAGACTTTAAAAGGTCGAGAGAAAAAGTTAAAATGAATGACAGGTTGCATATGGTTCTTAGCAAAAAAAAAAAAAACCACAAGGCCATACACGAGTAACTAATTGCCTTAGTTTCAAAAGCACAATTTAAGGAGAGCATACTCACATTCTTTCTTTTGCCAGAGGCTTTGACAATTTCTTGCACGTTCTTCTGAAGCCTTCTTTTCCTCCTCTTTATCCTCTCCAAAAAGATTAACATCAGAATCATCCTCAGCTGGCTGCAACTCAAAAAAAAAAAAAAAAAAAAAAGATTGTGTTATAAAGACTACAATGAGCTATCAATAGCATTCACAGATCCCAAATCCAAAACACTTTAGATGGATGAGTTCCGAATCACATTTGATAAACCTTCGCACATTTCCAAAAGAAGTAAAAAAAAACAAAAGAGACTATTAACTATAAGATGGTGAGATATAGCCTGCTTTGCCTTGGTATGAGATTCTAGGCCCTTCTCTGAGTTGAATGTTCCCTTCTTTACGTCAGCACCTAAATTCAAGACGAATATTCAAAATGTTACTACAGAAGTTCAAGTATAAACAATAAAAGCAACATACCACTAAACAATATAAGCAACAAATGTCGCCAACTGGAATAGTATTTTGAGGCATCCTAACTCTTAACTGGTTACCTCAGACATCTTCTCGATCTTCCATGTCCATTAAATCGCGTAGCCTTGGCAGGTTATAATTGTGTCCCCCTAGTTTTCAATGGACTTTCATTGCTTTCGTGGATTTTGGCCTTGAAAATCGAGGCATTCTTATGCTCGTGCTTTCTAATAATCTCATTATCTTCGATCAGTTGTCCGCCCTCCATTAAATTCTTCTAGCAACAGATTAAGGATTCAAGAGTCTTCATACCACCACAATCTGCACACGGATTCCAATTTAGGTACTTTGGAACATGTTGAACATTTCAAGGGATCCAGTAAACGTATGCTGTAAATGCAAAATCGTGCGAGCTGACTATGAATAACTTTGTGACTATGGAGATGATTAAAAGTTATCATTTGGAAAAAGAAAGGATGCTTAGAATACTGAAAAATCCATGAATTACCTAAAAAAAAAAAAAGAATTCAATTTTGAATCCCTTGGGCTCTTCAATCCTGCACCACTTGATATCTTTCAAATACTTGAGAGCACCTTCGTCACGCTCTTTGATCTATATTCCAGAAAGAGTAAATTAAACCAACAATTCTAGAATCATATTCCAACAAGGAGAAAAGTGGCTAATCATATCACTTACCTCCTCCATCAAAACTTCATTTGCCTTCATAGCATTGAGCCAAAAATCAGGAACACCGTTCTCTACTGCAAGTACACAATCTAGTTAAGATAATTCAAGCATTGTTTTGAAATTGAAAAACTCAAACAAAGATTTAAGTATATCTTATACCTTCGCATGTTTATATGCTTCTTTGTCACCTCAACCTCTTTTGTAACTCGTTGACTTCGACCACACCATTTACAATATCAAATCTCGCAACCGAGTCCGGAAACACCACTTTTAGAGTCCGCTAACAAAAGAGGTAAAATTAATAGTATGAAGGTAAAGTCTAATAAGAATCCAACAGAGGGTTCTCCTTTTGAGGCATCAACTAAAATGCTGAAGCAAATGTTCCTTCTGTGGTTAGTGTTCATAGAATATATAATGTACCTGACTGTAAAGTGGCTCATACATCTTCTGGTACTTGGCTTCAAGTATGGCTCTCTCTTCAAAAAACATTGCTTCAATTTCATCATGCTTATTCTGCAAACAAGAAACAAAAATGTCAAAAACCCATTATAGATAGAATCAAAGACCCACAAGTCACTGAATACGAATAAGAAAGAATAAGCACGATATTTAATCATCACTGGGAACTCAACAATTTCAAATCCTGATAAGAACCCTAATCTCTAAAAGAATTGAATAACAAAAACCCTAAACAAATAATTCAATTAGACCTCTATATCATTTCCAACATTCAATTAGATTATAAAAAACCCCTAAATCCCCAAAAAAATACACAAATAAATAAATGAACCCTGACTCCATAAACTTACCATAAGATCCCCTTTTCTTCCACCTGAATTTATCTCAGCATCTCTTCTCCACTGTGCTCGAGCTCAAACTTCTTCAATCTTCATCGTTGATAGAAGCAATCAACAACTATCTCCCATTGATTCAACACATAAGAGCTCATCTCTTAACAACTATCTTTAATAAAAGAAATCAACAAATTGCAAGTCCTAGCACTCTTCTAAGCATTCACCATTCATCGCTTAAATCACTACGAGTCACCACCACCACTGCAGTATATCGAACACCACCTCTCTTGAATCAGCACATCTACATCTTCTTATCTTCATCAACCCGTATCAAGTACCACCAACAAACCCGAGAACATCAGAATCAATCAAACCCATCTCTTCTAGTCTTTTCTTTGCTCAAATCCGTCGAACCCATTAACTCAACATCGACTAACAACACACATCTTATAATTCATCACCAACAGCTCCTTAATCATCTTCCAATCACCACTGAATTCAATTCCACAACTAGGGTTGAAAAAATTGGTTCGATTTGGTTGAAGAAATAATAGGGGTTTATCGAAATTTGGTTAAAGAAACTGTTTAAGTAATCTAATTCGGTTAAAGAAACTGGTTAACTAATCTAATTGAAAGAATTTTGAGTTCGATTTTGACTTTTAATTGAAATATTTTGAAGAGATCTTAAGATTTGGTTTCGTTTTTTCAACAATGAGGATGTAGGGTTTTCTTTCAAACCGAAACCGCCTTCAACAATGAGGATGCGGGGTTTTTCGCTCAAACCGAAATCGATTTGTTAAACTGGTTAAATAAATCTTGAGGTTTATTTTCTGAGGGAGGCGCAAGGTTAGAGAGATTTGGTGAAGAGAGGGAGAGGAGATGGCGACGATGAGTAAAGATGGGTTGAGTGAATTAGAATTTCTCAAGTAATGCCGCCGGTCATCTTTGGAGTGTGGAGGAGACGAAGAGCAGAGGAGGAAAAAAAAACCCAGAAGAGATGAGATGAAGATAGAGCAAAACGGATAAAGTTCGAGTGATTGAGGAGGGTTTCTTTGAATGAAAATGATGGACGGACCAGATTTCGTTTGATCCACTCATACGGATTGAGAAAAGAATCTGACGGTTGAGATTCTATTTGTGATACTCACACGGATTGAGAGCATTTGTGTTTCTTTTTGTGTTAATACGAAGTCATGTATTCGGTTTATTATCAACCTTCGACATGAAAAAAAAATCCAAAAAAATATTAATAAATTTAGGACATTATTATCGACATTTCGATATAAAAAAATCCAAAAAATATATAAGAATGAAGCTGAAAAATAAGAAGTGAATTGGATAATTGGTGTGTTTCTTTGTGCTTCGGGTTTGAATTTCGACTATTCACATAGGTCACGAAGTAAGTTCGAAGCTCGGGAGGGTTTCGTGAGTTCAAACTTAGCATGATACATTATCGAAATTGATAAATATGAATCTCGGTGTCGATTCGAACTTCAAGTGCGGTATAATGACATACAAACTATGAAGTACGAAGCTCGGAGAGTTTCGACTTCAATAAATATGAATCTCAATGTAAATTCGAACTTCGTAAAGATGGAGCTAATGTGTCACTTCTATCGGGATATTCTTCTAAACCTTAAACATATTCTTTTTGGAAACATCAATACTTAACCCGGATCCGAGATCGAAACACGGCCCTAAGTTAACTACTTTTTAGGAAACTTCAAAAGAACGATGAATCCATCGATTCATATGTAAGATTCAATCGAAATATTCCACGGAACCTTGGTAAGAATGAATCCATCCATTTACAAGTAAGATTCCTTTGAAATATTCCCCAAAAATTTAAACAAACCTTATTCTGGGATAATGTATGTATACCATGGCTCCGAGGTCGAAACTCGGCCGGGAGTGGACCACTATAGGCCGAAAACTTGGTAAGAACGACGGATCCATCCATTTACTGAGTAAGATTTCTTCGATATATTCTGAAACCTTAAAAAAACCTTATTTTTGTATATTGTATGCGTACAGGATCCGATATCGAAACTCCGGCCGTGAGTTAACTACTCTAAGTCGATACTTGGTAAGAACGACGAATTCATCCATTTACAGGTAAGATTCCTTCGAGATATTCTACGAAACCTTAAAAAAAAAACCCTATTTCTGCATATTGTATGCGTACTAGGATCCGGGATCGAACCTGGCCGCGAGTTGACTATTATAAGTCACACACTTGGTAAGAACGAAGAAACCATCCATTTACAGGTAAGATTCCTTCGAGATATTCTACGAAACCTTAAACAAACTTTATTTATGCATATTCTATGCATACCATGCTCCGAGATCGAAACCTGGCCGTGAGTTAACTACTCTAAGTCAGAAACTTGATAAGAACGACGAATCCATCCATTTACAGGTAAGATTTCTTCGAGATATTCTACGATTTTCGCATATTGTATGCGTACCGGGATCCAAGATCGAAACCCGGCCGTGAGTTGACTACTCTAAGTCGAAACTTTGTAAGAATGAAGAAACCATCCATTTACGGGTAAGATTATTTGAAATATTATACGAAACCTTATACAAACCTTATTTCTGCATATTGCATGCATACCAGGCTCAGAGATCGAAACCTGGCCGCGAGTTGACTACTTTGAGTCACAAACTTGGTAAAAACGATGAATCCATCCATTTACCGGTAAGATTCCTTCGATATATTCTACGAAACCTTAAACAAACCTTATTTATGCATATTCTATGCATACCATGCTCCGAGATCGAAACCTGGCCGCGAGTTGACTACTCTAAGTCAGAAACTTGATAAGAACGACGAATCCATCCATTTACAGGTAAGATTCCTTCGAGATATTCTACGAAAACTTAAACAAACCCTATTTATGCATATATATATGCATACCAGGCTCCGAGATCGAAACCTGGCCGCGAGTTGACTACTCTAAGTCAGAAACTTGGTAAGAACGAAGAAACCATCCATTTACAGGTAAGATTATTTCGAAATATTCTACGAAACCTTAAACAAACCCTATTTATGCATATATATATGTATACCAGGCTCCGAGATCGAAACCTGGCCGCGAGTTGACTACTCTGAGTCACAAACTTGGTAAAAACGATGAATCCATCCATTTACCAGGTAGAAATTCCTTCGGTATATTCTACGAAACCTTAAACAAACCTTATTTATGCATATTCTATGCATACCATGCTCCGAGATCGAAACACGGTCGCGAGTTGACTACTCTAAGTCGAAACTTGATAAGAACGACTTAATCCATCCATTTACGTGTAAGATTTCTTCGAGATATTCTACGAAACCTTAAACAAACCCTATTTATGCATATATATATGCATACCAGGCTCCGAGGTCGAAACCTGGCCGCGAGTTGACTACTCTAAGTCAGAAACTTGATACGAACGATGAATCCATCCATTTACAGGTAAGATTCCTTCGAGATATTCTACGAAACCTTAAACAAACCTTATTTATGCATATATATATGCATACCAGGCTCCGAGATCGAAACCTGGCCGTGAGTTGACTACTCTAAGTTAGAAACTTGGTAAGAACGACGAATTCATCCATTTACAGGTAAGATTCTTTCGAGATATTATACGAAACCTTAAAAAAAATCTTATTTCTGCATTTTGTATGCGTACTAGGATCCGAGATCGAAACCTGGCCGCGAGTTGACTACTCTAATTCAGAAATTCGGTAAGAACGACGTATCCATCCATTTACAGGTAAGATTTCTTCTAGATATTCTACGAAACCTTAAACAAACTATATTTCTGCATAAATGTACGCATACCAGGCTCTTAAATCGAAACCTGGCCACGAGTTGACTACTATAAGTCAAAAACTTGGTAAGAAACCATCCATTTACAGGTAAGATTCCTTCGAAATATTCTACGAAACCTTAAACAAACCTTATTTTTGTATATTGTAAGCATACCGGGCTCCAAGATCGAAACCTGGCCGCGTGGTTGACTACTCTAAGTCAAAAACTTGGTAAAAATGACGAATCCATCCATTTACAGGTAAGATTCCTTCGGTATATTCTACGAAACCTTAAACAAACTTTATTTCTGCATATTCTATGTATACAATGATCCAAGATCGAAACCTGGCCGCGAGTTGACTACTCTAAGTCAGAAACTTGGTAAGAACGAATAAACCATCCATTTACAGGTTAGATTCCTTCGAAATATTCTACGAAACCTTAACCAAACCTTATTTCTGTATATTGTATGCATATGAGGCTCAGATATCGAAACACGTACGAGGGTTGACCACTCTAAGTCAAAAAATTGGAAAAAATGACGAATCTATCCATTATCAGGTAAGATTTCTTCTAGATATTCTACGAAACCTTAAACAAACCCTATTTCTGCATAAATGTATGCATACCAGGCTCTTAAATCGAAACTTGGCCGCGAGTTGACTACTCTAAGTCAGAAACTTGGTAAGAACGAAGAAACCATCCATTTACAGGTAATATTCTTTCGAAATATTCTACGAAACCTTAAACAAACCTTATTTCTGTATATTGTATGCATACCGGGCTCCAAGATCGAAACCTGGCCGCGAGTTGACTACTTTAAGTCAGAAACTTGGTAAGAACGACGAATCCATCCATTTACAGGTAAGATTTCTTCGAGATATTCTACGAAACCTTAAACAAACCTTATTTATGCATATTTTATGCATACCGTGCTCCGAGATCGAAACCTGGCCGCGAGTTGACTACTCTAACTCAGAAACTTGGTAAGAACGACGAATCCATCAATTTACAGGTAAGAAATATATCAGAATTGGATAAGAAATATATCGAATTGAACATCCCGAGTTCGAAGATTTCCGAGTTAAAATGACCATATTACCCTTAATAGAAATAAAGGTAATAAATATTACGGAGATTGTGAAAATTACTAAACTATCCTTGTGCGAAAAAAGTAAAGTAAATAATACGAGATAGTGAAAATGATCATATTACCCTTCATGGAAATTTGTGCCATAAATATTATGGAGATTGTGAAAGTGACCTGACTACCCTTATCGAAAAAAATTAAAGTAAATATTACTGCTTGTGAAAATGACCATATTACCCTTCTTCGAAATTAATGCAATAAATATTATGAAGACTATGAAAATGACCAGACCATGCTTATCGGAAAATAAGTAAACTAAATATTATAAATTGTTAAAATCACCATATTACCCTTACTAGAAATAAAGGTAATAAATATTATGGAGACTTTGAAAATTACCAGACTACCCTTATCTGAAGTGAGTAAAGTAAATATTACGAGATAGTGAAAAATGTATGTAATTATTTACGAGATAAGGCGTGTATGTGATTGTTTGAGAGAAGGCTTCGTCTTTGTTTGCTTGGCTCGATCACCCGAGCATCATTTTTGAGCATTACATTTTGTTTTACAACTCTTATGAAGGGTTGTCATAAAGTTAGTGTATTAAAGAACCACAAACTTGACAGAACATGTAAGAGTGTAGGTATGGTTAGTGGTGTAGACTTCCATACATGAGGTTGAGGATCAAATCCCCCCATCCTCATTTCTTCTAATGTTTTATATTTTTACTTCAACAACACTTATAAGTGTTGTTATACATTTTTAATAAAAAAAGAAAAAAAAAGCCAAAACTTGTGAACGGTAAGGATGGTTGATGAGTTAGACGTCCATGCAGTAGATTCATGTTCGAATCTCCCCTATAACCTCATTTTTTCCAACATTATATATTTTTACTACAACAACACTTATAAGTGTTGTTGTAGGTTTCTATTTAAAAAAATAAAAAAAAACATAACTTGTGAACTTAAAGGATGGTTGACGAGCTACACTTCCATGCAGTGGGTTCATGTTCGAATCTTCCCTCTAACATATTTTTCATTATCATATTTTTGTGTTCTTCCACAACACTTGTGAGAGTTGTCATAGGCTAAGTCACTACACTTATAAAACAGAGTTGTTATAGCTAAATGTCGTCACAACTCTTTTTCTTAAAGAGTTGTCGTTTTTTTTCTTATCGAAACCCCTTGGTCCTAAGTGTTGGTAGTGATGATATACGACAACTCTTACTTCGAAAACAGTTGTAAAACATATGACTTTCTACGATATTTAGCAAAGAGTTGTAAAACCCCAGTTGTAGATGTATATTTTTCCTGTAGTGAGGGCTTAGGGTATCAACAAGTCACAGTGCAAATGGCTCACTAAGGTTTACAGAGCATACAAGATGAGTGAGCTTCAGGTGGTTGAGCACTTCCTAGCAAAGGGTTTCAGCATGCAAATGTGATAACAGGTATACACAGATGCTCATAATGCACTGAGATGGTTCACACAAATTCTCGGGTAGGGTCCGCACAAGTTTACTGGTGGTCTCAACAAATCATTAACATGTTTGGCTAAGCTCTTATTTCACAGCAACATGCACACAGAGCATCACACGAGACTGTGTAATTTGGGAGTGACCAACTCCGTTTCACTAGTAATGGCTATATTGTCTTGCTTCTTGTCTTTCCCAGGTTGGCTCGAACTTTAATGACTTGCTCAAGCAAAGACCGGCTAGCAAGGCAAAGACAAAGAAAGCACAGGTAGGTACCTGTAGCTCAACAAAGATTTAGTTCCCAGAGCTTCACAGTTAAAGCAAAGAGAGTAAACATTGGCATAAGCCTGAGAATTGGACTGTCACAAGGGAATATTTTGGACTGTCACAAGGGAGGGTTTGCACAGTAACACTAAGATGCAAAATGTTATAGCTTGTTAAAATTACAAAAATATGGGCTATGAAAATGCAGCTAAGTTACTGAGATGCAGCTAAATTCTGAGATGCTTATGCTGATATGACACAGTGTGATGAGCTAGGCCGAGGCAAGCTTGAGCTCAGTCCAGCCCAGATGCTGACTGAGAGAGTAAGTGCAATGAAACAAATTAAGCTAAGTGGAGCTAAGAAACAATGAAACACAAAGTGAAGCTAAGTTATACTAGCAGAAGGGTAATGAAACAACGATGCAGATAAAACTAAGTTGCACTAATGCAGGCTAAGTTATACTAAAAACAGGACTTAAAAGCAAAAATTGTAAAGTGAATATATACAGAGATAGATGAAAACTCAGTGAAACAAGCCAACAATCACAGGGCACTCGCCAAGTCCCCGGCAGCGGCGCCAAAAACTTGGTAGGCCTCGAAAGGTGTTTCTATTTAGCCTACATGTTATAATCCGCAAGTGCACGGCGTCTATCGGAGACGCGGCAAGTACGGGTCGATCCCACAAGGACTTGTGGTGCTTGATTGATCAAAGGCTTGCTCTAGACTGAGTTTCAAGTAGTAACAAGTGACAACAGATATTTTGGTTGCCGATACGGCTGAGTTTGAACTGAAGTGACGCTAAACTAAGGTAAAAGATACAAATTAAAACAGCCCTAGGGTCTTTAAATCCACCACTAACCTACACTTGTAAATTCAGCTACTTATCTTACTCTTGCCCTTATAATGAGTAATGGAGAAGTGTCAATTACGCCACGTACCTAAGGTGTTTCACCAATAGAAGAATCAATCACAACTAAAGTATCTTTCCCAAGTATTACCTGTCTGATTAGAGTACAACTAATCTGAGGATTGATAATGATCTAATTAAATTGAGTTGCAGCATCATCATCACAGGGGTAATCTAACTACAGTGCATCCATGGCATTGGCATGCACTGTGAGAGCAATGTGTAGATATGCTAAGATTAATTCTATCCTATAACAGTTTAAGCATTCAAGAGGAATATAAATAACATGAATCACATAGCAGCAAGTTAGGGTTTCATCTGAACCCTAGCAAATTGAACTAAAACATGATTGGAGTAGCAAAAATACAAATTAAAACACAACTAAACCTAATTGACGCACTGGCTAACCCAGGCATGGCTAGGAACATATTCTTCATCCTCTATTTATACATGCACACCCATTCTCCAAAACATCAAACCCTAATTCTATTTAAAATAGAAATTAAATGTAAAATGAATCGAACCCATACTCTGATTGCCTCTCCTCTTGTCGTGCGACTGTTAGAACTCCATCACTTGATTGATTACACAGAACCCTAACCCTAGTTCCATTTATCTCTTTCATAGCCTCTAGAGTTGTTGAGAGAGGCTAGGCAAGAGATGAGTGAAACTAAAGGTGGATGTTGGTGCGGCTGTTGCAGTGTAAAGAGATGGTGGTGGTGAGGTGGTCTGATTTTGTGTCAGGAGGTGATGAAGGTGGTATGGTTGAAGAAGAGCAGAGCTCTGCTCTGTTGGGGAGAGGAAGGAGAAGAAGAAAGAGAAAATGAAGTTGGGATTAGGGTTTTGGTCGAGGGGTATAGGTGATGGGGGTTTTGTTGTGAAGCGGTTACATCAAAGCTCGATGAGGAAGGCGCAGCGAGCGTAGGATGCATAGGATGGAAGATCGCACGGCTCAGGGTGGTATGCGGTTTTGGCGTGATCTGGTGTTGCACGGGAGCAGCGATCTTCGATGCACGTTGAGGCAGCGACCATTGGATGTGGAAGATAGAAATCTCAACGGCTTGGAGTGTACGGGCTCGAATCCGGGTCGCGGGTCGGGTCTAGCTCAAGCCCATGTCTTGTAGATGAGTTGCTACTTGTTGGGTTGCAACTGTTGCGCACGCGGGCTTTGGCTTTCTGCTCCATAGATGTTTGATCCAATTCTTCGCTCTTTTGGCTCCTCGATTTCTCCGAGCTTTATTTATTACCTAAAAACACAAAATTAATTAATATAAATATTTATTCTTGAAAACAAAGAAAACACAGAATCTGGGATAATATCTGATTTCTAAGCGCAAAAGATGAGTAAAATGCCAATAAAACGGTGTATAAATATGCACTATTTGGCACTCATCACTTCTTCGACTCCCTCCATGACTGAAGAGAGGTGTGTGAGTTATACTTTTTCTGATGATGATGGTGTTCCTCTTGATTCCTTGTTTATTGTTGACAGCCCTTCGCATCATGATTATTGTGCTCTTAACTCTATCCTTTCTGATGGTTCTCCTCCATTTTCGTGTAGGAATGACAAGAGAGTTTCCAAGGATCAAACGGATGAACAATTCATCAAACAATTGAAGGATGATTACAATCTTCACGGTTATGACATCAGACTCTTGTCGGGCCAAAAAGGTACCCTAAAGAAGGAGGAAGTTCTGAAATTTGCTCATTCGGATGAGGCGACCATTATCACCAAGGGTCAGTTAGAGCTCGGGTTACGCTTTCCACTGTATGATCCTAGCTGTCCCTTCATGTATGAAGTCTTATCCCAGCTTCGCCCACATCGTTCCCTAGCTCAATGGAATGGTAACACTTTTCGCATCATGGCCGAGTGGGAGAAACGAGGGCGAAGCGATGGCACTCCCACTCCTTGGTCGACCTATGATCCTTCTCAGGCGGGCGACTACACCCCTATCAGCTTTGTTGCCAACTATCGAAGCGGGACTGCTACTAATGGTGATCTAGTTGGTTTTGCTGCAAGCCCTCATCGTAATAAGACCCTCCTTGAGGGCTTTGAGTTGTTGTTGTTGGATGAGGACCCTAAAAAAGGGACTACTAATAAGCATGCCCGTCACACCAGTGATGTGGCTTGGGATCGGGTCCCTCTTGCTATTTATGGTTCTCTTTTAAGTGGCAAGTTTCCACCTCCGACCGAGCCTTATCCATTCTGGGTGGTTAATATTGATCTAGTGAGTTGGTCGGCTCGGGTGATCAGTAGGATAATATTCTAACCTGTTTGTATCTTGCAGCCCAAGTCTGAGAATAATTGGCCATTTTATCTTGTTTGTATTTTGCATCCCAAGTCTGAGAGTAATCAGCCTAAAGCTGCGGCTATTCGGAAGAGGGATAGGGGTCCTAGCACAGGAGTCGAGGAGGAGACAGGGAAGGTAACAAATATACTGCTCCATTATCATTACATGTACTTGCCCCTATTTGTTGCCTTGAATGGATCTGACGATGACTCGTGTGCAGAAATCGAGGGTCGAGAAGGGAGATGCTGGAGATGTGTTGGCAAAATATGGTGAGGATCCCGATGATCGGCTTCCCTTATCTCATTTTCTGAGGAAGTCACCTCAGAAATCTTCTGATATTTCATCTACCATTGTAGGTGGTAAGCCTGATGGGAGGGGTAAAGAGCCTAAGGGCGACGGGTCTGCCCCGAGGAAAAATATGCCCCAGCAACCTATTGGTGCTGCTGCTGGTAAAGGTGTTGTGATAACTGAGGATATTGTTTTCGTTATGTTTGATGGCGACGATGATGAAGAAATTTTCGGTACTGAGGAAGATGTCGATCACTCGGGCGGGGGAGAGGAGTCGGGACGAGTGGACGGGTCTTTTAGTGGGAAAAACGGTGTAAAGGGTCCTCGGATAGAAAACCCTACTGGTGGGAAGAATGATGCTTCTGGGAACGAGCTACTGGAGAATATGCCCAATGTTCTTCCTACGCCGAGCTCGGGTGGGACTACCTTCTTCACTTTCTCGGGCCCAGTGTGTAACTCCTTGGGGGCTCTTACTTCTCCCGACTTTAACACCTTGACCGCTGATGAGATGATCAAAGTTGTGCCCCTCTATGAATCCGGTTTCAAGGACACTTTTAACCTCATGGTGAGTTGCTTCTGTAACGACGTATTACTGATGGAAAATGGTTGTTGACTTTTTGAAGTGTGATGTGCTTAGGCTACCAAAAGAAAGCTATTGGAGGCTGCTATCAGGCAGAAGCAGCTGGCGGAAACGGAAAGCCTTCGTGCCCAGCTGCAACAGGAGCAAGATCGAGCTCGGAGACTGGAGAAGCAGTTAGCAGAGGCCAAAGGTACTTGTTATGAAACTGTGCTATATATGATTGATCGTGTAGTGACAATATCCTGAGTTTAGTATTGTATTCCTAGCCGAGATGTCTAGTGTAGATGCAGACGCTACTTCGGAGTATCGCCTGTTAAATAGAAATTTAGACATTGAGCGAAGTCATGTTGCGAATCTCCACCAAATAATTGTAAATAAGGATGATAAGATTGATCGTTATGAAGCCGAAATCGGGGATCTTCGAGCCGAACTACACCGCTATGAGACCTTTGAGTATGTGCCCGAGGATTTGGATAATCTTCGGGCGAGCCTTTCTCGGGGTCCAGGGTATTGCCGCTGATAAAACATTATTAGCCGATAATTTGGAAAGTCAATGTGAACGATTGAGGCTTCAGAACAGAGATTTGCATGTCGATCGCAAGCGGATTTTAGAGAAAAAAGATGTCTCTGAGGAGTCTAACCAAGAGTTACATGAGAGACTTCAGATATTTAACCAGGTATATCAGGAGTTGGAATGGGTTCAAGCTCAATTGTCGGGTCTGCAGCTAGCACATGATCGGCAGAAGGCTAGATGGAGCGATAATAAAAAATACTGTCCCACCAACGAGTTCAATGAGCAACGTCATATTGAGTTAACTTCGAAGATCTCAGCTCTTGAATGTAGTTTGCTTAAGTCTGAGGAGACTGTTAAAGTAGTTATACCCTTGCTGGAAGGTGTTTTTCCTATATGTTGTATTGTTGTGGTGCCCCTTCTAATGTTATAATGTTATTTTCCTGATGCTAATCACTTCTTTGTATCTGCAGTTGAGCAAGGAAAGGTGAAGTCTTTGGAGGAGGAAACTATTCGGTTGAAGGCTCGGGAGAGTCAATCGCTCGGGAAGGTTGCTACTGCGGAAGCTGCGTCGGCTCAACTGACTATGGACCTTGTTGCCGAGAAATAAAAGTTTAAGACCGTTCTCGTCACAAAGGTTAAGGAGGGTGTGAAAGCGGTCGCTGCTAAGAAGGCTGGCTCGGGATCAGTTCCGCCGAAGGAATAGTTGGACCTTTTGTAGTGCTGCGCCACTATTGTGCCCTTTTTACTGGGTCGTAATCCGCTTGAACTCCTTAATTTTTTTCGAACATCTTTGTTTTATCGGGTGCTGCGCCACCAGTCAGTTGTCGCTTTGTTCTTGACATTGTGTTTTTCGGATCACGCTTTGTTGTGTGTTTTATGGTAGACTTATTACCTGCATTAAGATGTATAATTAGTTAGTATAAATTCCATTTCTGTTAAACATACTCAACAAGGAGGGTCATCGGGCCCAATGCCATGTCCCGATTGAGGTATCTCATCACTGTCGTTTTGATCTAGTGGTAGGGTATTTAGTCATTCCTAGATTCTATGTCTCGACATCCCAGAGTAGTTATCGATTAACTAGGATGGGCAAGTGATTTCGGCCACTTGTGATGGGAGCAATGTGGTAAGCTCGATTGTCAAGTACTTGTGCCTTGACAATCGGTCTCTGTTTTCCAACCACTAGGACCCTTAAGCTACCTCGGCACTTGCACACTTCCAATGCCCCGAGTTCGAATAGCTCGTCAAGTGTAAGACACCTCGGCACTTGCACACTGCCGTCGCCCCGAGTACGAATGTCCATTCGAGTGTAAAACACCTCAGCACTTGCACACTGCCATCGCCCCGAGTACGAATGTCTATTCGAGTGTAAGTCACCTCGGCACTTGCACACTGCCGTCGCCCCGAGTACAAATGACCATTAGACGCAGATGTCATATTCCATACCCCTCGTGGAATTTTATGGAAATGAATGACAAGGTATCATACCTGCTTACACACCTCTCACGGTATAGTTCTGGTGTTCCGTCTGGTTAGTTGTCGAGCATTCCATGGCCGAGGTTCTGGTGTTCCGTCTGGTTTCAGTATCTTGTATGCCCCTTCTCCCACTTTCTCCACGATAGTGTATGGTCCGCTCCATCTTGCCGCTAGTTTTCCACCCCTTTTGTTACGCTCATAACTGGGTAGCTCCTTCATCACCAACTGTCCTGGTTGGAACTCTCTCGGGAAAACGCGCTTGTTATATTCACGTTGTAGTCGCCTTTGGTAATTCTCCATTTTCTGTAGAGCCATCTCTCGGGTTTCTTCCAAGTCGTCGAGCTTGGCCAGGATTAGATCTGCCGAGATATTCCGTCTCCACGCCTCGGTCCTTGTGGTAGGTATCATTGCCTCGGTCAGAAGTATGGCTTCAGTTATGTATGTTAGCATGAATGGTGGCAGGCCGGTTGCTTCCCTTCTGGTAGCACAATAAGCCCATAAGACATTATAGAGCTCTTCACATCATTCGCCATATTCCCCATCTAATTTCTTTTTTAGGTTGTCGGCTATTGTCTTGTTGGTGATTTCCGCCTGCCCATTACTCTGGGGGTACATGGGTGTTGCCTTAGTCTTTCGAATATTATAGCTGTTGAATAATAGGTCGATATTCTTCCCTTGTAGCTGTTTTCCTTTGTCCGAGACGATTGCTGCAGGGACTCCAAAACGACAGATGATGTGTTCCCAAATGAACAGGTAGACATCTCTATCCCGAATATGCCTAAGTGGTGCAGCTTCCACCCATTTGGTGAAGTAGTCCGTGGCTACAATCAGGTACTTTCTCAGCCCCGAGCCAACATGTAATGGTCCCACGATGTCGATCCCTCATTTGGCAAAGGGCCAAGGGCTTACTACTGAGTTTAATGATACTGTTGGTGCATGTATCTTTTTGCCAAACTTTGGCATTCGTCGCAAATTAATGACATATGCTTTTCATCTTCGTTCATATACGGCCAAAAATATCCCATGGTCTTGGTCCGAGTCGCCAGACTTCGACCCGAGCCGTGGTTTCCCACAGAACCATAATGAAGTTCATTCAAGATCGAGTGCCCCTCCTCTTTACTCAGACATCTCATGAGTGGTCCCAAATACGATCTTCTGTATAAGACACCGTCTCGTAGTTCATATGCTGCTGCTTTCTTTTGATCTTGTTGATCTCGGGTCGTCCCTTTGGTAATTCTCCCCTCTCCAAGTATTGGTGGATGGGTTTACGCCAGTCGCCAGCTTCATATTTGTCAGCCGTTGTCACGGCCACATACACTTTTGTGTCTTCTACTGCAGGTATAGATGGCATCAGGATCCTCAGAACGCGGATACCCTCAACACTTGAATCCATTAACATTGAGGCGATGTAGGCTAATGCATCCGAGTGTCGGTTATCTTTTCTACAAATGTGTCTGAATTTAATACTGGGAATTTGATTGATGTAAAATTGGGCGAGCTCCCAATATTTTTGCAATATCGGATCATGAATTGCATATTGCCCACCGATCTGTCGGATGACTAGTTGAGAATCACTTGTTAGTCTTACGTCATGTATCCCTAATTTCACAATTAATCGCAAGGCATGAATTACCGCTTCATATTCAGTGACATTGTTTGTCGCCTTAAACTCAAGGCGAAACGAGTGGACCATTTTCTTCCCTTTTGGCGTGGTAAAGACTAGCCCTAGACCCGATCCATCTTTGTTAGACGATTCATCTACAAACACTTCCCATCGTGTCGGGTTGCACATTTCAAGGAGATCATACGGATCTTCTCGGTCTTCTTCCATGCCTAGGATATCCCGAATTTCATCCTCATCGTCTAGGGGAAAGTCTGCCAGGAAATCGGCCACTGCCTGTGCTTTCACTGTTGTCCTTAGTTCACAAAAGATTTCAAACTGTTTAATTTGAGCACTCCATTTAGAGATCCGCCCCGATCTTGCTGCGCTGTCGAGTACTGACTCTATAGAAGATTTCGTAAGTACTCGGATCCTGTGGGTTTGGAAGTATGTCCGTAGTTTTTGTGTTGCGAACACCAAAGCGAGTATCAGCTGTTCAATTTTGGTGTAGTTTGTTTCTGCTGGGTTCATGGTCTTGCTTATGAAGTACACGTGTTTTTCTTCGACCCCAATATTTTAACTAAGACTTCGCTAATGGCATAACAAATTGCGCCGAGATATAGGGTAAGTACTTCATCGGTCTCGGGTCTTTGCAGCACCGGTAGGCTCGCAAGATGTTGTTTAATTTTTTGAAATGCTTCCTCACATTCTTCGCTCCACTTGATTTTCACCCTTTTCTTAGTGTCCCAAAGAAGTCTTTACACTTATCCGATGACCGTGAAATAAATCTCCCTAGTGCTTCCAAGTTTCCATTCAGCCGTTGCACGTATTTTACTGTACGGGGATGGCATTCCCAAGACAGACTTCCGATCTTGTCCGGGTCGGCTTCTATTCCTTTATCGGTGATTATATACCCTAGGAATTTACTCGAGGTCACCCAAAAAGTACACTTGGACGGGTTCACTCTCATCTTGTATTTTCTCATAGTTTGAAAGATCTCCCGAAGATCATCAATGTGGGTGGATGCTAACCTGCTCTTCACTAGAATGTCGTCCACGTAGACCTCGATGATGTTATGTATCTTGTTTTCGAACATGTCCTCTACCAACCTTTGATAGGTGGCCCCTGCGTTCCTTAGTCCGAATGACATCTTAGTGTAACAATACAGTCCTCTAGGTGTGAAGAAGGATATATGCTCTTGATCTTCCGGGGCCAAGGGAATTTGATTGTATCCCGAGTAACCATCCATCAATGTTATCGCCTTGTATTCCACGATGGATTCCACCAGTTGGTCGATGCTTGGGAGAGGAAAGTTGTCTTTGGGACACGCCTTATTCAAATCACTGAAGTCGATGCAGATTCTTACTCCATTTTTCTTGGGTAAAATCACTATGTTCGATATCCATTATGGGTATTGGGCTTTCCGGATAATCCCCGCTTCTTGAAGTTTCTTCAACTTAAGCTCCACCGCCGCTTGTAGCTCGGGAGCAATCCTGCACATCTTTTGTTGGATTGTTTTAAATTTAGGGTCTATCCTAAGGCGGTGGGAACATACTCCCGGGTCGATCCCCTCCATATCATGCATTTTCCAAGTGAACACATCCATGTGTTCCCGTAATAGAGTTATTAATTGGCTTGTCTGCTCGTCCGATAACAATGATCCGATTCTAATAATTTTTGGCTCTTCCTCGGACCCTAGGTTGATCTCCCAAGTAGATTCCAGTGCCGAGAAGTTCGGTTTTGGCTCCTTGATCGATGTCGTCTCCTTTGATTGCTATAAGGTCTCTTTTCCGATGGCCTCGTAGGTCATGACTGCTTGTGAGATTGCCTTCTCCAATTCTTCCTCAGCTTTGGCCTCTTTGGCTTTGTTCTTTTCCTGACGCTGCCTAGCTCACCTATCTTCATTCTGTAGAATGTCTAGCTGCATGCACTTTCTAGCAGCCTGAGGATCGCCTATTACTTCAACGACTCCTTTGTAAGTGGGAAACCTCAGCCACTGGTGATAGGCCGAAGCTACTCCTTTGATGCCTGCAATCCGAGGTCTCCCAACAATCGCCTCGTATTGTGATACTACGTCCACAACACAAAACGTGGTGAGGGTATCGAGATATCCTTCTTTGTATGAGATTCTAAGCGTGACTTCCCCCTTTGATACGATTACTGCTCCATTGAAGCTGTAGATTCGATAGGTTGATTGAATTAGGATGTCGTCGGATAACTCCATCCTCTTTAATGTGTCATAAAAGAAAAACTCGACCGAACTCCCACTGTCCACTAGTATCCTTTTAACTCCCCACTCCTCAATGAGTAAGGTGATGACAAGCGGGTACCCATGTGCTTGGCTGTTCATCGGGACATCCTTGGCTGAGAAAGTGATCGGTTGCATCATCCAGGCCTTTATGGTAAAGTTCTGGCCACACTGAAGATTTCCTTTCCCGCACGATCCCTTTTGTGAATTCTTGATGTGATCCCCGTCCCCAAATCGAATCCCTGAGTCGCCGAGTGTGAAATAGTACTAACGAACTGGGTTCCCCGGTCAATCCTCACTTGGTGCACAGGAGCGCCAGGTGCAGTAGGGGTGGGTACCGCTTGTTTGACAAAGTGCCTCAGGTATCCATCTCAGATCATATGTTGAACTATATCTTTCAATTTCCGATAATTATTGGTGGAGTGTCCTCGGTACTGATGGTAATGACAGAACTCGGGATGATTTCTTGTCTCGTCAAATTGTATGCCCCTAGTCTTTGGGTATCTGATGTCACTCATCTTATCCACTTATTTGAAAAAAAATTTTAATGGGGCGTTCAAAGGTGTGTACGGTCTCGGGTCGTGGCGTGGTTTCTTTCCTTTCTCGACCCACTCCTTCCTGCCTGTGCTTTGCTGTGGTGGTATCGACCTCTTCTCGGGTCGCCTGAGGATCTCCTGTAGGGTCGTTTCTGCCGATGTGTTGGCTTCCTGTACTCCCTTGTCCTGCGCCCCTTCTTGTATTTCTTCTAATGCAATATAATGCTCTTGCATCTTTCTTATCTGCTTCAGCATTTGCGGCTTTTCGGTATACATGGCTATCCAGATAGGGTCGGATTTACCTAAAGAATTTTCGAACCCGAAGATATGTTGGTCGACAGGCACCTTACCGATATCGGTACATAGCTTTCTCCACCTGTCCGTCAATGATCTCAAAGGTTTTCCGAACCTTCGTGCCAAAGTGAATAGTTTATTTATCCGTAGCCGAGCAATACTGTTATGCATGTAGGTCTCAAGGAATGTTTCCACCAAGACTCCGTAACTTCCAATGGATTTGTCGGGCAAGGTATAGAACTAATTCCTCGCTTCTCCTTCCAGGCTTGCCAGGAAAAGTTTGCATATGACTACATCATAGTTCTTCCCATTGTAGTAGTGACATGCTATACATATTGATGTGCTCTCCTGCGTCGCCCGTGCCGTCAAACCTGGATGGGAAGGTGGGAAGCGTGCATTTTGGGGGAAATGGGATTCGTTCTAGCTTTTGGGTAAAAGGGGTCCTATTCGCTTCACTAATCACCTCTGCTAACTTGTTGCTTGTCGTCTTCTCCATCCAGCTTCTTAACCATTTGTTCGAGTTGTTCAAGCTTAGCTTTAGTCGAGATGTCGGATCTCCCATTGTTTACATCTTCATCGGTTGAGGAATCCTCTGGAGGACCAAACCCACCTCTCGTGCGGTTAGGGTCGGGTATATGCTCTCGGACCGGTGGTGGAGTTCGAGTATAGCCTGATCGGGTATGATTGCTCGAAGCTCCCTGACTCGATGATCCTCGTGACCTAGATCTTTGATTTCGGAGTTGGTAATTCTCGTGCTCGAGGGCTATATTTCTCCTTTGTAACTCTCTCATCAATTCTTCTTGCCTTATTTGGTTCGCAAGGATTGCCATCAATATTGGGTCGGTGCTCTCGTGACTGGAGTGACCGTTCACATAGTTTCCATCCGCCGCTGGTGGTGCAGTTGGTGGTGGTATTGGGGGTGCCACAGGGGGAGATGTCTCGGGTTATGTTGTCTTGCCCCAAGCGCACTTGCCTAAGTCTCTCCTCCTCTTGGTCCAAAGCACGTCTGTATTCTGCACGCTGTCGGGACCGTCTTCGGTCTTCTTGCATCATTAGTGCTTCTTCGTCATCCTCCATGTCGGATGCGGTCATTCCATCCCTCATATTCTCGGGCCTTGGTTAACTTGGTTCGATGTGCAACCTTCTCGGGGTAAGATCGTCGTCTCTTCTCAGATCCACTTCCTCGTCGACTGCTGCCATTCCTCCACTTGGAGCTCGGGACTCTTCCTGCTGCTGTTGTCGGCCGTTCTGCTATCTTGAATCCGTTACTCCTTCCTGCGCGCTCGTCCCTGCCACGGTCCGATTCCTAAGGATCCTGCCTGTCCCTGAAGTGCTGGCCATCGGTTCGGGTGTACTTTTCCTCCGATATTCGTCCTACCTACGTCAGCAAAGTACACAACACCTCACTTTGAACTGTTTTTCGAAAAGGTTTTTAAATGAAGTATAAAAGGACGAAGTCTGGCAAGCAACAAGAGTCCAACTAAGTACGATTTCCCTTACTTTTCTCTGCTGAACTCAGTAAACTAATTGTTTTTGACTGGTAGTAGAATTCTCTGTTAAGGTACTTGACACATTGCTTTCAGTACTCTCGCCGTGTATTAATCACTATTTGTCCTAACATTCCTTGTAATAGAAATCATTAGCTTGCCCGTACAACTGACCGGAAAACTTCTTTTTAGCTAATCTTCAAAGCGATGGCCTCTATTTTTGCTGCTCTTTCAATGTTTCCATCGATTCGAGCTGCCGGAGTGAGATTCTTTCCCTACTCTCTGCCTCAGAACTCTATAAGGATCGCTTCACCTTAGGGTCTTTCAGGCCTCCTGTTTTAACTACGCTGTGCGGCTCTTAAAATGGGATCAAAATGAGATTATCACCGAGATGCTCATTCGATCATTTCTAGCCACAGTTTCGGTAACCATAACTCAATGATTTTGAGCCAATTTGCCGGTGATGACGCTACTTTTAACGGTCTTGAAAACCTTATAATTCTAAAAGATCAGCGGTATGAAGTTTCACTGTAGCTACTACCCAAACATCAAAGATGTTATTTTGGGAGCTTGTGAATCTTTCTGACAACTCGCTTTGACGACTTAACTTAACAGCCTAGTTTAATTACTCTCTTCATCGACTCAACTTGACTGAAAGATAAGAAAGAAAAAAAAGAGGAAGGTGCGAAGAAAAAAAAAAGAAAAAGAAAGGTACAATGCTGTTAAAGGTAACTCAACGCCGAAACAAAACCAGATTCACCTCAGCTTAGAATAAAATTTTTTAAAGATGAAGAAGATCACTTTTTCAAAACAAAACATGCTGCCAACTTTTCATGCTAGCACACCTAACCAAAAGAGTTTATTCCTTAGCTTTAACTAACATACAAGGTGACTTAGGAGCTTGGATTTCCCTCTTCTAGTGAGTGATTTCAAGGTATCCGAAGATGTTATACGGTCCCCTTAGTCGGCGCCAGAATGTAGATGTGGAAAATCCTACCTCTACATCCAATGAACTACAATCATACATATTGAAACAAAGTAAGTAAGAGAGGAATACGAACACAAGATATACGTGGTTCGGTATGATTACCTATGTCCACGGGGGTAAAGGGATGATCTTATTACTTGATTCAAGGTTACAATCGATGTATCTCACTAACAAACTCTTTGCTCACTCTACAAAGCTCTTGGTGTTCTCTCCTTTGTCACTGAATTGCTTGCCCCTTAACTCTCTACAAGGCTCCAAGTTACAGTGTGAGTCGTGGTACATCTTCCTTGATATTCTTCTCGGGCGATGGGTGATGTCTTCCCCGAGATGTTGGGCCGAGCCTAGTGGTATCTTCTCCCGACGTCATTCTACCCGATGTTGGCTGCTTAGTGAGTATGGCCGATGTCATTCTTGATATTCTCAGTCCCGAGTCTTACTTTGACCAGAACCTTCTTATCCTCTCAACTGTTTTGTCAGTGCATTTATTACCTTCGTACTCGACAGACATCCCTTCTATCACATCCGAGTTTCACCTTTACAAGTATTGGCTTCACGGGTTCCTTTGGTGTCTCTTTTATCGTGCCGAGCTCGGGTAGAGTGATTCGGTGCTTCATACTCCAACCGCTATTGACACAACGTCGCCTAGGATGGCTCCACCTGTATCTGTGGATTATTTGTGAATTATTTACACCTACAGGCATTTTTAAGACAAAAAAGTTCATAAATGGGTTTGAGAGCCAAGTTTAGAGCTGCATGGAACCCATGTTCAGATGAGTTGAAATCTATCTTACAGACGAGAAACAGAAGTAAGCTCAACGTAGATAAATTGGAACCCAATTTTAAGTATTCGCGAGTATTTTGTGGCATAAAGGACCAGTGCCAACCTATAAAGGGGATGCAAAGTTTTTGCTTATCCATGCCACAAGTTGGGTAGGGGGCGCAACTTAAGACTAAAGAATGTCAAGATAAATAGAAGTGGGCTTGAGAGCCCGTTTAAATATAATCAAAGAATATTTTGTATTTTTGTTAGAATCATCATTTGGGGCATACCCAAAAAGTTTAGGGCACACATATGGATATATAAGTAATTTAACTACCTCTTTGACACCCAAACTTTTTGATTAATTACTTAGATACCCGTGATAAAATACAAATGATGATTCTAACAAAAATACAAAATATTGGGGCATACCCACTAGTGTGGGGCGAGTATCTTTTGTTCGGCTAAGACACTAAATTACTTAGATACCCGTGATTAATTAATTAATTTTCAATATTGGTTTTATTTAGTTAAAACTTTTTCTTAAAAGAAAAATTTCATTCTTTTTTTCTTCTCCACTTTATTTTCTTATTGCAATGAATTTTTTTTACGAAAATTACAGAGCAAAGTTCGGCTGATAATTAAACACGAAAATGTTAGCCGAACTTAGAATAATACCAAGTTTGGATGTCCTATTTTTTATCGAATCTGCCGAACCTAAGTGTTGCAGTTGCAAAGTTAAGTTCAGCTGATAAAATTTTCAGTCGAACCTAGGTATGTTTTCACAATGCCCAAGTTCAGCTGACATATTATCAGCCGAACCTACATATGTTTTGAAAAAACATAAAATATATGTTCGACATATCACTTGTCAGCCGAACTTAGGTTCGTTTAAATTAAGGGTGTCAAAGAGGTAGTTAAATTACTTATATACCCTTGATTCGTTTAAATTAAAAAGACCTCATTATAATAAATCAAAAATTTAACCTAATCTTATTATTTTTACCCAAAAAAAAAAAATTAGTTTCCATTTTTTTCTTCCGAAAAACCAATTTTTATTTCTAATCGTTGACGATTCATAGATTTTGATCTCTGATTAAACCCAACTACAAATGGGTCGTTATAAGCAGTGTGTTAGAGGTAGGGTTCCTAGTCCGGGATTTGCATCATTACTAAATCGACCTATAATTTAGATGTAGAAGAAACCACATCGAGTGTTGGAGAGCGACAACCAACCCTGGTTTTCCGCAAATTTATACTATAAGGCATTCCCACGAACTCATGTCTTATTTTTTTGTTTTTGACTGACAAATTAAGTTTAATCCGAAAAAAAATATTAGGGTTTTATGGAAGATAGGGAGTGCTGCTCGACTGGTAAGTTTTTTTAATTATCATCCGACCATAGGGGTGAACATTGGGTTGGGTGGTTGGGATTGGCCTATTTCACCACCCTATGGCCGGTCAAGAATTTTTGGAGACGCTGTGGATCCAATGATTGTGCAATGATCTTGAAAAATCATGTAATTGTTCCCGGTTTTGATAATCAGTTGTTGTATTGTGCATTGTGCCGAGGGTTCCCCTCTTTTATTGAAAAAAGAATGACTTATGATGAGGAGAAATAAACATTAAAAAACAATAAGAATAAGCATGGTGGTGAAATTGAGGGATATCGTCACCAATTTGGGGATACTTTATTTTGTAGTTAGCATTGTGTTTTAATGCTAATTGCAACAATCGTCATTGTAGTATTGAAAAACTATGCCGACTGCCGGAACGAATGCATGGGTTCTTAAGTATATTAATAAAACCCTAAGTAAAGTTGATATTAGTAAACTATAAAAAATATGGCAAGTAGGGTTCTCCAAATTTTGACAAAGACATCAAAAGTAGATCATATAGTTGGCAACATGTAGACTCTTGTCGATATAATTTGCCAACAACAACTCATTATTTTATTTGTTGATGACTACGTATTATTAACTAAGTTAACTTGTAATATGTAAAAATACTTTTATTCAATAAATACACGGAAACAAAATCAAGAATATCTGATCAAGTATTTCCATAAAACAAGGAAAACAATAAAACAAAGTGGAAATTTCTGAGGAACCCATGTTTGGTTTCTCTCTCTTCTAGAACCCATCATTAAGATAGTTTATATCTGTAGCCCAAAAATTAAGATGTACGGTTAAGATTAATAATTTAAATTGAATTTAGGTTTCCATATTTTATGTGAGACTAAATTAACCTTTCCAATATTAACAGATTAACAATAATGCATTTTATCTCTTAATTATTTTAAGATTATTATTGGGAAAATGTTTACCATTATTTCAGGGCGGTGCATAATTTTAGGATCTGAAATTTAACGTATCAGAAGGGTTTCCGCTCTTTTCTGTTATCTCGATCATAATATTTTCTTTTTTTGATTAGTCAGGAAAATAACCTCATTTGAGCACCATCGACACTTCAATATCCCAAAGAAAAGAAACCACCCCATTAGAACTTCCGTACTGGGCAAGAATCCCTTCTTGCTCCATCTCTCCTTATAAAATTCAAAGCTAGTCTTCTAGAAGAAATGGAAACAGTGATTGGACATAGAAAACGATGCAAAATATGACATGAACAATTTTTGTCACAAGTTTTAATTAGCACTGACTTGTTAAATTATTAACTTTTGGGCTTAAACTTACATCATTCCGTTATATACTTTCTTCACACTCTGTTATATACTGTTTGTTTTTCTCTCTTTTTTTGTTTTGGTTCTCTTTTTGTTTTTTAATTCGTTCCAAACCAGTTGTCGATCTGGTAACACATAACTTAGAGTGTATGCCTTCGCACCCATTAACGGTTGTCTCTACTGATTGGGGCTGAGTATTTTTCACTCCTACGTTGATTGAATCGCAATTTTCATTACATTTGAAAAAGATTGTGATTAATTATCACTAAATTTTAATATGGAAAATTATAATTATCACTGAATTTAAATATGAAAAAAAAAATGTAATTATCACTAATCTCAAACATGAAAATTGCGTTTATACCTAAGTTTAAATGTGAAAATTATATATATTTTTGGTCGGTGAAATGTGAAAATTATGTTTATCACTGAACTATGAAAATTTGAATTTTCAATGAACTTGTGATTATTGCGATTTTTACGAAACCCAATGATGATAAATACAATTATTACTAAATTGTGAGAACTCAATTTTTCAAACTTTCGGTCAAACTTATTAGGGTAAAAACTAAATTTTACCAGAGAGTAATTTTAGGAGGTGTGATAAATTATGGAGTGTAATTTTAGGAAATTGATTTGACACCATTTTTTTCTCAACGGTTTTAGGCTTTTAAATTTAGATTTAAAAATTAATTTCCTTATTTGGATGGAGGGTTATTAAAGTAATCTATTACTAAGTATAGATAATTATGAGTTATTGATATATATAATTTTATTGATGGGTTTTTAATAAAAAAAAAAGGAAATGGGCTAGAAAAAAAATCCCCCATAAAACCAATACTGGAAAGTAATTGGATCAAGGAAATACCAACTCTTATGTCATCTTAATTTTTGTTATAACCAAGTTTAAAATGAATGTCATTGTTACCTAATACCAAAATGATAATATTGATCAGTGACAAAACCACTAAACCCGAGATAGATGATCTAACATACCTAAATCATAATGAAGACGTTGTTTAGCGTAGTTCTTATGCTCGACTTCCCTTCATTAATGAAATCCCACATGCTAAAATATTACAAAAATCAGATGATTTACCATTATATTGAGACTCTCAATTTGTAGACGAAAAGTATAGGTACACCGAAGGAGAAGGACCGAGGTGGGCACCGTGTGAGAGGAGGGGTGGAACCCATTTCTGCTCATCCCTATCCCAATGCACATATCCTTTCCCTGTGTCCGTGCGATCCTTCTTGGTGCCCATCATGGTGCTTAAATTCGGTGTGTGTAGCAAAGCTCATTTGTAAACTAAATATATAAACAATGAAGATATCATCTTGAACTTTGGAATATACCTGATTATTTTATATAATAAGGGACCCTAAGCCTAAGGAATCACGTGTCCCCACCATGATCATTCTTGATTTCGGTGAAGCCACGTCTCATTTTCCCAATCATCATAGTCCAGTTGGCAACCTTGACAGCCACCAACAAGAACTCGAAAAAAAAAATTCTAAAAATTGCATATCCTCTTAGAAACATAGAGGCTAGTTACTACTATCAATTTTTGAAAGGTTATATCCATATATCAGTGAAATCATTCTGATTTGAATTTAAAACAACTCTTCCAAAGGATGAGACTTCTATGAAGAGAGTCTTTTCTTCTATTCTAATAGAAACTAATCATGTAAGTTACATCCTAGTCTTACCTAAACAATACAACAATGGGCAAATTTCTATTTGGAAGCCTAACATCAGGCTAAATGTACTATATTAAGTGATTAAGGGAACCGGAAAAGAATGCCTAATCATGTCGCAAGGGGACAAGTTTATCTCATTATTCCATCGCCTTTATTCTCTTCTGCGGTGAGAAATAAGCCGGGTATTTCTCACACGTGCCGTAGACCGCCAGACCAAAACCCTAATTGATATCCCAAAGGTGTGAAGTGAATCACCTTTGTGATGACGTATTTGAGAGAGAAATATTCTCTTTAGCCGAGTTGGCCAAGATAGAGATATATTCTCTGATTTGTGAGAATGACTAGGATGAGTCACGTGAAAAGGAATGAAATTCCTTAGGAATCGTGTGCAGAGTGTGAGAGGAGCTGAGGATGATCTCCCTTTCTCCGTGGCCGGTCACACATGTCATGTGAAAACCATATTATTGTTTGTAGGTCCCTTTGTTAAGCATGCGGTGCTCAAGAGAGCCTATCCACGTTTTTGGATAGCCATGTATAATTCAGGCTCAATTTACTAGCCGTGAGTGCATTTGAGAGGCTAAGAAATAGGCTTGAGCGCTAGGTAAGGCATGTACCTATCATGTAAATCTATCCAAGATTTTGAGGAGAGATTCGAATTTCTTCGAGATTTTGTGAAAGGCTCAAAAATCTCTCTGTGATTTTTGCAGAGATATTTTGAATCTCTCAGAGATTTTTGCGGACGGCTCAAAGATCCCTCTGTGATTTTTGCAGGGAGATTTTGAATCTCTCGGAGATTTTTGCGGACGGCTCAAAAATCCCTCTGTGATTTTTGCAGGGAGATTTGAATCTCTCAGAGATTTTGCGGACGGCTCAAAAATCTCTCAGTGATTTTTGCAGAGAGATAAGAATCTCTCTAATATTTTTGCGGACGGCTCAAAAATCTCTCCGAAGATTTTCTTAACAGATCTGTATCTCTCTGCGGTCAGCTGGGAATCGGCCTGGGGAGAGATAGAAAAAGCTTTGTATGCCCGATTTAATTAATGTCTCTGCGAGACTTTGGCTCACTTGTCTTTGACCAGCGTTTCTTGCATAGATGTGCTATGAATTAACTGTGTGTCCATATGATGAGCCAACAAGACCAATGTATCTCGAAAGGATGTTCTAGGAGTCTGTCGAAAAGGCTCACAGGTAGAATAACCAGCGTATCTCGCGGGGATCTCCTAAGAGTTATCCGGAAACCTCAATAAGTCGAGTCAGATCCTAGAGCAGAGATGACCAGTGTATCTCACGATGATGTACTAGGAATCAGTCTTTGATCTTAAATAGGGTGAGTCGTGCTTACAAGAGATATGCAAATCTCCGCTCTGGGTCATAAGTCCATCGGGGACGTATTTACGCATCTACAGAGCCTACATGACCAGCAGCATCTCGTTGAGGACGTATACTAGGAATCATGGCATCACAATCAGCTACGTCTCGTGAAAACATGCTGTAATTTTGGCTGTTCTGGTTCATAAGTCTGCCGGGGATGTTTAACGCTCTCGTAACCTACGTAACCAGCAGGTATCTCGTTGAGGATGTGCGCTAGGAGTCACGGCATCACGACCAGCAGTGTCTCGCGTGGACGTATACTATAAATCGTGGCTAAGGATGCCTTGAGGACCAAGGACTTAATCTCTCCTGTGAGATTTGGATTCTGTCTATAGGGTTGAAATGACACTTTTGCCCTTTATCCAAATTTCACCATCTACATTAAGTCCCCTACTCAGAGTAGAACCTTGATTATTCTATGATGATTATATAGATGGTAACAAATCATTCGTACGCAATTACAATTCGTTCATCCATTTAGACTTGCAGAATCCCCGAATTGATGTTTAGCCTTCGATCGTTACGACTTTGATCTTGATATCGATTCCGGACCTTGGAATTTCATGGGACCTTATGTTGAACGTCAATGACATAATAATGAGGTCTTGATGAGACAAAATTTCCGTCTTAGAAGAATGAAATTCGTTAATTAAGGTTTACTCGGCCAAAACCCTAATTTTCTCGTTTTGTGCATCATTGAGTTTCTGAATAGGCTAGCATGTAGAGAAAAGGGAATTTCTTGAACATTTCCTGACTGGCCTTGATGTTAGTGAAGGCCCGTGATAAAAGATGAACACTTACTTTTGAAGTAACGGAGTGCCTATCCCATGTAGATTCTGAATCCAGGCTTGTGTTGTACCCTAATTTCTCTCTTCTTCGCATCTGACTCACGCGACACTCTGGGGAAGCTTGACAAAGCTTGGAAGGCGTGAATATATCTTGTGTGTTCAGCACCTTGTGTGACGAGAACTTGTTCAATCCCTTATACAAATCAGACACTCATTTTCGAGAGAAAATACCTATGTTTGAAACCCAAGGGTATTTTCATCAAAAGCTAATATGAGCATGATTTTTCTGACATGAAAGACTTTGTGAGACTCTTTAGTCATGGTTATGACTTGATAGAGGGAGAGAGGCGCATGTCTGGTCTTGGTTTTGAAAATTGTGAACTCCAACTTCCTTGTTTTAGCTAAACTCCCTTTATTTTCTCTGACATTCTGCTTTTCTGGATTTCGTTTCAACCTCATTCTTCTTTGAACACTTAGAGAACTCAATATTCACGTGCATGAGGCCTTTGGAAGGAGTAGATGTGAGCTTGGTCGGTCTCTAGCCGTATCTAGGTTTTCTTCTTCGAAAATACTCAAAATTGCAATATAAGGGTATTTTGGTCAATATCCCTTATGAGCTCGTTTTTGTTGAAGAGAAATGAGCTAAAAGGGATTGAGAGAGGCTTAGATAAAGGTCCAAGTTAATGGGAGAGGCTCGGTACCCTCTCTTTTTAGAATAAACCCCTTTTCACAAAATTCTTGAAATTAGGCATTTTCGACAAAACCCTAATTCTCTTCGACTTTCGATTCCTCTGAAAATAATTCTGAGAGAATATATCACGTCCCACTGGCCTAGGAGAGCATCCTCACGCATGAAAAAGGTCTTGAACACGACTTGGAAGATTTTTGGAAATAGAAAAGGCTTTGGTTTCCTTATTTGAGCCAAATTAGGGTTATTTTCCTCAAAACCCTAGTTTTCTTTAACTTTTGATCCCTCCGAAAATTCCGGGAGAATAAGTGATGTCTGATTATATTAGAAGACTACTCTCACGCATAGGAAAGGCTTGGACATGACTTGGAGGAATTTTGAAAGGAGAAAGAAACCCCTAAGTTTCCTTATTTGATTCAAATTCTTCTAATTTACTCTTTTAGCTCCAACTCCTTTTTCCTTTTTATTGATGGCCTCTATTTTGAACTAGGCTCGAAAATTAAACTCTTTTGCATCTCTTTTGGGCGTAACCTAGTTATGGAGGTCGTTATTCCCTTCTTATCCTCGTTCTGTTTGTATCAGGACTTTTTATTTGGGTATTCGTCAGAAAATTTCAGTTTTGAGAGACTTGCGTAGAATGGCCGTAAAATCTTCATACCATGTCAGATTTGAGCTCCCAACCCCAATTTGAAAATAAAAAATAATTATCTATTCAACACAAAAAGAGTTACCCAATTCCGATTTGTTTAGGTCAGTCAACCAGTCACGTACTTTTGTCATCAGGAATCCCGTACAGAATTACAGAAGCGTTTCATATTGCGCTTACTTCAATGTTGGGACCACATCTCCTAGATCGCTTGTCCGTTTGAGGCGCCTTTTGGATATGTTGTATAAGAGATATAGAAAAACATATTTTATCATGACAGTACCCCAAAATTCCTTACGAATGTTCGTCAGTTAGCGCGTTTTCTCATGGCAGTGTACAGAAATCCTAATTATAAGAGGATTCCCATATTCCTTGATCCTTGTTTCAGTTGGAATCTTAAAGCGTTCTCTTGCTTCAAGCACAACCCCTTGGATTATTATGACTTCACTACTCTTCCTTAGATTAGTTTAGGTATTGAATTCTCTTTCCTTAGGCCAGAGACATGGCCGTGGTATGATTATACGTTTTTACTCTTTGGTTTCCAGAAAACGTATTTTGCTTGATCCTTTGTGAAAGTATAGACCCGAATGAATCCGTGAGTATCCTATGAGATGTGAAATAAGTTTATTGATAATAATAGGACTCTAGGCATGAGGTTAGGCTTGAAGGGATTGTATGAGGACAAGGTTTTAGGCGTGAAGTTTTAGAAAATTGCTCGGTCGAACTCGCATGCGTTGCTATCTCAAACATGTTTTTCAATATTAGTGATCAAAACTATATGTCTTGATTTCTAGTTTACTTATGACTAAGTCTAGGTCTAGGATAGTTAAGTTCAGTTGAGGTCCAGACTCCATGGCGATCATCTTTCGAAGACGAAGAACTACTCGAGGAACAAGTGGAACTTCATCCGACAAAAAGGTATGTGGAGACTTGAACTTATATGTCACTAAAAAGTCTACTCTATCTCTTACTCTTGAGACAATAGTTGTATAAGTATGATAGTTTTCATACATACACATTTGCTATTTCGAGCCAAGTTTACTCGCCTATCTTTTTCCCGAAATATGTGTTGGTGAGCTTTCGCTTTAACCATTTTCATCTTTACCCGTGACGAAAGTCATGATGAAGTTTCAATCTTGAAAATAGATTTGATGACGATAGCCGTGAATAACGATTGTTATAACATTATAGAAGAATGTTTCAATGATTGAAATGTAGAGTTGAGATTACCAACTATGGATATAAGCATATATAGTGTGTTCACACATTAGTGTATAAATACATGCGCCGGAAACCAAGTGCGTGCATATGTGTGCATGCGGTATTGGTGAAGGAGACATGTTGAGTACGCGTACCCGTACGCGTACCTGCGGAAGTTTTCATACCGAAAATTTCAGCTGAGTTTGTAGTTTGCAAACTAGTAAACCAGTCACCTTAGACACGCATACCCGTACGTGTACCCATGGAAGTTTTCGAACCGAAAATTTCTACAGAGTTTGTAAACTCAAATCCGGTAGCTAAGGTACGCGTACCCAAGATGGTTATTTCTCAAATCGGTAGTTCATGAACTTAAAACAATAATTTATAAGGAATGCAATCTTTGCAAACCGTGGATATATTGTTCATGAATTGATTCAAATGAATCAAACCGATTTTGTTTCAATTGTGTCTATGAATAAAGACCTAAGCAATTGAACAAATCTTGAACTAGTTCTTATGAGTCTTTTGAACTAGTTATGAGAAAGATGAATACGGTTAATATGAAAGTACTCATATGACTAACCATTGGTTAACTATTTGTGAACCAACTAAGTGTACATATTTAAGTACGGTTACTCAAACCTAAATGAATACATTTCATTTGTGTGTGACAAGCTAAATTTCGATCTAACGGTTGAAATATATTAGCTTGGTTGAATCAGGTTTTTCATCTAACGGTCAATATTGAATGCTTTGTTACCAAGGTAACTTAGATTGCAAACCCTGATTTGAAAACTATATAAGGGGAACTCTAGCAACTGGAAAAACTAATCCCCATTTTGCTAGAGTCGATTCTCTTTTAACCTTAGGTTTCTTCTCGAGACCCTGTAGGTTAACGACTGAAAGACTTCATTGGGATTGTGAAGCCATACGAAACTACTTCTCTTATAGTTGAGCGATCTGATCTTTCCATTTTTATCGTACGAGTTCAATTGAATAATTGACTTGACATTATATCTCCGATAGGGCAAGATAAAAAGAAATCACAAACATCTTCGTCTCATCGTTTGTGATTCCACAATATTGATGTGACTCAATAATGTTGTAATAATAAGAAGGTTCGTTGAGACTTGTGAAAGCAAAAGATTTTAGACTTATAAAAATTAATAATAGAGAAAAATTAACACAAAATTATTTCAAGATATGAGAGAATAACCAAGACAGTGATTCCACTATAACACATGAATGAAATACGGTAAATAACCCAAAACTCTAATTATCTTTTAAATCCCTTGTTTCTTAATTCACAAATAATCAGGCAAATTCCCAAAAATTAATTGTATCCCTAAGCATAGATTATCTTAATACAAAGCATAACCTATCTAATTGAATCACAACTAATGAAAAGAATTTTGCGAACAATTTAAAACTCTGCAAAAGCAGTGATTGAGTGAATTATAAATTATAAATTAGAGAAAATAAAATGGTTACCGCTTATTCATGCGTAAATAGCTTCCTCATTGCCTTGGTTGTGGGAGAATTAGCCGCTCATCATGTTGGAAACACGCTCAAAATTTGATTTCATTTATGCTCAAAGGGTTACAAATGATGAATAAGGGAGAATTATAATGAAAACCAGCTTTGCAACGCTTATAACTGTTACAAGAACCGTTACAGGAAACGATAATGAGAAACTGCAATTATGATTCTCGTAACTTTGAGACCCACGGTTTGGTGTCGTTGTCACTGTTGAAAAGAACGACTGCCTTGGCAAGTCTGTTCTTCACGTTCTTCAGAAGCGCAGCAGCAGCAGCAGAATTTCTCCAAGCTTGATTTCTTGACTTTTCGGTACTCTGTAACTCTCCCAATCTCTCCGTAACTCTTCTATGACCTCACAGCACCTTTTATAGCCTCTCATGCACGAATTATCTCCTCCATAACTCCATATATTCTCTTCATTACTCGGTTTTAAAGAAAATATTCCGGGAATATTTTCTTAACTTTTTTAATCTCCTCCGAGCCTTGAATTGCTTCAAACACACTTCCTACACGCTGGTACATCTTCCAGAAGTGGCATAACACGGAGCAGGTACACATAAACCTCTCGACCACACACTCGAGCTCGAGAAAAACCCGAGAGACTGTTTCCTTCCACACGACTAACCAGCCAAACCGGATTGATTCCAACGACCCTACCACGCCCGTTAAGCTAAATAAAGTCTTCCTATGAATTTTGACCATTAAGTCGCACTCTAACCCCTCCAAATCATGAACCAAAAATCGCCGGATTCCGTTGAAAAGCTTTCCCGCCAATTTTCGTTTTTGAATTGGAGAAGAAGGTCACCCCTTATCCAACAGCTGGGGTGCGAATATCAATTGGGTGCCCCTTATCCAAAGTGGGAGTCCGAATATCAAATGTCATCCGGGGGTGTTCCGAGCAACTTTTCGAGCCGAATTTTCCAAAAATATTTATTTCCAAAAATACCTAAAAATACATAAAAACATAATATTAGTACAAAAATCGAGTTCCAACAATACCAACACTGAGGACAATTCAGACACAAAAAATGTGTCTATCAAATACCCCCAAACTGATTATTTGCTAGTCCTCGAGCAAATTTATTCTAGAAAATAAAAATCATTTGAACCCCTAGGTGGCCCTAGAGGCGGAGTGTTGTCTCGGAGGGTTTTGAGAGGTGTACCCACAAAACCTTTACTCAGGACCCTAGCTGTCTACACGTAACCTTGGAAGGCACTAAAGAATCTCCTTGGTTGGCATACTTATTGACTACGGGGGAGGAAGTACCCCGATGCGAAATTCCAAATTTGTACACGAGTTTGCACTCAAGCATACTAAAATTCATATAAAGTGAGCTCTACTCGGATAGTCGCACTATGGACATCAATACCCGAGTCAAAACTAATCACATGGATAGATCAAGAAGATGGATATAGAGAAAAACATAGATGGTTTTGATGTTTACTAAGTGAATGGTGTTTCCCATATCATGTCTCAAGGCCTCCGCCAAAATGAACCTATCTTAATGGGTGAGATACTAGTCGACTAATATCAACACACTTTGGCATATACAAGGGAACCAAAGTGGTCGATAATCCTAACTCTAGGTCAACACAACCGGCATATACAAGGGTTCCGGTGGTCGACTTTATTGAATTTATTAGGTTGGTCCGATGGTCCGGTCTTTTTTTTTTTTTTTTTTTTTTTTTTTTTTTTTGTATCTCAATCACTCTAATTCACTCTAGCATCGGTAACAACTTGATTCGTGGGCCCCACCTAATCACTTAGAGAAACATAGTTTACAAAGAACAAAATAAAAACAGAAGTGAAAAGGACTCAACGAGATATGGTGAAACTATCATGTTATTTCTAACACCGAGCTCGTGCTTTTATGAATAGACTCTTTAGATGTTGCCATCTAATCAGATTGGTTCCTCAACTCCTACAACCAAAATGCTTCCATCCACTTAGATTGGTTAGTGCCGACCTTAATAAACATAAATTTCTAGGCTCTGGAGTTTATTTATTGCAACTAAAAACTAACAAGAAGTTTCTTCCCACCCCCAAACTTAAATCTAACATTGTCCTCAATGTTTCTAATGAAAGAGCAATACCAAAAAGTAAAGTAACATGAGGAATCAGTAAAGAAAGAAGTCGGAAAGATAGTACCTGGGTGAAGAGAGAAATCAAAAACTAATATACAACATACAATAGCCTTGATGGTCAATCAAGGGTAAACAGGGTCCTCCAGAGGGACCTCCTCAACATCACCTGTAGGAAAGGGCTCTAAAAAGGGTTTCAATCTCGACCGTTAACCTTCGAAGAACTACTACCATCCGGTGTCTCGATCTCAACTTGACTCCATGAGGAAATACAATGCGAACAATAAAAGGACTGGGTCCACCGAGAACGTAACTTCCTGGGGAAAAGATGCAAGCGGGTATCATACGGAAGAACTTTTTGACTGGAGAAAATGACTTCCGTAAAATATTTCTATCATGCACAAGTTTCATTTTGTTCTTATACTCCTTCGCACTATTGTAAGCATCTATACGAATCTCGTCCAACTCATTGAGCTGGAGTTTCCTATGGGCTCGCCTTGTCAAGTGAAAAATTTAGCCGTTTAATGCCCAATAAGCTCTATGTTCTAACTCAACGGGTAAATGACATGCCTTGCCATAAACAAGTCGATAAGGCGACATTCCAATAGGGGTTTTAAACGCAGTACGTTAAGCCCATAAGGCATCAGTAAGCCTAGACGACCAGTCTTTCCGATTAGGATTAACTTTTTTCTCTAATATACGTTTTATCTCCCTATTAGAAACCTCTACTTGACCACTAGTCTGCGGATGATACGGGGTAGCTACCTTATGTGTAATACCATATTTCTTCATCGAAGCCTAAAAGGTCCATTGCAAAAGTGCGACCCTCCATCACTAATTATAGCTCGCGGTGTACCAAAACGTGTAAGTATATTATTTTTCAAGAACTCAATCACAACCCTATGGTCATTGGTTTTACACTCAACCGCCTCAATCCACTTAGAGACATAGTCTACGGCGACAAGGATGTATAGGTTACCAAAGGAATTAGGAAACGGACCCATAAAGTCAATACCCCACACATCAAAGACCTCAACGATTAAAATAGGGTTCAAGGGCATCATGTTCCTACGGAAATGGTTCCTAATTTCGGCAACGTTCACAAGTAACACAAGAATCGTGGGAGTCTTTAAACAACGACGGCCAATAGAATCCACACTTTGCAATATCTTAGCAAAGCAGTCTTCTTAGCACTAAAGTGACCCCCACAAGCATGATCATGACAAAAGGAAATAATCTTTGGACTGGTCACTCTCGGGTATACATCTCCTAATAACTGTCCGGACAATACTTAAATAAATAAGGATCATCCCAAAAGAAGTGCTTAACCTCGGCTAAAAACCTAGAACGATCTTGTTTACCCCAATGTTGGGGCATTCGACCTGTAACAAGATAATTCACTATATTTGCATACCAAGGTGATTGGGAAACAGAGAACAATTGTTCATCGTGAAAGCTATCCCTTATATGAAGGGAATCATCGGGGAACTAACAACTAGCCTAGACAAGTGGTCTCGCTACTACATTTTCTCGCACCCTTTTTGTCTCTAATGTCTGGACAAAATTCTTGTAATAAAAGGATCCATCTAATCAATCTAGGTTTGGTATCCTTCTTAGACAAAAGGTATTTCAAAGCAAGCATGATCGGTATAGATTACGATCTTAGAACCTAAGAGATAGGGTCTAAACTTGTCTAAGGCAAACACAATGGCTAATGGTTCCTTCTCTCGTAGTGGTATAGTTCAACTGGGCATCATTCGTAGTTTTGCTAGCATAGTAAATCACATGAAGTAATTTTTTTCTCGCTGACCTAGCACAACACCAATAGCATAATCAAGCATCGCACATGATCTCAAAGGGTAGGTTCCAATTAGGTGCCTGGACTATGGGTGCGGTAGTGAGTAAAGTCTTAAGCTTCTCAAAAGCCTCTAAACAAGCATCATCAAAGACAAACTTAACATCTTTTGCAAGTAAATTGCAAAGAGGTCTAGAAATCAAGCTAAAATCCTTAATGAATCGACGATAAAAAACCAGCATGCCCTAAGAATGACCTAATATCTTTTACGGTTTTTGGGACCTGTAAAGTCTTGATAAGGTCAACTTTGGATTTATCTACCTCTATACCCTTAGAAGATACGATATGCCCTAAAACAATTCCTGATTGAACCATGAAGTGACATTTCTCCCAATTAAGCACTAGATTCTTTTCCTTACATCTAGTCAACACTAATGACAAATGATGCAAGCACTCATCGAAATACGAACCAAACACCTGAAAAATCATCCATAAAGACCTCCAAGAACCGCTCTACCATATCTCGAAAATATGCTCATCATGCAACGTTGAAAAGTTGAAGGGGCGTTACATAGCCCGAAAGGCATGCGTCTATACGCAAAGGTGCCAAAGGGACGGTAAAAGTGGTTTTCTCCCGGTCTTACGGGGCAATAACGATCCGATTATAGCCGAGTAGCCATCTAAAAAGCAAAGTAATAACTATGTCCGGCTAATATCTCTAGCATCCGGTCGATGAAGGGAAGGGGAAAGTGGTCCTTCCTAGTGACCTTGTTCAATTTCCTATAGTCAATACAAACACGCCAACCCGTGGTCACTCGGGTAGGGATTAACTCATTGTTATCATTCGGACTACGGTAATACAGATTTCTTGGGAACAACCTGAACGGGGCTGACCCACTTACTGTCTGAAATAGGGTAGATAATGCCTGCATCTAACAGCTTAAGAACCTCGGTTCGAACTACTTCTTTCATATTGGGGTTTAGTCTTCGTTGCATCTCCCTAGAAGGTTTGGTATCTTCCTCTAAATAGATCGATGCATACAAACAAGTAGGACTTATACCCTTAATGTCCGCTATGGTCCACCCTAAAGCTTCCTTGTTGTTTTGAAGGACGGTTACTAGCCTACTTTCCTGATCACTATCCAAGTTGGAAGCAATAATCACAGGTAAAGTTTCAGATGGGCCTAAAAACACATACTTCAGGGTATCTGGCAATGGCTTTAGGTCCAACTTAGGAGGCTCTTCTAACGAATGAACTAGGGTAGACTTAGAAACTGGTAGAGGTTCGAACTTGGGTTTCAACCATTACTAGAATCTATCAAAGGGGTTGAATCTAACAAGGCATTCACCTCATTAATCACATCATCATCGTCAAAATCAATCCCAAAGTGAGCTAGGCATTTCTCTAATGGATCTTCTAACAAAGTGTTTGGTAATGACTCCTCGACTAATGTTCCTATCATGTTCACCTCTTCTATGCTCGAGTCATCTAGTTCAGAGGGTAGCTTACTAATATGAAAGACGTTCAGCTCAATAGTCATATTACCAAAAGACAAGTTCATAATACCAGTTCGACAGTTAATGATCGCATTAGATGTAGCTAAAAATGGGCGACCTAATATTACCGGTATCTGGTTCTCGCGGGGTCGGGACAGGTTGGGTATCTAGGATAACAAAATCCCTAGGATAAATAAACTTGTCGACCTCTATGAGAACATCCTCGATCACACCCCGAGGAATTTTAACGGACCTATCGGCTAATCGAAGAGTCATCCGGGTAGGTTTCATCTCACCAAGTCCTAGCTTAAGGTACACATGGTATGGAAGTAGGTTCACACTGGCTCCTAAGTCAAGCAAAGCTTTCTCAACACGGTATTTACCTATTGTGCAAGAAATGGTAGGGGACCCCGGGTCCTTATACTTAGGAGTAGTGGTATTTCGAATAATGGAACTCACGTGACTAGCTAGGAAGGCTTTCTTTTGAACACTAAGATTACGCTTTCGTGTACACAAGTCCTTAAGAAACTTGGCATAAGCGGGAATCGCTTAATCGCATCCAACAATGGGAGGTTGATAGTAACCTCGCTTAAAACCTCCAATATATCATTAAAGTTGGACTCCCTCTTAGTTGGAACTAGCAGGCTGGGGAATGGGGCTCTAGGAACAAAGCCCGGCTCAATATGACCCTCATTGGTCTCATTAGAGACTCTATCAGTCTCCTCATTTTCTCAGTTCGGAAGGGTGAACTACAAAGCATGTTCACTTTCGGGCATGGCGACCTTATTGTCAACTTTCTTTCCACTCCTAAGGGTTGTAATAGAATTCACATGATTGTACGATTTCTCTCCTTTAGGGTTAGGATTAGTATGACTAGGGAACCTTCCATCTTCTCTCTCACTAAGGAACTTAGCAATTTGGCCGACTTGAAGTTCTAGTTTAGCAAGAGACTCGGGAATTATTCTTAAAATTCTGCTTGGTTTCCTCTTGAAAATTACCCGGCTCTTTACTAACATTTCCTGGCTCTATGCTAACATATCCCGGCTCTTTTTTAGTATACTAAAAGATTCCTCCAAGCTAGTCATTCTATTCTCGAAGGGTTCCGAAACGGGTTTGACTGAAGAATTCTTATTATAACCAAAACCAGTGGGGGAGGCTGAGAATTACTAGACTGTCCTTGATTCTGGCCCTTAGACCAAGAGAAATTAGGGTGGTTTCTCCAACCAGGGTTGTAGGTCTCTGAGTATGGGTCATACTTCTGACGGTTCTCAAATCTAGTGTTGTTATAGACAGCATGGGCTTGTTCTTCACTAACCTGACCTTCCCAAAATGAGTTATCGGGTTCCATTCCACAACTAGATACTTGAGAGGTTCTATTAGGTTCACCAAGGGACCTATTTTTAGACTGACCCATTTCCAAAGCTTCTAACCTTCTAGACAAAGCAGCAAACTTAGCATCTGACCCGAAGCTTGTATCTACCACATTGGCGCTACTTCTATTAACCAAGAGTCTTTTTGGGGGTTCAACACAAGACTCCCATTGTTGGGATTTCTCAGCAACAACTCCTAAGAAGGTAAAGGCATCCTCAGCACTTTTACTAGTGAACTCACCAGCACACATAGACTCGACCATGGCTTTGGTCGAATAGTCTAAACCATCATAAATAATCCCTACAAGTTTCATCTTATCAAATCCATGGTGAGGACACTGAGATAGGAGATCATTGAATCTCTCTAAAAACCTATAAAGAGACTCTCCCTCTTGTTGCACACTAGCACTAATTTTCTGCCTAACTTGATTTGCGTTTTATGCTTAGGGTAGAATTTCATATAGAAAGCAAACAATAAGTTCCCGCCATGTTTCAATGGATCCGGATGGTAAGTTGTTTAGCCTGGTCTTGGCTTTATCTTTTAAGGAAAATGGGAATATCTTAAGTTTCAAAACTTCATCGAGAAGGTCTTTTATTCTAACTGTCCCACAAATTTCCTCAAAGTCCCTAATATGAAAATAAGGGTTCTCATCCTCTTTTCCTAAGAATATAGGGATCATCTGAAGGATACTAGCTTTTATCTCGAAGTTAGCCGTATTGGCTGGCAATTTTATGCATGAAGCTCGGTTGGTCCCAGTTGGGAACACGTAATCTTTCAGAGTTGCCATCGTTGGCACAACTGAAGTACTAGGGGTACTTTCCTCGCTAAGAGACAGATTTTCAAAACTGAAGTTTCCAAAAACGGGGCTCTCAAAAGAAGAGTCTTCGAGTTCCCCGCCTTCGCAAGAAGAACTACTAGGTTTGTCACTAATCAAACGACCTAGAGTGTTTCTTTTCCAAGCCCGTTCTTTAAAGACCTCGGGCATACACTAGAAAATATTAAACAAAAGAAAAATCCTAAAAGGAAGGGAAGTTCTATGCAAGCACAAACAAGGCTGACTCCACCACATCAAACCTAATGATATCTAGCAAACAAAAAGCATGATGGCTCCACTTAGATTGTTTTCTAGACCAGCTTCTAATCGTTCGAAAGGGAATTCGTTACAATTTAAGCAAACCCCTCTGGATCAATACGAGTCAAAGTAAGTTGAATCAAGGCGAGGGAAGCTCAGTGGAGCTTTGATACCCAAGGCCTTACCGCTATTACAAGGCGGCGTGAGTCACGCATTCAACTTCACAGAGACCATCATGAACTTCAAAGTATGCTAAAAGAGTAACCAATATTTTTCGGAAGACTTTTCTACTAAGCTCGTTACCCTATCGGTCTCGTTCTATTCCAGATTTTAAGGCTTAGGTTCGCGTTAAGTATTGTTTTCCTAAGGCAGGCAAGAAGAGAACGGTGATGAAATCCGAACCCTTATCTTATATGGCCAGTCCTTGCCCTTTACTAGGAATTTAAAACAACCGTTTTCAAGTCCTCAACATATATTCACACGAAGGAAGATAGTAACTCGCTAGCAGGGGATTCGCGAGTGTTTCGACAAACTTACCTCCCGTACCAGACGGGGGATGAACCGTTGTAGTCGACTCGGGCCACGACTCCTATGTCATGTACGAACCCGAGGGGACGAGGTGATATCGTAATCACCTACCTTCTCTGCAAACAGTTTGATATTTAATACTACCCTTCCGTAGGGTTTAAAAAAAAATAAGGAATGTCCGAATGTCCAAGTCCAAAAAGTGAAAGAAAAGGAAAGGAAAGTCTAAAAAAAAATAATAAAAATGCCTCTCTTTTTTTTCTCTCTCTTTTATAAAATATAAAAAAATCTTCTTCTTTCGCTCCTTTTGCTTTGTCTTTAACTCCAAATCTTTAAGTATCCACCAAAAGCTTTGGCAAATATTTCTTTCGCTCCAAATCCCAAAATCTGAAAGGAAAAGACAAAAACCCAAAAACGTAAAGAAGAACAAATAAAAATAAAAACAAATAAAAACCTAAAAAAAAAAAAATCTAAAAACTCTAGCCTAAAGACAAGTCCGCGTCGCAGCGACGCCAAAAATTGATGTGACTCAATAATGTTGTAATAATAAGAAGGTTCGTTGAGACTTGTGAAAGCAAAAGATTTTAGACTTATAAAAATTAATAATAGAGAAAAATTAACACAAAATTGTTTCAAGATATGAGAGAATAACCAAGACACTGATTCCACTATAACACATGAATGAAATACGGTAAATAACCCAAAACTCTAATTATCTTTTAAATCCCTTGTTTCTTAATTCACAAATAATCAGGCAAATTCCCAAAAATTAATTGTATCCCTAAGCATAGATTATCTTAATACAAAGCATAACCTATCTAATTGAATCACAACTAATGAAAAGAATTTTGCGAACAATTTAAAACTCTGCAAAAGCAGTGATTGAGTGAATTATAAATTATAAATTAGAGAAAATAAAATGGTTACCGCTTATTCATGCGTAAATAGCTTCCTCATTGCCTTGGTTGTGGGAGAATTAGCCGCTCATCATGTTGGAAACACGCTCAAAATTTGATTTCATTTATGCTCAAAGGGTTACAAATGATGAATAAGGTAGAATTATAATGAAAACCACTTTGCAACGCTTATAATCATTACAAAAACCGTTACAGAAACAATAATGAGAAACGTTGCGATTATCGTAACTTTGAGACCCACGGTTTGGTGTCGTTGTCCTTGTTGAAAAGAACGACTGCCTTGGCAAGTCTGTTCTTCACGTTCTTGAAGCGCAAAGAAGACAGCAGTGAAATTTCTCCAAGCTTGATTTCTTGACTTTTCGGCACTCAGTAACTCTCCCAATCTCTCCGTAACTCTTCTATGACCTCACAAAGACCTTTTATAGCCTCTCATGCACGAATTATCTCCTCCATAACTCCATATATTCTCTTCATTACTCGGTTTTAAAGAAAATATTCCGGGAATATTTTCTTAACTTTTTTAATCTCCTCCGAGCCTTGAATTGCTTCAAACACACTCCCTACACGCTGGTACATCTTCCAGAAGTGGCATAACACGGAGCAGGTACACATAAACCTCTCGACCACACACTCAGAGCTCGGAAAAACCCGAGAGACTCTGTTTCCTTCCACACGACTAACCAACCAAACTGGATTGATTCCAACGACCCTACCACGCCTGTTAAGCTAAATAAAGTCTTCCTATGAATTTTCAGCCATTAAGTCGCACTCTAACCCCTCCAAATCATGAACCAAAAATCTGCCAGTTCTATTGAAAAGCTTTCCCGCCAATTTTCGTTTTTGAATTGGAGAAGAAGGTCACCCCTTATCCAACAGCTGGGGTGCGAATATCAATTGGGTGCCCCTTATCCAAAGTGGGAGTCCGAATATCAAATGTCATCCGGGGGTGTTCCGAGCAACTTTTCGAGCCGAATTTTCCAAAAATATTTATTTCCAAAAATACCTAAAAATACATAAAAACATAATATTAGTACAAAAATCGAGTTCCAACAATACCAACACTGAGGACAATTCAGACACAAAAAATGTGTCTATCAAATATCTAGTTTCGCTACCATACGATTTAGATTATTGTGAGGTGATTGATGATACTAGGCTGTTCTTCGGGAATATAAGTCCGGGTTATCAATTAGTTCCTGTTCACCTTGATTTATCAAAAAAAAGAACAAAAACTCATAGGTTTATCTGTGGGAGACAGATTTATCTATCACCGTAGACTTTTCTGTGTGATACAGATTTGTTTATTAAAGTCTTCGACTTTGGGTCGTAGCAACTCTTAGTTGTGGGTGAGATCATCTAAGGGAATCAAGTACGTAGTATCCTGCTGGGATCAGTGACGTAAGGAGCGCAACTGTACCTTGAATCGGTGTGAGATTGATTAGGGTTCAACTACTGATCCAGCATAGAAGTTAGTTTGTAGTAGGCTAGTGTCCGTAGCGGCTTAATACGGTGTGGTGTTCAATCTGTACTAGGTCCCGGGTTTTTTTCGCATTTGCGGTTTCCTCGTTAACAAAAACTCTGGTGTATCGTGTTATTTCTATTCCGCATTATATTTCGTTATATAATTGAAATATCATCGGTTGTGCGTTAAGATCAATCAATTAGAATATCCAACCTTTGGTTGTTGATTTACATTGATTGACACTTGAACATTGGTCTTTGGTACCGTTCAAGTTAATCTCTCCTATATTTAATTAAACTCATGATTTCTATTTGCTTGAGTAAGAATTAAATCGAGAGATCGAGATAATATAACTCTTTGATATACTTTATTAAGATTGAGTCTAGTTGATTCCCTTGAAAGTATATTGGAGTTAGTCCATACTGATTGCTAATCGAAATATTGGGTGTGGTTGTTATACCCCGCTTTTTCAGGAAGTCCGGTCCTCATATAGACAAAACCCTAGTCATGTGTTATTGCTCCCATAGTTTACTTCTTATAATTCCTCTCTCGTTTAAAGCGTACTCTTCATAGTGAGAACGAGTTCGACTTAGGTAGAGTGGGGATGAGCGGGCTTCAATAATTTCATAGGACCTTCAGAAAGAGATTTCAGAGAGACAACTGACCGGCCTGGGGTGATTTCACGGGACCTATGTCTTCTATAACTTCGGATGAGACACTTGTTGGAAATTTAGCGTCATGAAAATGATAACTCTGAACAGGCTTGCTTCCGAGGATCTTGTAAATCTTATGACCATCGTGAGAATCTTCGCTTCAAAATGAGGTGGTTGCGAAAATGACTCAATTCTGTCAGGGTCCGTCGGGGTGAGTTGAGTTCAAATAGGTTCCTTAATATGTAGGTGCGTATGGTAGATGAAGAGCTGGAACATGCTAAGAAAGTGGCTCGAGATGCAGAGGCCAAAGTGAAGTAGCAGAACATGAAGAAATAGATTTTCTCTAAGGTCTTTGTCGGATGATTTTCTTCAGGGTATATATTTTCTTTCTCTGAACCTTTCTTGTATGCATCTGGTAAAGGAATGAGACCCTCATGAGTTCTAACTTGATGCAAACCCTAGATTGCTTCTTCGGGTATGCGAGTAGGTGAAAATCCTAAGTTAAATTCGTAATAGAAGTTCCTCCCTTGCGCAACTTTCACTCCAGAGGTTGTAGAAATTTTGTTTGACATCCGATTTCAGTGGTTGAACCCAACTATCGATCAGAAAAGACCTGCCTTTCATCTATTATAGAAAAATTAGGATTTAGAGCTTCTTTATTTCGGTGATAAATCCACGTGAAGTTAAACTCGAGAATTCAGAGAATAGCCATTCCTTCAAGTGTTTTGATGATATCTCTTGGACCATATTTCAAAACATTATTCCCTTTTAACACGTGGTAGGAGAGACATATACAGATATTTTTCATTAAGGGCGCGTTGTCGAATTATCTACCAATTTTTCTCAGTTCATCAATTTATGTGACTAAAGTATGAGTGGCGTTTGAGTAGATTGGAAACTAGACTCCTCTTCAAACCGAATGCGAACCCTAGTTTGTCTCCTGCAAGCGCTTATTGTCGAGGGATAATTTGAATGCTTCTTCTACTTGATATAGTCATGTTTCACGTGTATAAAACTCTATAACGTCTTATCTTCTGTTAGGATTCGGGACGTAGTTGCAGTTGCTGAGTACAGAGAAAATGCTGATGGAGGAGAAGTCGATGAGACCGCAGAGAGATGCGAGATTTCTCGAGTCACAGATAAGTCCCCTTCACTATTTTGAAGACCAATCTCTAGTCACCTAATCCAAAGCAATAACATGTTGTGATGTGGGTTTGAGGAGTTGAATGGTCTTGATTAGGGATGCACAAGAACCGCTCAAGAGTACCCGTACCGTCCTGGAACCGAAAATACCGGATCGGAACCAACCAATACCGGAGTAACCGGTACAGGGACCGGGACCGGATGATCAAGAACCGGCGTAGACCGGTACAAGCACCGGTTCTGCCCATACTCCCGGCATGTACCGGACCAAAATCCTGGAGTAATCCTAGCCCTTGCTTTCCCTAAATCGTAGCCGCTGATATTAGGTATATACAACAACTTCCTTTATTCACTAACTCAATCTCTCGGTCATTCCTCCTCCTCCTCCTTCTTATTCTTTTGTTCTTAAAGATCCATAAATTCACCTTCTTCAGCAACACCACTAGAACCAAATCACATCATCACAATCACGGCGATATCAACACCTCTCTATCACAGATACATCGATACCTCTCTATCATAGGCTCACATCGACCACGACCTTCTTCTTCACTTCTTCAGTTCTTCTTCAATTATTTCAAAAGTAACATCAAGTCAACAACAAGAAAACTAATTCATCAGGTACAAATTGACTTTGGGTTTTTATTAATTTCAGGTTTGATTAATTTTTTAAATGAGAATTTATTGATTTCATGTTTAATTTAGGATTTTGTTTGAGATCGAATCGGTTGATTCTGTTGAAATTAATGGTTTTAGATTATTTCTGATATGGGTTTTTGATTATACAGGGGTAATGAGTTGAGGTTATTGTTAATTCATGGATGTAAACTGGGAATTAGTACTCCCATTGAATTGTAAACATGGAAAGTTTGATGTTGTAGATTTAATGGTGATGTGGAGAAGAAGAAGATGAATCAGGGTTTTGGTGGATGGTATGTGCTGCCGATCTGAGTTTCAGATGGAGATGGTGATGCACTTGAATTGAATCAGGGTTTTGGTGGATGGTATGTGCTGTTGATGGACTCATTCTGATGGTATTTGTTCAATCTCTCCTGTGTCATTTTGTATCTCTTTTGTCCGGCTTCCTCTTTTTCTGATTGTAATTTGTTTATTGTTATTAAACATGAACTTGTATCTTGTGGTAGCTATCTCAAATAGTTAGGGTCAAATTTGAGCAAGTATGAGATAATATTGTTGAACGCTTGAAACTGATTATATGTATGTTAGGATCTGAATGTGTGAAATGCAGTGAAGAACTGAAGAAAAATATGCCCTAATACGGCCCGGAGTTTCCCTTGTATATTGTCATTTGTGAATCAGGTAAAAACCCGGTACCGGTCTTGTACCGGACCGGTACCGGTGGTACAGGTACAACACCAAATACAGGTACCGGTCCTCAAGATGAGGTACCGGCCAACACCATGTACAGGGACCGGTTCCATGAGAGAACCGGGTCGTACCGGAGTATGTGCAGCCCTAATCTTGATGTGTCCCGATATTTTAAGACTCATGCGCTGATCGTTTCCAAATCTGTTATAAGAAAACTGGATGTCTTGGCCACCTCCTGTTGGCCATGCAGGTATGTGAAGCACGAGTCCCTGGTTTGATATAAGACTAGGGATTCCCATTGACTTGGGATGTATGGAAAATGAAGTAAGACCCTTGTAGCATACGAGATTGAGTCTTCAAGGCGGGCAAGCGATAATGTGGTAAATTTGGAGACGTCGTGGAGAGTCTTGTAGAGATATTGCCGCATGTGTCTTTGTGGATAAGATGCAGTTGTTGTTCCGCCTCTACAAGGTGTCTCGACATGGATTTATGTGAACTTCTATAGTAAAATTATCCGTTGAGATTTATTCTTCTTTTGGGAAGATGGTCAACCGAACTTGAGAGTAGTATATGCCTTCTGGTACAATTAGGGTAATAGATACATTCGAGTCCAACTGCTGTGATCAATTTTTGTTAGTTTTATTGATGAAAGAGTTTTCTGGGAATCTGCTAGGTAATTCTGCACGTGGAGGAGTCGTTTTTTGACATGCGAAAATTGTATGTGATCATCATATCTTTTCCATCGCTCATTGCGTCTGAGCCTGACTCATGGAATAACTTGTCAATTGGATTTTCTCGATAGAAAAGAATCTGACCAAGGGAACTGCTAGACATCGCCTTAATGAGTAACGTGTATCATGAAGCTATGGTCTCGGATCCTTCTCCTGTTTTACTTTAGTGATAGTAGCTAGTTGTAGCTGTATGTCGAGTAACGGAGTTTTATCTGAATTGTTGGCACTTCAGATTTCTTTTCCCTTGGTAGGTTCAGGTGCGAAGATATTCTCCTTCTCCTTCTTGGGTGAACTGAGGTCCCATCGGAAAATGATACTATATAATCGTTGGTGTAGCCAAGATGGAGGCTCATCGAGACTTAGTCGTACAATCGCTAAGACTCCTTTTCTTTCTGATGAGACGGGTGTTAAGATATCATATCGACCGACGGATTTAAATCTTCAGATAAGTATGAGATTTGGCTGAGCAATATCTTGGAAGCTATTGTCATCTTGTACTTTGTCGCGTTCTATTCATGATCCTCTGAAACACGAAAACGACAAGATGCATCTCGGCTGGCGATTTATGACCTTATGTGGCTCTGCAAAGCTTTTGTCTTGGTCACGAAATTTTTAGAACCTTTCCAAGTTTTTGTTAAGTTTATCCTGTAAACGACGAAAAGACAAATCCGACCGAAAAAGAACTAGGTCAATCTGATACAGAATGAAAGAGTTACAAGTAAAATAGTAAAGTGAAGTAAACTTCCCGAGTCCCCTGTGATCAGGTTGAGGGCTCCTGACCTAAACGAATTTTGGAGCAAATATTCGTCAGAATCTCCAAGTTTAGAGCGTCATCTGGTTCTTGAGGTCCTTGAGAGTGATAAGGTCGGCTGGATGGTTGCTCTTTTGCTCTGTCACGTTCGTAATGAGCTTTATCTTCTCCGGTGAGGTTGATTGCAGGCAAGATCTCGTTAGTGTTATCCTCAGCAGTTTTAGTACTCTTTCTTTAAGAAACGTGTACTCGATCAAGATTTGTTAGATCTATCCCAACTAGTAACTCTAAAGGCGTTTTCAGATAAGTCTGGATGTCGATATGAGATTTTGCAATATTCTGTTGAGTCTCTGGGAGTTCTCCTTGGTCCGTATCCAACGTTTTCAAGGATTAGCAGTAGATTTTTATGAAAATAGGTTACTAGGGCGTTTTGTTATGTAGGAAGATATCTATGTGATGCGGGACGCACTAACCTATTCACTAAGGTCAAACATTCGTCTGAGAGATAAAACTACTGATAGGGATAACTCTCTCGGCTAAATATGTGATGGATTTATTGAAACTGAATCAGTGGAACGTTTTTGTGATCGGATTGTTGGAATCGGCTTCCTTCCTAATAGTGACCGTGATTGATATCTGTGACTGAGTGAACAACCTCCCACTGTGGTCGCCAAAATGTAGTTACCTAAAATCGGTGAGAGGCTAGATATGGGATTCTAGGGTTTTGAAAGTGAGTTTCGGGAGGTTGAGCACGAACATTCTTCGCCTAAACCACGCACAATGGCCGTTCAAAGGATGCTTCAGTCACAGGGAAGAAGGATTAGGGATGGTCTTAGGGAGGGAAGCAAATGAAGAGAGAGATCAGAGAACAATTTATTGCTATGAGAGGTTATGAGAAAGATGATCGTAGCTTGGAAAATAGACCTATTTATAGCTGGATTCTCTAATCTCAAGTCGGTGAAGATAAGGATTGCTTTCCGTACCGTGCGGAATAATTCTCCCATCTCTTCAGGAATAGGGATAAACTTGGTTGAGTTTATCTCATTATTCCACTGCCTTTATTCTCTTTTGCGGTGAGAAATAAGTCGGGTATTTCTCACACGTGCCGTAGACCGCCAGACCAAAACCCTAATTGATATCCCTCCATTTGTGTGAAGCTGAATCAGCCTTTGTGATTACGTATTTAAGAGAGAAATATTCTCTTTATCCGAGTTGGCCAAGATAGAGAGATATTCTCTGATTTGTGAGAATGACTAGGATGAGTCACGTGAAAAGGAATGAAATTCCTTAGGAATCGTGTGCAGAGTGTGAGAGGAGATGAGGAGGATCTCCCTTTCTCCGTGGCCGGTCACACATGTCATGTGAAAACCATATTATTGTTTGTAGGTCCCTTTGTTAAGCATGCGGTGCTCAAGAGATCCCTATCCACGTTTTTGGATAGCCATGTATAATTCAGGCTCAATTTACTAGCCGTAAGTGCATTTGAGAGGCTAACAAATAAGCTTGAGCACTAGGTAAGGCATGTACCTATCATGTAAATCTATCCAAGATTTTGAGGAGAGATTCGAATCTCTTCGAGATTTTGTGAAAGGCTCAAAAATCTCTCTGTGATTTTTGCAGAGAGATTTTGAATCTCTTAGAGATTTTTGCGGACGGCTCAAAAATCTCTTTGTGATTTTTGCAGAGAGATTTTGAATCTCTCAGTGATTTTTGCGGATGACTCAAAAATCCCTCTGTGATTTTTGCAGGGAGATTTTAAATCTCTCAGAGATTTTTGTGGATGGCTCAAAAATCCCTCTGTGATTTTTGCAGAGAGATTTGAATTTCTCAGAGATTTTTGCGGACGACTCAAAAATCTCTCCGTGATTTTTGCAGAGAGATTTGAATCTCTCTAAGATTTTTGCGGACAGCTCAAAAATCTCTCCGAAGATTTTCTTAACAGATCCGTATCTCTCTGCGGTCAGCTGGGACTCGGCCTGGGGAGAGAGAGAAAAGGCTTTGTACGCCCGATTTAATTAATGTCTCTGCGAGACTTTGGCTCACTTGTCTTTGACCAGCGTATCTTGCAGAGATGCGTTAGGAATCAACTACGTGTCCATATGATGAGCCAACAAGACCAATGTATCTCGAAAGGATGTTCTAGGAGTCTATCGAAAAGGCTCAGAGGTTGAATAACCAGCGTATCTCGCGGGAAACCTCAGTAAGTTGAGTCAGATCCTAGAGCAGACATGACCAGTGTATCTCGCGATGATGTACTAGGAATCTGTCTTTGATCTCAAATAGGGTGAGTCGTGCTTACGGGAGATATGCAAATCTCCGCTCTGGGTCATAAGTCCATCGGGGGACGTATTTACGCATCTACAGAGCCTACATGACAAGCAGCATCTCGTTGAGGACGTATACTAGGAATCATGGCATCATAATCAGCTGTGTCTCGCGAAAACATGCTGGAATTATGGCTGTTCTGGTTCATATGTCTGCCGGGGACGTTTTACGATCTACAGAACCTACGTGACCAGCAGTATCTCGTTGAGGATGTGCGCTAGGATTCACGGCATCACGACCAGCAGTGTCTCGCGGGGACGTATATTAGAAATCGTGGCTAAGGATGCCTTAAGGACCAAGGGCTTAATCTCTCCCGTGAGAGTTGGGTTCTGTCTATAGGGTTGAAATGACACTTTTGCCCTTTATCCAAATTTCACCATCTACAGTAATGAACTAGACATAATTAGGGATAATGTGGTGTGGGATTTTAGAAAATATCCACCTCTCAATTAGAATGACGGATCCGACTTTTCTTCTCATTTCATTCTTTATATTTATTATATTCCACATATTCCAACTCTCAATTATCCACCTCTCAATTAACATGAGAACCATTGGAATAAAATTTTGAAATGAGAATTCTTTTGACTATCTGGTAACTAAATGTTGTCATTTTTAGTATGATGCTTCACGGTTTATTGCAATTTTCATTTTCATACTGATTCACCATTGACTAACACTAAACAGAATTTAGTACAGTTGAGCATACTTCTCAAGTTTGGACTTCATATGCATATTCCTTTAGTTTATAATAATGTGCTTATTCAAAATTCCAATGTTTAGTTCTGTAAAAAAAAGTAGTCTTCTTGGTCTGTTCATGTCTCGTAGAACTTTTGATATCATATACATCACTTGTTGTTCAACCACCAATTTGATCTTTAAATTTTGATGCCATATCTTTGTTTTTTCATCTCTTTCAGGGATGCACCTGGTAGTAAAACAACCTATATTGCATCTCTTATGAAGAACAGTAGTACGTGCTTGTCACTCACGATTCCAGTAAAGTGCCTATCAATCCGAATATTTTAGCATGATACAGTTTTATTAAATGGCTTACTTTCTCTACGAATGGACTAGCGCCAAATTGTTCATTTTTTTGTTCACATTTAATTTTACGATTTCATTTCCTTACCTATTTAGGTTTCCACTGTATGAAACATGCTAATATGCTAAATCTAATTTTTGATGGTAAGGATTGGTGTTAAAATTGAACATACCCATGGCCAAGGATTAAGGTTTTTCTGGTGCATCTTACCATTTGTCAAAAATTCACATCTTGACTAGTCGAAAACTAGTTTATGAATTTGTCCACGCCCCGTGCTACTTGCTAATGAGACGCTAGTGTCAGAATAGAGGGACAATACCATAAGATTGAGTAGGTGACTACATAGTAAACGGATTTTGTACCACGTGAAACTTTTTTCAATCTAGTAACATTTATGACGTGTGCATATATAAAATTATGGCATGCATTCTTTTTACAGAATTTTTTATAGAGTCGCCCTTTACTTAGTATGATGTATGCATCAGAATTTGAAGGTCTGTCAGTAGTTTTGCTTCCCCCCTTCAGATTTATGTTTTCCCGATATTTACTTGCAATGATCAGTTTCTTACTCCCTTTTTTGGCTGTTTGATCAGGAATTATTTATGCAAATGAGATAAAGGAATCTAGACTGAAGTCACTTAGTGCAAATTTGCAACGGATGGAGTGACTAACACCATTGTCTCTAACTATGACGGGAAGGAGGTTCGTTTGATTTATTGATTATTCAGTTACGAAAATAAGAATATTAAGTCACATACGTCTACTTTATGTTTGGACATTCGAAATGGCTTTCATGGATGCACGTATCTCATACTATTTTAGGTTAATGTTGCAGAATCCCACTTCATGCTTATCGTTATGTCTCTAGTAAATTGCTAACTTCCATAGAATCTCATTATTGCTTTGTTAGAGAAAGAAAAATCTTATTTTATGAGAAATTTATTGTAAGAAAATTATTTTTGAATTGAAAGATGAATGCTACAACCGAGATTACATACATTGACTGGCAGTCTGACATCAATACATAAAATTAGATTAAAAAACAAATAATTTTTTTAGTAAGCATGCCATGTTTCTAAAATGGATCAATCCATTACAACCATGATAATATAAGACTATAATGCCTAGTCCTTGAGTTAGTGACTGTACAAACATGCTTTATGCCACCTAGGTAGATTAGGAAATTTCTAATTTTCATCACCAGTTTCGAAGTTGAGACCTTAGTTTTAAGTTTGCTTCTTTCTTCATTCCAACCCTGATTGAGATTGGTTTATTAGGAAGTTGTTTATTTATCAGTGTACATTACCCTGCCTTGCAAAGAATATTGATTTATTCGTCTGTCATCTGGTAAATATTTTTCTAAAATGATTAGTATTCTTATCTTGAAATGTTGTATAGTTAAAAAGAAGTTGTAGAAGAATCAAACATGTACAGTAGTATTTCGTGCATAGGTTAGTACTTTATGACATTGTCTTATTATATACTTATCCATTATATTATTACACTAAATTGGCTCTGTAAACGCTCGCTGCGATATCTGATTGGAAGAATTTGTGACGATTTGTTCGCAGGTTAATTGAATGATGCTCTATTGTGAAATCAGAAAGGTTGAAGAACAAAGCAGCAGCCATTAGGTCCCTTAGCAGCTGCAAGATTTATAAGTTATAATGTAGTATCTCCTTATAGAGATTTAAGTTAGAACAACTTTAGGAATTTCAGAACTTTCTACAAACTGAACTTAGGAACCAAGTATGTTTCTGTGTATGTCCATTAAATGAATGACATAGTTTGTATCAAATACTCATACTTGTTGTTAACTTCAATTGAAGAATTATTTTTTCATAATGGTAAATGTGGAAATGAAAGTGAATGAATGTGTAAAAGTTTGTATATATGTGGAATGCTGAATATGGGGAACTGGGTAACTGCAGTGGGGTAAATGTAGGTGAATGGATTTTGACCAGGTCAATGAAGACCTGCTTTTTTTTTCCCTGTTGCAAAAGATTAGCAACGTCTATGTTCTGTTGCTAAATTAGAACCAGAACCAATAAATTAGAACCAGAACCATAGTTCCGGGTAGGGGTATTCCTTTAATTAGAAACACCTTAGCAACGGCATACCTTGGTTGCGAATAAACAAAGTCGCAACGACACGGTACGTTGCGAATCTCCGTTGCTGACCAAGAATCGCAACGGAGCTTATGCCGTTGCGAAAAACTGCAACACCGTGTTTTGAAACGTCAACCTGCCGTTGCGACCCCGGTCAGCGACGTCCAGGCTCCGTTGCTAATTCCTAAAAAATAGTGTAGTCAAAAGTCACCTACAAGGTAACTATCAACAACCTAAAAACTCAATACCATCCCTCACTCCAGAATAAAAGTAGCACTGGTGCTTCTTACCCTCCCTCTTATTGGTTGGTAACCGTGACCTCGCGCTCTCATTGGCTAATTGAGAAACCATTCGTATTCGTCCGATGAAATTTCGTTAGATATGGTGCGTTGATCTGACAATGTGCGGTGTAGATTAGATGGATTAGTGGGACACACGCGACGGACGGCCCCCATTATTTAGAAAAATTGCTATATTAATTTTGTGCATTTATTTTGAAAATCCAGAAAATAAAAATAACTACTATATTAATTTTAGGCATTTATGATTAAAATAAAAAAATCAATTCAACATATTTATGGAATAAAATAATCTTTTATAATTTTATGAAAATATAAAAAATAAAAAAATTACTATATTAAGTTTGAACATTTATGATTAAAATAAAAAAAATCAAATTAACATATTTATGAAATAAATAATTACATTTATAGCTTTATGTAATTATTGTAAAAGATCAGAGGAATAAATAACAAAAAAAAAAAACCCGGATATTTTAGGTCTTATTAGTTTCCATAACTTTTTTAGGTGTGGTTTGGGAATAATATTTTTACTAAATTTTTTTCAATAATTTTCGGGTGAATATTATCCATTAATTATAGTTTTCACCTTTTCTTATGTTTTTTTCCTTATAAAACAAATATTCTTTGCACATATTTATGCTTTCGATATATTTTCCCTAATAAATCCAATAACTGCTAAAAATACTTTTTCAAATTTAATGATATTTTAACCTTAATTATAGCTTTAATTTAATTTAAAAAAAAAACGGAAAACCTTTGGGGAAATCATTATTTCCCTATTTTCATTTTTAATGCTAAATCAGTAATAAAAAAAAAGGAATAAATAACAAAAAAAAAAAACCCGGATATTTTAGGTCACACACTATGGGTTGAGGGAAGTAATTCATATCCGCCAATTACTTATCAACAACCTAAAAACTCAATACCATCCCTCACTCCAGAATAAAAGTAGCACTGGTGCTGCTTACCCTCCCTCTTATTGGTTGGTAACCGTGACCTCGCGCTCTCATTGGCTAATTGAGAAACCATTCTTATTCGTCCGATGAAATTTCGTTAGATATGGTGCGTTGATCTGACAATGTGCGGTGTAGATTAGATGGATTAGTGGGACACACGCGACGGACGACCCCCATTATTTAGAAAAATTGCTATATTAATTTCGTGCATTTATTTTGAAAATCCAGAAAATAAAAATAACTACTATATTAATTTTAGGCATTTATGATTAAAATAAAAAAAATCAATTCAACATATTTATGGAATAAAATAATCTTTTATAATTTTATGAAAATCTAAAAAATAAAAAAATTACTATATTAAGTTTGAACATTTATGATTAAAATAAAAAAATCAAATTAACATATTTATGAAATAAATAATTACATTTATAGCTTTATGTAATTATTGTAAAAGATCAAAGGAATAAATAACAAAAAAAAAAACCCGGATATTTTAGGTCTTATTAGTTTCCATAACTTTTTTAGGTGTGGTTTGGGAATAATATTTTTACTAAATTTTTTTCAATAATTTTCGGGTGAATATTATCCATTAATTATAGTTTTCACCTTTTCTTATGTTTTTTTTCCTTATAAAACAAATATTCTTTGCACATATTTATGCTTTCGATATATTTTCCCTAATAAATCCAATAACTGCTAAAAATACTTTTTCAAATTTAATGATATTTTAACCTTAATTATAGCTTTAATTTAATTTAAAAAAAAAAACGGAAAACCTTTGGGGAAATCATTATTTCCCTATTTTCATTTTTAATGCTAAATCAGTAATAAAAAAAAAGGAATAAATAACAAAAAAAAAAACCCGGATATTTTAGGTCTTATTAGTTTCCATAATTTTTTTAGGTGTGGTTTGGGAATAATATTTTTACTAAATTTTTTTCAATAATTTTCGGGTGAATATTTTCCATTAATTATAGTTTTCACCTTTTCTTATGTTTTTTTTCCTTAAAAAAAAATATTCTTTGCACATATTTATGCTTTCGATACCCTAATAAATCCAATAACTGTTAAAAATATTTTTTCAAATTTATTGATATTTTAACCTTATTTATAGCTTTAACTTTTTTTTTTTTTTTTTCCATATATACGGGTTACCAAAAATTAATAAGTATGAGGCTGTATATTTCCAATAATAGGTTTGTGTTGCAACAAAAATAGCTCCGGGAAAAATAACGCACTTTTAGTGTTAAATAAAATAATACTCAATGGATATTTATAGGTCTAATGACAGAAACTTTTAAATTTCCCTTCAACCTCTTCTTATAACATTTGCTGCTTCTTTTTCTTTTTCCCGTTTCCCCACTGTTCGTTTTTCAGACTATTTTTTTGTTTGATCCTTTTTTACGCTATTATTTTTGTGTTTGATTAATTTCATAAACGATCTTTTGTTGCAGGTTGTGTGATCATTGTCCCGATAGGTACGTGATCTCTGTTCTCTAATGCTTCTTTTCCCCTCAACTGCCTTTTGTTATTTTTCTGTTTTGGGATTTTGTTTTGGGTTTTGATTTTCCAGATGTAGTGTATGGGTTCTTATGATTTATTAACTTTTTTCTTTGTTCTTATGATTTACGTTGGCAAACAGGTTATGTATGGAACTTTTTTTTTTATTGAAAATTGACTGTTGGATTTACGTGAACAGAATTTTGAAAAGACGATTTCCGGGATATATTCGAGAGATATTGTAAATAAAGTAAATGGCCGAAGAAGCTAGCCTTTGTGGTGATTGCCCCAGCAAAACTTAAGGTTCTATTCGATTTTAGGTGTACCACTCTTGCACGTTTAATATTTAAAAAGCCTATTTTCCCATTTCTATATTTGGAGCTCAAAAAACCATGATGTGCTCTTACTTGCATGTGCTTCTCTATCTCAAGAATCTCAAAGGCTCTCCTATAATTGTTGGGTTGTCCAGCAACGAAGCATTATCAAGGACCCATTGCATTTATATGAGCAGTGTAATATCCTTGGACAATATATATTATTGATCCTCTTTGGGGATTTTTTTTGTTGCTAAATTGGTTATCTTGATGCTTTCAATTGTGTATTCTTTATTCCAATTGTGTATTCCTTATTCCAGTTGTCACGCCGTTGATGTAATAAATTATTCTCAAATTTGGCAGCTTGGGAACTTTCATGTATGTTTTAGGGAGAAACCCATGGGAACTAGAAGGAAAAGGATCCTTTAGGTGGAGTTCCAAAAGTACTTGGTGCGTAAAAAATCCTTAGCCACATCCTAAACAGTGGATAATCTTAACTTAACATTTCAAATTTTGCAGAATATATACCACCTGTAGGGTTTGCTATAAAATGAATGAAAATAGTACGTCCCGTTTACTCTACATTGGATGATAGCCAGTTTGAAAAAATTGCAACTGATGAGGTGATTTTGGTTTTACAAAAAAACAAAAACAAAAAATGGTATAAAATGCATTTCTTCTTTGTAATGGTAGTGTTTATTTTTGTTGGTTCAGTTGCAGGACCCAGCTCATGTTTCTTTAGAGACATGACTAGGTTAGTCTCATTATACAATACACCATGCACTTCGCTAACTTGACTATATTTTCAGTCTACATGGGGAAATGCTAAGACTTACTGCAGTTGTATCTCGCAGATGGAATTTCCATGATAAGTTAATGCACTGTTCTCGCATCATACTATGGAACAATGGAAGTTTATTTCCATACTATTTAATATTTAATATTCGTCTCATTTCCTGACTGGTGATGTGAACTGGGTAAATTTCTGCTGCTCCCTTTTGGGAGAGATAACAAGGAACTTTGCACCATTGGAAAAATGAAGTGTGCAAAACTAAGTTGCTTCCACCTTGAACGTATCTGAAGCAACAATTTTTGTAGCCATTCATGGGAAAATCTCTCTCTGTATATGTGAACTCGCAGAGGTCTATTTGTCAATCGAAAAAGAGGATACAACACCAAACAAGACATACCCATAGATGGCAAGGTATGATTTGACAAGAGTTTTCTATATCCGTACGTATAGTTGCTTATTGCAGATGATCCAAAAGTGTCTTGATGAAATGATATAGCAGTGGTCAACTCCTAATGAAGTGGATATATTAGTGGCTTGATAGAGACCAAAAGTCTTTACTTGATCCAGGGTTAAATGGATATATTAGTGGTCTACTCATGAAAATATTTGTACTTTTGTTGGGTCTGTAAAATTTGACACTGTAAATGAAAATGATTATTTTGTCTGCAATTTAATTTGTCGTGTATTATGTTGGGTTGTTACATTGTTTAAAGTAGTTAAATTCCAGGGATGGCATCCTATTAAGTTGATCTTAGCTTTGCCGTCTGCTTAATTGATCGAATGAAAGACAATGGAGATGTACGTGTGTGTTTCCTGGCATTACATTACATGATCTTTAGTTGAGATGTTAGTACGCTTTTCTGACTACAGTTATCAATTTTCTGTTTTAATCGTTTAATTTCAAGACTTTTTTATTTTATTTTCTTCAACGCCGTTCTTTAGTTTTGGTTCTTTTCCATTATGTATGCTATATCGTTCTTATGGCCATATGGTAATGGAGTATTTAGGTTGTTGAATCCATTCGACTAACTGTTTTTTCACATATATCAACTTCAGGGGACTCAGATGCATGCTAAAGTGGGAAAGGATCATGTGAAGTTGATCCAGGGAAAAACCGAGGAAGGACATGTGTATTCCATTCGGAAATTTAGTGTTGCCTGAAAATATTCTCCTATGAGTATGTGATGTGGCTAGATAGGTTTTCAAAGCCTGAAAATCTTAACGTTGCTCCAATGGCATTTACCCAAGAAATCCTCGAATTCCTGGCTCTTGAGAATGTTGCTAGCAGAAAAAATGATAATACTACGTATGATACAAGTAAGTGGTTGGCGTATCAGTTAGTTGTCCTTACATTTTACATCGTTCCTTTAAATAACGTAACTGGATGTTTTTTTGTGGATGTTATTGGAAAGCTAAAGTCTAAATCAAACATTGTAACGAAATCAGTTGGTGATAGTGATGTTTTGATGCTGGAAATTTATATCGAATGAGAGGTACAATATACTTATAATTTCCACGATTTATTTTTTTCATTAAGTATTTGTGGATTAGTGTTGTGGGCTAATTTTTTGATTACAGGGAAACTGCCATGAAAATAACAATGTGGGATAACTTAGTGATGTCATCATAGACGATTTTATGAACATACCTACTGTGGTGGCTATTACTGGGACAAATGTCAATATAATGAAATTGTTGTAGGCCTGGAGAGGGAAAAGAATCCTTATGAAAACATAAATTCTATGTTTGAAGTGACTGAGAAGCTGCAATATAATGAAAACAAGGTAGGTGCCAAAACTCTGGATGTTATGAGGACGTACAAACATTTGAATGTTTTATTTTTTATAAATTGATAATGCATATAGGTGCATATCAGGAACAAAAAAGATGTGGATATTGTTGAATGTTAAAATTTCAAAATCTGTTGAAGGTTACCGATCTTGAAGAAGATTAATATTGATTTCTTCATTCATGGAGTTTCATGGAGTTTCAGGTATGATATCTTAGTCTCATATTCATAGTTTTAAAGAAAAATGGGTTTGGCGGTGTGGCCAACATATGTTTCTATGCCAGGGATTTAATTTTCCCAGAAATTCATTCCATGGTTATTCAAATAAGTCCATAGCAACTTATATAACCATGGCTATGGGATTCATTTAGTGCACATATCAATATTCTGGCATGGATGTTTTTTGGTTGCTTTTCCTTTTTTTGATGTTGCTGATTGAATTTATAACATCATCCATGGTAAGTTCTCATTGTTTTTGTCTTTGGTAGTTTGGTATAAAGGCTGGAAACATAAAGGTAAATTTCAATGTCTTTTTACATGTTTGTTTTATTTTGAAATGAAGTTTTGGCCTTAAGTATGTGGAGCATTTGATTGTAGTGGTGCTTTTGCAAGGTTAAAACTAATAACATTAATTTCATATAAATGAGAGACTCATGACTAATATCACTCATTTTCTAACTTCCTAATGATCCCTCTGGTTGAATGAGCAGGAAAAAAAGCATAGGTACACAAGGAAGAAAAGAAAGATATGTCGAGATTTTAGAAAGGTAATTTGAGAGCATTTTTGTGCACAATATTTCAGGTGGGATATCTGTGGTTTCAGTGTGTATATAAGCTGGATAGACTAATAGTTGTATATATACCTTAATAATATTTTCATCCATTTGATGACTTTTCTCCCTTTGGTTTTCCCTTGGATCAGTGTGTACATTGACCTTCCAAATGCCAGTCAGTCTTTCCAGTGTCACTGGCTATGGTGCTACGCACTGTTTAAATATTTTTTTATGGTTTCTCCTTAACTTCGTATACTTATATTGGTCTTGCTCTTGCTTAATCCCCATCATGGCCTCTCTGCTACAACGGCCACCACATAACATAACTGCATTTAGTTAGTGTGCTTTTGTCTAATAATGTTGCCTTTAAAGCCTTTATGATTAGACAAATGCATACTAACCCAATTCAGTTAGGATTTCACCACCCTTCCACATGAATCTTTAAACTTCCATGGTTTGCAGAAAGAGTATGTATACACAAAGGTTAGGCCTCTACGTATAAAAGTAATTAGAGTTATAAATTACATGATTCTTTGTACTTAATATTTCCTTTTGATTTTCTGTAAAATTAAGATAGTTATGATTCTGATCATATAATGATATTCTTAGATATTTAGTGTGAGTGCTATATATTATGAACTAATATGTTAAACAATCCTTGATTTACTGCTATTTGTAGTGAGTACGCAAGTGAGGAGTACTTGGATTGAAAGTGGCTATAATTTCGATGTGGTTGGCATTCGAGGCTGCAAAATTACTTAAGTTTATGAAAATTAGAAGGTAGTATTAGGGCTAAGATTCTCTAAAAGGTGTGTTTCATCTGGATTTCTGAATATGCCACAAAGTGATAGTTGCAAGATTTGGGTACTCATGCTAGAAGGAGATCTAGAAGGAGATACGCTGTTAAAAGGTAATCAACAACCAAAGATGGTGTCATGTAATATTCCAAAGTCCATGATATGCATTATGAGCAAGAAATTACAGTAAGTCATGTTGTCCAAGTAAGTTGGAGTTCGAGTTGTCTCTTTCCAAGTTTCAGTTGTACGGACATATGATGATGTTCTCATCATCCTTACTTCATTACTCATTCAACCATTTAATATTTCTTAATCCGTTTATGTTTCTCAGGGAAGCATAAACTCAAGCTGTATTCAGTTGGTTATCTCCATATTTCAAATTATTGATTTTTTTTTTCTTTATTGATTCAGCTATACATCGACTTCTGGATTTCAATGAGTCTTTAGGATTCCTGATGGCATGAAACAAATTTTACCTGGTCCGGAATTGTCTTTGTTTATATCATTCAAGATACAATAAAAGGTTGATATGGTGCATATACATGTTGAATTTACTCAAGGTATATATGTTTGGATGAAGACAGAAACAAGCCATGGAGGGGACCCAAGGAATGAGTTGTCTTTTCCTCATTCATTACCAGTGTTATGTATATTCCATCTTAAGTTGTTTTAACATTTAAGTTGTTTTAACATTTGAAATCATCATTTCATATTTATGTTGATATAATTATTTTATTATCCTTATTGGGGGAGCCTTTATTGTGACACATATACTTATCCAAAGGTTCCCCTCTTAGGAACACTCCTCGGATAAGTCTACGACTTTTCAGTTAAAGTACCTTTTGCGGTTCCGTGTAGTAAAAGTGATGCTACAATTTTTTGAATAAATTAATTAGTTTTTCTATTAAAGATGAATTTAGAATACAGTAATTGATATCTCATATGTGAATCTTTTGGAGAGCAGGTTCAGAAAAATAATATTTAGCACAAAAGAGCATCTCGGCCCTGGAATCTGATAAAGTCATGGATGAGGCTTCTTATTTTGCATTTACTGGCTTTTGCAGGCACCGGCGAGCACATTTGATGAAGACGAGCTAACCAATGTCAATGTTCCATTTGATGCAGTTGATGCAGATATAAATGGGTCTATCATTCTATTCGAATTCACTTAAACATATTTGTTAATTACTTGAAATATGGTTTTGAATTCAACCACTTTTTAGATGGTTTATGTTGGCTTTTATTATCTGTCAATCTACTCCAACATAATCAGCCTCCCCATCCTATAAGTTTGGTTCTCATATCATTGAGTGAACTCAATATACTTTATTCACCAACTTTATGCTCATTAAAACTTCTTTGAAGTAGACAACTTTCATTCCCGCTTAATGCATTCAAATACTATTGCTCTCTTATTACAAGTCAATTCCAAACCAAATTCAATCAACTACAATCCTAGAAGGATTTGGAGTTAACTAAAAAACAACAAACCTATAAACTGTTTCTGGTTAATGGATCACTGATTTCATGGATTTCCGGCTCACTAATTCATGATATATATGGTAATGTCAACCTTGGTAATATATTGTTAAGAAAAAAGAAATGCACGTAAATAATTTCTACATACACATAACGATATCAACTAACTAAATTGGCCTTCCTTATAGCAAGTAGGGGCTTAATAAGAAAAAATAGGCTTCGCCAAGTTTCTGCAGTTGTGTGTATTTGGAAACAAATAGGAGATGAAATAAAAGTTAGGGTGGATACATTTGTAAAAAATTCAAAAATATGTTGGCTATTTTTGGAGGAACTTGCTTAAATACCACTACGGATGACTCCTTGGATTATATTACTAAAGGATTCATGTCAATGGTGTTTCCAATCAGTTTGAAAATGTTTTTTCTCGAGCATAGAAAGAGTATAATAACCGCAGGTGGAGTTCTTGAATGATATACCTTCATTTAATCTTTGACTAAACTCTCTATTTTTTGTGTTTAACTGCATTATCTAATTGTTTTGACTATTACTCGATCGAAGAAACCAACATTTATCTATTTTTCGTACTGACGTAGATATATCTTTTTATTCATTACAAGTGATCTTTTAAGTGTGAAATGCATGATAATCATTAAAAAAAAAATGAGTTGTGAAATATAATCCTTAAAGGGGCACCTATTGTACCATAAATACAAATAAGGAGAAAAAGATATCCAACAAAACTCCTGGAAAGCTGACTTATTTTACATGAGATTATATATTACTATAAATAAAATTACTTTGTGTTCTTTCTGTAGACAAGTTATTTTTAGCCGATGTGTTTGCAAGATGATGCTTTTTCATTCTAAAATATTTTACCGTAGGAAAATACCGAAATCAAACAATTAGAATGCTTGGGATTAACTATACAGTTCCGTAAGGGTACATAGTGTAAGTATATGCAACCAAGTTCAATTGTTATGTTATGTTTCTCAAGTTTTATTAGAATTACATGTATATGAGCTTGATTACAGGTAAAAGATATTAATGGAGAGCTAAAAGGTTAATATTTTTGCTCGACAACATAAGGTAGTATATATGTATTTCTCCTCTGAAGTTGGGATGCCTGTGCAAACGCAAGCCTTGCGTCTTATGTTCCCGCTTCTAAATTGTAAACCGCAGATTATTGAGTTTTCTACAGATCTATTTAATTTTTAGCACACACATGTAGTTTTAGTGCAGGTTTGGTTATACATAATATCGCTGCTGAGTAGTTCACCGTGGAAGATCTATTTTTCTTGATAAAGTTGGTACCATGTCACTTGAGTTTGATTTAAAATAATGTTATATTATCTTCCAAAAGGGCATTAGTATCAGACTAAAATGTTGTGAACAGTATTGTCGGACGTGTCTGACATTTTACTTGCATGATTTTGGCAAAATCCTTATTATGATATTAATTATATATATACGTCAGCTATAACAGAACCAAAGCCACACTATGTTATTTCATGGATTATGACGAGTTACAGAGAGACAAGATAAAGCCAGGTGCAATTGGATTTTCAATGTGGACCTTTCATTGATACAACATGAATATGGGGGAAGTGTCTTTACTTGAATCATGCATGGGGTAACTGCCAGCTGATGTGTGTTATTTTTCTTCTTCCTTAAATTGAAAAATATACAAATACACAAGTTTCTATTAATGATCGTACACTCAGTTGTGGACATTGGAAATTTTATAGATCAAATTGCTAGACAGTGGGGAATTTTATTGATCAATTTCTTTTATGTCTCTATTTGATGCCTAAGTATGGGTCATAGTACTCATATACCGACTAATATGGCACATAATACAAACCCATGCATTAGTTTTGTTATTCACGTCTCTATGATGCCTCTCTTCTCTTTGATGAAACAACATCTAACAAATGTTGAACGCGCAGAATAAAGAACGTGGAAGTATTTTTTTTATTGTAAGTTAATCTATTGTTCATCTATTATCTCTAAGAATGAAATTCATGGTGACGAATCTTTGAAATTTAAATTCGTAGATCGCACTAAGCTTGGGCAAGACGGGTTGTGGTCGATATATACGGGAACCATGGCATTAGGACAGATATGCTTCTTTCCGAGACATATTAATTCATATGTCCCTTTCCGGGTAATATCTGTATTTTTGTACTTTCAAATAATTTGTGTACTTTCAAATAATTTGTGCCACAAGTTTATTACCATATTTCTATATTTCAGACATGCAACAAATACCTGCAATCAAGATAGAGAATATGAAACCGAAATGCAACACATAATTTTATTTTATTTTAGTTTTATTTATTTATTTTGCAATGGTGCATTGAATTAGTTATTTATTATTTGATCAAACAGAGTGTTCAGTTGAGTTTGCAATTCATGTTGTTTTTTTCTTTCTCTTCTTGGTACCAAGCCTTGAACCCATGACCCTCAGTATGAAGAAAGAAAGTAAATCATGTACATGTACCACTAGGACTTGGGAGGTGTTGTTACAATTCACGTTGTTGGATGCTCAATAATATTAGCATAAACTGTTCACAGACCATATGGTCCGGCACTGTCCCTAGACCATATGGTCCAAGAACATTTTTTTTCCTTCGATTTTTTGTTGTGTTATGTCTTTCTTCTTACTTGATATATATATATTTTTTTAGTATATTGACATTTAGTTGATTGGAATTACAGTTGTGTACCGGAAAACATTATGCTAGAATTTTTGTCATGTAAGCATACTACTACTGTGAATTATAAACTCTAATGGGTTTGCCAGCTTCGATGCTTACTTTTACATGAACTGTGACGGCTCTCCATGTTTGGGTTAGCTGAAGAGGTAAAAGCAACGGTTTTTTTCAATTGAAATGCAGCCGAATTGAGGTCTTATGACAGGTTTGAGGCTTTGAGCTACCACGTGTCCTCTTTTTCAAACGAAACTCAGAGGGGAAATATTAAAGGACTGAAATAACTTTGAACTGAAATAGATGGAATGAAACCAAGCCCACTCAATCAGTTTTTCATTCCATATACAGATGAAGGTTCTCAGCTTCAGATCTTCAAGGCTTGAATATCATTACAAGATTTTTTGCATTATTTGCAAGATTCGGGACTTCCAGTTTCTGAATTGTTTTTAGGGTGGGACTTGAATGCTATTATTTGGCTTATTTTTGATCCATCTATAACTTTTCCCTATTGTAGTTGGTTATGTTGGAGTTTTTATTCAATTTTGATTTCAAGGATATCGGTTTATTTGTTGCCCGCAATATTCACTGGAACCCATAAACTAACTCAACGATATTGAGTTCACTTTATTATAATACAAGAGTACTCAACTCTAACCCTATTAAACACATCCAGATTTAAATTCTTACACTTCCTCATAATTTCGGCATTACCTATTTTTGCACCAATTTTTCTAAGAAAACCCAAACAACATCGCATTTGAAGCTAAATTTCAGACATTTGTTTTCAACAACTAATTCTCGAAGTAATGAAAAGCGGTGTAAAACGTCTCGCATTGTGCTCAGTTTATAAGAATATATTCCTACCAAAAATTATTACATTTTGATATTTTAAATTCCACCATCTACCGATTTAATTTTTGACAATCATCAACGGTTAATTTTGAAATTGATAGATGGTAATGTTATATATCCAGATTGTGCGTATTTTTGGTATTCATGTAAAACTTTGTAAGTGGAACATATTATCGAAATGTTAGTTTTAAATGCATTCTCATTTGGATTCTATAAATAAATTGGTGTGGAAACTGCAAGATAGTGTGAGAATTACCATGTGAGCGGATCCTTCTCTTTAATGATTTTTTATTTTTCAGTTGATGTGCTTAATTGCTTTAGCTATGACATCTGAGAATTATAATTCATATTATTATTTGTTGTTTTCTTGCGCAAATACAATTTTGCATAATAGCCAGCAAACCATAATTTGCTAATCCTAATCACTTGCAAAATAAGATAAAAATTTATGATGAGAAGTACTTGGTAATACTTTCCATACAAATATGTCTTAAGAAAATTATAAGGAAAATAATTATTTTTATAATCGATATTACCAAATGGCACCAATTTTTTTTATTAAGTAATTTTTTTTTTTACTAATTAATGTATGTGGACTACGGGAGCGGGGCGAAGCCCCGCCACACACTCCCACCGGCCCCGGTGCGTAGCACGGGTTACACACTAGTTTTCCTAATTGGCACAACCCATGAAGATATATCCCATGTTCCCAACTGTAACCTTTTAGCTTTTTATTTAGGATGTCACGTCGTTTTGTAATATTATAAATATACACGCATATTACAGGAAAAGTACCAAACCCGAACACTACTTTGCATATCCAAAATCCCAAAAGAATGGACGACCACAGAGAATGGCATGAGTCGATGAAAGATGCAGTTACTTGCCCTTCCAGTGAGTTATTACATAAAACGTTTATTTCGTTGTTACTGCAGATGTTTTGCGAAATAAAAAATCCATAAGTACAATGGAACCGATAGTGGGGACTCTTATTTGATGATATTCAACATCCACAAAAAACTACATTAGAAAATGAAGATCTTGAGGTCGAAGATGAACAACTCAAAAAGAAAACATGCTCATCAGTCAAGAATTACATCACTACAAAACTCAAGTTTTTGAAAAAGAAGCAACTTTTACGGCTGCACATGGGATTGAACATCCAACAGAGAAAGGTACTTGGGGCACCGGGCACTAACAGAGGCGGAATATATATAAGGTAAAAAAAGGGAGTGTTTTCGTCTTTAGAAGTGGTGGGATGGGAAAAACATATCTATGCAAAATGTTGGCCGCCAGTAAGATCAAGATCGAAAATCATTTTAACAGTAGTTTCATCAGGAATAACATCACTGTCATTACAAGAAGGGAGGATAACGCAATCAAAATTCAAAATGCCCCTTGAAGTTGATGAAAAACTCATGATGTCACATACCGAAGGAAACACATTTGGCGGTGTTGATATAAAGGGTAGACTTAGATTCTGATTTGAAGAAGTGATGAAGAACTAAACGGTTTTACACAAAATATTGTGTACAAAGAAGTCTTCATTAATTTACACTCAGGTATCAGTCCTTAATACAATTTTATTTGGTTGATTCTAACATACAAAATGGCATGCCCTAGATATACATTAAACAGACAAAAAAATCCTCATACTTGAGATATTCTATCCGGCAGTCAGATGACAGAGTGGCCAATAACTCAAATTCATGAAAACTAAACTACTGTCATTTATTTAAATATTCAAGGAGTATCAAATATTCAAAGAGATAGAGTAGATGAGTCCAAGTTTGTGCACCCCCTAAAACCGGGGTGGTGCACGTTCAGGCTCTACTTATTGGATGTCTATTCGGTTTGAAACCACCCTTTTCGTAATTTTTTCTTCTCTTTTTTTCTTAAAAGTTAAAACTGAAAATTAAAAGAATCTAACAGTAGCAGAAACAACAATTCTTCGCCCATGGCTTATTTTATTTCGTCTTCTTCAAATCATCTTCATTATCTAATGAGAAGTTCATTAACAAATCTTTAAATGAGAAATTCACTATTATCAATTAATTGGCATCGTTTGATTCCGAATTTATCATCGAAACAGAAACAACAAAAGAGGGTCTCAAGTGATTCTAAAATTTGTTTTTTTACTCCATTTTTGTGGAAAATAATTTCTCCTCTTTCTTACTGTGAGACGGGTAATGGGTTTGATTTAAATCAAAACCTTAAAAGGAAATAAAACTCTTTCCTATAGTGAGATGAGTAATGGGTATTGATTTAAATCCCAACTTAAGCAATCTGAGGAAGAAGAAGATAGAATCAGTCAACTGATGGGTCAATCATTCTTCTATGTGTTTGAGATGATTGTTGTTGATTAATCAAATCAAATCCATCCAATGCTGATTTGGATTGCAGAATTGCTAAAGACTATCGGGATACAATTATTTATGAACTCGGTATTCTAATATATGGATTGGGTTGGATTGGATTGAGAATATATATGATCTGAGAATATATATATGGATTGGATTGCGAATTACTAAAGACTATCGGGACACAATAATTTGTGAATTCGTTGAATTGTTTTCTGATATTGAAGAGAGAATATATATGGAAAATTGTTTTCTGGTTTTAAGACTGGTTTTGACTTAATTGATCTCCAATGAGGAGAGCCGGAACGTGCACCCCGGTTTTAGGGGGTGCACAAAGTTGGACTCAGTAATTTATATGCCTTGACTATCTACTCTGAGTACAACTTTGTGCACCCCCCTAAAACCGGGGTGCACGTTCCGTCTCTCCTCATTGGAGATCAATTCGGTCAAAACCAGTCTTAAACCAGAACACAATTTTCCATATATATTCTCTCTTCAAGGCATATAACTCTGAGTACACAATTCAACGAATTCACAAATTATTGTGTCCCGATAGTCTTTAGTAATTTTCAATCCAATCCATATATATTCTCAATCCAATCCAATCCATATACCAGAAAACTATTCAACGAATTTATAAATAATTGTATCCCGATAGTCTTTAGCAATTCTGCAATCCAAATCAGCATTGGATGGATTTGATTTGATTAATCAACAACAATCATCTCAAACACAGAGAAGAATGATTGACCCATCAGTTGACTGATTCTATCTTCTTCTTCCTCAGATTGCTTAAGTTGGGATTTAACCCATTACTCATCTCACTATAAGAAAGAGTTTTATTGATTTTTAAGGTTGTGATTTAAATCAAAGCTATTACCCGTCTCACAGTAAGAAAGAGGAGAAATTATTTTCCACAAAAATGGAGTAAAAACCAACTTTTAGAATCACTTGAGACCCTCTTTTATTGTTTCCGTTTGATGATGAATTTGGAATCAAACGATGCCAATTAATTGATAATAGTGAATTTCCCATTTAAAGATTTGTTGATGAACTTCTCATCAGATAATTTGAAGAAGACGAAATAAAAGAAGCCATGGACGAAGAATTGTTGTTTTTGCTACTGTTAGATCCTTTTAATTTTCAATTTTAACTTTTAAGAAAAAAAGAGAAGAAAAAATTGCGAAAAGGGTGGTTTCAAACCGAATAAAACATCCAATAAGCAAAGCCGGAACGTGCACCCTGGTTTTAGGGGGTGCACAAAGTTGGAATCTAAATTACTCATATATAGACAACAACTTAGTATACAATTGAAATATCCAAACCGAAACATTTCAATACAGTTAATAATGACGATTTAGGGGATAAAATCAAAAAGTGATTAAATTTCAAGAGTACTAAACTGCATAATAAAATGCGATTTTTTTTCTTAACATCAATAATGCATGCCGGTGCTATGCACCGGGTTAAGAGCTTGTTTAAAGAATAAGAGTAACCAAATTAGCTGGTTTAGTTTTCAGTTTATTTAGTATATGCCATATTAATAAGAATTCTCATTGTTTTTCAATGAATGATAAAGTAGCCAAATATTATAGAAGGAATAACATTACACAAAATTGGTCAAAAAGACCAAAATCAACAATTCCTGGGTGAAAAAGACACTTAGGTTTTGATACTGTTTAAATAGCCAAAAATTAAAAAGATACTGTTTAAATGGACAAAAATTTAAAAATAGGCGGGATGTAACCAGTTTCATCATGTCCATTTTCAAATATTTTTTCTTATTTTTATTTTACACAGGATGCATCCAGTTTCATCCTTGCTATTTTTTAAGTATAAGCCAGGATGAATCCAGTTTCATCCTTACTATTTTTTTTTTGGCTATTTCACCCGTACTATTTTTTACTTGTCCATTTGAACCGTGTTTTAAATTTTTTTGGACAAATGACCCATTTTCTCATAACATTACGGGTGAATGCAAGGCCTTTCTACATTATTTCCTTCAATCCTTGTAATTTTTTGAAGTTCTTGATCAACTTCCTTTTTCCTATCAAAATATAATAATTAGGAGCTATACATTCGGACTGTTTTTTGGTCCACCTATAGTGGCTTCCTTATAGAGTGACTCTTTGGTTTAGAAACGGCGAACCGCTTCCCGAAATCTTTGGTTTCGGCTGACCATCCATAACCAACGAATAAAATTTTAGCATTTTTTTTGGACAATTATTTTTTTCTACGAGTAGTGTTTTTGCATTGGGAGCGGGCACAGGTTCGTGGTTCTTCTCTATAGCTTTCATGGTTTAATTACTTTTACTTACAGCCAATAGTTCCAAAAGAGATCTTCTTCCGTTTTTCCATCCACCCCCACTTGCATAGTTAATGGGCTTTCAAGTATTGGTTTCACTAGTTTCACTTCAACTTTCAGTCCCTTGTCCAAGATTTTTTTCTGATTTTTTTCTTTTTATTTATACAATTTATTAACCGAAAGCGTTTACATGATTTTCTAATAAAAAACTATCTATGACACTAGGTGGTTTTTCGGACCAACTATTAGATACTCCAAATTTCATGCTGAACTTTGCAAGTTTGTCAGCAGGTTTATTAAGAATGGAAAATATGTCATTTGTCCAAATATTTTTAAAACCTGGTTCAAATGGACTAGTAAAAATTAGTATGGGTAAAATGGAAAAAAAAAAATAACAAGGATGAAACTGGATTCATCCTGACTTAAACTTAAAAAATAGCAATGATAAAACTGGATGTATCCTCATGTAAATTGAAAAAAGAAAAAATATTTGAAAATGGGTAGGATGAAACTGTTTACATCCTGACTATTTTTTTTATTCTTGTCCATTTAAACAATATCAAAATTTAGATGTCTTTTTCGCCCAGGATTTATTGATTTTGGTCTTTTTAACCAAATTGTGTATTAAGAAAACGTGGACTAAAATGACAATTCCACTGCGGGATAGTTTTTAATCGCCAATGGCATCTAGCAGGATGTCTTCATTCTATCAAGATATTAATTTATATTCAATTAGTTACCCCCAATGACCAAACGATTAAAGTCTCTTGTCATTGTATATATGCAATTGCACCCAATGACCCGAAGGAACAACAACAAGCTTGAATGAGGAAAAATAAAAAAAAACCAGCAGCAACTAGCAAGGTATCATGAGATTTGAGATCTTTTTTCTTTATCGAGAGCTTAACAAAACCAGATATGAAAATATATCTTGAAATAGGAGAAGATTTACTGCTTGATAGATTGTTTTAGATCATTACAAGTAATGTGCAATGAAATGATGCTGTTAAAACTTTATGAGTAATTTTTGATGCTCAAAATTTTTGTTGCAATCCAAGAAGTAAACAATAATTTCCTTCAATATATGTAGCTAAGTATCACACAAGAAACCAAAAGCATTTCCAAGTTTCACATGCCATACCATATGCCGATATGCGTCTAAGATTGAGTAGCGTCGAATGTGTTTGTGGAAGCAGGCTATATTGAATATATAATCCAACTTCTGTGGATATGCTATATGTTGAATATATCGATAGTGCTGAAGGTTGTTCAACCCCATTTACTGATAGGTTGGGGAACTTGGTCCATTTCACGGTGTAAGAGGATACGTATATGTCAATGGCCTTGTTTGGTAAAATTTATGATTATCTATTTATGATTATCTATCATAAATTAATAAATGATTTTGATATAATTATTTTTAAAATAAATTTTTCCAAACACTTTTTTCAAATAATTAATTATCTTAGAATGATGATCTCGAAAAGGAGAAGAAAGAACAATGATCTATGATTTATTTTAGTCCTATGTTGTTTTTTTGACTCTCTGTTGATAGTTTAGAGAAAATAAGAAGAAAAAATTAAGTTTGTGTTTGCAAGAAAAAATAATTGATTATTATAAATTTTCAAAACAACTTTTCTGTTTATGGAAATAATGCATTTTTTCAATTATGATTAAAATAAGCAATTATTATAATGGTTACCAAACGCATATAAAATCCATTATAATATGCATAATGGATTATGTGCTGATAATTCATTAAAATAATGGTTACCAAACAGCCCCAATGCATGTTACCCAAATTTTATTTTAATTCATATTTAAACACGAATATTTCAAGTCATTGATGGAGATATTATTAATTCATATTCATCTCTCCTTAGAAGAATATGCAACAAGCGGGATAAACAAGTAAAAGCCTTCAAGAAAATGAAAAACATAAAATTAGATTTGTTTTTTTTTGATTGGTAAAGAAGATTTATTGATCAAAAAAAGAGAGGGTATAAGATATACCACCCTCAGGAGTTACAAGAAGAACAAAAGCAAAAAAGAAAAAAAAAAACAAGAGGAAAGAAGTAACATACTACCTCTTTACATCATGCTTACAAATGATCAAAGTAAATTTTTGGCCAACATGTCATCACATCAACATAAGATGGAGACTCTAAGTTTTTAAAAACCAAGCACCAAGTGTAAAGGAGATACTTAATCTTCTTTTGAATAGCAATCTCATTGTTTTCTTTGCCCGTAAAGACTCTAGAGTTTCTTTCCAACCAAATACTCCAAACAATTGCCACTGAAATCATGCACCAGATCTGAAATTAACATAAAATTAGATTTGTTTCAAATACTTTCGTAAGGTTTTTTCTTATTTCTTCATTTTCATATGAGAACTTTTAAAATTCAGTTAATATACGTAATGATGTACAAACCAGTGAAAATGTGTATAGAGAACACAAAATTGATTTGTTGACGGTTATGAAAGAATTTGCAAGTTAATTTACGAAGTGATTTGAGTTCACTTTTTTTTTACATGTTGGTGTCTTCATTAGAAAACCCTCCATCCAAGATTGCTTTACTTGCTTTAAAAGAGTATATGTGATCTGAGCAAGAGAACAAGTGTTTCAATAACACTACTGCAATCTTCAACTTTTTTTTTGCTCAACAAAGAAGGAACAATGGATTGAAAGAATGAAAGAATACAAATGTAAAATCACCAGGCAAAAAGGCTAGAGAAGAAAACTGAAACCCTTACAAATTGGAACACACCCCAGAAATAAAAACAACACATCAGTATGGGTTTAAGAAAAACTGTTCCCAACCCACAATTACATTAGAAGTGTTAATTCCCTTGAAGCAATCCAGACTTTTTGACCAATTAAAAACATCTTTTGATATCTTGAATAACTTGATGAAGTTTAAAGATTTTACCGGAGAATGCTATGTTGGAAAATCTAATCATAGTAGCAAAAAACAATTCATGTGAAGATTATAGGATCTAGGATCATTATGTTAACCACAATCAAATTACAAGATGTAATTATACATACCTCGAGTCATAGATATATTTCCTTCCCTCCCTGATGCTTCAATGTGTTTGTCTAGCTCTTTAGTCAGTATGCTCGATAAGATTGTACTGGATTATGACTTGAAGATAAGTTAGAGGACCATATGTTTCCTTACCCTGACCATTCTAGTTGCTGTTCATGAGAGATGGAAATTCAGCAACTTCATTACTAGGGAAAGAGAATAATTGTTCTCTCTCAGATAATAAAGAGCAATTTTTAGCTTTCCATCAAAGCTAATCACCGACATGTGTCATTCAAATATACTAACACATATCTTGTTAATTGACACCTGCAATCCTTAAGTGCCTAGTGTTGGACACGTCATACTTGGACCAAGTCAAGTTTAGTTTTACATGAGTCAGCCTAAGTCATGTGCCACATAATCCAACATTCCCCCACTTGGCACATTAGACTTATGGCATACATAATATCTAGAAACATAATCATCAGTGTGCAAATAAAATTCTAGATCATGTAAATGTCAAGATCAGGAAATATACTAGTACGAGTCATGGCGGTTACGTATCGTCATGTATCGTCATGTGACATGCTCCCTTCCACGCAATACATAGTTAGTTCACTCCCTAACATGACCTGAAATAGCTTTTGGCAGCTCTTTCTAAGAGCCTACAAAGCAAAAAAACATTAGTGCTTTTCTCAAGCATTCTATCAAGGAAAATACTGTATTAATTTTCAATAAGTGTGTACACATTACAAAATACAGGGAAAAAGGAAAACAACGTCCTTAGTAAGATCTCTAAGTTTTTTATGGAACTATCTAAACTCATCCATTGTTTCAATTACAAAGGATTAATACCCATAAATGTAACATGTTGTGTATAAGTGCCTACGGGTAAACCTTTTGTCAACGGATATGCTCCTATAAGCTTTGTGCTCATTTGTTCCACAATCTATCGTTGTTTCCTACTCTCTTTCTGTATAACAGGAAACTCTATCTTCGTATGCTTAGGGTTCACCAGAAAGAGATTGTTATGCACAATAAATTCTCATCCACTTGGCTATAATGTCGATATTCTCCAAGTCTTGAGAAAAAGTTGCACAACCAAAAATTGTGGTGTTATTAAAGGACCACATATTCAGACTCCAAAACCAATGAAGCAGTTATATATTCAGACTCTAAAACTAATGAAGCAGTTATACTTTATTTACGCTTCATCTGTATACAACTCAAGCGTGAAGACGCAACCTAAAATGGCTCCATGAATCATGAGATTAAAACGAGTCTGAACATTACATCTTCAAGTAAATCAATTATATGAGGGTGCAAACATTACTTTAATGTTCTACAATAAGTTATATTCTTGGGTTACTTTGGCAACAACCAAGAATGCATATTATAGAACTCCATAAATTTCATGTTAAACACATTATACATGAAAATTATCAGAATGCGGAAGTATAAGGTATTCCTTGCATTTTCTTGAGATCTATGGATATTTTTCATGCATGGCTAACATTTGCTACTCTTTTGTGTAATTTCAACACTAGCGGAGCAAATTTCCAAGCCATAAACTTTTAGAACTTTGCTTTAAGGAGATATTTCTCTCCGCCTAAATGGAAAAATTCATCTCACTCATTCATAAGTTCTTGGTTTGAAAATAAAATAAAACCAACACATGTCATCAACATACAAATTAGTATATATACTTACTCCCACTGATCTTCAGATTTGTGACTTAATTAAGAAAAAATTATCCTCAATCTAAAGGTTACTTACAAGATAGGTCTTATAGGTCTTTAGACGTCCATATACCGATCTCTTACGATGACATACTAAAATTTAGTTTTCAATTCAGATAAACCTTGTCGATTTCTTTATCCTCCAAGTTCCTACTAGACACTTGTTCGATCCAATATCAAAAATTCAGTTTCTGATGATATACTACATTATCAGTAGAAATATCAAAATTTCCTCGTTTTCTAAAATTTGATTAGATCAACTGATCATGGTTATTCACATTGGATCATATAAATCATTATGGGAATACTAATTCAATTATTGAAACTACATTTCGTAGTTTACAACTCCCACTAGATTAACCATTAATCAAGAGTCTCCAGATTCAGCAATTTATGTACTACAATCAAGTTAATATATGTACCCATTGGGTTAGTAATCTTTAGTAATCCAATACCTTCAGGCAGGTGAAAACTCTAGCTTCTGTTGCTCAATCGAGTCATCATAAACTATGTTTCCCTTCACTCTCTAGAGAAACTGAATCTTACTGGAAGCTTAGTTTATGCTCACTCCACGCAATTATTTTATGAGTTTCTACCCACAATACAACGGGTGTGTATTAACTATTCCGACACAGTAGCACAATCACATTAATCACATTTTACTGGAAAAATTAGGTTCCTTGAGCATTTTACATTACACACAACACAACATTCTAGGAATTCGGTTACTTGACATGACTGTTATCTCCACACATCACACAAAATGTATTTCACCATGTTCATCTATGGTTTTCACATTAGAGCTAATAGTTAGCTACATGTAATAAACATGAATTGTAGTGTTGTTACCGGGGCTTGAAAGATTACCAGATGAAAAGGGGTAATACAATTTTCTCCGAAATTCCCTAACATTTATGATAAACAAATCTCAAGTAATTATGACATCATGGCTCTTTTCTTAAAGCCTCCTTTCCCTCGAAAGGATGCCAAGAATCCAATAACAAGAAAATAACAAAGAAACATCACTTTGCCACTACAACACTAATGGGGCTAAGTTATAGCAATATCACTAAATATACTTATGTATACTCCCACTCTCTTATCGTATTTCACGATAATAGGTGACTTTTAGTGTGCTAACTAAAATCATTCATTTGCACGCAACTTTTACACACAATGAGTAAGAATATAACAATATCATAATGCATCAAACAAACAATTTTCAAAACAAACCATACTGCCGAAATCTCTCCTTCGGGACAAAATTACAACGTAAAACACATTCATTTCTATTACATTTCTATTGCAGCCCGGTTAGCATTGTCAATAAACCAAACATCCTCAAAAATTAAATAGTCTTAAATGCCAAGACAATGAGGATAGCATATACTAATCACTTCACACAGTGATGTCTTTGGACAGGTCACTAATACCATAATTAATTAGAATATGCAATCAATAATATTCAACCACGTCTCTTATGAGTTCATCAACTTTTCATTTGTTATTTTAGCAACACAGATTATTATTTGAACTCGATGCGGTTTACCTTTACCGAGGCAAAAAGAAAAGGGTTACAATAAAGTAACTGAGTGTTATAAAGCCTCAAACATGAAATATATCATACCTGAAGAGGTAATTGACCATGTCTATCTAAAAGATTCTTAAAGTACGCATTTTTTAGTGTCTCAAAACTATGGTCATTTTTTTTTTTAGCTTTTACTGCTTAAGTTTAAGAATAGAATCACAAACAAGTTACAACATTATATAACTCATGAAATAATTCTACAATAATTATCGTTCTATTTAAGACGATCTCAGAATGTAGCCAATATGCCAACTTTCAGTACAAAAACAATCAAACGCAACCAAGAAATAACAACATAAATGTCAACTTGTCATACATATATTCTCCACCCCATGAACCTGACACCTTTGGGTATCAAACCACTCTTAATAGAGAATATTTCACCTAATTATTTCAACAGATGACGTCCTTGAATAAGTCAGCAAAATCTTAACTAGGATATACAAATGACTTTGTTACCATAATACTTGAGAAAGTTTATCAGGTTTATCTTCAATTGGCCTTTGGCAGCACAATTTTACTGGTAAAACTCCGTACCATTCAGGTCACATTCAAAATATTCATTGTAAATAGATAAACTGAACTATCAAAATTCTTCCTTTGGGAGGAATCAAGACACATAAAGCTTATCCAAAAGTATGACTTAAATATATGACCCAAATTGTCAATTTGCTATATCCGGTATCCTTAAATACTTAAATATTCACACGGCATGATACCTTTACATAAGAATACATGAGCTAATTCTTTTATATAATGGTATTTATACAAATCATTAACACCAAATTAGCTCATTAAGCAAACGACAATATATAATCATTCATTCACGATTCTCACCATTTTCGAATGGTTACTTTGGTAATCCAATCTAATGGTTAAACTCCAAAAAGAATATTTATAGGGTCATTAAAAACATATATGGCATATTTTATTGTAGAAATTAATTAAGGCATGGTTGACCAAATGTATTTATTCTTAAGTTATAAACAAAGAGCCTGGACAAACATTATACAACAAGCACATAACACAAGAAGTGACTAGAGAAGGGTCAAGATGCAATCCACTAAGTTACCATAATAAGTTGAAACCTATTCATACCGTCATATACCTACATACTTCTGACTCCCATTTAGTTCACTAAACTCATATTCATCAAGAGGAAACATCCAACTTGACCACTAAAAGGATGAACTAGGACCATTACAGAGAGTTAAGTCAAAATGTTGATTAAGTTAAGATAACTTTAACACATCATCATCTTCTTTAGACATGAAAATGAGAAGGAAAACAAAAGCATATGGAAAACAATACTAGGTTCTACTATTTCCAAAAACCTATACCAATCTTTATCTAGCATGTCCATAGTGCAAATTAAACACACATTTAATTTTGGTCGGTTCCTCATATTGATGACAAACTTTACATGTCATAACCTTCTACTTTGGAAAGAAGACATCAATCATATCGGTAAAACATGACATGAAATGAAGATAAAATCCACCAATATTTTTAGGGTCTTGTTAACTTGTATACCCGTATACACGTTAAGGTTTACTAAAACGATAATTTTTTGCATTGGAAACATCATTTGTTTGTTTTATTGCATTGAAAACAGTAATTCTTTGCATTGGGAACAAGATTTGTTGTTTTTAGTGCAAAAAAAACCAGTTTCTAGTAGAATAAGACAAAAAACACAATTTCCAAAGAAATAAAATAATTCTTAATTAAACCTTAACATGTATACGGGTATACAAGTTAACAAAAGCCATATTTTTATAATCACAACATAAACTATTATTTAGTCATTTAACACCCAATATAAATTCAAAATTCAAGTAATTTAGGAGCAATCATAATTACTTTCAATCAACCAAATGGAGCCTGGAGTACATCTTCTTTAGTGGGTTTCAGGACTGTGAACAGTTTAATGCTACCCTTACAACTACACTATATATATCAATCATACGATGACAATTACCGGATTAAAACATAACCCATTCTTAAGTATAAAAAGGGTGATACCATATTTCGATCAAAACATCATAATATGACCATCATGTTACGATCATCTTGTCACAAAGGCTAAATATACTACCATTAAATTAACCTCAAAATCAATTTTATGAGCAAACAAGATTAATCCAATTGGCTCTGATGCCACATGTTGGAAAATCTAATCATAGTAGCAAAAAACAATTCATGTGAAGATTATAGGATCTAGGATCATTATGTTAACCACAATCAAATTACAAGATGTAATTATACATACCTTGAGTCATAGCTATATTTCCTTACCTCCCTGATGCTTCAATGTGTTTGTCTAGCTCTTTAGTCAGTATGCCCGATAAGATTGTACTGGATTATGACTTGAAGATAAGTTAGAGGACCATATATTTCTTTACCCTGACCATTCTAGTTGTTGTTCACGAGAGATGGAAATTCAGCAACTTCATTACTAGGGTAAGAGAATAATTGTTCTTTCTCAGATAGTAAAGAGCAATTTTTAGCTTTCCATCAAAGCTAATCACCGACATGTGTCATTTAAATATACTAACACATATCTTGTTAATTGACACCTGCAATCCTTAATTGCCTAGTGTTGGACACGTCATACTTGGACCAAGTCAAGTTTAGTTTTACATGAGTCATCCTAAGTCATGTGCCACATAATCCAACATGCTATAGCGTTTCGAGCTTTCCATAGACCCCATGGAATAGCGTCCGGAAGACGTTTCCACAGCTGATTCCCTTGAGCAGAAAAAAGAGAACTCTTCCACTCCACTATAGTCTCTCTAATGGTGTTAAGAGCAATAGAAGGCCCCCCTTGCAGCATCGATGAAGTAATTCCAGACGCGAGATGCTTAAGGGCATTGTAACAGTAAATGGTCTTAGGTTTCATCCATACTTCCACAAAGGTAGCACTGATTAGGAGTATGTCTGTGGTGAAGATTAGTTAATGTTGGCAGCCTATTCAAACACACTTGCAAAAGAAAAAAACCTATCCTATGAGGCCAAGCTCTGGACCATACCTTAGCTCTGGACCTATTCAAACACACTGCAATCTTCAACTTACCATCAAATTATACTGTGCAGCTGAACTTCATCTGGTTATCCACAATTTTGTTGATGAGAACGAGCGGTCAAGATAGTCAAACTAGACGACCAAAATCAAGAGGTGGTAGCTCGTACCTATCAACAATATCATATTTAATTGGGTGCAGTGACTGATTAAATGGTTGTAGACCCGACAACTCTTGCCTCTTCATCGGTCACTCACGTTGTATTTTTTTAAAAAGAAAACAATAGAAAGAAACCAAAAAGTCGTTAGGAGCCACCGTTTACTTCTGTTTGATCAAAATTTAACTAAAACAAAAAAACCAGAGGAGGCAAATCATGAAGATTGAAGATTAATTAACAATGGAGGAGCCAAGGAAATTCATTAAGGTATGGTCTTTAGTTTTCATAGCCTTGAGTTATTGTTACTTCATTCCTTCAAGAATTCCCAAAGGGAAATTCAGATTGCTTTCCATCATTCCAATATTATACTTGTTCATAATTCTTCCTTGGAATCTAGATACCAACCTTCTTCGAGGTCCTACTACTTTGTATCTTGTTTGGTTAGGAAATTTCAATCTTCTTCTATTTTCATTTGGTAAAGGCCCTCTATCTCCTAAAGATCAAGAAATTTCATTCTCGAATTTCTTGGCCCTTGCTTGTCTACCTATCAAGATCAAGCAAACAAACAAGAATGACAATAATTCGTCCCGCGAATCATCATCAGAAATCTCGAAACCACCGTTGCATTTCACGATCAAAGTATTGGTTTTGGCGATTTTAACTATTGGTTGTGCACATAAAGAAAACATCCATCCAAAACTTTTGTTGTTTTGTTACTGTGGTTATTTATATATTGGCTTAGAATTCACACTGCTTGCAGTTGGAGTCACAACTGCAAAAATTCTGAACTTAAAAACAGAACCAGTTTTTAACGAACCTTATTTTTCAACATCTCTGCAAGATTTTTGGGGCCGAAGATGGAATTTAATGGTAACGAATATTCTGCGAGTAACTGTATATGAACCCATAAAGAAATGGGGTCAACTACCAGCTGTGATCGCAACGTTCATTGTTTCAGGAATTATGCACGAGATTATATTCTTTTACTTAATTGGGGTGAATCCTACATGGGAAGTCAGTTTGTTTTTTGTTCTACATGGGCTTTGTATTGGTTTAGAGATTAAGGTGAAAAAGGTTGTCAAGGGCAGGTGGAGTTTGCCTCTGATGGTGTCAAGGCCGTTGACAATTGGATTTGTGATGTTAACTAGTTTTTGGTTGTTCTTCCCACCTCTCATAAAGGGTGGCTTTGATGAGAAGACAAGCAGAGAGATTGTTGCATGTCTTGATTACTTTTCCATGCAAACAGCACACCAGTGATGCCTGTGATTAACAACCTGAAATGAAATTTGGTAACTCAAAAGCAACAGTACTGTTTTAAGATGACATTTATTTTCAGTAAAGATTAATGGAAGAAATATTTTAAGTGAAACAATATAAGTGTATTGAGGGAACTTATAAGTTATTCAATTCCTTAATCTACACTGGCATGAAAACAGAACTTGTAGCTTCGTGGAGTTTCACCGGTTAACATCGCATTCCAAGCTCGATAACAGTTTGCGACTTCGATCCACAGTCCATTGACTCATTTTTCCTATTTTCTCCTATTCATTAACAAAATCATAACACCTAGTTAAGGGTCGCTCTGTGAGTGGGCATAGTTTAGTGGTCCTTTTCAATACTGCTGCTACTGTCTACTTTTACAACTCATGATTCCCTAATAAAGAACCATTTTTTGGGGACCATGGCTTTTTTGAGGGGACCATGGTCTTATTAGGCCACATTCCCTCTAATTATAAGGGGTGTCCTAATGCGTTGAAATTACTAACCTACCCTTAACCTAATTTAATTTAAAACCAACCTAATAACCACCTTTCTCTCACTTTATATATAACCACCACCTCCTCCCACCACCACCGCCCATCACCGCCGATTACTACCACCACCACCTCCGACCATCACCACCGCCCACCGCCGCCGATTACCACCACCACCTCCTCCCACCACCACCGCCGATTACCACCACCACCACCTCTGATTATCACCACCACCAACCACCTATTACCACCACCACCAACAACTACCACCACCTCTATATATATATAGCTTAATTTAAATATTTAGCAAAGATATTCTCACAAACTCATTACTTGTCATTTGTTTTTGGTTGAAAAAAATGAGAAGTAATCATCAAAATGAGTTGAAAATGGAAGTTGTGGAGAGGTTTAATGGAGGTTCTGGTGTTGAGTTCGGTTACTTGTTCATCTCACAAGGCAACCGAACTACACATTCAGATGAGTTCGGTTACTTGTTCATCCTCACAAAGCAACCAAACTACACCTTCAGATGAGTTCGGTTCTATATGCTTTATAACTATGTTACCGAAGGCGACGAGTTCGGTTGTTTCGCATAAATGTATAAAGCGCCATGTAACCGAACTCTAGGGTTAAAAACATAAGAAAAAAAGTTGCCATGTAACCGAACCTTACTGTTTTTCCCATTATTTTTATTTCTCTTATAACCGAACTCTATCAACTTTGTTCGGTTATTTCACAAAAATCTTAAAACTCCCATGTAACCGAACTCTACGGTTAAAAACATAAGAAATTTGTTTGTTAAGTTCGGTTGGTTGTGCAATTGATCTCAAGTTTGCGAAACAACCGAACTTATTAAACTTAGTTCGGTTGGATCGCAAAAGCATGCAGTTTGCGAACCAACCGAACCTTATACACCTGGTTAAAATTTATTTGTACGTAAAGTTCGGTTAGTTGCGAACCAACCGAACATAACGCTGCATGTCAGAGCTTCCATTAATATGGAGTTCGGTAACCTGCGTATTTGGATCAAGCAACCGAACTACACCTTCAAACTAGTTCGGTTACTTGTTTATCTCCCAAGGCAACCGAACTACACATTCGGATGAGTTCGGTTACTTGTTCATCCTCACAAAGCAACCGAACTACACCTTCGAGATGAGTTCGGTTACTTGTTCTTCATATAAAATAACCGAATGCATTTCAAAATCCAATTCAAAATTTTACATTTTTGGGGAAGTTTTTACCAATTCAACATACATTATCTAAGTTTGGAACATACTTGTTCACCCAAATACTCTTCCTCCGGTCGTGGTTGATAAAATCCATTATTTGAATACTCAAAGGGGGTGAATTGGAAAAAAAAATAAAAAATCATGTTTTTCTCCTTCATCTTCTCTAACTCTTCTCTCACAATAATTCTACTCAACTAATAATAAACCCATCTTTTAATTTAATCTCACTAATTATTTTTAACTAAATCATTTCACTAATCATAACCTAAAATTAATTAAGAGGGTAGATTAGGTATTAAATAAATAACTAGATATGGGGTGACCTAGAATTACTTCTAATGTCTTTACCCAAAATAAAACCATGGTCCCCAAAAAAAAAGCTAGTCCCCAAAAAAACGGTTCCTAATAAAGTCTTCTACTCATTTGTTCAAATCAGGTGGGTTTCAAATAAGTTTCATGTGGGCTTTCCCTCTCTTGTCCTGGTTGTCCCAAGATATCAGTTTGTGTGCAATTACACCCAATGACCCAAACCAATAACAAGTAGGGGGTGAGCAAAAAGTCCGGAACCGCGGATTTTACTCGTATCCGTCCGCAAAATTGCGGGTGAAACCCAATCCGCAAGATCTATGGACCGCGGATAATAACTATGAATGGTCAAATTTGATTTATAGGTCAATTCGATTGACTAAGTCTCATGGACTATCAATAATAAAACTGGGGGCTATATTTAAGAAAAGCCTTTTCAAATCCGCACTTTTAGAGGTATGGTTTCGGTTGGACTTTGAAATCCGTGAATTCACCCGCACCGTAAGGCAATAAGGAAAATTAATAGAAGTATTAAGGATAATATTGAAAGTATCAGTTTTAAGCAATAACCTATACGATCTACCATTACGGTTTGATAATGTTATTTTATTCCTCCTATCTGAACAAATTTGTTTTTATAGTTGTGTTCGATTAAATCCAATGTAGTCTCCATATGTTACTGCTATGACCTTGCGTTCTGATGTATTTGATCCAGTGAGTTGCCTTTTCAAGCCGTATGTCTGTGAACACAGAAATAACGAAGGTATCTTCGTGTCCACAAACAATTTTCGCAGTGTTAGTTAAACTGACATAGAGGTAGAAATATACATAGAATAACATAAAGTGATGGAAAGAGAAACTCTGAGCCTTTGGGCTCGTCCTCGTTTCTCATCATAGAGATTTCTATGATGATTTAAATGATGCGAAAATAATAAGTGCAGAGCGTAAATGAGACGATGATTTACGTGGTTCAGCACTAAGGCCTACGTCCACGGGGGGTGCTGTTTCACTATATATTATCAGAGGTTACAAGGATAGTCGAATGACTTTGAGTAGGGAACGAAGCTAGGAAGGAAATGATTATAGGCCATACTTACTCTTACAATTTCTCTCTCCTGAACTCTCTCTTTTTTTCCCTAAAATTCGTCGACCCCCTATTCCTTAGTGGGTTGGGGTATTTATAGGCTTCTCCAGTGGGTCCCTTTCTTTGAATACAACTGTCCCTTATCGTCTTGATTACCGTGTCATCTCGATGCTATCTTAGTTTCGACTCGGTGCCTTCCAACGGTACTATGCAGGGACGATGATGGACCTTCTTCTTCTCCATAGGATAGTTGACACGTATCCTATGCTCGTGTCATTTAATGCGGGTGGTTGGGGTAGTCCGCACGCGTCAGACGGCTGTATGATGCCCCTGTCACATCCCTGTCAGCGAGACTCATCCCTACCCTTAATCTTGGATCTTCTTCGGGATAGAGTAAAGTAGATCTCTTAGTCTTCTATGGTACTTCGCAGTAGCTGGCTTTTCTGGTGCCCCTTGATCCTCCGTCGTTGGATTAGTCTGATGACGAGTAGGTGGAGATGACATGTGCCCCTTGAGTATTGGGTCGTGGCATCATATCTGAGTCCAAATTTGTTCACACTCCTCTAACGATACGAATGTATATTTAACATTTCATTCTGATTGGTGATTATTTAACTGATGGCCCCATTATCCTCCATGTTTAGAATCATGACCCTCGTTACATAACTCCCTAAATTAAATCAAGGATAGAGATTGAAATGTGAAATATACACTTGTTAAGGAGTGTACACGAATTCAGACTCATCATATCTCGATGTTCAAGAGTCATGTGTCTTCCACGTGTGATTCCTTCGATACGTGGCAGATGATGAATTATGTGTATACAATGTCTAAGAAAAGGTTAAGTGTATGCTTAATTTAAATGGAATATCTGTTTACAGTTGTTTGTTAACTATGTTTGCAATTTTAAGTTGAGCCTCTCAAATAATCTGTATTTTATGCCGTTATGTGTAAATCTTGATAGATGGTTCTCGGAAATGCTTAGGTTTCTTGATTTATTTATTTTCTTCTCTTTTTTTTTTAACTAAATCCGCGGTTTATCCGCATCCGGCCGTATCACCCGCTGATCCGCGGATGTCAAATCTACGGGTGATTGGATCGGACACGGTTGGATTTTTCAAATCCGCAACTTTGACGGATTGGACGCGGGTGACCCTAATCCGCATCAGTTCATCCGTTGCACACCCTTAATAACAAGCTTGAATGCAGGGATAGGCCTCGCAAGGGGAAAACCCGGGCCTGTCCCTGATTTTGGTCCAACAATTTTATGTTAAGGATTTTTTTTTCAAAAAACAGTTGTATATCAGTCTTATAAAAGAAGAAGTAGAGAAGGAGGCACAAAGTAGAGGGGAAGAAGAGGAGATAAATCTTATTCATATGTATGTAATTACAATGGGTTAAGCCTCTTTTTATATAGATAGAAGACTTGGTTCCCAAGATATGTAAACCCTAATATTAGACACGAAGGGCATCTTAGTAAATAGATATTTGGTTTATAACACTCCCCCTGATGACCACTGTGGCTAAGTCATTACAAAAATACCAGGAAAACTCAAAAGAGAAAAACCTGAAATTGCATGTGCATGTAAAGACTATGACAGTGTTGGAAACGCATATGTTGCCTCGTTAAAACCTTGACAAGGAAAACCAAGTGGGACAAAACCTTGACGAAGGGAAAAGAGTACAACTCGATAAGTCCAGTAAATGCACCTTTGATGATGGCGTCGCTCCCCCTGATGAGTACTTCAGTTAAATCTTGGCTTGCAAATCTCTGAGTCGTGACTTCCCAATTTGATGAACATATTTCTTGAATGTAGAAGATTCTTCTTACTTCGTCAACAAAATTGCTACTTGATGAAGTCTTCTTTTGTGTTAGTCTTCTATTAGTAGTTTTCTCGAGTCTCTATGCTTCTTTAAAAACATTGACGACTTGTGTCTTGGGTTGCTAGATTCTCGGAGATGATTTGCAGGAAAAGTTGATGTAGTTTCTCCAATAAAGTGCCAGGATACCTTATCATACGGGAAAATAAATCGTATTTGTGAGAAGGAAATCCAAATTCTTAGGAGATGATTAAGTTGATTTGGTTTAATCAAATGTGGGCATCCACTAAACAACCAAAATTGATACGACTCCCCCTTGGATGACCATCATGTTGAATTAAATTGCCTCACTAAAACCTTGCCTATAAAACCCAATAGGGAAAAATTTGGACGAAGGAAAAAGAGCACAATATCAACTTTTTAAATAAAAATCAAATGTCAACAAGAAGTTGCCTCATTAAAACCTTGTCAAGAAAACCACATGGGACAAAACTTGAACGAATGAAAAAGAGTACAACATTTTAAGTAAATATTGATGCTATCCCAACTATATGAGTTTTACAGAAGACAAGCATAAAAAAAAAAATAACTCTAGTCCATCTTGAATAAGAGTTTAAGCTAGCATAATTCTAACTGCAGATTTAAGGGGAAAAAAATAGAATATATGCAGCTAAAGCGTGGATTTTTGTGTTTTTATGGACTCCTCAAGAGACCTATATATAAAGCTGATATCATCAACTAATTAATCCGGATTTTCAGTTTTGTACCAAATTTCTAAAAACACATGAAGGATTGTTAACTTGACATAATCAAGTCAAGTAGCTACCAGAATATAATTTGAATCCTACAAGGATTACAAATTTGAATATGTTCTCAGACCACATATGATCCCTTCAAGGACTACCACGCTAAATGTGTCTTATAAGAAGAACAATTGTTGAACCAATCCTAGGGTCTGATCAAAAAGAAAACCCTCAACTCGTTTTCACAACGAACGTATTTCTCGTATAACGCATTACGACTACACCAACATGTAAGTAATAGGCTTGACAATTTTAAGGTGTTAAGTCTTGGATCCAAAATTACGTTAATCGAGAATTATAATAATCCAATCTAATATGGATTACATGCCAATCAATCACATATGTCGATATTATCTGGCAGAGAACCACCATCATTTATTTCAGTAGCTACTAATGAATATTCGACAATCATTGGTTTATTATGACACAACACAATTCTCTGGTGTATACACACTTTAAAAAAATTCAAATTTCACTGGTACCAATTCCCGCGGGCATTATAATCTCCTCCTCGTCAAATGAGGAGATATTAATTTTGAGAATGTGAATCATATCATGATAGACTCTATTGGAGCACTATCTGTAGCATGTAGCAACTTTTTTGCTAGAAGTGATTGGATTTGTCTTTTCAAACGACATTAGCTTATGAAAAAGCTAAATGAGATAATTTCACGCCTATTATTTAATGGCAGCATTTATCGATTTGATTTAATGGGAGAGAAATTGATATAACTTTAGTTAATTAACACCATCTTTTGATAGTGTGTATAGTCTCCCCCTGATTATGGCGGAAATAATTGTATCTCATATACGAAATCAATTTTTGTAAAGTATTATCCGATTAATTCGAGGACATATACTTAGAATAATTTCTGGATTTTAACAATACCAGGTTGGAAAGTAGATACTGAATCCAAGAATCATTAAAAATTATTCGAAAAATGTAATCCACTTGATATACAAATTGAACAAAGCACGGATTTTATTGGTTACAACCAAAAAGATATAAAATATGCAAATAAATCTCGAAATAATGCCATGACCTCAACGACATGAGATTGTGGACACTTTATTTTTCAAAAGAAATTAAATTCAAGATCAATATAGTCTTTACAAGGACTAATAATATTGGCTAACAAGCCGGGTGTGCACCCTTTGATCTTTAGTGTCCAATTCCAACTACAAGTGGAACTATTTCAAAATTTTGGAGAATATTAAGACGAAAAAAAAATAAAAAATTTGTTCAATATCCTTCGGAAGTGCAACAATTCTTAATTTCATTGGTGTTTGCAATTTCGAATTCCATAATAACGATATCTCATTCTGAAGTCGATAGAGAAAAACCAATTTCAATTGGCTATAATGATCTTTTAAGAAAATAAAGAGATCATAATCGTTAATCTTCGTAGAGCAAACCCTACTTTCTGTTCATGGCGATTTCTTTGAAAGAATGGAAATAAATAACCAATATTGCCTTAAAGTTCTTAGAATGCCAATTTTTATTCATCTCATTAGCGAGAATTGATGGGGAAAAACCAACATCAATTGGTTTGTACAATTAATAAACTTGTGTCGACAAATTAAAATATATATATATATATATATTGTCGTTTTCAATATCGCATAGTTAGATGACGGATGATTTCTTGGAAAAAAAAGAAAAACAAAATAGAAATCATTAATCACATGATCTTCGTCTAATGGACAAAGATACCAATTAAATTGGACGTAGGTTTTTCAACCATGCATGTGAATAATTACCGTGAAGGGAATCAAATTGCGATAATACCAATTTTGGTGATGACAGTTTCAATAAGAGAATAGAAACTGTAAACCATCTTTCTATGGATTTATTTTTCTTTTCTTAATAATTAAAAAGAGAACACTAATTTTTGGTGATTACAGTTTCATTAGGGGAATAGAAACTATAAACCATTTTCGATGGATTTATTTTTTCTCTCTATGAAAAGGACTAGAGAAGAAAGGAAATCAAAGTTGATCACCCATATAAGTAAATAACTTAACCAAGCATATAAATTACAACAAGTAATTAAGAAAAAAAAATGTAGCTTGAAGGATAACTGTAAAAGAAAAAATTAAAAAAAAATATTTCCATGCCCTCTGCCTCCGGTCCTCAATGGAGACAACTCGCATCCATTATCCCTACCATGAAAAACTTAATTTTCCATCATATTGGAAATGGGTTAACAACTCCGATAGAAGCTAATTGGATTCCACACTCTCCCAATTTAGACCCGACACAATACTACCCAATCAAAACGGTGGCAGATATCATCGATCCAATCACCCACTCTTGGAAGCAGGAAAAATTGAACACATTACCCAATCCAATAATTCAAAAAATCATCAACATTCACCTTCCCCAAAATAATACCCCAGATAAAAGTATCGGCCACACTCAAAACCTGGAAAGTACACTACATCTTCGGGATACAAATGTCTCACCCATGGTCAACCAACACATACACCTCTACCACCTACCAAATTCTTGTGGAAATTACCATGTCCACCAAAAATTCGGCTTTTCTTGTGGAAAGCCATCAATGAAGGATTACTAACCTTCTCTCTCTTACATCGAATCCACTTGACCAACTCAGACATATGTCCAAGATGCAATACTAATACGGAATTAGCAAGTCACCTTTTAATTCATTGCTCAACATCAACTAATTCCTGGAACATCTTATTCAATCAACTTACAAATGCACCAAACTCCAACCCAACCCTGACCTTCACCTTAACTCCACAAACAACCATATCCCAAATCCTGCAACAACCAACATCAACAACTATAATCTCCTCATTTTGTTTTCTACTATGGACCCTATGGCTATCCGTAAATGATTTAGTTTACCAACAAAAACAAACAACTTCGGAAGAAATCCTAGCCCTGGGCACAAAAACTACAACAAGAATATTTGAAAGACCGCACACTTCACCACCGGTCATACCAGGAGATACACCAACATTCAACCACCCAAAACCGATAGAAGGACAACAACAATATCGGTAGGATGGTCCACTCCGAACATCAGCTGGATAAAGATTAACACAGATGGAGCAGCCAGAGGCCACCCGGGATTTGTAGGGGCGGGATTCGTATGTAGAGACTCGATGCACGAACGTTAATAGCAATGGCTCAACCACTGGAATTACCACCGCACTATCTCAGAAACACAGGCATTACTTTTAGCCTCAAGAAAAGAACGAGAGAGACAATGGCCTAGAGTTCTCTTTGAAACGGATTCAGAGAACCCCCTGCGTTTCATCACATCAACCACCATGCCACCTTGGCACATTGCAGGAATGATTGAAGAAATAAAAAGTAGGTTTAGGCAAATCCCGCAAGTCGCCATACAACACAACCACAGGGAAGGCAATCAAGCAGCGGATGGATTAGCAAACCATGCAGCAGACGGAAGCCAAGTAGGAAACTATTCAACCAAAATTTGGGACCAGGCAATCCCGTTTTTTATCAGTCACATTTTATCTCAAGACTCTGTGGGTACCACATACCCACGACAAGTTGTAATTTAAACTTTTCTCTAATAAAATTCATGCTTCAAAAAAAAACCAAGTTACCAATATTGTATACAAGGATAACGTGGTAGTTAAACGGTGTCCAACTAGCCATATCTCTCGGCCCATGTTCCTTTTGATAAAACGTCCATATATTTCTTTGGAATTACCAAAGTAATCCAAGTCCAGATCATACATGAAAATCTAAATCAAATAAACATAAGTTAAGTTAGGATACTGTGTTCATATATACAGTAACTAAAAAGAAAACAGATGATAATGTAAGATTGAAAACAAGAATAATATAATAGTATTCTGTTGAAGAAAAAGTTGTTTCCGGGATCAGGATCAACTCTTCCACTTGTTTAATCAAGTGAAATCTATACACGGCTAAGCGGCAGAGCTACGTGCATGATAACGTCTTATAAAAGAAGAAGTAGAGAAGGAGGCACAAAGTAGAGGGGAAGAAGAGGAGAGAAATCTTATTCATATGTATGTAATTACAATAGGTTAAGCCTCTTTTTATATAGATAGAAGACTTGGTTCCCAAGATATGTAAACCCTAATCTTAGACACGAAGGGCATCTTAGTAAATAGATATTTGGTTTATAACAATTAGAGAATTATACGGTACTAAATATTTTGTTCGAAACATGAAATCTTTTCTTCTCATTGCATTTATTTGCTCATTCTTCCTTTATGAACCTTAAATTTCTCTTCTCCAATCATCATCTTTTTTCGATAAAGTATTGAATTTAGGGCTTTTTTATAAAGTAACCCTACTTTTCACATTACACTAAAAAAATGCCCCCGTTTTTTAAAAATTTGTTAAAGTGCCCTTTCCTTGACCGTTTAATTCAAAAAACGGGTAACAAAAGTTAGCAGAGGTTAAAGCTTAGGTGGCACCGTCAGAAAGTCTAAAAAACCCTTCCACTGAGTAGAGCTGAATCCACTTGAGTCGCCGATTTGAGTCGAGCCAAGGCCATTTTTTGTTGCTCACAAACTTGTGGTTCAGGCATTTTCTCAAGCACTCAGTGTGCGTTTTGCGAACTGATCATGGAAACGTACTGGTTGTATCTCGGAGACTACCCAAACATGTTCCTTTCCTGCAAAAAAATTCACATTCAACAACAAACCCATGGCTAATCATTCAACCCCACAAAACATTTCAATTTTTCTCATCCACTTAAAATCACATAAATAATGGCAGGAACTGTCATTCTTTCTCCCTATTTCCTCCTCCTCAAACTATCCATTTTCAAGCAAACCAGAGAACCACTATGTTTCCGTATTAAAATTCAGCTCGAACCCATTATTCCAATCGTTTAGGAACTCAAATCCTGCCTTCAATTTCCTACATCCATCTCTTCTATCAATGACTGCACTTCAATTTCTTCCCTGGTTTTTCTCATGTTTCCGAGTCTAAAAACAACTCAGTTTCAATAATCTCTGCACCACTGGTTCCCTGTTCTTGTTAGTCGCTAATTGTTGTTCAAATCCATTGAATCAACACTATGAATCTGTGGAAGCAACAACATCCTCTTTCTCTATTAATTTCTCGCTGCCAAAACCCATGTCTAAATTGTTATTAGTTTTGCCTGAACTTCTGAATCTCTATTAACCCAACAGGTCGCAACAGACCTGAGCTCCCCGACGTGAATAAGCTTGGCTGTAAAAACTGGTGCACCTCTTGAGAAGAATTGATGGCTTGAACTATTCGAGTCTCACACACAAATTAATAGAAACCCATATCTTAATTGAATCAATTTAATCAAATAAGCAAAAAAAAACTTAAATTCACAGAACCAGGAAGCTCTTCAATCAACATAAAACAGAATGAAAGAATAAAATAAAATTAAGCCAATTAATCTCATGAAGAACATAAGAACTCTAATTTAAAAAAATACCCAAATTGAATCAACAGAATTCATCTATTCATATACAAATACAACAACCCATTTCATGATTTTGTCTTCTTCTTTTCCTGTTGTTGTAGGCTATCTATACATCCACTGCTTCAACTCAACATGTTGCATCGACAGTTTCAGAGAACCCAAACTTCATCTTCACCAATAAAACCTAAAATCATAATACCCGAACAGTATCACCAACAACAACAACGACATGCAGTTTTCTAATATTTGTTTAGAATTTCTTCTCTAACATCTCTATAAACTGGTGGTGATGAAGAACAAACAGAAGGAGGCGTCTCTTTTTCTCACTGCTTCTAAAAGAAAGAGAACGAGAATGAACAGAAGCATGTTGTATTAGGGTAGTCAAATATGATAGGATAGCGAAGTAATTTGACCCGTTTTCTGACTAGGTAAACGACCATTGACTAAATTATGCGGGCCCAAAGTGTGAAAGTAAACGGCAGGGGCACTTTAACAAGTTTGAAAAAAACGGGGACATTTATTTTTTGGGTATAAAAAAACGGGGACACTTTATCAAAATTCCCTTGAATTTATCTTTAATCCGGGGTGCACATTCATTTCCATCTCTGATCGGACATCCATCAAACTAGTGTTTAACCCTTTTGTTCTTTGAATTGGCATATGCATCGGAAATACAAGAGATAATAATAAGTTAATTGGAATGACCGGGCTCATGACTACCCACTGAACTTTTTGATGACTTAAATTCACATATTTACGTGTTGGCGTCTTCAAATTGCATGCAAGTAAGCTAACTATTCCATAACCCTTTTGTGTGACTGTTAAAGCATGTTTGGATATGAGAAGGTAAAACAATTTTAGAAATTAGAAAAAAAAAAAATTGTTTTAAGAAAAGCTAACCTTTCAATTTTAAAAGTTATTCTGAAATTGTAAACTAATTTCACACCTTTTTACTTCCAGAAGTAGAAAAGTAATCTCTTTAGTATTATCCAAACATGCTATCAGTAAAATTTTGTGAGATTATAGCTTCTATTTGGTATAAAATGTATTCTATACTAGTTTGGTTAATTGTTAATATGTTCTTTGTTTTACATATCACATAAAGGCAGAACTATGAAAACTAAATAGCTTAGATGCAGGAGGAAATTGAATTGAAAATTAAATTGGTCAAAAGCCAGAACTATAAAATCACTCGAGTTTTTAACCGGTCCTACAAAATGATACTGGCTTTATCTCAATCTCCATGGGGAGAAAAGGAAAATTAAGGGTTAATCTTCAAACGGTACCCAGGTTTGCCGAAGATGATTCGAGCAGATTCTTTTTGTTGTATTTTGTTTTTTAATCATTAATATTCTTTAAAAGATCGATCTAAAAACAAATACTTGTCCTTTAACCGAATCCAGCACATCCTCCTCTTAGGCAAGATCAATGGTGATAAAGGTTTCTCAAATTCCTGTGGTTACAAGTCCCTCAATGCCCTTGCAGAAGTTTGGAAAATGGGATTTTATGTGTCATTTCCTGAACATTAGTGTTTTTATTATCTAAAATTATCTTGTGACACAAAATTTTGCCTCATGGTCTCACTTTCCTAGTACAAAATATGCTATAATCATCTTCTGTCACTGAATCAAAAATCTGTTTCCATCTAGCATCAAAATGTTCATAGCGACTAAAATTGGTATCATGATCCAAAATCTACCTTCAATCTTTAGTTTTCTATGCCCACACACGGCTTGTGTGCGTTTTAATCTATTTCTTATTGATCGATCAAAAAAAAAATAATGATCCAAAATCTACCATTGGTGGCCCAAAATCTATGTCACTGCCTTAAGTATGTCTTTTTTTTTTTGGGAAACTTGGGAAAATGCCCCAAAATGGACTGCTATCTTGGAAATCTGCCCCAACGTTAAAAAGAGTTGGAAAAATGCCCCACTGTTAGAAATAGCTGTTAACTCCACATGTGCGAGTTATCACGTGCGGAAAAATGACAGAAATGCCCAAATCCGATAAGATCTTGCCACGTATGCGCATAATTCGGCGGGCTAAGATGAGGACTTTCGCACGTGACAACTTGAAAAAAAAAATCATTTGAGAACTTTATTGTCGGGAATTGACTTTTTTATGTCCTTCATCTCAAATTGCTCTACATGGCATCTATCCTTGCATCCAACTGTTTATCCTTATCACTACCAGATGTTGCCACATGTCTCTAGCAGTCCATAAATTTCATTACTAATTCAAATCATATATCGTCATAGAAGTTCAATTTCTAATTAAAAATCTACCATAACATGATACAACCATATTGTCTTAGAAGTTTAGGGAGCATAACATAACCATATTGTCTTAGAAGTTTTTGGAATCATAACATAAAACTCACAACTGAATATTATGTTATGTACCAACAAGAAATCTTTGTTCTCAATCTTTTCCTCTTTGGATTAGATCCTAATATACCTGGCTTGATTGAGGTATACTCAAACTAATTGGGGTATATCCAATTTTAAAGGGACACTTTTTGTGGGTTTTAGGGGGAGTCATAATGGGTAAGTTACAAAACTACCCTTACCCATTAATAATCTTAATTACCCTAAATCAGATTTAATATTTTCATTTCATCTTCTTCTTCTCTTCTTCTTCTCCTCCACAACCCTACCGGCTTCATTAACCCCCCCCCCCCAAAACTCATCGATCAATTCGTTAAAATCGTCTATTCGAAAACTCCGATTAATCTTCATGAATGGATCCACCAGGAAGATGGCAACTCGTATGAAAGAAACTAATCGAAAACCCAATGAATATAACCCTAGAATTGCAAGTTTGGTTGCTAAGAAAGTGAAGAAAAAAACGGTTGAAGAAGAAGAAATTGAACCATTGAAACACGTGAAATGGTGCGCTTAAGAAAGTAAGGGCTTGTTTAAACTCACTCTAGTACTTCGATTTCATGTTTGCATGTCAAATTAGGTCAGAAAATTGAATTTTTTGAATTGAAGTTGCGACGCCGGCAAGGTTTTTTGTTATCGACCTTTCAGGGTTTTCATAGTTAGGGTTTGGTAGGGAGTGTATAAGGTTGAAGAACTTTCCAATTTGTATAGTTTTACAGAATCGCTACTAGCAGGCGGCAGGGTTATTCATCCGTATACCATTCCGGCGTTTTTTTTTTTAATGAAGCTAGGCATCTTATTATTGTTTACCCTTCCGGCTACTTGTTTAAAATGTTTCCTGTTGCCTAGAATTTTTTCGTCCGGAAGGGTATTTATATAAAACCATTCCGGCTGTTTGTCAGCCGGCGATGTGTGGGAAATGGACCTTTCCGACCAGTTTAGTAAAAAATTCCTTATTTTTTTGCGAGCCGGAAGGCTATTTTGATGATACACTGCCGACTTTGGCTTAGCTGGCACTCATCTTTTGGTCGACCTTTCCGGCCATTTCGGATATGTTGTATTTTTCGACCCTACGGCTTGTAATGTTTTTTTTTCCTGAATTATTCTTGTTCAGATTGCGAATGGCAAAGAAGAAAGCAGCTCTCAAAGCAGCTCTTAGTCCTCCTTCAAACCCTCCTCGTGTTGGTGATAAACTCTTGTCTTCAAAAACATCGAGGGGTATATGTTGTGCCGGGAACGACAAAGGTCTTAGAACCACTATCTGAACCCAGTGATTCAGACGAGACTCCATATGAAGACCAATCAATTCCATCTGGTAGAAGAGGTGATGATGATGATGTTGATGAAACCAATCCGGCTGCTGGAGGAAGTAACAATGATGATGATGATCAAGACATGCCTGAGGCTAGAGGAGGTAATGATGATGGTGATGGTGATGATGATGATGGTGATGGAGATAAAGGGAAGAATATCATCAAAGATGAAATTGTTGAAGAGGAAGAGGAACAATAAGAAGAAGAAGAAGAAGATGAAGATGGAGAAGGAGAACAAACTCTATCTATTGTTCAAGCCACCGAAGCTTCGGATTCAACTTCAACCGGAACGAAGAAGAGGGTGATCACTAAACCGACTGATTCTCACATGCCTCCCAAACACTTGATGGTTGCACTGAAAGAAGGTGAGCCTCCAAAAGGGACCACAACAGATGCCGGAGATGTTCTTTTTGGATACAAAGACTCATGGGCATGTACGGTCCATAATACTATCGTAAGTAATCTTAATCCGTCTTTGTTATTTATTCAAGTGTGTAACTATCTTAATTAAATTTGCGTCAAGTGTTTGTATTTATTTTCATTTTTTTTTTGTATTTAGGATCACAAGCATGCCATCCGTCTCATGAGGCGCCAAGCTCCGTGTTCAGTGACTCATACTTGGGATATTGACATGGAATTTGAGGAGGTGAAAGTGATTGTGAGGAACTCCGGGTTGTGGCCTGCGGTGGAGAGTTAGAATATTGATCATGATAAAGTTACCGTATCTGCATTCTGTGAGAGGTTCTACGGAGAGACTGATATTCTGTTATTCCCATTCGGTGAGATGGCGACAACTCCCGATGATGCTCAACAAATTTTAGGCTTCGAGGTTGAAGGAAAAGCAGTCACTAAGGGATACGATAATGCCATTTCTTTCGGGAAGATTTACGAATTGAGCAAGAAATTGTTCGGTTGGAGTCAGGTTCAGATGGATGCTGTTCTTGACAAGAAGGATGGTCGACTAACCAAGAAATTTAACATGAAGATGTTGAGGGACAGATTATAGAAGACTCAGGAAATCCTTGATAGGGAAGGAATGGTGCACCAAGTACGAATCAATGCTACCGCGGCCGCTTATTTGCTATACACCACGGGCAATTGTATCTTCCCGACAGTTAGGAAACCAAGTCGAGGCCAGTTACTTGCAACTATTGGATCCCTTACATGAGATGTGTGGGTATTCTTTGGGTACTGCGGTGGTCGCCTTCTTGATCAATGAGTTGACAAAATTTTCTAGGGCACTCACTAAGCAAGTTAACGGAAACACATGTCTCTTCCAGGTAATTTTATTGTCTAGAACATTTATATTCGCAAAATTCTTGTTAGATAAGGTTCTTACTAAACTTTTTTTTCTTTTTGCATAGGTTTGGATATATGAGCACTTCCTTTCTTTGTTCAAAGACAACTCTTACGTCGAAGTGGATAACAATGTTCCGGTTCATTTGCCAAGAGCGCAAAGGTACAGTTTTAAGGGTACTCAGGATAAGTAAATGACGCAAAATCTTATGAAACTCCGAGACGCCATCGAAAAATTGACTGCGGAAGAGGTGATATTTGATCCGTATCGAGAGGATAGAAATAAAGGTTTAATCCCAAGGAGAAATGAAGTTGTTGCATTATACTATGGACCCTTGATGACTGTGTTTGAAGGATTTTCAATGTACGATCCACATCGGGTAATGCGACAATTGGGTTACGTCCAAGAAGAACCTCATTTCGATGAAGATAAGCCGTTCTTTACTGTGAACCGGGCTGACTGCACCACCTACCAAAAAACTATTAACGTCTCTTACGATCCAGCGCCAACTCAAGAACATTGGGACGATAGACCGGGCAGTAACATCGATGTGAGTCTTTTGGACGAGGTGACCACCGGTCATGAATCTACTGAGAAATACATGGCGTGGTACTTGGGTTGGGCTCGTCCTACTGTGATTAGGCCAATGACTACTGAAGAACTGGCTCGTAAGAAGAAGATGGAATCGAAAGACCCAGCAACATTGCTTAAGATATTTGTAAGTATTTTGGAGTTGCTCTTACTATTTTAAGATTAATTGCATTACCGGGTCATTCTATTAATTGTTTGTTGTTTAATTGAATATAGAAGGATCAGTTGAAGACCTTTGTGAGGAAGTTGTGTTGAGCGAAAGACAGAGGATAACCTGTACAAAGCAAGCACATTGACTATTCTTGCAATGTTGACAATGAGGATGCCCAGCTATTGTTCAAGCAACTTCAGGCTGAAGTAAAGGCAGAAGAAAAAGCTATTAAGGATGCACAAGCCAAGATAAAGGCTGATAAAAAGAGGACTCATAGTGCTCGTGGTGGTGAAGGTAGCAGCAGTGGTCGTGGTGGTGAAGGTAGCAGCAGTGGTCGTGGTGGTGAAGGTAGTGTTCCAAAACGGGGGCCGTGGTCGTCGTGGTCGTGGCCAATGAATGATTTCCTAGTTCATTTCTTTATGTTGTGGTGGACAAATGTTTAAGTTAATGGTGTGGACAAATGTTTTTTTACGGTTTATGGGACATGTTTTCGTATTTTGGACAAAAAATGTTGGATTTCTAGTTGTTGAATGAATGGTTTGTTTAGCTATATAAAGTGTCAATACATTTGCCGGCATGCTTTTTTTAAGCTACCATGTTGGCTGTCCTAGGGCCGGCAAGGTTGTGAAATGTCAGACTGCCGGCCCTGTCATCAAAAAATTGTGTAGTTACTAGGGCCGGCAAGGTAATACGATTCCTACCAAGCAGGCGTTTTTGTAGCCGGAAGGGTACAAAAATAGTGACCCTGCCGGCCATATCTTGAAAAAAAAAACCATTCTTCTAATGCCTAAAATCATGTAAGGTCGGGAGGAAAGCAAAATTAGAAAATTCCGGCGGTATTTTGGCCGACATGCTAATGAACCCATACATTTCCGGCCGTTTTACGACCCCGGCATTGTAGCAAATTTACGACCCCGCCGGCGGGTTCAAAATTCAAATTTTTGCAAGTACAATTGCATTGATTCACTTGTACTTGGACACTATCACGGCCAAATTTGGGCACCATCCTATAAATACACTACTTATCTCCACAAAACAACACACAACTATTTGCATATACTCTCCAAAGCTCATATCATCACACACTCCATCTAACTCACCCAATAGCTCTCTACACACAAGAAATAGCTTCATTTGATTCTAATGAAGATTTGGCAATCACCAAAGCTTGGTATGCGGAGACTAGAGTTCGAAGGAAGTCCTCCGTAAGGGTGAAGATTTGTAAGTTTTTTTTGTGGTTTATTTTACGTGATCAATGTTGTTTGATCTTCCTACTAAATACCACTAACAAAGTAAGTTTGTGTTATGGTTTTGTAGCACGAAGTCGTGAAAGCGCGCTACTTGGAGGAAAAGGGGGAAGCATTCGCATTCGATGCAAGCTATCAATTCATGGAATCCAAAATCCCGGAGTATGACCCGGAGATGATGGAGGGTGTATCGTCCTCGGACGAAGATTGATGGCTTTAGAAGTTTTTGTATAAGTTTTGTGGGTAGACCTCTATGTAAGCCCTCACGAGACTATAACTCGTCCACTAGGGTCGCCTAGGGGTTCAAAGGCACATGCTAAGTGCATTCGTTTTTCCTTAGACAAGGATTAGGTTTTATGTTTCAATCAATGTAGTAACCAAAATTGCATGAATAAAGTAAATTACATCTTCCATATTATGTCAGTCGACAATGTTGTATTTTTTTTGCATGCCGACTTTAATATAGCCGGAAGGGTAAGAAATATTTACATGCCGATTTGTAAGATTGCTGCCCAAGATAGTCGGCGTGTTCTTCATCGATGACCATTTGGCGGATATCTGGTTGGCGCTTATTCTGATTGACCCTGCCGGCGGAAGAGAGATCGGCAGCTTATTCAAAGTTGACCATTCCGGCGGATATATGGTCGGAAGCTTATTCAAACCACGTCCTTGCCGGCCTTATGCATTTTCAAAACCAAAATTTTTGGATCGAAATCGAACTCATAAGACGTATCAAAATGTTAATCTACTGAATTCATTATTTGAAAATTTTAATCTAAACTCAATTAATTAACCTAATCAGAATTTTAGTGTTAATTAACCAAGGGCATATTAGCCATTTAGAAAAAACAAGGTTAAGGGGTGGCTTGGTTTTACTTCAAAATGACCCGATTTTGTCTTATTGGGTATACCCCAATCTCGCCAGGCTAATATATACATACAAATAAAATTCATTACAAACAAATCAAATTCCCTACAAGCATCTCAAAATCTCACAACTGAACTATTATCTACATTAATACAAACATCCGACATTTAATGCTATTTCATCAGTAATAGTACTATATTTTCCAGACTCATTAATGTTACCACTAGCAAAGACGCATGTGTGATCTACTTTCCGTTTCGTTAAAAACCTATAAGACATAATGAGTAACAAAATAAAACACTTCTTGTGGAAAATTCGAGACTTCAAAAGTGGCACAATGTATGTACCCTATGCACCAAAAGATCATCAAACCAACTAACCTTCATCAAAGTTACGCTGTTTTTGCACTCCGTATGTATCTTAGCTGCAACACCAAAATTTGCAATAGTCACCTATTTGATTTCAAGAGCGAGAGATATAAGTGAAACAAAAAAAAAAGAAAAAAAAAATCAGCTAACATCAACAGGCAAGAAACAACAATAGATTTATGGCAGTAACTTAAACATCACCTAGACTTTAACAATAATGTCAGCAAGAGGAATTAAGTAATCATCATTTTTCTACTAACCAGGTTTCATCCTTGGGCAATTAAAAAGCGTGCAGTGTAAGAAGAAAAACTTATGGCATTGAGAAAGATTATCATTCAGATATGCCGTTAAATTTGTTTTCACTTACCATTACTGGACTTTGCTTTATACTCTCCAACTAAGTCAGAAACGGGTACATTTGCTGAACGCATACGCATTGCAAACCTGGCCCTCTATTATCAATGATTACGGGGCGAGCTTAATTATTGTATAATTGTAGAACTACGACGGACCTGACCCTCAAATACCCTTCAGTACCTATAAAGCACAACAGGAAATTAGTTGAATTAAATTAACTTTTGCATTTTACAGTGAATGTGGGTCTGGTAGGTGAATTAAACTTTGTTGACTTTGGTGGCTCATTCTTATCGGATGGACACATTGTGTATGTTGGCGTAGTGGAAATGTAAACTAACATACTAACCCACACAACTTATTAGACAGTACAAATATAAGTGTATGTCAAGTCAACATTAGTTGACTTGACCTATGTCTGTGTGGATCACTTGTGTGTCTGTAATGCACTACAACTATATGATTGCCTATTTAAGGCAAATCATTATCTCTGTAAGACTTATCCTATTATTCAATAACATTACCTGTTTCTCATGGTATCAGCTTGATCGATCCTGAGACAATTTTTCAATACCTAAAATTATATCAATTGAATACCCATTCAAGAATCACACAATCTTTTCTCAATAATTTTTCAGATTCAATAACTTTTACATAATAATTTCTTTGATTTCAAATCACAGTTGTTCTTCAAGATTCAATACCTAGATCTGTTCTTTCTCATACAATCTTTAAGGATTTTGGTTAATGTCCCCTGCAACAATCGTTTACACAAGAAGAAAGAATATGAGTTCCGCTGCTCAAACGACTGGTAATGTCTCTGATCTTGTTTTTCCCTTCACTAATATCTCTAATTTTGTCTCTACAAAATTGGGTCATAATAATTTTCTTCCATGGAAAGATCAAATGGAGTCAGTCTTTATTTCTACAGATTTGTTTGGGTATGTTAATGGTGATGTATTAGAACCAGTCAAACAAATTGAAGTTAATGGTGTGTTATCTTTGAACCCTTAATGGACTCGTTGGAGGAAAATTGATTTCTTTGTTACAAGATGTATGAAGGCTACCTTTACTGATTCTATTTCTGGAGATGTTCTCGGTTTATCAACTGCTAGAGAGATTTAGTCTTTTCTTGAGGTGAATTTCTAGAGTCAGTTCATGGCTAGAAATAGTTTGCTTAAAAATCAACTTCACAATCTCAAGAAAGGTAATATGACTATTATTGTCTACTTACAGAATGTTAAGACAATTGCTGATAATCTAGCTGCTATTGGGGAGAAGATAAATAACTCAGACCTAGTAATGAATGTGCTGAATGGGCTAGGTAGAGAGTATGATAATTTTGTGGTTGTTGCTCACAATAGGTAGGTTCCATTCTCTTTTGCAGAATTAAAGTCTAGGTTATTAAATCATGAACAATGGGTTCTAAGCCAACACCAAGAAACTAATACATTTTATAGTGAACAACATCCATCTGTTTTGTTTAGTAGAAATGTGAATTTTGGCAATAATGGGAAGAGCAAGTTCAAAGGATCAGGTTCTTTTAAGAATACTTCAAATTACAATGCTGGTTCTTTCAAGAATAACAATGGGAATGGTCAAGGTTATAATTCTAATCAAGCTAGTTCTTCTGGTCAGTACAATGGGGGTACTAGTGGTAATACTGGAAGAAGGGATTATTCTCAGGTTGAGTGCCAAATTTGTAGAAAGAAAGGGCACTATGCAAGTAGGTGTTACTTTAGATATTACCCTCCAACAACTGGTTCTGCAAATGTTTCTCAACAACGGGCTTTTACTTCTATTGGTGAAGAGCACTTAAATAATTCTTCTGGACATTATACTTCTTATCCTTCTACATCTGAGGCTCCTCAGTGGCTTGTTGATTTAGGAGCAACAACACATATTACTGGTGATGAGGGTCTTGTACAACATACTTCAAATTACAAGGGGAAGGATCATGTGGAAGTAGGCAATGATAAGTCTCTTGTTATTTCATCTACTGGGACTGCTACTATTAAAACACCTAAAACTAGCTTTAAGCTAAATTTTGTCTTACTTGTTCCTGATATGAAACATAACTTAGTATCAGTTGCTAAGTTTACAAGAGATAATTCATGCTATTTTAAACTTACACCATTTGGTTATGAGATAAGAGATTTGTCTACACATGTTTTGCTTGCTCATGGTGCTGTAGTTAATAATTTGTATCCAATTCATAATGTTTATTTATCTCATCATTCATCCCCTTCTCATAATGTTAATAACTTGTCCTTGTTTACAACAGTGTCTGCTCCTTCTCAGATTTGGCATGATAGATTAGGTCATTCATCTAGTCACATTGTTCAAAAACTTCATTCCTTGAAACATATTATTTTAACAACTCCACATTCTTTGTCTTTATGTCATCCATGTCAACTTGCTAAAAGCAAGAAATTGCCTTTTCAATTGTCTTCCTCACATGAAAAGAAACCATTGTCACTCATTCATTATGATGTATGGGGTCCTACTATTCTATCTTTAAATGGTTATAGGTACTATATAGTTTTCATAGATGATTATAGCAGATTTCATTGGATTTATCCAATGGAACCGAAATCTGATGCTATACAATGTTTTACTCATTTTAAGACTCATACTGAAAATGGGTTTTCATCTAAAATTATCTCTTTTCAAGTTGATGGTGCTGTTGAGCTTGTGAAAGGTCCTTTTCAACTTTTTCTTGAAAAATATGGTATTTTTATTCGTATTTCTTGTCCTAGGACACCGAGAACAAAATGGTCTTCTTTGAACGTAAGCATAGGCATATAACTGAGATGGGCAATACTCTCTTGTTTAATTCTTGTTGTCCTAAAGAAATGTGGTATGATACCTTTTTAACTGCCACTTATCTTATAAACAGAACACCCAGTAGAATTTTGAATTATAAGTCTCCATTTGAAATCTTGTTTGGTGTTTTACCTGATTATTCTTTCCTCAAAAAATTTGGTTCCATTTGTTATCCTCGCTTAGCTCATGCTAGAACTGATAAGCTTTCACCTAAGTCTATCAAGTGTGTTTTTCTGGGTTATAGTACTATTCATAAGGGTTATAGGTGTTATAGTCCTGTTACTAAAAAATTGTATATTTCCACAAATGTTGTTTTTGATGAGTCTAAGTTTTATTTTTCTTGTCCTGTTTTAACATCATCTATCTCTTTACCATCTGATATTTCTTCTTCAACATTTGACATAAATTCTTTATCGTCTGCCACTTCTTTATCATCTAGTAATCTTCCTTCTTCAACTGAGGTTTCTACCTCTAATTCTTCTACTTCTACTACTATGGTTACTAGATCACAAAAATGCATTTCTAAACCAAATTTTTTTCCTGATCATGTCTCTCATGTTTCTATAAAACATCCTATTCCTTCTACTTATACATCTTTATTAACTACAGTTACTGAGCCAAAAACATTTAAACAAGCTATGAATGATCCTAAGTGGTAGGTTTCTATGAAAGATGAGTATACAGCTTTGAGAGATAATGATACCTGGGAGTATGTATCTCCAGAACCATTTATGAATGTTTTAGGTTCTAAATGGGTTTATAGGGTAAAATAGAAATCAGATGGGACTATTGACAGGCTGAAGTCTAGATTAGTAGCTAAGGGCTATAATCAACAAGATGGGATTTACTTTAATGAAACGTTTAGTCCAGTTGTGAAGTATACTACAGTGAGAGTTGTTTTGTGCATGGCTATTTCTTATAATTGGCAAATAAAGCAGTTAGACGTAAGTAATGCATTTTTGCACGGATTCTTAGATGAGGATGTATACATGTTACAACCACAAGGGTTTATTAATCCTGATTATCCTTCAAATTTTGTGTGTCATCTCAAAAAAAGTTTATATGGGTTGAAACAAGCTCCCCGATCTTGGTTCCATAGATTCAGCACTTTTTTGATTAATTATGGTTTCAAGAAGTCAATATCCGATAATTCTATGTTTGTTCTTCGTTCTCAGTCTGGTATGCTTATTCTATTACTATATGTTGATGATATATTGCTGACTGGTAGTTTACTTTTCATGATTGATGCTTTGATATCTTCTCTTAAACAAGAATTTGCAATGAAAGAGCTTGGAGATTTGGGTTACTTTCTGGGTATTGAAGCTGTTAGGAGTTCTGATTCTATTGTGTTAACTCAGAAAAAGTATACACTTGAATTGTTATCTAAAACAAATATGCTTGACTGTAAGCCTTGTGATACACCAGTCACTAAGGGTCCAAGAGTTTCTCTGCATGATGGTTAAAAATTAGATAATGTCAGTGATTACATGACTCTTGTAGGAAGTTTACAATATTTAACATTTACTAGGCCAGACATATGCTTCGCTATAAACTATGTGTCTCAATTTATGCATTCACCAACAGATGTGCATCTTCAGATTGTCAAGAGAATATTGAGATACTTAAAGGGTACACTTGGTCTTGGTATTACTTTGAAAAAGGATAATTTGACAACTTCAAAAGCCTATACAGATTCATATTGGGAAGGTTGTCCTGATACAAGGAGGTCAACTTCTGGTTATGCATCCTTTTTGGGTTCTAATCTAGTTTCATGGTCTTCTAAGAAACAACCAACTGTTTCAAAGTCCTCTGCTGAGGCTGAATATAAGTGCTTGTCCGTGGCATCAGCTGAATTGAAATGGCTTGTTGATTTATTGTCAGAATTGCATGTTACTCTTACCAGTAAACCACTGCTCTTATGTGATAATACAAGTGCCTTGGCTTTAGCATCTAATCCTGTTTTTTATGTCAGGACTAAACACATAGAAATTCAGTATCACACCGTCAGGGAATTAGTGGAGAATGGTTTTCTTAAGCTTCAACACATTCCAAGTGAAGATCAGTTGGCAGATCTCTTTACAAAAGGTCTTTGTTTACCAACTTTTTCCAGATTGTTGCAGTCATTGCTTGATTCTAGTTTCAAAGCTTCTCCAACTATTTCTACTGCTCATTAGTTTTTTATTCTTCTTGTTTTTCTGTGTTTTTCAAACTGTTATTGTTCAGACATAACAGTTTGAGGAGGTCATTAGACAATACAAATATAAGTGTATATCAAGTCAACATTAGTTGACTTGACCTGTGTCTGTGTGGATCACTTGTGTGTCTGTAATACACTACAACTATATGATTGCCTATTTAAGGCAAATCATTATCTCTGTAAGACTTATCCTATTATTCAATAACATTACCTGTTTCTCACAACTTGCATTGCATAAATAAAACGACATAATGTTTTAGTCAGCAACTGTGGACAAGCATTGACTAACTAAAATTCATTTAAATCAAACTGATTCCAATAAAATAAACACAATTTTATACAAATCCCACAAAGCATACTTAAGTTACCTCGTATTTCTCTAAGTTAATGAATATAATTTTTACACATGCATACCTAATCTCACCACAAACTTATCATCATATAGATTATGATTGATGCTTTCAAATTCTATCTTACATATCCAATATCAGATGATTAAAAATAAAGACACCAATTAATAATGAATGAGTCAGTAATAGTATTAGTAAACCCTAAATTTGGTTTCAATTAATGCGTAACTTATAATTTCACGAATTAACACAACACACCGTCATCATGCAATTCAAGCAAAATAAAGGATTGGGCTATATTTACTTACTTGTTTCGACTATCAAATCAAGCCCAATCATCTTCTTCAACTTTCCTCTTATATATGCAACTATTTCTCAATAAATTTCTCGAGCTTTTAATCACTGCAACAGTAAAGTGATGAATTCTTAATCATGAACAATTGATATTAACATTATAATCGATCTGAAATCAACAACTTCCCTGATCTTCTCTTCTCTCTTCTGTTTTCTTTTTTATACAAATCTAGAAAAATGAAAATGAAGAATATACTAGAGTGATTTTATAATTCCCACACATGGGTTAGTCACGTGTGTTAACAGACACATCTTAGTCCGTCGAATTATGCGTATACGTGGAAGGATCTTATCGGATCTGGGCATTTCCATCATTTTCCCGCACGTGATAACTCGCACATGTGGAGTTAACAGCTACTTCTAACAGTGGGGCAGATTTCCAAGATATCAGTCCATTTTGGGCAGTTTCCCAAGTTTCCTCTTTTTTTTTTTTTTTCTGATCAGAAAGATGCTGCCTTAAGTATGTCGCTATGAATGTGTGCCCTACTATGTTTTAAATCGCAATCTTCCATAACAACCCAAAATTTGACATATAACAAAACAAGACACTTCAATACTCCAATCGTTTTTTTTTTTTTGGGACACTTGCTTTTACCACCTTAGGTGAGTCGGGTGATGGTACTATAGACTTTCTGAAGTGCTTGCGCAACTATATTGCTAGCCATGATGCCAATGTTCGAGTCGGAGAATTTCTTTTTCATAAGTTAGGTGTAGTTATTCAAAAAGGTGTAGGAACTCAGCTTGTTGCTAGGCTTCCAACCAATTTCTTACCAGAAAATAGTCTTTCTGATTTGTAATTTGTTACTTTGATATATACATTTCTAAATAAAAATTGATAAAGTAGAATGGTAAGACAAAAGAGAGAATATAGTAGTAAAGAGAAGAGAAGAAGAATCAGTAAGTGTTTTATTCATTCTCTTGTTTCTCTTTAAGTACACATGACAAAGAAGAGATGTAGGAATTAGTGTTGTTACATGTGTTGGTGGTAATAGAGAAAGTATTACATGTGTTAAGCATGAAGATAAAAGTACATGCACAATGCCACCTCAAGTGGTCAACCACTCATATTACTACAACACTCCCCCTTGGATGACCACCATTATAAACTCATTGCTTTGTCAAAACCTTTCCAGAAAACATCCGTTGATGAAAAAACTGGTCAAAGGAGAAAAATACTTGAGCTTCTGAAATGGCATCGCTTGTCAGGACTCTTCTCCTTTGTAGAACCGTGTCAGGAAAAATATTTCGCACAAAAACCTGAACACTTGTAAGGAGAAGAATAGCCTCAACCGAAGTTGTATCTTTAATGTTTTTGTTGTCTCATTAAAAACCTTTTCGAGTAACAAAACCCTGTGGGAAAAAGTAATCCTCGGTGAAGGAAAAGAGTACAACACACTTTGATGTCATCAGTACATCGCTAGATGCTCCCCCTGATGTCGACATCTCTCCATGATTTGCATTTATGGTATTATTGTTGTCTCATTAAAAACCTTTTCGAGTAACAAAACCCAGTGGGAAAAAGTAACCTCGGTGAAGGAAAAGAGTTCAACGTACCATTTGATGCTCCCCCTAATGCATGACAATTTCTTTAGTCTAATACAATCATGGGAGTGGACAATTCCTTTAGTCCGATGGAGTCACGGAAGTTCGGACAATTTCTTTAGTCCTATACTTCTCACATGTTTTTCAAATGTGGACTTAGGTAATGACTTAGTAAATAAGTCTGCCACATTTTTAAATCGATTTTACTTTACTAACTTGAATGTTTAGAAGACATTGTTGTTGCTGATTGTAAAAGAACTTTGGTGATATATGTTTCGTATTATCACCCTTGATATACCCTTGCTTCATCTGTTCGATGCAAGCTGCATTATCTTCGTAAATGCAAGTTGGCTCTTCAGTGGTAGAACTCAAACCACATGTCCCTCGAATGTGTGTAATGATAGACCTTAACCATATACACTCACGAACCGCCTCATGTAGGGAAATGATCTCAGAGTGGTTCGTGGAGTTAGCCACAAGGGTTTGCTTGGTCGATCTCCAGGATATCGCTGTATTCCCGATAGTGAACACGTATCCAGTTTGTGATCGACCTTTGTGTGGGTCTGAGAGGTACCCAGCATCAGCAAAACCAACCAAAACATTATTTGGGGTTCCGGTGTAAGGAGTCGCAATTACATTAGCATCTCTTCTTTCGTCTTCGTAGGGATAAAACAAACCCAAGTCAATGGTTCCCTTTAGGTATCTAAAGATGTTCTTTATACCATTCCAATGACGCTGCGTTGGCGCTGAGCTATATCTAGCTAACAAATTCACTGAGAATGAGATATCTGGTCGAGTACATTGTGCTAAGTACAATAATGCGCCTATTGCACTTAGATAGGGATATTCAGCTCCCAATACATCTTCGCCATCTTCCTTTGGACGAAATGGATCTTTATGTACATCTAAAGTTCGACCAACCATGGGAGTGCTAGCAGGGTGCACTTTGTCTATATTAAATTGCCTGAGTATCTTATGGACATATGCAGACTGGTGGATTAATATTCCACAGGCTCGATGTTCTAGTTCAAGTCCTAGACACATTCGAGTTTTCCCAAGATCTTTCATCTCAAATTCGGATTTCAAATAGCTTGCGGTTTCTCTTAGTTCATCAAGAGTACCTACTATGTTCATGTCGTCGACATAGACAGCTATGATAGCAAATCCGGAACTTGTTTTCTTTATAAACACGCAGGGGCACAATTCATTATTTGTATATCCCTTCCCAATCAAATAATCACTTAGACGGGTATACCACATCCGCCCGGATTGCTTTAATCCGTAAAGTGAGCGTTTCAACTGAATTGCAAACGCACTCCGTGGTTTAGAGTTACTTGATTTGGGCAATGGAAGTCCATCTGGAACTTTCATGAATATCTCTGTATCAAGATCCCCATAGAGATATGCGGTAACCACATCCATAAGTTGCATTTCAAGTCCTTCTGAAACAACTAAGCTGACTAAGTAACGAAACGTTATGACGTCCATTACAGGAGAGTACGTTTCTTCGTAATCAATCCCAGGGCGTTGTGAGAAACCTTGCGCCACAAGGCGAGCCTTATATCTCAAGACTTCGTTCTTCTCATTACGCTTTCTGACAAATACCCATTTATGTCCTACAGGCTTTACACCTGGTGGGGTTAGCACTACCGCACCAAATACCTGTCTTTTTGCCAGTGAATTTAATTCAGCACGGATTGCATCTCTCCATTGAGGCCAATCTGCTCTCTTTTGGCATTCTGCAATAGAGCGTGGTTCGATATCATCGTGCTCTATAATCTCTCGAGCAACTGTATATGCGAATATATCATCAATATGCGTGGAGGATCTTTCCATCAACACGTATGAACTTTCACAATCCATAGAGATTTCTTTGTTCTCTGGAATCAATTCAAACTTCGGGGCGTCCCCCAGTAATGATTCATGGACATAACTGTAATCAGAGACAATCTCATGAGATGGATTATCTGTATTGATGATATATGGATCGGTTTGTGCCTTACTCGCCCTTTTCTTCCTTGGCTGAGTATCGATCGAACCAAGTGGTCTCCCCCTCTTCCTTTTGGGGGCCACGGCCTCAACTACACTTCCACCAAGTGTAGCCTTGGTACCTATATTTATGGTACCTTTTCCCTTGTCGGGAATTTCCAACCTTGCAGGCACGTTTGCAGCTGGTATATGTGATCTCGTCACTTTAGCAATATCAGTAAATGCATCAGGCATTGAATTTGCCACATTCTGAAGATCGATAATTCTTTTCACTTCACTTTCGCATTGTGGAGTGCGGGGATCAAGATGAGACAACGTGGGAACACACCACGACAATTCCTGTCGTTCCCTTTGGAAGTCCTTTTCCATACCTCCCCCCTAACGACGGGAAGGTTGTCTCATCAAAGTGACAATCCGCAAATCTAGCGGTAAAGAGATCGCCTGTCAAAGGTTCTAAGTAGTGGATAATTGTTGGGGATTCGTATCCAACATAAAAACCTACTCGTCTTTGTGGACCCATCTTAGTACGTTGTGGGGGCGTAATAGGCACGTATACGGCACAACCAAATATGCGTAAATGTGAAATATCAGGCTCATATCCAGTTACCAACTGGTACGCAGAAAATGGTTGGCTAACAAGTGGGTCTAAAGCGAATAAGTAATCCGCATGCAATATGGCGTACCCAGAGGCAAGTAATAGGCGAGGTTGGAACGCATAACCAATGCCCTAGCTATCATCTCGTAACCTTTTGATGGTAGCTTCTGCGAGACCATTTTGAGTGTGTACATGGGGTACGGGATGCTCTATGTCAATTCCATTAGACATACAGAAATCATCAAATCCTTTAGATGTAAATTCTCCAAAGATTATCAAGTCGATAGACTTGATTGGATGATCATGGTGGTGAGCCCTTAGTCGTATAATTTGTGCTAGGAGCTTTGCAAATGCAGCATTTCTTGTGGACAACAATGCAACATGTGACCAACGGGTCGAAGCATCAACCAGAACCATAAAATACCTGAATGGTCCGCATTCTGGATGTATAGGTCCACAAATATCACCTTGTATTCTTTGTAAAAATGGAATATTTTGTTTGGTATCTTTAGCATAGGATGGTCTCGATCCTGTCTTTGCTAGAGAACAAGCTTTGCAGAATGAGCGATGTGCCTTCGATAAGGACAACGAAGAAGAATGGGACAGTGGGTGCGCTTCAATTACTTTGGAAGACGAAGGTTGCACTTCTCTTGCTTTAGAAGGCATGAAATGTGCATCATTTACTTTAGAATGCACATTGTTACTCTGTATTGTAACAATCTTTTGTCCCATTTTCTTTTTCATTCGAAAGAACGGATGTCCGTGTGAGTTTTTCAAAACACGGATCATCATATCACGACCTGGGTGCCCTAGTCGATCGTGCCAAAGCTTATATAAGTCACTGGCCAACAATTCATCGTTGGCAACCACATGGGATTCGATAATCCTAATAGTGGTGATATACAATCCACTAGAGTGACTTATTAGTTTCTCTAAGATGCGCTTCCTTCCGCATTCACTAGAGGTCACATATATGTACTCAATTCCATTTTCACAGTGAGTTTCTAAGTGATAACCGTTTGCACGGATATCCTTGAAACTTAACAAAGTGCGGTGAGCTCTTGGTGTATATAGAGCTTCTGTGACTTTAATCATTGTGCCGTTTGGCAACAAGAATTGAGAAGTACCTCGCCCAATTATTACTTGCGATGATCCAATCATCGTAGTCACAGATGTATTATAAGGAGTAAAATCGACAAATAATTGTCTATTTCTTAGGATAGTGTGGGTGGTTGCACTATCAACTAGACATTCAATTTCTCCTGGAGACATTCCTACAAGTACATTAGGTAGGAATGTTACAAACAAAGAAAAACGAACAATTTATCTCACTTCCTTTAGAGAATTTTGTTCTACTAGAATGGCTTCCTTTCCATTCAAATTTACATGCTAAAAAACAGATTATCATGAACAAAGTAAAATTCTATAGAACATAATAGAAAATAAGTACTTATAGATAATCCATACACATAACATAAAGATGGTAAGAACATGTTCAGCAACGGTAACACCTACTCAAACTATTAAACAAACGATAGTCTAAGATAACATAAAAAAAACTTCAAAGCATCTAAAACCAGACAGAGTCTAGCAAGCCAGAAACTAAATTCTTAGGCCCAAGCAAAATCAGGCACATCCATTATTGGGGCAAAGTCCTCATTGCCCAGGAAGTCTGAAATTGTGAGGTTGACGTTAGGGGTTACATCATTTTCTTCCATATAGTTAGCCTCTTGTTCGAGAGTTTCCCGGTACTTTTTGTAGCTCGCAGCTACATTGGCACTAGCCTTGCAATGCTTGTACCAATGTCCGGTAAATCCACACCTAAAACAAGGCGCACTTTCGTCTGCAGCCTTTTTGTTAGCGGGATTTTTAGGTGTTTTCTCGAACTTAGGATCACCACATGTATGGCCAGAAGTTCCTTCTCTGTGCCAAACATTAGAGTGACCTTTCCGTCCTCGACCTCGATTATGTCCCTTACGTCCTCTTCCACGAGAGGCATTATCTCCACGTGGGTATGGATCACGGGAATGTGAATCAGAATTTTGAGCCCTCTTTCCTTTGGGGTTCTTTCCCTTATTGACCTTGCCATGGTTAGCTTCGGGAACTTTCTTTTTCCCGACAGCTCTGGCATTATTATTGACAAGAATCTCATTGTGCCTTTCGGCCACTTGCAATAAGTTTATCAACCTACTGAATGTGGTGATTCTTTTGTTGTCCACCTCTAAACGATACTGGTTCGCTAGTATCATGGACGAGGTGGGAAAGGTCGATAGGGTTTTCTGAATCATTTCCTCATCTGTAAGTTTCTTTCCACAAAATTCCATACGTGCCTGAATTTGCAGCATGTCTTTTTGGAAATCTTTTACCTTTACATAATCGAGGAAGCGGATTTCATTCCACATGACGTTCAATTGTGGTATTAAGGAATCATGAATGTTCCCAAAACGGCTATCTAGAGCATCCCATAGCTCTTTTGGCGTTTTCAAGTGATGATAACCCCAACGTAGGTTAGGATCGATATGCCTCTTAAGGAACATAAGAGCATGAGCTTTGTCTTTCTCGATTCCGGAGCAGACGTTGGCGAGATGGCTTGATAGTGGAAGTGTAGTCCTTTGCCACGAAGGTGGTTTCCACATCAGATACCCAACGATGGTACTCAAGTCCTGCTGAGTCCAAAAGTTCGAATTCTGGTCGAATTGGGTCCATCTACATAGACAAAATAAAGGACATTAATATGGTGCTCAAGTCCTTCTGAGTCCATAACAAATCACGGTATCATTTTCCCATCACCAACTTTCTTTATGGTTTTGTGGGTAATACGGATATGTCATATAGTCCAATCTTTGATCATAACCCAGTCCGCAAAATTAATTAACCAACTTTCTTTATGGTTTTTAACAAGGGAACTTTGTTTGCAAACCAAATTTCTTTATGGTTAAAAATTGCAAACAATTTGGTAACAAGGTTGACAAAATAGTCAACTGAAAATAGGTCTGTTAAAAAAAATAAACTGCAGGCCCATTTATCATTTATATACGTATATAAAATTACTGGAATTTAAGTCGCAATTCGTTTGCCTATTTAGTAGCAAACGGTTTGCGGGATAAAATAAATTTTGGTTAATATTTGTGACATGCATGAGTAATATCAAACTAAGATATAATACTAAACATAAAGTATATGTCAAAAATTTAAATTATTTTTAGGAAGGTCTAAATAAAATAGTTTAACATACTAAAAAAATATGTATGGTAAATTATAACATTTGGTGGGGATAACATCATGTATGCATACATATATGATAAATATTTGATAAAAATAAAATACTAGAATGTTCATGGCTTAAAAGAAAAATTATTAACATACATATATATATGCATCATGGGTATAATATATTTTCTATCAAGTAGAATGAAATGATATTCTTCAAAGGTGGTATCCATACATGTATTTATTTATTTATTTTATTAAAAAAAAAATGAAAGGTGAAGTACAACATCACATGGGGAGTTTGAAACAAAATCAGTGAGGTTTTTTTTTTTTTTTTTGGTTTTTTGAAAAGTAAAGCAAACTACACTTTTGTGTATCACATGATTTTAATTAATTAAACTATAGATAAAAATGTCACTTTCATGTTAGAAGACAAGCATGTGATCATAAAGAAACAAATAAGCTATCACTATCAAGTTGAAAATCAACTTAGTAAAAATGAAATGGATTATTTTCTTTTAACTTTTGGTGTAATTAAGATAAAGAGTATGAGATAATATTATCATGTCATGTGATAGATGAGACAAATATATCACTTTCAAAAAGAGTAAATAAATACTAATGGTTGAGATATACCTCCTTCTTTTGGAAAAATCCTACTTGTTTTAAGAATGGAGCCAACAAATTTTTTTTTTTTTTGTTTGTGAAGGATTAATGCTCAATTGGAAACAAAGAACAAGGTGCTGATAACGTGATAAAGTAGAATGGTAAGACAAAAGAGAGAATATAGTAGTAAAGAGAAGAGAAGAAGAATCAGTAAGTGTTTTATTCATTCTCTTGTTTCTCTTTAAGTACACATGACAAAGAAAAGATGTAGGAATTAGTGTTGTTACATGTGTTGGTGGTAATAGAGAAAGTATTACATGTGTTAAGCATGAAGATAAAAGTACATGCACAATGCCACCTCAAGTGGTCAACCACTCATATTACTACAACAAAAATAAAGGTTTCTCAAATTCCCGTGGTTACAAGTCCCTCGATGCCCTTGCAGAAGCTTGGACAATGTGATTTTAGGTGTTATCTTTTATTATCTAAAATTATCTTGTGACACGAAATTTTGCCACATGGTCTCAATTTTCCTAGTGCAAAATATTCTATTGTAAATCATCTTCTGTCACTGAATCAAAAATCTGTTTCCATCTAGCATAAAAATGTTCATAGCGACTAAAATTGGTATCATGATCCAAAATCTACCTTCCATCTTTAGTTTTTTGGGCCCGCAGACGACTTGTGTGCATTTTAATCTATTTCCTATTGATAGTTCCAAAAAGAAATAATGATCCAAAATCTACCAGTAGTGGCCCAAAATCTATGTCACTGCCTTAAGTATGTCGCTATGAATGTGTGCTCTACTATGTTTTAAATCGCAATCTTCCATAACAACCCAAAATTTGACATACATAACAAAAAAAAAAAAAAAACTTTAATACCCCAATCGCTTAAGATTAAAATTGAATTCGAGCACATAAATGAACAAGTTCGACAACCCCAAATTAACCATAAAGTACTGGTGACATTATTAGACAAATATCTTTTGCACGGCGACATTATTAGATAAATATTGTCTGTCACATTCATTCATCTAAACAAAGAAGAGATACGAAGAATGAATAAGATCTCTCTCTCACCAACGTCATGCGCGGATATTCTTCTTAGGGACATATATTCGAGCCCAAAGGTGACGGCCATGGACTACGAATTTCACCCTCTTCTGGCCTTTTAGAATGTGGGCGATTACTGCTGGATCTCTAAACACAACCCTCCCGTACTGAGGATTTTCGTTCTTGTTTTCTGGTTGATCAATCACCACTTCGTCTACCACGGGTCCCCAATTCCTATGTACCCAAAGTAATGACAGCAGTATTAATATCAGAATCATATAATCAGCGCATAATAATAAATTCATTAGTTTTGATACCACATCTAGTGAACTAGACATTAGTGTTACTCATTTAAGTCTTTTGATACGATAGATTGGTTAGAATGAATTGTATGCAGTACTTACTGTGTGAAGAAAGTGATGATTTGCCGCTCAGTCAGAGGAAAACCATTAGAAAATGTTATGAACATCGATCTTCTATCTCGAGGCGTTTCATCAGCATTCTCCACCTCAAAGGGTCTAGCATATGGGTTTAGAGGCACTGCTGGGGGTGGAGGAATAATAATGCTACAATTTCTTGGGGCATTACTACTCTGAGAACGAAACACTGCTGGTCCTTGACGAGAACTTTCACCAACTTCTAGTCTAGAATATGGATTTTGAGGAGCAATCGGCGCAGGTGGAGGAATAGGGATGCTACAATTCTTTGGGGCATTGCTACTCCGAGAACCAGATGCGGCTGCTCCTTGACGAGAAATTTCACTGACTACTAGTCTAGAATATGGATTTAGAGGGGTCGACGCAGGTGGAGGAATCGGGATGTTACCATTCTTGCCAAATGTTGCTGCTCCTTGATGAGATGATTCGCCGATTGTTGGTTGAGGATATGGATTCAGATGTGCTGCAGGTGGAGGAATAAAATTCCTTGGGGCATTATTACTCTGAGAACCAAATGCTGCTTCTCGAGAACTTTCACCCCCTGTTGGTCTAGAATATAGATTTAGAGGTTCCACTGGTGGCGTCATAATGACGCTACTATTCCTTGGGGCAATGGAACCAAGCGATGCTGTTCCTTGACGAGAGTTGGAACTTTCACCAAGAGTTTCAACTATCGCCGGCCGGCTACCTTCAGATTCTCTTGCAGCGAATATATTAGCAATATCAAGTACAATAGCGCAGACGATGTTGAGAAAATGACCCATACGATCGAACATGTAATCACGGTGATAATAAAAGAACCTTAGGCTCATTGGTTCATCAATCAGGGATGCAAGATAAGGTATATCATTAGAAATTGGTGGTTCCTTACCACAATAATTAGGGTTAACGATTTCTAAACATAAGATTGTTTCATCATAGATTGCTTGAACATCTGAATCATTATTATTACAAATATTTTTAACGAGTTCGTAAAATCCCATTTCTTCAAGTAATAGCCAAATGGCCAACACCATCTTTGTTGTTGCTACAGTTCTATGTTTCATAAGAGTTACTAACCTTAAGAAGAAGCCTCTTTCAAGAGAATAGAATAGCTTGAGATTTTCCATATCTGCCATGTTATTTGCCATCTTCGCGATTGTTTTGGATCAAAAGTATGTTATTGGCTAGGATTTGTTAGCAGTTTTTCATCACTGATTTTATGTGATGCCTTAGTTTCATGACTAAGGTTGATACAAGGAATAGAGAACATTGAAAATGATTCAGGTACATTGAATGATGTGTTGTGAAGCAATTTTGGCAAGTTAATTAATCCCAAAATCTAACAAGTTTGAACGGTGTAATCTGGAATTTAATTCGATTCAAATATGAAAGATTTTCTCCCTCCAAAATGAGTTTTGTATTAATTTCTCATTTAATTTAGATGAGTCAACATTTTTCATTGGTAATATCTCCCACGAGGAAATATCTCAAATTCAGTGATGAATTTTAGTGTGTACTTTCAGATGGGTCTCAAAATTCTTTGATCTAATATAAAAAGATGAATGATTATAGACACACCGAAAAAATGCATCAAGATTTCTCCCGGAGGCAGCCATAGGGGCTCACCTCAGGTAAAAACAAGGGGTGAGTCTAGGTCCCATAAAACTATCTCTCCGAGAAATCTCGGTTGATTTCCCTCGGTATTTTATTTTTGTCGATAAGGAAGCAAACGGAACTTAAGTCGTTGGTTTTACTCGTTCAGTAATTTTGCCACTGTTCTACAATGATACTGGCCTTGATACATATTAGAATACGGGCATCCAACTCAAAACCAATTGGCAATGAGTGGAGGGGCCCTAATAGATTATAAATCGCAGGATCTTAAATAACCCAACCATGTAGGACTAATAATCTCAACAATACATCCATATTTGTTATAAAAAAAGGTGCCAAGTTCGTAGAATACTCCCGTCTTGTAAAAGATAAGTCTTTAAATTGTTTTTTTTTTCACCTTAGTAGATAAAATTAAAAATAAAATAATTAAGGATTCCCTTTTTCTGAAATAGAGATAGTGTATTATATAGCTAAACTGTAGATGATAATCTGGTAGTCTGGTATAATGTCTACGTTGTTGATTGAATCTGTTGTATGTATTTTTTTTTTTTGAAAGTTACTTATATCGAAACGAAAAGAGTTACATAGGATTTTCCAAAATGTTGGTATCCCTTAGAGCATCTCCAATAGAGTTTGGGTCTCTAAAAAATTTGCTGCCACATAGGATTTTAGACACTCTAACATAAAAAACTCTCTCCAATGGTGGTTGGATAACAAAAAATTAGCATGAGATGGCAGTTTGAGTTTGGATGAGAGTATCTAAATTTAGATACTCCAATCCATACCCACGTCATATATTTTTCTGTTCAAAATTATTTAGGCTCACATTTTAAATTAAGTAACCTATAACTAAATGACACTTGTATTAAAATATATATAGATACATCTACCATTGGAGATGCTTGTTAAAATAGGATTATATTTATATATAATGTTTATTAAAAGCCTAAAATTTAGGTTTCCACATAGGATATATATCGAGACACCATTGGAGATGCTCTTATCTCATCTATATTTGAGATATTGGTGTCTACCAACATAATAATGTTAGCCCCATTTTGTAAACTAGATCTATTAACTGAATTATAAATACATATATCCGCTAATAAGGCAGAAATTAAAAAGTGTGGCATCACCAACCATTGCTGTTTGTGAATTTGTTGTATGTATAGGTAGAGATAAAACGGGGAAAAATAATTTAAAGTTGGACAAGGATAAATAGTTGAAACTTAAAAGCTTTCTTCCAATTTGGCCAGTTTTTAAAGTCACTTATTTTAGCAAACAATATAAATTCAAAGAAAATGCATCAATTTTCTAGTGAGGGCACAACCTTCTTAATTATTGCTCTACTAAGAGCAACTGCAGTGGTGCGATCATAAACCAAAGACTAAAGAGCAAAAAAAACCAAATTTTGGGTTTAGTCCGTGTTCACACACTACGGAGAAAGACTAAACCAAATGGGGCGCAACTTAAAGTTCTTTTGATTGCCCAACTTTAAGTTGCGCCCCATTAAATTTTTTTTTTTTTTTTTTCAATGAGGCGTAACTTTGAGTTACGCCCCAATCAGCGTAACTCTTAGTTGCGCCGCAAATTTTTTTTTTTTTGTCTTCTATCGACGAAGCGGAGTTATAAATTACGCTGTTCGGGCGTAACTTTAAGTTACGCCCGACTAAAACCAAACTAAAGACTATATTTGGTCTGGTTTTTAGTTTTAGTCTGGTCTTTGATCTTTACTCCTTCTCCACTGCGTCTGGTTTTTGGACCAAAAATTTGGTTTTGGTCTCCCAATGTGGATGCTCTAATCGCCCCATACGTGTAACTTAACAAAATTGAAAGGAAAAAAATGAAAAGAGTCTCACATCATAACTTTGCAGTGAAACACGTGTGTAAGAACGATCAGGTGCTTGTAATTACTTCAACTATTCATGCCTTCCTTCCCAACTAGGGGACAAGCGGCCGAAGAGCTCGTGACCAGCGGCGGTAGCTCAGCGGACAAGGAAATAAGTCAAATTTCTTATCCGGCAGTTCCATACCACCAAGACAGCCTGGACAGGTAGCTTATTTATGCAACACACCTCTTAGAAGCCAAATTGAAGTGCTTTATTGTGATCTCCGGTAAAAAAAAAAAAGCAAGTAACGCCAAATTTTCCAGATAATTTTAATCCAACAGTGTCACCAGATCATCCAATCTGTTTGACATATCTCTCTTAGCATTTGGAGTATTCAATTGTATTTAGTTTAAACAACTCTACATAAATCAAAATATAAGATCCTATATACATAGAAAACAATAAAATTAGTCAATCAAATAAGCTATTAATTGTTGGAGCTTTGTAAGTTGAATCAAACTAATTACCCACAAGTTTCTCTTCAGTAGCATCATAATCTTCAAACAGTATTCGTTCCCACGCGATTTCATATGCAGCAAAATCTTTACAATCAAGAGCTTCTGAAACAAGATCCTCGTCAATATATAATATCATAAAAGCAATGAAAATTGAGATAGAACTCACCATAGAAAGACAACTTTAGAGCATGCATTCTCAAAATATCACTATCTAAACTTGGAATAGAAATAAATATTTAGACCGCTAGAACTCTACAAGTGCTCTCAGGTACGTAGCTAGCTATCTAGCTAGCTTAGTCCGTTGCATAATCATCCAGAAGATAAGATTAAATGAAAATAAATAACCGAAAGCTTAATTACCTGATTCATATATGGCTTCAAGTTGTTCTTTGTTAATCCTTTTCTCCACATAAGTACCCGAGTTAAGTGAAACTAGGCTCTCTACGTGATTCTCTGCTGGTTGATATCTACAGATGCCCTTGTTAGTATAGTAGACGTTAAAAAAATGTCTGGAAGGACTGTCCTTTGATATGTCAAGAAAGCTAATACCATTGCCATTATACATCAGAATCTTATTCTTAAAAGACAAAAATGGCTTCAAATATTCACAATTGGTAACTGCTAACTGAGTAGTAGTGAACCGTTTAATCCAGGATTCTCTCACCCCATATTCCTGCATCACCCATATGTCTGTACGGACATATTGGTCAACCACAACTAAGCAAAGGCAGTCTTCCATCACACCAATGGTTTTGAACAACTTCCCGTTTTTCGAACATGGCATATGTTCTTCTGGAAACGGCACATCAACAAATCTGCATTTGCTAATATCAAAAGATACTATAACATCGGAAGAGGCTACTTGGGATGTAGATAGGGCCAACCAATGAAGAGCTCCATTAAAAAACAAACCATGATATGTCTCACCAAAAGAAAACCAATAAGAGTCGAACTGAATGTCTTTCCATGAATCTGATTTTAAAGTATACACTCGAACCTTCAACTTACTAGTCTTGTTCCAATCGGCAATCCGTACAAATTTGTAATCGTCCATGTTTCTGTCGTAACCAAATCCATATCTGACTGTATATCCATCAATACGCCGTATTAGATCTACGAGTATTTTCTTATACTCCCTAGTTGATGGATTCCATATGCAAATACTATTTTCGTCCTGATATTCAGTAATCCTTGAGTAAAGTAATAAGCAAACCAAGCCATTACAAGAACCTAAAATATGAATTACAGTGCCTGCCACAGCAGTTTCTTCATAATCAAAAGGGTCATCCTCTAGAACAGTTAGACTCTGTACCTCTTGACATGATAAATATGGTTTCGATAACACTGAAGCGTAATCTATGGAGTATATCAAAGGGTTGTTTGTTTTGTAGTGGTAATCAAGAAACATAAGCCTAGGGATTTTTCTTTGTATATTGAGGTGAGAGTTAATAAAATTAGGGCTACAAATCAGATTGAGCCAAAGTTTGCATACACACTTACACCTAAGGATGGATTTCAGTGGCAGCCTCCCAAAGATGTCTGTATAGATTTCTTCAGGCACATGTAGGCTTGACAATGACATGGCAGCTTCTTCTGTCGTAGCTAGGGATTTGAGATTTTGATTCAGGGGATATTAGAAACGAAGCATGGAGATTATAGCATTCATAAGTATGAGTATGTCTTAACTATTTATACAAGTACTTAAACTCCCGCGTGCATCCAGCAAGACTTGCATGGTTGCTAAATAATACTCCTCCCAAAAATACCATATTCCTTGGGTTTTCTTCGTAAGCAAAAAGGGCAATTTGAAAGCCCATTAACATTTTTTTCATTACAAGCCCAATGGAAATTCTAGAACTTCTTTTAGGAGAAAAAGATTGCTCGCGCGCTGCTTGGGTGCAATCTAGCAGTATGGGAACCAACTAGTGAAAACATAAACGACATATAATCTCAAGTATGGTTAGGTTGTATTGTTGTATTCTTTTAGTTCGACAGATTTATGTAAGTGTTTCTCAAGTATGGTTAGGTTGTATTGTTGCTAGCTCGAGCAGAACTTCTCTCTTATCTTTTGGTTTGTGTTACACATCTATATTATAAAAAGAAGTGGTGTTTGTGTAGACTGATAAATCCAACCATTGATTTCGTCATCTGACGGCGGGGATCGTGAGTTGGGCGAGGGATATTTTCGTGCGTTGGATCCCTTGGTTTCCTGATATTGTTAGGGGCCGTTATTAATAATAACTTGATTTCCCTTATATGACTCGGTTAGCTACTGCGGACCAACATCAATAGCTAACTACGGACCAACATCAATAACCAGGTGAATTTCCTATTATAGAACTCTAAAACAGCCTTTTGTTCGAAGTATAAACCGGACGTCCGTCCAACATAATTCTTTTTTTGATTGAACACCTAATCTTAGATAAAAAGGGAAATAACAAGTGGCCGTAATATCTTTCCTTAATTAGCTTGGTGTTACGTTTTGGAAAGATTGGTGTCACCTCTCTTCTACTGGATATCTATTGGGACGCACCCAAGCGATGACCAACCAGAAAAATACCCCTTCTATTTTTGTTGCTCGCTGATTAACACCTAGCTAAATATTTATATCCAACATCATGGACCGTGAAAACAAAACAAGTTGGAATTGGTCCTTTCTTTTTCTTCACCCAATAGTGGTACACCCCAGGGTGGACGCATGGCATAAGCCTACTCAATTATAATTCATCTCACCTGATGAATTTGTCCAGAGTCTTTTGACCAAAATAAAATAAGAGGCCACAGTTACCAAAATAAAATAAGAGGCCACAGTGTAAGTCTCGGCTAATTTGATCCGACTAATAAAACATTAGGACACGCTTAAGAGGTCACGGCCAGGGCTGTAAGTCCCGGCTAATTTGACCCAACCAATAAAACATTAGAGCATGCTTGAGAGGCCACGGCCAGGGCTGTAAGCCCCGGCTAATTTGACCCGACTAACGAAAAATTAGGGCATGCTTGAGAGTCACGGTCGGGGTTGTAAGCCCCGGCTAATTTGACACGTCCAAATATTGCCGACCAAAAAAAAACAAATATTAATCTGAAGACCCTATAGATTTTACTTAATCATGGCTAATTTTAATGTGGATATTATATTGCCTTTAAATTTTCTAATCCACGGCCGGGGCCGTAGGCCCCGACCCATCCGGCTATTATGACCCGACTAATTAAACACACTACTGTGACCCGACTAACTAACAAGCTATAATATGATACGACCAACTAAATATCGGGATCGTTCTGGTATGACCGGAATGCTCCCGACTATAATATACGGACTAAAATTGTATGGGAAGATAGACAGAATAAAATATGAGAAGATACTTACCGATCGACCAAACAATAAACAAAATTCTAAAAGGTTGAGCCCCGGCCGTAGGCCGGGGTGATACCTAGTAAACTTCTAATTTTTGCACGACTTGATGTTAAGTTTATTTTGCACGACTTGATGTTAAGTTTAAGGTAGATATAAGACGTCTTGAATGAGCTGATTTTTGAATATGTTCATGTCTCTGTCTAAAGAAAAATTCAGTCCATGAAGATGAAGGGCACGGCAAGAGAATGAGACGTTATCCAATGCCAGGCAGTGAACGGTAAAATAAGAGAGATCAAGTCGGTCTTATGTCACATCGCTAAGTTCGATGTAACGGTTGAAAGATATTAGCTTGAATCTAATCAGGTTTTCATCAAATGGTGAATATTGAATGCTTTGTTACCAAGCTAACATTGATTGCAAACCCCGATTTGGAGACTATTTTAAGGAGAACTCTAGCAACTGGGAAACCTAATCCCCACACCTCATGTGTGATACTAGTTGCGACTAGAGTCGATTCTCCTTTAACCTTAGGTTTTTCTAAAACCAGTAGGTTAACGACTTGAAGACTTCATTGGGATTGTGAAGCGGACCCAACTATTTTCTTTGTAGTTGCGTGTTACGATCTTCTGTTTTCTATTGTGATTGAGTATTATCTTCTTTAAGATTTGCTCGAGATTTCTTCTCAGATAGGCAAGATTGAAAAGTAGTCACAAACATCTTCGTCTCATCGTTTGTGATTCCACAATATCTTGTTTTGTTAATCGATTAAGATTATTGTGAGGTGATTGATAATACTAGGCATTCTTCGGGAATATAAGTTCGGTTTATCAATTGGTTCCTGTTCACCTTGATTTATCAAAAGACGGAACAAAACTCGTAGGTATATTTGTGGGAGACAGATTTGTCTATTCAATAGACTTTTTTGTGTGATACAGATTTTTTTATCAATTCTTTGACTTTGGGTCGTAGCAACTCTTAGTTGTGGGTGAGATCAGCTAAGGGAATCAAATGCGCAGAATCCTCCGTGGTTCAAGAGGCGTAAGGAACACAACTGTACCTTGATCAGTGTGAGATTGGTTAGGGCTCAACTACATTCCAGTCCGAAGTTAACTAGGAGTAGGCTAGTGTCTGTAGCGGCTTAATACAGTGTGATGTTCAAATCTGGACTAGGTCCCGGGGTTTTTTCTGCATTTGCGGTTTCCTCGTTAACAAAATTTCTGGTGTCTGTGTTATTTCTTTTCCCCATTATATTTGTTTATATGATTGAAATATCACAGGTTGTGCGTAAGTTCAATCAATTAGATAATCCAACCTTTAGTTGTTGATATAAATTGATTGACACTTGAACATTGGTCTTTGGTACTATTCAAGTTATTTCTTATATTCAATCAGGCTCGCGAATTCCTATTTGTTTAATTGCAGATTGAATTGAGAAATTAAGATACAACTCTTGGATATATTTCCATTGATTGAGTCTGACTGTTTAGTGGATTCTCTTGGAATTATATTGGAGTTAGTCCATACAGATTGCTAAGCGAAATATTGGGTGTGGTTGTTAGACCCCGTTTTTTCACTTTTGACTTTTTAAAATTTTAATTCTGTCGATTCCAATACCACCAACATACATTTAATTTGCTGATTGTAATGCACATATCTCATGTCATTTGTTAAATTATAGTCTCTAAGGATAGATTATATTAAAATTGATTTTTTAACAGGTTAATATATGCCGAATTTTGTATTTCGAATTCATATCTATAAAACGAATATACACGTACGTATGTCCTTCCGTATTCTTTGTAGATTCACGAACAGTTGACCGAATTTGAATTTTACGAATCTGTATAATACTTGTACTATCTCGTTCGAACGTTTTCGTACTGCAAGATCGCTAACTAGGCTTATATGATGATCTGATATCCATATCGTTTATATTAATGTAACTTACCGGGGCTTTTTCCTCTTTTATGATATTTTTATTATTTAGTGTGTGAAAAACCATCTAGCTGACCGGCTTGCTCTCCGGGCTAGAAAATACTGAGCGGGCTAGAAAATACTTTATTAGTTTTGTAAGTAAGGAACCTTTAGTTGATGTCCGCAAATATCTTCTAAGTTAATTTACGGTGTGTTTCTCAAAAAAAAAAAAAAAAAAAAAAAAAAAAAAAAAAAATCTTCCTGCTACTTATCTGTGTACAGTTTCAGCTTGGATTTGATGATGAAGCATAAAAAAATCAACGTTAAGCCAAACACATTAGACAAGTAATAGATATATGGTCCACGGTTTAGTGTCTTGAGTACTGAGAGGACCAGAGACAACTATGCAAGAGATAAGTCTGGCAGGATCTTGTTTGGAAGGAAGCATGTTGGGTAATATGGGTAAGCATGCATATCCATAAAAACTATCCTTGGAATTTATTGATGCCACTTGAGCGAAATAGAAGTACCTTGATTTTGCATATTGGTTTGGTCCATGTTTGTGATGTTTGTCTAAATTTCTTCCTCGTGTTATCAATTCTGACAATCAGCGTGTTTTGAATTAAGTTAAAATCAGTCACGCCACTATCCGTAATTCGTCACATATGACTTGGGATGGCTATTGCTTTCAGTCAATGGTTGCTCATACTAGTTAGCATGTTACAACGGGTCATTTGCGCAACCGTCTCCAAGAATATTTTATAATCATGTCAAGAAAATAGACCGCCGACCAACATTTCAAAATGTAAGATCCCGCTCAACCTACGGAACAATGAATGACAAAAATGACGTATTTTTTTTAAACCAATTTTTTTTAATTGTAACAAGAGAGAACATTTTTTCTCTCTCATGGCGATTTTTAATTGGTTGAGACTACAAATGAAGTACGCCTCAGTTAAATTTTTTCTCTCTCATGGCGATTTTCTTCTGCAAAATCAGCCTCACAAACGTTTCAATCTTAGGATTTGATCGATCTGTGAGTGTGCTAATTGAACTTTTCCATTTGTCGGGACGGATCTATGATCCTTCCCCTTGGTAGAGATTTATTGATTAGTAGATTTTGCTTTCGCTTAGAGTTTAAGATTTTTTTCTTTAATTTACTATGTTTCTGAAAAGGTCGAAGTCAAGAACAGATCGTATGATGAAAGGCTGGACAAATCTCAATCTGTGACAAGTCCTAGCCTACAAATAAACCATCTTTGGGAAGACAAATAAACCATGGAGAAGATTTATTGACTAGATAGAAAATCTTTCACTATTGAGGAAGATCAAGTTGGAGCGGTCAAAATAATAAAGTTCACGAAAGAGGAAGTGGAGGTTTCGGATCTTGGTTAGCTATAGATCATAGGATGGTATCTTGGTTGATTCACATTTTGGTTTCAATTTGAAGGGGAATCCACGAAGGAGAAATGGTACGAGAGATTAGGTGATGATGTCTACTTGATGCGGTTGCAAGAGAATGACGCGGGAGAATTTCTAAGACTCTCAAGATTTAGGAAGGATGGAGAGAGCAAGAAGTTTAGCATTTGCTTTCTGGTGGAGATAATAGAGAATCTTTGGTCTATGCTTTTCGAGGTTATGGACGATTTTACGAGCAAGAAGAAGGTTAGTAGGGTTGAATCTTTACAATCTCACGTATAGTTTTCCAAACTTACAACGGTAAGACGATGGAGAAAAAATGGGATTTGGTGAAGATTTCGCATAAAACATCTTGGAATAAGATTCTTTGGCCTTATAAAAAAGAAAATCAAGTTGAATAGATTTCTAGAGTTCAAGGAATTAAACATGCTTACTGCTTTGTTTTTGAAATGGAGGAGGAAGAATGGAAGATGATTTGGAAGCCAATTATTTGGTCTCGGAACAACATTATTATTAAAGTATGGTTTGGGAAGGAAGATAATGACTTTGGTGTTATATTTCTGAGACAAAAAAGGCAATGATTGTGTTGAAGACCAAACTCAAAAGAAAAAGATGAAGAAAAAAGCACTTTAAAAGTTGATGATTACTACAAAAATGTCCGGTGGTTTAAAGTTAAAGGATTGTCTCATAAGTTATGGAACTCTAAAACCATGAACTTGATAGGCGATAAACTAGGTGATATGCGAGAGAATCTCCATGGAAACTCTACAGATAAAAGACAAGAAAGGATGTCATTTTTCAGAGTCTCGATACAAGGTGGTTGCGATGGTGTTCAGCGGTGTTGCTAATGGAGTTGGAGGGGGAGAAGGCGGTCTTTGCAGATAATTTGGGATCGGAATATGTGCCAAAAGATCGGATAAGCGATTTGGACTATTCTAGGCAAGTTGACATATTTGATGAGAGATTTAAGGTAACAAATTTGGATCTTTCAAATTTGAATTCTTCAGCACGTCACTCACGGAGCAGAATGAACGGTCATAATAACACTAATTCAAGGGAGATAAGTGCGAGAGATATTCAGGGATATCTAGCAGATGGAGTGGGCCATATTATTCAGGAAGATAAAGATGGTAGCTGGATTTTTGTCTCTAAGCCTAGTCGGACTTATACAGCTGGAAATAATGACAATGATTCTGCTTTTAATACTTCAGGTTCAAGATTTAGAAATTTACGTGATGAAGAAGACTCTGTGAACGGAAGTGTAGGTGAAGACTTGAATACAGAGAATGAACAACACTCAAGCGAGGAAGGGAATAGAAGACGGGATATGGAAGATGAAGTAGTTCAAAACTTAAACAAGACTAAGTTGGCTACGGAGGGAGATGAAGAATTAATAGCCAAGACAGTAAACTCTTTCGTGAACTTGGCTTGTAGTTATGGGCATATTAGTGATGAGAATATCATATCTTTAAGAACAAATATGTCTCGGTTGGTTCATAAATACAAAGAAAGATGCAAAAGGCGGGGAGGAGGTGTCGGATAATGGTGTGTCGGAGCAAGGAAACATGGTTCATATGACTCCTTCGAAAAATAATTTACCTTCTGAAGAGGAGATGATGGGTTGTTCTGAGTTACAAGGGAGGAATAATGGTGATGGATTTTAAAATCTTGAGTTATAATATTAGAGGACTCAATGATTTTGATAAGATAACTTCTCACGAAAAATCTTATCAATAATCAAAGGTGTGCGGTTTGTCTCGTCCAAGAAACCAAGATTATGAAATTCTCTAATTGGTTCATAAGACGGTTATGGTATGATGATTTTTTTGAATGGTCTTACATACCTTGCAGCAGGTGCAAGTGGTGGAATTATTTGTCTATATGGGACGGTAATAGATTCTCAAGGAAGATGAAAGATTAGGCTTCAACAATATATCTACCTGTTTATCACTAAAGCTAATGGCTTCAAGTGGGCTGTTACTAATGTTTACGGTCCCTGTGAGTATAATGCAAGAGCTGATTTTTGGGAAGATTTGGAGGAAGTCAGGCATTGGTGGGCTGGTCCGATTTGCTTTGCGCAGTGATTTCAATCTTTGTGAGATCAGATGATGAAAGGAATAGAGGTGAAGGCGATAGTAGAAACTCAAGCTTTTTGAATAACTTCATTCTTCAACAAGAGTTGGTGGATCGGACATTGGTTGGTGGATCTTACACTTGGTCTAACAATCATGTAGATCCTCTTCTTTGTAGACTTGATAGATTCTTATTTAGTGTTGAATTTGAGGAGGCTTTCCCTAATGCACTTCAAATTTCTCTAACTAGAACAATGTCGAGATCATAACCCTCTTATGGTTGTTACTAGTCATTCTATCATTAGCAAACCTTACTTCAAACTAGAGAAGAGTTGGGTGAGCATAAAGACTTTGTTAAGAATGTGAATACTGGTGGAATTCTATGGCTTATCTTTGGAAGTTCAAGTACTATTTTCTTTCTCAAGTTACAAAACTTAAAGCATTTTATAAAGCCTTGGGGTTTGGCGGAATTTGGTGCGGCAAGAAGCGAGAAGAAAACTCTTGCGATAAGATTGGTGAGCTAAATCTTATGGAGGAAAATGGTCCTTTATCTCAAGCTCGATTTGAAGAGAGACTCCAATATAAGATAAAATTAAGAGCTGTTGAAAATAATGAAGCTAGGAAATGGCAACTAAGAGCTAAGCAGAATGGCTTCAAATGGGGAGATGCAAATCTTTGGTTACTTCCATAGTATTGCTAGTTCTAGAAGGAAAAGGAACACTATAGCAAAGCGCAAATAGATGGTGTTATTTGTTTTGATCAAGGGATTATAAAGGAGGAGGTAAGAAACTATTACATCAACTTATTCACTGAGATCATAATAGTGTTTATTCTACTTTGAACTCTTTAGAGTTTCCAAATGTGGGGGAGGAGAAAAAACTTTGGCTTGAAAGAAATTTTTACGAAACCGAAGTTTGGGATGTTATTAAACATTTGGGAGCTAATAAATCCCAGTCCGGATGGGTTTTCATTTGAGTTTTACAAGAAGTGTTGGAACACTATAAAAGAAGATTTCATGAGAATGCTTGACGATTTTTTGAGATTTGGTTCTCTAGATTGGAGATTAAAGCTGCTCCTTTATCACTCTCATTCCCAAGAAGGAGGATTCTTGCACTCCAAAGGACTTTAGGCCTCTCGAGTCTCATTGGAAGTGCTTATAAAATTATCTCTAAGCTTCTTGCGAGAGAGGCGAAAAGCTGTTATGCCTTCTCTTATCTCAGATTATCAAGGAGCTTTCATTCATGATAGGCGGATCTTAGATGGGGTTCTTGTAGCAAATGAATGTGTTGATAGTATTTGAAATCCAAGGTGCCGGGTATTCTCTGCAAGATAGATATGGAAAAAGCTTTTGATAATATCAATTGGCAAGCTTTATTCGTATTTTGCACAAGCACGGATTTAGTGAAAAGTGGATTGGCTGGATTAAATGGTGTGTCTCTTCTACACACTTATCGGTTCTAGTGAATGGAAGCTGTTGAAAAATTTAAGCCAAAGAAGGGACTAAGACAGGGAGACTCTCTTTCTCCATACCTTTTTCTTTTGGTGGTTGAAATTCTTTCAAAACTAATGAATGGTGCGAGTTTCAAGAGGGCGGTTAAGTGGCTTTAAGGTAGGCGATAATGAATGCTTGTAATCTCTCATCTCCAGTTTGCGAGATGATACCATAATTTTCTTGAATGCTTTGATTCAAATGAAGTTACTAGGCTTTTCATTATTCTATCAATTTTTGAGACTCTCACAGGGATGAAGTTAAACCTGGAAAAGAGCACTATGGTCAGTGTGGGTGCTGATGATACGATTGATGTGTTAGCTAAAGAGCTGGGATGCAAAACTGAAAAGTTGCCTATAAAGTATCTTGGGCTTCCAATTGGTGTCAGTTCAAGAAGTATTTCAGTTTGGGATTCAGTTTTAGAAAAGATGGAGCTTAAACTTGCTACTTGGAAAAGGAAGTACTTGAACAAAGGTGGGAGATTGGTGCTTATTAAACATTGTCTTTCATGTTTGCCTATATATTATCTTTCACTATTTAACCTTCCTGTGTGTGTAGAGAAGAAAATGATTGCTCTTATGAGAAATTTTCTTTGGGGCTCTACTCAAGATAGAAGAAAATGGTTTGGGTGGGATGGCCAAAAATTTGTAAACCCTTGCAATCTGGTGGTTTGGGAGTTAAGAGTTTAAGATTGATGAACAAAGCTCTATTGGTGAAATGGATATGGAAATACTCAAGGCAAAAGAAAGTTACGTGGAGAAGAATTATTAGTGAGAAGATGAAGGCCCACGAGGAGGTGATTCTACCGGTAGATGATGGAGCAACTCGGGGTAAAAGTTTATGGAGAAATGTCACTAGACTTGTTCAGGATATTCAAGATCATTTGAGCTTCAAACTAGGTAATGGAAAAGGTATAAGATTAAATTTGGACAAATGGTTAACAAATGGTTGTCTCAAGGATCTTTTCCTGTCATCTTTAGTGCAAGTTTAAACAAAAAAGCAACGATGAATGAGATGATTCGTGAAGGTAGATGGGAGGGTGACTTTAAGCTGCCTTTGAATGCAAATGAAAGGCTTGAGTGGGATTTCTTTGAGAAGGGATTTGGGTGCGGTTCCGGCTCGACGGAGATGTAGAAGATGAGGTAAATATACTTGATCAGTTCACCACTAAAACTTGCTATGAGGCTTTGTCAGGTGTCATGGAAGATTGCAATTTCAGTAAATTTTTATGGAAGAAGTTCATCCCCTCTAAAGTAAGTTTCATTCTGTGGGCTGCTTTTAATAAATCTCTGCCTACTAGAGATATGTTGACCTATAGAGGGATGCAGATTGAAAGTACAGCTTGTGTGATGTGCAACACGGCTGACGAAAATGCAGATCATCTGTTCATCCATTGCCAAACCACTTTTGAAGTACGGAAATATTTCATCAAAGCGTTTCATGTTTCTTTGGCCTCTACACACTTAACGTGACTTTTTGAAGCTTGGGAGTGGAATGTTATGGCTGGTAAATGCGAGAGAACTATGGAGGATAATGCATTATGCCTTTGTTTTGGATAATCGGGAGGAAAGAAACAACGAGGGTGTTTGGGGGTCGACACAAGTCGGTTTTGAGATCATCATTCACATAAAGCAGACTCTCATCTGTGGAGCTGTGAAAGGGATACTTTTAAATTTATTAACAGTTCTCAAGTCTTACGATCTTGGGAGCAAGTTATTCATATGTAACCTAGTCTCAGACTAGTGATTGTATTTGGTTGGACTTTTCTTAATATAAACTTTTCATTTCGAAAAAAAAAAGAGAGAACATTGTATCTTAACATTTACAAGTGACATCTCTAACAGTGTACATTGTGCGTGCAATACTACCGTTGCTCGGGTATATAACCCGATTAAATACAACTACCATTTCAGCTCTTCTCCGATTCTTTTTGAAGCCCCCAAAAAGTCATTTATCCCAACACGGTTAAATAGCACAAATTCTGTCGACATGCGTATATGGTACATGTTGGGCCCATTTAAACTAGTGTTAGACCATAGATAGAAATTAACATAATTCACGTTGATGCATTGTATTTGTATGTTGCCTTTTGGCATGATTTTGGTTTTCATCCGAACACCATTTACGGTTTTCGTTTAGTACAAATTATTATACTTCAATTGTTTTCTGATAGATTTGAGAATCTACATCTCTGCAATACGATTTGTATTCAATTGAATATTAAGAAAGATAGTTTTGAGTATAGGACAATGCTGAGTATATATACTCATTCTTTATTCTCTCGACATTAGTCTCTCACGTGCTCGGCACACACACACTGCACACTAACAACTGACACACTCACGCACACTCTATTACCCTCCCTCAATCTCAAGTGGTCTGTAAAAGACAACATGAGATTGCACTAACAACTGACACTCAAAAGTAAAAACCATTCTATGCACATTAGTAGTAATAGCAAATGTAGAACTTCATTTGGTGTTGCAGTGAATTATAGTATGTGGTAAGCCAATGAGTAGTATAAATGCAGCAGCAACAGTTGATGTAGATATAAGAAGTAGTCTTTGGCATTTGATATTGCGGGTGTGAGATGGTGGTGTTGTAGAAAGCGGGACAAAAGTAACAAGAGGAAATAACCACTTACTTGCAATATTGCAATACGCTGCAAATACCAATGCCCACTAACAACAATATAGGTGCACAATTAACCAAAAACGAAAACATCTTTGCAGTAGTAAACCGCCATCAAAGCGAGAATGAGAAGAGTAGATATATGCCTTCCATGGTTTGTAGCGCGAGTAGGCGATAGTACCATTAGCATCAGTAGCTCCAGAATTTAGGTATCATACTCAGCATCAGTACGGCTATTAGCATTATTAGCACAATTTGAATCATAAAATAAGCACAATTTAGGTAGGACTGACAGAACAGGGAGCACCTTGTTGCAGAGCATTAGCAATCGTAATAGAAGCAAATAATATCTACTAAGAACCCAAGCAATGCACACACATAGTTACATAACCAACATCACCCTGCAACTCAGATTTATTGCACAGACCAGAGGGAGCAAGCAGTAGGACTAGTGAAAGTTGGTGGAGACTAGGCTGTAGTTGTTGATGTAAATGCATACAAAGTGAACAGTGGGACAACTGAGAAATAATCATTAATTGCAGTAGTAGTTGCATTGGTTGATAAAATCAAATAGGTACAGCAACAACATTAAAAATTAGTGTAGAAAGTAGTAGTTGGTGATGGAAAAGCATACCAAGTGAGCAGTAGTTGAGAAGTAGGCAATATTTGATAAGTATGGCAGTAGAAGTAGTATCAGTAGAAAACACTATAGCATGCCAGGAATATGAGCAGTAAAGGTATAGAGCAGCATACACATCTCATGACAAAGCTCACACAAAAAAAAATCTCAATAAAAGCACCTGCCAACTAATCTAGTACTGAAAAATACCAACTCCAATTACCATTCTCAGTTGTAATACTCAATTTGTCAAGCCAACAACTAGCATTAAAAGAATTCCATTTCTCCACTTATTTCAGTCTTTTATTCGCAGCATGAACTTAGTTGAAACTTGTCTTATTCAATGACAAACATGAAAGTAAAAGATAACTAAACCAGGCTACATCAGAATTGAATGTAGACTCATCAAAGAGAACTCCAATCTGTATACCGGTACCATCACCAAATTCAATCCCAGAGCATCATCCTCAGTTCCATCATTACACACACAAACCAACTCACTCACATACCACTACTGTGAGGACTGTACCAAAGTAACATTGAGAGGAGGAGCTAACCGAAGCAAAATTAAGCACACAGTGGTGCAGCAAGCAATCAACACACACACACGTACTCCAATATTCTACTGAATTTAAGAAGAATTCTTCTCCACTATCCAATGGAACAAAATTAAGCTTCTTCCTAACTGACTTTTTGTAGTAGAAATAGGCATGCTCAGATCGAATAGATCCATGAATCAATACTAACAGGATTTGATAAAAGAATTAGATCAAATTTAAACCTAATTATGATGAAAACAGAATCTGAAGACAAAATTGAATGTTGTTGAGATAGTGATGTAGAAATCGGACACATAAAATCAAATCTGAAGTAAGCAAAAGATGAGATTCGAGATTACCAACGTTGGTTCGATTTAAACAGTTGAGGTAGAAGAATCAAGATCCAACTAGAAACGGACTGGAAAACCTAAATCTTCAAGAGCTCAAGTGATTTAAACCCAATTTCAAATCTGAGAATTATGCTTGATTCTGTTTGAAGACGTGTGATAAAGCATCGAGGATCAAATCAAACTTCACACCAAGAACCATCAGTAATCACAAATCCAATCGAACTCCATGAATCTTCAATTTACCAGAGATTGGATGAAGAACAGCAGCATATTAAGTTGAATTAAAGAGATTTAAGGTTGAACAGCGGAAGAAGGATCGATACCCCTGAGAATTTCAATTCTCAGCACTGATACCATGATAGATTTGAGAATCTACATCTCTGCAATACGATTTGTATTCAATTGAATATTAAGAAAGATAGTTTTGAGTACAGGACAATGCTGAGTATATATACTCATTCTCGATATCACCTTTCCCGTTTTCCAGGGTCTTTGTCGTAAAGAATATGGTTTAAATCATGAGGGCAGTTGTGGTATTCTAAATCGGTTTAAAGGATCTTATGCAGTAACGTAGTCATAATCTTGGTTTGTAGGGTGATTTTATATACCTGTTCCCTACAACGATGGTGTATATGAATAACAGTCCAAGATTATACGGGAGAAAAGCTGTGTTGATGTCACAAATATCCTGATTTCGAAACACATCAGTTAGAGGTGTAAATTGGGCTGTGCCAGCACGAGCACAGCCCAACACAACACGCTAAAATTTGAGCAAAGCCCAGCCCAACACGTGACTTAGCACAACACGACACAACACGTTAGGTAAATGGGACGTGCTGGGTTTGACTAATTGGCGCAGTAGCACAACACAGCACGCGGCACGGATAAGCACGTGGCATAATACACCATATAACAAGGCATAATACATCACATGTTTTGTATATTTCACAAAAGAGTCACTATTCTAGCTAGTTTTTAACATTTTATGTTGTCTTATTTATAACAACACATATAATACCTTAATATTTAGAGAATATATTTCAATATCGTTGTTATAATGTCGTCACCTATATTTAACTAGAACATTAATTTACATGACAATAATCCAATTTTATATTTGATGGGCTATTTCATTTTATTTAATAAACTTGTTAATTTTACTTGAAATAATTTCAAATGATATGTTGTCTAATTAAATTCTTGTGATAATGTCCAAGCTTAATGTATATATTAAGTGATTTCAAATTGTTTATAGCACATGCCCGGCCACGACCACAAACACGACACGTTTATTCGTGTGTCTTTGTGCCGTGGTTGTGTTGTGCCTAGCTTTTGACTAGTAAAGCACAGCACGGCACAACACGTTTAAATCGTTGGCACAACACAGCACGACACATGGCACGTGAAGCACGCGACTTCGTGTGCCGGGCTGTGCCGGGCCGGCACGTTTTACACCTCTAACATCAGTGTTTAAAAAAAAAAAAAGTTTAGACAACACTTCTTTTGTTTCCATATAAAAATGGACTCTTCTTCTTGTTTTTGTGTAGTACTACACCAATACTAAAAGAGTCGAGTTAAATGAGCTGTGGGAATAAGTCCACGTGCACCATTGTAGTATATCAACACCCTGCATCTATAGATTCCCTACGTCATTTTCTACGTAACACTAGCAAGCAACAACTTAACACAACCAAACTAACATATCGCAGTAGCAGAGTGGGCTGATACCATTTGAATTAGGGGTGAGATTTGGGTTGGTTGGGCGGGTTAGAAGGCTTGGCTGAGGCAGACCCGAGCTAGGAATTTTGTGTCCAGATTGCCCATCGAACTCGTGGAACCCATGGAGGTACTGCCCAAGTCCGCCCAAGTTATGTTCCTCGGGTTGGCCCAAGTTTCGCTAAACATACAATTTTTTTAATATGACAATAACAAATTTTAGTAATAATAAGATTCAATTTGCTCCATTTATCTTAAATTTCTAAATAACTGAAGATTATTTATAATAATTTTTTTTTTTTTCATATCGAATGATTAATGAGATAGATATATTTTATAATTTCAATATTATATTTGAAGATAATATCTAAAATTACTCTATGTGAGATAATAATAACAACTATAAAAATAGTTTTATATAACTATATCATAGTTCTTCGGGTTGGGAGGGTTGCTTGGGTTAAAAATATTTATGGCCATGCTTGCCTAAAGGGAAAATTAAGGGAGACCCAAAAAAAAAAAAATCTTATTGTCAGGCCCACAATTAATTTTGGATACGTGACACCCATAATTATCAGAAATTATTAAAACATGTCTGCATGATGGTTTATGCATCGCATGACGTGTTATGCATCTTGTTTTTTAGGGGATAACTCGTTATGCATCCTAATTTTTCGGGGTATAATTGGCAACACAACTTGGATATAACATATCTAAAAATCCGCGCCTTGGAATTTTACAAATTTTATATCGTTGGAAATCTTTTTAAGAGAGCTACGCAACAAGTACAAACAACAATATCAAATTTTTGTTTTTCACGAAAATATCGGAGGTGATCATCGTATTAGGGAGAATTTTGAACCGACGCATATTCATTATGCAGCCTCCAAAAAAGATGCATAAGACATTATGCAGATGCATAACGAATTATGCAATCATTTTTTTATTTGCATAACAAGTTATGTAGCTATTGTTTTGGTTGATTTTAGTGCGTACATAAAAAATTGATGCATAATGCATTATGCAACCATATTTTCGGATGCATAACAAGTTACACATCAATTTTTCGATGCATAAAAGATTTTGCACCAATTTTCTCGATGCATAATGCATTATGCAATCATATTTTCGGATGCATAACAGGTTATGCATCCATTTTCTGTTGCATAACATGTTATGCAGATATTATTGTAGGTGCATGACAAGTTATGCAGTCTTATTTTTTGTTGGTTTCAATACTAAGAAAAAAGTAGCTGCATAACGAGTTATGCAAACGTTTTCTGGACTGCATAACAAGTTACGCAACAAATTTTGTGGATGCATAACGACTGCATAACATGTTATGCAGACATTTTCTCGACTGCATGACATGTTATGCAGTCATAACCACATCATCATCTTCTTTCATGTTTCAATAACTCTCACGCAAACCATTATCCTCCATCCGTAGCTCCCAATCCACCACTACTTTCACCTACTTCAATGCACCACCAACTTCTGAACCATCTAAGCTACATTAAAGCTTAGAGCTAGGGGAATCATAAAATGCCATGCATCATTATATATGGTGCATATCAATAACGTACGTACTCTACTCTCTACTGTCGTTAGGTAGTCATGATTTGACGCATCACCAACTTGCATGTGAACTAGTACTCCTTTGCTTATGAAAGCCATATTGATGCCCATGCAGGCCACTTTACTGGGGATGGCCCCAAATTTGCCTAACAATAGCATCAGTGCACTTAGTAAGTAAGGTTTCTAGGAAAACAATGATATCAGGTTTGTGTATCATACACCACCTTTTGAACCCCCCCCCCTTCTCTTAACATCCCTAAGGCTCTTCACATTCCATGAGATGATCTTTAACATTAAAACAGAATAAAGAAAAAGAAACCCAAAAGGAGCAAACCTGAGAAGAGCTTAGCCCCAGGCCTGACCTCCCTGCATTCAAAATCAAACACTCTTGGGGTTTTAATTGCTGACTTGATTAGCATTCGAACAATGTCATCCAAGTCACCATCGATACCCATACCAGATACATCGTTAACAGCTTTAATCATCTCGATGGCTGGCAAAAAACGGTCCTTCATGTAATTAATTACCACCGCCGCCTCCTCCTTATCAACTAAGGCTTGAGCAAAGAAATCAGCCGATGGAGTATTAATTGGAGAAACATGAGGAGACGGGGATGGAGAATTAATTGGAGAAGCAATTGGAGACTGGGATGGAGAATTAGGCCTAATGTCAGGTATTAGCGATTGCGAATCCACCTCCATGTCCCCAAATCCGGATGGAGATACAAAATTAGAGTTGAACTCGCTCAAATCATCCAGGGATTTGATGTTATCACCTTCAATTTGAGTTTCCAACACCCGAGATTCAGACCCGGTAATGGAACCTCCTGCAGCTTGAGAAGAATCAGATGTGAAACCCTTATGAACCTGATAATCAATTCCATCGTCACTGGAAGATTCTTCATCACCCGAATCGGTGAGGGATTTTGATGATGTTGATGGATCAGGGAAGATAGAACTATCATCGAGAAATGACTTTTTGATTTGGAATGGTCGTTGTAGAGCACCACAAGGAAAGAACCCATGTTTCCTGGAATTGATAAACTCAGAAGACTGAATTGAACTTGGTCACAGTATGCAGGATCCAAGCTTAATTAATATTGCAATTTCAGAAAATATGGGTTTTAAAATAATTTATTCCGTGAAAATGGGTGCGCCCGTGAATTTTTTTCTTGGCCTGGGTTTTACAGTGGGAAAGATGCAAAGAATGGGTCTCCCTGTAGTTTTCACTTGCCTAAATTTAACTCAGGTTTGTAAAATTTATGCCCAAATTTGCCCAAATACGTTGTGCATGTCCGCCTAACATTCGGGTTGGGTGGGTTAACCCAACCCAAATCCCACCTCTAATTTGAATGATTCAACGGCCAAAATCGCTTATAAATGTTTCTGCCTTAAATGAAACAGTACCAGCCTCGGTTATTGCAATCGTGTAAACCACGACTGGAAATGCGAATAACTATTTTGCCCTTTGGTCTCATTTTCTATTTTCGCAAGCACACACCAGCAGACTTCAATTATCGTCTTTTTTCTTCTTTTTTTTAAACCAGAATTAATGCTAGCCAATTCCTATCTTCTCCACTTTCTAGAGTCTTTCTCGTCGTTTCCCATTTATAAACTAAATTTCAGGGTAACACAATGGAATCTAAATCTTGTTTTATATGGTGATTTAACTTCCCATCAAATCACGGTATCTCATGGAATAATAGTTAATAATTCTAATTGAGTAATTGCACGTCGAATCACATTAATCCCCATCCATCTCATCTCTCTAAACCTCTCCTTCACAAAGTTTGTACTTTGTACATCATCTTTGGCAATTGGTAGAATTCGTCTTCTGTGGGGTTCAGATCCTTAGTGCTGATTCCATATAAAAGGAAGTTGCAGTAATGGTAGGAATAAATAAGAAAATTTCTGCAGCATCAGCTAGAGCTCACACAAGAAAAAGGAAGCAGAACACTGGACTCAAACTTCCAATGGGTGGGTCTTTCATCTTTTTGAGTTTTTTCTTCTTAAACGGTTTCTTGCAATGTAGATCGAATCACTTTGTTGCAAAACTAATTCTTGACAAAGGGTATGCTCTAGCTATTAATTTTTCTATGAACTGAACTTTTTGTATTGATCTATAATGTTCAGGGATATGTGAGACGATATCAGTAGTCGCGTTGATGGTGTTAGTTGCATTTGCTTATCAAGCAATTCAACCTCCAGCACCAAAGATTTGTGGATCTTCAAATGGCCCGCCAATTACGGCACCTAGAGTCAAACTCAGTGATGGGAGACATTTAGCCTACAAAGAACATGGAGTTCCAAAGATGAAGCCAAATATAAGATTGTTTACATTCATGGATTTGATTCCTTCAGACTTAATCCAATGCCCTTGTCTCAAGTACTTTTCTGTTTTTAATTAGTTGTTTTTTTTCTTTTTGCTTTTCAGTTTTCAGTTGTTTAGTTGATTAAAGGGTGTGTGGCTGATAATAACAGGAATTGGCTGAAGATTTAGGGATATATATGGTGTCTTTTGATAGACCTGGGTACGGAGAAAGTGATCCGAATCCGAAGCGTACAGATAAGAGTACCGCTTTAGATGTGGAAGAGCTTGCTGACTAGGATCCAAATTCTATGTAATTGGATTTTCCATGGGAGGTCAGGCGACTTGGGGCTGCCTCAAATACATCCCTCACCGGTATGGTTTCGCCAAGTTCGACTTTGCACCTTCAATATTATCCTTATGAAGCTTGATTTGCTGAATAACTTTTGTTGCACCGTGGAAAATATTAATATGCACACTGGTACAGTAGTATGACGTAACAGATAGCACTGTTTGTACCATAAGTAAAAATACCACTTAATGGGCCAAATTGATACTTGAATCATCTTTTGGTCGTTATCCAAGCCTGCTAATCAGTCAACCAAGGCAGCCCACCGATCTGCACATCTTAGGTCAATGGTCAAAGTCGATCAACTATCAAATTCAAACGTCCAGGTCAAGGTCAACGGTCAAAGTCAATGGCCGGTCAACGGTCAAAGTCAACCGTCGGTCAACTATCGAAGTCGGTCGCTTTTGAAGCCAATTTTCGGTCTTGTAGCGCAATGCTGCTAACCAATTCCTAACCAAAAATTCTCCCGCACTGCCCAACTGAGTCTCAACCATGCTTTTGACCGGCCTCCATCCACTACCCGGCCATCATGTCATCAACCATCAAGCCAGTCCCGCCCATGCGATCATCATTCACTTGACAAATGTCCGCCAATACGCATGACCATCATTTATGCGAGAATTTACCATGGAAGCATAAATGAGCAGTTTCATACATAAATCATCATAAAGGCATGCAACATTGATTCCAATGAGTTTCATACATAAATCACCATGAAGGCATGAAGCATTGATTCCAATGAGTTTCATGCGAAATCATAATGGAGGCATGAATGAGAGTTAATGCTATTTATGTTTACATTGAAATTAGATATTCAACTGTATAAATAGGAGCAGAAATTATATGAAAGGGGCAGCCAATAGGAGAAAGAGAAAATGAGATTGTAATTAAAACATCAATGAAAAAATTACTCCCCAAGGGGATTCACCCGTGGATGTAGGCAACCGCGCCGAACCACGTAAAACCTGTGTCAATTTCTTTTATCTTCAATTCGCCTCTAACCCTAAAAAAAACACACCAAAACTATCCATTCATCATGTTTCGTGCCCAAAAGTATTTTTTGGGTACAAACATTGGCGCCGACTAAGGGGATTCGAGAAAAGATCCTCGTTTTCTACCAGAAACAACGATATTACAAAAACTTGAAGTCAAGTTCGTGTTCGTGAAACAATTTCAAAGAAAGTATCCGGCGGAAAGGAAACCAAAGGAATTCGCATATAATTTCTGGTGGTGCTTCAAATTATACAGACATGGATGTGCCATTGGAATATTTTTTAGTTCTCACCATAATATCCTCATGAAATAAGAAGAACATATATTAAATCCGAAGGCCATCTCCAGTACGATGTTTCAACGACTTCGGAGTCAACGTGGTATTATCCTTGGTATTCGATTAGAATTACACCTGATGGCATAGGGTAGTAGTTGATCTGATGGGCAGGCGGAAATGGCGAAATGGGTTGAGATTGGGGAGTCACACTAGAATGTGACTTCGTTCCAGAAGACCTTCCATCCGTATATGCATCTGTCCTTTTATCAGGTCTCAACTCTTCGTTCGTGTCAATATGAGTTATCTTAACAGCCTTTCGAGTACCACCATATTTACCACCCTGTTGATGTGCATACTGTGGGGCCATACCCATCGGAAGGTTACCCAGCAGAGGAGCCAGCTGATGACCAATTTGTGGGGCAATTTTCATACCCGGACCCTGATGTGAACAAACACCTGATGCTGCATTTGGTTGGAAGGTAAAGGTATTGGCATTTGCACAGACTCGGACAACACACGTAAGAGGGATAAGCCATACGTTTTTATCCTTAAATCTCTTTAAATTATGTTTAATTTAATTCCATGAATTAAGCCATGCGTTTCTATCCTTAAATCTCTTTAAATAATTTTTAATTTAATTCCATGAATTAATCATACATTTTATCCTTAAATCTCTTTAAATGATTTCTAATCTAATTCCATGAATTAAGCATACGTTTTTATCCTTTCCCTTTCCGTTAGCACCCAAACTTTGCACATGCAGACAACAGGCAAGGATGTAACGACAACAGTAGAGAGCAAGTCTCACTCGAAAGCTAATATTTGGGTAAGATGTTAACTGCCTTTATTTACCCTTTATGCCTTTATCTCATCTCATTTCTGACGATTTTGGTTATCAAACCATAATAATATACATCTGTTCACTTGATAACTAATGATTTAATTGAAACTGCACCCTAGTTTTGAGACACAATTTGGTCTGGTCACGATTGGAGTCTCAACCTATCCGGCGGTCCGTGCCCAGAAATCCATGTCTGACGGTCCGCGCCCGGAAACTCATGTGGCGAGCATTTTTGATGCACACATCTTAATTCTGCGCGTATCTTGAATAGTAGGATTGGCCCCCTACGCGCATTCGAGATAGCAGAAAACTTTATTCTTCTTTCTATCGCGAGCGAGATGCACCAAGGAAGTGCACCCTTGTGCGAGCATTAAGCAGCATGACAGTCACAATTTGTTGGGGGTAAGTTGCATATCACCTCAACCGCAGTAACCACCGCCTGGGAGCGAGATACGTAACACTTCGGCCTAACAAAATAAATATCATATATAAAGTTCGTGGAAGTTGTGTTGATTTTTAATCCACGACTTGATAAGTTCGAGGTTCGTGCATAACGACATGATCGAGTTCGTGGTTCGTGGATAGCGACATGATCAAGTTCGAGATGAGGATTGCATAGACCCTTCAATATTTAGCCTTGCATCACTTCGCAAGCACCTAAAGCCTCACCTTGCACGTGAGCACATAAGTCTTGCTTTTATCGCAAGCATAAAATCTCGTCTTGCACGCGAGTATGAAAGACTTGCATCTTGGCAAGCATAAAGTCTCGTCTGAACCACGAGCCCAATGCCCGATATTGGTACAAAGACTCGTACTCAACACAAGCAACAGCCAGCCTGCCCGAGCAGCAAGCGCTAGCCTTGTTACGTTGCGAGCAAAAAGCCTTTCCCCAGCGCAAGCACACACTACATTCTACATTCTACTCAAGACTCGACTAGCTATCGAGCATCACAAGTCCACCACGTGGCAAAAAGTCTCACCTAGCACGTGAGCGTTATCACAGTTGGGGGCGTCTTTGTAATGTCTCTACTCTCGCTTGGGGGCGACTGGCGAGTTACGTCATCGACGATCGACGCGAAGGAAAACAAAATTCTTAACCCCCAACAAGTTGGAGGTTAAGAGGGGGCGATGTTTGTACCGTGTATAAAATACACGGGAGACACGGAAATCAATACAAGGAGCCATACAAGGAAAATTAATGTCAGGAGCCATGCATGGAGGTTTCATGCAATATTAATTCTAGGAGTTACATGGAAGATTAATGCCAGGAGTTATGCATGGCGTGTTAATGACGGGAGTCATGCAGGGCAGATTAATGCCAGGAGGCATGCAAGGCAAGTCAGTAGGCATGCAGGGAGTTATATGCAGAATTATGCATGCAGTATTAATTCTGGGAGGTTTCATGCAGAATTAATTTCAGGAGGTTTCATGCACATTTAATTCCAGGAGGCATGCAGGGAGATTAATGCCATTTAAGTTTATCTTGGAATTAATTACTCAACTGTATAAATAGGGACACCCTGGTAGAAGGAAAGGGAAGAGAAATCAATGTAATCCATATATCAATAAAATTATTCTCCTTAGGGAGATTCACCCGTGGATGTAGGCAAAATGCCGAACCACGTAAAATTCTTTGTCTTCTTTGTTTTCCTTAATTCTTTTAACCTAATTTTACCCTAATCCTCAAAAATCATCATTGAATCAACGTGTTTTTGCCTAAAAGTAATTTTAGGTGCAAACATTGTTTGTACCGTGTATAAAATACACGGGAGACACGGAAATCAATACAAGGAGCCATACAAGGAAAATTAATGTCAGGAGCCATGCATGGAGGTTTCATGCAATATTAATTCTAGGAGTTACGTGGAAGATTAATGCCAGGAGTTATGCATGGCGTGTTAATGACGGAGTCATGCGGGGCGATTAATGCAGGGGAGGCATGCAAGGCAAGTCGGTAGGCATGCGGGGAGTTATATGCGGAATTATGCATGCGGTATTAATTACGGGAGGTTTCATGCGAAATTAATTTCGTGGAGGTTTCATGCACATTTAATTCCGGAGGCATGCAGGGGAGATTAATGCCATTTAAGTTTATCTTGGAATTAATTACTCAACTGTATAAATAGGGACACCCTGGTAGAAGGAAAGGGAAGAGAAATCAATGTAATCCATATATCAATAAAATTATTCTCCTTAGGGAGATTCACCCGTGGATGTAGGCAAAATGCCGAACCACGTAAAATTCTTTGTCTTCTTTGTTTTCCTTAATTCTTTTAACCTAATTTTACCCTAATCCTCAAAAATCATCATTGAATCAACGTGTTTTTGCCTAAAAGTAATTTTAGGTGCAAACATTGTTTGTACCGTGTATAAAATACACGGGAGACACGGAAATCAATACAAGGAGCCATACAAGGAAAATTAATGTCAGATCGGGCGGCAGATCGGCGGCGCGATGGTGGCGGCGACGACAGCGCGAGGGAGTGACAGATGAAGCCGAGGTGTCGGCGATTTTAGGCGATTAAATTCGGGGCCTGATTTTGTGCTTCTCGGTACAACTTAATTTCGTAGCCCTGTTTCAATGCTACACGGCGCAACTTAATCCCGTAGCCCTCGGATTATTCCGCCCCGTTTCCCTTGCCTTGCGGATATGTACACCCCCACTAGGGCTTGGTGAAAATCTTGTTTCGTCAATAACTTCTTCGTTTTAAGTCCGAATCCGGTGATTTTTGGCTCGTTGGAATCGTCTTTCAATTCCCTACAACATGGAAGTGAAAAATCATGAGTTTGGAAAATTTAATTTTTGAGGTTCCGAGTGGCACGACAAACACTATCAAGATGCGGGGGCACCGCACGTTCAATGTTCGCAAGCGCTATTGTGTCGATTTTCTACCCACAACGCAAAGATCGTGAGTGCGATTGGAATCATAAACCTCGACGCGCACATGTTCGGTGCTAGTTAAAGCTACTTCTGATCCGGTTGCTCTGTTGTTGTAGTCCTGTTGTCCCTCGCAACAACTGTGATCCGATTGATCGCAAGCTGCTGCAGTCCTTTCCACATAACTATTACGGTCGGTTGATCGAACTATTGTAATCGATTTCAAGAACAACAATTTGTTGGCACGTTAATCGAACAATGTGATCCTTTTTAATTCCTACGATCGAGTGGGTCGAACTGCTGTAGCGATTCTCACGAAAATTTGTTTCAAATACGGTTTTCCTCTCAAGCGATTGATCGATTTTGCGCATAATCATTGCGGTCGGTGATCAGTTGCTGAAAACTGATCCGTGGCAACTGTCTTCGATCCGGCTTGGACTTAATTGGTTCATTCCGATCCATAGACAAATCAATTACTAAGTCGAGACGAGACGCTAAGGCAACTATACTAATCATCGTCGCTTAAAAACACCGACATAGCCGGTTGCATCCTAATCACTTTAAAGCGAAGTCGCAAACAACATTTTCAATAAGGTAAGTATACATTTTACATATTTTTGCATCTTTTCATATATTCATGCATACTTTTGTTCAAGAAGACACCTTTAATGTGGCAAGCATCTTCTCAACGAGGGATGCACATTTCAATCACGCGCAGATCTGGAATAGTGGGATTGGCCCCCGCGCAAATTCCGGATAGCGGACATCTTCAAAATCCCATGCGCGAGCAAAATGCGCAAGGCGGTGCACCCTTGTGCAAACATTGAAATGACATGACAATTACTATCTTAGGGGCGAGTTGCATATCACTTCAACATGACTTGACCATCACTTGGGGGCGAGATATGTAACACCTCATGGTCTTAAATTACTCTTTTGGGGAAAGTTGTGTAACACTTCATACGCTTGGAGGCAAGTTACATAGTACCTAATTGCAATGCGGATTAAGCTTCAAAATCGAAATTTCGGGTAATTCCAAACTTCTTAATCCTCCAACGAGTTCAGGATTAAGAGGGACGAACGTACACCCTAATATTTTCACGCAATTATTACAATCAATAATTTTTAACTACCATAGATACGTTATTGTACTCCAGTTCAAAAGCAATCTGCGCTTTCGAGTTGGACGCAAGCGATGCGATCCGATTTTGCACAGTGATACTCGAGTTGGGCCCGAATCGATGCAACAGTGGCACTCGGTTGGACGAATCGATGCGGTCTAGTTTTATTCAGAATCATTCACACCTATGTTTATCGAACTGTTTAAGTCCAGTCCCTCGATTCTTCTGCTGCATTCGGTGATCACAAGTGATGCAAGTCGGCTATGCTTGTAGTTCCTGCGGTCAGCTCATTGCATCCGCGCAGGTAGCTTTGTTCGTTCTTTGCTTGCATTCCGGTGATCACGGTTGATGCGGTCAGCTATGCTTGTAGTTCGCGATCCGGCTCATCGGATCTCATTTGCGGTACAACTTTGTTCGTTGTCTGCATTCCATTCGTCACAGCTGATGCGGTCCATACATGCTTGCATTTGCTGCGGTACAACCGTTCGATTCTTTGCTTTGCATTCCGGCGATCCCGCAGCGTGCGATCCCATCATGCTTTCACGCGATTCACCTACTTGATCCGGTGATCGCGAGCTGCTGGCGATACAACCGTTCGTTGCTCTTTGCATTCGGTGATCAGTGATGCGGTCAGTATGCTTGGAGTTCTGCGGGCCAGCTCATCGCGAGTACTTTGCGGTCTGACTTAGTTCGTTCGCTGGCATTCGGTGATCACAAGCGATGCGATCCGTATGCTTGCGATTACAACCGTTCGATTCTTCTTTGCATTCGGTGATAAGCAGTGATGCAGTCTAGCTATGCTCCGGTTCTGCAGTCGGTGGCGCCATATTCTTGCATTCTTACTCGTCGTTCTTTGCATTCGGTGATTGATACATGTTTCTTTCGGTATATTCACAAATCCTGCGATCCGGCTAAACGCGTAACATTTGTTGCAATACGTTTTACTCATTTATCTTTGAGTTTGTTGATCGAAGTCAAAAGTGCATAATTTTTGCTCAATGTTGTTACCACCCGGTTTGCTCATTATCAGAAAGAGACATTTTCTTGCGTCGTCATGATCAAAGTCCGACGCCATAACCACCGCATGATTGATTTAATCAAGCAATTATCGCTCATTCACTATACCGCTCCGATCAAGCATCACACTTCATTACGAGAACAGATCAGCCTTCGGCCCTAATTTTTGCATATAAAGTGGTTCATGCTCAACTATTTCCGCCGACCTCCCAGTCCACAATAGCCACACTTGGGGCGTCTTGATTGTGATTTCCGCAAACAACAAGGGAAGTTCGCCGATCACCTCAACATCAATATCGCACTTGAGGGCGAGTTTTATCACCGACTAAGGAACACGAATTTTTTTCTTAACCCCAACAAGTTGGAGGTTAAGAGGGGGCGATGTTTGTACCATAAGTAAAAATACCACTTAATGGGCCAAATTGATACTTGAATCATCTTTTCGTCGTTATCCAAGCCTCGCTAATCATCAACCAAGGTAGCCCACCCGATCTGCACATACCGGTCAATGGTCAAAGTCGATCAACTATCAAATTCAAACGTCCAGGTCAAGGTCAACGGTCAAAGTCAATGGTCGGTCAACGGTCAAAGTCAACCGTCGGTCAACTATCGAAGTCGGTCGCACCCCCAAGCCAATTTTCGGTCTTGTAGCCGGCAATGCCGCTAACCAATTCCTAACCAAAAATTCTCCCTTGACCGCCAACCAGGTCTCCAACCATGCTGCCCGGCCCCTCATCCACGTGCCCAAACCATCATGTCTCATCAACCATCAAGCCGTCCACCGCCCATGCGGTCAATTTATTCACAAACAAATGTCCGCAATCATCGCCGGCCATCATTTATGCAGAATTTACCATGGAAGCATAAATGAGCAGTTTCATACATAAATCATCATAAAGGCATGCAACATTGATTCCAACAGTTTCATACATAAATCACCATGAAGGCATGCAGCATTGATTCCAGCAGTTTCATGCAGAAATCATAATGGAGGCATGAATGAGAGTTAATGCTATTTATGTTTACATTGAAATTAGATATTCAACTGTATAAATAGGAGCAGAAATTATATGAAAGGGGCAGCCATTAGGAGAAAGAGAAAATGAGATTGTAATTAAAACATCAATGAAAAAATTACTCCCCAAGGGGATTCACCCGTGGATGTAGGCAACCGCGCCGAACCACGTAAAACCTGTGTCAATTTCTTTTATCTTCAATTCGCCTCTAACCCTAAAAAAAACACACCAAAACTATCCATTCATCGTGTTTCGTGCCCAAAAGTATTTTTTGGGTACAAACAAGCACTTTATGCAAAAGGGATGTTCGTGGTATAGATGATAGTAAAGATTCGGGTTGATGAATTGTTTAGCACCTACATGTGCATATCTAGTTTGAATGGGTCTCAAATAAGATATCCTTGGAGTACTTGCAGGTTAGCAGGAGCAGCACTAATCGCTCCAGTAGTTAATTACTGGTGGCCTGGGTTCCCTGCCAAGTTAGCTAAAGAAGGATATGCAATGCAACGTGTACAAGACCAGTGGACTCTTCGAGTGTCTCACTATGCTCCGTTCCTCACCTACTGGTGGAACACTCAGAAGTGGTTTCCTGGTTCAAGTGTTGTATCTCGCGTCATTGATATATTTTCCAAGCAGGATTTAGAGCTTATTCCCAGGCTTTTAGCCGGAGACAGGGTATGTACTTCCCGCGAAACCTTTCAATTATGTCAGAATCTTATACATAGAATGTGTGTTGTTACATTTTGATTACTTGTTTCCTCAGACATGAATAATGCAGCAAGGTGAATCCGTGTCACTTTTCAGCGACATGAATGTTGCTTTCGGAGGTTATACTTTTGATCCTATGGATCTTGAGAATCGCTTTAGTAACAATGAAGGTACAGTCCACCTATGGCATGGAGATGAAGATTTACTTGTACAAGTTTGTCTGCAACGCTATATTGTAGAAAAGCTCCCATGGATTCAGTACCACGAATTAGCAGGTGCAGGACACTTGTTCCCGTACGCTGACGGTATGAATGATGCCATCGTAAAGTCACTCGTACAGGGAGAGAAGAAGTAGGACTAGATGAACTCTTCTACTTCTTAATATTTGGTTGAAACTGCGGGATATATATTTTCTGAACCACAACCGCACATGTGGATAGACTTGTAAGTTGTAACATTAAACTTGTTTGGAGTTATGAATCTTATGATATGATTTGCCCAGATGATACAAGCCAGGGTATAGTACCCACATTTGACATCCGTCAAACTCGATCTGACTTTGTAAGGAAAACATTCATCAGGTCAAACGTTAATCCCATAAAAGAGGTAAAAAGAAATAAAAATAGAGCAAGATACCCGTAACAATAGAAACTGGTTGGCTCACAGTAAATTTCTAACAACCTCCATAGCCAAAATCGAATTCCTTATAAAGATCGAACTAGCAAAGATGTTCCTAACAAATTCTTTTTCCGCTTGTTTCAAAAATGGGTTTTTCCTTCAAAAGCTATCATAATGCAATTCTTCTCATTAGTTTGTTTATACTTATCATTTCTACATTACTTGAGCACGCACACGCCAGAATAATCAAAGTAGGCACCTGCGATTATTCTCAAGGAAGCTGGGTTGTTGATGCATCATATCCTCTTTATGATTCATCTAAATGTCCATTCATCTCTGAAGGATTCGATTGTGTTGATAATGGTCGACCTAACAAAGATTACCTCAACTACAAATGGAGCCCAACTGGATGTCCTGCACCTAAGTATATACCTCTCTAGTTATTCTTTTCTTTTATGTGTATGTTTTCACGTCACATATAGATTTTTTTTTTTTTGATAGAACGAGAGATTTCATTAAGGCAAAGAAACGTCACATATAGATAGTTCAATAATGCTGGAGTTTTTAATGATACAGGTTTGATGGCCAAGATTTAGTCAAGAGAGTTAAGGGTAAAAAGGTCATGTTTGTTGGGGACTCGGTCAGTCAAAACCAGTGGCAGTCTTTTAGCTGTCTGATTCATGCAGCTATCCCGAATGCAAAATATGCCATCAACTATGGAGAAAAGTATTCGTCCGTCAATTTTACGGTTAGCAGAGACCCTTAAGTTTATTGCTCGTACTCTGAGACAAGTCTGAATCTCTGGTGGCTAGCTCAAACCTCTTACACATTATCGTTCGTGCTCCTTATATATGATGATCTCCTTTTTGAATTTGTGCAGGATCCTGAATATGACATAGCTTCAATTTTTAATCAAAAACCATTTTTTGTCGACTTTGAGGAAAAACCTGAACGGGTTCTAAAGATCGACACCATTAGCACTAGTGATGTATGGAAAGAAGTAGATATTCTGGTCTTCAACAGTTGGCATTGGTGGCATCACACAGGCAAATTACAACAGTAAGAAATTTCCTTGAAAATATCTAATTCATTATCATCAGAGAGGTTAGATTGAGATTTCTTACCAGTTTTTTGTGGTCTTGTTTGAAGTTGGGATAAAATCCAGGAAGGAGCACAGACTTACAAAGATATAGATGATCGTATGGAAGCTTTTAAAAAAGGATTAACTACATGGTCAACATGGGTTGACAAAAATATTGACCCCAAGAAAGCTCAAGTTTTCTATCAAGGAATTTCTCCTGCTCATCTCAAGTAAGTTTCCCACGATTTAACTGAGAGCTGAATTTAATCTTACATTTTCCTTTAAATTTTTTATAATTGCGACTATTTCTTTTTTCTTTTGCAGTGGCGACGAATGGGGTTTTCCAAAAACGACTTGCGCAGACCACACAAAACCAATTACTGGTAGCAAATTTCCTGGAGCTCCGGAACCTGGAGTGCCTGTACTCAAGGAATTGTTAAGTAAGATGTCGACTCCTGTTACTTTATTGGACGTGACAACCATGTCGCAGCTAAGAATAGATGCTCATCCATCAAAATACGCGAATAAAGCTGGAACGGCTCACGATTGCGGCCATTGGTGCGTGGGTGGTGTAACAGATACTTGGAATACTCTTCTTTATGAGTCACTTGCTCCGGCGGCGAAATAAGATTTCATAGTAACCATAAGAATGCACTTATATGTGCTTCTTGGTTTTCTTCTTATTCTTCTTTTGTTTTTGTTTTTACTTTTATTACTTCCTAAAGTTTTCTTCAACCTCGGGTGAGTATTGCGAACTCCTTCACCGGAATGCAAACGCCTGTAAGAGTTGTTATGAGAGTTGAATTTGGGAGAGCTCATTGTAATTAGCGGCACGAATATGTGCCATTTTCACGATGAATCGAACATTAGTTAATTTGTTTTACGGTACTGTACACCCCATATCGAATGTAGTACTAGATGACCGCTGCCACGGTGGGACGGCCGACCGAAAAAATCGGCGGAAAGTATCATTTTTCCTGACACAAGATGAAAGTATTATTTTTCCGATGCATAAACCAAAATATGGCTGCACAATGTGTTATGCATCTTTTGTGGTGGTTTGCATATTGGTTTTATGCATTCAATTTTCAAAAATTGTGCTTAAAGTGAAAGATCACTTTTCGTGAAGCAGAGGGAGTACATGGTTTTATTATTTGCAATGGAAAATAAGTTGATGCATAAACCAAGAAAATTGTATATATCTTTTGTGATGGTTTACATAATGGATATACATTTAATTTTCGAAAACTGTGTCTAAAATTAATAAACCCCTCCAAATTTTTCGTAAAAACTCTAAATTTGATATTGTTGTTTATACTCATTGTGTAGATTTTTTCAATACCATTCCAACGAGATAAAATTTGTAAAATTCCAAGGCACCGATTTTCATATATATTATATTAAAGTTTGGTTACCAATTATACCCTTAACAAAATATGATATATAAGGAGTTATAGTAATTGGACAAAAGAGGAGGGACAAGTTAGTCCTTTCATTGTTGATTGAAATTTTTTGGTTATAAGCAACAAATTTAATTTTTTTTTGTTAAATTGGAAAAAAAAGTCATGCTTCACATTGACACAAAGTCACATATATAGAGTCATCCCTCGCTTCGCTAGGTCGGCCTCACTTTGGTCTATGGGGACAAGATTCCAACGGACCTAACCCCTGTATGTTTTTTTTTATTTGTATTTTGAAGGAAAGATAGGTTTGAACAAGAATGCGCAATTGGGGGATATAAAAAGTAATTGGGGGATACAAGAAAAGGACAAAAACTGGATCCAAATATCAATTCGAGGTCACCCCTTATCTAAGTATTTTTTTAAATCCTAATCTACCCCTCACTAATCAGGTTTAGTGGTTAATAATAATTAGTAAAAATCTTAAGATTTTTTATAAATGATTAGTGTGTGTTTTATTTGTTTTTGGGTGAGTGAGGTGAGAGTAGAAGGAGGGAAAAATATTTTGAGAGAGAAATTTTTTTGTGGAAAATGGAGGATGATTGTGAAGAGAGGATTGTCTGCTGCGGAATCTTTAGCTCAACTACAACAAGGAGCATATCTTGAATCTTCAACTATTCGACAACAACTCTCAATTGCAACTCATTCTTTGAGCCAACACCCTTGAATGATGATTTTGACGAGTATGGAGAGTTTCATGAAGAACCAACACAAGAAAGTAAACTTGCACGACATACTAGCATCCCCAACACACATGTAAAGCTGCTAAGATGTCAAAAAATCCAATTTTTTCTTTAAACCGCCATTTTTTCAACTGAAAAACCTCGGTGCCGGGCATGGTAGTTGTATGAATACCATGCCGAAGTCAAGGTACCGGCATAGTATTCATACTACGACCATGCCGGTACACTTATATCCCCCAATTTGAATTATCAACCGGCATAGAATTCTACCAAAAAAATATGCCGGTACAGAGTTAACCTTTTTACCTAACAAGGAATATATTACGGAATATTCAACCGGCATGGTTTCATTGATCGTCTACCATGTCGGTATTGAATGAAAAACATACAGGAAACAATTCCATCCCAAACCAAAAACCGGCATTGAAACTTAATAAACATTAACGCCGAATTTAGTACGCAGCGTGGTACCATTAATATCGATAATGCCGGCAACAAAACCGGCGTTGTTGATTACAACTTTTCAATGCCGGTACCTAAAAAAACATGCAGGAATAAATGTTTTCCAAATCTAAATTCCGGCATTCAATATCGATTATTTTTCAATGCTTAATTGTGTACGGCCTGGAACAATATATTACGATAATGCCATAGGCATCCTTGCTTCCGGCGTTGTATTCTTCACGAAACACATATGCCGGAATAGGTTTCAAATTTGGTCTTCCGTTTTGGTAAACTTAGACTATGCCGGAACAATTGTCGAGCATGCCGGTACAGGTTTCCGGAATAGTGTTTTAATGTTGTTTGGAACTAATTTTCATTCGATCCTTAGGTGGTGCCATATATTGATCCAACAAATGCAAAGCCGCTTTATCGGGATACGTCGGAATACTATAAAATCCCTCCGGTATGTGACCAAATAATACTTTTCACCTAGTATCTTGAACATTACTAATGGATTGCTAGTAGTGAACCTTCTAATGAATGCGAAATTGTTCTTATGTAGGGAATAACTGATCGAAAGGAAGCAATCGCTTGGGCTAAAGAGACGGCTCTTAAGAACATGTGTGTGTTGGTGAGGAACACCGAAGGTTCGAATAGGCGTTTTGAGATGGCTTGCGAGAGAAGTGGGAAATACAAGGAGAAGAATAGCCACAAGAGAAAGGATTATGTATATCCAAAGAAGACTAATAGGGTATACAAGACTCGTACGAGGAAGAATGATTGCCCTTTTAAGCTTGTATTCCGTTTAAATGACATTATCAATTGGGATTTGTGAGGTTTTGTGTGGCTGTCATAACCATCGGGATCCGAAAGATTTTGTTGGTCACTCCTTAGTTGCGAAGCTAAAACCCGACGAGTTCGAGGATGTAAAGAGATTGACCAAAGAATTTATCAAACCGAGACAAATTCTCAGAGTCTTCAAGGAAAAGGACGAGACTAACGTGTCTTCTCTACGTACAATTTATAGTGCACAAGCAACTATTAGAAGGGTGGAATGGGAAGGGAGGTCCGTTATGCAAGAATTTGAGAAGATAGCTTGGGATCACAACTACACGCGTATCATTAAAAGAGGGCCCGACAACAAGCCCCTTCAAATATTCATTTCGCATCCGTTGCTTTCCACGAGTTGGCAAATACATGTTGTGGTGTTCTTTTGATGGATTGCACCTACAAGACAAACAAATACAATATGCCGTTGTTCAACATCGTGGGGCAAACCTCGGACAAGGTAACATTCACATTGGCTTGGTGTTTAATGGAAAACGATAGGGACCATAATTATCATTGGGCATTACGACAATTGAAGTTGTTCTTCCGGGAAAATCAACTTTCCGAGGGTCATCGTGAATCGATAACGATGCCGCATTAATGAGAGCAATATCCGACGTCTTCCGGACGCACAAAATTTCCTATGTACATATCATATACGTAATAATGTGATAAAAACTTGCCATGCCTTGTTTGAACCCGCAAAGGCGGATATTAAGAAGAGAATGATGGTACAACTAGAGGAAGATGTTGAAAGAACAAACTATCCCGAAGAAGAAGAAGATGAGAGAGGCAAGATAAAGGAGCGAGTGGACAAAGAACATGCGGAAAATCATAAAAAGTGGTTGGAATTTCTAAGAGATTGGGAGAAAGTTTATTGGTCTCTTATCGAGGTTATGTACGAAAAGAGATTGGAGAAGTTTATTGCCGATTGGAACGAAGTTTATCCGACCGCCAATCCTGGGTATTGTCGGACTCAATGGTTGGATAAGTTCAAGCAAAAATTTGTACGTGCATGGACAAAGCAGATAGACACTTCAAGACGGAAGCAACTAGTGCAGTGAGTCCGCTCATGGGAGATTTAAAGATCTCATCCAGTCCGGTCAAGGCAATGTGGTTACGGTCACCGAGGCAATGGAGCAATACTTTAAGCAAGATATCAATAGGATCAAGGAGGCTTTTGAGAAAAGCTCAATGGAAAGGTTGACTCCATTTCTTCGTTATGGTAACTTTCTCCAAGGAATAGAATTCAACGTCTCTCATTGGGCAATAAAACATATGATGAGACAAATGGAATATGAGAAAAATTACGGAAAACCGGGTGATGTGTGTATTTGTCCCGACATGTCTTCATTGGGGCTTCCATGTCGTCATATGCTTGTGAAGTATGAAAAACTGATACCTTTGGAGGTTATTGATCCATTTTGGAAGCAACTATCTTTCGACCCTCCCCCTTCGGGAGATCCCGGGCAATCTCCATGGGATACGAACGAAGCAAAGGAATTCTTCGAAGCTTACTCTCGTGGCACCTCGGTAAGCCGACAAGTCTTGTTGAGCCAACTAAGGCTAATTGCTCGTCCATGGATCGCACAAAGCGAAGAGCCAAGAAACGGAGATCCAACAGGAAGACCACAAACTAAAACAACAAGGAAAAAACAAAGGGTAGAATTGAAAGAAATGACTCAACGTGAAGAAGAACTCGCGGCAAGTAAGAAACGAGATCTAACCGCATGTGAGATTTCGGAACAAAGGTTCGTGGAAGCGGCAGTTCCAAACAAAAGAGGTAGGCCGCGGAAGGAACCGCTAAGTCAACAACTAACCCAGGAATCCGTATCCACACCAAAAGCCAACTCATCGGAGGTTCCAAAGAAGAGGGGTAGGCCGCCAAAGGTATCATCATCCAGTGAAATAGAGCAACAAGGTGAGCATTGAGCCGAAGCCATACCCATAGTCGATCTAGCGGAGGTTCCAAGGAAAAGGGGTAGGCCGCCGAAGGTAACATCATCTAGTGACAAAGAACAACAAGGTGAGCATTCCGATGCCATACCCATAGTCGATCTAGCGGAGGTTCCAAGGAAAAGGGGTAGGCCGCCAAAGGTAACATCATCTTGTGACAAAGAACAACAAGGTGAGCATTAGAAGCCATACCCATAGTCGATCTAGCGGAGGTTCCAAGGAACAGGGGTAGGCCGCCAAAGGTATCATCATCAAGTGACAAAGAACAACGAGGTGACGAGGCTAAGGAGGTGACAAACCAAAGTGATAGCAAAGTTGACGTAGTTTTAGTTCGAAGGAGAAGGGGTAGGCCAAGGAAGTACGGACTCCCATCACATATCGAAGACATTGCAAGTGTAGAGATTTGGAGGATGGTTTGGATATATTATTGTTACAAAAGGGTAATATGAAGATGTATAAGGATCCTGAACAGGTAGGACAATTAGAAGTTATCATACCAAGATACAGTCTTACATAGACCAACTTCCTGAGGTTATTCGCGAGTATATTTTATATACGGATGATTTCGACGGAGATGGAAATTGTGGCTATCATGCTGTGACTGAACAATTAGGAATCTTTGACACGGTGGTTAGTAGAGGTATGACACCATGCAAATATGCTAGAACGAGGATGGCCGAACGACTTGTGAAAAAGAGGAGCTTTTATGAGCAATTGCTTGGTGAAGGCGAGGGGTTTGATGATATGCATGCTCAAGTATTGGGGCCCGAACAACAGATGAACTTTCTTCCTTCTGAATATTGGATGAGAATGTCGCTTTGTGGGCATCTGGTGGCGGATACATTTAGATGTGTTGTTCATTATTTTACCCCCAACGTAGAATGTACATTTACCCCAAAGTGGCAAAAATGCGAAGGATCCCTTAAGAAGAGAAGAGTTGTTTTGGCGTTCGTGAACGGTAATCATTTCGTTATTCTAAAACTCAAAGAAAATTGTCCATTGCCACCTGTTTGTGGGATGATTAAAAACAAGGCTCTAGATCCCAATATTTGGAAGGGATGGATGGCATTGTATGAGGAGAATCACCAATTTTGGGATGCGTTGGCCTTATCAAAAAAAACCTCTCCAAGAGGAGAAGATGCAACTTCATACGTGTGGAAGCGACGATGAATAATTTTGATGTATGTTGTTCACTAGTACGCAAAATTTTCTTTTTTTTGGAAGTGTGAATTGTAAACATTAAATCATATTTTGATGCCAGTGCCGGCATAGTTGTGTTTTATATTGGCTACTCAGGAACATGTGTACCTGGCGTAGAATCTTGTTTGAAACAATGCCGGATATGATGATGAAAAACTTCCCAGAGAAATCAGTGACATTTCCGGCATTGACATTAACCTCATTATTGTGCCGGTTTTTCTGTCAAAATCGTATTCATCATGGAGATTACAGACACCGGCATAGTATCCAAACACAAATAAATGCGGAACTCTGTCATTTAGAGAACCGGCATTGTGTTTTTATTGTTCTCGAGCATGCGGTTATGAAAAAAACTCGTAAATTTAGGTGATTTGACACAAATTTAACAACATAAAAAATATAATAAAAATACTAGAATGTATAAAAGAACAAACTCCTAAGTTTTGTGGTTCCAAACCGAAAACAAATCAAGCAAACACATTGTTCAAGACTCACAAACAAACATAAACCAACACTAGATTGTTCAAACCAAACTAATACTATAGAATAAACACACGATCACTCGGTTCTTGGCTTCTTTTGTACCCTCTTCTTCCTTTCGCCCCACAAGTCTTTTGCCTTCGGATCTTCAATTTTGTCCATCTTTTGCTCGACGTTCTCCATTTCTTTTCCGGGTCAAGACCTCTCCTTTCTTGTTCTTTTTCTTAAAGAACTTTGTCAAATTTCCAACACGACGCTGTTAAGGAAATTTTAAACATGTACTTAGTATGTTCGATTGTATAAGTTCATAGACATAGATTAAAAGAATGGCAATGAACAAGACGTACGTACCAACAACGTAACGAGCTGTACAAGTGCGGGTACAGTTTCCGGAGTTGTGGAGGCATTTGCTGGTGGTGGAGGAACAACTACGATATCCGGGCGTACAACATAAGGATGCGTGAACTTCCGATGGCCTCTTAGGAAGGTTGGTTCACTCTCATAACCGTTCTCAGCCAATTCCCAATCAGCCCTATCCAACACAAGTCCTTTTTCTTCCCTTTCACTCCAATGTGCAAGAATAGGTTTTGGGTCGTAAACCACGAGAGTATGGTTCTCACTTGATTGGCATTGAGGAAAGTCATGAGAGAATTTCTGATAAGATGTATCCGTGAGATCTTTCTGCTTGTACCCAAGTTGGCGCATTACACGGCGAGGGTTGTGCATAACAAATCCTTTTGGATGAAATAACGGTCCGTTGTAAAATGAAACATTGTCACACCGTTCAAAGTGAACTCCCCTGGCATTCCTATATGGATCAAACACAACATCTTGGACATCCACCGAGTCCAAAGCCAATCTCATTGCTAATAACCGTTTTTTGTTATTGGGCCTTGGGGTATTGTCGAAGAAGTATTTCTGACCTAGAGGCCATTCTCTTGATATTCAGTGAAAATCTTCAATCCTTTGTACTGTTTGAACAATTTTTTGAAGTGTTCATAAGCCCACACCTACGCCAATGAAAGACCGTTCCAATGATATGTATAAGAAAATTAATAATTGGAAACTAACAGATTCAATCACAACAATCAAAAAAAAAAGTAGTTGACTATACCTGTAGTACAGTGAAATTCCCATTAAATTGACGGGCGTTCGCCTTAGATGCTCAACGCATTTCTGCCAAAAAATGTGCCAAGAAAGCAGTGCCCCATGAATACTCATGAACCTTTTCCAAAGGATCCAAGTATTGTAGGTTGTTCATATGCACCCTATTACCATTGGCGTCAGGGAATATAGCTGTGCCCAAGATGAACAACATATAAGCTGCGGCAGTTTGCTGGACTTGTTCGGGATTCAATTCCTTGTTCTTCGTGTTCCCAAACAATTAAACGAGTTTGACGAATGTGATAGTATTTGTCTGGGAACGACTAGTCTTGTACATATTTGCCAAAGTGGTTTCCTTGTCCCATCCAAACAACTTTTTAGTCAGTTCATAGATCTTGTCCCATTCCAAGTCCTTAGAGTCATCTCCTACCTTAACGGGTTTCCCGAGAACCTCAAGACCTATTATCCTTTGGACATCTTCAGGGATGATGGTCATCTCGCCAAAAGGAAAATGCATGGTATCAGTTTCACCATAAAACCTCTCCAAAAGCAGTTTGCCGTGACGGTATCAGTGGCCACATAATTTTTTATCGCAGGATACAACCCAGATGCTTTGACTACAGCTTTAACAGCGTCACACTCAAGCTTCAAAGGCCATACATCCGATTATTGATGGCGGCTAACACGGAAGGCATTCTTGTGGTCCTATAAAAACACGCCGAAGTAAATTACATTCACTTGATCACAGATAAATAATATAATAACAAGATGCAAACGTCTTACATAAGTTTGATATATCCCATTGAGCCCAAGAGTATTTGTAGGCAAATAAGAGTTGCGGGTTTATCGGTTCACCCCAATGTTTGCCATCATCGCGGTCTGGAATCATGTCATACTTATCAGGAAAGTGGGTGTGGGGTCCCTTTACACCGATCTTAGGGGCTTCTACTCCGACATCGGTCTGTCCTAAGCCACCGCTTGTGAGGATGAGCCACCGCTCGTTCGTGTACGGGATATGTTTCCACTCATCATCATCATCAACTGCATGGTTGGGTAGCTTATAGGTTGATCCCGAATTGTGACCTTAGCAGTAGCCGGATCAGGACGGCTATGTCGAGAAGACTTACGTTTTGCTTCTAAAACAACTTTGCCTTTTCCTTTGCTCTTTTGTGGTGCTCTAGACCTATGTGCCAATATGTAAACTGAGTTATATAATGACAACCGGCATAGAAATCGAACTTAACATGAGTTCCGGCATAGGTGCTGGCATTCTAATCAATTAATATATGATGCCGGTTGTCTTTGAATATTAGACGGAGAATGAACATTTTTTTCAACAGAACACCGGCATAATAAGTTAACATATCGACAACGCCGGCACTTAGAACCGGCATTGTTAAGAAGTAAGCTTAAATGCCGGTACTGTGGGATTTTAGTACAGAGATTTTAACACATAAAACGGCATAGTATTGATGAAATAAACAAAGCCGGACGCCAAACCGGCATGGTATTCAATTAAATGTGTATGCCGGTAAAGGCATGCAATAAAATCTGGATTCAGGACATATATTCAGGCATGATTTTCAAATTGTATTCTACCGCCAATCAAACATGCAACTGAATTTCAATTTGATTTTCAAAGACTAAACAACCAAGTTTCACTTTGTGTTTTCTACTATGGGCTAAACCCTAAAAGTAAAAAATTCAATTCAACATATACATCACTTACCGCATCAAATTTTTTATTTCCACCTCACCAACAGACTCTTCAGGCACTTGTTGCGCTTTTGATTTCGATTTACCACCATCATCAACAGATTCTTCAGGATTGGGTATTGGTTTTTCACGGGGTTTGCGACGACCCATTGTGTTTGAGAATGAATGATTTCCTATCTATAAAAATGGAGAATGAATGATTTCCTTTCTATAACCGTCACTTAAATAGAATGAAGGAGTGTAAATCGACGATAAACTGGTATTAAGGATTTTGTAACCGCAAAATAAGTGGGATAAATTAGTTTGTAACCGTAAAATAAGTGGAATGAATGAGATTTGTAACTGCCACATAACTTGTGTTTATAACTGTCAGCATGCCGGCATTGACAAATGGAACACTTCAATGCCGGTATTCTAACAATAAGTATTTGGTGAGCAGAATTCAACGGAGGCACGGGTAACGGTATAGTATTTGGTTTATTTTTCGATGCCGGCAAAGGAAAGAATAAAAACATAGACCACATAATCTTATGTAAATAAACTTAAAAACATTAACTCAAACCAATTGCACCTAACATTATTTCTTGGAACGAGATTCAATAAGCATTGCCGCTTTTGAAATGCCTAAAAGGCTCTTTTCTCCATTTGGTATATGCGTCCCGAGCTTGAAACCTATTCCTCTCGTATCTTGCAAGAAACTCGTTGTATTTACGACATAACTTTATGAGTGCAATTGTTCGATTTTGTACATAGAGATCACCGTAGTCCATTCGGCCTTTCTTACCTTCAAAGTAGTTATTCTTGTAAGGACCAGTCTAACAAGACCCCAAAAAGATTCGAAGGGCGGTGATCTTCCCGGAAATCCGATACTATGTAGTAATTTTTAATCCACTCGGTTTCTTCCTCGACATCCGCTTCCATCTTAGATTGTTTTTGGCGTTTAATGATTTCTTTAGTTTCTTTGCGATAATGTTCAAGCGTTGCTTCCTCTTCTTCTTCTCTTTTTCTCTTTAGTATCTCTTCTTCCATTGCGGCAATTGACTTGGTGGTTTCTCCATTCTTTTTAAGTTTTTCTAGTATAAGGGAAACTGAGTTGGTGGTTGATAATTGATTTCCCAACGGAGTGGATAGTTTGTTCTTCTTGAGTTTTTCTTTTTCCATGGCAATGATGGAATCGGTAGTTGATGAAGGATTTTCCATTGAGGTATCAAGTGCAATGAGTGAATCCATTGCATTATATAGATGATTGCACAACGGCTATTTAGTGCCGGCATTGTCGGTGACCTACAATCAATGCCGGCACTCTAAAGCCGGTTTATGGTTCAAAAAATATCCGTTGTGCAATCGATTTTTGAACATTCCGGCATTGGTATAAACTTAACGTAAATGCCGGCACTGCAGGCATAGATTAATATACTACATACTAAGACGGAATCATTAGGCAATTGAAATATGTTTACATACTAAATGGGAACTATAATTTATTTCGAACAGTATCCTTGTCGACGGAACAACGAATGCACTTAGCACGTGCATCAAGCCTTTAAACCACTTGGTGGCCCAAGTGGACGAGTTATAGTCTCGTGAGGGCTTACATAGAGGTATACCCACAAAACCTTACGAGTTATAGTCTACGAGTTTAATTATATTGGCTTAATTGCCATTCAACTTCCTCCAAGAGAGTGTAGCAGTCCTCGTGCGTAAACTCATGACCGTACCTAAATTCGTATTGAGTCCGAACCCAAAGAACACTTTGGAAAAATAATTATTTTAATAAGTCAGCGTTGTTGAATAATCATAACCAAATAAATAATTTTTGATGAACAGCCTATTGATTCACAAACTTACTCTACTCATGCGGTCTTCATTTGGCATAGCGTCCTTACGAGCTTTCAATTCGTTTCTCAGCAGTACGCATTCATTGTATAAATAAGCGTACCTTTCCCTTATCTGCGTGAGTGTCCTCCTTGAACGATTTCCGTTTAGTGCTTTGAAAACCCTAAATACACGTTTCCACCAAGCATTGGTGTTTTGATCATGCCCAAGGTAAGGCCCTCCGGTTGGGTCTTCGTTACTGGCCACCCATTGCGCTTCCTCAACGGAGTGCTTTGTGAGAGTGGTGTGTGCTCTGACAATAGCAACATCTTCTAGATTATTGAATGGAGTTGGAGCCATTTTTAGTGTTCCAAAGTGATGGGTTACTGATTTAGGAAGATTGAAAGTGATGGGTTACTGATTTAGGAAGATTGAAAGTGATGGGTGAATAAGTTTGGTAGAGATAGGTCTCTATTTATAGCAAAAAAGTACCCAACGACTAGTTTTTTTGGAAAATCGCCACAACCGGCATTGTCGTAACAGTGAAATTGAATGCCGGTACTAGGAATTTTTTTAACAGAAATTGGGACAAATATGCAACCAATACCGGCATGGTTTCTATAATAACTTCTATGCCGGTAGTTGATGATTTAAGAACCGGCATTGACGTATAAATAATAAACAATGCCGGTCCCCAAATCCGGCTTTGTAAGCCTAATTCATCTATGCCGGAAAAAGTCACAAATAAATCTTGCAAGGATAAACATATTCAACATAAACGAATCACTAGAAATCAAAACATGCTCAACATAAATTAATAGTAAGAGATTAATATACTACATACTAAGTTTTAGGAATCATTAGGCAATTGAAATATGTTTACATACTAAGCCGGAACTATAATTTATTTCGATCATTATCCTTGTCGACGGAACAACGAATGCACTTAGCACGTGCATCAAGCCTTTAAACCACTTGGTGGCCCAAGTGGACGAGTTATAGTCTCGTGAGGGCTTACATAGAGGTATACCCACAAAACCTTACTTAAATACGAATCGATACCCTAAAAACCTCAAAGCAAATAACACTAAACTATCAATCTTCTTAAGAAGAATCCGTTTCCGATTCACCCAAATCGGTGGTACTCGGTGACTTTGGTTACAATATGGTTCACGTTGGCTTCAAACATGAATGGTTCTCCCTTTTCTTGTAAGTATCGCGTTTTCACCGCTTCATTCTACAAAAACAACACACAAACTTTGTTTGTTACAAAATTTGAGAAAGAGTAGATTGTGTCCAACTAATGATAAGGATACTTACGAGTTGTTGAGGGGACAATCTATTGCGGCTGGCGTGCTCGATCCGGTGTTTCATTTTTAGATACTCAACCACAAAGATCTAGGATGATGTCGTGTCGTTGCTCGATTTGTTGAGCACAGTTCTTCCTTTCGGGTTGCCGTAATCGTGAACAAATTTGTTAAAATCTTCAACCACACGAAATCCCGCGTCTTCGCTATCTATAGTTGATGGACGAGTTTCAGCGTACCATGCTTGGGTGATTGCTAAATCTTCCTCAGAGTCAAACGATGCCATTGGTTGTATGGTGGATTAGGTACTATACTAAGCTATTTATTGATAATTATTCTGGGGGTTTAGGGTTTCAAAGTTAAGAGGCTCAAGGAAATATATAAGAACGCGAGTTTTTTGCTATTTGGGTCCAAGAATTAGCTCTCTTTATATAGGGAAAAACTTCAACGGCTAGTTTTTTGGAAAATCCCCACAACCGGCATTGTCGTGACTGTGAAATAGAATGCCGGCAAACACTTCCGGCACGATTTATGATAAGCTTACAATGCCGGTACTATGAAATTTTTTAACAGAGATTGAGACAAATATGCAACCAATACCGGCATGATTTCAAAACACTTTGAAACGCCGGTAAATGCAACCGGCATTCAATCTATAATATCGTCTATGCCGGTAGTTGATGAATTCAAAAAAAAACGGCTAGTTTTTGAAAAAATAAGACCGTTGGAGATTCATATCTATATAATACCCCCATTCCTTTGGAAAATTATACACAAACCAGCAACCAAATAACAAAAATCATTCTCTCAAGAAAGCAAGCACGGTTAAAGCTTCACAAAGGATGGGGGATTCATCATCTTCCTCTATTTGCAAAGTAAGTACATTTACTAACAATATGATCTTCACTACTATGAACCACGACTAATATAATCTTCTCTTACAGAGTCATCATTGCAAGTGTCAAATTTGCAAGTCACCTTCTCATCTAGCCATGGACTGTCCTTTTATTTATTCAAAGTGTAGAAGCTGTGATGGGACACGCCGGTTTTGGATTGCAAAAACTGATGATGCTGAAAATGGAAGAATGTTTCTAAGGTGTTTGAATCACCCAAAGTGCGATGAGTTTCAATGGTTTGACAAAGCTGTTCAACTAGAAGAGTCAAGAGAAAACCACAAGGGCCATTGCAAGCCAATCGATGGGTGTGATGGGTGTTATATGAAGGGAAAGGAATATGTTGAAAGAGAAGAAGAACCAATGAAGTTGATCCTTGACACCCCCCCTCCCGGACGATGTCTTCGAAGAGGTTCGAGAAAGGCTCAAAGATTCCGTAATTGTTGAAAAGGGATGGAAATAGATTATCCTTAACCAAATGTAATCCATACGATGTTGTTTAGCATGTTTTAATTAAAAGTTTCAAATCCAATGTAATAGATTAATTAGGAATAAAATAGAAGAGCATTCGAAATGGATTTTTATTCAAAACTAGCAGAGTACCGGCATGGAAGTATTCAATTTTACAAAGGTCTTAGGTTTTCTAAGAACTATGAAAATTTTCAAATTATCAGAAAACCGGCATAGATGTTAGAAAATACTACCGTGCCGGTACTTTCGAATATCTATACAGGAACATGGAATTTTTAATCTTCTTGTCCCGGTATGGTTTTATAAACAATTTCAGCGCCGGTTATTAGAACCGGCATTGATGTATAAATATTAAACAATGCCGGTTCTAAAATCCGGCTTTGTAAGCCTAATTTATCTATGCCGGAAAAAGTCACAAATAAATCTTGCAAGGTATCCTAAACCAAAAGATAAACATATTCAACATAAACGAATCACTAGAAATCAAAACATGCTCAACATAAACCAACCAACTTGATTTTGCTATCAAATGTTCTTAATCCAGGTATCCTAAACCAAAAGCAAACCAAACAACTAAAGAGTTTAACACGAGGTACAAACGAAAACAAGTTCGGAATTGTTCAAGACGTGACAACCACCATCCAAAAAAAGAAACACAACTAAAGAGTTAAATCACTGGGTCTTTTGCTTCTTTTGGGACGGTTCCGAACAAATCTTTTGCACTAGGGTCGGTTTCTTCAATTCTATCAAGCTTTTCCTCGAATTCCTTCATTTCTTCAAGGGGCAGCACCTCTCCTTCCTGGTACTTGCAACCCAACATCTTCTTTAACTTGCCAAGCCGACGCCGCTAGTTTAATATAACAAACACATAATTAGTATACAAATATGATTATGTGTATATTAAACGACGAAGCAATTAACAATACTTACAAGCAATCCAACGGTGTTATTAAGTTGGGTCATCGTAGGTGGTGCAAAGGGAGTTGGAATCGAAGGGTTTTTCTCGTGGAGGAACTTGGACGTCATCGGGCGGACGACATAAGGATGTGACCATTCCGGTACTCTTCCATGTAATCGGCATCAACTTCATCACCGTTTTCAGCAATCTCCAACTTTTCCCACCGACTAATATCTACCAAACGACGTGGTTCCCTATCCCTCCAATCTGTTGGGTCCGGTTTCGGAACATACTCTACATGCAACCGATTTGGAGTTGAATAACACCGAGAAAGGTCGAGATCAAAACATTGAAAAGAGGCCGTCCGGAAAAGTGCTAATTGCTTATATCCAAGTTGACGCATCACACGCGTAGGATTAGCCATAACGTATCCTTTTGGGTAAAACAACGGCCCATGGTAAAATGCAACGTTACCAAACCTCAAAACCTGCCGGTTTCCTCTAGCCTCCTTGTAAGGGTCGAACACAACATCTTTGGTACTCATTGCGTCCAAAGCCAATCTCATATCGATCAGTCGACCCATGTTACCGGGCTTTGGAGTACTGTTGAACTCGTATCTGTTAGCTAGAGGCGTATCGGGTTCTGGAAGATCTATGATCTTCAAGGAGGGGTAGGCCTTGAACAAGGTTGGGAAGTGTTCATAAGCCCACACCTATTCCAATGTGAAGCAATAAGTTTGGTTTCTAAGTTCACGATAAGAGTACATATGAACAATATACACAATAACATAAGTTTAAGAAAAATTTTACCTGTAGTAGAGTGAAATTCCCGACAAATTGGTTGGTTTTAGCCTTAGAGGCCCTTCTCATCTCCATCATCAAATGTGCCATTACCGCGGTGCCCCAAGAATATCCATAGACATCTTCCAACGGATCCAAGTCTCAAGGTAGTTCGCACTAACCCCGTTGCCATTGGTGTCGTGGAATACCCTAGTGCCCAAGATGTACAATGTAAGTAAGCAAAGATATAACGAATTTGTTTAGGGTCCCATCCATCCTCCAAACTTCTTTTCTTTGTCTTTTCAAAATTCTTCTTAAGCAAGCGTCAACTTGATTGTCTTTGTCTTACTGGACGTGGATTCATAAAAGCTCTCCACGTAAGTTTTGTAGTCCCAACCAAATAGCTTGTTAGTCAGACCGTGCAACTTCGACCATTCTAGGTCTAGAGACTCAACTCTTTCTGCAATTGATTTGCCGATAACATTCAAGCCTAGAATGTTCTTAGCATCTTCAGGGATGAAGGTCATCTCCCCAAAAGGGAAGTGCATGGTATCGGTTTCACCATGATACCTTTCGACGAAGCAATTGAGAACGGAATCAAAGCTTCACATAATTTTCAACCAAAGCATATAGACCAGAACCCTTTACTATTGTTTGAACCTCTTCACATTCCTCGGACAAGTCCCAACCATCCGCGGCTTGGTTTCGGAAAACACGCACAGCCTTCTTATGATCCTACAATTAGGAGACACAATACAATTAAGAGATTTTACATAAATACACAACAATACATATGTACAAGATAGAAAATGCTTACATAGGTTTGATAGATAGTACGAGCCCACGAGTCCTTGTATCCAAATAGTATTTTCGGTTCCGGAGCTTCGCCCCAAATTCTACCACGATCAAGGTCAGGAATCATGTCATCAATGTGAGGAAGGTGAGAACCCTTAACTTTCACTTTGATGTTGCCCTTCCCCTTCTTGCCATTGTATTGTGTTGGCTGTTGACTTGGGCCACCAACTTCGCTTTGGCTTGCTAATTGACTTTCCTCTTCATCTTGCTCATCTTGCTCATTGTGCTCACGGATTGCAAGTCGACTACGGTCACCACCACTCTCCCAAATTATCCCTCTTGTACCAGCCCCCAAACGAATCTTACGACCTTCAGCTTTCCCTCGAGGAGGCGAGTCGAGGAGTATCAAGAAATCCCTCCTTCTTCTCTTAGTGACAACATCTTTATTTTTTCTTTTGTTGGCTTCCTTTGCTTTTGACCTATATCGTAAGCACACGAGAAAGCAAATAATATAAGACAACTCAACTTCGGTTTAGTACGGCATTGAATACCTTAAACTAAACCACGCGGTACAATGTTAAATAGCAAAGACACATTGACTGTCGATAGTGCCGGTACCACCTACCGGCATACAAATGAAACCTAAAATCTATGCCGGCATTGTTGACAATGTTCCTGTATGTTTTAAGTCCACTACCGGCATTCTCGAATTATTAAAAACAATGCCGGTACCTATAACCGGCATGTAATGAAACCAAAAATCTATGCCGGTACTGGTGACAAATTCATAAACTCTCCTGTATGTTTTAAGAGTACTACCGGCATGCTCGAAATATTAGAAACGCATGTCGCAGGTACTCAACACCTAGGCATGGAAAGAATCCACAAAACAATGCAGATCTTGTTGGCAAATTCTAAACTCTTTCAGTATGTTTTTAGTCCACTACCGCACACACACGAATCATTATCAAACACTGCCGGTACTACAAAACCGGCACTGTATTCATCCTAGATTGAATGCTGGTAGTGAAAATTCAGTCTCTGGTTATTCTTGGGTTGTAAACCGGCACTGTGTTCATACGAATTTCAATGCCGGTACTCTCTGAAACTCAACTGTTCCAGTTAGGGTTTCGCGATTCTAACCTAAACCCATTGCCATACATCGAATTAAACACCTACAAAGTAGTTTTAAATGACTTACCTTCTCACGAAGCCATATATTTGTGTAGTTGATCGTCGATAACGTTGCTTCTTCGTGTTCTTGCTCTTGAGCAATCTTAGCAAGTCTTTCCGCTGTTTTTGTTGAGCAATCGATGATGTTGAGTTCGATTGGGCATTTGGTTTCTTTCGTGGAGGCATTGTTAATGATTCGGGTTGGTTAATCGACGAAGAAATTTTTGAATCGACGATTAATCGACGAAGAACGATGAAGAACACTGAAATTTTTTTTTCAAAAACTAAAGCCCTAACAGTGCTTGGAAGATCTTGAATTAGAAATGGGGATATATGTTTTGGTTTTTTGATTTTATTGTTTTAGTAGAGAGGGTATTATGGTATTTTCATAATGTTTTTTAATTAACCAAAGGGTATTTTAGTATTTTCATACCCAAAAATCACCCCTTATCAGACACCATGGGTTGGGATAAGTAATCTATATCCCCCAATTACTTTTTATATCCCCCAATTAAAAGTTCTTGAACAACCCATAATTTATTAAATTACCTCATTAAAACTGAGGTTTGAAGGGAACGCGCGATTGGGGGATATAAATTACTTTCCCCAACCAATAGTGTCTGCTAAGGGGTGATTTTTGAGGGCGAAAATACTAAAATACCCTTTGGTTAATTAGAAACATTATCAAAAGACTATACTACCCTTCCCACAAAATAAAAACTTAAAACTTAAAAATCAAAAACCAAAATTTTATCCCCATTTTCATCTTCAGTTCCGGCACTCTTCTTAGGGTTTCAATTTTTTTTTCTTCATCTTCTTCATCGTTCACACCATTGCTCTTCATCGTCGATTCAAAAATATCTTCATCGATTACCCTAATCTATCTATAATCATGCCTCCTCGAAAGAATCTCACTCCGCAATCAAAATCAAAATCACTTGCTCAACAAAAACAAAAAGAAAGAATCAATCGGATTGCCGAAGAAGAAGAAGAGAACTCGAACAATCAACCTCTCGTAAACATGGCTTTTGTGAGAAGGTAAGTGATTTTGAACTAGTTTATAAGTGTTTGAATCGATTTACAGTAGTGGGTTTAGGTTAAAAGATAACCCTAACTCAAACAAATTGAGTTTCAGTGAGTTCCGGCATTGAAATATGTATAAATACAATGCCGGTACTTAATTACGACATTGAATTTAGTATGCAGACAATGCCGGTAGAGTGTTATGGCATTGATTTTAGTATGAATACTATGCCGGTATGGAGTTACTGAATCACCTAAAATCAATGTTCTGTCCCCGCATTGATTTTAGGTTGAATACCATGTCGGTAGTTTGTTACGGCATTTTTTAAATTTACTCGATTATTACAGTGCATTTTTAATATACGGGAAAATCCTAGGAATTTGTTATCGCATCGCATCGATTTTAGGTTGAATACCATGTCGGTACTTGGTTACGACATGGATATGAATTCTTACCTCTGTGCCGGCAGTACTCTTTTGCTATCCAGGAACTGCTTAGGAATTACCTAAGACTACCAGCATTGTCTACAATTATTCGGCAATGCAGGCATCGTATCCCGACATAGTAGTTTTGTTACGTTATTATGTCATTTTTTGGTCTCGGCATTGTAGATATTTCGTGAATCAATGCCGGTATTGATAATTATATGTCGTTTCCAGTACATCTATGCTAGCATTAAATATGAAAGTGTGTTTTCTTATATTTATTTCGTGTTTCTTTTGACATAGGGTTAAAGCAAAGGAAACTAAGAAAACAAAAGCTAAGGATGCTGGCATTAAGAAAATAAAGAAGAACGATCATGGTAATCCTCAGTTTCTGCCTCCTCGAGGGAGAGAACAAGGTCGCAACAATTAAGTGTTTGGGGAAGGCTCTAATAGAGGGAAAAAATGGGAGAGTGGTGACTGTAGTCGACTCGTAATCTGCGAACCTACTGGAACAATTGAGCACAATGAGCAAGATGAAGAGAAAAGTGAGGAGGAAGATAATGAGGTTGATTCAAGTCAATTAGAAACCCAAAGCCAAGTTTTAGAGGGAGATGGTGGGCCAAGTCAAAAACCGACACAAGGCAAAGGCAAAGGCAAAGTAAAAGTTAAAGGTTTGCACCTTCCTCGTACTAATGACATGATACCTGACCTTGATCGTGGTAGAATTTGGGGTGAAGCTGACGATTCGAGAATTTTATTTGGCTACAAGGACACGTGGGCTCGTATTATCTATCAAACCTAATGCAAGAATTTTTTATCTTGTGCAAATGTATTGTTGTGTATCTATGAAAAATATTTTAATCGTATTATCTCCTAATTGTAGGATCATAAGAAGGTTGTGCGTGTTTTCCGAAACCAAGCCGCGTCTCATTGGGATTTTTCTACGGAATGTGAAGAGGTCCAAACATTAGTAAGGGATTCTGGTCTATATGCTTGGGTTGAAAATTATGTGAAGTGTGATTGGTGATGATCAATTGCTTCACGAAAGGTATCATGGCGAAACCGATACCATGCACTTCCCGTTTGGGGAGATGACCTTGATATCTGATGATGCTCAGAATATTCTAGGCTTGAATGTTATCGGTAAATCAATTGCGAAGGGGATAATTGTCCGGACCTAAAATGGTCGACGTTGCACGCTCTGACTAACAAGTTGTTGGGTTGGAACTACAAAACTTCTGTGGAAAGCTTCTATGTATCTAAGAATAGTAGTACAAAGACCATGAAGCTGAAGTTCCTTAAGGAGAAGTTTGAAAACACGTAGGAAAAAAGTTTGAAGGATGGATAGGACCCTGCACAAATTTGTTATACAGCCGATGCGTACCCGTTATTCTACTTGGGCACTAAGGTATTCCCCGACGCTAGTGACAACAGGGTTAGTGCAAACCACCTTCAATACTTGGATCCGGTGGAAGAGGTCTTTACCTATTTTTGGGGCACTGTGGTCATGGCACATTTGATGGCGGAGATGAGAAGGGCCTCTAAGGCTGTTACAAAACAATTTGTCAGGAATTTCACTCTACTCCAGGTAATTTTGTTTTTAAACTTATGTTCTTATGTATATTGTTCACATGTACCCTTATTATGAACTTAGAAACAAAATTTACTGCCTCTTATATGTATCATTCCACATTAGTATAGGTGTGGGCTTATGAACACTTCCCAACATTGTTCACGGACTATCCTTCATGAAGATCAAAAACCTTTCCGAACCCGAGGCGCATAGAGCTAAGAGATACGAGTTCAATAATATTTTGAAGCCCAGTAACAAAAAATGATTGACAAATATGAGATTGGCTCTGAACGTGATGACTACCAAAGAGGTTGTGTTCGACCCTTACAAGGAGGCTAAAGAAAACCACCAAATTTTGAGGTATAATAATGTTGCATTTTGCAATGGACCGTTGTTCCACCCAAATGGATACATTATGGATGATCCCCGATGTGTCATGCGACAACTAGGATATAAGCAATTACCTCCTTATCTAGAGACAACCTCTCTTGAAAGGTACAAAGTTAATCGTTCTCAGAGTTTTTCAACTAAGCTGAAGTTGAGGGTAGAGTATGATCCAATTCCATAACCAACATATTGGAGGGATAGGGAACCACGTCGTTTGGTAGATATTAGTAACTGGGAGCTTACGGAAAACGGTGATGAAGCTCACCCTGAGTACATGTATTATTACCTAGAAGGGTCACATCCATTTGTCGTGCGCCCGGACAACGTCAAAGTTCCACCCCAGGAAAACCCTCCCGCTCCAACTCCTACAGAGGCACCACCTACAATAGACCAACTTAATAAGACTGTTGGATTGCTAGTAAGTATTATTAATTGCTTAGTCAATTAATGTATACATAATCTTATATTAGCATATGTATACTAGTTGTGTGTCGGATGTATGTAACTAGCGACGTCGGCTTGGAAAGTTGAAGAAGATGTTTGGTTGGTGCTATCCCTTGAATAAATGAAGGAAGTCGAGGAACATCTTGATAAAATGGAAGACCCAAGTGCAAAAGCTTTGTTTGGGGAAACGAGGAAGGTGGCCGTCCACAAGAAGCAAAAGACCAAGTGATGAACTCTTTAGTTGTGTTTCTTCATTTGGATGGTGGTTGTTACGTTTTAAACAATTCCGAACTTGTTTTGAATTAACTCTTTAGTTTTTTTGGTTTATGATACCTGGATTAAGAACATTTAAGCACAATTCAGTTGTTTGGTTCATGTTGAACATGTTTATATTTCTAGTAAAATGTTTTTTTTTGTAAGTTTTATTCACACCAAGGTGCCGGTATTGAAATGTTTAGGTCAAACAGAGCCGGCACTGTTTCCGGCGTAGATTTGTGATTATAATTCCATTACGCAACTAATATCGGCATATATTTTTTTTCTAAAACCATGTCGGAAAGTGGGGATGAAAGGTCCAAGTTCCTGTATAGAATTTGAATTGTGCCGGCATATAAATATTTCCATGCCGGAAATCTGATTTCTTTTTTAACTTGGATAGTTTAGCAGAAACTCGGCATGGTAAATAAGATATCTTTCTATGCCGGCACTCTATAAAACCTTCGGAAATTAAAACTACAATGCCGGGATTGATCATAGATCCGTTACGAATGCTCTTTTTATTTCATTCCTAGATAATCTATTACATTATATTTGAAACTTTAAATTAAAACATACTAAAAAACACGAAACTTTAAATTAAAACATACTAAAAAACATGGAGTGGAGTAATTTTGGTTAAAGATGATCTCATAATCTATTTCCATCCATTTTCAACAATTGCGGAACCTTTAAGCCTTTCGCGAATATCTTCGAAGACATCATCTGGAATCTCGGTGTCAAGGACCATCTACATTGGTTCATCTTCTCTTTCAACATATTCCTTTCCCTTCATATAATAACCATCACACTCATCAATAGGCTTGCATTGGCCCTTGTGGTTTTCTATTGATTCTGCTAGTGCAACAGTTTTCTGTAAAATTTTCCAAAGGAATGGGGAGTATTATATAGAATGAAGCTCCAACGGTCTTATTTTTCAAAACACTAGCCGTTTTTTTTTTTTTTTTTTTTGAAATTCCAAGGTGCCGGCATGGTCGCATAAATATACTCACTACCGATAGTGGCTGCCGGCGTTGTATGTTGGTGTTGAATCAATACCGGCATTCACTGTAGATTATGCCCAATCTCTGTAAAGGATTGAAGTTAGTACGTGAATATCAACCGCAACAGCCTCTAGCTCAGAAATACTTTCTCAACAATGCCCCGAAGCCCAATAACAATAAACGGTTATTCGCCATGAGATTGGCTTTGGACTCCGTGGCTGCCCAAGATGTTGTGTTTTACCTATATAGGAATTCCAGAGGAGTTCACTTTGCAAGGCGTGACAATGTTTCATTTTACAACGGACCGCTATTTCATCCAAAAGGATTTGTTATGCACAACCCTCGTCATGTAATGCGCCAACTTGGGTACAAGCAGAAAAGTCTTACGAATAAATCTTATCATAAATTCTCTCATGACTTTCCTCAATGCCAAGCAAATGAGAATCATACTCTGGTAGTTTACGACCCAAATCCCATTCCTGCACATTGGGGGGAAAGGGAAGAACGGAGACTTGTGTTGGATAGGGTTGGTTAGGAATTGGCGGAAAATGGTTATGAGACCGAACCAGACTTTCTCAGAGGTCGTTGGAAGTACTCGCATCAGTATGTTGTACGCACGGCTACCGAAGAAGTTCCTCTACAAGCAGAACCTCCCTCCACAACTCCGGTTGAAACTACTGTACCCGGACTACAAAAGATCCTTACGTTGCTATTCTTTTAATCTATATCTACGAACTTATATAAGTGTACATACTAAGTACATGTTTAAAAATATGACAACAGCGTCAGAGGATAAGAAATTTGTCAAAGTTTTTTAAGAAAAAGAACAAGAAAGGAGATGTGTTGACCCTAAAAGAAAGTCGAGCAAAAGATAGACAAAATTGAAGATCCAGAGGCAAAAGACTTGTGGAGCGAAAGGAAGAAGAGGGTACACAAGAAGCCAAGGACCGAGTGATCGTGTGTTTCTTCTATAATACTAGTTAGGTCTTGAACAATCTAGTGTTGATTTATGTTTGTTTGTGTGTCTTGAACAATGTGTTTGTTTGTGTGTCTTGCTAAACTCTTTGCTTGATTTGGTTTATGTTTGATTTGGTTTCGGTTTAGAACCTCTTAACTTTGGAGAGGGTTTTTTTAAACAATCTAGTGTTCTTATTTGATTTATTATGTTGATAAACCAGTGTCAAATTACCTCTTTGCCGGCATATATTTGGAATGCCGGCACTCTGAATGGGCCAAGATCACAGAAATTTCCGAGTTTTTCTGACAGTTTCGGCATGGTCGGAAAGCGTAAAATCCATGTCGGAACTCTGAATTTTCAAAATCACAGAAATTACAGAGTATCGGCATTGAAGTTTTTTTGCCTACCATGCTGGTAGTTTGCATTTTCCAGGCGCAAAATATTTTTGTCAGAGTACCGGCACGGTTTGTAATTTAATTTCAATGGCGGCACATTTACTAATTTCTTTGGATATTTTCCTGAATTCCCGGCAGTGTTTCAAAAGTTTAGTTCTACGCCGGCACTAGCTTACGGCGTTGTAATATTGAAACATAATAAAGCCGGCATTGGCATCAAAATATGATTTAATGTTTACAATTCACACTTCCAAAAAAACAAAATGTTGCGTATTAGTGAACCACATATATTCAAATTACTCATCATCGCTTCTGTTTGTACCATAATATTTTGGTACCAATATCAGTTAACCTTGGTGTTATAAACGGAAAAATCCATCAGCTATGCCCGATAATCGTACACGGGGGCCGTTATCATATTGGCCCATTTTCGACAACCCACTTCTGCTAACCCAGATGAAGGCTCCATAACTATATAAATAGATGTATTCTAAACGCTAGGAGAGGATGAAAACTCTAGGGAAAACAGATAACCATTGTATTATCATAATCAATAAAATATCTCTTTATATGGAGATTTGTCCGTGGATGTAGGCAACAATTGTTGAACCACGTTAAATCTTTGCCTTCTTTGTTGATCTCTAAATCTTCCTGGCCCTAATTTTCTTTAATCATCAATAAATCATCAAGTTTAGTGCCTAAAAGAAATTTTGGGTACAAACATTGGCGCCGACTAAGGGGAATCGTGAAATGCAATAGTGTTTTTCCATTGAGAAAAGTACGGGACCAAATTCAAAATCCGTGTACGAGTTCCATGTAAAAATCCAATCCGCAGAAAAACAAATATGAATAATTAGGGTTCGAAGAAAAAGTGGCGAAAGTGTTACAGAAACGTGGGATTTATTCTTGTAAGAAGCTATGTAACGTTCCATTGATACGTTAAAAGAAAAGAGGTCTTAAGGGAAGCGTTTTATGTTCGATATACGCACACCCCAATTAAGATCGAGTTCAACTTGGAGTAAAATCACAGATAAGTTCGTCCCCTTTTATTAAAATACAAATTTATCTACTCATACGTATGATATTCCTTCACAAGCCTAAATTGTGGTCGGTTTGTTTTTCCTTGAACGATAACGAGGAACTAGCCTTTTGATTAGTCGGAATTTGACTTGTGCAGTTAATATTAATATGTTTGATAATGTTCAAATTAATAACAATTTTTCTCGTATTGATTTTCATAAAAGAAAGTATTAGGGTGAGCGGTGGCATTAATAAGCCTTACGTTACTTTTTGCCTTACGTTACTTTTTAAAGTTTTCTTTACCCTGGTTTTGCTTGTTGACAAACTGGCTTTGGGATTTCAAAATTAGTTGCGACCTAATCCATTCTTGGCGGATCGTTGATCCTATTATTTCCAGAATGAAAAAGTGGTTATCATTTCAACTTTTTTTAATGACGCACTGTGTTCAGTAACGCCAGAGGCAAGATGTCATCCCACACTGCAGCTCGACGTCGTTATTGTTGCTGCGAAAAGCTACTTCCTCCATCAAGAACTTCTGATCCAATATTTTTGGATGACTAAGATATTAATTCTTGGTATTTGATTAATAGTTCCTACTCCAAGTCAAGACATCAGGACATAGACAGGAGTAAGCTTTCACTGCCACCCAACTCCATGGAGCTCAGCAGTTCAAAAAACATTGGAGATCACCCTGCCATGCATGAAACTGTCAGTTGACATATAATTAACTATGTGAAAGTTCGAGGACCTACAATGCGACAAATTCGAGGTCCGCAACCCAACTTAGAGAACTCAAATTTTTTTTTTTTTTTTTTTTTTTTTTTTTTGATCGGTCTAATAGAAATTTCATTGAAAAATGGCACTTAAGAGGGGTGCCTTAACCCAATGATTACAACCGAACAAAAAGGGAAACCGAAAGGGGATTCGCTACCCAAATAAAAAAACACAAAAATTATGGAGGCCGGTATAATGAATCCCATAAAGAAATCACAATATTTGCCGTGAAGCCCTAGCATTTTTGTATTTGATTCGGCCCAAAAGAACGCTTGTAATTTGATATCTCTAATGAGGCTTGCCAAAGTTTTCTTTTTGTTATCGAAGGTTCTTGCATTTCGCTCTTTCCATATACACCACCAAATTGCAACCGGGATGTTATTCCATATGCGGCTAAGTCTTTCGTCTCCCCAATTAAACTTCCAAGTCTTTCGTCTCCCCAATTAAACTTAGAGAACTCAACTAGTTCGAGAAATCTGGTTAGCCACCTAATGTATAGTACCAAATTTCAATTACGGAAGCAATTTTCGGTTGAAAAGAAAGGAGTTCTTCTTTCGGGCATAGGCGTAGTACGACAGAGATAGTAATAAACTCGATGCGCCAACCGCCTTGCTACGTTATGGAAAAGTTACAATTTGAGGAACCAGAGAAAAGTACGTCTTTGCATTAGTAATAACCGGATGCTCAATTACAAGCATTCACAATCAAAAGGAGGAAGCCTACATGTAGTACCAACAAAATAGAAGCACCAATATTATCCAATTGGAAGCCAGCAGTCCACCATCTAGCAGTAGCTTGAAATTGGGGTAAAACAAAAAAACAAAAAAAAAACAAATCGAAAGACAAAGCTCCATTAAAGGAAAGGGAGGACAGATGATAGGTTTGTGGTGGTCATCATCATTGCTACCACTAACAACAGATGGGGTCAATTTTTCTGAAGACTAAAGAGCTCGAGCTAAGCTTTCCTCTATTTTGGAACGACGGGCAATAGAGCACAGGATCTATCACGTCTTCCTTATGAGATTCAGAAGGCTAAAGGCATTCCAACAGCCACGCGGTTGACATCGTGGAATTTAGCTCGATTGCATCAATTATGCAAGGTCGCCAAATATTACACAGATTTACTTCATGGGATAAATGTATTGAGTGCGGAAATTATGTGTAAAAGGTGGAGCTTGGTTTTCTGTTTTGTCGTGGACAAAAGACACAAACTTGAGATGGTACAGCAAATGACAAAACTCGTGGAGCTGCAATTGCATTAGTACATATTACACCACCCCCACTGTGAGTTTAAATCATTAATCGCATTGATTATCACATACTACACCTTACAAAAATTTTTTTAGTATATTTCTATATTTTGGATAAAACCTTCAGTCATATTTCTATATTTTGCTATCTTATGGGATGTAAAAAGCTAATCAGTGCAGATGAAATTTAGCTCATTAAGAACATTGGATTTCAGCACTAATTCTCAAACATAATACTTCTCAAGAACAGTAGTGATGGTTCGAGTCCTACGCGAGTTCTAGCAGTAGAATTAGTCTTCCCTCGCATACTAAGAGCTGTAGCGACCCTTGTCCTACTCGATCTCTTACGGTTCTGCGCGAATCTTGAATAGTGAGATTGGCCCCCTGCGCGAATTCAAGGTAGCAGAAAACTCAAATTTTCAATTCATGCGCGAGCGAGATGCAGCAAGGAGGTGCACCCTTGTGCGAGCATTTAGCAGCATGACACTTGCTGGGGCGAGTTACATATCACTCCAACACTTGAGGGCGAGGTACGTAACACCTTGGCACAAACAACAATCTTTTGGGGCGATTTGCGTGACACTCCGAACAACATGCTTGGGGGCGAGTCGCGTGACACCTAAATGAAAAACTCACTCGTCTACACATTGTTTAGGTTCGATAAACAAGTGGGTAGTCAAGTCTTGTATGGGTTATTGTTCATATCCGCTGTGATGGTATAATACTATTGAAACAGTCTGCACTCTTCAAATCTATTTACATAGACCTTAATGGAGCATTTGAAGCTGTCATTTTCATTCTTAAATTTCATCTGTTTATGAGGAATTGTTACGCCACTATTATTACTCAGCCAGTTCTTTAGGATGTGAATATCTTGAACACAACATCCAAGAAATTTAAAGGTCATAGCTCAAAACTTTTTAGCCTTACTTTGATTATATTCAACGGGATTAACATGTGAACGGCGTGGCATCAAGTTATCCCATAAATGAAGAACAATAGTTTATCTCGTGAAGACATTCAAAAGATTGTTACAGATAATGAAAATGTTCGAGTCATTTCCATTAATTATCAATACTTACGCCAAGAAGCTTAGCTTAATTTAGCGGCAACCCGGCATCCAGCATGACTTAAACCATGATATTGGTCATGTAGTGCAGCAACAACACGTCAAGAGAGTTTTTGTGGAAACCTTTTACAAGTAAATAGAAGACAAGGAGTCAAGAGTTAGAAAGTTGCATCTGTACCCTCACGATGAAGCCGAATTAATCATTTATGCATTCAATACCACTGATTGTTAATTGTTGCGTGTATTGTGGAGAATTTGCTGGTGGCGAGTTGCATCCTACCTCAACCTCGGTAACCAATGCTTCGAGCGAGATATGTAACACTTCGGCGTATAAAATATCATATCCAAAGTTCGTTAAAGCTTTTATATCTAAGTTCGTGGAAATTGTTGTGTTGATTTTTTGTCCACAACATGATCGAGATCGAGGTTCGTTTAAGCTTTTATAGCTAAGTTCGTGGAAATTGTTGTGTTGATTTTTTGTCCACAACATGATCGAGATCGAGGTTCATTTAAGCTTTTGTAGCTGAGTTCGTGAAAACTGTTGTGTTGATTTCTTTTTTATCCAGAACAAGATCGAGATCAAAATTTGTTAAAGCTTTTATAGCTAAGTTCGTGGAAATTGTTGTGTTGATTTTTTGTCCACAACATGATCGAGATCAAAGTTCGTTTAAGCTTTTATAGCTATGTTCGTGGAAATTATTGTGTTGGTTTTCTCTCCATAACATGATTGAGTTCAAAATTATTTTGAAATGTTGTTAGAGAGATTCTCTAGCACTTACCCCATTTTGGAGTTCGTAGAAGTTGTTGACTATGGCCCATCACTGCCATCAACACCAAAATTATTATCCTGCTAGTCTGCAAGAGTACCAACATGAAGAGTAAGCGAAATTACTAGCATAAGCGAGTGTCCTGGTAGGCTTACAAAGATGCCTACGACTATGTCTACTGCAAGTGCACAGGCCTATTGGAGGCAAGGGCAAGAACAGGTCGATCCCACAGAGACTTGTGGAGTTTTATGTTGATCTAAAGGCTTACTACTAACTGATTTTCTAGGAAGTGTAGCACAAAATATTGATTGTCTTGGTGTTGATACAACAATGAGCTGTGGTTGTAAGTCTAAGTTGCAAGGACAGATTGTAATGAAGTTATTGAGAGTACTAGGGTGATTGAATCAACCCTCTAGTTCTAAGCTAAGGCAAAGCAAGTTCTTAGTGTGTCTTGAACCTTCTCTTGAAGGCCTCAGGTAGATTTTTTGTTAGCTAAATCACTAATTCTCCCCTAGTATAGAGTGTCTTCTTACAGTACACTCTATCACAGGATTATTTGATGGATTAGCCAATTATTAATCCTAACACAGTTAAACACATCAAGACAACAAGAACACTGAATATATTAGCATATGAACTAGGGGTTTCATCAACAGCCTAGCAATTTACTTAGAACATGATTTAAACACTAAAAACACAATTCAAACTACAATTGGTGCTCTGGATAGCCCAGGCATAACCTTTTAACATCCACAGACTCTTCCTATTTATACATGCAACTCAAAACCCTAATTCTCCTCAAAACAGAAATTAAAAACAAACCCAATCGCCCATACTCTCTGAATCGCTTGTCCCCTCTGCTAATTCGCCTCTGCAAGCCCCCTATACGCTGTTGGTATGAAACCCTAGTTCTATCTATCTCGAGCTCAGCTTCTAGGGTTGTGAGAAGCTGTGGTGGAGATAGAGAGAAGCTAGAGGTGGCGGTGTTGGCTGGTAGCTTCTGCTGGTGTCGGGAGAAGAAGGTGGTGCTGGTGTGGGCTAAGGCGGCTGTGGTATCGGGTGAGGATGAAGAGCAGAGGGATGGAGAGCTCTGCACTGTCGGGTGAAGAAGAAAAGAGAAATAAGATTAGGTTTTGGTGATGGGAGATTATATAGGGGCTGTGGTGTTGAGCGGGAGCATCAGGAGTTGATGTGCAAGGCGGAGCGACCATATGATCTGGGTGACTCCGATGCGTGCGTGATGCGACCGTAGGATGAAAATCTAACGGCTCAGAAGGGACGGACTCGGATCCGGGTCACGGGCCGGGTCTTGGATAGCTCGAGCCCATGTCTTGTAAATGGGTTGCTCCTTGTTAGGTTGCAACTGATGCGCGCGTGGGCTTTGACTTTCTGCTCCATAGACGCTCGTCTCCAATTTTCTGCCCTTTTGGCTCCTCAATTTCTCCGAACTTTATTTAATACCTAAAAACACAAAATTAATTAGTACAAATATTTATTCTTGAAAACAAAGAAAACATGAGAATGCGGGATAATATCCGATTTTCAGGCAAAAAGATGAGTTAAATGCCAATAAATTGATGTAGAAATATGCAATATTTGGCACTCATCAAATACCCCCAAACCTGAATTTTACTTGTCCTCAAGTGAAACAGAAATTAAGAAATCCTAACTATACCCCCCAAGGGTCTCTCGAATGCATTTAACGTATGCACTAAGCCTTTAAACCCCTAGGTGTCCCTAGTGGACGAGTTGTAGTCTCGTGAGGGTTTACCAGAGGTGTACCCACAAAACCTTCTCCAACTTCAGAGTGTAAAAGAGTCTCAAGCATCCAAGGAGCTATGAGGACATAGAGTTTTTTGCATGCTAGTAACACGAAGTTAGAACTACCAAAGAACGCATTCTCATCCTTAAGTCTTTGAGGAGAAGTAACCATACCATATGAAAGAATTCGGATTCGATTGTGATCATAAGCCTCGACTTCCGCCTCACCATTAGGGTTTATGATAATTGCACTCAAAAAGATCGCTTTTTAGTCTCTCATGTGTGCAGGCAGGAATAAAGAGAGAAATCCTGCACACGTTGAAGGTAAGAAGGATAACCTTCCGAAATAATTTTTGGAGACTCCACAGAAGTGTGGACAGAAAGAATCTTTTTCTGATGATCTCTAAGAAAGGAAATCAACCATTAGCAAGGATGGGACCACTTACCTTCTCACCCGATCGGCAATTAATATCACTCTCTCACAGCTTTCATAGAAACGTCTTCAATCTTCGGTCTTCGGTCTTCAAATGTTGATGACGAACTTCTGAACTTCACAAAAACTTGACAAACATTTTTATTTTATTTTTTTTGAGATAAATTACATGAACATAACAACAATGAAACTACTAACTCAATTTTTTTTTTTTTTTTGATATGAAATGAAAATAACAATAAAACAATAAAACTCAATTTTTCACAAACTTCATTAATTCGCATCCTATTTTCTTTTCTTTTCTTTGTTGCACGTAAACCTTGGACTATTTCAACTATTTCTTCAAATATTCTCACAACGATGTCCGCTTGCTTGTGATGATGTGTTTCTATGAATGTGTTGATGTTGTTGAGAGGGAGAGAGTGATGCTAAGCGCAAATCGATATTTAGAAGGATTTTTCATCTTTAAACGTCACCCACATGATTGACAAAAATAGCACTCAAGAGATCAAAAGTAGTCTTTGAAAGTGGTGCGAAGTTGGGTAGCTCACCATTCCTACCCGGAATTGACGTACGGTGACACACACTCTAACAGCTGATAGGGTGTAGAATACATCCTATTTACTATCTATTGTTTATGCTTTCTTTGCTATTTTTCTTGTAAATTATGTATTTTACGCGTGTTTTTGAGTTATTAGGTACTCTGGAGTCGCACGGAGGAAAAGAAGAATAAATGATCCAAATTGAGAAAAACGGAAAATTGTCATTTCGGGGGCAAACACTATCCTGGAGCCCAGTCAAGGTTAAGGGACAACTCTATTTAAAGGAGTATTAAAAACATCCAATTGATGCTAAGGGGTGACCATTTGTTAAGGGGCACCTAGCTTGCTTGGAATGTTATTGGCGGCCCATATTTATGCCCAAGTTCGACTCAGATTCTTCTATAACCCTAAAGTCTAGATTTGCATCTCATTCATTCCACCTAAAATGGACGCCAAGAAACTGCTAAATTGAAGATGTGTTCAAAAGAACGGAGAAGAAAAGTTGAGGGAGATACGGGTATGAGGTGTTGCGGCGAGGGTTCTTGATCGAAACAACGGGAAGAGGATGATGAAGTTGTTGTTATAAGAATAGTCTCTGATACCGGGAAATTAGACGGGTTTGCTAGAGATGAAATTGAAGGGGTTACAAATTGGATTAGGGTTCAATTACTATTGAACTCAGAAATTTAAGATGGGTTTTAGCCATATGGTGGTACTGATTTAATTAGAGGATGAATTACAACCTGGGGTTACTGCCGATAGAAGTCAGTTGATGGTATTTGTTGCTTTGAGATCTATTGTTGGGATTTCGAGTTCGGTTCTTGGATGAGATGTTGCTTGCCATCAATTAGTGATTACGTAGAGAGATGTGAAGAATTGATTGAAATCGAGAAACGAAAACGGTTGGGTTTGGTTGTTTCGAGATACGTAAATCTTGTTGTTGTTACAAAGAATGGGTTGGTGGCGTTGATTGAAGAGGCAAAGTAACACAGGACATAAATTGGGTTTAGGTCATGAATCTGAGATGGGTATGAGGTTGTTTAAAAGGATGAGAAGCTACGGCTGTGTGCTGTGCGTGATGGATTTGGTGGTGGAATTGTAGCTAGTGGGAACCAGGATTGAGACGAGAAAACACTGCAAAGGAAAGAAAGTGGTGGTGTAGTGCTTCTATTAGATGTATGTGCTAGGATTGTCGCAGGGAAACGGCCTGAATTTGGCCTGGGAATTGACAAGAATTCAAACAGAACTCTGCCGAATTTTCATACCGACGAGTCAACTCGGTGCCGGCGATGACCGATCCAGAGCGATTCCGATGAGCCGATCCAGTGTGATGACTCGCACGATTAAGACGATCACCCTTAATCGAAAGCTAACTCTCGTCAATCGACTTCCCATCCTCACCCACTGACCTAAAGACCGTTATCTTGACCGTTAGTCCTAACGGTGACTGACGGAATATGCTCTCGACGGACATAATTCTCAGGTGGCCGGCGGTGATGGATTCCACTATATCGGATTAGCACAATATATGCGCAAGAAGCATCTGTTGACTACAAAACCATCAAAAGTATATGCGCAATCCATCAAAATCATCTGTTGACTACACTATATCGGATTAGCACAATATATGCGCAAGAAGACTCAACCAATTCAAGAAAGAAAAAAATTTAACAAGTCCTACTGGATTATATACAATGAAAATTCACCATACACCAACAATCTAAAGAATTGAGGATCAACCCAAAAGACAATATGTACAAACATCAACAAAACCTTACACGGATATAACATGAGAGTGCGGGAAAGATTGCATACGTGAACAAGTTACCCCCAAACCTAAACTTGTCAATGAGATGTGTTCTTGAGCACAAAATCTTGCAATTTTAAGGTACATCATGCAAAAGGTCTAACTCAAAATGAGTTTTGCTAAGAACAGGTGATATACACATTCCAACCGTGTGGCTCCTTAAAAGTGTTATACTTTGATGCAAAATAGTCCAAGAGGACTTGGGAAGCACAAAGCTCTAGGCCTAAATTAGGCATTTTCAGAAAAGTTGGTTTTGCAATTTTGTTACAAACTACACCTAGGTTTGGTGGAGGAGTTTCAATCTGTGCCTTAGGAGAGGAAGTAGGTACATCTAAGTTGTTTTCAAGCATACGATCATTTGCACCATTACACACTTTCCTAAAGTCAGACAAAGGTAAATCATGCTCACCTGCATAGAACAATTCATCAATCTCCATGTCATAATCATCAGAGGAGGCAACATATTGTGACATGGTGTTGATGGGTGAAAACTACTCCTGCAGAATTTGGTAATTTGGGGTGTGGATGAGGAATGAATCTAAACCTTCAACAAATGCACTGCGCGGTGAGTGCTTGTAGATTCGAGAGATCAATCTGTGCAAGTCCGGCCTAAACCAAGAAATGGCCGTTCCAGACTTGTTTCGGTCACAAAGTGAAGGAGATGGGGTTGATCTTAGGGAGGGAAGCGAAGAAGGTGTTGAGATTGTGAAGGTGTTGGCTTGCTTATGACTTGTAACAGAAAGATGAGCAAGCTTACGGTTGATGCAAGGAGGCTCTGAGTGTTTGAATACGGTTTGTATTAACACTTGGTTTCTGTCGTCTGAGCTTGTGTTGTTCTCCGTTATTCCTTGTTGTTGGAAAATAGGGCGGAGAACCTATTTATACAAGTCATTGAGCCTCATTCACGTTTCTCGTGGGAAGTGGAGGTAGTGGAATGATGGAGTAGTGGAGTTGTGTGTCGGTAACACATGACCAGTCTTGCCCACTTTTCCCTGTTCATCTCTAACCGTCCATGACTTCCTAACACGTTCTTGTGATGGCGCGTTGCACGCCGCACGCCGTAAACCGCCGGACCAATACCCCGCATGTATCCCCCGGTTTGTGACATGATTGATGTCTGGAATGTGGATCGTGGATCCACGAAAGATAGCATGTAATGCTGAATTGAATAACTGCGTTATTCAGAAAGTGGACACTTGTGAAGTATCATGTGTATTTTATGCAGGTACTGCATTACGGTTGGTAAAGTGATGGGTAATGACTCCTCACTAACCAAATAACTCCCGACTGTGGTTGTATAACCAAGTGGTGAAGTTGGACGGATGAGATGATGTTTGAGACACTCATCTGCGACCGTTGATGAAATTAGGTTTTAAAAGAGGTGCGCAAGCATCACTCTTCAGACTTGGTCGAAACCAAGCATGGGAAGGATTTTGAAGAAGACCGACCGGGCATGTGTGTAGACAACATGATGGTGTAGCACGTCCATACTTCACTTTCCCAAGAAGGCGCGATCTAAGCCACTCAATTTGACCGGGCAAAGTTGAGTGGTTGAGATCGATTTGCGATAAGAGTTTGATGCCGCAAGGAGTCGCGCACCATACCCTTTTCCGGCGTGTTTTCCAAGATGACCTAGACTTGGTCGGTCTTGGCCGGTTGGTTTGGCGTGAAGATGGTAGGCTGATGTTCACGCCCATGTCTCACCGTCCCATGAAAACGTGATCTAATCCACCCAATTCGTCTAGGTGAAGTTGAGTGGTCGAGATCGATTTGCAACTTGGGAAGTGTAACCACGCATGTTTGAGCGGGCGTTTTGGATTGGCCATGCATGATATGCCTTGGCCGACCGCATGAAGAGGTAGATGGGCTCACGGTGGTCATGCTTTGGTGTGACCGACCCTTGCTCAATCTAATCTGTGACCCTCCATTCGTGCCGGAGAAGATGGACGCGCGTGATGGCTTGAACCCTAAATTTGGCTTTCAAAGCCGTGCGACCATGCTCTTTCAGGTGGACGAATTTGTTGTAACCAATCATGGTTGGTTTTGACCGATTGGTCAAGTGTGTAGGCGGTCACATGGTGATTGTGTCGACATGCTCCGGGCCCTTTGAGTCTACATCTACACCCTTCATCTATACCGCGAAGATGGATGGTTGAGACCGTTTTGCGGCACATGTAATATGCCGCAAACCCTAATTTAGGTTTTCCGCCCATAATGCTTGGTATGGACGGTTTCTTGGCAAGCAAAGGCCAATGGTCGACCATGCGGGGTCGGCCGTGTGTATTCCATACCGCTGGGGGTGATGGAATTGATCCGGGGTCATCCAATCATGCTTGTGGAGTTGGATGATCGCGATCGAATCATATCCGGCAAGCTAAGGCCGTGGGTATTCCATACCATGCTTAGGGTGATGGAATTGATCCGTGGTCATCCAATCATGCTTGTGGAGTTGGATGATGCGATCGAATCATATCCGAGACCGATACAGATCAAGTCCTGGATGCTCAATCGGGCTAGTATAACACACCGAGAGGGGCTTAATCGGGCTAGTATAACACACCGAGAGGGGCTCAATCGGGCTAGTATAACACACCGAGAGGGCTCGGGCTAGTATAACACACCGAGAATCAGCTTGTACGGGTATTTCGTACATGGTTTCATTATAGTGCTTGGAGGTTCGTGTTACTCGTATGAGTAACACTCGGTCTCATGCCACACCGATAATGATTCATTATAGTGCTTGGAGGTTCGTGTTACTCTATAAGAGTAACACTCGGTCATCATGCCACACCGATAATGAGTACGGGAAATACAAGGTGAATTAAGTGAGGGAGTATCCAACACTTATAAATGGCTTTATCTTTTACAAGATGTCGGCGCATGATTTTTCTGGTTTTTTACAAACTCAACCTTGAACGAAAATCCACCATCAACATTAAGTCCCCTGCCTAGCACACAATGGTTACACTATTGTGTGGTAGGCATGAGATGGTGACAGTTAAAGATAAAACTTATGAGACAATGTTAGATGTTACCAGGAGAGACGGGTCGTCTTGTCCTTCGAGCATGTCACGTTCAAGAGACGTCCAGAAAAGTGTTCCCCTAGCATGATGTCGGTCTTTCGCTTCGATCGACCTTGCTATGACCGGCCTTTGGTCGAGGGGCTATTGCGCCTCGCTTCGTTCAATCGTGGGGATGTGCCTAATCGATCGACCCGTTGCGCCGCTTCGTTCGTGGGGTTATCGCGCCGCTTGATCGAACGTGGGCTTGTTGTGTGCCGCTTCGGTTGAAAGTGGGTCTACTGTGTACATGCTTCAAACGTCAGCCATGTGCTTCGACTGAAACGGCCCCTTTGTGTGCGCCTATTATACCAGCCTTATGTCGTGATTAACACCAGCCTTTGCGACTTGAGCAATACCACTTGAGGCTTGTACCCTTTTGACTTGAAAGCAATACCGGACTTGACTTGAAAGGACTTGAAAACTTGTACCTTGATTAATACCAGACTTGAATGATGTTTGATTGGCCATTGTGTGAGTTGTGTCTTGCCGTGTGTGGCGACACTTCTCATATGCTTTCATACAAGTTCTAACTCCTGTCTTTTATTTCATTGCGGTAGAAAGAATCCTGTTGAGATGTCTTCGGAGATAATGTTGGTGCCAAGTCGGGAAGTGTTGTGACTTCAAAGATATGCCGAACATCGATGATGAATTGTTCACCGCGCCCTTTCAACTATATGAAAACATCCGTTCCACGGGATAACCTTCCTCCTATCGACTTCGGGGTTTTTCATGCTCTACCGGGTCCTCATGAAGGATGGATGAGACGTACGTTTAAGCAATGAGTACATCAAAGATAACTTAGAGTGCAGATTATTGATGTATCTTGAGTGTTGAAACGACTCGAGAGGATGTTAAAGTGGTTTTGGTGCGAACATTGAGGTAGATCCTGGAGAGAGTGTTGAAGAAGGATTCAAGCGAACAGGGGTCCCGGAGAGAGCATTGAGGCGCCTCTTGAATAGACTATTGAAGCATCTTTGCGAGAGGGAGAGTTGAAGTGGCTTCCTCTCCGTTCGATTTACCCTTGCGAATTCCATGATTCTTGACGGACCATCTTTCTCGTGTTGAAGAAATCCTTGATCGACGGTGAAGGAACTTCATGCCGAGCCTCAGTCCCCAAGCGTGGTTTACATGGTTTGTTCGTAGTGGTTTTTGTCGAGCCCGATATGGAATATCTCGAACGCCGTTGCATCATTGCGGGAGTCGTACATGTGGCATCGGAGTTGGAGTTGGCGGACACGCAGATATTGTATCTCGGTGGTTTTCCCCTTGCCGCTTCAGGGAACCGCTACGAAGGTCTGAAGGTTGTATCGCCCGTTGGTGAGATATATGCCCTTGCGTCACGCTCGTATATCCTTATCTCGGTTGTAGCCGCTACATCCATCCATGGAGGAGAACATGCCGTGTCCGTTGGTTGCATCTACTAACATGTCGATGTTCAGTAGAGGAGAATCGCTTTTGGAGCATTCCATTGGGCGGAGAGACTGGGTGTCAGTCTCTCCGCTAATTGCTAACAGCGACGCCGGTATATTGTCTTCCCCTTCTAATCACGTCTTGCTTCGAAAGTGCGTCCCCTTTTGGTGTGAGTATGGGTTGAAGCTTCACCGTATGTGCTGGTCTGGTTTCCTTCAAAGTCCGTCATTGTGGTGGGATGACGCACAATCTTGCATGGGCTAACCTTGGCCGTCCTGAGAGTCTTGAGAGAAATCACATTGGAAGATGCTCTGTGTGTCGACGAGGGCCCTCCCCGAACTCGAACCCTTGATGTGTGCGGTAACATGTAGGGCCTGGTCGTGATGTTTTTCTCGCCATCATGTCGTCTTCGTAAATGTAACATTATTTACGGGTGTTTTCGATGCAATTAAGACTTACGGACGTGAAGGAGTCGTGTGTACGTCCGTAGCTATTTTATTAATTACAGGAAACATCTCGCACGTTGATTCTTTGAGAGGCGCAAGAGTTCACACAAGCTTTCCACTAGAGATGCCGCTTCCTAATCCACCGGTCTCTCGGTTCGTAGTAAATCTGTTGACCTGGGAGGATCGTTGTGAGGATCGGTCCCAGTGTAGGAATCTCCATGACAGACCGTTCATATCCGATGTCGCTCATTTGATCGGGTCCACGTAGGTCCGCCTTGGCCGAAATACCTCTTTTTCGAGTTGCGGCCATATCCGTTTGAGTCTTAGCAAGAACTTTCGCTTCTCCATCAAGTCCGAAATGGTAATGGATGGTGGTCCTCCTCTCGTCCCTCCGGTTCCTCGTCCCGATGCGGGAGTGAAAGTTGTTGCTCCGGGTGACTACCGGAGGCGTTACGCTTGAGGAGTTGTCGGGATTTGCGGCCGCTCGACTCGAGTGACGGGAGGTGTTACACTTATCGGAACATCTCCCGCTACGCCGGCACCGGTGGTAGAAGTGACGGCCGCATAAGGTGTATTGACCACGGTAGCTCCGTAAATTATAGGACGGAGCCCCCTTCGTATACTTGTGTTACTCGCCGGGAAGAAGAGGTTGAAAAGTTGCCTAAGGAACTGAAGTCAAGCAGGTTGTACTTCAAAGGATGAAAGTCTCTCTTGCCCGGAAGGACGAGTTGTCTTTGAAGGACTTTCCTTGAAGGATCGTAGCTACCTACTTGTCCTTTAGATGTTCTTGTTTTTGAGTGATAGTGAGGATTCCTTTGACTACCGGTTTTGAATTAATAGGTAATTGAATTGGTTCATTTTGAGATAGTTTGGTGAATGATTTTTCTCGAAAGAGGTTATTTTAAATGAAATTTGCATCTTGGTCATGAATGATTGCACATGTCACATGAAGTTGCAAACGTTGTGTGAAAGGAAAGCATGAATGAAACATACATGGTGTTTGATTACTGAGCCTCTTTCTCCACGTGTGGGATGCTAAGTCCCCAGTGAATTCTAAACTATCTTTCTTGTAAAATTGTTGAGTAGAACTTACTTGCTTTTGAAGCCTCATTTGTATCAAACCGGAGTAGCCTCTCCAAGAAAATCCTCCGCACTAACTTCTCAAAGCTATCCCTCCGAGCCAAGCTTCTCCCGAACAATGCGCTTCAAAGTGTTGCACTCACCGGGTGGGGTGATGAAGGGACCGGTGGTAATGACAAGACCTCGGGTCCATTACTCCTTGACCAGTGAGGTGGGCGCCCGTATCGGGGTAGCTTTATCTCTCCGTTTCGTACCCACGTCTCCGGTAGCTCGAGAATCTTCTTCATTGGGAAGGGGAAATGTAAGTACCTTGTGTCCAGCTTTTCTCGCGTTAGCGGGCGTTGCGATGTCTCCCCGTGGCTTTGATATGGAACAGAGATGAAGTTGGAAGACTTGCGAGCGCCATCATGTCTGCGGATTGTTTTCCTAAGTAGAGGGATGTAGAAGGTGTCGTAATGTCACTGCTGAGTGACCGGATTGAACGCTCCCATCCCTCTGTATTCAGGCATTTCTTGATTGATTTCTCCTTCCTCAAGCGTTTCTTCAGTTGGTTGGAAGGCCGATGCGGATTGGACAGTCTTCCGTGCTTCAATAAGAGTTTTGAAATACAAATCTTCTAGCAGGGCTCCATAGGCTGCAGGCTCCCTTTCTTTATCCGGCAGACATTGTAGTACTCTCGGCAAGTCTTTCCTGGAGTTGTCCAGGATCATGTTGTCCATCTTTCCTGATTCGCTTGCGATTACGTGCTCCTCTTGATTCTCCACTTGTAAAGGTGTGACTCCTAACTGAGTTTCTTGCACTGTCTGAGTTGATGCCTATTGACCCTTCTTGTAGTTGTGCCGCTATATCATTCAAAAAGGCGAAATGTCTCGCTCCGCCTCCCGGTGATACCGGCTTGATTTTCCAAGACATCCTCCAAAGATTCCAGCTATGCTTCCCATGATATCTGAACCGCCTGTAGTTTCCGGATACATTGCGATATGGAAACTGAAAAATTGAGGATTCAATTTTATGCAACCGATAGATCGATCTCCCACTGTGGTCGCCAATTGTTGATGGGTGAAAACTACTCCTGCAGAATTTGGTAATTTGGGGTGTGGATGAGGAATGAATCTAAACCTTCAACAAATGCACCTGCGCGGTGAGTGCTTGTAGATTCGAGAGATCAATCAGGCAAGTCCGGCCTAAACCAAGAAATGGCCGTTTCAGGACTTGTTTCGGTCACAAAGTGAAGGAGATGGGGTTGATCTTAGGGAGGGAAGCGAAGAAGGTGTTGAGATTGTGAAGGTGTTGGCTTGCTTATGACTTGTGACAGAAAGATGAGCAAGCTTACGGTTGATGCAAGAGAGGCTCGAGTGTTTGAATACAATTTGTATTAACACTTGGTTTTCTGTCTCGTCCGAGCTTGTGTTGTTCTCCGTTATTCCCTGTTGTTGGAAAATAGGGCGGAGAACCTATTTATACAAGTCATTGAGCCTCATTCACGTTTCTCGTGGGAAGTGGAGGTAGTGGAATGATGGAGTAGTGGAGTTGTGTGTCGGTAACACATGACCAGTCTTGCCCACTTTTCCTGTTCATCTCTAACCGTCCATGACTTCCTAACACGTTCTTGTGATGGCGCGTTGCACGCTGCACGCTGTAAACCGCCAGACCAATACCCCAGTATGTATCCTCCAGTTTGTGACATGATTGATGTCTGGAATGTGGATCGTGGATCCACGAAAGATAGCATGTAATGCTGAATTGAATAACTGCGTTATTCGTAAAGTGGACACTTGTGAAGTATCATGTGTATTTTATGCAGTGCGCATTACGGTTTGGTAAAGTGATGGGTAACGACTCCTCACTAACCAAATAACTCCCGACCAGGGTTGTATAACCAAGTCGGTGAAGTCGGACGGATGAGATGATGTTTGAGACACTCATCCGCAACCGTTGATGAAATTAGGGTTTTAAAAGAGGTGCACAAGCATCACTCTTCGACTTGGTCGAAACCAAGCATGGGAAGGGTTTTGAAGAAGACAGACCGGGCATGTGTGTAGACAACACGATGGTGTGCACGTCCATACTTCACTTTCCCAAGAAGGCGCGATCTAAGCCACTCAATTTGACCGGTAAAGAGGAGTGGTTGAGATCGATTTGCGATAGGAGTTTGATGCCGCAAGGAGTCGCGCACCATACCCTTTTCCGGCGTGTTTTCCAAGATGACCTGACTTGGTCAGTCTTGGCCGGTTGGTTTGGCGTGAAGATGGTAGGCTGATGTTCACGCCCATATCTCACCGTCCCATGAAAACGTGATCTAAGCCACCCAATTTGTCCGGTGAAGTTGTGTGGTCGAGATCGATTTGCAACTTGGGAAGTGTAACCACGCATGTTTGAGCGGGCGTTTTGGATTGGCCGGGCATGATATGCCTTGGCCGACCGCATGAAGAGGTAGATGGGCTCACGGTGGTCATGCTTTGGTGTGACCGACCCTTGCTCAATTTAATCTGCGTGACCCTCCATTCGTGCCGGAGAAGATGGACGCGCGCGATGGCTTGAACCCTAAATTTGGCTTTGAAAGCCGTGCGACCATGCTCTTTCAGGCGGACGAATTTGTTGTAACCAATCATGGTTGGTTTTGACCGATTGGTCAAGTGTGTAGGCGGTCACATGGTGATTGTGTCGACATGCTCCGGGCCCTTTGAGTCTACATCTACACCCTCCATCTATACCTGCGAAGATGGATGGTTGAGACCGTTTTGCGGCACATGTAATATGCCGCAAACCCTAATTTAGGGTTTTCCGCCCATAATGCTTGGTATGGACGGTTTCTTGGCAAGCAAAGGCCAATGGTCGACCATGCGGGGTCGGCCGTGTGTATTCCATACCTGCTTGGGGTTGATGGAATTGATCTGGGGTCGTCCAATCATGCTTGTGGAGTTGGATGACTGCGATCAGATCATATCTGGCAAGCTAAGGCCGTGGGTATTCCATACCATGCTTAGGGTGATGGAATTGATCCGTGGTCATCCAATCATGCTTGTGGAGTTGGATGATCGCGATCAGATCATATCAGGAGATCGATACGGTCAAGTCCGGATGCTCAATCGGGCTAGTATAACACACCGAGAGGGGCTCAATCGGGCTAGTATAACACACCGAGAGGGCTCAATCGGGCTAGTATAACACACCGAGAGGGCTCGGGCTAGTATAACACACCGAGAATCGGCTGTACGGGTATTTCGTACATGGTTTCATTATAGTGCTTGGAGGTTCGTGTTACTCGTATGAGTAACACTCGGTCTCATGCCACACCGATAATGATTCATTATAGTGCTTGGAGGTTCGTGTTACTCTATAAGAGTAACACTCGGTCATCATGCCACATCGATAATGAGTACGGAAATACAAATTTGAATTAAGTGAGGGAGTATCCAACACTTATAAATGGCTTTATCTTTTACAAGATGTCAGCGCATGATTTTTCTGGTTTTTTACAAACTCAACCTTGAACGAAAATCCACCATCAACACCTATTATTTCTCCTTGATATATGTCTCCACTTTATTCTTGGTATCTGCATCGACAACTCGTCAACAAGTTTCTTATATTTTTGCAAAGACAATTCGTTTATGGCATATTCTTCTTTTATCTGCGAATTGCCAATTGTGAATCACTAGTAATCCTCACATTCTCCACTTCATTTCTATTGCAAATCGCAAAGCATGTATTATAGCTTCATATTCTGTTTCATTATTTGTTGATGCAAACTCCAATCTGAAAGAAAGAGCTATTTTATTGCCCTCTGGCGATATCACAACAATTCCTATTCCATTTCCTTCTCCATTTGACGACCCATCTACTAATATTTCCCATCTATTCGGTTCTGTCAACAAATCTTTTGAATCTCCATGTTCTTCTTCCACATCCATCGTTCTTCCACCGATTCATCCTCTTCCAAAGGAAATTTGCTAGAAAGTCTGCGACAACTTTGTGATTTTGGCGAAGATAGTATTTCATATTTGAGTTTGCAATGACTTATTTGAGCATTCCATCTCTCAACTCTTCCCGACCTCTTTGAATTCTTCATTACCGATTCTATCGGTACTTTTGTCACCACCTTAACAACATGCGCTTGAAAATATATACGAAGCTTAAATGTTGCATAAACTAATGCCAAGATTAATTTTTCAATTTTTGAGTAATTCCTTTCTGCAAAGCATTGAAAGTTTTTTCGATGTAATAAATTGGTTTTTCTACTCCTGCGTCCACTCGCAGAACACCGCACTTAATGCATGCGAGGTTGTCGCGAGATAAATCAACAATTCTTCTCCTTCTTCTCGCTTTTTGCAAAATTGATATATCCATTAAATGTTCCTTTATTCCTTGCAAGGCTTTCTCGCACTCATCTGTCCATTTAAACTTCGATCCCTTTCTAAGGATATTGAAAAAGTGCTTGCATTTGTCAGATGATCGCGAGATGAACCTCCCTAGCGAGGCTAACAACCCGTTTAACTTTTGAACATCTTTTACTGTCGCCGGTGTTAGCATATCGCGAACTGCTTGTACTTTTTTTGGGTCGACTTGAATTCCTTCTTTGGATACAATGTACCCTAAAAATTTTCCAGAGGCGACTCCAAAGGTACATTTTTCTGGGTTTACTTTGATATTAAATTGCCTCATTTGTTCAAAAATTTCTTTCAAATCCTGTATGTGGTCTTTTGCTTTTTTACTTTTTATTAACATATCATCTACATATACCTCTAATGTTTTGTGTATCCATCTCGCGAACACCTTTTCTACCATTCTTTGGTATGTCGCACCGGTATTTCGTAAACCAAACGGCATTTTTGTATAACAGTACAATCCTCTTGGAGCAAAGAAAGCGTATGTTCTTGATCTTCTTGGCGAGAGGAATTTGATTGTAACCCTTATATCCATCAAGAGATGATATCCTTTCGTTTCGCCGCATTTGCTTCAACCAACTGTGGAATATCCGGTAATGGGAAACTATCTTTAGGACAAGCTTTGTTTAGATCGGTAAAGTCTATACAAATTCTTATTCCTTTTTTCTTCTTTGGGACTATAACCATATTTGCTATCCATTCGGGATATTTTGCTTGTCTAATGATTCTGCGTCCAACATTTTCTCGCAATTCTTCTTCTATTTGAGGATGATATGCTGTCGTGATCTTTCTAATTCTTTGTTTAAATGGTTTTACATTCTTGTCAATTTCCAATTTATGGCAAGCCACTGATGGATCTATACCAGGCATTTCATCCATATCCCATGCGAAAATATCTTTGTAATCTCGCAGCAAATCAACAGTTCTTCTCTCTTCATCCGCTTCCATTTTAGTCCCAATTTTTAAGATTTTAGGCTCCTCCTCGGTTCCAACGTTCACTTCTTTTGTTTGTTCTACTGCGATATAACTAGACTTCGGTTCTCCCATAGGAGTTGGTCCTTTCATTTCCTTCGCGAACTCACTCCCTTTTCCCATGATTTCGCTAGGTATTCCTTTTCCCTCTTTTGTTCTTATCATGTAAATTCTAAATTCTTCTTCTTTCTTAGTTTGCTTTTACCATCTTCCCCGCGATCTTTTCGCTTCTTCACTTGCCCTTCATAATGCTTTACTTCGATTTGATGATATATTCTTCCTTTATCAATATCTCCTCTCGATTTCACCAATTCCACTCGGCATAGGAAATTTGATGCACTGATGGAGTGTTGACGCTACCGCCTTAATTGCATGTACCCACGGTCTCCCTAACAATATGTGATACGGCGATTCCATATCCACTACACTTAATGTTACCTGTGTTTCAATTTCTCCGAGTAAAATTCGTAATTTTATCTCTCCTTTAGGTACTGTTATAGATTTTCCAAAACCATGAATATAATACCTTGGGGAACTCATTTCTTCATATTTATATCCTACTTTTTTGTAGGTATGGTAAAACATGATACTCACCAAACTCCCTGTATCCACCAAAGTTCTATTTATTGCCCATTCTTATTTTGCTTTTGCCAATTCTTCTCTTTTTCTGCTTGCATTTATCGTGATCACTAGTGGAGATGTATGATTCAAACTTTCTCTAGGCATTTCTGCTGCTGTGAACGTTATTTTCTGTTTTTCCCATTCCTTCAAAGACAATGTCTTCAACTCATCTATAATCTTCTTTCCTTCAAAATCTCGTTTATGTATCCTTCCTCTGATATTTTCGTGGAATTCATTAACCATTGCTTTTGTAATTGAATTGTATTCCATATCTTCGTTATATTCCTTGTTTCTTAACCCCTCTACCTCATCTGATTTAACATTTTCCTTTCTCATTTTCTTGATTTAAACGATTTTAACTGCACTCTTGGATCTTCAATCTTCTTCAGTCCCTGTTTCTAGCGCATATGTAGTTGCAGGAAATCCCACACTACACCCCTCACTCGAATTTGTTTAATCAACCCATTTGAAGATGAATAACAATATATTTTATTAATTATTTTCTTGAAAGGTTTACAAAGAAATGTAGAACAGAGCTAAAGAAATTACAATCACTCTTAATTTTCTCTCTCCTAATGACTTGCTTAACAATTCCAAAAGAATCCCCCACAACAAACTAACTCAACCCTTTATATAGGGTAGTACACAGTGGATGACATCTAAGCTGTCCTTTATTTTCGGGAACAACTCGCGAAGTGTCGCGAGTGTTATAAACATTCTTCTTTGCGACACTCCTAAATCTCGCCAAGTCTTCACACTTTTCTTATGTTCTAGCTGTCGTCATCCGTGCGTCATTTAAATTATTTCCTTGCGACATCTTCGCAATGTAGTTGTTTATTACTCTCGCGAAGTATTGCTGTCGCGATATTCTGGTCCTACATCAGCGGTGTCACTATCATTATGTCTATCGGTTTACTACATTTACTAGAACTATATATCCCTTTATGCTGATGGATCATAAGTGTGAATATATTATATTACCAACATTAGGATATTGTACGTATGCTGTCTTAGCTCAAACGGAAGAGCACATGGTTCTCAAACATGTAGTTGTGGGTTCGACTCCTGCAGATGACATTATTACTAATTTGTGTAGGCTAAAACCTTTTCAAGCATGTCCAACAATGTCACCACTTGCAGGTATCCATTGATACAAGATTTTTGGAAATAAAAAAAAAATTCTCTCTAATTCTATATGCCGTGAGCCGGAATCAGTGGGACCTTGCCTTAGCTTATAAGTATTTTAGAAGAGGAGAGGACGTCGTCAATAGCAGAAATAGGAGAGGACATTGTTGGGACTGTATAAGATGGTTATCTTATAAGTAATTTAGAAATTCTAAAAGAAGATCTTCACGGCGGCACTTTATGCTGCAGTCAAGTTATTAGAAATGGTGATATTTTATTTCTAAACGTTGGGGAATGGGGATGTATTGTGATGTTCTGACTTCTGAGCATAGGAGGGATCGCAGAAAAGGATTCATCATTTTAAATTGGTTCCAGTTCTTAAAATTGAAGTACCAAGGTAATTACCTCATGTCCGGTTGTCAGCCGACACAAAAATAAATTACACTTTCTTACTACTCAAAATATAAATATACCAAGGGAAAGAAAGGATCGTTCCCACGGAGAGGTCTTGGTTGTCAATATGTTTCGGTATCTTATAAGTAACACGGGGGTTTTCTGATTTTTATATAATAAAATAAAATAAAAGCAAATGAAGAAAAGTAAACAAATAAATTCAAATATGTGAAAGCAATGGTTAAGGATTTCGTTTCCATTCACAAACATATTCTTATCTTAATAACTAGAATTGATATTTTAATCTCTATTTTATCAAAGGCCCTAGAATACCTTGATCGCAAGTATATCCCGCAAATCTCCTCTTGTCATCAACAAACACATTAAAAGATGCGAATATGAATCCTATCTAAGAGAACAACCTAACGTGTAAAAGCACTAATCAATTTTAATTCCCTAGATGCGTTAAGTTCTATGAAATCAGGTCAATCAAAGCAATCGAACGTGTAAAAGCACTAATCCGATTTAACAAAGGTTATGGTTCACATATGATCATAAGAATATATCACTACAAACTATAATCATATTTATGCTACTTGAAATCAGGAATTATCACTTTTGCGTATAATAACCCTAATCTAGCAAAAGACATGCATGTGAGTTCTACCAATTTGCAACTTGACAAAACAAACATTCAATCATACATGGCGATATTTCTAGTGAATCATAAACGATAATACTGAGACAAAACTAATATATAAAACAAGGATGCATGTTATGTGAAATCAACTTTATCCATCCATAACCAATATAAAAACTCTAGCTCATATTCATGGAGTTCATAACAAGAAGAAAAAGAAAATCTTTCATGGTTCTAAACCCTAGAACAAAGTAGAGGAAAAGATAAGATAGATGAGATAAAATAAAAGAGAGCCCTATATATAGAGTTTTATAACCTCCTCTTGAAGAAACTAGGAAACCTAGCAAAAATAGGAAGGAGCACCTCCTTAAAAATTGTGTCCCGTGCATCGAACCCTCCAAAGTAGTTGCAAAAACTCGCCACAATTTCTTAACACAACTCACGTCCAAGGCTGGTCACGTTCTAAGTTCGGCAAACAAAACAATTGGACTCACGTCACCCAAGTCCACCCCATCCCTGTGATTGTCTTTCAGTCCATAAGCTTCCCTGTATCTCAACTCTTACTCCGTAACTCACGTCCATTTCTCCATCACCTTTTAACGCTGGCAAAACCCAATGACCTGAGCTCGGTCTCCTCTATATTCATCGACACCATCTTTCCTTCCCTCGTCACATTCACGCCATCTTCTGGTTCATCATTTAGTCACTGCCATTAATGGCAGCAGTCCCTTAAACTCGAGCTAATATGCTCTCGACCATTGTCCATTGTAGCCTAATTCTCAGACTCGGCCAACCACAATTCTTCACTGCTAACAGCCAACACCCATTTAATAATGGCATCAGCGTCATCAATCTAAGTTCCATTAATGGCGGAAGACTCATCTTCAACAGACCGCAACTCCATCTTTCTTCCTTTTTCTTCTCGATCTCTAAAACTTAACCCAGACTCAACCATTATTCATTATCAAACACCGAGTGGGATTACCATCTTTCTGCGAGAGCTCCTTCCATTTGTGCCTGCTCGTGTTCTTCTCAGTCACAGCAAAGCCCGACCATCGCTGCCATTCTCGACTTCATTAGCTCGATCTCTTTTTTTCTCCATCGCTGAAGCTTCTAATATCAGCAGCCACTTCCAGTGATCACCATCAGCCAACTACCATGGCAGACACCATCACTTAACTCCATTAATATTTTTCATTTCCCTAAATAGCTATCAACTCCGTCCAACTCGGCAAAACCATCATGAACCGAGCACAACATCATCTCCATTTCGAACTGCATCTCTGCCCTAACTTCTCTCTGCTTCAGAATAGCAGCCAACAGTTCGAGCTTCCCTCTTCTCTTTATCTCCACCACAGACTCGAGAACCATTATCTTCAATTTCCATTAATGGCAGCAACACCACCAAGCTATCTTCTTATCATCACTGCCAATGGTAGTCGAAACTACCATTCCTAGATCATCATCAACCTTCATCGTCCAAAGCTCCATAGTCGTTACAGCCTCATTTACCTCCAACATAAACTCCCATCGATCACTGCTCATCACCAAGCTTGGGTTCTTTCTTCTCTGTTACTCTCTCGGTCTCACCTGCATCACCACACTTCCATCATTACTCATCATCAAGCATATTCCATCATCCCCGAGTTAGAAGTCGATGAGACTCCTGGAGTGAATCGATGTAATCACACTGTAAATGCATGAATCTGTTTTGGAATCGGAGAAGATGAAGGCGGCCCTGAGTATATTAGCTGAGTGCCTTAACCAATTTTGAATTCCGGCTTCCCCCTAAGTAAAAGACCTTACTGCCTTTAGCAGTTCCCTTGAAACAGTCAACCCCCTAACCGAATGACTTCCCCTTAACATACAGTGGGGGTGTCAATAGCGCCTGCCCTTTAAAAGATCATTTTGCCCTTTTAGCCTTCTAAGTTCTTGTTTTGCTCGTAACTTCTTCATACGAACTCAGAATGATTCCGTTCTTTCGCCATTGCCTTCGCCTGCGAAATAACCACCTACTTTCTTCTTGCGAAATATCCTTACGAAATTATCAAAGACTGTGCGAAGTAAACATTTGCGTGAAGCAAACGAACATCTGCGAAGTGTTCGTGCTGCGAACGTTCGCAAGGTAAACATTTGCGAAGTGCAAAAACTCTTTGCGAATGGGGAGATTCGAACCCTAGACATCAAACTCCTTCCCTTTATCTGCTGACCATCCGAGCTAGCTTCACTTGCGAAAGAAACACATATTGTCACTCTATTATTCTTCCTTTCTTTCGATAGTTCCAAAAGTGTGAAAAATATTGAGCTTTGCGAGAATTGATCATGCGAACTCTAACCCATACTCCTAATCCCTGACCATCTGCGCTACTTGTTGTTTGTGAAAGAAACACATAATTTCATAACCTTATTCCATTTCTTCTCATTTGAAAGTTCAAAAAATATGCGAAAATTCGCGAGAGGTGGGAATTGAACACGCGACCTCAAGCTCATTGTCTTTACCTCGACCAACTTTCTTTGGTTTCGTTTTGCGAACTATCTCTGCGAAATAATAACTTACTTTCTTCTTGTGAAATACCCTTGCGAAATATCCATGCGAAAAATATACATTTGTTGGGATTTGAACACGCGACCATGAACTCATTAATTTCGCAGATAACCAACTGTGCTGCCTCTTGTTTGCGAAATAATGAAACGACCTTGCGAAATTATCCATTTTTTTCCCTTCTGTAAAAAGAAGAAAATTATGCTCGCAAGTGAATTCGAACTTGCGACCTCAAACTCACATATTGCTCGCTGAACCAACTGTTCAAGAACCTCTCTGCGAAATTAACCCACAACTTTTTTCTTTATTCTCTTATTCGCCACTTTGAAAAATAAAAAAATATGTGTCTCTCGCGATTCGAACCCGTGACCTCTTGCTTATTCGATCCAACTCAAACCATCTGTGCGAGCTTATGTTTGTGATAAAAATCACAGCGTTTTGTTCTTATCCTTATCTTCGTTCTTCCTTTATTTCCTTCAACAATTTTCCTCTTGCTTTTTCTCCTGAACATGGAAATCTTCCATTGAAACCTTGATTTTCTTCCGTGAATTTCACCACAGAAACTAATTTTTTCTCTGCTTATTTTCATGTCTTTGAATTGTTGATGATGTTTACTCCCTGAAAGTGTGATTTCTCCCATGAAATTTTCATTTTTGAACCTAAACTTTGTAGATCTAGAAAAATATGAACAATAATTAATCTTCATGAGAATTTCTTGAACCAACACATTACAGAAAGGATAAAATCCATTACTCTCTCCCTATTTCTAGCGCATATGTAGTTGCAGGAAATCCCACACTACACCCCTCATAATATTTCATAGATCTAAATCTATTTCATAATCAAAATAAAGATTAAAATGCTAAAATTATAAAATGGACACAAGGATTTTTTACGTGGTTCGATCAATGTGATCTACATCCACAGTTCTTCACTATGATTGTTGAGGTTAGATTAGTATTACATTTACAATCTCCATTAATGGATATTTTGTAGAGCTCTAGATCTAATTTTAGGGGAAGAAGACGATAAAGAAAAATAAATCTCTTTTTAAAAATATCTCTCTCCAAAATATCTCTCTCTCTCTTCCCCAAATTCTTCCCCTTTTCTCTCTCCTGCTCTCTTCTTTATATAGTGTTTACATAGTGGATGACAGCTCATGTACAACTAATATTTCCCTTAATTTCGGATTTATCTTGCGACATTTCGCAGGAGTATAAATGTTAAGTCTCGCAGACACTCTAGTTTTCGCAAGATCTTCACACTTTCTTCATGTTTCTATCACCACTATCTATTGCGTCATCAGTCTGCGACACTCGCAAAGTGTCATTGGTGAGGATTCGCAAGTATGTCCTTGCTGCGATATTCTGCTCCTACATCTTGCCTCTTTTTCCTTGAATATTGCTTGAAGAGCGATCTTTAAGGAAAAATCCGTTGTTGTAGCAATCTTTGATCTTTGTTGATGAAGGAACGAGCAAAAGAATACTGGACTTGAAAAGTACGTACTTGCCTCTATTCTTTTGCGGAGTTCCGAAGCTTTGCGAAATAAATAAGAAGTATCAACTCTTGATGTAGTAGCAGGATTTCCCACACTACACCCCTTACTCGATTTTGCTTAATTAGTCCATTGAAAGATGTAAGATCAAGAATATTTATTGATTGAATTCATGAATGGGTTACACAAAGAAATAGAATTACACTTAGAAATTAATACTCTCTCAAACTTTCTCTCTCCTAATGATTTGCCTAACAACTTCTCTCAGATCCCTCTTCCAACAGACCCCCTCAGCCCTTTATATAGGGTAATACATAGTGGGTGACAGCTAAGCCGTCCTTTATTTTCGGGAATGTCTCGCGAAGTGTCGCAAGTGTGTGACTATTCAATCTCGCGACACTTCTTAACCCTCGCCAGGTTCCATGTCTTTCTGCTGTTTTGTGTGTCGTTATTCATCGCGTCGTTTATTTTAGCTGTCTGCGACTACCTCGCGACATCGTTGTTTATTAACCCCGCGAGCCCTGTACGTTGCGATATTATGATCCTACATCTTGCCTCTTTTTCCTTGAATATTGCTTGAAGGGCGATTTTGAAGGAAAAATCTGTTGTTGTAATAATCTTTGGTCTTCGCTGATGAAGGAACGAGCAGAAGAATACTGTACTTGAAAAGTACGTACTTGCCTCTATTCTTTTGCGAAGTTCCGAAGCTTTGCGAAGTGAATAAGAAGTATTATCTCTTGAAGTATGCGAAGTATGAAGTATCCTTGAAGAAGTATAAGAAGTACTCAATCTCGAAATATATAAGAAGTATGAAGTATCCTTTGAGAAGTATAAGAAGTACTTAATCCTCTAAATATAAGAAGTATTGTGAATCCATCATGCGAAACTCCCGCTCCATGTTCTTTGCCTCATGCTATCTTTGTAATGCAAATAAAAATTTAGATTAGTATTCCACATTTCTTTTATCAAAGATATTTATTTAATTTCAAGTTCAAATCATTTTTCTTTGTTTTGATTTCCTTTGTATAACTCATTTCATTTCATCCGATAAAACATCCTTCATGGAAATGATCCTAATAGGTACCCCCTTATATGACGCACTTTAGGTACATTGCCTCTTGCGAAATCATACGGTAAATTCGCGAACTAGGGTGTACGCCATAAAGGTTTGCCCGCTACTACTCTCCATGTTGGATATCATTCTCATTTGAAACAAAGCGAGTATTTAAGGGAAATATATAAATTGATCTTTGCGAGATATTGTTCTCGGTTTCTCTTGTAATATCTGCGAGATTTTTCTCGAATTATTGTAATCGTGAAATCTTTGTAGTTTTGAAATCTTTGTAATTCTGCGATTATCTCGCCTTTTGTAAATCAAATCAAAAATCTTTTATTTTTTGTAAGTAAAATATTTAAGGAAAGTGGTACTTAGCTTTTGTGGTTTGTTGTTGTCAATCTCGCGCAGCAAAAAGAAATGTTAGAAGTGAGACTTGAACCCTTGACCTGCCTCTTGCATATTCTCGCAGTATACCAACTGTTCTAACCCTCTCTTGCGAAATTAACTTGCGAGATTATCATCAACTTTCTTCTTTGCGAAATAGGCAAAGTCTGTGCGAAATTTCGCATAACAAAAATAAGTGTGCGAGAGCAAGAATTGATCCTGCGACCTTCTGCTCGCATTCATGCCTCCTGACCAACTGTGCTAGGCATGCCTCTGCGAAGTGTTTCTGCGAAATAATCACTTACTTTCTTCTTGCGAGATACTGTTGCGAAAAATCCATGTGAAAAATACACGTTCGTTGAGACTTGAACTCGCGACCATGAACTCATTAACTTCGCAGTGACCAACTGTGCTGCCTCTTGCTTGCGAGATAACGAAACAACCTTGCGAGATTATACATTTTTTCCCCTTTTGCGAAGCCAAAAACTATTTGCGAGGAGGGAGGTTCGAACCCGCGACCTCTCGGGTTTATACTCTTCACCGGTGACCAATTGTGCTAGTCTTTGTTTGTGAAAGAAACACACAATACTATAACTTTATTCACTTCTTCGCTCTCGGAAGTTTAAAAAATATGTAAAAGGTGGGATTCGAACTCGCAACCCCAAGCTTGTTCTCTTCGCAAACGACCATCCGGGCTACTTGTTGGTTGCGAGGGAAACACACAATGCTATAGCTTTATTCCATTTTTTCCCCTCTTGAAAGTTCAAAAATATTTGAAAAAATATGAGCGTGGCGAGATTTGATCTTGCGACATCAAGCCTCTTCGCTCCAACTCAAACCATCTCGTGCGAGCTTCGTTTGTGATAAAATTCACAGCGTTTTGTTCTTATCCTTTTCTTCATTCTCCCTTTATTTCCTTCAACAATTTTCCTCTTTTCTTTTTCTCCTGAATATGAAATCTTCCATTAAAAAATTAGCTTTCTTCCTTGAATTTCATCACAACAACCTATTTTTTTTTTTTTTTTCTCTCTTCATTTCTTTGAATTGTTGACGGTGTTTTCTCCCTGAAAGTGTGATTTCTTCCATAAAACTTCCATTTTTGAACCCAAACTTTGTAGATCTAGAAAAATATGAACAGTAATTAATCTCCATGGAAACTTCTTGAACCAACAAGTTACAGGAAGGACAAAATCCATTATTCTCTCCCTGTTTCTAGCGCATATGTAGTAGCAGGATTTCCCACACTACACCCCTTACTCGATTTTGCTTAATTAGTCCATTGAAAGATGTAAGATCAAGAATATTTATTGATTGAATTCATGAATGGGTTACACAAAGAAATAGAATTACACTTAGAAATTAATACTCTCTCAAACTTTCTCTCTCCTAATGATTTGCCTAACAACTTCTCTCCGATTTTCCCCCTTACAACAGACCCACTCAGCCCTTTATATAGGGTAATACATAGTGGGTGACAGCTAAGCCGTCCTTTATTTTCGGGAATGTCTCGCGAAGTGTCGCAAGTGTGTGACTATTCAATCTCGCGACACTTCTTAACCCTCGCCGGGTTCCATGTCTTTCTGCTGTTTTGTGTGTCGTTATTCATCGCGTCGTTTATTTTAGCTGTCTGCGACTACCTCGCGACATCGTTGTTTATTAACCCCGCGAGCCCTGTACGTTGCGATATTATGATCCTACACTTGAAGTATGCGAAGTATGAAGTATCCTTGAAGAAATATAAGAAGTACTTAATCCTCGAAATATATAAGAAGTATGAAGTATCCTTTTAGAAGTATAAGAAGTATCTGTCCTTGATTGCGAATAAGAAGTATTGCCTCTATTCATGCGAAATTATTACTCCATTTTTGATGAGGATTCCTGTTGTTCATTAGTGAACATCCACTTTGGAAATGATTCTTGCCGAGAAGATGAAGAACATAAAATGTTTTCTTGGTTATCCATAGTTGCCTCTGTTCTTTATCGATGAGGGTAGAATCCTTGAGAAAGTGTTGATTGAGCGAATTGTTTTTGCATTCTTATTTTGCCTCTGTGTCATGTTTTGTGCTCATGCGATAGTATAATCTCTTCAGGCTGATTATCTTATCTTGTGAAATAATCACATTCTGCGAAATTCTTAATAATTCTGCGAAATTCTGTAAAATACTTGTTCGAATATAATGCTTATGTAATGATTATGTTATGAAATGTGTATGCGATATTTATGCCATGAAATGCTTATGCGATGCTTTCATGATGCGAGTATGATGCTTGTATGATGAGAATGCTTATCTACTGCAATGTATAGCTAATGTTTGTGTTACTTAGCTTATTTTGCCGTTCTAAACTTGATGTAGCTTTAAATTGCTTCCATTCTTTATTTCTCTGATTTTGTCTCTAGTATATGCATTCCTCTTTGCATATTTATTGTTCCTCGCAAGTTCTTACTTGTGCTTCATCTTTTCTTATTCCTGCACTATTAGTATCGCATAATAATATGATCAGAATATCAATTGTGCGGCGTTTGCATTGCCTCGGCCTCATTATCATGTATATGTTCGCAAGTTTATCATTTAATCATTTTCTCAAGATCGCAAGCTTATCATGTAATCATTTTTGCGATAAAAGAACTGTATTACCTACATCCAAATTGTTTATGTTGAATCTTGTCCTTGCGACAAGATCACGGGGAATCTTTACATTTTCATGTAATGACCCATTGATCTTGCCTTATCATTTATCTTGTGTGGTCTTATTTTGCCTTCCTAGTTAAAGGTCTTATTTTGCCACCCCTCGTTGCGACAAGATCGCAGGATGTCTTTACATTTTCATGTAATGACCCATTGACCTTGTCTTATCATTTCTTAAGTATTTTTGCCTCTGCAGGATATTTTATTTGCGACAATATGATAGGCTTAAATACTCTTGCGAATGTAAAATCCCATGACATTGCCGTCTTTGCGACGAAATCGCAGGACGTCTTTACATTTTCATGCAAAAACCCATTGATCTCGTCTTATCCTTGCGTTAGTATTATTGCCTCTACAGGATCATCGCACAAATATGACAAGCCTAAATTTCCTTGCGAAAATAAAGCCTCATGACATTTGCGTCTTTTGACACTTATCGCCTCCCTAATGGAGGGTGCCGCCTTATCTTCTCCCTAGTTGCCCCTTCAAGGAGGCGTACATCGGCCATACAAGACTAGCTCCTCCCATCCGGTCTTAACAACAACCAGTTGTTTTCGCGGCCTCTTATCCCTTATACCTATATGGCTTATGGTTACGAGACGCACCCTAAGTGGAGTTTTCTTCGGCCGAGTGCGGCATATACCAAGACTTGCCAAGAATGGCCGAGACACTTCAAATGCCCTGGCACTCTTGGCTCAACCGTGTACCCGGCGCCTTGAGCATACATCGACTCCTTGGAAGAGACCCTCGGGCGTCCAACCAGGGTATAACCTTATATATATAGTTTGAAATCCAAGGTATCTCTCCCAGGATAGGCTTTCATGGGCCCCAAATCTCCATGACTCGGGTTCCGGGAGCGGTGTAACCTTTTCGCCGAGCCATGTCAAGAGATACCCCTTATATGATGCACTTTAGGTCTTACATTTGCCTCTTACGAAATATCATTCGCGAACTAGGGTGTACGCCATAAAGGTTCGTCCCATTCACTCACTCATTCATTTTTGTCTCAATCATTCATTTTTGATTATCTCTTCTCATTATCTTTGCGAAATTATCGCATTTCCATTATCTCTCGCGAAATTATCGCATGTCTTCATTCTTTCATTCATCCTTTCATTCATTCCTTCATTTCGTCATTTTCTTTCATTTATTCTCATAATATCATATCATTTGAAGTAAAGTAAATATTCAAGAGAAATATATAAATTAATCTGTGAGATTTTTCTCGAATCTTTGAAATCTTGAAATCTTTGTAATTTTGAAATAATTTTTTTTTTTTTTTTTTTTTTTTTTTTTGAAATATAGAAATATTTGTGATTTTGAAGTCTTGATAATCTTGAAATCTTAGTAATATTTGTAATCTTGCGATTGAATCGCTTTTTTTGTAATCAAATCAAAAATATTTTATTTTCTAGTAGAAGTTAAATGTTCAAGGAAAATGGTACTTAGCTTTTTGTGGTTTGTCTTTGTTGTTGTCTCTTGCGAAGTATATGATTTGCTTGCGAGGCTAGCATCCTCGAAATGTATAAACATCGCACAAAATATAATTATCTCGCAGCAAAAAGAAATGTGAGAAATGAGATTTGAACCCTTGACCTGCCTCATGCATATTCTCGCACCATACCAACTGTTCTAACCCTCTCTTGGGAATTTATTTGCGAGATAATCATCAACTTTCTCCTTTGCGAAATATGAAAAGTCCGTGCGAAATTTCGCATAACAAAAATAAATGTGCGAGAAGCAAGAATTGATCCTGCGACCTTCGCTTGCATTCATGCTTCCCGACCAACTTGTGCTAGCCACCGCCTCTGCGAAGTGTGTCTGCGAAATAACCACCTACTTTCTTCTTGCGGAATATCCTTACGAAATTATCAAAGGCGTGCGAAGTAAACATTTGCGTGAAGCAAACGAACATCTCGCGAAGTGTTCGTTGCCGCGAACGTTCGCAAGGTAAACATTTGCGAAGTGCAAAAACTCTTTGCGAATGGGGAGATTCGAACCCTAGACATCAAACTCCTTCCCTTTATCACGACCATCCGAGCTAGCTTGACTTGCAAAAGAAACACATATTGCCACTCTATTATTCTTCCTTTCTTTTCAGTAGTTCCAAAAAGTGTGAAAAATATTGAGCTTTGCGAGAATTGATCATGCGAACTCTAACCCATACTCCTAATCCCCGACCATCTGCGCTACTTGTTGTTTGCGAAAGAAACACATAATTTCATAACCTTATTCCATTTCTTCTCATTTGAAAGTTCAAAAAATATGCAAAAATTCGCGAAAGGTGGGAATTGAACCTGCGACCTCAAGCTCATTGTCTTTACCTCCGACCAACTTTGTCGGCTTCGTTTGCGAACTATCTCTGCGAAATAATAACTTACTTTCTTCTGTGTGAAATACCCTTGCGAAATATCCATGCGAAAAATATACATTTGTTGGGATTTGAACACGCGACCATGAACTCATTAATTTCGCAGATAACCAACTCGTCCGCCTCTTGTTTGCGAAATAATGAAACAACCTTGCGAAATTATCCATTTTTTTCCCTTCGTAAAAAGAAGAAAATTATGCTCGCAAGTGAATTCGAACTTGCGACCTCAAACTCACATATTGCTTGTCGAACCAACTGTTCAAGAACCCTCTGCGAAATTAACCCACAACTTTTTTCTTTATTCTCTTATTCGCCACCTGAAAAAATAAAAAATATGTGTCTCTGCGAATTCGAACCCGTGACCTCTTGCTACCCGTGACCACTGAAAAATAAAATCCCTGTTTCTAGCGCATATGTAGTTGCAGGAAATCCCACACTACACCCCTCATAATATTTCATAGATCTAAATCTATTTCATAATCAAAATAAAGATTAAAATGCTAAAATTATAAAATGGACACAAGGATTTTTTACGTGGTTCGATCAATGTGATCTACATCCACGGTTCTTCACTATGATTGTTGAGGTTACATTAGTATTACATTTACAATCTCCATTAATGGATATTTTGTAGAGCTCTAGATCTAATTTTAGGGGAAGAAGATGATAAAGAAAAATATATCTTTTTTTAAAAATATCTCTCTCCAAAATATATCTCTCTCTCTTCCCCAAATTCTTCCCCTTTTCTCTCTCCTGCTCTCTTCTTTATATAGTGTTTACATAGTGGATGACAAACTCATGTACAACTAATATTTCCCTTAATTTCGTATTTATCTTGCGACATTTCGCAGGAGTATAAATGTTAAGTCTCGCAGACACTCTAGTTTTCGCAAGATCTTCACACTTTCTTCATGTTTCTATCACCACTATCTATTGCGTCATCATCCGCGACACTCGCAAAGTGTCATTGGTGAGGATTTCGCAAGTATGTCCTTGCTGCGATATTCGCTCCTACGAGACACAACACCCGTTTTATAATAAGCATCATTAAGTCGGTTTTACAACCCTGATATTGTGACTCGCATCACATGTAATAATCATCTAGCAGTTAAGCTTTAGAATGTTCGGAGAGTGTATTGGGGGGCATTGGAGATAAATTTAATATATCTCTTATTTTTCGCTTAATTGTACTCTTCTAAAGTTAAGCTTTAGAATGTTCGGAGAGTGTCTGGGAGCACTGGATATAAATTTGATATATCTCTTATTTTTTGCTTAATTGTTCAATTTTGTAGCTGAACAAAACCAGATTGAATCTGTAAAATATACCCGATGTATTTGTTTATATTGTTTAATGGGTTTGAATATGTAATAATTAGATTTTTCTCGCTTCCGCACGCAACACTACAGTTGTAATTTTTCTCTGCGTATATGTTAAAGGCTTTGATTTTGGTATTTTAGGCAAGGTTAGTGCCACTGCACGAGTTTCATACTGATAGGAACCCCCATTCTCTCCCGACAATTAGTATTATACTCCATCAAGACGATATAACATTCACCCAAGTGGAGTGAGGTAAATATTCTAGATTTGGTAACAGTTTATTTCATTGTCATTTACTTTGTTGGGGTAATATGATTGACCAAAGTCCTTAACGGGATTTTATCCTCCATCCTCAAATGAATACAACATTCTATTCTACGTTGTTCTATTCAACTAAAAACATTGAACCGCATTTGTCATCTTTGTGAGATATTTGAAATATAAGTTAGATTTTAAAATTTTCAAGACCTACTGTATGTATTATACCAAACAATGTTTCTATAAGAAACAATAGAGATGTGATTCATATTTATGATTAATTTGTCTTTATTGCTATCTTAGCTCAATTTGTTGAGCGCATGGCCTTCAACCATGTAATTGTGGGTTCTGCTCCCACAGATGGCATTTAAGTTAAATCTTGCTGCAAGGGCTACAACCCGATGTTGCAGATTTTCAAGCACCTTTGTTGCAGATAGCATACGTATAAAGAAATTTTTTTCCCCTGCATGTCAGACTTCGATCATTAGAAGTGATAAACATACTCCCTACCCCGAGGATTCAAATGTTGTTACGGAGGCACCGTGACATTATGCGGATCCTGATGGTTTATCATGGAAGAAGTGGGATGTGCGGACTGTTGAAACATTCTGATAGAATACAATAGGTTGTTCCTTTTGCTTAGGTTAAATATCAGTTGCTACTACTTTGCAGCTAAATAGAATATCAACATCCATCTTTTTGTTCATTGTTTGTGACTTTGTTCAGTTGCATACAATCAGGAAATCAGATGGAATATTGGGAGAACTTATTCTTTATAATATAATGGCCTGGGATGCATGTGCCATCCTTGGCCGATGTTATTGGGAAATTCCCGAGAGTGATTTTCAAGTCTCAACTTCAGATTTTTTAGCTCTTATGCATGATACTTTCCAATGTTCTTTTATGGTCTGGCTAGAGAGATTTGTCTATTTTGTGGAATGGGTAGAGATATTATTGTCTCAGTTTCATTAGGACTGCCACTCCTATCACGGTAACTAGAGCATCTACCTAAACATCTTGAGCTTCAATTTTGCATGGTTAGTTTGTTTTGATCTACAATATCGTAACTTTCTTCTTGACTTGAGTCCAAGAAGCCGAAGAACAAAAAGGGATGAAGAGCAAGCCTCAGTTAGGTGCCTATCAGATCAATTTGGTTATGTTTGCAGTCTTATTATGTTAGGGTAAGGACGCAGTCAACCTTAACTCAAAATATTGGAAAGGAAATTGAGATGAACGCATATGCTCTTACTGTCTTACATGGGCATTGCAGTACATGAATCGATTCATGATTAACACTGTTATATCATTTTAGCTGGTCAAGCTTTGAAGGTAAAACAATATGTGTGTTTACAATGCAATTTGTATTTTACAGTATTTGTGCATTGATAGGTGTGATAAACACCTAATTTTATATCTAGTATTTATGCTTTCTTTTCGAATTTTCGTGTAAATTATGTATCTTATGTTTGCTTTTGAGCTCATTAGGTACTTTGGAGTCATATGAGCAAAAGAAGGAGAAAACGTCCATTTGGAGCGTAAAAGGCAAAAAGGTCAATTCACAGGCGAGCTATACTTCGAGTCGGCTAGAATGCACAAATAGGAAGTGAAGGCGTCAGTTCTCCATAACTGACAATGAGTTGAACATGGAATTAAGCTGTCGGTTATTCGGAACCGACGAGCCATATATGAGTTGTGGTACTTTGTATCCATCTTAACGGGTGCCAATATCCGTCCGTACTGTTAGAATCAACTAAGCTGAGCTGCTTCTCAGACAACTCAGTTTTTATTTCCTTTTTCAGTAATACATCTCACCTGTTTTGATACTGTAGAAGAAAGAAAAGAGTGTGGCTGCACCATTGATTCAGCTGTTTTGTCTGTGATTTGAGAATCAGAGATGAAATTGGTGAAAGAGTTATACATGGAGAGGCAGGGTCAGATGTGTGGCTCAGGCGAGATTTTGAGCTGAAATTCAGATGGAAAGAAGCTGTTAAAGACATGTCTTCTGTTGAATGATTGTGTGAATCTGTGGCTCGAATTAGTGTGGTGGTCGTAGTTCAAGATTGCAGGTTGATTTGGGTTTAAAATAATGAACATCTAGTGGAGTTTTAAGACTAGTTTGAACCATGGAAGAAGATAATGGTGTTGTTGGTTGATAATTGGGACCAAATGTGAAGATATATGGATTCTGTTGCTCTTCGAAATGATGGGATGAATGGGTTTACTGTGAATTCAAATTGCAGGGAGAATTGAAGAAGAGAAGCAGCTAAGAACATCACAACATACGCATCTCATACACTTCCAGGATTCTGCACACAACATGTTTGATAAAAGGCCTCAGTGAACTTCAAGTTCTTTGCAAGGGTTATTCTGTAATTGTTTGAATGGGTCCTTGTTGGTCACTGCCACTACCCATTATATTTGTTAGTGGATTTGTTTGTTGCAGAGTCAAGAATGGGGAGATATTAACGGCAGTTATGATGAATTGGTGTTGTCGTCACTGGAAGCGATGTGAAGGAGGAGATGAGACTGGTGCAGGTGAAGCTGTTTTTGCAATGGGATCTGCGATGGAGAGTTACAGGTGCTGTGAGAATGGGTCTGAGATGATGAGCAGTGAAGACATTACAGGGGAGAGCTGGAAATGGTTGTGCGGCTCAGTACCTAAAGTCGAAGGCGTGCAATGCGGCTACAGAGAATGGTGGTTCAGATTTTGATGTTAGAGCTGCTGTTATGTTGAGCTGAGGTGGTTCTGGCTTAATGCAGCGAACTGAGATGATAGTAAGCTGATATCAGTCCAGGGAGAGAATGGTGGTGCTGCTGATTTGCAACCCGCAATGGACTGAGGCAATGGTTGAAATCAAGATAGTGACTCTGAGATGCACAGATGGGAGTTGTTTGCGATTGAAATTACAGGGAGTTGTGAGAATGCGACGCTGTTGCAGACAGAGATGGTTGAGGCTTGAGCTCAGATTGCAGGGTTGCCAGACAGATTGGAGGAATGCAAGGAGCCACAGGCTGAGTAATTGGTGCAAGCTGGTTTGCTCAGTGGCTGCAACTGAGGTAGCCAGTGTTGCAGGTGGTGCAGTGAGTACAAGTGCAATGGTCGAAGTTCGAGCTGCGCTGGTTGCTTTGATTATAGCAGCAGGCTGGTGGTGGCAATTCCCGAGGCAGTGGTGCTTGCTGTGGCAGTATTTGGCAGGGCACTGGTGATAGCAGTGAAGAAGAGTAGCTGGAGTTTGGGTTGTTTTTGAGCTCAAGATAGAACTGGTGGGGTGTGCAAATGGAAGCTGAAATGGAAGGTCAGTATCCTTGAGTTGAAGCGGCAAGGCATTTGCAGTGAGTGATGTCTCGCTTGGTGGTGATGTGGTTCTCGACGGGAAGTGCCAAGGGAGTTACAGCTGATGGATTGGTTTCAGCTGGTTGAGCCAAGGGCAGGTACATGAGTTGCAGTTATCATGTCTGGAGGTGAAGTTGCTGTTATTGGCTCGAGGAAATGTGGTTGTAGCAGGGAATGGTGGCGAAGTAGGTTGTGTGTGTGCTGGCTAGTGACAGTATGGGAGCTGTTAAGTGTTGCCATGGGACTTAATGGAGATTCTTTGGTCTTTGTTGTGCGATGGCGGTTAAATTGAGATCGAATGGTTGACAATGGATGATTTGCAGAGAAGTCGAGCAGTGGATTGATGGTTCCAGGGAAGTTTGATTTAGAGAAAGCATTGGAGGTTGTGCTGCTGTGAGATTAAGTTGCAGGAGTGACAGAGGTTGCTCAAGATTGTTTGGCACTGGTACTGGAGCTCGCTGCCCGCTAGCTGAACTACCAGGCGGTATAATGGAAGATGATTGTCACAGGGAGTATGCAGCTGAAATGGTTTTGAATCTGGGTTTACAGGTCAGGGTTGCAGTGGTGGAAAAGTAAAACAGATGCCACAACTAATATTGCAGAAAATAGTGCGGAAACGGAGCAAAATTGGTGCACCGGTGGTACCAGCCCGGGAAGCCAGATTTCAGAGGTTAAAGTGTCGATCGTAAAGATTCAATGAATCGCGAGGGGGGTATGAGTCGGATGCGAGAATTGACGGCCGGACATATGAGCTACGGGTCACGCTTTTTAGCGCGTTTTCGCAAGAACAAAGAATGGTTTAGATGGTATTTTGTGATTGTTTGAATTGCAGAGATATGGAGATGAGCCACTGGAAGTGCAGAATTACTTGGTGATAGTTTCCGATGGTTCAGTGCCCGGAGATATTTTCCGGCGATCGGATTCCGGCGCTGGTGACCGGATTCCGGCGATGACGTCATCAAATCCGGCGACCAGTTTTAGACCCAAAATTCCAGAGACATATTTTTCACTCCTGGGCTTGGTGGACCAACTTGGAGACGGGTTTTGAGAAGAATTAACCTAATTTTGGGAAAGTATCCTTATGGGGAGAAAAGCATATAAATAGAACTTTTTCTCTAAACCTAGATATATCTCCATTAGGGAGACTTCTACTTGTTGTCTAGGGTTTCACATGATAGTTTTCTTCTTTGCTTTCTATGATGATTTCCAAAAACACAAGTAACTAAGTTTTTATTATTGGTTGAAGATGTAGTTGGATTTTGCAACCAAGTTATGATTTTTATGAATTAGTTTTCTCTCAATATTATCGTATGATTTCTACGGGTTATAATAATTGCATGATTGAAGTATTGCAATATGATTGAATGTTTGTTTAGTCGAGTCTAGAATTGATTGAACTCACATCCATATCTATAGCTATTTTAGGTTTTCATCGAGCGATAACCTTGAATGCGAGTAGCATGATATGATTCTAGGTTGTAGTGATACATCCTTGTAGTCATATGTAGAAATTGACCTTTGTTCGAATTGTTTGCGCAATGTATTACAATTGCATTGATTAGCCTATTTCGAAACTTAATGCTCCTAGGAATTGAACTTGATTAGCGCAAGGCGTTAGGTTATTCTTTAGGTAGATTTCACATACGCGCCCCTAATGTGTGTGTTGATAACTTTGGAAATTACGGAGTATTCTTGCAATAAGGTATTCTATGGCTTTTGATGATAGAGAGATTAAATACGAATTCTATTCATATATTCATAAACTTGTTTACAATTGAAGATGAAACCTTTATCCAATACTTTCACATCCTTGATTTGCGTACTTTATTTGCTTTTTGTTTATTTTTATTTACACAATCATAAATTCTTCCGGGTTACTTATATAGGAAACCATAACAATTTGACAACTTAGACCTCTCTGTGGGATCGATCCTTTCTTGCCCTTGCTATATTTATATTTTGAGTAGTAAGAAAGTGTAATTTATTTTTGACGCTACGACGCCGATCAAATTTTGGCGCCGTTCTTCGGGAGGCAACGGTTGTTAATTGTTTTTGGTTTCTTATTTTTGTATTTATTTTTGTTTTACTTTTTCTTATTCTTTGGTTTCTAACCGAGTTTTGAGAATCTCGTTTCAGGTACCAATTTCTATGGACGGAGCATATTGGAGCAATCAATACGGCTTTCAACCTCAACAATATGAAAACTATCACCCTTATGGGGAATACAATCAAAACCAATCCTTTGGTTATGGTCAATATTCCACGTACCCTTTTAGTTGTTCTCATACATTCCAACCTTCTTACGGTGGGTATGTAAGTGAGCAACCACAAGGAGGGGAGACTAGTTGTAATCCTATTAATTTTTCCTCTAGTTTGGTAGATGAGATGCAACGATTTATGGACAGCATGGAGTCAATTTGTGGACAACCAAGCGTGGAACCAATTTCATCGACCGAATGTGCTCATAGTATGTTTGGCCCAATTTCTGATTGTAGTTATGATCATTCACCCATTCAAAGGGAATATAATTGGCCTAACAATACGGAAGTGAGTAATTCTACTTTTTCTTTGTCGAATGAGCTTTACAAACAAATGGAACACTATATTCAGAATTTGGATGGAACACTCCAAGAGCTTCAAAAAGGTGTTTCCACTTTAAGACAAGGCATTGAAGAATACAAGGAGGAAATGAATAGTTATGTTGAAATAGGCGAACCTTTGGGGACTTTTGTTGATATTTGTGTAGTTAACTCAACTCTTGATCGTAATAATGATCATTCACCTATTCAAAAGGATGAGTTCGAGATTAGCAACACTAAATTCAGCGAGGACCAATGTTATGATGACTATGATAGTGATGATGATTATGCAAATACATCGTTTGAACCAATTTATGGTGACATCCCCGAGGAGTTTACAATGGAGTCTTTTTGCGATCACGGTGAAGTTGAAGAGGAATATGTCGACACTTGTGTAGATTACTCAAGCATTGATCTTTATAACGATCAAGAACCTATTCAAAAGGTAGAGCTTGAGGATGACGCAATGAGTGTTCTAAAGAAATTCCTTATGGACAATATTGCATCCGCAAAAGAGTATGTGCCTTACAACAAAAAGGAGGAATATGTTGAGAATGAGACGGTTATGACCAATATTGTGGAAGACCCAATTGAGCTTGCAAATGATTATACTGATGATGTTTATGTTGAGACTTTGGTTAAGGCGAAACGGATGAAGAATGGTTGCAAGGTTTGATAGAGGACCATGATATAAAAGAGGTGAATTATTCACTTGAGTTTTTCAAGGATGAAGAGGATTCCGTGATAAAAGAGATTGTGCAAGGTTTATCTAACCCTTTGCCTATTGTTTCTTCTCCTTTACCTCTTATTGGTTTGAATGTATGTGCTTCGAGAATATTGTTGAATGACTTTGTTTCTCGTTTTCCGCCATTAGAGATACTTGATTCTCATAATATGCAGGTTATGGAACAAGAAACCGTGGAAGTACCCGACGTCTATATTCTTTATACACTTCCATGTGTGGACAAGAATAAGTGTGGGGGAAGCTTTTATCGGTTCATAGCTTCACTTTTGCTTTATGTTACTAATATTTGTGTGAAGTTAGTGTTTGAAAAACAGTGCTATGGGTGGATCCCCAACTTTTCCGATTATTGGTGTATGGGGAATGAATCTTACAAGAAGCTAAGTCGGGCCGTCGACTTTAAAACAAGCGCTAAGTGGGAGGCAACCCACCGGTTTTGTATCTTTATCCTTATCTTTTTATTTTTACGCATTTGCTTTTATCTTTATTTTCTTGTTTTTGCATATCATTTGCGGAATTTCCCACCTTGAACCTTCTTTGGACGATTCAATTTTACATTGAGGACAATGTAAAGTTTAAGTGTGGGGGAGCATTTATATGTTTTAGTTTGTTTTATACATATAAAAAAAAAAAAAAAAAAATCAGAAAAATAGAAAAAAAAAAATTGTGCTTTTTGAACTCCGAAATCTAGAACTTGTGCCTTTAGGATGACACCATTAGTGGATGGAACCATTTTGAATGCAGGAGTTGAGGAACCAATTAACTAAAAGGGAAGAATATAACTCGAAATCACAAATTAACATGATAGTTGTTACCATATCTCGGAATATCACCATATCGCATTCTATTTTTATTTTTCCATATTTTTCTATTGTTCTCTAAGTGCTTTGGTGGGTCACTAAACATCGACGTGTTATTACTGCTAGGATGAAATAGAGTGATTGAGTAACTAGAAAAAGAAAAAAAAAAAGAAAAACATATATGAAAAGAAAAAAAAAAAAAAAAGACCGACCAATTAGACCAAAACGGAATAAAAAGACACTTGGGAATAGTGTGAAACGTAGTCCCTGTCTCCGTCGCCTAAACAAGCGTGGAATGCAGGATCCAAGGCAACTATCATGTACTTGCTGACAGGAAGCATGCGCTTGGATCCAAAAGATCTAATCATGCCGTCTAAAAAAAAAAGAGAAATTGGATCCAGTTTGATCCAATCATATAAAAAAAAAAGGGAGAGAAGTTTTATATTGGTTGAATAAAGTCACTTCTGGTTCCCTTGTATATGCCAGTGAGTTGATGTAGGATTCAAACCAAGTAGCTCAATCCAATAGGATTAGGTTCATCTTAGCAAAGTGACATTCGAGAGGATATGGGAAACATCGAACACTTGTGAATATTCGCCAACATCTACATCTATATCCATCTTCTTAATCTTTTCATTGTGATTGTGGTTTGTTAGTTTCCGAGTATTGTGGCTTGTTCAACTATCTAATTAGAGTTTATTTACTAATAATTGAATTGAATTTGCAAGGTACCTCCTCCCCGTAGTCATTTTGGATTCATTCATTGATTTGTCACGAATAGACGGAGTTTGTAATATAGGTTTTGTAGGTATATCTCTAGTAAACCTTCACGAGACTATAACTCGTCCACTAGGGACACCTAGGGGTTTAAAGGCTTGTTATTTATGCTAAAATTAACCGTAGCCTCGACGTCACGGAGTTGTATGTATGATTTAGAATTATTTTGTTTGATTTGCTCGAGGACTAGCAAAGTCTAAGTGTGGGGGAATTTGATAGGTGTGATAAACACCTAATTTTATATCTAGTATTTATGCTTTCTTTGCGAATTTTCGTGTAAATTATGTATCTTATGTTTGCTTTTGAGCTCATTAGGTACTTTGGAGTCATATGAGCAAAAGAAGGAGAAAACGTCCATTTGGAGCGTAAAAGGCAAAAGGGTCAATTCACAGGCGAGCTATACTTCGAGTCGGCTAGAATGCACAAATAGGAAGTGAAGGCGTCGAGTTCTCCATAATCGACAATGAGTTGAACATGGAATTAAGCGTCGGTTATTCGGAACCGACGAGCCATATATGAGTTGTGGCTGCTGTATCCATCTTAACGGGTGCCAATATCCGTCCGTCTTGTTAGAATCAACTAAGCCGTTTGCTTCTCGGACAACTCGGTCTTTATTTCCTTTTCGCAATACATCTCACCTATTTTGATCTTTTGTAGAAGAAAGAAAAGAGTGTGGGCTGCACCATTGATTCAAATTTGTTTGGGTTTGTGATTTGAGAATCAGAGATGAAATTGGTGAAAGAGTTATACATAGAGAGGCAGGGTCAGATGTGTGGCTCAGGCGAGATTTTGAGCTGAAATTCAGATGGAAAGAAGCTGTTAAAGACATGTCTTCTGTTGAATGATTGTGTGAATCTGTGGCTCGAATTAGTGTGGTGGTCGTAGTTCAAGATTGCAGGTTGATTTGGGTTTAAAATAATGAACATCTAGTGGAGTTTTAAGACTAGTTTGAACCATTGAAGAAGATAATGGTGTTGTTGGTTGATAATTGGGACCAAATGTGAAGATATATGGATTCTGTTGCTCTTCGAAATGATGGGCTGAATGGGTTTACTGTGAATTCAAATTGCAGGGAGAATTGAAGAAGAGAAGCAGCTAAGAACATCACAACATACGCATCTCATACACTTCCAGGATTCTGCACACAACATGTTTGATAAAAGGCCTCGGTGAACTTCAAGTTCTTTGCAAGGGTTATTCTGCAATTGTTTGAATGGGTCCTTGTTGGTCACTGCCACTACCCATTATATTTGTTAGTGGATTTGTTTGTTGCAGAGTCAAGAATGGGGAGATATTAACTTGGCGATTATGATGAATTGGTGTTGTCGTCAATGGAAGCGATGTGAAGGAGGAGATGAGACTGGTGCAGGTGAAGCTGTTTTTGCAATGGGATCTGCGATGGAGAGTTACAGGTGCTGTGAGAATGGGTCTGAGATGATGAGCAGTGAAGACATTACAGGGGAGAGCTGGAAATGGTTGTGCAGCTCGGGTACCTAAAGGCAAGGCGTGCAATGCGGCTACAGAGAATGGTGGTTCAGATTTTGATGTTAGAGCTGCTGTTATGTTGAGCTGAGGTGGTGGCTTAATGCAGCGAACTGAGATGATAGTAAGCTGATATCAGTCCAGGGAGAGAACGGTGGTGCTGCTGATTTGCAACCCGTAATGGACTGAGGCAATGGTTGAAATCAAGATAGTGACTCGAGATGCACGAGATGGGAGTTGTTTGCGATTGAAATTACGGGGAGTTGTGAGAATGCGGCACTGTTGGGTGCGAGAGATGGTTGAGGCTTGAGCTCAGATTGCGGGGTTGCGGACAGTTGGAGGAATGCAAGGAGCCACAGGCTGAGTAATTGGTGCAAGCTGGTTTGCTCAGTGGCTGCAACTGAGGTAGCCAGTGTTGCAGGTGGTGCAGTGAGTACAAGTGCAATGGTCGAAGTTCGAGAGCTACTGGTTGCTTTGATTATAGCAAGGTGGTGGTGGCAATTCCCGAGGCAGTGGTGCTTGTGGCGGTATTTGGCGGTGGCACTGGTGATAGCTTGATTGTTGATGGGTGAAAATTACTCCTGCTGAATTTGGTAATTTTGGGTGTGGATGAGGAATGAATCTAAACCTTCAACAAATGCATCTGCGCGGTGAGTGCTTGTAGATTCGAGAGATCAATCGTGCAAGTCCGGCCTAAACCAAGAAATGGCCGTTCCAGGACTTGTTTCGGTCACAAAGTGAAGGAGATGGGGTTGATCTTAGGGAGGAAGCGAAGAAGGTGTTGAGATTGTGAAAGATGTTGGCTTGCTTATGACTTGTGAAAGAAAGATGAGCAAGCTTACGGTTGATGCAAGCGAGGCTCTGGGTGTTTGAATACGATGTTGTATTAACACTTGGTTTCATCGATTCGAACTTGTGTTGTTCTCGTTGTCTTGTCTTGTTTTCGAAATAGGGCGGAGAACCTATTTATACAAGTCATTGAGCCTCACTCACGTTTTCGTGGGAAGTGGAGGTAATGGAATGATGGAGTGGTGGAGTTGTGCGTCGGTAGCATACGGCTGGGTCTTGCCCACTTCTCCGGTTCATCTCTAACCGTCCATGACTTCCTAACACGTTCTTGTAATGGCGTTACTGCACGCCTTTACGCCGTAAACCGCTGAGACCAATACCCAGATAAGTATCCCCGGTTTGTGACATGATTGATGTGCGGAATGTGAATCGTGGATCCACGAAAGATAGCATGTAATCTTTGAGTTGAATAACTGTGTTATTCAGAAAGTCGATACTTGTGTAGTATCGTGTGTATTTTATGCAGGTACTGCATTGCGGTGTGGTAAAGTGATGTGTAATGACTGCTCACTAACCAAACAACTCCTGACCAGGGTTGTATAACCAAGCTGGTGAAGTCGGACGGATGAGATGATGTTTGAGACACTCATCTGCGACCGTTGATGAAATTAGGGTTTTAAAAGAGGTGCGCAAGCATCACTCTTCAGCTTGGTCGAAACCAAGCACGGGAAGGATTTTGGAGAGGACCGACCATACATGCGTGTTGACGGCATGATGGTGTACACGTCCATGTCTCTCCGTCTCATGAAGATGCAATCTAGGCCACTCAATTTGACCGTCAAAGGGGAGTGGTTGAGATCGGTTTGCGGCAGAAATCCCTTGCCGCAAAGGAGTTGGAAACCGGCGTGATATCCCTAGTTTGGGCACGCGTTTCGAGGCGACCAATATTGGTTGGTCTCGGTCGATCATACTACCGTGTAGGTGGTAGGTTGGTGTTCACACCTATACCTGATTTTCCCATGAAAACGTGATCTAAGCCACTCAAATCATCCGGTGAAGTTGAGCGGTCGAGATCAGTTTAGGATTTGGGAGATGTAACCGCGTGAGTTTGAGCGGGCGTTTTGGATTGGCCAGGCATGATATGCCTTGGCCGACCGCAAGAGGAGGTAGATGGGCCCACGGTGGTCATGCTGGTATAACCGGACCTGCTTAATCTAATCCGTGACCCTCCATTCGTGCCGGGAGAAGATGGACGCGCGTGATGGCTCGGAACCCTAATTTTGGCTTTCAAAGCCGCGCGACCATGCTCTTTTGGGCGGACGGTTTTGTTGTAACCAATCAAGGTTGGCTTTGACCGATTGGTCAAGCGTGTAGGCGGTCACATGGTGATTGTGTCGACATGCTCCGGGCCCTTTGAGTCTACATCTACACCCTCCATCTATACCTGCGAAGATGGATGGTTGAGACCGTTTTGCGACATATGTAATATGCCGCAAACCCTAATTTAGGGTTTTCCGCCCATAATGCTTGGTATGGACGGTTTCTTGGCAAGCAAAGGCCAATGGTCGACCATGCGGGTCGGCCGTGTGTATTCCATACCGCTTGGGGTGATGGAAGTGGACGTGGTCATTCAATCATGCTTGCGGAGTTGGATGACTGCGATCGATCATATCCGGCAAAGGCTAAGGCCGTGTGTATTCCATACCTTGGGGGTGATGGAAGTGATCCGTGGTCATCCAATCATGCTTGTGGAGTTGGATGATCTGCGATCGATCATATCCGGAGACTGATATAGTCAAGTCCGGATGCTCAATCGGGCTAGTATAACACACCGAGAGGGGCTCAATCGGGCTAGTATAACACACCGAGAGGTCTCGGGCTAGTATAACACACCGAGAATCGGCTGTACGGGTATTTCGTACATGGATTCATTATAGTGCTTGGAGGTTCGTGTTACTCGTAAGAGTAACACTCGGTCGTCATGCCACATCGATAATGGGTACAGGAAATACAAGGCCGATATGAAATTCACGGGGAAGGGATTGTTGCTACATGCTCCAACCTGGAGGAATTTCATGTATTCACGAGAATGGGATTGTTGCTACATGCTCCATTCTTGGTGAATTAAGTGAGGAGTATCCATCACTTACAAACGGCTTTATCTTTTACAAGATGTCGGCGCATGATTTTTCTCGGTTACTTACAAATTTAACCTTAAATGAAAATCCACCATCAACATTAAGTCCCCTGCGCCTCTAGCACATAATGGTTACATTATTGTGTGGTAGGCATGAGATGGTGACATACGAAATGACCAAGCCGGAGTGAATACATATTTACTAGGATAGCTTCACATTGTCGGGCGTTTCCTCGGAACCGGTTGGTCTTGATTAAGGATGCGAAGGAAGCGGGACTTGATTCGTGAGTCGCTTTGGTTCCTCTCGTATATGTATGAGTTCGGCCGCTCCTTCGGATGTTTGAGTGGGGATAGGATTCCTCTTCTACCGGATTTAGGGCGTGGGTGCTTGCACATTGCGGTTGAATTGTTGTGTCTAGAAATCCCGACTTAGTCGGCGTTGAATCCTCATATATCGGGCGCCGTAATCGTCTTAGGGTTTCCTCGGTATTTATGCGGGTGAAGAGATTTTTGATCCGTTTTTACAAGAGAGCTTCCTTGCAAAACTCTATTTCCCATCATGTCTAGCAATGAGTGGATCATCTTCTTCATACCATCCGGGATCTCCCGTTAAACGTGTACGACCCGCGTCGAGCTTCATGATCAGTCCCACATTCGTGTTCTTCGAGTCAAGAAGATCATAGGTTTGTCTCTTCTTTCTTTCTTGAAACATTGTTTGTTCTTCATAACGGTCGGGTGAATAATCCCTTCATTCTTGCGAGAGATATCCTACCTAGGAACATGTGTGACGGTCGTTGACGACGACGACTTAACCATTCCTCTTTCTTCAAACTCGGACATGCCTACCCCCGCGAACCTCGAAGACGCCCGAACCGGGTGTCTCATCTTATGAATATCCGAATGCGGGTCTTTCATTCGATGTTCGCATGAAATGCTTATCCTCCAGCCTATCGGGATGTCGGTGGATTCTTGGTGCGGAAGGAGTTTGTGGGTTTGTACACCAAGTTGTGGAGGAAGTACGGTCATATCGCAACCAGGAATGTGGTCCGACATTGCTCCTCTTGCCTTGGTTACCTGGTAAACTGCCTTCTTCCCATGATTGCGGAGATGGAGAGTATTTCTATCCGCAACGTTCTTTGAATCAAATCTCGAAAAGTGGGAGAATATGGTATCTACGTGAATCCATGAAGTTCAACGTGGGGCTGGTTGCGGCAACGTCTTGATGTCATCAAGGTTGATCGAGTTGGTATCCTCGCAAATGTTGTCCCCGCTACGAAAGCTATCTTGGAAGAGGAGAAAGCTCGCTGCGGAGAATCGGAGAAGGTGGAGCAAGGCATGCGGGACTTGAAGAAAAGAACGGAGAGATATCGGGCTAGACTGCAGAGATGATGCTCTCAAGGAATTATAATCTTCTAGATGGCCTCTTCTAAGTGTACTCCCTTATTGTTAATGACGTTTATGTCAAGAGTTTTGAACATCTTTGTGGAATAAATTGCATTGGGTTTTGATTGGTGAAACGGGTTTTTTCATTGACACATCTCGAATATAGTTGATGATTCAAACATGTAATGAAAATAAATGCCTGTATTGTTGACACGTGCGAGATAGTGGTCGGTGTAATATGCCTTGAGCCACTTTCCATTGATGATGCGCTTCAAACTTGCCTCTGTCTACCTTAATGATCTTGTAGTAAAGAGTCTTGTAAGCCTTGGTGACCGCGTAGGGACCTTCCCATTTCGGTGAGAATTTTGGTGCGGAGACATGTCTTGTTGGATGTGTTTGGTTGTTTTCAAAACCAAATCTCCCACCTTGAAAACGCGTGGTTTCACAATTTTCTTTGTATGCCCTGGAAATTCGATTCTGTACACCCGAGCGCGTTCTTCCGCTTTATTCCTCTCGAAATCAGAGTGTCTAACTCTGCGATTCTAGAGTCAGAGATTTCAGCCTCGTTCCAGTGGATCCCGGTTGCTGCTGCAATCCTGGCTGATGGGATTCTGATCTCCGCTGGGAGAATGGCGTCCGCTCCGTAGACGAGTGAGTACGGCGAGACCCCAATGGAGCTTCGGGGTGATGTACGGTATGCCCATAGTGCCATTGGTAACTGATCATGCCATTCCCTCGGGATTGTCGTGTCTTGTTCGATGATCCGGATCAATGTCTTGTTGGTACTCTCGCCTTGCCCGTTCCCTTGAGGATAGTAGACGGTGGAGAAGACCATTTTAATGCCGTACTCCTCCGGTAACTCCGTACACGCTTGTTGGCGAAGGGAGTGCCATTATCGATGATGATATGCTTGGGCACGCCAAAACGACAAATGATGTATTCTTTAATGAAAGCCGCAATTGTTGCTCCTGTAGTCCCTCGTAGGGGAATGGCCTCTACCCATTTGGTGAAGTATTCATTGCGGTTATGATATACTCATGCTTTGCTTCGATGACGGTGGATTAATCTTCCCGATAATGTCCGGTCAGTAGAATGGCCATGGGCTGCTTATAGAATGCGAGAGGGGTAGAAGGCGCATGAACAAGGTTCCCATGAATTTGGCATGTGTGTGACTTTGAACGAAAAACGTGCATCATCCTCCATGGTCGGCCAATAGTATTTCTCGTGTATTTGGAGAAACAGGTTTCCTCTTCCCTTGATGTTCTCCTTCGTGTGTGCCTTCAAGATGTCCGGGATTTCTCCTCCGGCCCGGGCACCGTAGCATATCACCTCCGAAGCTCTTGCGGTATAAGATCCCTTCGTGGAATATGAACCGCTTGGCTCTCTCGCTTCATCTTAATAGCGTCCTTTTGACCGGGCAGAATTATCCCATCACGTAGATAACTAATGTAGGGCTCTCTCCGGTCCCCCGGTGCGGTTCACATTAAAAATCTCCAATTGGTGTGGTGGTGTCGGCAATTCGAGCGGGACTTCAAGCGATCCTGGATTGAGCCTCCATTTACGCCGTAATAACCCGAGGCGTTGAAGTCGCCGGTAAAGTGTTACCACCAATGATTGCCCACAAATTTCATTGTGAATACGATCCAGTGCGGTTGCGCTTCGTCACCCCCTAGACATCTTGACGGGGAGCCGTACGGATTCCGATGATACTGACATACCATGAAGCATGAAGAAGTTTTGCGGGGTTTTGAGACCGACCTTTCCTTGGGAAAGTGAGGCTGTTGAGCTCTTGAATGATCGGAGTTCGCCAATCGTCGGTCTTAGTGTCTTTGTGTTGCGGTAGCCATGTCGATTCTATGGTTCTCCTTTTCACATCGAGTTTCATCCCCCTCGAACTTCGGTTTGGAAGCCAATGTTGCTAGACAATCGGCGTGTTTGTTGTTCTTTGCGACCGACGTGGGTTATGGTTGCATCGGCAAAGTAGTTTAGTAGCCTCCGTGCTTCCGATCGGTACGGGGCTAGTGTTACTTCTTTTAATGCATATACTCCGTTCATTTGATTCACCGGTAACTTGGAGTCACCTCTTATCTCCGGACGTGTGACTCCCGCTTGTTTAGCTATTGAAAGCCCTATGAGGAAAGCTTCATATTCTCGCGAGTTGTTGGTGCATTCGAAGTCTAACTTGAAGGAATGTGAAAATACTTCTCAGGTTGGAGAGACCAACACTACGCTTTGCTCCTCAGATATCTTTTGCTAGGGGTAGCGGAGCCGTCAAAATACAAAAGCCACATCTCTTCTTCCGAGAATGGAGACGCCGGGAATTCTCCAGGGGAGTTCTTCATGCAGATCCCGTAGTACCTTCTCAGGAAATGCTGCGATAAGTCTGCAAATCGCTTGACCCTTGATAGCTCTAGGCGATGCGCATGTTATGTCTAGTTCGACATTTGGAGAAGCCATTTTCCCGTCCTCCCCGTCGGGACCGGCTTTGAAAGCAAAAACTTTGCGGGATCGGATTTAGACACGAGTATTACCTGTTGGATAGCGGGTAATGCCTAAACTTACGAATGGAATGGATTAAAGCTAAGCACGCTTTTTCCGCTCCGGGATATCGGAGTTCGATCATCTCTCAATATTCGAATTTGAAATAGTATATGGGACGTTCGATTCCCTCGTCGTCTCCCGAGCGAGTAAGGCCCTACGGCGGTGTCACCGAAGGCGGTGTAGAGGACCAATGGTTTCCCTTGTACAGGAGATTTCATGACGGTTGGAGATGATAGTATTCGTTGGACTTTCCGGAAAGCTTCCTGTTGAGTTGCGGTCCAAACAAAGCTGGCTCCTTTCTTCAGCAAGGGGGTGAATGAGGCGGTAAGTTGGGCTAAACCAGGTATGAAACGTCGAATGTAGTTTACCTTGCCCATGAAACTTTGGAGCTCTTTCACAGTTCGGGGAGGCGGCATTGTGAGGATAGCCTGAGTCTTGGACGGGTCTACTTTTATTCCTTCTGCGGTCACTTGGAATCCCAGAAATTTACCGGAGGAGACACCGAAAGCACATTTTAAAGGATTCATCTTTAACTTGTATTCCCGACACCTCTCAAATACTTGCCGTAAGACGTTGGTGTGGTCAGCTCGAGCCTTTGACTTGACCACAATATCATCCACATAGTCTTCTACTTGTTTATGCATCATGTCGTGGAAGATTGCCGTCATAGCACGTTGGTATGTTGCGCCGGCATTCTTTAAACCGAATGGCATAACAGTATAGTAGAAATTGCCAAGAGGGGTTCGGAAAGCTGTCTTACTTGCGTCATGCTCATACATCCTTATTTGATTGTAGTAGCCCTGTAGCCATCCATAAAGGAAAACATGCCGTGCCCGCTAGTGGCGTCTACTAACATGTCGATGTTAGGCGGGGAAAGTCGTCCTTGGGGCAGCACTTGTTCAAGTCTCGAAATCCACGCGAGATCGAATCTGCCCGCTTTTCTTTTTAACCGGGACCACATTGGCTAACCGGGTCGGATGATGAATGGGTCTCGATGAAGCCGGCAGGCTAGCGGCTTTCGAATCTCATTCTTGATTTGTTCTTCTACCTCATGTCCGAATTGCCTCGGAGGTTGCTTGATTGGCTTGGATCCGGGCATGACGTGTAAGTGATGGGTGACCAACTTTTCATCCAGGCCAGGGCATTTCTTCGTATGTCCAGCGAATACATCTTGGTATTCCTTGAGTAGTTGAACCAGGCTTGTACGTTCGTCGTGGATAGAGTCGAACCGATAGAGACCGGCACTGGGAGATTCATCGATCCCGATGTTAACAATCTCGGGCTCGTCAGTCGTGGAATTGGTTCCGTCTTGTAGCTGTCGCGGGGCGTCCAATACCTCCTCTCGTGTTCCGTCGTCCTTGCAGTATCCAATTGGGCGGAGAGACTGGATGGTCTCTCCTGCTAATTGCTAACAGCGGCGCCGGTATATTGTCTTCCCCTTCTGATCACGGCTTGCCTCGAAAGAGCGCTCCCTTTTGGCGTGAGGATGGGCTGAAGTTTCACCGGTGGAGATGGACGTCTCGTCGGAGAGAGTATGTCGTGGTGTTTGGCCCCCAGCGATGTAAGTCGGTCCTCCTCCTGGATTGAAGCCCACGTGGGTAGCGGAGTGCACATGATTTTGTCGGACTTTCCCTGCGGAGCATCTTTTGACTCGAATAGCTCCACTCCACATATTGGCGCGTACGGAGACAATGATGCGGGAATACGGACGACCTCCTCATTTAGCACGGTCTTCAGGCACTGGTGATACGTTGAAGGAATGACCTTGTTGTGGTGAAGCCACGGTCTCCCTAGTATCATGTGGTAGTCCGGCTCCTTTTCTATGACTTCAAACTTTGCTCGTGGATGAACATGGGTCCTACCGATAAATTTAAATTGACATACCCGTATGTCTTGGTTTGATTCCTTCGAAGTCCGTCATCGTGGTGGGTTGTCGTACAATCTTGCATGGGCTGACCTTGGCTGTCCGAGAGTCTTGAGAGTAATCACGTTCGAAGATGCTCTGTGTCGACGAGGGCCCTCCGGAACTCGAACCCTTGATGTGTGCGGTAACATGTAGGGCTCGGTTGTGACCTTCCTCTCGCCATCATGTCATCTTCCGTGAATGTAACATTATTTATAGATGTTTCCCGCTGATCGAGACCCTGGACGAGAAGGAGCAAGGTATGCGTCCGAGCTATTTTATTGACAGCGACAACCGTCTCGCCGTTGATCTTTGGAGAGGTGCAAGAGTTCACACAAGTCTTCCACTAGAGACACGACTTCGCTCTCTTTGGCCTGCGGGTTCGTAGTAAAGCTGTTGATCTCGAGGGGGACTAGTCCCGGTGTAAAGGTCTACGGGCACGCTCATTTCCGACGTCATCTTGATGAGGAGGTCAAGTATGCCGTTTACCGCTTCTTTGATCAGCTCCATGTTCCTCGTCCCGAGTCTCAAGTATCCGGGCCAACTCGCTCATAGTTGGGATTCCTCCTGTTGCGCCAGCAGATACGCCATTGGGAAGAGGGGCATCTTCGTTGGAGGAACTTCTACCGGGATTTGAATTTGTTGAGGAAGTCCTAAGACCAACCATCTCGGAACTTAGCCAAACGGGATTGGGTATTGAAGAAATTGATTTCAACCGAGAGATTAATCTCCACCGTGGTCGCCGATTGTTGATGGGTGAAAATTACTCCTGCTGAATTTGGTAATTTGGGGTGTGGATGAGGAATGAATCTAAACCTTCAACAAATGCACTTTAACGCGGTGAGTGCTTGTAGATTCGAGAGATCAATCTGTGCAAGTCCGGCCTAAACCAAGAAATGGCCGTTCAGGACTTGTTTCGGTCACAAAGTGAAGGAGATGGGGTTGATCTTAGGGAGGGAAGCGAAGAAGGTGTTGAGATTGTGAAAGATGTTGGCTTGCTTATGACTTGTAATGAAAGATGAGCAAGCTTACGGTTGATGCAAGCGGCTCTGGGTGTTTGAATACGATGTTGTATTAACACTTGGTTTTCGTCGGTCGAACTTGTGTTGTTCTTGTTGTCTTGTCTTGTTTTCGAAATAGGGCGGAGAACCTATTTATACAAGTCATTGAGCCTCACTCACGTTTCTCGTGGGAAGTGGAGGTAATGGAATGATGGAGTGGTGGAGTTGTGCGTCGGTAGCATACGACCGGTCTTGCCCACTTCTCCAGTTCATCTCTAACCGTCCATGACTTCCTAACACGTTCTTGTAATGGCGCGTTGCACGCTGCTTTGTAAACCGCCGAGACCAATACCCCGAGTAAGTATCCCCCGATTTGTGACATGATTGATGTCTCTGGAATGTGAATCGTGGATCCACGAAAGATAGCATGTAATGCTGAGTTGAATAACTGTGTTATTCAGAAAGTCGATACTTGTGTAGTATCGTGTGTATTTTATGCAGGTACTGCATTGCGGTGTGGTAAAGTGATGTGTAATGACTGCTCACTAACCAAACAACTCGACCCGGGGTTGTATAACCAAGTTTGGTGAAGTCGGACGGATGAGATGATGTTTGAGACACTCATCTGCGACGGCCGTTGATGAAATTAGGGTTTTAAAAGAGGTGCGCAAGCATCACTCTTGACTTAGTCGAAACCAAGCACGGGAAGGATTTTGGAGAGGACCGACCATACATGCGTGTTGACGGCATGATGGTGTACACGTCCATGTCTCTCCGTCTCATGAAGATGCAATCTAGGCCACTCAATTTGACCGTCAAAGGGGAGTGGTTGAGATCGGTTTGCGGCAGAAATCCCTTGCCGCAAAGGAGTTGGAAACCGGCGTGATATCCCTAGTTTGGGCACGCGTTCGAGGCGACCAATATTGGTTGGTCTCGGTCGATCATACTACCGTGTAGGTGGTAGGTTGGTGTTCACACCTATACCTGATTATCCCATGAAAACGTGATCTAAGCCACTCAAATCATCCGGTGAAGTTGAGCGGTCGAGATCAGTTTAGGATTTGGGAGATGTAACCGCGTGAGTTTGAGCGGGCGTTTTGGATTGGCCGGGCATGATATGCCTTGGCCGACCCAAGAGGAGGTAGATGGGCCCACGGTGGTCATCTTTGGTATAACTTAGGACCGCTTAATCTAATCTGTGACCCTCCATTCGTGCTTAGGAGAAGATGGACGCGCGTGATGGCTCGAACCCTAATTTTGGCTTTCAAAGCGCGCGACCATGCTCTTTTGGGCGGACGGTTTTGTTGTAACCAATCAAGGTTGGCTTTGACCGATTGGTCAAGCGTGTAGGCGGTCACATGGTGATTGTGTCGACATGCTCCGGGCCCTTTGAGTCTACATCTACACCCTCCATCTATACCTGCGAAGATGGATGGTTGAGACCGTTTTGCGACATATGTAATATGCCGCAAACCCTAATTAGGGTTTTCCGCCCATAATGCTTGGTATGGACGGTTTCTTGGCAAGCAAAGGCCAATGGTCGACCATGCGGGTCGGTAGTGTGTATTCCATACACGCTTGGGGGTGATGGAAGTGATACTGTGGTCATTCAATCATGCTTGCGGAGTTGGATGACTGCGATCGAGATCATATACGGCGAGCTAAGGCCGTGTGTATTCCATACTGCTTGGGGGTGATGGAAGTGATCTGTGGTCATCCAATCATGCTTGTGGAGTTGGATGGCTGCGATCGAATCATATCCAGGAGACTGATATAGTCAAGTCCGGATGCTCAATCGGGCTAGTATAACACACCGAGAGGGCTCAATCGGGCTAGTATAACACACCGAGAGGTCTCGGGCTAGTATAACACACCGAGAATCGGCTGTACGGGTATTTCGTACATGGATTCATTATAGTGCTTGAGGTTCGTGTTACTGCAGCAAGAGTAACACTCGAGTCGTCATGCCACGGCGATAATGGGTACGGGAAATACAAGGCGATATGAAATTCACGAGGAAGGGATTGTTCTTACATGCTCCAACCTGGAGGAATTTCATGTATTCACAGAGAATGGGATTGTTGCTACATGCTCCATTCTTGGTGAATTAAGTGAGGAGTATCCATCACTTACAAACGGCTTTATCTTTTACAAGATGTCAGCGCATGATTTTTTTCTGGTTACTTACAAATTTAACCTTAAATGAAAATCCACCATCAACAGCAGTGAAGAAGAGTAGCTGGAGTTTGGGTTGTTTTTGAGCTCAAGATAGGGGCTGGTGGGGTGTGCAAATGGAAGTGAAATGGAAGGTCAGTATCGCGAGTTGAATCGGCAAGGCATTTGCGGTGAGTGATGTCTTTCTGGTGGTGATGTGGTTCTCGACGGGGAAGTGCCAAGGGAGTTACGGTGATGGATTGGTTTTGGTTGGTTGAGCCAAGGCGGTACATGAGTTGCGGTTATCATGTCCGGAGGTGAAGTTCTTTGTTATTGGCTCGAGGAAATGTGGTTGTAGCGAGGGAATGGTGGCGAAGTAGGTTGTGTGTGTCTTGGCTAGTGACGGTATGGGAGCTTTAAGTGTTGCCATGGGACTTAATGGAGATTCTTTGGTCTTTGTTGTGCGGTGGCGGTTAAATTGAGATCGAATGGTTGACAATGGATGATTTGCGAGAGAAGTCGAAGCGGTGGATTGATGGTTCCGGGGAAGTTTGATTTAGAGAAAGCATTGGAGGTTGTCTTTCTTTGTGAGATTAAGTTGCGGGAGTGTGAGAGGTTGCTCAAGATTGTTTGGCACCGGTACTTGAGCTCGTTGCCCGCATTATTTGAACTACCGGGCGGTATAATGGAAGATGATTGTCACGGGAGTATGCGGCTGAAATGGTTTTGAATCAGGTTTGGTCAGGGTTGCAGTGGTGGAAAAGTAAAACAGATGCCACAACTAATATTGCAGAAAATAGTGCGGAAACGGAGCAAAATTGGTGCACCGGTGGTACCAGCCCGGGAAGCCAGATTTCAGAGGTTAAAGTGTCGATCGTAAAGATTCAATGAATCGCGAGGGGGGTATGAGTCGGATGCGAGAATTGACGGCCGGACATATGAGCTACGGGTCACGCTTTTTAGCGCGTTTTCGCAAGAACAAGGAATGGTTTAGATGGTATTTTGTGATTGTTTGAATTGCAGAGATATGGAGATGAGCCACTGGAAGTGCAGAATTACTTGGTGATAGTTTCCGATGGTTCAGTGCCCGGAGATATTTTCCGGCGATCGGATTCCGGCGCTGGTGACCGGATTCCGGCGATGACGTCAGCAAATCCGGCGACCAGTTTTAGACCCAAAATTCCAGAGACATATTTTTCACTCCTGGGCTTGGTGGACCAACTTGGAGACGGGTTTTGAGAAGAATTAACCTAATTTTGGGAAAGTATCCTTATGGGGAGAAAAGCATATAAATAGAACTTTTTCTCTAAACCTAGATATATCTCCATTAGGGAGACTTCTACTTGTTGTCTAGGGTTTCACATGATAGTTTTCTTCTTTGCTTTCTATGATGATTTCCAAAAACACAAGTAACTAAGTTTTTATTATTGGTTGAAGATGTAGTTGGATTTTGCAACCAAGTTATGATTTTTATGAATTAGTTTTCTCTCAATATTATCGTATGATTTCTACGGGTTATAATAATTGCATGATTGAAGTATTGCAATATGATTGAATGTTTGTTTAGTCGAGTCTAGAATTGATTGAACTCACATCCATATCTATAGCTATTTTAGGGTTTTCATCGAGCGATAACCTTGAATGCGAGTAGCATGATATGATTCTAGGTTGTAGTGATACATCCTTGTAGTCATATGTAGAAATTGACCTTTGTTCGAATTGTTTGCGCAATGTATTACAATTGCATTGATTAGCCTATTTACGAAACTTAATGCTCCTAGGAATTGAACTTGATTAGCGCAAGGCGTTAGGTTATTCTTTAGGTAGATTTCACATACGCAGCCCTAATGTGTGTGTTGATAACTTTGGAAATTACGGAGTATTCTTGCAATAAGGTATTCTATGGCTTTTGATGATAGAGAGATTAAATACGAATTCTATTCATATATTCATAAACTTGTTTACAATTGAAGATGAAACCTTTATCCAATACTTTCACATCCTTGATTTGCGTACTTTATTTGCTTTTTGTTTATTTTTATTTACACAATCTTAAATTCTTAGGGTTACTTATATAGGAAACCATAACAATTTGACAACTTAGACCTCTCTGTGGGATCGATCCTTTCTTGCCCTTGCTATATTTATATTTTGAGTAGTAAGAAAGTGTAATTTATTTTTGACGCTTACGACAGCGATCATGCATCTGAAGTTCTCTCACGTAGTTGTATATTAACCAAAAAACTTACTTATTGGCCAAAACATAACATAAAGACAAACAGAACTATCTTCCTTTTATAATCTTTTTTTCCATTGTTAAGTCTACGTGAAAAAACAACAAATCAGTTCTTATGCCTTTGCAATTTTATATTTTGTCCTCCCTATTGGGTTTCATTAGGACTGCCACACGGTTGCTCTTATTATCTACTCTTCGGCGAGTTTTGATCAAGTAGTTTCTTGCTTTTATAACTTAATTTTACGAAGCATGTTCAGTTGATGTAATCAACAACCTTCGATAGGATGATTAACTTATAATTCATCATCCAATATAAACCTTTATAGTAACATCTTTTGTGCCCATTCTTTAAGTGGTTCACCAAAAGTTTCTGCTTATAAATATGCCTTGATATGGGTAGCGAAGTATGATGGTTTAGCTCTATTATTTCACTAGAGGCCACACATGATATCAAAAACAAAAAAGGAATTGGTTCAGTTCATTTGGCAGTTTACAAAACGTAAGTGCCTTATCGATGTAAAGTATGCATACTCAGCTGTTACAGAATAGTTGTAGAGACTTTAAGCACTACTATAAAAGCGCATTTTGTGAAGAAGTTGACTTACTAACCTGTACGTTTTGCGGTTTGCACAGGCTCTGAAGGATTCTAGCAACATTTAGTTGTTATTCAAATTTTATTCTCAAAATGTTGCTTACTCAAATAATCCGAAGATCGTAGTGGATGATTAATACAACTATTGCATACCACATGTCACTTATACGAAAGAGTTCAACAAGACAGCTACATCGTCGTAGATAATTTTAAAAATGTTCTTACCCGTCAAGAACAAAAAATGAACTAAGAAATCTTTCCCAAAACCAGATGTTAACTTAGAATCAAATGCCTTAAATAGGTCAGGAAAAAAAACCCTGTCTAGATTATTTACTTTTGAAGAGTATTTTTCCAGTGTCAAAAAGGTGCATTCTGTTATCAATGGGGCAAAGTGCCTAAAAATTAGATATTTGTGTCAGTCGACTCAAACACATGCATTTTGATTTGTATAATACAATACGAGTAAATGATGGATGTAATAGGCTGCGCCATTGAAATTTTCAGTCGTGAATTTGATTATCAGAATTCTTATATTTATCCTGGAGAAAGGCTTCGATAACATGGCTAAAAAGGAGAATAGTCGAAGTATAGAATGTAGCCAACCTGTTTTAACTGTTGGGTTGTTTTGCAAAACAGTTTGGCTACATTCTGATAATCAAAACAGTATGGCTACATTCTATACTTCGACCTTATATTTATACTGATAATCAAAACATGTGGTTTGATAGTCAAAGTATAGAATGTAGCAAAATTGCATGAGAATAAAGTCTTTAACTTTATTCGATTATCAGACCACCTGAAAAATAAAATAATAAAACTGTGTATTGTGTTGCAAAAAATGCTTGCACATGTCTGTGAAGTTGAGATTAATGAATGTGCTATGATAACTGATATGCTAACATGAGTTTTCTTTTTTTAATGAGCTGAACGATTTTAATTATAAGAAGTGGTATTAGTAATTATAAAGGTTGTCAAGTTGAAAAATGTAAATATAATTCAAATTTCAAAAAAATTGAGCTATGTATGAAATGTGAAAATGGGAAGCTCAGTCTCATACATAAGTCAGACAGTAATGTGGCTTGGAGTTCTTCCCTCGGGGGTCCAAAGGAAAATTTACTGGAGATAGATGAAGTCCTTAAAATGGTATGGCTATCCTGTCTGCTTCTTTGGTGAATGGAAAGTTTATGTATCCGTTATGCATTAGATTCCTACAGGACAGGGAAAAGCATATTTAGGTGAGCCTTTGGTAGATAGTTGCGATCAAAAACCGGAGCCCCCCGAATAACAAATATATGCATCTCGAGTTGTTAAATCATTTAGTTGTCATTATCAAGGGTGTATGGGATAAGTATATGCATCTCGAGTTGATATTCCATTGTGGTTTAAGAATATCTAACAAAAAATTATTTGGCATACAACTTAAAATGTCATTCATGCTTTCCAGATACGCAAGATGCTTTCGGGATACGTTAGTCTTTTGAAAACTTGGCGGTGGGGTTATTAAAAGGTATCAAATTTTCCAACCCATAAATAAAATCAGAAATTTTTAAAAATGTGTATAAGCATTTGGCCCATGGGGCGGGGCGAAGCCCCGCCACACCTGATTGATAATCTCCATCACACCCGGTGCATAGCACGGGTTACATACTAGTAATAAATAATGGGATTTGGGGAAGGAATTCTAAGTAGACCGTTTGAGTTAGCTGATACTGATGCGGAGCGGGTCCCAGGGTTTTAAGGAAATAGTGTTCGAGCGTGTGGCCAATAATTTCTCTTCGCATAGATTTCTTTGTCCGGTGAATCCGTGAATGTCATCTCCCCTCCTTTAAAACACTAAGTCATATGAGCTCCCACGTCGCACGGTGAGTGTGACACCCCCTCAAATTAAATGAGATAAAAGCTTTCACACAGAGCAATTCTGGAGAGGACAAGTGGCGGGACTCTATTGGTCGGAGCATTAAAATTTGAATTACACTCCGTTTACATCTTATATTTAACTGGCCGTTTGTAACCCCGATAGTCATAACGTGGGTATACAACACTTACATGTAGATTTTCAGCTAAATAATTACTTACACTTGGTTCACACCAAATACTTAATTGGACGTTACTCACGTCCGCTAGGTATACAATACACACGTCCGTCAAACTCTAAACCTAAGAAAACTAAAACCTAAAGAAACCTAAGCCTCGTGTCGTCTCATCTCATATTCTTCTCAATCTTCACTTTCACCACCGCCGATTTCACTCTTTATCTCTCTTAGGGTTTGTTATCTCCTTCATTCGTCGTTCCTTCTCAGATCAATTATTATCCTTTTTTTTTTTTCTTATATCAGGAGGATGCAGATTTGATAATGTTGATGTTTATTTCTCCTTTTTAAAGTGTAAGTGAGAGATGAGCAGCTTTCTGCTGGTATCGATTTTGAATCAAGAGAAATCGAGATTTCGATTTGTAAAGGCGTGATCGAGAGCCGATCTTTGAATTCAAGATGGGTTATGTCGAATTTGTTTCTACAACAAGAATTAGAGATGTTCATGGGAAGTGGTTTTGATGGGTGATATTTCTGGGTTGATTTGGATTTAACAGAAAAGAACATCCTGGAGCTTTTTCGTCTTTGAAACCATCCGCTTAAGGTAACCCTATTTAAATTGGTTTTGATTTTTGAAATTTCGGTGTTCTTTTTTGTTTGTGACATGATTTAGAGTCCTCGAGGTGGTGAGAACCCTTGGTGTGATTCTAATTTGGTTACGCGGCAAGATGATACAAGTTAAAATAAAGTTGAGAATAACTTTTGTCTGCCCTTAGAACCATGAAATCTTTGAATAATTTTAATTGTGAGAATCCCTTGGTATTCATTGATTTTTAACTACAAATTGTATACTTGAATGCAAGAATTGAATGAATTAAATAATTAACCATTTACTTCTTTGTACAATGTACATAAAATTAGGACATGATTTAGAGTCACTTAGGTAGTGAGAGGCTTGGGTGTTATTCAAATTTGTTTTTGGTAGAAAGATGATACAACTTACAAGTTGATATGAAGTTGGACATAATTTTTTTCTACTGCAGAACCATGTATTATTGAATACCATTGTTAAGTGGATCGATTTCATGTTAAGCGCTTTGTGCAACCCTGCGAGATGAGATTCTTAGTATCCGCTTGATTGATACGGAAATGCATTATGCTTTCATTATAAAAGAATATTGGATTAGAGTGCAACTAGTTCCTGTTCCATGCCATAGCACCAGCAACTTCACTTTAAGCATTGGTGCTCTAGATCGGTCATACAACCATGCAAATAAGCAAGGACTACAGATTCGTGGAGTTCTCTTTCCTAATCCTGCAAATCCAGTTGGTATGAGTCAGGAAATTATTGACAACTTAGTGGAATTTTGTAGGAGAAAAACATCCACATCATTTGGGATTAAAATATTTGTGGGTCAACATATGGAGATGAGGAGTTCGTCAGCATGGTCGAGGTTCTTGATTCAATGGATTTTGATAAGAGTAAGGTTCATATTGTTTCTGGACTATCCAGTTTTAATTTACTTCTTTGGGAGATTGAACAAGCATGGAATGTATTTTTTTAACACTTTTCTCTTGATTAAGTTATTTTGTTTTTTTTACGCAAGTCTTTATGTCCAGTACTTGAGTCTATGTCTGGGGATAAAATATCGTTTCAAATTTTGTTAAGTTTTGAAGTCAAATGATTTTTTTTTCTTCTTTATTTTGAATGTCCGTTGTTTTGATTCTTTTAAGCTATTGTTGACTCTTGCTTTCGGTACTCGACCAAAGGCCTGAGGATGATCGGGATCATTATGGAAACAAGAAGATGGACCTTGATGGTCCTTTACTTGGAGGCATATTCCGGTATTTGTTCAGGAAGTTAACAAGGGATGTCAGGGGATATGTTCAAAGGTGGGTTGATAATTGTAAGTTGTTGTTTCCGATTTAATGAGGAGTTTAATGGGTTCAGGTGGTGTTGAATGTTGTCATCAGTAATGGGTTCAGGTGGTGTTGAATGTTGTCATCAGTTGGAGGACATGATATGGGTAGGAGTCAGAGTTGTATTTGGCAGAGAGAATACTCGAGATTGCAGCCGAGAGTTCTGCGAGGAGAATGAGATATGGAAACAAATGGCGTAATTGAAGTGTGCAACTGGAATGGGTGAAGATGTAGATGTCGTGTGTTTTAATGAATGGGTTAGTGGTTTGTTTGGTGAACTGATTTAGATGAATGTTAGGTTCCACATGTCAAGAAATGGTGAGTTCAGATGAGTTGACCTTGAAAGGGTCTTGATGAATTTCAAGTAAAGATGCAGATACAGTCTTGAGCTGAGATAAGAAGCCACAGAAAGTGTTATTGGTGTTGCAGTGTGGTTATATATGGGGTTATGCAGGTCTGAGTATGGAAATGGTGTTAACGGTTGTGCTGTTATAAGGTAGAGAAGACAATAGTCTTGAGTTTGTTATGAAGCTGAGGTGGATGGCATATTCGAATTGAGATGTGATGTTAATGAAGCGGGAGTGAGTAGCAGTGCAAATGGTACACAATGGAGGGATGGCAATGGAAAAGGATTTACGGATTCTTGTTGCGAGGAGATGAGTCTATGGTGGTTATGTAGGCGATTGTAGTGGCCCGAAACGAATGAGTATTGCAAACGAGGAGTTGGTGGTTCTGTCATTACTATGTGCATTGTTTTGAACGGAAATTATAGAGAAAGAAATTTGTGAAGATTAAGATCACTTTGGTGATTGAACCTACAGAATGAGCTTAGATATTTGCATTTCTGGAAAAGTTATGCATTGACAGTTCTACGGAACTGACATGCCTAAATCATTCAGATTACTCAGTTGACACCCTGACTCAGCTATTCTGACTCGGTGACTAACTCACCATAGACCTTGACTGAATTGACTCAGTTGACCGGTGATCGGCTCCAGAAACCCGTGTGCCTATAGTACTTCTATGCCCCGAACATAATATCTGCATAAATGATGGTGGATGGTTTTCGGGTGTGCCCGGAGCGTAGCACGGGCACAAGTTAGGTTAACTAATCGTTTCTATGCTGCATCTGATGCATCTGCATTATTGACATCTACATGCAGTGATAATTGGAAACTAAAATTTAATTGAGGACTTATTAAATCAATGTTCCGGAACTTATCAATTTTCATTTTTTCGAGAAGAAAAAAAACTTAGTTGCAGGGTATAACAAAAAAATGACAAATTATTTTGTTGGATTATTTTCATCCATCTAACGATGTCGCCTCGCCACACGAAATCAAAAATGCATCGCTAACAAATCAAAAATGTATCGCGACGAGGTGAGGAGAAACCGCGCGACACCAAATAAAAAATGCATCGTAAAAAATGCTTCGAAACGGGGCGAGGCGAAGTCGAGCCACATTAACAAAAAATCCTAAGTATGCTTTGGGACACGGCGAGGCGAAGCCGAGCCACACCAAATCAAAAATCCTAAACGACAGGGCGAGACGATGCCGAGACATACCAAATCCAAAATGCATCGCGACTGTGGGGACGAAGCCCCAAAAAGAATGATGGTTAATAGTTTTCAGGTCCGCCCGGTGCGTAGCACGGGCACAAAATCTAGTTCCATCAACAAGACAACGGTCGGTAAGGCTTTTTTCCTATTTGCCACCTACACATTTCCTATTTGCCACTCACTTAAATTAACACCCCTACTTATCCGATTTGCCACCCATATAAATTTTAAAATATCCTAAATAATATTTTTTTGACTTCTTTTTTTATACCTAACAATAAAACCATCCAAATAACTTTAAAAAAATATATATAAAAAAAACAAGTTTCAAATTATTTGTTCTCCTTCATATCCACCCATCGACCACCTTCTTTTCCTCTACCTCCACCCATCGATCACCTTCTTCTCGAATCCACGTTCATCTTTTCATTTTGGTGGAGATTAACAAAAGAATTTGATGAGAATGGTAATCGAAAACATGACTACCAAATTTTTAGGACAAATCTTATAAAGACTTGCTTTAATTGCTACTGAGGGTCTTGATGATCTTAGTCATAAACTTTCAATCTACAAGTCTGGTGATTTTTGGTTACCAAACTGGTGTTAGATGGATTAAGGAAAGACATAGATATCTATATACAAAACAGCATAGGTTTTTGAGCTTTGGACGAACGGATAACATTTTGAGAGACAAACAAGTGATTCGACCATCCCAGTCTCATCCCATCCAAAGACATCTAACGGTTGTGGTGTTTGTAACCTTCTTCCATTATGGAGATATTTTTTTTTTTGAATATAAAAGGTTATATTAAAAGAAAAAGTATGTACAGAGATCATCCTAGGAACAATTCAGACACCAACTACAAGTGAAGATTTGTATCCCACATAAAATTTTTTTTTATACATTGAAAAATCTTTGAAAACCTCCCTATCAGACATCCATAGAACAATTGTCTGTCTAATTTGCAGACATACTTCCTCAGAATCCATTTCTCTACCCCCAAATGCTCTGCTGCCCCTTTCCTTCCACAAATGCCACAACACTACATAAATAGTTTTCCACCAAACCTCTCTACATCTTCCACTTAAGACATTACAGCTCCACAACTCAAATGGTTTCTTCACAAAAGAAAGCAGGACAAACCCAAGAAATTTTAAATGCCTTAAGGAAGTAAGACCATACCTCAGTAGCAAACTTGCAGCGTAAAAACATATGATCTGCAGTTTTCTCATGCTCCTTGCAAAACAGGCACAATACATTCTCCATTTCAACCCTTATGTGATGTAACATACTCCTTGTTGGCAAAGAGTCATAGAAGTTAGCCCATAACATGAAGGTAACTTTAGAAGGAATGTTCTTCCTCCACAAATACTTATGAAAATCACAATTATCCTCCACATCTTGAACTTGAGAATCATAACATTTCTTTACTGAGAATCCCCCCATTATGTCAACTTCATCCTCTTCTTCATTTAATCCATGTACTGGACCCAAAGCATTACACAATAAATCCCATTCCAGCTGCTCTGCAGCTGTCAATCTTCTCCTTGCTTCACAAACTAAAGCTCCATCAACCACCATCTCAGCCACTGAAGCAGTTTTATTTTTACAAGCTTTATAAATGCCTATAAATCTTACACAAAGCTTACCCAAACTAGACCATTCATCCAACCAAAACCTTACTGACTTTCCATTATTCATTTTAAAAGTAATCTTGTCCTGCAAAAAAATAGAAAGTTGAGTATGTTCTTCCACACACTCCTTCCTTTGGGTTTGAAATCATCACTAGGTAACAAAACATCTGGATTATTACTGAACTTCTCCTGCACCACCCTTCTCCACAACATCTTTTTCTCCCTAGAATACCTCCAAATCCACTTTGCCTTGAGAGATTTACTAGTACATCTGAGATTCTTGATACCTAAACCACCTAAATTCTTAGGCCTACAAATCTTTAGCCATGACACCCAACACATTTTCCTTCGTTTTCACTTGGAATCCCACAAGAAATTCCTCATCAACTGTAAGCTTCGCTCCACTTCTACTGGGAGCATATGAATCAAAGACAAAGAATATACAGCAAGCTATCAAGACAACTCCTTATCAACACCAATCTGCCATCCTTATTTAAGAACTTATTCTTCCAAGTTGCAAGATTATTCTCCATTCTCTAAATGACCTCATCCCAAACAAGAAGACTTTCTTGCGGTAGCACCAATTGGCAATCCTAAATACTTAATAGGTAATTTCTACACTTTGCATCCAAGCTCCATAGCTAATGAATAAATAACACCATCAGCACCAACACTTATTAATGAACTCTTATCTAGATTCAACTATAGCCCCGTCAACATCTCAAAAGAATGAGAATAAGATAAAGCTTCCGATTTCCTCCACGGTTGCATCCACAAACAAAATTGTATCATCCTAAATTTGTAAGTGTGAAATAATGCAACCATTTCCTTGACTTGAAACCCATGAATCTGCCCTCTTCTCACTGCATCCAACACCAACTTTGATAAAACCTCCACCACTAATAAAAATAAAAAGGGAGACAAAGAATCCCCTTGTCTTAACCCTTTAGATGGCTTTATTTTCTCAGTTGAACTCCCATTAACCAAAACTGAAATGTGAGCTGAAGATATGCAACATTTTATCCAAGAATTCCACTTACTACCAAAACCATGCTTCTCCATGATCCTCAAAAGAGTCTTCCACTTCACATTATCAAATGCTTTTTCCATGTCTATCTTGCACAAAACTCCAACCTTCTTCTCCTTTAATCTACTGTCGATACATTCCCCAGCTATCAAAACTCCATCCAATATCTGTCTCTCCCTGACAAAATCCCCTTGGTAATCTGACACTAACTTATGCATTACCAACTTCAACCCGTTTGCCAACACCTTAGATAACACTTTACAAGCACTTCCAAGAAGACTCAAAGGCCTGAAATCTTTACAAGAACTTGAATCCTCCTTCTTTGGAATCAGGGTGACAAAAGAACAATTCAATCTCCAATCCCAAGTCCCTCTACTATAAAACTCCCCCATCACCCTCATAAAATCCTCCTTAATAATTTGCCAACAAGATTTATAAAACTCCATTGAGAACCCATCTGGTCCTGGAGATTTGTTAGCACCAAAGTTCTTAATTCTTTGCATAAACTTCATCTTCTGTAAACTCCATTTCCATAGCCCTCTTCTCTTCTTCCTCCAAACCTGGAAATTCCAGATTATCAAGAGAAAAAGCCACATCATTTTGTTCCTTGAACAAATTTTCATAATACCCTCTCATCTCCTTTCTTATTCTTTGTTGATCAAAACAATCTTCTCCTTGTATCTCAAGTTTAACAATTGTATTCCTCTTTTTCCTTGCATTAGCAATTCTGAAAAAATAGGATATATTTGAATCACCCCACCTAAATTCATTTTTCTTAGCCCTGGAGTGCCACTTCCTTGCCTCCCTGACTGTAATATTCTTCAGCCTCAACATACAATTTAATCTCTCTTCAAACTTGCTCCCGAGACAACATATGTGATTCCTCCATCGATCCAAACAATCTATCTTCTCTGTTAGCTCAGCCTTTTCCTTCTTAAAACCACCAAACTCCTCCCTACTCCAATTCTTCAAGAAGTATTTCAAATTCTGAAGTTTCTTGAAAAACAAAAAGCTAGGAATCCCTTAATACTGCATTATACCCCACCATTGCTCCACCTTCCTCAAGAAATCCTTATGCAATATCCAGCTATTTTCAAACTTAAAATAAGGTTTACATTCAATGTTTGGTTTTGTAACCAACATTATAGGCTTATGGTCCTGAAGTAACCCTAGTTAAAGCCAATTTGAATAGGCACGTGGAAACCTCAAATCCATCTCCACACAAAGTAAGAATCTATCTAGTCTACATAGCAAAGGATTCACCTGCATATCAGACCATGTATAAGCACCACCTAGCAATGGCAGATCCACTAATTCCTGAGTAGAAATAAAGCTGTTGATAAAAGCAGAATTCCTACTATCACATTCACCCCTATTTCTCTCCTCATCACATCTAAGCGCATTTACATCCCCCTGCAAAATAGATTGGACCATTCCACCAATTCCTTACCTCCTCAAAGTCGACCAAAACTGACCCTCTCATTGTAGTCACAAGGTGAATACATGTTGCATACTGCCCATCTAAAACCATCAATCTTTTAAGAAAATAAAGTAGAGATAGTATTCTTACCCATTCTACCTCCCTCTTTGTTCAACTTATTCCTATTCGATATAGTAAGAAGGCCACCACTTCTACCACAAGAACCAGCTGATGACATATACTCCCAATCAAAGTCTGAATCATACCATATTTTCCTGACCATCCATTGATTCATTTTCATCATCTTTGTCTCCTGCACCATACACACATCACACTTCGCTCCAAAACCGATTTTTAAGAGCCAACATTTTATCAAAAGCATTCAACCCTCTCAAATTCCAAACTTATTAGTTTAAGATCCATTAATCTCAAAACTGAATTTGGCACCACCTCCACCTCATTTACATCATCGACTTCCACCAGAGCCAACTCAGATGACCATTCCCCACCAATTCTTTGAGCAACTTCATTTATCTTTTCAGCATTCATCTTCCTAAACCTCTCCTTGTACTTCACTACTTGTTTCATCACAACTTTCTTCAGCACTTTCCTATCTCCATCACAAATACCCCCATATGTACAGCAATGTAACATCATTAGTTCAGCTGTCTCCATTACTTTCTCCATACTTTCTGTGTGAGCTGACTGCAAATCCTGACTTCAAAACCACCGATTCTCAATGTCCGAAAGTAGATTCATTTCTACTACTCTATCATGCTCCATACTTGATTCACCTTCCCCCTCATTTATGTCTCCCTCCTCCACTTCCAAATTCTCAATTCGGGAATTCTGTAAAACCCTAAATTGATTTGATTCACGACCAAACATAACCATTTGACCGGAGTTAGTGTTTGGGCTTGACCCAGAAAGCGAACCACCAACCCGTTTGCAAGCTCCATCTGACTCAGCCTCTAACTCACAAACTTCGTCTGACTTCTTTCTTCCGTCTGACTCACTTCTAACAGAACTTTCCAAATTAAAGCCTGATTTCGCGCCAACAGATTAGTGTTATCCACATTTTGAAAACTTAGGAAATAACTCCTTAATGAAGAAGTCAAAGTTGCTAACTTCCATCAGTATTCCAGCTCCGAAAACTTAATCTTCTCCTCATAATTCGGATCCCATTCGGCCGTCAGCACCACCTTTCCGGCCCACCACCTCCAAACTAGCACCGCCGGAATGCTACTAATGTTTCCGGTAACTGCAACTCTGAAGAACCAATTACCCTCCATCCTTAGAGTTTCAGTTGCAATTCTCGAGAATGCACCACACGATAACTCACCACCTAGCCTGGCAAGCACCTCTGATGACCAATTTTCCGTCGCCAATCCTCTGATCTTGAACCAATGAACAGTTTCAGCAACCTTGCCCACATGATATACTGCCAATGCTCTCTTCTTATGTTGTGGAAGCACCACCGCCTTCTTTGGTTTACTAATTAAATCTCCAGTCCACATTGCCAATGAAATATTCACACCTTTATAATTCCATTTTAGTGGTTTCCAGATTTTCTCCCACTCCTCCTCCTCCATCTCCAACAGGCCTTCCAACATCGATATACCTTCAATCTTCAAGAACCGTGCAATACCCAAATCCTTCTTGATCATCACCGCCACCTGATTCCACCCTACTTTCCTTGACAATGTGACTATACCAGTCCTCTTTAATCTATTCTTGATAGATCCACCATTTCTAGGAAAATCCACTGATTTGGGTACACTCTGGCTAACCTCCATCCATCCAATCTTCTCCAGATACAATTCCAAAACCTCAGCAAGAATCGACTAACAACTCTTGTTATCTCCACTCGGAACACATATACTATATGAATTCTCTTCCTATCCTTTGCCATGTCTAGAAATCCTAATATACTCTCCCCCATAATTCGACTGAACTCGAATAACAAAGACCTGATCTCCGACCATATCTTAATACTTGACCTCCTTATTCTTCCATTTGTGTATTATCCTCAGCGTTGAGATCACCCATAACACCGTCTCCTTTGGCATACCCAACCAAGCTCTAGCACCACCCCATCCCCTTTCTAATATCTTCACCATTTCCTTGTTACCTATAGTCTCCAAAGTAATTTAAATGTTATTAATAACCCTCTTAATAAACTAAAAAAATAAATGCGCCATTAATATAATAAACTGAAAAAATTAAATGTTACAACCATGTTTCAACCATTGAAATTAAAAAAAAAAAACAATCTTTGAACCATATCTTTAAAAAAAAAACAAATTAACCATCTTTTAACAACCTGCAAAATACAGACAATTATTAATTTTAAAAATAATAAAATAATTTTCATTGTACTCATTGTGTGAAGGGAAGAATCAAAAAATACAACTAAAGAATTTCATTGGTTCCACCTATTTGCCACCCACACTTTTCCTATTTGCCACTCTCATTCATTGCCACCCCCACTTATTCTATTTTCCACCCATATATTTTTCAATATATCCTAAATACTACTTCTTGACTTTTTATTTACACCCTAATAATAAAACCACCCTAATAACTTGATTTCTAAAACCCCAAGTTGTTTAATCCTAACCGATCAAACACGGCATTTTTTTTTATATTCGTAAATTAGGAAATAGGTGAATCTCATCAGGAAGTCGAGAATATTGCACCGATCAAATACGGGCAATTTCTTTTGTATATGTAGATTGGGAGATAGGTGGTATACAAGAGCAACAAAATTCGCTTGGTTTCTGTCAATGGTCTTAATGATCCTGTGATGAGATCATTTTATTTAACGAGATCAGTAGCATCAGTTAGTTTTGATTCTGGCGAACCAAAATTCTTTCTTAACATAATTTTGATTCAACCTTCTCTTTAACCCAAGTCTTAACCATGATTCCTAATCTCGGATGTGGAGATATTGGGAAGTGTGAAACTACTTAATGGTTTTGGTTTTACCTATTTCTATCCTTACTTCTCCTAAATCCCATCCAAACCATATATATCAATTTTTAGTTAACTTTTTATAAATCGGGTAAACAAAACTTACCCTATCATACCGAGAACCTTTGTCTCGTCTTCTTCGACCACCATCTTTCATCTTCTTTCTTCCCCTGTCTCTCAAAATCACATCTAATTCCTTTAATCTTCCGTCACAAAAATAAAAAAAAAAAAAAAAAAAAAATCTAATCTTAATAATCTACAACTGCTAACCAGTATAACTCACGCATAACCTATACGTTACCATCACGGTACTCCCTGTACTATTCATAGACATGATCTAATGATGGATTAGCGGAATAGCTAGTTAATTTTTCCTTTTTATGCAGTTGAATCAAACTTTACATGGACCAAATATACCGATTACCAGAACATATATAGTTCTCATTGATAGGTTTTGATTGTATTCAGTTGTTCCCAAATTGAACAATTTTGTACAAATGGATTGCTAAACTTTTGTTGTCCACACTATCACACTATGTACGTAAATGGAATTATGTTTTGCAATTTGATCTTCAAACTTTATTAAGATTGATTTGGGAATTAATTTCTGTACTTCATCAATTTGATGGGGGCGTGGTGAAAGTTGACAGTTTCAAGTTATCTATGGACTATAATAAGGTGAGTTACGTCTACCCAATTTCAAAGGGTTTTACAAAATCTTATATGTTTGCTTGGGATGGGATTTAGGGAAAGAGGGGATATGAAATAGGTAAAACCATGGTTTTTACGATCACAGGCATAATATGATCAAGTATATAAGAGGCAAAATATGATCCACGGGTATATATTTCAAAAACGCATGATTGGTAAAATTAATATGATCAATGTTTCCATTGTTGGGTTTTAAGGAACACCGAGCATTAATGGAGATGAAGATAGTTATAGTCAAATTAATTTGACTTTTATAGGTGGTAAATTGGAAAAATTGGAATTGAAAATACTATTACTTTAAAATTTCTAGTAAGGGTGGCAAATAGGGAAAGTGTAGGTGGCAAATAGGTGGAACCATTTTCAATGAGTAACGAATATATATATATATATATATATCCAGAAAATGACACACAAAAGATTTAAACTTACGCCGGAGGCCTAATTTTAATTTTAGCAATCGAATAAGCTTATTTTCATCATCCTGCAAAAAAAAAAAAAAAAAAAAAAAAAAAATGTAAAACCCAAACCACAAAGAACTTTAGAATCATTTTATAGCATCTGTAATAAATTTATTTTCGAATCATGAATAATTTAATCAAAATCTACAAAGACAAACAAAAAGAAGCTAAACTCAAAAAGGAAAAGAAAAAACATCTTGATCAAGCAATTGAAAAATAGAACAACGAAAAAAAAAAGAAGCTAAACTCCAAAAAAAAAAAAAAAAAAAATCAATTAATCATGATTAGCCTCTTCCAAGCAATTGAAATATAGAGATAACACTATAGAAACTAAATGGTGAAATGAACTGTCCCCAAATCAATTGTTCCAAGAAAAAGAAAAATGAAACTTATGAGCTTTCATGTCATTTACACACTTACTAGAGTAAAACTTACAGATGAATGAATCTCCAAACTCATGAATGTGAATTTTGATGGCGCATGTCGTTTTACGGGGATCATTTTTTTTTGAAATGTTTTTCTGGAAACGTTTAATGTCTTCTCATGGAATCAATAATTTTTTTCTTTTTTGGTGATCCACAACACAAACAAAGATGAAAGAATCTCAAAAAGGAAACGTTTTTTAATAGACCAAAAACAAATCTCCTCCTCTTTTAATTCCAATTTTTTCAGTTGCTTTGGATCTTCTATTTACTCCCCCATTATCCTCCCATGATTAAGAGAGTTGCTTACCCATAAATAAGTTAAAACTGTCCATGCTCTAAGGTTTGCATGCAACGAAACGTCTGCTCCTTTATGACTAGCACGTAATAACCCATTCCAAAAGAAAACACGTCCAAAAAATTGAATGTGTCCCTAATTACAATTATCAATAAGGAGTGTATTTCTTCAACCACGCACATTCACTCATTTCCAACTCATTTACTCATTCCAACTTATCTTTCTGATGAAATTTTTAGCTTAAGAGTATCAACATGTCAAACATGACTAGCAGCATCCCCATAAAAATCGTTGCCCAAAACGTGTTTGCTTTCTTTTCGAGAATGCATGATTGCGATGAAAACAAACCTGCAGTACTCAGGTTTCGTGTTGCAAGAAAATGGGAAGAGATCGATTTCATGGCGACCAACGAAGTCACTACTTTGGATTTACTAATGATTGATGAAAACTTGAGTATATTATTATTTCGATCCGAATTAAACTATTTTTTTTAAAGTATAAAATATTAGTGACGCATTCTAATCATTTTTTACATAATTGCGATGAAAATAAACCTGCGGTACTCAAGTTTCGTGTTGTGAGAAAATGGGTAGATGTCGATTTCATGGCGACCAACTAAGTCAATGCTTTGGATTTACTAATGATCGATCCAAACGTATATATATTTTTATTTCGGTCTGTTTATGGGTGAAAACTACTCTGAGAATTTGGTAATTTGGGGTGTGGATGAGGAATGAATTTAAACCTTTAAACAAATGCATCGCTGCGGTGAGTGCTTGTAGATTCGAGAGATCAACAGTGCAAGTCCGGCCTAAACCAAGAAATGGCCGTTTCCGGACTTGTTTGGATCACAAAGTGAAGGAGATGGGGTTGATCTTTGTAGTTGCAGGAAATCCTACACTACACACCTCACTCGAATTTGCTTATTCAATCCATTTGAAGATGAATAATAATGTGTTTTATTAATTGTTTTCTTCAAAGATTTACAAAGAAATGTAGAACAAAGCTAAAGAAATTACAATCACTCTTAATTTTCTCTCTCCTAATGACTTGCTTAACAATTCAAAAAGACCTCTCCCACAACAGACTTACTCAACCCTTATATAGGGTATTACAAAGTGGATGACAAGCTAAGGCATCCCTTTATTTTTGGGAAACCTTCCAAACGTCGCAAGTATGTAAGTGTTAGACTTCGCGACACTCCTAAATCTCGCTAAGTCTTCACATTTTCCTCATGTTACATTGTCGTCATCCATTGCGTCATTTATATTACTTCCATGCGACGCCTTCGCAATGTAGTCGTTTATTATTCTCGCGAAGTATTGATGTCGCGATATTCCAGTCCTACATCTTGCCTCTTCTCATGTCTTCTCTGCGAAGAAGAGAATGTCATGAGAACCAATATTTTAAAGTGCCGCAATTGCTTATCTTTATCTCGCGATTGTTCATTTTTACTCGTTTTGTTTATGTACGGAATTTATTAGGTGTGTTTCTTCTTCCACTCCTTTCTTGACACGTCTCTTTCAACCGCTTACTCTTGACCATTCACGTCCCATCTCGCATTAAATGCATTTGTTTTTCTAGAAATTCTCTTCTCTATATATAGCTTTCTTACCTTTCTCTTTTTCTCTTTTATTTTCCTTCTGCAAATTTTCTTTAACTCTCTCTCTCCTTCCGCAAATTGTTCTTCTGCTACTGCTTCCTTTTCGATTCTTCACTTCTCTCTTCATTTCCATACCCTGATAATGGCTTCACTTGGTCGTACATACGCACCACTTTTCAATGACGTTTTCCAGAAATTAAAGAAAAAAGGTTTCACTTTATCAACCATTCCAAATCAAGAATCCTCATCTATGCTTTCATAAAATTATTTTACGATCATCAATGTGATGATCGAAAATCATAGTCTCGCTAGGTCAACTCCTCGCAGGCTTCCCATTCCTGTTATATAATCCCGAAATACCATTGTTTTATGAGATTCTTGCTCACGAAGAAATTCTCGGCCGTTTATCAATTGAATGGCGGTAACGTATTCGCTTTGATGCTTGAATTCCGCCTATCGTAATAGGTAAAGGATCTTTATATCGATAATGTTAGAGATCCTCAATTTGCGATTTGCAATAATTGCCGAGAAGTATCATGGACAACTTCTTTGCAAATTATTCATCATAACTATGAGAAACGATAAATCTCATTTGGGGTGTTGATTGAAGAAAAACGATAACGTCGATCTTCGATAAGCTGCTCATGCAGACATTACGGCATTCGGGTAAAAATAATACCCCCTCGCCACTCCAAAGATGAAAAGTGGTGGGTTATACCTCTTTTTCTCGAGTGGACCTTATATCGTGTGCTCACATGCACTCCCGACAATCTCGTGAATTATTCTCCTTGGGAATTTAAGTGGCTTGAGAAGACAAAAGAGGTATATTCCCTTTTAAAATTTGCTTCGCTATGTCTTCCATTTCTTTCATTCATTAACTTTTTAGAAAATCTTTAGATCACGGAATGAGAAAGAAATACAAAGAGAATCCAAAACCAAATATCCACAGCGATACTTGATCGCTCACGGATGAAGTAAGAAACATCTATTCTTTTGTTATTTTAAACAATATTGTTGCCTCTGTTTCTTATCTTTATTCGTGTGTGAAAGAGATTGGTGTTGAAGTAGTTGAAACCGCAAAGATTAATGATGAAGAAGCTAATCACTGCGAAAATTAAAGGCAAGAATAAGGCCATTTCTCACAAGGACAAATCTTGGTCCATCTTCTAAAAGACGAAAATTCAATCTCCCTCCCATTCTAATTCCCAGTCGGCGAGGACTCGAGAAAATGAAAATGAGGTCGATATCTATTCTGTAAGGGGACTCATTCGGATATACACGCTATGTCGCTATTATCCGAGTATTTTTACGATCTATGCAAGGAGTCGGAGATGATAATTTATAAAGCTACTTGCGAAGCTCTCGCCAAATCGCGACGCCCCACTATTGGAGGACATGAGTCTTTTCGCGGAATTTCGAACAATGACTCCTAGTCTTTTAAATGCTCTCAATGCTTTGGTATGTGCATATTCCTTTGTTTCTTTGTGATTTCACTTTTGAGTTTTGTTTTAATTATTTCTTTATTTTCTTCTATAGTCGGAGAGCTTCTTTTGTTGTTGCCTCGGACCTTGAGAAGAGACGCAATAATCTTGAAAGAAGAATCTTCAACTTAACAAGAAAATCCGAGAATTCAAGTCAGCGTCTTCTCGCGATAAAGATGAGAGAATTCAAAAATTGGAAACCAAACTTGATTCTCGGAAGACTAAAGTATCTACTCTTCATAGTGCAAATCAACAACTATATGCTATAGAATTCTTTCTCTTCAAATCGTTTTCATTTTTCCATTTTTTTTTACTCCCGATTTATTATTCTCATGGACATATATAATCTCTCTGAAGAAGCCATTCTTCTTCATTCGTTCCGAGCCTATTGATAATGATATTCTTCTTACTTATCTCGACGAATCCTTAAATAGTTCATCAAATAAAATCGATTCTCTTCCATTAAATGAACTTCAAACCAAACATCGTCTCTTAGAGATTGAACATAGATCCGATTTGCATTTAGCCAATCAATGTAAGCGAATGTACCTTGATTAAGAAGAAAGCCAAAACCTTAAGGAAGAAAAATAGTGATCTCATAGATGCAAAAGATCGCATTACTAACAAAGGTGCACAAGCTTTGAAAAATTTCCAAAATCTCTCCTTGATGTGCAAGTTGAGCGAGATGAACTCCTTCGTCGAGAATACCATATTTAGCGAAGCGAGAAGACCAAATTCGTTCACTTCTTGTTATAAATAATGATGATGAGTTTGCACAGGCTGCGAAGGTTCTAGATAATGCTAGAAATAACTTAGGTGTCGATGTTAGTCTTATGGCAAGAGCAAACTTCCTTAATCAAGGATATGATCTTTGAAAGAGAAGGTTGTTTATTACACTTCTTTGCTTTTACTGTTCTTTTTCTTTTTGTACTATTATCATTAACTCACTTTCTCATGTTTTCAGAATACGAAAGAGATTTCAAACAAGGATTGGAGAGCTTGAAATCGAAAAGAACGTCTCGTAAAGGATCTCTCTCTTGCGAGAATAGATATTCTAAATTGAAGCGACAATTCCAAACTACGGTGGCGAATTTTAATAATGATCTTTGTTCGTTTTCGCAATCAAGCTATGGAAATAGTTTGTAATGATCACAACATCCCTCTTCATTCATATCCTTTTCTTCTTGAAGAAGTTCCGAGAACTTGCTGTCTCGGATGTTTCGATAGTGAAGCTAATGAAGAAGAAGAATCGACGACGAGTGATGGAACCACGAGAATCGAGATGAAGAAGAAGAACCGACAAAGAAATAACTTCTCTTTCTTCTTTGATTTCTTGTAATATCTGTATACATATATCTTTGACTATTGAATGTAAATTTCAACTTTTGCTTCCTTTGTTCGAGATATATTAATCAAACAACCCTTCTTTGTAATTATAACTTCTCACTTGCCTCTGTCCATAAGATATAATCAACTTTGCGAATTAGATATAATCATTCTCGCGAGATATAAATATATATATCATTTTTTTTTTTTTTTTTGACTTTATACATTATCACTGCGACAAGATCGCAAGATATCTTCATGGATTAAGAAATCTATTGATCTTGCCTTATCATTATTTGTGTGGTCTTATTATGCCTTCCTAAGTAAAGGTCTTATTTTGCCACCCCTCATTGCGACAAGATCGCGAGGCCGTCTTTACACTTTCATATAATGACCCATTGATCTTGTCTTATCATTTCTTTAGTATTTTTGCCTCTGCGAGGACATTATATTTGCGACAATATGGCAGGTTTAAATGTTCTTGCGACCATAAAATCCGTCACATTGTCGTCTTTGCGACGAAATCGCGAGGACGTTCTTACACTTTCATGTAAAAACCCCTTGATCTCGTCTTACCCTTGCGTTAGTATTATTGCCTCTGCAGGGATCATTGCACAAATATGACAAGCCTAAATTCTCTTGCGAAAATAAAGCCTCGTGACATTTGCGTCTTTTGACACTTATCGGCTCCCTAATGGAGGGTGCCGCCCTTATCTTCTCCCTGGTTGCCCCTTCGAGGAGGCGTACATCGGCCATACAAGACTAGCTCCTCCCATCCGGTCTTAACAACAACCGAGTTGTTTTCGCGACCTCTTATCCCTTATACCTATATGGTTTATGGTTACGAGGCTGCACCCTAAGTGGAGTTTTCTTCGGGCCGAGTGCGGCATGTGCCAAGACTTGTCAAGAGTGGTAAGGAAGTTCCATGCTCCCGCACTCTTGACTCAACCGTGTACCTCGGCGCCTTGGTCATACTGCGACTCCTTGGAAGAGACCCTCGGGCGTCCAACCGAGGTATAACCTTATATATATAGTTGGAAATCCAAGGTATCTCCCCGGATAGGCTTTTATGGGCCCCAAATCTCCATGACCCGGGTTTCGGGAGCGGTGTAACCTTCCACTGAGCCATGTTAAGAGATACCCCCTTATATGACGTACTTTAGGTCTTACATTTGCCTCTTGCGAAATATCATTCGCGAACTAGGGTGTACGCCATAAAGGTTTGTCCCATTCACTCACTCATTCATTTTATCAATTTATTCAATCATTTGTCTGCGAAGTTTTCGCACAATCTCATTTCAATTATTCAATAGATTTGTACACATTCTTCATGGCGAGATTCTCGCACAATTTTTCATAACCATCATCTCTGCTTCTTATCCTTATCATGCTTTCACCACTAAATTGTTATCTTTTCTCGCAATTATTCATTTTTTACACCTTTTATTCTTACTTCCTTCTGCCTCCGCATCAGTCCACCATTTCACTGTCTCCTTTGCATCATGATACTCGAGTTGCTTTTGTGCATTCACTTCGTGACATCTCTTCTTCTTTTGTTTCTATGGCATCTACCATTAGTCTTTCTTTTCTTTGTTCATCCTGTACATTCTTCCTCCAACCTTTCTTTTTCTTTGTTCTCTCTTCGCGACTCTCTACATCCACCTCATAATATTTTTGCCCCTCTATCCAATCTCCTTTTATAATTCAGACACCGCTAGGATGTGGAAACTTTATGCACTGATGGTATGTTGATGCTACACCGGAATTTCATGAAGCCATGGTCTTCCAATCAATGCATTGTAGGGAGATTCCACATCAACTACACAAAACAAAATATCGGTTGATAACCCCTGCAAGGGTATCCTCATGTGCACTTCTCCTTTGGGCTTGTTCGCGGTACCATTGAAACCATATATTTTGTATGTTGAAGGGATCAAATCTTCATCTCTTCCTCCCATAGTTTTATAAGTATGGTAGAAAAGAATGTTAGTGAACTGCCAGTATCACTAATATTCCTATTGATTGCCCAACAATTTCCGCTTCATCATCTTCGCCATCAATAGGTTTTGGATTAATTTCAGCTTTTACCACTAATGGGCTATCATGTGTTTCTCTTCCTTTGGGTACTTCTTGATGAGAAAGAAATAATGTTGCAATTGCCACTCTTTTAATCACGATGTCTTCGCAACATTCATCACTTCTTTATCATCAGCATCCCTCGCGAAAACTCTACTAAGTACCTGCTCGGTCATGAAAATCTTCAATAGTGCGGTATGAGTGTACAATGGAGTTGCAAACAAATTTTTTTAGCCTTTGCCCCAACTTCTATAACAAATGTTTCTTTTCCTTTACCGGTGGGGGTGGTAAATGTTGAACTTTCTCTTCTTCTTTTAAAAAGTGATTTAGTTTTCCTTGATCAATCATTCTCAGGATAATTCTCTTGATGTTTAGGTCATTTGTTAGATGCCCATGAAAGCGATGGTAAGAACAGAACTCGTGACTTCTATCTCTGTGTGGTGGTTCACTTCCCATGTTCCATGGTGCAGGTATGTTTTCCATCAAAAGTATTGCTTCCCATATTTTTTTCCACACTGGCGTTCAATGGCGGCATTTTAATTTCCTCCACCACTACTCGTAAACATTTTGTCCTCTATGATAATTCTGTCTCTGGCCTCCATAAGTCTCTTGTGAATTATGCCTTTGACCTCCATAAGTTTCTTGCGGTTGATCAAGCCTTTGAATTTTATTATTTCCGCCACGGTTGTAGAAATTTCTTTCTCTTTCAAATTCTTCCTAATCGTGACTTCTCAGCTACCAATTTTGGCTGTTTATCATCTATCATTCTCTCTTGTTGCCCTTGCGATGTGTCGCCACTGTGTGTACAAGTTGAGGTAATAAACTTTCATTCGCGATGCTAGAATTTGTGTTACTTGCTTTAGGTAAGATTCCATCTCGTTAAGCATCTTTCTTCTAAAGCAATATATTCCTTAGGAGCTCTCGTAATTCAGTCATTGTAATTGTATTCTTAACTCTGAAAACCTGAACATATAATAGATTGGATTTGCGAACATAGCATTTATGAATAACTGATATGAGGTATCTTTCATCTACCCTGCAGCCATCTCGCTGCACATCGTCTTCCATCGTGATTGAAGTATCAAACTCTCGCCAACTCTCTTTGTTTTAGTCCAGAAATACATCTTCAATGCCAGGTCGCGAAGGTTGTTACTTATATACGCCCCCAAGAATATAGCACCTTAAATGATTAGATGATGTGATCGTATTCCTTGGTAAACCCTCAAACCATTTCAATGCTTCTCTTGTTAAACTTGGCGAAGTATTTGCATAATATAGCATCATGGTTTTCCCATTGTAGCATACATCTCACATAAGCCTTGATGTGTTGTCTTGCACAAGTTGATCCATCAAAAATACTAGTTAGTATTTGGTAAGTTGCATTTTGGGGTATTCCTCCCAGTACTTCTAATGTAAAAGGATTTTTGTGACCTCAGCGATAGCTTCATCTAACTACCTTCTCCCTCCTCATTCTCTTCTGTTGTTCAATATTCCTCTCATCTCTTGCTAATTCTTGAGAATTTGTTCATTGCCTCGAGAATTTGAATTGATCGGTCTCTTTTAATTACCTTCTCTCCCTTCTTCGTTCGTGTCTACTTTTTTTGTATTCTTTCGTATTCTTCGTTAATATCTCGTTGTTGTGATTTCGCTCGCGTCTCCTCTCTCGATTATCATGATTATTCTGTAGGATCGCCTCTTCCAATTCTGATTTTTCCATTCTGCTCTCAATCTTTCTCTCTCGCGGGCTGAACGTGCTTGCTCCAGTGTAATGCTTTTCAATATCATCTTCAATTTCCTTTTGTTTCCTTTGTGTTTCTCTCCCATGTAGTGTTCTTCTTCTTTCCTCGATTTTCTTCATTAATTGGATTATTTTGTCCTCGAACTTTGCCTATCTTCTTGATTTCCATCATCGTGATTGTTCACCAAAATATACGATTTTCTATTAGTTTCTCTCTTGCGACCTCCTTCGCCATGATTTAACTCTCTTTCCAAATTTCTTCGTTAATGTTCTCTGCGGGTAATGTTCTTCTCCCATTTTCTACACCGATCGATCTCGATCATTACTACTTCTTGATCTTCTATTTTGCGGCCTCTATTTTCCATCCTCAATTCGTGGTTTTGCCTTGTTAGATTCGCACGTTTTACCTTCTAACACCGCCTTTCTTCGTGTGTGTGCAATCTCGGCGTTTCTAATGCGATTTCTATTCATTTCCACGAATTGTTTCTCCCATCTCTTCTCGATTTCTCTCCTCCTGTCCACTATTCATGATTATTTGCACTTCTTCTCTTTCTTCCATAGAATATGATCTCCATGTATGCACGCTCACCCTATCTAATCGATTACTCTGTTTTAGTCTTGGTTGGGCGGTGGTTGAGGGCGATGGATTTGAATTGGTGGTTGAATTGGATTTTTCTTCTCCATTTCTTGCATCTATCCTTGATGGGTTCCACCACTTCATTTCTTCTTTCTCCCACTAATCTTTCACTTCTCCCTTCTGATCGTTGGTTGTTACGATGCATTCTTTCTCCTAGCCATTTCTCAATTTTAGGAATTTGTTAAAAATTATTCAAATTTCTTTCTTGTTATCCCTAATTCTTCCAATTCACAAAGGTTGATCTTCTTGCAATCCTGTTTCTAGCGCATATGTAGTTGCGGGAAATCCTACACTACTACACCTCACTCAATTTGTTTATTCAATCCATTTGAAGATGAATAATAATGTGTTTTATTAATTGTTTTCTTCAAAGATTTACACAAAAATGTAAGAACAAAGCTAAAAAATTACAATCACTCTTAATTTTCTCTCTCCTGACTTGCTAAACAATTCAAAAGACCTCTCCACAACGGACTTACTCAACCCTTTATATAGGGTATTATGTTAGACTTGCGACACTCCTAAATCTCGCCAAGTCTTCACATTTTCCTCATATTCTGACTGTCGTCATCCATTGCGTCATTTATATTACTTCCATGCGGCACCTTCACCAAGGTAGTCGTTTATTATTCTCGCGAAGTATTGATGTCGCGATATTCTGGTCCTACAATCTTAGGGAGGAAGCGAAGAAGGTGTTGAGATTGTGAAGGTGTTGGCTTGCTTATGACTTGTAATGAAAGGTGAGCAGGCTTGTGATTGATGCAAGCAAGCTCTGGGTGTTTGAATACGTTTTTGTATTAACACTTGGTTTTTGTCTCAAATCTGGACTTGTGTTGTTGTTTGAAATAGGGCGGAGAACCTATTTATACAAGTCATTGAGCCTTATTCACGTCTCGTGGGAAGTGGAGGAAATGGAGTTGGAGTAGTGGAGTTGTGCGTCGGTGCCACACGACCAGTCTTGCCCACTTCTCATGTTCATCTCTAACCGTCCATGACTTCACGACACGTTCTTGTGATGGCTTGCGTTGCCGCCGCCTGTGTAAACCGCCAGACCAATACCCAAAGATGTATCCCCAGTTGTGACATGATTGATGTATGGAATGTGTGGATCGTGGATCCATGAAAGATAGCATGTAATGCTGAATTGAATAACTGTGTTATTCAGGAAGTCGATACTTGTGAAGTATCGTGTGTATTTTATGAAGGTACTGCATTATGGTGTGGTAAAGTGATGGGTAATGACGCCTCACTAACCAAATAACTCTTGACCAGGGTTGTATAACCAAGCTGGTGAAGTTGGACGGATGAGATGATCTTTGAGACACTCATCTGCGACCAGATTAATGAATATTAGGGTTTTTGAAGAGGAGCGCAAGCATGACTCTTCAGACTTGGTTAAACCAAGTATGGGAAGAATTTTGGAGAGGACCGACCGGAGGTGTATGTAGATGGCATGCTGGTGTACACGTCCACGTCTCACCGTCCCATGAAGGTGCGATCTAGGCCACTCAATTTAACCGGCAAAAAGAGGAGTGGTTGAGATCGGTTTTGCGGTAAATCCTTGCCGCAAAAGGAGTTGGAGATCGCATGACATTCTGCGCACACGTTTCAAGACGACGCATCTTGGTCGGTCTTGGTCGATCATACCGGCGTGTAGGTGGTAGGCTGGTGTTCACATCTATACACGACTATCCCATGAAAACGTGATCTAAGCCATTCAAATCATCCAGGGGTGAAGTTGAGTGGTCGAGATCGGTTTGCAGTTTGGGAAGTGTAACCACGCATGTTTGGGCGGGTGTTTTGGATTAGCCGGGCATGGTATGCCTTGGCCGATCGCATGAGGAGGTAGATGAGCCCATGGTGGTCATTTTGTTATGACCGGCCCTTGCTTAATCTAATCTGTGACCCTCCATTCGTGCCGAGGAGAAGATGGACGCACGTGATGATTTGAAACCCTAATTTTGGATTTCAAAAGCCGTGCGCCACTCCTTGTTTGGGTGATGATTTTGTCACAGCCAACATTGTTGGTCTTGACCGAATGGACAAGTGTGTATGGCCCCACGGTGATCGTGTTGACATGCTCTTGGCCCTTTGAAGTCTACATCTACACCCTCCATCTATACCTGCGAAGATGGATGGTTGAGATTGTTTTGCGACACATGTAATATGCCGCAAACCCTTATTTTAGGTTTTCCATCCATAATGCTTGGTATGAACGTCTTTTGGCAAGCAAAGGCCAATTGCCGACCATGCGGGGGTCGGCCGTGGGTATTCCATACCTGCTTGGGGATGATGGAATTGATCCGGGGTCATCCAATCATGCTTATGGAGTTGGATGACTGCGATCGAGATCATATCCGGACCCGATACGGTCAGTCCAGGATGCTCAATCGGGCTAGTATAACACACAGAGGGGCTCAATCGGGCTAGTATATCACACCGAGAGGGCTCGGGCTAGTATAACACACCGAGAATCATCTCTGACGAATTATTTCGTACATGGTTGCATTATAGTGCTTGGAGGTTCGTGTTGTCAGAAGAGTAACACTCGGTCGTCATGCCACATCGATAATGAGTGTTTGGAAATACAAGGCTAATATGAAATTCACGGGGAAGGGATTGTTGCCACATGCTCCAACCTGGAGGAATTTCATGTATTCATTGAGAATGGGATTGTTGCTACATGCTCCATTCTTGGTGAATTAAGTGAGGAGTATCCAACACTTATAAATGGCTTTATCTTTTACAAGATGTCGGCGCATGATTTTTTCGGTTTTTTACAAATTTAACCTTAAACGAAAATCCACCATCAACATTAAGTCCCTACCCTAGCACATAATGGTTACACTATTGTGTGGTAGGCATGAGATGGTGACATACATATATCTTTGAAATGACCAGGCTAAAGTAGATACATATTTTAGGATAGTCGGGCGTTGCCACTGGAACTGGTTGGTTACGATTAAGGATGCGAAAGGAAACAGGACTTGATCGATGAGCCGCTTTGGTTCCTCTTGTACATATTTGAGTTCGGCCGCTTCTTCAGTGTATTTCCCTCATCATACACGGCTTTCCTCGGGCATATCGATAAGCCTCGTCGATTGTTATCCCGAATTAGCATCCTTCATAGGTGGCAAGTAAAGACTCCTTTCCTTCAGGATTACGTCGACTTGTGAGATTATAAAGAATCGTCTCACGTGGTCGTTTATTCTATATCTCGAGTCTTGCTCGATTTTACGATTAACGAGATGGATTTGATGATCTCCTTTTTTTTTTTTTTTTTTTTTTTTTTTTTTTTTTTTGTGCGTGCTCATAACTCCCTCTCCTTTGCAGTTTATCATGGAAGCATGCGGTGGACGCTCATTCTATTGCTTCCCCAGAAAGAAGTTTTGAAGTTGACAAGCCCGAAAACCATGCGCACGAAGAATTAATGGCTAAGATAGATCTTCCACTTCGCTTAAGTCGGCCGTGCTATACGGGGGATGTCCATCTCCACCTTCGTATTGTCGGAGGACGTATCTGTGCACTTTCGGTTGCGATTGACATGGAGGAGCGGTGGAGGCGTGGAGTAAACGCCACAGAACACTAGTAAGCGCAAGGGCAGAGAGATTTGCGGCGCGATTGAAAAGGCGGAGAGTTGAGCATAAACTACCTCGAATGAAGACGGTGTGATTACCCGATCCGGGACGGCGTGATAATTCTTGATTACGATACGAGACGAACTCGAACATGTGAAAGCAACTTGCGCGGCCCTGGTGTTGCTATGCCCTTTGATGCTCAGTGATGTTGGGATGGATGCGGCTGGCTGCTGCGGAGATATCGATGAAGCGGCCCGAGGTAGATCGAAAGGAGGAGCATCAACGTGTGACTGGAGAACGTAAGCCGACGGTGGTGCGGCGATGTCGATCCTCTTGGCTAAAACCTCTTTTTCTTTCTTTCTTCTTATTTTGTACGCTTGAACATCTTCCTTGTACTCGGTGGCGGCCGGGTTCAAGGTTTTTCCTCCATTTGATTATTTGAATAAAGTTTTTCTTTTGTAATCCCTTGTCAAGACTGCAACCAAACTTTCTCAGGCGCAAGGGTGCGCCTTCATACGTAATCCTTAGTGATAAAAGAAGTAATTATCATGATGGAACATTTACGGACTGTGCTCTACGATGCAAGATCTTCTGGCTTTTTCAGGGCGGATAGCTCAAATCGTTTTCCTTTTTGTGCACACGTTCTATTTCCTTCTTCCCATGAGATACTTGCTTAGGGTTTCCCTTCTTGCTTTAGTGTGTTGATTTAGGTCAACTCAGGGCTCTGTGTTTTTAGGGGTAGAGAGGTTCTCAGATGGAAATGATACTTCAATTAAATTGAGGATTGAAAATTGGAACCCTAACTATGAATGTAAGTATCGCAATCATTTTCTGGAGGAATTACAAGTATGACATGAAACTGTAAAAGGAAACACGCTGGAAAAAATAGCACGGGCGTTTTAAAGTGTGGAGAATGCTGGAAAGTGGTAGCACAGTATCTTAAGTTCGGTAGGGTTTGAGCCATTGTGAGTGAATTGTTATGCCCTCTAGTTTATCAGCGTTGATGAGCTTGCAGTAGCCGCCTAGGATAACATATGCTACCAGGTATGGTTCATCTTCTCTCTCGGTGGGTGAGTCGGGTGGAGTGGTCATCTTCACCGTCATGCTCCCAACATTGAACGCTTGATCTTCTTCGTCACCGGTCTCCAATTCCAAACGGGTTTGGACGTGCAGATACTTGGACATACTTCTCATCGCCTTTGACCAAGACAGCCTCTACACTCTTGATAAAACGTTTGAAAGGGCCGGCTTCCCATTCATATCTCTTAGTCGAGGTTGGTCCGTTGGTTGGAGTCAGTCCCAGGACTTGTCGAATGAAGGTGGTAGGTTGTAAGGAAGGTTGCGTGACGAGACTTACTTGAAATGGAACTTTTCAATGTATGATGACAGGCTCTCTCCCAGGAAGTTGTGTCACATTGGTAAGTTGCTGTGGTGCGAATGCAGACAGATCATCGGGAGGTCCAAGGCATGTTGGAGATTCTTTCAGGTATCGAAACCGGTGAGAGGACAGACTCTAGTATTGCTTTGTTGTCATGCATCCAAGAGCGTCCCAGGATCATGTTGTAGTTGGGATGATCTTTGACTATGTAGAACTTTGCTTGCGTGAGGCATCACCCAATTTGACTTCAAGATCGATGTATCCATATGCATCTACGAGCTCTCTATTTGAATCTTTAACCACAGTTGGGTGACGAGTAGCTTCCTGCTTTGAAATCTTTGCCGCTCTCAAGGTCTTGACAGTAATGATGTTAAATTCGGAATCCGTATCAGTTAACACGCTATCGAATTCTACATTTCTCAAACGAGCGACGGTTAGGAGTCCCCAGTTTCCATTGCTCATGTCTTTCAGGAAAGACCGGGGTTCTGGATTTACCGGATGCAAACGTCTACCTGACACAACGTGGTTGAGGGCCGTAAATATGTCTTGATTTTGTCCTTTGGAGAAGTACAAGATTTCACATATGCGCTCCATCATAGATTGTACGGTCTTGCGAACAGAATCCCCGAAATCATGCGGTTCCACGATAGGTAGAGGGTCTCTAGTTGAACACCCTCGTTTCCAATTGGAGTTCCCCTGTTTCTACCTTTTCCCTGAATATCTGTTTCAACTTGTTGCAATCTTTGGTTGGATGATGGACGAATCTGTGGTAGCAACAATATCAGGATCTGCCATTTCTTCCTCGGTTGGAGGACGTCGATAGGGGCAGCTTTACGGCGTCGTCTTGGATCCACGCTTCAGGAGTTCTATCACTTCATTCATGGGAAAAGGAAAACCTGTGTCTTTAGTGTTTTGTACGGGAGTTTTGTCTGTTCCTTTTCGAGACCGAAGTCTTGTGTGATGGGGATGCTCGATTGGTTTGTTGTTCGTTATCGAAGCTTTCCTCTTTTCTCCTCCGCTTACCACACTCACGAAGGACCGGTGTTGTATTGTTTGTTCGTGAGACGCTTTGCTTCCTCGACTTTCACGCAAATCTTCACTTCGAACAACTCGGTTCTTTCTAGTAGTCTTTGGTGCAGTTGTTCTTGAACGTTTTGCGGCTTCGTGGAGTTCGGGAGAATATTTGAAAGCCCAGATTTTCCAACGGAGCGCGGTATATGGGTATCATCCCATTGATGCATGATTCCACCAATTGCCGTTCGGTGACATTCGGATCGTGACAATCCAGCGCTTGGGTTCGAATCTTTTAACGAAGTCGTTGGGATGTTCGTTGTTCATTTGGAGAATTCTTCCCAGTGAAAGCGTGATTTATTCGGACACGAAGAAATACTTCTGTAGAAAGCACTCGACCATCTCGCTCCAATTGGATATCTTTGTTAGGCGCAATGTTGTTGTGCAGTGTATGCCCTCCCCGTGAGTGATTTTGAGAATTCTTTTAGGCGTAAAACATGATTGTATTCATGTTCCCCCAAGGCTTCCAAGAATCGAGAAATGTGTTCTAAGCATTACCGATCGTCATAGAGGAGAACTGGGAGAGGTGTAACCTCTTGGTAGAGAATCCGTTGCACATTTTGAGGGTACGGTGGCTGATGTTGGTGTACGTCCGTTCGGTCCCCTTTTCCTCGATTTTGGAGAAGTCGCTCTAGATCCTCACGCGTAATGAAGTTGGAAGGCTGGTCTCTCTCCCTTTGGCGCTCAGGAGAAACACGAGTTTCTTCATTCATGTGGGGTGCGAGTGGAGACGCTGCTCGGGTGTATTGAATGCATCTCTCGCCGACTCCAAGGGTTGCGTGAATCTTGCGGCAATCGTTCGATCAAAGTTTTAAGGAAAGTGAGTACCTCTTTACGGGAGTTGCGGCCATATCTGTTTGAGTTTTAGCAAGAATTTCCTGCTTCTCCATCAAGTCTGCAATGGTACTAGACGGTGGTCCCCCTCTTGTGCCTCCGGCTCCTCGTCATGATGGAGGAGTGAGAGTTGTTGCTCTGTAACCACTTGGAGGCGTTACGCTCAAAGAGATGCCGGGATTTGCGGTCGCTCCGGGGCTCCTGGTGGTGGGAGGCGTCACACCCTCTTTGGGATGTCTCCGGCTCCGCTAGTGTTGGTGACAGAGGTAACGGCTCCTCGAGATGTGTTGGCTACGGTAGCTCCACGACAGTGCGTCAACACGGGGTGTTATCCACGCTAGCTCGTCCTAATTGATTCTTTGATCAGACCTTAGTTCCACCATCTTGAAAATGAATTGTTGATTGAATTGGTTCTAAGATCTACCTTTTTGAAATTGTTGAAATTGAATCGATCTTTGAAGAAATTGACTTTACAACCGAGAGATTAATCTCCCATTTGTGGTCGCCAATTGTTTATGGGTGAAAACTACTCTCCGAGAATTTGGTAATTTGGGGTGTGGATGAGGAATGAATTTAAACCTTTAAACAAATGTCTTGCGCGGTGAGTGCTTGTAGATTCGAGAGATCAATTTGTGCAAGTCCGGCCTAAACCAAGAAATGTCCGTTCAGAGACTTGTTTCGGTCACAAAGTGAAGGAGATGGGGTTGATCTTAGGGAGGGAAGCGAAGAAGGTGTTGACATTGTGAAGGTGTTGGCTTGCTTATGACTTGTAACAGAAAGGTGAGCAGGCTTGTGATTGATGCAAGCAAGCTCGGGTGTTTGAATACGTTTTTGTATTAACACTTGGTTTTTCTATCTCGTCCCGGACTTGTGTTGTTGTTTGAAATAGGGCGGAGAACCTATTTATACAAGTCATTGAGCCTTATTCACGTCTCTCGTGGGAAGTGGAGGAAGTGGAGTGATGGAGTTGTGGAGTTGTGCATCGGTGCCGCACGACCAGTCTTTCCCACTTCTCCTGTTCATCTCTAACCGTCCATGACTTCCTGACACGTTCTTGTGATGGCGCGTTGCACGCTGCACGTTGTAAACCGCCGGACCAATACCCCAATATGTATCCCCGGTTTGTGACATGATTGATGTGCGGAATGTGTGGATCGTGGATCCACGAAAGATAGCATGTAATCTTTGAATTGAATAATTGTGTTATTCGGAAGTCGATACTTGTGAAGTATCGTGTGTATTTTATCGAGTGCGCATTATGGTGTGGTAAAGTGATGGGTAATGACGCCTCACTAACCAAATAACTCTTGACCGGGGTTGTATAACCAAGCTGGTGAAGTTGGATAGATGAGATGATCTTTGAGACACTCATCTGCGGCCAGATTAATGAATATTAGGGTTTTTGAAGAGGAGCGCAAGCATGACTCTTGACTTGGTGAAACCAAGTATGGGAAGAATTTTGGAGAGGACCGAATAGGACGTGTATGTAGATGGCATGCTGGTGTACACGTCCATGTCTCACCGTCCCATGAAGGTGCGATCTAGGCCACTCAATTTAACCGGCAAAGAGGAGTGGTTGAGATCGGTTTGCGGTTGAAATCCTTGCCGCAAAGGAGTTGGAGATCGCATGACATTCTTGCAGACGCGTTTCAAGACGACCCATCTTGGTCGGTCTTGGTCGATCATACTGGCGTGTAGGTGGTAGGCTGGTGTTCACATCTATACTGACTATCCCATGAAAACGTGATCTAAGCCATTCAAATCATCCGGTGAAGTTGAGTGGTGAGGTCGGTTTGCAATTTGGGAAGTGTAACCACGCATATTTGGGCGGGCGTTTTGGATTAGCTAGGGCATGGGATGCCTTGGCCGTCATGAGGAGGTAGATGAGCCCATGGTGGTCATCTTTGTATGACCGGCCCTTGCTTAATCTAATCGTGACCCTCCATTCGTGCTTAGGAGAAGATGGGCGCACGTGATGATTTGAAACCCTAATTTTGGCTTTCAAAAGCCGTGCGCCACTCCTTGTTTGGGTGATGATTTTGTCACGGCCAAACATTGTTGGTCTTGACCGAATGGTCAAGTGTGTAGGCGGGCCCACGGTGATCGTGTTGACATACTCTTGGCCCTTTGAATCTACATCTATACCCTCCATCTATACCTGCGAAGATGGATGGTTGAGATTGTTTTGCGACACATGTAATATGCGCAAACCCTTATTTAGGGTTTCGAGTCCATAATGCTTGGTATGAACGTCTTTTGGCAAGCAAAGGCCAATTGCCGACCATGCGGGGTCGCCGTGGGTATTCCATACACGCTTGGGGATGATGGAATTGATCCGAGGTCATCCAATCATGCTTATGGAGTTGGATGATCGATCCGGATCATATCCAGGATCGTACTGGTCGTCCGGATGCTGTCAGAGCTAGTATAACACACAGAGAGGGCTCAATCGGGCTAGTATAACACCAAGAGAGGGCTCGGGCTAGTATAACACACGAGAATCAGCACTGTCACGGGTATTTCGTTACATGGTTTAATTATAGTGCTTGGAGGTTCGTGTTATTCAGTAAGAGTAACACTCGATCGTCATGCCACATGATAATGAGTCTTTGGAAATACAAGGCTAATATGAAATTCACGGGAAGGGATTGTTGCCACATGCTCCAACTGGAGGAATTTCATGTATTCACTGAATGGGATTGTTGCTACATGCTCCATTCTTGGTGAATTAAGTGAGGAGTATCCAACACTTATAAATGGCTTTATCTTTTACAAGATGTCAGCGCATGATTTTTTCGGTTTTTTACAAATTTAACCTTAAACGAAAATCCACCATCAACAACAGTAGAAACTAATTGCGATTAATTTCCATCTTCTATTCATTTTTTTCTCTTGATTTTCCCATGATCCCATCCTTATATTACTGCCACAGTAGATTCCCATACCAAATGTGAAAATTGTTAATCTTAGCCAAAAATTAAGGATGAATGAGTGTGTGTCGATGAAATGATTTGAAATTGGATATAAGATAATTAGTCTTGTTGTAAAGCAATCAAAAATACTAGATGACCGCTGCCACGGTGGGGTGGGCCGACCGAGAAAAAATACAAAATACAATTGATTGCATAACGCATTATATACGATAATAATTGGAATAAAAAAAAACTATAGTCCATGACTAATTGCATAACGTGTTATACACGATAATAACGGGAAAAAAAAGACTATAGTCCATGACCAGAACCGACTCATCCCAATTTTTATGGCAAGGTACATCAAGGTAAAACCTTTCAAGATGCCATCATCAATCAAGCTGTCATAAACTTGAACAAATTCGATGGGAAACAAATTCGAATAAAACTTGAACAAATTTAATACAAAGTTTATTCGTCACAAAGATGTCATAAACTTTGTTCAAGTTTCTACCACTACAGTACAATTGCTTGCAGGGTTACATTGACTGACATCCATCTTACACGTGTATTAAATCCCAACACATGGCAAGGAAATTTCTAGATCTTACTACAAGTCTGAATTTGTTGTCCACACGAGGCACCATCAAAAAAAAAATACTCAAAATAAATAAAAAATCAAATGTTTAACCAGCAACAGCAGCAGAAGCCGAGTATAAACATAAAGATTGAAGTTTAATAACCGATTATCAGAATTTGATAACCTAATTTGATTGATTCCCATCGAATTGAGAAAGAAATCTAAGAAGAGAGGAAGGACATGTAAATTGGAGAATCTGAAATTAGGGTGAAGAGAGGAGACGACACAACATGAATCGAGAATGGAGATCTAGGGTCTTGGCTGAGAGGGGAGGGCAGATGTTTTAAGTTATCATCTCTGCATCTGTTTGTTTGCTTGTGCTCTTAGGAGAAGCATATTTGATCCAAAAATTATTTTTTCCCTGCTACTGTAATTGATCAAATTTGATTTTTTTTTTTTTTCATTTCATAATTAGTCATTACTAAGTGTTGTATATGTAATACACTGAACAGAAATTGCATTTTCGATGGTGATTTTGAGTTCTGGTTTGTTCTATTTGATGAATTTACAAAATGAGGTGGTGGCGGCGATGACGGTGGTGGGGATGTTGGTAAGGATCAAAAGTCTTTGATCTTTGATTAATGGCGGAGCTGTTGGTGGTGGTAGAGGAGCTATCGTAAAGATGGTGGCGGATCTGTTGGTGGTTGTGGATGTGCTGTTAGTTTTGTCGGAGGTGGTTGTTGTGGGTGAAGAAATGTGATGACGGGGGTGATGGTGGATATGCTATCCTTAGAGGTGGTTGCGCTGTGTGCTATGGTGGCGGTGGAGGTGATGGGGTTCGAAGCGGCGGTGGTAACGGCTGTGTTATGGCGCTGCTGGTGGTGGAGGAGCTATTGGTGATGAAGAAACAGAGAAACAAAAGAGATGAAGAAGGAGGGTTATTTTCGTCAAGTGACGAAAAAAATAGCCGGACGGAAATCAATTTTTTTTTTTATGAAATTGGAATTTTTTGTTAGGTTTCATTTGACAAAAAAGTGGTCATATAAGGGTCTCCCTCCCTACGGGCCCTCCGGTCGGTCAGCCCAATTACATTTTTTTGCTTTAATAAACCATTTTGACCTATCAAAAAAAAAATATACATGTGGTTTTAGAGTTTTTCGCCCCTTTGGTTTATGGGGGTGGAGAGGCCTAGAGCCTCTCATTTTGTAATTCTTGTAATTACGTTTTTTTGCTTTAGTAAACCATTTTGACCTAGCAAAAAAAAAAAAACATCCCCAAGATACAATTTGACATGCCTAGAACACCGTTGCCACGGTAGGGAGGGCCGATGGAAGGAAATCGGAAATCAAAACATCGTTGCAGTAGGACTGTTAAGAAAATGGTATTTCACATTAGTGGCAGCACAACATTTTTATTGGTTAAATGCGGTGACCCAGAGAATCGACCGATCCGAACCAAAACCGTGCTGAAATAATCAGAGCCGTGGAGTTCTTTTTGTTTAATCTTATCCATTCATTGCAAGTATAAAAACTTGTGAACCTAAACCCTAAAAGACTTTTACAGGGAAAAACGGTGGCAGAACTCAAGAGAACCCATAGACAGTATGATAGATCCTTAGAATAAAATCACTATCAAAACATTTGAGAAGAATCAAAATATGAGTTTTGTGCTGAAATTGTTGATTAAGTTTTTGGTTAATTTTTGTTTCTCTTTCTTTTCACTTGTTTAATCTCCATTTCTTTCTCTGTAAAAAAAATTGAAGTTGTTTGTAAATCTCTTTTTTTTTTGTTTCTTAATCAGACAACCAATTTGTAATTTTTTTCAATCAGATATAAATAGAGAAATTATGGGTCGTAATTTTTCGTTTCAATATCATGAAATTCCAATTCAAGAACAACCATAATTGAAAATTGACTTTTCTGAAATTGAAATTTTTGAATTTGTGAATTTATGTGGAATTTTAAGAATTTGTGTATGATTTGGTGGTGTTGGTGGTTACGGTGGTGGTGGATTTGCTCAAAAAAAAAAATACGGTGATGGTGATGGTGTTGTACGGTAGTGGTGGTGGTGAAACTGTTTATGATCTGTAGTGTTTAGGGTATACTTCGATTATACTTTGGTGGTGATGCTGGTTATGCTTTGTAATTCCAACCGAATTTTTCTCCGTCTCTAATTTCAGATTCAATACCAGTTTTGGTTTCAATTAAAAAAATAATAATTTGTGACTGTGTTGCTGGTTTGTGGCGGTGGCGACAGTGACTTGAGGAATGAAGATAGTGTTAACGGTGATTTTGAGTTACCGGTATGTGGTTGTAAATGATCCTTGATGGTGGTCTTGGTTACGGTGGTGGTGGAGGAAGAGGGTAAGTTTATTTTGGTTAATGTTTGATTCAAATTTTCTATCATGATTGCTTATTGGTGGTGGTGGCGGTGGCGGATATGGCGTGGTGATAATGTATGGGGTGAAGGAATGAATGGTGTTGGTGGCGAAGGAATAACGGAGGGTTTTTTTTTTTTTTTTGGTTAAAATTGAATTATGAGTTAAAATTGAATTGTGAGTTAAAATTGCTGGCGTGATGGCGAAAGTGAGGGTTGTTCTTTGGTAGAAGAAATTGTATTTCTTGGCGGCGGCGGGAAGTGGTTTTATTCTTGGTGGTCTGCTTCTGGGAGTCGTGGTACTGGTGGCGGCTGTGAATACTGCAATCTTTGGATATCGGCGGTGGCGGCGATGGTGGTGGTGGTGGTGATGGTGGTGGTAGGTGAAGAAATTTGGTATTGTAATTAGATATGGTGGCGGAGAAGGAATGAGTCGTAACGATTATACTAAGAGCTGAAATTTGGTATTGAGATTTGGTGGTAGTCTTTGTAGCTAGGTGTGTTATGGCGGCTTTGGTGGTGGAGGAGCTATTGGTGATGAAGAAACGAGAGAAACAAAAGAGATGAAGAAGGAGGGTTATTTTCGTCAAGTGACGAAAAAAATAGCCGGACGGAAATCAATTTTTTATGAAATTGGAATTTTTGTTAGGTTTCGTTTGAAAAAAGTGGCCAATATAAGGTCTACTGCCCACACGGGCCCTTGAGCCCTCCGGTCGGTCGGCCCAATTAATGGAATAAAAGGAGGATTCTTATGAGCTCGATCAAAAGGAAACAGTCCGTTCACTAAATGAGATCTTTACAATGTTGGAATCAAGATTTTTGACTGCGATTTCCTTTCCTCAATCCATTTATTTCTTCCTCTCTTCTCATGTCACAGTTACTATGACAGAAAAAAATCAAATCAGTTCTTTTAGAATCAAATCCACCTTACCTTGACAACCAAAACAAATTTACACCATTTTTTTAAGCTAATTTCAAGCCCTGAACCAGTCAAATCAATTACTCTAAGAAAAGTTAATGAATTACTAACAACATATTTTCTTCGTCTTCTGTTAGCATCCTATGATTTGCTCGTTCACCTTTATTATCTTATCTTCACAGTAGATCATCCCTATTGAGGAAATTAAAGATACTGGTCTTGGAAACTTAAGGGTCATTAACGATTGGAGCAATTACAAATAAGAAAAAGAAAAAAAGATTGTGTATCTGTGGGGATTTTGAGCTTCTCACAGTATCTATCAAATATTCAAATTAAATTGAAACAGTATGACAAGGGTTTACAGTATAGCAAAACAATAATGGAGAAGAAGAAGATAGAAAAAGAAGGAAAGAACGAACAAGAGAAAAACCGGGAGGTAGGGATGGCAATTTGCCCCACCCAAACCCATCCCCGTGGGGATCCGCCCCTATCGGTTAGGGTTTTACCAGGTATAAATGGGGAACGGGGCGGGAGTGACGGGTTTGAAAGTAGTGATGCGGGGATGGGGTGGGGATGGATTCAAGTCCCCACCCCATACCCGCCCCCATACCATAACTTATTATATCTAATCGAGGAACTTTTTGGAAGATAACGAAGAAGATTATGATGAGATGATTAACATGGAGGAAGATGGTTAATAATGAGGAACTAAGAAGTAAAATGAACCATAGTACTTAATTGTGGATCAATTATTTCATTTATTTTTCAATTTTAGTTGGTTATTATAAACTTAAAATTTCAAAATGCACCTTGCTAGTAGGTTAGTATCATTGTTTGAACCATTATAATTATTTTTAAATTATTATTATTTACAAAATTTTAAATATTTATTGTAATGTTATGGTAACCATAGAAACCCATCCCCTACGGGATTCCCATACTGTCCTTCCCCGCCCATTCTTATGGGAACGGGTGAGGGGATGGATTTTGGTTTTTGGCGGGGTAGGGGATGGGATTCAAGGTCCACGCCCCATACCCGCCCATTGCCATCCTGGGAGGAGGAGAGATGACCATGATTGTATCTTATTAATTTACTAGATCTTAACCCGTGCCGACAGTAGCAAGAAAAGATTTTGTCTGTAATACGATATTGTTCACATTTTTCTTGCTTCATTTTATTCGTGAGTAATTATTTTGATATTCAAATAGGTTTTGGGAAACAAAATGGGTTACTGATCTTTTATTTTTTTACTTAAGCATGTTATTCCAATTTATTATCCGGACGGAGTAATAATGTTGTGCCAACATGAAAATAAAATAAAAAATACGAAGAAATAAAATTTTTCCCTATTTATTGTTCCATCATACCATAATTTCAAACTTCAAAAAGAATATTTCATCTAACGGTACATATACCTAAACGCTAATCCAACTCCATGATGTTTATGAATACTTTTGTTAGAAATTATTGATAACTAAGGCTCTAAGGAGTGAAGCAAAAACCCATAATATTTTCCTACTATAGATAAACACTATTTATTTATTTTTGCAAAATGTGAGAGTTATAAAAATGAAGAACCCTTGGCTATTGGAAGGTGAGATATACACATGTGAGTTGAAAAAATAAACTTATAATAGTAAATCAAAACATGTGTAAGATTCTTTCTCAATCATATTGATAACATAATATTGAAGAAATTCGTGGATAAAAGATTTCACACCAACTATGCTAAGTAGTGCATGAATGACGTTCTCACATCTAGTGTTACTCAAGTAATTTGGAGTTTTAAAGAGCATAGTCATATTGATATTTGTATCTACATAAATTCAACTAACCTTAGAAGAAAATTATTAGTTTCAAGGTAGAGCCGACACCTCGCCTTCAATGTATACAACACACATTGGGTTTAATCGGCCTTGAGATTAAACAAATACCCCAATATTAGTCAAATAATGTCTACAAATACGGGATCGAAACAATGTGATAACGGGAAAAATGAGAGACTAACATCGTTCTACAAAGAAAATACCCTATATGTATCAAAGTTTGTTAACCAAACATGTATTCAAATTAAAAAGTCATCAACTTAACACAAAAATATAAAAGAACCCAAGTTAAATCAATACTTGCATAAACAAAACTTATAAGAGAATTTTATAATTATTAAATACCTTTAAAATCACTATTAGAGATTTAATTGCATGCCCTTTAGCGGTGGGAGGAAATCACCAGATTAATTTGTAGAAATTTCACTGGATATGTAGCAATTCAGAGAAGTTTACACTGGTGGTGATGCGTTCCATCTAAGTGTTGTTCGATTGATTTTCATTGGACAAACCGAGAGGGAGCGTTTCATTATATTCATTATCATTCAAAAATCCAAGACCAACTCGCCCTATGCTTACGGGATCTCAATACAACCTTAGATTTATCTATTGGACGGAGAAACCTTGATACTAAATGTGTAGTTTTTAGTGTTATTTATTATATAACGTGACATCCAAATGTTTTTCTTCTTCTTAATTTTCATGTATTTTAACCGAGTTTATATTAGCATTAAGACGATCAACCACATTTCTAATTTATAGTGTTATCCTTTTGTAGCGGCACATAATTAACATAGTCAATTACTACTCATCAAAACCGGCCGATTACCACAAACCACGGATATTACTTCTTTCTCCACCACCACCATTTTCCATCCCTCGTAGAATATTGGGCGCACTTATAACTTTTAATCCCACACGTCATGTATAAAGTTTAGATTTAACAAACTTAGGTCGTCAATTAATTTATTCAACTATATGTTTTTTGTTAATACTGAAAATCATGCATACGAACGGTTACCAAAGATAGCAGTGGCACCAAAAACAACCATTTTGTCTTATATGATTTGGTATCATCCCAAAAGTATTTTTTACCCGCCTTTTTTGATCGGTTACCAAAGAAAAAACCAATACCACCGCCATTAAAACCATCCAGCGCCACTATTTCTTCCACCAAAACTAATGTTACTGCCTCCACCACTTAGTAACACCTTCCACCGCTTCCACCACTTACTTCTTCCTTTACTACCACCACCACCACTAATATCTCTTGAAATAATTTTTGTCAAAATTATTATTTATTGATGGAGATATGTATTAATATTAATTAAGGGATATTTATGATGTAAAATTAATAAATCATTTATCATGAGAAATTAATGTTTCCTAAATTAATAAAACACTTATACTAATTAATATTTAAGTTGAACAAACCATAACTATAGATTTATCTTCTCTCTAGACAAATCACTTATACTAATTAATAAAATACTTATACTAATTAATATTTAAGTTGAACAAATAACCACTGTTGATTTATCTTTTTTATCAATTCCAACCAAGGTGGAACAATGTTTATAGGCCACTCTTATGACACAATAGGTCATGAGTTCGAACCTCCCCGTTATAATTTTTAAAATTCAATATCTTGGCTTGAGTATTCATTTTTAATTCATAATATTGGAATGAACACCACGTGTGCGACTTGTAGGGTGTGGCACGGAGGATCACAACCTTTGATTTATCTTTGCAAGGATAAATCGACCACCACTTATATAGGCAAAGTTAGCCTTGGCGCACGTGCGGGTTATGGGTGTGAGTGCACTGCATATGACCAGTAGATTTATCTTTGCCAAGAATAAATCCACGGCCACCACTCGAAACAAGCGTGCTTTATATTGTAGATATATATATATAGGTGTAAAACTAAACATAGACCATTGGACTTGGTCTAAGACTCGAAAAGTTAGCCTTGGCGCACGTGCGGGTTATGGGTGTGGTCTGCACAACCACGACCGTAGATTTATCTTTGCCCAGAATAAATCCTGGCCACCACTCAGAAACAAACTGTGCTTTATATTGTAGATTTCTCTCATTAATAACATCGAAGGATATTTTTGGAACAAAATCTCAATTATAGAAAAATTCCCTCAAATTTAGGTTAGGTTTTAATTTAGTAACAAATTTCTTTTTCCAATGTAACTAAATGCCGAATATACCCCTGTTAACTTGTATACGGGTATACAAGTTAACAAAAGCCATGTACAGTATAATATTTTAAATTGCACATACCAATGTATAATAAAACTTAGTATTTATTATACAAAAGTGCGGCCGAAGCCACCCGAATTTTTTAGATCTTATTTCTATAAATTTGTATAGTTTTCAAATCAGATAATAAAATTACGAACCGATACATCGAAACATTTACACATCAAGCTTTCGTCATTGTTTGCAAGAAGAAATAAATAAGCATGCGCTAAATAGATTATGAGATTTGGGCTAATTTTTAGTTTACGCATGGGCCAAGTTTTAGTAAATATTTGGAAACAACATGGCCTAATTAGGTCAGATTGTGGTGGAGTAGGGGTAAATTCCATCTTTGATTCTAATTTTTAAGCACTATCCGGAATAGAAGATGACAGTAAAGTTCAAAGGAACGAAAAAAACACAGCATAATAATGAAAATCGAAAAAAGTCATGTGAATATGTCATACTAATGGGCTAATTAGAATTTTTGCCCTGGGCTAATCTATAATTTCTTGACAATTACGCTATACTAAATATACTTTTCCACATTTTGAGGTGGGCTGTAGCCTACCTAAGCCACCCCACCTCCGTCCCTGCCTATTATGCACATTGCTACTGAAATAAGCCCCCGATTTTTCAAAATTTGTAGATTCTCTAAAAGCATCACTAGATTTTTTTAAAGATCAGCAAGATTCCTAATTTTGGGAATTGATGCTTTTGAAAAATGAAACAATCATGTGCAATTGCAAATAGCAAATGAGAAATGACAGGACAATGCTTGTTATTTTGGTTCCAGAAATGCTCTTATCATGCTCAGCAAACTGAAATACTCCTAATGACTTTACTTTTCGAGGTTGCAGCTATCCTTAAATAATTAACCTTTTTTTTTTTTTTTTTTTTTTTTTTTTTTGTATATACTTCAATATTTTGCAGAAACTCCTCGAGGTAAATGCCGAGCAGCTTACTCGTCCAGCCTTTGACCTGGGTGCTGAGTTTACTCATCCAAACAAGGAGGTCATGCATATATTGAGGTACCCATTCCTTTTCTTTTTGATGTAATTCTCATCATTAATTTTCATTAGATTAAAACTTTGTTTAAACTAAGGATGTGTCCTAAAGAGTTGCATGTTGGTAAGTAGATTTTGAGCCATTTTAAATCTGAATGCACGCGCCTAATGGGCATTTTTTGTCCATACATATACCCTAAGAGCATCCACAGTCGTGGAGTATAACCAAATTTTTTGGTAAAAAACAGACGCAGTGGAGACGGAGTAAAGACCAAAGACCAGACTATAACCAAAACCCAGACCATATTTAGTCTTTAGTCTGGTCTTTAGTCGGCGCAATTGGTGCGTTACGCCGAACAGGGCGTAACAGAAAACTCCGCCTCACACTAAAAGACAAAAAAAAAAAAAATGGGGCGCAACTTAAAGTTGCGCCTGAATGGGGCGTAGCTCAAACTTACGCCCCATTAAAAAAAAAAAAAAAAAAAATTTCAGGCGTAACCTCAAAGTTACGCCTGATGACAATGGGGGCGTAACTTCCTCTTACGCCTGATTCAGGCGTAACTTCCTCTTACGCTCTGACCAAATTTTAGTCTCTCCCATCAACGTTGCAACACGGACTAAACCCAAATTTTCAAATTTTTTTGCTCTTTGATCTTTGGTATATGATCGCACCACTGCAGTTGCTCTAACTCATTTTTGTTCAAATAAGGTAATGAAGAAGTTCTTTTTTTCTTTTTTTGAGTTCTCCTTTTTATATGTAAAGCATCATCTTGTACAACCGATCACAACTGGCGGTCAACAATTTGCCATTTGTATCCTTGGAGAAGATTTTCACGTACAACTTAGGGGGAACGTTCTTGGAAGATATAGTCCATTCATGCCTTAGAGTTTGTGATGCAGGGCGGAAGCGTTGAATAGAAATAACTCCATAACATAGAGCGTTGAATTAAAACACCACTTTTTAATGCGAAAACATAGAGCTCCTTATATATATAACTCCATAACAAAGATATCAAAGATATTGTATATATAATTTGAGTAGAAATTGCTGGCCTCATATTGAAAGTTAGGCCAAAAGCTTGAATTCTAGAGCTCCTGGCCCCCGACCAATAGAAATCGAGTGTTTGAAATCTTTTCGGTGATGACCACGTCGAGATTCACAACCCTAGGTCTCCACTTCTTCGTTTCTCGGGTATCCAGTTCTTCGTTTAATATCATTTTTTTCCAGTTCTCTTCGGCATGAACTTACTATTGCGGAGAACGGGAGATTATGATGTAGGTTTTCATTCATTCTTTTTGTATACCCAATTGATCGAAGCTTTAAGATCCTAGGGTTTTAGAAGGCCGATCAAAAGACACATGAGCAATTTTCTTTTGCAAAACCCTAATTCTTATTCTTATTTTTCTGTCACATGTCTACTCTTTTTCTCTCTTTCTCTATTTCGATGTTTCTCTATGGTTATCTTTATGTAGGTTTTGGGTTCTTGATGTTGATTATCGTCTTGATTTTGATTTATCTCACCTGCGTTTTTCTTTCCCGTTTGATTTTGCGGGGCGAGGTTAGTTTACGGGAACCACTAAACAAGCACGATGCATTCCTTTGAATTTAATAATAAAGTGTCCCCTAAGAGAAAACCAGTTCAGATTATCTTCAACTGAAATGTTTATGGAAGGAAGAGGTCCTAGAGATGAGATCGTTTCGTGAAAATGGTAATCAGTCTCTTCTATCTTATGATGATTAACTTATTAAGGTTTATCAACTCTGAGGTCTTTTTTTTTTCTATTATTATTATTTATTTATGTGTTGTTCTCTGTTTATCTTTTCTTGCATTTTGGTTCATAATGGTTCATAAGTTTCCCATACATGCTTACAATCAATTCACGAGTCACTGGGATTTCATCTTTGCACTCCGCAAAGTCTCGAATCAAACCCCATATTTTTGGCTACAATAACTTTCTTTTCAATGTTTCAAATTTTATAATACAAGTAGGTGACATCGGAGATTACAAATTAGCTTGATTATATTTTGGTAGTATGTCTTTGAGTATATACACATTCAATTAGTGTTCAATTTGAGTAAAACACCTAATGTGCCTCATTTTCAGAAATAGAAACATAGCAAGCCAAGACTCTTTTACCGTGGATATATGATCACTTCATTGTTCCACTTATTTGGATGAGTGTTTTGGTTTCTTTTATAGAGCAAACACCGTTATTTGCATCTATGTGGCAAAGTTGATCATGAAGTTGGTCTTCTCAGTTCATTTGCATTAGTTAGTCTTCTTTGTTTGAATGCTTGCTTTAAGCTTTTTGATTCCTTATTCTTCATTGCAGTATGGCCTTCCCAAGACTGTTGAGGGACTTGCCAGTCTATGGATGACGACAAGGTATGTTTTCTTATATCTGACTAAGCATGTGTCAATTAAAACTTATTCTATCCAAATGAAAATGAATTGTATTCTCGGCTTAAAATTTCCAACCCCTTCAACGAGAAAAATTTATAGTAAAGATGTCTTGATTTTGTTTGTAAATACATCCTTCGATTGTTCATTGGAACTTTGTTGATCTCGACAAAAGAATTTCTTATCTATATTTATATAATGCGATTTGAGTGAGTTCTTTAATTTTTGTACATCACGCAATTTCAATTTTGTTGGAGACAATGAAATAAGTTTCTTTCTAACCATAGTATAAATTCCGGGTAATATGGTTCATATGTTTTCCCTCTGTTTTGTTAAACGGAAGTTGGAAGGCAGCAAAAGATAAAGTTTCTTTTGTATCCTCCTTTCCTTTTTTTTTAAATACCTATATGTATTATTAGTCAATTTTGCTAGAAATGTCCTCATACAATAGAATACGCTCACTGAAGAGTATTTTTTTTAATGACTTTGATCATCCTTTTGAAATTTTCTCTTTAAAATTTTTGTCACGTGGTTATAGTTTTTACTGCTTTCCATGCAGTCTGCATTGTCTGCTGGGAACTGTTATTTACTCATGATGACAACGAGGAAATGCACGCACATCTTTGGCGGCTGTTGTCATTCCTAACTTATCCTCCCTTTTTGTTTTAATTTCCTTCCAGTTTTCTTAGATATATGTTACTTTTTACCTTAAATATGGACGCCCGCACATACGGGTTTGAGTTAGCGAATGCATTTAAAAGTTCGAATTTATTTTCGTTGGTAGGACGAGTCAAATTAACCTTAGGAACTAGGTTATTGAGTATTTTATAGAGACATCTCAATTATGTGCCAATTCACTAAAAAATATGTAGATTTTTGAGACACTAGATCCTAATAATCACCTACAAATTTTTTGCGAATGGTGTTTTGCTTTGCTATACTTGATCAACTATTATGTCAACTATTATGTATTGTTAAATGATAGGTATGGACAGCATGGGAAGAGAACAAGAGGCTTCTTAAACAACATCTAGATACTAGGAGAACAACACAGTGGTATTTGTTTCTGGAAGAAGAAATACTATGTTAGAATTAATCCAGCTCTGATGACGACAATTGTGATGCCAACTCAAATGAAGATGAGATATTAGAAAGTGTAGATATTGAGCATTATACAAGTTAGATCAATTATATTGAGTTTCACTAACACTTGCATGCATCAAGTATATATTACTCTGACGAAACTTTGATTGGACATTATAGGACAAATTCATTTGGATATACTAACAGAAATATAATGTAACCTATGTGAAACATTAATTGTATATTGACGTAATAACCAAATATACTTACAAAATAGTATTTTCGTTCATTATTCCTCTAATCACGTCTTTTGTTTGGGACATTTTCACGGGATTAGCGTCGGAAAAGAATTTTGGCGCACTGATCATCATACAAACACTGTGGTGCCATAGTTTGGTACCAATAGAGAACTAAATATCAAGAAATACCGAATGCGGCTTTAACATATGTTGTGCTAGAGTTAAGATACACTGGAAAAAAGAATGACAATGAAATGGACATAGAAGTGATCACCAAATTAATCTATATATTGACTTTCGGGATGTCCAGAACAAATATATCACGTGTTATCATGATTTTGAGTATGCAGAAATGTTATAAATATGAGGAGTATCGAATCATGTGAACAGATTGAAGCTTCATGTACCAATAATACTTACGAAATATAAATCCAAGGGGCCGGGCTTTGCAACGGTAATTGTTGCCAAGATATGTGAAGAGTGTCTTGTTTATTATCAACCAACAAAGAGAAGTGGTGTTGGTAGGACCATTTCAAGAATAATACAACCAATGAGACACACCTTCCTTTATCCTGTGAAGAGTGCGCTATTATCATCTATCATCTATCTTAACTCCAATTTGTCATGGGCAGCTCTATGTCTTGTGATCCTGAGAACGACAAGCCAAAGTGAATTAAAAATTTAGTTGATAAAGCAAAGGATGCAAGCAGGAAAAGGATATGGTGTACATGGAAGTATTCAAAAATTTGCAGTAAGTAAGTGATCTCTTTGGCTCCATTCCACTACTTTCATAGTTATTCTTTTTGGGCTAATTAATCTATCAGTGTTTAAAAACGGTCCATGCACAATGTATTTAGATTCTCTTACCCGATTTGTATAACCATTATACTCTTAATTTTAATGTTGCAGTAACCAAAAAAATATTTATGATGCAAGAAAATACCAGGTGAAGAATCGACGATCACTTGGAAGACAATCGAAAGCGAGGAGGAGATGCTACCGAGTCACATAAATGAAAACAATGACGAGGGTGAGGAGACGACGATGAAATGCCATTGTTGGTTGTAGATGGTGATGATAAAATGTCATGTTGGTTGAGGGAGGATAGTGATGACGACGAATACTGATTTAAAGACAAAGCTAAGTTGTTATGAAATTTGAAATGCGCGTCGATGCAATTCCAAGCACCATCCAAAGCTAAGTTTTTATAAAATTTTCCATGTTCCACTTTTGACGCAATGCCAAGCACCAAATGCCATATGTTTTAGTCCTTCGCTATCAACTGTTGCACATTAGTAATTGACCAAGTTTCAATAGTAATTGTCCTGTATTCCAAGACGGTACCTAATGATCCACCGTCATCCAAGCTAATGAAAGAAAAATGATACGCATATATTTTATTACGAAAAGTAATATTCAAAAAACTATGAATCCATATCTTAAACAAGAAACCTAATTTTAAACGTAATCTCTACCTTAATAAATACCTAATTGCAATCATAACATAAACCTCTCATACTAAAGACATATTGTATATATAATTTGAGTAGAAATTCTTTGGCCTCACATTGCAATTATTACATAAACCTCTCATACTAAACCATCTCACCGTATAAAATCCTTTTCCTCTTCAATAATAACACCTAAACTTTTGATGCAGAACAACCAAAAAAAAAAAAAGTGGCCAATAACTTTGAAGAGCCTATTTGCGGAACCCGAGTACATCGAAATATACGGCGGTCGAGGTTTCTTTGATTACTCTGAAGATTTCATAAACAGTTTGGAGTGAGAGAATGTACCACGACTATGTTATTAGGCTTGAAGGATTTATGACAATTGTAATTATTAGACGGATAAATTTCAGTGTACCAGTCCCACTTTTGATAAAAGCATTATCCAATAAGGTAATTAAAACTGAAATACTAAAAGGAGAAGAAGCTTGAAATGTGGTAAATATCTATAGAAACCAATTTGGAGGAAGCTTTTCTACATCATTGCTATACCAATATTTGATAGTGCCAACTTCAAAATTTGATAAAGATTGGTCATCCCAAAAGCGTTAATACTCTGCGATCTACTAACACTACATTTTGACACCATATGAGAAAGTGAAAAATGCTATAACCACCCTACTATATGGGTTCAACATATACAAGCCCCACAAAATGGATCCTTCATTGTCAACTCCATTCTTTCACATTTTGATATTTCTAGGCCCAAACTTTAGATTTCGGGGCTTATTAGTAAAGCATAATTTCAATAATACCAGATCTGCCCTTTAGTATATATAGTTAATATAACTAGGTTTAGGTTTCATTTTCACTTTCATTTTTAATTTCACTTTCTCTCTCTCGCTAGTGAAACACACGTAGAAATACGGAGTTTCTAATGGAAAATTTTCGGGAAAAGACGATCTCAAAACCTAGATCTAAGATATAAGAAACAAAGATTGGTTGATCTGATTATCAAGACATGAATTCAACATAAACGTTACTTTTTATTGAAGATTCAATGCAAAAAAAAATGGAAAAGGTCGTGAGAATCAACAAATAGATCTCAAGATTCACTGCAAAATCAAACGTAATGATAAGTTTCATTATCTTTACCTATTTCAATTCAATAGGTAATTAATTCTTCGATCTCAATTTTTATCCGATTTCGTCTAAAATCTCTTATTAAACTCATAATGATGAGATCTGTTATAATCTCACTCTAATCCTTGTATCCGTGAAGATTTTCCGAAATTTTATGAAAAGAGTTGATGAGAATCATCATCAATAAATGAATCAAGAGTTTGTTACAAAATAGAACCGAAAGATAAGTCTATACTTTCTTTAGTACTTTAATTCGATTACGATTGTTAGCTTCTTTTCTCGATTTGAAATTTTAGAAAAATAAAATCGAGTTTGTAAAACATAAGAATTATGATTACGGTTGAAATTTGTGATCCGATTTGCAATCGAGTTCGAATTTGGGTTCATCTAATCTTTATCCTGTTTTGAACTCGAAATTTAGGATAAATTTTACCAAATATATGCTGTGGTTCTTGTTCAAATCTAAACTATCTCTCTACCTTTAATCTCAATCGAAATCTAAGTTCGGATTTGAAATTTGTGTACCTAAATATGCATTACCATCAAATCGTTTGTAATTTGATCTATTTTTATTTTTCGACCTAATTTGAACCGATATGAACTTGTATTTGAACCGATATATGAACTGCATAGTGGAGGTGAAGCTAAAATGATTGTTGTGTCTAGCTAATGGTTTGTGGTACTGGTGGTATGGAGGAAAGAATGGATGTATATGCTGCAACTGAAATGGCTTGACTAAATTACCTGAAGTAGATGTTGGTTGCATTTGAGTTGGAGATGAAATGGCTTGATTGAATTACCGAAGTAAATGTTTGGTCGATTATCTTCGAAAACTATTGCACTCGATCACCACAAATGTTGGTTGTATGTGGAAATTATCAAATGTTTTGTGCCAACCAACTAGAGGTAAAGGTAGACTTCATCGAGGCAAGCTCTGCTTTTAAACTCCTTATGTTTACATCACTATTTGTTTAAAACTTGCCATAGATTTTAGGAATAGTCATGAACCTTTTGTTAGTAGGAAACCCACCTTTGATGAAATTGTGTTGCAATCAACATGTGTATCTACTAGTTACACATGCAAAAAGCATGTGTATTTTTTAGTTACACATGCATTATGATGTGTAATTTCGGTTACACTTGCATTTTGGATGTGTAATTGTTGATTACACATTCATTTAAGTATGTGTATCTTCCGATTACACTTCCTTAAATGATTCTCGCTCTCCGGATTGTTGATTACACATGCATTTAAGCACGTGTATCATGATTACATTCCTCAATTACGTAACTGGAGTCCACATTATAATCGACCCTTACACGAATAAAGGGATGTTTTAGAGTTCACTGACTCGAGCGAGAACTCTTCGGAATGTAGGTTTTAGCAATGTTCCCCGTAATAAAAAAATACATTTGTTTTTAGATCTTTGTGAAAATTCTTATCTCGCATATGTTGATCTCGGGTATGAGGCTCTTGATTTACGTGATGGTGAAAATGGAAAATATCTTGGAAAAGTTACAAGCTAACTGATTTTCATTGAACCTTTTCAAATGGTGACAATGTTGTAGCCTTTTATGTTTGTTTCCGTTCATTGTTCCTAATAAAATGCTCTAACCTAACTCTATCGATTCAACTTTAGCGCATTCAGGACAAATTTGCATGCTAAGCGGATATTGGCTCCTCTAAAGACTTGGTAAGAAAATGGCACATGAATTTTGATCTTCTCATCACGGTTTATGAGCTTTAGCTACATGTATTTTGGTCTTTCCTAATTTGTCTTGTATAATTTAATGAACCACGGTCTGATTTTCTTTTATCATTTTCTTTGAGTTTTTAAAAGTTGGTGATAATAATAATGAACCTAGGGTGTTCGACAAATACCCCCGATGACGTAACCACCAGGACCAACCACAGGTACTTTTCTTATGTCATTTTCTATCATTGAAATGTTGTTGTGTAGTTTCAAATATAGTCTGACCTTATCATAGTGGGTAGATAACTTAAGTATGTGACTCAACACTCAACAAAATATTTCTCTGTGTACCATCTACGGGTCATGTCGGTACAACGCACATGTTTACGAAAAATTAGTCCATTGAAAATTTGTGGAATTACTAAGTGGGAAGTAGATGTAGTTTGTCATACTTTAATGAATTCTTGATTCCATTTCTTATTCGATATTTAGGTTCACTGATTGTCTTAAGATGAGTTTTCACATTGTCACTCATGGAATCATGTTTGGAACCTTAAATTTTAATGATAGGAATTTCTCAATTGATGTGTAATTTCTAGTTACACAAGCTAAATAGATGTGTAATTTCTAGTTACACAAGCTAAATAGTTGTGTAATTTCTAGTTACACATGCTAATTAGATGTGTAACTTTTACTTACACATTTGGTTGAATATGTAACTTCCCGGTTTTAGTGATTGAAATCTTGTTACACTAGTCGGATGCATGTAACTATCATTATACAAGTTATATGTATGTGTAATTTCGATTACACGTCTCTCTTCGTAGTTTTTTTTTTAGTCGATTACTTTAAGTTGGTTACATGGCTACAAAGTCTTTTCTTTTTTTTTTTTTCTTCATCCCAACCTAATCCCATGGGTGTTTATTTATTTATTTTTTCAGATATCCAAGCATTTTGGAATCTAGGAAGACAAGAAGGGAAGAGAACATTTCTATTGTAGGATATCGTGGCTTATTTCTAAGATATGGCGGCTTATTTCGAGGATTTCGTTTTACATATCTAGTTTTTTGACTCGTTTGTTGTGAATAACAAGCAATTACTATTATTGATAAACAAACAAATTATCAGTAAATGAAATATTAAAGTAATACATGTATTTTCTATGTGTAGTTTTGTTATATAACTAATAAGTACACATATATATGCATGTGTAACTTGTAGTTACACATGCCATACTCATGTGTAACTGCGTACACATGTGTAACTACTGAGCACACATCTATATACAAGTGTAACTTTGCGTTACACATGTCATATGCATGTGTAACTTATGGATACACATCCCATATGTTGGTGGTGGTTGGCGGCGGTGGTTGTCGGGGAGGTGATGGCCTGGAGGTGGTCGGTGGTGGGCTGGCGGCGGTGGTCGGAGGTGGCGGGTGGTGGTGGTCGGAGGTGGCGGGTGGTGGTGGTTGGTGGCGGCGGTGGTCGGAGGTGGTGGCGGTGGTGGTCGGAGGTGGTTTGACGGTGGTGGTTGGCGATGGCTGGCCGGAGGTGGCTGGCGGCGACGTGGTGGTCGGAGGTGGCTGGCGTTGGTGGTTTGTGGCGGTGGTGGTCGGAGGTGGTGTGACGGTGGTGGTCGGAGGTGGTTGGAATATCACCACATTATATTTTAATAATTTTGGGCCTAAATTTAAATTTTATTTAATTATGGGCTTGACAATATTCATAAGGGTATCAATGTCTTTTAATAACTCGGGGCCTAGATTTAAACTTCTTTTAACTAGGGGCCTCATATTATGGATTATCTATGGGTTGGGCCTTAGCCTAATTTTCCCTATGAGAAATCCGTCTCTACATTTTGAGCTCGAATAATAATAAAAATAACTTAGCCCCGTGCAACGCACGGGGAAGACACTAGTTATTATCTAATTATTAAATATAATTCCTAAATAATAAAAAAGAAAATCACCTAATTAATATTACAATATACTTGATAAATTTGCCCGACTCATATAATGGATCAGTAATTGAACTGAGAAGTGAACCTCCACGATTTGTAAAGGGGGATACCAGTGATTGAACTGAGAAGTAAAACTGGTATCCCCTATAAATCATGCGGTCGAAAAAATTTCCTAGAGGATCTTCATTACACTGCTTCAAACCTTTGTTTTAGTTTGAAGCTCTCCGAAGTATATTAAAATCACTTTTGACTAACATAACTAAATTTCTGACTGTGTTCTCAGATATACTAATGAACGAGCATTTTAAACAAGTACTTTTTTAATCGACTCTATTGCTTCTTCAACAAACGCTGGTTCTTCGATCAAGTTTTGAATGACTTTCTAGTCAGATCCTTTCTGTGTTTCGGATATGAAGTTTCATTCGAAGCTTTAGACAAAGGTGCTATTGAGCGTATTCCTGGTATAATAAGGACCTGGCTGCATAAAGTAGGATTTTTCAATGGCAGCAGGTCTGTCACAAGAAGATCGCAACAATGAACGTTCTTCGCAAAAAAGGTCAACTAATATAATTAACAGCTATCTTTTTTGACACAAATCAGGTGAGTTAGCCAATCTTCTCTACATTGCCGGACTGCCTCTCAATTATCGATTAGGGTATGCGCGACCAACTGTATCTTCGAAGGGTTGGAGGTTTAAAAACCAGTCTGCAGCTGGTCAAGTTCTATGTAATTTTTGCCGGAAGCAATCACTTGAACTGTATGGACGCATCGCTACAAACTCATCTTAGAAGTCGTCATTACCTTCGACGTGAAGAATGTCATAACCCAAGTGGAACAATGCAGCGCTTAAAGGGATTTACATAGATAATGGGACATTTTTTGTTAGCCAAAAAGGCCTGTAATCCGATTAAGTTGTTTGAGTCTTAAAGGGTCTGTCATGGGTGTTGTTGACTTGAGGTTTTCATCTCTTTCATTACAGCTTCCTCAGGGGTTTTCATAATCTGCTTACTACCTTTAAAGTTTTTTATTATGGTGGGTTTGGATGTAGAATTTTAAAGGTGGAATTTATGGGTCCAGGGGATTTGGTAGAATTACGTTTCCCTCTGTCTGTTTGGTTGCCCAAATCCTTGGAATTACGTTTCCTATAGGATTTAGTTTTCTAGCAAATCCTCCATATGGGTCAGGCCCACTCCCCCAAGATTTCTTGGGAAACTTATCGATGGATTTATGGACCACTTTTTTTTTTTAACTCTAAATCCCATATATATGCAATTTTAAAATTTCAGGGTGATGTCAAACGGTACAAAGACTTTAATACAAGAAAACTTTATAAATCCTAGGAATTTTAATTGAGTTACCAAACACACAAGGAATTTACATGAATCCCAGAATTTGTAATCCCATGGGATTATAAATTCGAAAAACTGAATTCGAGACAAAACCATAAATGTAATTTTATCTTTGTTAAGAAAAACAAAAAAAAAAAAATTCAAATGATTTTCAATCTGCAAATCAAAAAGAGAGATGTGGCATTTGTCGATTCCAATAATCTAATGCATATTTACGATGGTAGAAATAAACGTCTGTGGCACAAAGTAACAAAATTATGCACTCTTTTGCTCACTACGTTTGCAGTTACCTCCTGCAAACAAGGAGGAGTTTAAACTTTATAGGTTTGGGTGTTGTTGTATTAAACACCTCTCACTTTTGGGAGGTCCTGTTCGAAACAATGTCAGCAGACTTAAAAATTACGTTTTATTTAAAACATCTCAAAATCAAATATATATAAGAATCACCTACCCACTGCCGATATCACTATACCATGCATACCCTTTGCCGATGATCATTGCCAACAGAAAACAGAAACAAAAAGAAAAGGTGTCATAGCTGACCGACTGTCATCAACCTCAATTTCCAAGTGTTGTTGATGGCAATCTTGAACTCAATTTTTCAACATTTATCGTGAGAATTTTTTAGAATTCTCTAGCGGAACTATTTAGCATGTCATGCGACTTCGTCTATGCTCCGAATGGCATAGATTATAAGTATTGTTTTGAACTTCATTATAAGTAGCTATATAACCAATAACATCGTAGACAGCGAACGACAGTCATCTTTATTTGAGTTGATTTTTAGGCTAAAGAGAATGGGAATGGCGAACAGCGGAGAGTCTCAGGTGGGGGAGCGGAATAGACAAGATTTCCGCTCTGCGCAAGTACTGTTGGTTTTGTATATCTATGATGGATTATGCGGGTGAATGTTTACCTACTTAAATTAAGCCATAGTTAGAGATAACCGAGTGCGACTTTGTGCACCCCTGTTAACCCGGGGTGCACATTCCTCCCTTCGTCATAAGATGTTCATTTGACCCTGGTTAATACATTTTTCCTTTTATAATTGTTGGAATCTGGAGTATTCGGAGAATTAAAAAGGCTGGCGTTGAATTCGAGTTTCTTCTCCTCTTCCTATTTGACACCTTTCTTGATTTTATCTTCTCCTCAACAACAAAAAAAGATCCCATCTCCAGTTTTAGGATTTAAATCACCATACAAAGAAGTCTTATCTCACTTTGATCTCATTATTGAGTAGTTTTTTTTATTGACCGTGATGAAGGAGATCGGAAAATCTCACGTAGCGGCACATGATCTTCGTGAAAGTGATTATCCAATGATAATAATCCAATCGAAATGGAATGTTGTTCTAAACAAGCCTCCAGAAAAGAGTTGGTGGTGAGGTTACTATACTGATATAGTCCCAATCTTGGTATCTCATTTTGCCATCA